>OX336396.1:132435379-133685379 GCA_946902985.2 Meconema thalassinum
ACTACAGTAGAACGTCGTTTATCCGGACTAATTGGGACCGAAAGTGTTCCGGATAATGATTTTTCCGGATAATCAAACATGCGTTTATTTCATAAGAAAATGAAACATGCACAGTACATAATAGTGATAACCACCAAGCTTCTCATTTAGCAGCAACGCTTTCTCACATAACAATGGTTCAGAAATGGGATCTCCCTTACTTCCTGTCTCAATAAACCAATTTTTCTTCCGTAGCTGATCTCATGGTTTTTCTCTGTTTTAGACCCTTGTTCACAATCCAACTTCGATGCATAATTCAGAATTTCACCTTTTCGGCCCTTAAAATCATTGTTGATTTTTCAACACTGTAAGTTTTCATTCGACACTGCACACTCTCGCCTTTATCCAGTTTATTAATGATCTCCACCTTCTTCTCAATCGTTAAAACATTGCAATTTTCACAACGTAATACAGTAAAGTAAGCACACTCAAACATTGTAACACGTTGAGACATTATAGAGTAAAGAAACGGTAGTAGACATCAGAGACAACAATTCAAACCTAAAACCGACTCACTATTGTAGGCAGCGTGCACTTCCGCGTAACAACAGTAAGCACGAGCTGCTCCATTCTTTCTTTTTGGCTCGTCCGGATAATTGACGTTCCGGTTATTTGACGTCCGGATAAACGACGCTCTACTGTATTTTAGTTTCAATTTGGTTTATTAGGAAAATACATATTTTGAAAAAATAGAACACGTCGGTTGCAATAAAAAAGTTTTTTTTTTTTTTAACACATCATAAACACCATGCAACGTCATTTAGACAGCATAAAAATTGTACAAATAAGGAAGTGCACAAAACAAGAAGAAATAGCACTTAAGCTAGGTCAGGTCATCCTCGACACCGTCCATCAGCTCAAAATCTGCTGGTTCTTCGTCGTCTCCCTCTTGAGGTCGGGCGATAGATATTGTTTCGAATAGCTTCTTGCTCCTGGAAGACCTCACTAAAGAATTTTAGGTTGCTGTTCGCTGGCCAGTTTTCGCAGAAATGCAGCTCTGAAAGCCGTCAAACGTATTCTAGTTTAGTTTCTTTGAGTGCAACACCTACTTGAATTGGTGAGGGACCCGGATGTTTGTTAAAATTCGTTCCACTTTTCATGTTGCTCTTTCCCTCACCAACCTCAAAATCGTAGAACGGCTCTCCTCGGAATAGACATGTTATTTTTTTGTTTTGCCAATTTAGAACACTGTTTTCTTTGCTTTTTGGAATTGGATATGTTTTCTACCCGGATTTTTCTTACCATGCCATCCATATACGCTTTCCAATCCCTAACAGAACATTCTTCTTGTTCCAGGCAAAATTTCTCAATGTGCTTGATGTATCCGGAAGGATTTTCAAAGACACTCACTTTGCGAAATTGCCGTTCAATATTTCCAAAAACTCTGTCAGGTGGGATAAATGAGTGGCCCTCAATTGGGGACCATAGCTGCATTTCCTCTAAACATGCGGGAGCTTCTAGCAGTAACCAGTGAGATAGCATGCTGATCATATTCTTGTGTTTGTTCTGACCTACACAGCCATCAGAGAATAACCGAAATATTTTGCACCTTAAAAATGTATGCTGGCCAGTTTGTGAAGAACTGTCGATGTTATTTGGTTTGATCCTTTGGCATGTTGTTGTTCTAACCTGACGTAAGAAAGTTGTTCACAACTCCAATATCAACGGGTTCAACTACTTCAACTTGTACTATTTCTCCCACTACTTCTGCCGTTACTGTTCTTCCCTCCATATTTGGAACATCCACAATAGTATTCCAGTCCACAAATGCAATAACTGCTTCATTTAAATCAACAAGATCACTCACTTTTCTGACTTGAAATGCCCACAACCAAAAAACAACCTGTCAATCAAATGTGCTTTTAAACAGTGTATTTCGACAAGGCAGCATGTCATTGTTGCTTACGCTTCATCGATAGTGCAGACAACCCAAATCTGAAACACAAAACTATCTTTCCCGATCGAAATAAATAATTATTTATTGTAAAGAAGTTATGTGGGAGGAATATCGGCAGTTCTTGTACCAGTTAGCGTGTTTTGCAGCCGTATGTGGCAAGGCAGGCGCCATACTTATGCAACTTAGTGGTCTTTGGACACGTGGAACATTAAACTGGCTTTGCAACCGTAGCCAACATGCTATTAGCGGTTTATGCAAATGAATGCGATTTTTGTTGGCCATTTTCAACGGTTTTGAGCGGGATATGCACCCTGAAACTTATTCCATCGTGTAGCCAGTTAAATGACGAACGTGACGGTATGCTCAACTCAAAATCGACAAAAAGTGCACTTAGCGGCCTTTGCATCTGGGCTACTCACTTGGAGATTTCAATGCGAAGATTTGACGTGAGAGGAAATTTTGTCTAGTGGTGGGGCGATGGCCAGCACATAACTTGACACAAACAGGAATGGTGAACGGTTAATTGAATTTTTCATTAACCATGGTCTAATTATGGAGACAAGGTTCAAGAGGAGACTACATAAATTAATGACTTAGAAATGTCCTAATATTAAGTTAAGAGAGTTTCATATTGATCATGTGGCCATGGATCGGAAATTATAATGTAAAAGTCCTTTGTGGTGTTGATGTTGATTCGGATCATTACATTTCCAAGATTAAAATCAAATTGAATCCTAAAAGGAAAAATAAACCTCAAAAATTCAATAGCAAAAGCTTGTATGATCCTAGTTCAGTTATCAATAATCCAGTGCATTTTGAGCAAACCATCACACTTTTAAGTGACAACTTGGGGACCACTGTTAACAAATTATAAGTCTTAGCAGAAGACGTTGCTCTCATTAAAAAACGAAAGAAACATGCATGGTGGAATGAGGATTGTGATATAGAAATTCTACGCCGGCATACAGCTTGGTTGAATAACCAACAACAACAAAATGAAAGTTCTAGAGAAGAAATAATCAATGCTAGACAGTTAATGGCCAAAGAAATCAGAAGGGTTAAAAGGGAATATCAGAAGAAACATTAGAATCTATTGATGAAGCTTTCAATCGCCATAAAACAAGAGACTATTATAGGACATTTAAATCATCAAAATTTACTCCCCCTACTCTTTTGATAAAGGTTACGAACAGGCAGGTGGCCCATAATGATTATTATGACAATGCAATAAGTTTGGCTGATTACTTCATAAAATTACTTAATAGTGATGAAGGGGAAAGGTGGAAGGAGAGTTGCAAGAGGAACAGTATGGCTTCAGGAGTGGAAGATCCACAGTGGACCCAATCTTTAGCTTGAGGCAGGTGATGGAAAAGAACTGGGAATATGGAGAGGATTTGGTCATGACTTTCATAGATCTAGAAAAGGCATATGATAAGTGTCCCCAGAGAGAAGGTATGGGAAACCATGGTTAAGAAGGGACTGGGAAAAGAAATGTTGGAAATGGTGCAAGCAATGTACAACAACTGTGTTAGCAGGGTACTGACCCCAGTTGGAAAGACAGATTGGTTTAGGAACAAGACTGGACTAAGACAGGGGAGTGTGCTGTCACCTCTTTTGTTCATAATGGTAATGGATGAAATTGTAAAGGAAACAAAGGAAGCATATGGACATAAAGAAATGAAGTTACTATTATTTGCAGACGATATTGTGGTCTGGGGAAGGAATACCGAAGAAGTGCAAAAACAACTAGATGCACTGAACGAAAATATTCTGAAGTTCGGCCTGAAAATCAGTATAGAGAAAAGCAGACCATGGTGATGACAAGATGGGAAAGACAAGGAAAGGGCTCTGTGAAAATTGGAAGTCAGAGTTTGGAAATTGTGGACAAGTTCAAATACCTAGGAAGTGAATTGATGCAAACTGGTAGGTTGGACATGGAGATTGGCGGGAGGGTACTAATGAATGCTAATGTACAGACGATTCATAACCTACATAAACATCTTATTGACATTTGGAATACAGAAAAAATGCCTGAAGAGTGGAATATTGCAATTATACACCCCATACACAAAAAGGGCGATAGATCAGATCCTAGCAATTATCGAGGAATATTGTTGCTGGATGTCACGTATAAGATTTTTTCAAGATTTTATATTCCAGAATTCACGAAAAACTTGATAATGAACTTGGTGAATATCAGGGTGGTTTCCGTCCAGGACGAAGCTGTCCAGATCAAATTATCAGTCTCAAATGGTTTATAAAACATCACAGGATTAGGAGCAAAGATTTAGTGATCACTTTCGTTGATTTTCAAAAATCTTGTGATAGTATCCATCGCGAATCTCTATTAAATATCCTTACTGAATTTGGTAACGGGTGAGTTAGCCGTGGTCGTTACGGCATGACTGCTGGCAGTCGCTCACATCCGGGAGGCGAGGAGGTTCGAATCCCCCCGCCGGCAACCTTGAAGATGGTCTTCTGTGGTTTCCCATCTTCCTTCCAGGCAAATGCCAGGGTTGGTCCCTAACTATAGGCCACAGCCGCTACCTTCCAACTCCTCGTCCTTCCATTCCAACTCCCCAACGGTACTTGTAGCTCACCCATTGGATGTCCATCTCGAAGCAGCTACAAAACTGGCGAGCCGAACATGTCCTCGGACACTCCCGGCACTAAAATCCATACGCTAAAAAAAAATTTGGTTTACATCGAAAACTTGTTAACCTATTGCGGTCACTCTTAAGAATACTAAATCTAGAGTTAGGCTTAGAAGTGAAATCCATACTGGTCTTCGGCAGAGAGATGGATTATCTCCATTGTTGTTTAATTGTGTGCTGGAAAACATTATGCATCAATGGAATAAGGTTTGTTCACCGAATGTTAAGATTGGAAAAAATATTCGACTAAATTTAATTGTCTCGCCTTTGCAGATGATCTAGCATTATTACTTAGCAACTAGTATCGAAGAAGATAAATTTCAGGCAGGGGAATTGTTACGATTAGCAGCAAAGGTTGGGTTGAAAATTTATTTTGAGAAAACAGAAATGATGCCTTCTTTTCAAGTTGACAAATCACATATTGTACTGCATAATGCCCAGAAAATAAAGATTATGGAAAAATGTAAATACCTTGGCGAGATCATCACTTGGAATGCCAATGAAAGGTCATTAATAGATAGTAGAACATTAAAATTGTGACGAGCACAACAGATTACCTGGCCAATATATAAGAAACACTCTCTTTCGATTAATGCTAAATTTCGGCATTATTTCTCAGTCGTTAAGCCAGAAGCAACATGCAAGTGAAACTTTTTAACTAAACACCCGATCAACAACTGACGAACTACAGAAGGTTGATAGACGGATTCTTCGGGCAATAATTAATAAGAAAAACACCAGATTGAGGGCCAGTGGAGACTTTTGCCCAATTCAATACTTGACAAGGAAAATGAATCTATCATTGACACGATGCGTAAACGAAGGATTGCGTTTTTTGGACACATATCCCGCTTGCCATATACTAGACTCCTGAAACAATTTTTTGACTTCTTTTGGAACAGTAAAACAAAAATCACATGGTTTACAGAAATATGGATTTAGACGAATTGAGAATTACTAAGCATCAAATTGAATATAGAGAAGAGAAACGGCTTCTGAACAAATAATACACTAGACTAACATTCAAAATTTCACAGCTTAACGATATGTTATATCTGCAGAAGAACGGGCTGCAAGATCTTCCTGAAATATTGGGAAAGAAAAAAAATAATTAAGTATTAAGAACTGAACTTAGTATTTGAAGACTTTGTATATAAGGTTTGATTTTTGGTACTCCAATGTGGGCGTGAACAATGTAAATAAATAAATAAATGAAATGATCACAAGCGGGACTTACTTATTTCCAGCCAAAACTTCTGGACTGCAGTATTCAACAGTCCCATAGAATGTTGAAAATAGGCGACCTTCACTCATGAATGTGGCAGAACCAAAATCAATGAGTTTTGCATGAAACCGTTCATTGATTATTACATTCTCGTCCTTGATGTCACGATGTAAAATTTGTAGCGAATGGAGATATTCAACAGCCGAAACAATCTGAAATTAACATAATCTTGTTGTTTAAAAATGTTACGGTATTATGCTTGTAGTGAGGAGAGCGAAAGAGAAATAGATGGGGTCACACAAAGAAATACAATTAAATTTCTGGAGCACACGAAATAGAGATAAAATATACACCCAATTAAGATTTCAGTGTAGTAAAATACCAGATTTACTTGAATCTCACATGCAAATTTCAAAACCTTCAAATAAAAGTCAGGTTTGAATGTAACATGCATAAGCAAAAAAAGCACCTGGTACATCAATGAACTCAATCAAAATATAATGGAACGTCATTCATGGGTAAACTCATTACTACTGTACTTCGAATTGTATTTCATTTGAAATGCAAACTAGATGACAGGCTAATTTTCAGCACTGTTCTCATCATGCAAAAACTCTTAAGACATCCATGTAAAATTTATCTGCATTATCCTCCTACTTAATGGGGCACACGTCATCTCTGACATCCTTGGCATTCGTCTTGCAGCCATGAAGTTCATTCATCAAAATAAATGTAAATGTGATCGCCGATTATTAATGTATGAAAAAAAGAATTTAAGCCGCATTTGATTTATCTTTATACTAGCATTAACAATCGCGGCTTCGGCTGCGAAAATTGAAATTGTAAAGACTACACTTTAAATTTAGCAACGACTCACTTATCAATGCCAAGATTCATTTATCGTTCAGTTTTGAAATGGACCGCTTAACGATACGATTGAAAAGATATGCAAGACACCCTGCTGGCCACCATACTGATACAGAGAACATTTGTACGTCAACTTGCAAGAATTGTATTTTCGTGTTGTTCTTAACATGACCGTATGTTTAATTAATAAAATAATTATTTTCACTTATTTGAACAGTGTAGTGCAAGCAGCTTTAATTTTTTATTTCTTCATCTTTGGGAAAATAATGTATAATTTTGTTACATTTTATCTGCAGTATAAATTTTTCATTATTACCTGCAACTTACCAAACCTGTAGTGTAAGAATTCGGAAATGAAAGGAACTTCTTGATTAATTTTCACTCAAACCACATTTATTTTGTGCTCTTCCGAGTGTAGCCAAAAATTCTGGAAATCAGCCAGCACGCGGGCGAGGAGCAGTATCTAACGTATCAGCAGGAAAAGTGATAACACAGGCATTTGAGAACTTATTTTCCAAAAATTCATCCACTTCCAGGGTGTCTACTGTAAGGATGAAGTAAAAATTAGTTACTTTTTAGGTACCTTTTAGTTAATTTTAGTTACCTTTGAATTCAAGTTACGTCTGCGGTCTACAAGCATAGATGCTCAATACGCGGTAAAGAAAAACAACAATGAACTGTTTTTAAAGAAGTTTTTTATTTATCGTCTGGCTTTTAGTGCCGGGAGTGTCCGAGGACATGTTCAGATCGTCTGAGTCTGTAGCTGCTTCCAACGGACACCCTTAGGGAGAGCTACAACTTTGATAGACCGTTCCGACGAAATATAACCTAACAATTTAGCTACACACAAGTTTGTCTGTGGAAGAATCCTTTACATGCCATAAATCCATGACATGGGACCGCCGGCTTTACTTCCCCTCCGAAGGAAGGCATACTGAAGGATTTTTAACGCTTTTAAAAAATCCGACGACTTCGGCCGGGTTTGAACCCGCTATATTGGGAACAGCAGTTGAGCATGCTACAAACTACACCACCGAAGCCGCTTTAAATGAAATTCACATGATGTTATAAAAATTTAAAAAATAATAAATATATAGTAGATATTTAATATCCAATGAGTTGTTTCAGCTAATATGTCGTCTTGTCCACAATATGTTGTTATTATTACGGTACCAAGAGGTTGCTCAGCTCTTGACCATTTGGCGAGATTTCCTTCGTCCCCGCGGTAGGTCGCGAAGAAATGTATGCGATGTTACGCGATCGTAACCGAATTCTGTCTTCGCAGTCAAATGCGGAGAAATATCGAGATATTACACGATCGGCGCTGGTCTCAGTTGTTGGGTGAGCTTCCCGTAGTTTTCACGATAGAACACGGAGAAAAATCGCGATTTAGTTCATCAGCGTCACTTTTAGTCATTCGACGAGATTTCCATTGTCCTTGAGTTCGGGCACCAGAAAATATAGCATTATTACGCAATCGGCGCCACTTGCTGTCCGTTTGACAAGAATACAGTTGTCCTCGTCATTGAATGCGGAGAAATATCGCGATGTATCGCAATCGCTGCCGCTCTCGGCCGTTTTACGTTGTCTTCGAGATATTATGCAATCGTCACCGCACCCGGCCTGTCTATCTGTCCTGATAGAATGGCGGAGGCAAGCTCAAGGTTGGGCAAGGTTAAAATTCACCCGTAGTTATGAACATCGTCAGCTTAATAAGAAATTCTCGTAACTCCAGTTTTGCAAATTTTACAGGAGGAACTAAAAACATTACTATTATTTTCAGAGAAACTGTAACATGTTGTATTCTTCTTGTTACATCCATTTTACTAAAATACAACTATTTTGATGCAGTTTAACAATTTTAAAAAATATGTGTCATATTTCCTGGAGTTACGTTGTTTTCTCTGGTCTATTTCAAACCTGAAGTGGAGATACAAGGTTTTCACAAATTAATTTAAATGCAGTAAATCTCAGTTATTACAGGATTATTTTCCTTTTATATTATTTATACTATGCAAGAATCAAAGTACAACATATTTATTAATCATTCCTATATCTCACTTTACTCTCACACAATGAATTCCAAAAAAAATATAAACATTCTCAAATAGAAATGAACAAAATGTGACTGGAGCGCATAATGAACAAAAAGGATTTTACTATCGAACTAATAGAAAATTATCTCTATCATTAAACATTTTTTTAGGAATACCTTACCTCACATACCGGTACTTTCAAATATTTAAACAATATTAAACACTAGTGAAAATGAAAAACTATTTAAGACAAGACACAATAGTCAAAATCTTATATTCAGGGGCAGATGACCTCGCTGTTCTGCCCCTTAAAACAACAATAATCAATCAATTAAAATCTTATACATGTCCACTTTAGAACATGGA
Source organism: Meconema thalassinum (assembly GCA_946902985.2). Taxonomy (NCBI): domain Eukaryota; kingdom Metazoa; phylum Arthropoda; class Insecta; order Orthoptera; family Tettigoniidae; genus Meconema; species Meconema thalassinum. The sequence goes on from OX336396.1 coordinate 132,444,464, forward strand.
AGCATTTAATTTTGCTGATGAGGCAAATCATCGTAGAACTGGTGGTAATCTTGAGGCAATGTCGTTTTCAATGCTTGTAGATGTTCATACTTAGTCTTTTTTATTTTAAGTTTGTCCATGTAGAGTCTTGGAAAACAACCAAATTCCTGAGCAGTAATATTTCCTCTCCTACGTACATGAAGTTCACTCCACTCATCAGAGAACTGAAGTTTGTAGAATATGATTCCTTCTTTTGTGTACTTCAAAGCTACAATATCGGTAACACAGGGGTCACCGCTTGTTTTCCCTGGGCGTATATTAGGATAAACGAAGAACTGAGAATCAAGTCTTTTGAAAAATGAATGGGCTAGATAGGTAACATCATACGGTCTTGGAACTTTTCTGGCTTCCTTACAAACCTGAACATAATCTGCAGGTACATTGATGTCCCTAGTTCTCAAAACATGTTCAATCCTAGAATGCATTGAGTCTACTTCCATTTGTGTATGCCCTTTCACAAGGTACTTTTGTTCAATGGATAACCCTTTGGTCATCGAAATATGCAGAAGGCAATTTGAGAGAGTCACATTCCGATTTTGGTAGCAACATCCGTCGCTATATAGGATCAACTTAGTGGCATCTTGAGGAAGGTTGGTCGTGATGAAATGGCAAATGATTGAAGAAAATTCATTTGCAGTCAATCCGCCCTCACATTCATTCCACAAGTAGCAGAATCCATGACGAGTTTTTAAATTGAAAATAGTGAAGTTGTGCACAGCAAGTTTTGTTTTATAATACATGCTGGAAACATTTGCCTTGGGGCTCATGAGAAGTGATTGCAAATCCATAGTGAACACTAGTTCTTCGTTTTGTTTATCATTTTCCTTTTCTTTCCTTGCGACATCTTTCATTACTTGATGCCTAATAAACTCATCTTCACTAATGTTTTTGTATTTATAAGCCATACACGTGTCGCATATATCTTTCTTCACCTTAAAGAGACTAATACCCTTATCTTCAAGAATATTGTAGAGTATTGTTTCAGAGAGTGGTTTTGTAGCATGTTTTTTGCACCAATCTTTCTTATAGGCTTGATAAATCTCACGCTTTGAAGTCCATATCGGATCAAGGTAAAGTTTATTGGTGTTAGCCCTACAGTAATGCGATTCCACCACAGGTAAACTGGAGACAAATTTTAAAAGGGATTTGCGGGCATCAGAATAGATGCCGTGCCTAGCTAGAGACGCATTGGATTGTTTCTTTTCAGTCTCTCCATCATTCTCTGAACTACATTCTTTGTTTTTGACCCAGTTCAAAACAGTCCACTCTCCTAGGCCAAGAGTATTTAAAAACATAGTTTTACACACTCTCAGTCGTTCATTTCCTTCTTTTAAGTAGTAGCTGAATGATATCTTTCGTCTAGATACTTCATCTTCTTTTCTATCTCTATGGCGGGAAGTGGATTTCATATCGGTAAGCATTCTTACATACAACTCTTTTTCAGGCCATGTCATACACCAGAAATCTTTAAAAATATTTTCTCTGTCTTCATCTTTGATTAAATAGCACTGCATTGTTTTTTTCCTTTTACATTGACACCTTACTTTCAATTTTCTCTCATTCATCTGAATATCATACCTCCAAGTTCCATCTTCCAATTTCTTCTTACCTTCGTAAACCTTTCCTTTCTCTCTGTTCATTTTACTTCTGTTATACGACCAAGAAGTTTCCCTCACATGTTGTCTCTTTTGTCTTTTCCGTTGTCTTCTTGGGATGTCTTCTTCTTCTTCTTCTTCTTCTTCGTCATCATCATCATCACCATCACCACCACCAAAATCATCTTCCTCTCGCTTTTCTTCATCTGTAACTGCTTCTGAAAGTTCAGGAGCTCGTTGTAAATTGATTGTATTGACATCTTCAAGAATCTTCTCTTGGAAACTATTGTTGGGTTCATCTACATTGAATTCTTTTGATGAATCAACTATGACAACATCAGAAGGTTGCAAGAGATTGTTGTCACAAACATCCAAATAATTAGGACTATTGCCAGGCTCAGAAATAATAATCTCATTTGCAGAGAATAAAGTACAATCATTTATATTCAAGTTAGAATAGTGTTCCGAGTCTGCTGCTGGGGAAGTTTCCGACATCACTGTATTAGTTGGTTCCAGGCTGAGAAAGGGAACCAAAGCACCATCATTCAGAACACAGTACTCTCGTGAAACACAATACTGCTCATTATTGTCCTTTGGCAGAACCATTTCTGGAAATTGTAAATGTCCATCCGTCTCTGAACCAATGCCTGGCTCTGGGCGAGATTCTTCAGGAATATTTACTTCTTGCTCTCTTTGCATGGCAAGCTGGGCAAGTTCCACAATTTTTTTTCCTCTCCACATTTTACACGCTGAAAATAAATACCTATTTTTAGTATCAAAACAGACGTGAAATAAGAGAAATTAGTATCATAAATTTCCCTGCGAGAGCTTGGGATGGAACCCAGCACTTCGGGTTGTATTTACACTTATTGACCACTACACTTAGGATGACATTATTTAGCTAAATATGCTACAGAACGAAAATGGGATAATAATAATAATTATATAATACACATTTGTTTCGATAAGAAGAAAACTTGACGTTCACAAAGTGAACGAATTACTCGTAACTCCAAAAGACAACCACCGTTATCAAAATAGAAAAACTCGTAACTCCTGTGAAGTGATAAAAGTATTCAATTTTATATAACTAATTAAGTTTTAAGTAATATTATAGCAGATAGATAATAAGAAAAACATACCTGATCCTCTTTGGATGTGTAATTTCACAATAGTGGCTAATTACTACCGTAACGGTGGCATTTTCTAAGACTGAATTTCACTCTACTGTTTCTCCTATGAACACAATGGAGATACGAGGTTTGCAATCTTGCAATCCAACTGTGGAGTTACTTGGTTTGCTTTTTTGCATCTAGAGAGCGCGTTATTCATGTTTCAGCTATTGTAAGCTCTTAGCATTGTTAGTTACAAGGATCTCAACCAGATGGTGCTAAGATCTCAATTTCGCCCAAAGCTGGAGTTACGAGGTTTTCTCATTAAGGTGACGACATGTTGTTCGGTCGGCGCCGTGATTCCCTTTGTCCCTATGCTGTAGTTGGGAGTTCATGAGTTCAGGGTGGATCACGAGGAGGATTTAGTATTTCGATGCTACGTAGGCTGCCATTTTTAAGTGGGTTGATGCACTTCTCGCTCCCCGCACGCTTTTAAGTATACGGTCATGGGAAAAGTGGCAAGTAGATTTCATGATGGGTGCCCCGTGATGGGTGCCCAATCACCTTTGACAGGATTCCCGCCGTCCTCGGTCCGTTTGACGAGATTCCCGCAGGCAAGTCGTGCGGTCAGCCGGCCGTCTTAAGGATGCGATTTTGGAGGATGAACCTTCGAAGTAGGTACGGTATCGAATATTACGAATTGTTCTGAGAGGATTGCACGAATAATACGACAAGAGGGCAAGTTTTATTTCGATTGAGAACCAAGAATTATCAACAAGTTATCGAAATAATCGGTTAGATTATATATACGATGGAACGAAAGTCCGAAGGAAAAATCGACTTATAACGGAATTTCGAATTAACCATACTGAATGTCGCAAATTTACTTGACATATTTTTTAAATAAGTTATATGTATTTCGAAGATTTTTCGCATTTTTTTCGAAACGGTAACATTTCGCAAGATTGCGACATTAAATTGTTTCGCGTTATTTCTGGACTTCAATTTGACATAGTTTCCAAATAACAGAAATGAAAATTTCTTTTTAGTTTCGGAAGTATTCGCAAATAAACGACTCGCGAAAAGTCAGGTTTCCTAATACAGTAACACAGAAAAATATTTCACACGAAACTTAAGACTTCTTGATGCCGAAAATATACGTTGAACCGATGTATACCGCTCAAGGTATCCTCGGTATGTATTTCCTTGAGGTCGGGCACGGAGACATATAGCTTAGTACTATGCAATAGGCACGGCACCGCTTGCGTGAAACTCGCAATCTCTGAGCCTAACGGCGCGAGTTTAAATGATTCAACCCACCTTCAGAAAATTTTCGTTACCCGTTTGTAAAATTCGTTACTTTCGTTACCCATTTGTAAAATTCGTTACTTTTTCGTTACTTTCGTTACCGGTAGACACCCTGACTTCCCACGAGCCCCCTTCATCGAGTTTATGAAAAATCTATTTAACACCTATTAACTCATTTTTTTAAGATGAGGTATTCCCCGAGTTTTGTGACGGATTGTCACATCGTCACCCTTGCATTTCCCCTCAAATTTTGGTGTTCTTCCCGAGTGTCCTGTTCTGTTTCTTGCCAGAATATTGGTAATTATAACAATATCTCCAACACCCATAACTTATATTATCTACACGTCTGATTGGTACCTGGACATTACCTTTTGGCTACCTTACCTAGAACTGGAAATGTGTGCTTTGATAATACCGGGATTGACGATTCTAACCTACTAAGTGCAGCATTTCACAGGGTGTTACCAAATAGACTTCATTATGGTCAAGAAGAGGTTTCGAAACCAGATTTTCGATTGTAAAACATATCCCGGTGCTGACATAAACTCTGACCACAATCTGGTTGTTATGAAATGCAGATTAAAGTTGAAGAAACTGAAGAAAAATCAAAAGCCAAAAAAGTGGGCAATAGACAGACTGAAAGAGAAGGATGTAAACAAAAGATTCAAGAACATAGTGAAAAATACAATGTAATCCATTTACAGGGTGTCTACCAACTCTTCTTAAAAGAATTCGCTGAATATTCCCTGATTTTTCCAGGATTAATGAGAGAATTCCCTGAGTAAAGACTGCTACACATTCGCCCGGAAAGTGTGATGAAATGCACGCTATTTTTGGGTTAGTTTTAAGCGCTCTCCAGGAACAAGAAGCAAAATGTAATCCAGGAAAGCAAATGGAAAATATGATTAAGTTTTATGTTTCCTGTTCTCAGAAATTCCAGGAGCCAAACAGATGTGAGCAATGGCGGCACAAGGGAAAGAGTGAATATAAATTTATTTCAATAGAATATTATAAGTGAACTTATTGTCCAGTAAAATAAGCAAGGTTTATGAAGTCATGATGCTTTCACTACGGTAAATCCCCCCAATAAAAGGGACAACGGGAGGTTGAATACACACATCAAATTGTGTATCATATGAGTGTGATCATCTTAGACCAATATTTAATTTGTAAAACCATTCATTACCATTGAAATCACTGATCCTATGTCGCAGGAAGGATGATATTCGGTAGCATAAGTCTGAATATAGGCCTACACAGTAATTTACACATATCCAAGGGACGAAGGGAGGCATATTCCAAGTTGGTCCATTTCAACAGTGTCACGTGATGTAAATAAGGTTATATTTTTACAACATTTTTAAATATTTCAATACGAGTCCTGACGGGTTTATTTTTGGCATTCTAGATGCACAGTTATGCAAGAAGATGAATGTCACCAGTTAAGTCCTCCCAAAGTGTATTTTGTAGTAAATCAGGGTGTATAACCTGAAACTAGTCTCAGAAAACTACTCAATGGAAATATCTCTTAAGAAAACTAAGATAATGGCCTTCTGTGGCACGGAACCAGTAAGATCTGCTTGGATAATAACATTCTGGAAAGAGTAAACTATTTTAAATACCTTGGTTAAAAACTATCTTTCCTTGAAGAAATGGACATTCCCGAGAAAATCTTCAAATTCAACAGATGTTTAGGAATCATCAATGAAATTTTCTAGTCCATCATTAGTTCAGAAACACACTCGAACAAGGATCATCAAGACCTTAGCAAGACCAGTACTTTGCTGTGGTAGTGAAGCGTGCAGGATGGACAGAGGCAGGATCCCTAAAGCAGTCGTCAACTACTGTCCCGGTGGGAAGAGATCTCTAGGTCGCCCCAAGAAAAGATGGCATGAAAATGCAAATCTTTTGTATAGACCGTAACAGTTCTTCTAGGACGAATACACGAAAGGATGATGATGACGATGATATCTTACTTACGACCCGACTCATCTTTTCATCTCCATCTCCTTGTATAGTCCAGGACACCTTAAATATGTTACTAGAAAACCAACATGGCCGCCACATTTGGTGTTGCCAACTTACATCATTTAACACCAAAAAATCAGCACACACATCCATGTAACACGTATCGCAAATGATCCAAACTAAGTAAAGGCTCTTTTACGAAAATACGTTTTACATGAAGTTGTGAAGCAGTCCTTGCTCAAGTTAGGGACATCTTGGTCATCAGTCCTCGACAGTAACTCTTAAGCAGTATTATGGTAGTGAAGTTAACTTAAATTATCTCTTCTAGATTGATTTTAAAGCATCATATAAAATGCATAAGAACAGAAACATTAATACTTACTCAATTATTTTCGCCAGGGAGCTAAAGATGAGCATGTTCATTTCTTCTTAAAGGCTATATTTTTATAATTAGTCCAAAAATGCAGACCATTCTGTTTTAAGATGAGTGTTCAGAGAAGGATTTAGGAGTAGGAGAGAAATATAATAGTAGGGTACATATTAGTTTCTTATTTCTTTATTTTTGATAAGTACCGCACTCATTTCTTGCATGTATTGGCAACTCAAACTAACACTTGGGGCGCTGCGGTCGGTCTGGATAAGTAGGGTAAAAATACTCAATAACACGCGTTTGATATGGAACACTTTTTATTTTTCGGTTATAATCAGTAAATGTGGTCCCTAAAATAATGACAGTGTTATTTTTGATTGTATATATGTGGATAGGATCCGTCAATGCGAGACCTCCTTTTTCGGGAAGGACTAGAAGTGAAGCTTCTAGTCTAATAAGCAAATGAACTTTAAGCAGGAACAGATTGAACATTGATGAGTAAATAGGAATGGAAACAGTTTGCCAATAACAGTGGTATTTTATTCAAAAACCAACTTTCAAAAGATTAACAATAAATAAATAAATATATAAACATGTAATGGAAATGTGACCTTTGACAGGCCAACAACAAGCGAACAAGATTTCATAAGTTTGAAATGCCAACAACCCTGAGAATAAGTAACCACTTTGTGGCCAGTAGTCTGAAGTAGAACAATGCAGGGTAAATTAGCGAGTAACTATAGTACTCAATAATAGCTTAAAATCTAGCCTAGGACTGCACACCGAGAGTAGGCTAGTTTATTTACAGAAAAATCAATATTTACATGCCTAATTTGACTTCGCAGGGTAAATATCTACTCTGCGAGAACCTGCTACCAGTCCGATATTCTACACCAAACACACCAGCTAACCATCTAAATCAAACAATTCCTGTGTCCCCCGAGCTTTAATACAAGTTAAACTCATCCCTTCGCCCTACCAAGCAGCAAATAATTTCTACAGTCTATGGTACAGTGAGCAAACTCAAATATAGCTTTTAAAGTAACAGCGCCATGACTCGAACTGCTCAAAAACAGATACCAGCAGACAACCGATGCTTGATAATATGCAATTGACACATAAAATCCAGTGGAACACACAAATTAGATCACGTGTATCGCACAGTTATACATATTGTTTACTTTTCAGTGAAATTTACAAAGTTCACTTATTTTTATTATAACATAACCTCTCACCTGTCATGTCATTCCATTTTTCTTCAATCTGTTCTTGCTAGCACGTGTTCCATGACACTGTAATGATTTCCGGAACTAATGTTGGTCACGAGGTTCATTTTCAGTTGGCCCCTTGCTCTGATTGGCCTCAGCAGCTTTCGAGAATTTTCCATGCTCTCGGATTGGCCGACGCCACCTGTCCGCATCACGCATTCCGCGTGATCTCCGGTATATAGCCTGCCCTGGCCTATATCAACTGCCTGTCTCCAGCAAGTCACACTGCCAGTCACTCAGCTTTAGCCGTCTTCACGCTTGAATGTGTCTCAACGCTGTGTGCTAATACATCGCAAAATGCTTCTAGTCAAACCAGCAGTGCATTCTATAATCTACGAAATCTACATAAGTTAACATCGTTACTTGGCCTACGTCAGTTTGTCGTGAGCAAAAACGATAAACAAATTTTCTTCTGTGCTGGGCACGAAGTCTTCAACATTTCCAACACGGAAAAAAGTGATCAAAAACCGAGTTCTACGAAATCTATATAAGTTTACATCGATGATTGGCCTACGTCAGTTTTGTGCTGGGCACGAAGTCTTCAACATTTCCAAGACGGAAAAAGTGATCTACGCGTTCTTCCTCCATTTCTATTATGTGGAAATTCCTCTACACCAACGCCAACAAGATAAGTGTTTATTATAACCTCAAAAATTTCTAAACTTAAAAATGTATCTTTCCTTTTTTTTTTAGGGTTATGTCACATGGCTTAAGTAACTTGTCAAACCATGCCAAACTAAACTTATTTCCTTCTATTAAGTGGTTTAAGCATGTATTATGCCTTTAAATTGTGGGCTATGAGAAAACAACTGTTCTCTCTCTTTCACATGTTAACTATCCTTCAAAACAAATCATCCTTTTCTCTATTTTTGTATAAACTATTGGGCTTAACACCAGTTCACCTCTCTGACGAAGTGAATGGCTTGTTCTCTACTTAATCTATCAAGGTGTTTTTGGGAATGCTCCCATTTCAATTGTAAACAACCTCGCCTTGTAACTATCAGGCAACTAGTGGGATGCTATCCCTACTGGCATGTAAATATTGATTTTTCTGTAAATAAACTAGCCTACTCTCGGTGTGCAGTCCTAGGCTAGATTTTAAGCTATTATTGAGTACTATAGTTACTCGCTAATTTACCCTGCATTGTTCTACTTCAGACTACTGGCCACAAAGTGGTTACTTATTCTCAGGGTTGTTGGCATTTCAAACTTATGAAATCTTGTTCGCTTGTTGTTGGCCTGTCAAAGGTCACATTTCCATTACATGTTTATATATTTATTTATTTATTGTTAATCTTTTGAAAGTTGGTTTTTGAATAAAATACCACTGTTATTGGCAAACTGTTTCCATTCCTATTTACTCATCAATGTTCAATCTGTTCCTGCTTAAAGTTCATTTGCTTATTAGACTAGAAGCTTCACTTCTAGTCCTTCCCGAAAAAGGAGGTCTCGCATTGACGGATCCTATCCACATATATACAATCAAAAATAACACTGTCATTATTTTAGGGACCACATTTACTGATTATAACCGAAAAATAAAAAGTGTTCCATATCAAACGCGTGTTATTGAGTATTTTTACCCTACTTATCCAGACCGACCGCAGCGCCCCAAGTGTTAGTTTGAGTTGCCAATACATGCAAGAAATGAGTGCGGTACTTATCAAAAATAAAGAAATAAGAAACTAATATGTACCCTACTATTATATTTCTCTCCTACTCCTAAATCCTTCTCTGAACACTCATCTTAAAACAGAATGGTCTGCATTTTTGGACTAATTATAAAAATATAGCCTTTAAGAAGAAATGAACATGCTCATCTTTAGCTCCTAATATATATAGCTCCCTGGAATGGCTCGGATATCGCAGAGCGAGGTGATGGCGATTGGTAGGGTAATTGGAAATGAACTAGGGAGGGGGAAGGATACCCGACTGATGAAGCTTGGCTGTAGTCGGCTGGTGTAGGCCTAGCTGTCTTGGTACGGCTTGGCTCGGCGTAAACAGTGAACAACCCGTCCTGTCGTCAGTGAGTGTAGTGGTGAGTGGTCCAACCCGCTCCTGTTGCCCGTATTTATTTGGTATCATCACCTTTTGGCTATTGCTATTTACAACTTTTGGAAAGTGATGAAAACTTATATCCGCAGCCCTCTTTTATGCATCGACTTACAGCCGTAAACTGAGCAATATACGTTGCTTTTACTCATTTTACACTCCATCAACGAGTAAAACTTATTACTTATGTATAAAGACACGAAGAAATTACCTCGATCTGCTTACGAATACAAGAAACCATATACAAACAGTCACCACGTGACAAATGTACCCTACTTGGTAAGTTTCTAATTTTTACCGCTAGATGTTATATCAGATAGCTGGAGTTGCCAATAGGCCTACATATATGAAGGCAGAATTGAGACAAGCTGTTGAAAGCCTGTTGGCAAATCCCTATTGAGATGCAAGAAGATGGTTGATCCAATGCTTAGGCCTAAAACCATTTGAACTAGTCGTGGATTTTAGGGGCATTAGACTAATGGCAACTCGAAGATTTCGTCTTGGAATGGTAGAAAGCAGCAGTTGGTTGATTTTGGGGCTTTGTGACATCATGGTCATGTAGATCTGTGTACTTGGGCATGTGGAATTTGTCTGATAACCTGTGTTATTGTGATGGCTGGATTAGTGTGTGCATTTATTATTCAGATGAGGATTGGGAGCGAGGTGGCCATGGCCTTAATTTAGGAACCATCCCGGCATTTGCCAGGAGTAGAAGCGTGGAAACCACTTCCAAGATGGCTAAGATAGAAATCGAACCCTCCTTTTCTCAGTTTTGCCTCATGAGGCTGAGTGTGCCTTGTTCCATCCCTCAGACCAAAATTAAAATTTCTTGGCAGAGCTGGAAATTGAACCTGGACCAACTGCCAAAAAATGCTAGCCGCACAACGCGAGATGGTTGGTAGAATAGTCTCCTGACCTCTCATCAACCGGCACATTAAAAGCCACTTGTAGAAAATTCAATGAATTCACTGAGAAATTGACGAGTTAAGTACAGGCGTTGAAAGACAAGCTTTATCGACGGAGTAATATCTTGAAAATTATAATTATAAGATACCAACACAAAACAATTTTCTGTGGAGAGCTGAGTTATTTAAATTGCGAGAGCGGAATATATGAGAGGGAATTGAACTGAGGCAGCGTTGTCGCGAATGGGTACGTCCTCTACACTTCCACTCATTTCTACATGATCATAATAATAGCATTATCATGACGAATACAATACATAGTGTTATCACTGACCGAGTTCAAGTGCGCCCCGCTGTTGGCCAGCGCTAGTGGTGCAGATCCCCAACGCTACAGTCAACCGCAGTCAGCTGTTCAAAAATGGGATATGCGCTGGCCTGCGTAAACCTCTTTACGAAGGCTGCGGTTACGCTGATTACATCAAATTTTCAGTGCATATTCTAAAATAAAATAATAGCCTGCCTTCAACCAAAAATGTTCAAGGCAAAACGACATACGTAATAGAGGTAACACTTCAGGAGTGATGAACCAAGTAGAATACTTAACTTAGCCTAAATACCTTGTGTAATGATGAATAATAATTATGGAAGTGATGTCCTAATAGATGCTTTCTCCTTAGCTGTCTGTAACCCACCCGCTATGCCCTTTTATAAAACGACATATACTGTAGTGAAATTTCAGATTAATTCTGTACCATGTATCACTCCTTTTTCTTTTTGCTTTCACTTTGATAATATATCATTTTCATACCTTATTTCATCTTCTGGCGGGAGGGGGGACATTATCAATTGTAACTACTAACCTTGATCACTTCTGCACCGGATATATGTGCTAAATCACTTAAACATGTGTTTTTATTTATTGTATATTTAACAACCGCAGCCATGTTCGACAGCATATTTGGTATGTGAAACTGCCGCAGTGAACGATCACATTGACGTCATTAGTTACCAACATATCCGATACTAAATAGGCCTAAATTAGACGACACATGTAATGTTGTAATTATGTGAGAAAAAATAAATAAACGAGCTCTTCTTGGTTAGACGACTGACTGGACGAAACCATTGGTCGCTACTTGTTTAGACAACTGTCTGGACGAAAATTACCGATTGCACTACAAGCAAGGAGGTCTGGGCATAAGCCCCAGGTTAGGTTTGTTTTGTATGTAGAACAGTATTTACCACTGTAATGAACGCTGATCGCAAGAATTTCATGTTTCGAACTAATCGGGAAAAAACCAGCGCCTCACTGCCTAAAAGTTATTGGTCTAGGCACAAACCATGGGTTTGGATGAAAATTATTGATGCGTGTCTACCCCCACTGCGCGTGACAAAATCCAGGGGTGTTTGTATGGCCTAATGAATTAACAATTATTGGTTTAGACAAAAACAGCTTGCACAATCCATTGCGAACTGGTTCAAACTTGGCGCTATTTTGTTTCATGGTACCGCGCTTATACAAAGTAGTCCCGTAAGTGTGGGATTGGCAATACTGTACTTGTGCATAATTAACAGCAGAAATGGCAGACTCAGCTGGAATTCCATCTATATAAGTCGTGATCCTATTTGGGACATCCTGAGATATGAAAAATGCACACTTTGTCACGAACCTGGAAGTAAAATGGATAAGGGACACCTGCCACATTGCAACAAACTTGATGTGACTGCTAGAACTTCAGGAAACCTCACACAACTCTATTGGAATGCAAGAAAGCTGATGGATTGGAATCTGGGCTAGCCATAAGAAACAACAACAATGCTTTAATATGAAAAATTGAGGTAACTCGGGCCGCGTTAGCTAATATATAACACCCCCGGTTTTTGTCATGCACAGTGGGGGTAGTCAAGCATCAATAATCTTTATCCAGACCAATGGTTTTGCCTTTTATTTCATTATTCACGTCCAATGTCCAAGCTGTGTAGTATAGGCCTACGAGATCTATGAAATTTTTAGTTTTCTATTACCGTATAAGCCTACTAATATCGTTACCTGTGTGCTACCAATTCTAGCGCAGCCATCACAGCATACAGTCACAATCATGTCCGATGCAGGTGTATAAGCCACTTTCTACTTTCATTCAGAATTAATAATACAAGTAGGCTATAGCTGCGACCAATATTTATAACTTATTGCAACCAGTGGCTTCGCCCAAACCGTGTCATCTAACCAAGTAGCGAACAATGACTTTGTCTCACCCAACATTAGTACATCAGTAATTTTCACCCAGACATTCAGTGGCGCAGTAACTTATGTCGAGAACTAAAAGAGAGCTATGAGATATTGTTGGTATTCTCTGAAAATTTGCATATGTGACTCTAGCGCAGTACATATACCATGCACATGTGAGTATATGGCTCTTCAGAATGATGATTGATTCATGTTGCACAACCCTTGAAGTTCGTTGAAGGGCATCACACTACTCTGTCGCAACCATGACTGAAACAAATAAAAATAGGCCTAATATAAATATTTTATCTGCCTACTACTAAGTAGGCTATAGGTCAGTAGCCAAGTACATAAGTTATAAGCTTCATAAATAATCACCAATACATTCACTACCACCAACCGAGTGCGAATCATAGACTAGGCCTACTTCCAAGCTTAAAGAGTTACATGTGCAATGTATTATAATATTATGGCTGACGGCATTTGGAAGTCGAGAATAATATACATCACTATATTAGAAGGCGAATTGAACCTAAGAATACATTCCCGAGAGAGAACTTACATAGGCTATATTTTAGGTTATGTTTGAAGTAGGCCTATACGGAAAATGCAGTCGGAAGTCTATTTCAAAATTTCCAAAGACCATTAAGGTTTTTTATTACGTTATTTGTGCTCTGACTGAATATAAAAATAAATAAAACAACGATTAAATAACTCTGTACTTTAAATTGTGTAGGTCTAGGCTAGGCCTACTTACTGAAATTGTAGTGATCTTTGTAGAGTTACTCCAATCCATCTCCAATCTTGTTCTCATATTTTTTAGGCGTCATGATGAAATCTAAATAAGAATTTATCAAAAAATTAATTAAATAAAAGCTTCGAAACATCTCAGACAAGTGGATTTGACACTTACATATCAAGAGTATATAATAACTGTATAAACTGTTTTAATCGATGTATATTACTAGTACTTACCTTGTACAACTTGTTACAACTTCATTAGACTTGAATTTCCAAAGAAAACTGTGAAATTATTTAAATAATAAGTCATTAGTTACAGTCGTAATTATAATGTTGGCTGACTTTGTGAAAAATGCATTCTGGGAGTTATTGCCAGAAACATGTCGGCAACTGTGTGGTACGGAATTTTGCTGGTATTATGGTCTTTGGAGATCGCGGGATTTTAAGCAGGGTTGGCGACAATGTGCTCGCACCTGAAAACAACTTACCTTCAAGAAATACAACCATAAACCAACATTTACGTAGGCATAGGGGACGGCTGTTAATGTTGCCTACCCTGTCTTGATCTAGTAACTCATTTAAGCTGTCCCAGACTATAGCAGGTTGGAATGACCCTCACCACTGAAGTCTTCCCACCACCTGTCATCTCCCAGGGTAGAGGGAAGGGAGGTGTAATCGGCATCAACATTATTTGTTACTGCGCTATGTATAGCTGGTGTGGTGTTCAGCAAATCTTAATAGTCGGTGCAAGTTTCACACTTCTCACTTATGTCATTTCAGAAATACATTCACCTAAAAATATTTAAAAAAAGTCCTCTCGGCACGCCGGAAGGCGGAGGTAGATTTCACTGGACAAACTTGGGGATAGGCGAAAATAGGCAGAATATGCAGGTTTTCGTAGAAGGATCAGACCTCCTTTATTGCGAGAAAGTATTTTATAATTGGAGCTTAATTAACTTTGTTTTTCGTCATTTTATGCATATTTTAAACATTTTATTGTCTTTTGGGGACGGTAACCTTCTTGTCATTTGGGGTCCATTTTTATACTTGTGGTCACACTGTCCTTATGCAAGGTTTCAACACTGATGTGCAACTATGTAACGGTCTGTTACTTCTTCACGTAAAATTATATCTCGCGCAGAGATTTTGGTTGGTTCCTCAGTTTAGGGGCTGCGACAAGGCGGGCATGTAACCCTGTGTACTTTGGGTGAGTGTAGAATCGGTCCGATAAACGGTGTGAATTGTGATGGCTGTATTAGTCTGTAATTCAGGTAAGGACTGCAGACGGTCAATTTCAAGCAGTAGTTCCTAATGCTGCTATCAGATACTACCATCAACGACACCTAGCTGTGAACTTGGCTACTATATGCCACCGCAACCAGCAACTCGCAACGAACGTTGGAACTTCCCCTCCAAAGGAAAGCATACTGAGGGATTTTTAGCGCTCTTAGAAAATCTGACGACTTCGGCCGGCTTTGAACCCGCGACCTTGGGCATAGAAGCTCAGCATGCTACCAGTTACGTCACCAAAGCCGCTTCACACTTAGTCAGATGGAAATCAATCTTATCTCGTGCAAGTGCGTTGTCATGGCAACGTCTGATGGCTCATCCCTCATCAATTTAGTAGTGTTGCCATGGCAACCTCTGATAGCTCTTGGCATTTTCTTATAATTCCGAAATCATTTTTCTCATCCCTTGGCGTAATGGTGGGTCATATCAAAAATTCTTTCAGACAACAGTTTTAGGCAATTATTAGGGGAATATTGTCCCTTTTGTACGGTTTTGATATTGTGCCTATTAAGAGAGATATGATCAATGTTTCCCGAAAAAACCGCTTTTTCCCACCCCTTTGGTGCTATAAAAAAAACTATTCAAACATAAATTTTTGGGCTTTATCCGACACATAGTATGAACTTTGAACGGATTCGATATTTCACATATTAAGAGAGTTATATAGCAATATTTCTTTTTTTCGAAAAAAGCCCCCCATTTTCACCCCCCTTTGACCGATTTAGCCCAGTAACGAACTCAACCGAGATTTTATAGGTATACATATTCGGTAAAAAATTCAAAGTGATTGGTGCAAAATTACGGCAGTTATCGTGTTTACAAGAAACTGATATACCTATACAGGGTGTATGTTAATTATACCGACAAAAAATATCAGGGACGCTCTGCGTGTTATGTAAAAGACTATGCCACAATCGGATTGGCGGAGAAAATGAGGTTACTTTGTTACTTCCGGGCGGGCGATTCAAATCTACGAACTCGCCGTATTTGCTGAGCCAGGCGGCAAGCCGCTGGCCACTGCTGTGCTTCAGACAAGGGAAGGGAGTGTGATAGAAGGAGACAGAGATATGCTGGCGGGCATGCGTCAAGCCGAGGCGATCGAGGAAACTTGCCCGCCAGCAAATCTCTGTCACCTTCTATCACACTCCCTTCCCTTGCCTGAAGCACAGCAGTGGCCAGCGGCTTGCTGCCTGGCTCAGCAAATACGGCGAGTTCGTAGAATTGAATCATGCGCCCGGAAGTAACAAAGTAACCTCATTTTCTCGGAGGGAAAACTTTTCTCCGCCAATCCGATTGCGGCATCGTCTTTTACATAACACGCAGAGCGTCCCTGATTTTTTTGTCGGTATAATTAAGATACACCCTGTATATATATATATACATACATAAATTCTATATAAACTTTTGAACTGACGGTGGTTTTGGAGTCTGAGGGATGTGAAACACAAAGATATGTCGAAATTTTCCGGAAGTCGAAACATGGTACTGCGCCCGAATTTATTTAAGGCCAATACCAAAGATCCAGACGGGATATGAACTGGGACCCAGAAAAAATAACGAATTAAAATCTTTTATTCCTCAAAATTCGTGAGATATGGAAAACCTGAGTTGAAATAGTGTAATACTATCCATCATTAATAATTAAACAATTAAGGAAGGCAAGAAGGAACGATTTAAATATGGTTGTATATTTATTATCTGAATGTAGGGAGGCCTACATTGTAAGAGTGCGTCACGCCACTAGGAGTGAGAGAAACGTCATGCAGGAGAGAAGGGATCAGGGTTGAAGACACACTGAGTGAGGAGAAGTTGATGGAGCTACGTCACACAGCGAGAGGGGAGGCAGAGCGAGGAACTTGCCGTACTTGGAGGGCAAGAGCGAGGAGTTCTTTCCAAATTCAGATCGCGACGAGACAAGACCGCGAGTGGAGAAACAAGTAGTTTTCAGAATAGTGCTACGCATTACGAAGGTGGGAAAGACGAGTGTGAAGTACAGAAGGCTGTGACTTGCAGAGCAAGGAACATTCTAACGCAGACCAGCACAGCATATAGACCAGTGATTTTGAAACACAGCTTGATATCACAGTATTTCAAAAACGAAGCTATTATACATCACATGCAGACAGATGCAAACGTTTCACTTCTACAGAAGAGCTTCATTATTTCTACAATTTAGCTCATACTTGGAAATTATACAGAATGCAGTTCGTGAATTGGCAACGGGGAAGTTGTACCAGTGTAATCATTAAAATGAGTATGATTACGTGCTAAGGTGCACATTAAAGGGAAGTAGAAGCTACAAAAATGAAGAGTTGAATCCAGAATTCCACAACATGGACGGCACAGCGGAACATCTACGCGATGCGCAAAAATGCAGGACAAATCTCAACTTCTTAACACGAGTTCATATACATCCAGTATACTCTCAAAGACTTTTATAAAACAAACGAATTTCAACCTTGAAAAGCGATGTCGGCGCAGTGAAGGGGTATCGTAAGAAGATCCAGACAACGTGCGGGAGACGAGCGAGGGAGTGCGGAAGAGACATGCTGTTTCACGGCGAGGTCGCTAACCCGGTTATGTCACCGACCTTGTTCCACTGGGAGAGATGTCCAGCTGGCCCCGTCACAACCGGTTCACATAGCTGTGGGCGGTGCGCTCACACACACATTTGGCTTGCCAGTCGAGACATGGTACTTCTGAGACAGTCTTCAACTCAAGGTAGAGAAGAGATTGATTTATATTTGGTAGAATTGTAGTCATGTTCTGTGTTTATCCTAATCGACCAACCGTATAATTTTGTCATTGTATTTAAAATTGTGTAGATTTTGATCTAGTATTTTTCGTATTTTCTTAGGAGTCATTTTTCATTGAAAATTTCCGTCACTTGGACGAAACTTTATTTGCGTATCGCAGTTGTTAACGTTAAAATAATTTCAATATAAAATCGTTTAGAATTATAGATACTTGCATTAAATTAAATAAATCTGTTTTATGCGCAGCAATGGAACGTATATTGAACAATTTAAGTACCGTATATTCAAAAAGCTATGTCACGAAGTGTCAAATATTTCGACAACTCATGTTGTTGATTCGAGTGTCAGAAATTATTTTAAACCAATTGTGAACAAAATTGAATTGTTACACGACACAAAATCTGATAAAAGATAGTCCAAATACTTGATAGATAATTAAACCAATGAATACCAAATTCACTGTAATGAAACAGATAGATACGTAGAACTACCGTATATACTCGAATACCACCCGCACATTTTTAAACAAATTCGGACGTGAAAAATTGGGGTGCGGGTCTTATTTGAGTCTTCCAAATTTGAAAGATCTAAATTGACCGCCGCGCGCGATATCGGGTGTCGCGAGTATCCGCTAGATGGTGCTAGCCTTCTTCCGGCTATAACTTTGTTTTACCGTACGCACGCGGCGTCATACAGTCCCGCGCACGTTCTCCGAGTGTAAACATGAATGCTACGAAACGTTTGCGGTCATTTACTGTGAGTGAGAAATTGAAAGTTGTGAGGGAAGCTGAAGTTACTGGAAATCGTGCCCGGTAGGAAATATGATATTGACGAGTCATGTATTCGTGATTGAGCGGGATGACGTCTATGCTACAACCACTGGATGTCTGCGTGAACCGCCCGTTCAAAGCAGCCTTGAAACAGCTGTATACGGAGCGGATGGCGGCCGATAAGCACACACCGACTCCAACTGGTCGTATTCAGCGCCCGGAAGTTCAGCTGCTGTGTTCGTGGATTTTGATGGCATGGAATCGTATCTCTGGAGATCTCATACGGAAGAGCCTCAAGAAATGTAGTATTTCGAATGCTATGGAGGCAGTGATGACGACATTTAGTGGGAAAGTGATGGTGATAAAAGTTCCGAAGCTGGTACTTCTGATGACGATGAATGACGTGTTTGTGTACTTTTATTTGTATTTTTAATAGTTTGATGTGTGTTATTTTAGGACGACTTCAAAACTGTTGGAAACTATTTTGGATAAATGCAATTCTGTTTATTTAGTTAAGATAGTAAATAATTTTGAGTAAAATTAAAAAAAAAAAAAAAATTTGTTCTTCAAAATCAGGGTGCGGGTTTTATTCGGGGGCGGGTCGTATTCGAGTAAATACGGTATGCTGTAACGTGATAAACCATATTTCCTAGTAACAAAGGTATTTCAAGAACTTTTATATATATATACACACATCAAAAAAAGTTTTGCATCACCTCGGTTCCCAGATCTCCGGCATATAGACGTTGACTGTGTATATTGTATCCAAGATACAGTCCCTTTGACTGTTCATAGATGTCACTAAAACTGCTCAAAGATGTAAACAACCATGCATGAGCAGGGCCTATTAGACGGAGGGGGTACGACAGCCGATCAGTTCCAGTCATTCCACCGGGACGAAGGTACGCTGCTCATGTTGTCTGTAGTTCTACCATGCCTAGAAGGTCAATACCGCAGTTCGATCGCGTCCGCATTGTTACTTTGTGTCAAGAAGGGCTCTCAACAAGGGAAGTTTCCAGGCGTCTCAGAGTGAACCAAAGCGATGTTGTTCGGACATGGAGGAGGTACAGAGATACAGGAACTGTCGATGACAGGCCTCGCTCAGGCCGCCCAAGGGCTACTACTGTAGTGGATGACCGCTACTTACGGATTGCCGCTCGGAGGAACCCTGACAGCAATGCCACCATGTTGAATAATGCGTTTCGTTCAGCCACAGGACGTCGTGTTTCAACTCAAACTGTGCGCAATAGGCTGCATGATGCGCAACTTCACTCCCGACGTCCATGGCGAGGTCCAGCTTTGCAACCCCGACACCATGCAGCGCGGTACAGATGGGCCCAACAACATGCTGAATGGACCCCACGGAATTGGCATCACGTTCTCTTCACCGATGAGTGTCGCATATACCTTCAACCAGACAATCGTCGGAGACGTGTTTGGAGGCACCCTGGTCAGGCTGAACGTCTTAGACACACTGTCCAGCGAGTGCAGCAAGGTGGTGGTTCCCTGATGTTTTGGGGTGGCATTATGTGGGGCCGACGTACGCCACTGGTGGTCATGGAAGGCTCCGAAACGGCTTTACGATACCTGAATGACATCCTCCGACCCATAGTGCAACCATATCGGCAGAATATTGGAGAGGCATTTGTCTTCATGGACGACAATTCTCGACCTCATCGTGCACATCTTGTGAATGCGTTCCTTCAAGATAACGACATCGCTCGACTACAGTGGCCAGCATGTTCGCCAGACATGAACCCTATCGAACATGCCTGGGATATGTTGAAAAGGGCTGTTTATGGACGTCTTGACCCACCAACCACTCTGAGAGATTTACGCCGAATTGTCGTTGAGGAGTGGGACAATTTGGACCAACAGTGTCTTGATGAACTTGTGGATAGTATGCCACGGCGAATACAGGCATGCATCAATGCAAGAGGACGTGCTACTGGGTATTAGAGGTAGTGGTGTGTACTGCAATCTGGACCACAAATGCTGAAAGTCTAGCTGTATGATGGTACAACATGCAATGTGTGGGTCTCATGAGCAATAAAACGAGCTGAAATGTTGTTTGTGTTGATCTCTATTCCCTTTGTATTTAACGGTTCCGGATCTCTTGGAACCGAGGTGATGCAAAACTTTTTTTGATGTGTGTATGTCCAATAAAACATTTAGAGCATTAAAAAGCCTAGATAAATTTGTTAAACAAATATTCCACGAAGATAGTTAAGGCTTAAATATTTTCACGAAAGGAAGACACACTTATATCATTTGTTAAATATGAATTCTTGCTGATAATTCTTTGAAAGTTGCAATAATGTAAAACTGAATTTAAATACGTGAAAAGGAGTTAAGAAAGTTAAATCACAGGGTGAGATAAAAGTAACTGTACAGAAGTAATTACAGAAGTGAAGTTATAGGCACGATGAAATTTTGTATAAGGATAGAGGAGATTGTTAAAGTTTGTTTCTTGAACAATATTCACAATGGACGTGGATATTTAATAAAGTTACTAATTTTCTTCGCATGGAGTAAGAAAATGCACTGAAATGGGAGTTTAGATTTGAAATACCGTGCAAGAAAGGAATAGTAGACGTAAATGAGTTACGTATTTTCACGAAAGGAGACTGAGGAGTCTCGTTTTCCTAGTTTTGATCACAGCGAATGTGACATTGTTTAAGTGTATTCAAGGAAAGTTCTGTACAGGGTGTTTAAGAAATAATGTGATTGTTGTATAATTTTGGAAGAGAAGTGTGTAATGAAGGTCAAATGCCATGCACTTCGAATATTCACATTTATCAAAGAAAATGTAAACCGAGCAAA
Organism: Meconema thalassinum; assembly: GCA_946902985.2. Lineage (NCBI taxonomy): Eukaryota > Metazoa > Arthropoda > Insecta > Orthoptera > Tettigoniidae > Meconema > Meconema thalassinum. The sequence continues at coordinate 132,465,688 of OX336396.1, forward strand.
GAATTTCAGGAATTTTTCGAGATTTAATGATCAAATGGGAGAAGACAAAGTAAGAACAGTGCTGAACTTAAATGTTTGTCACCTATGTTCTATTGATTCAGACTAGTATTTATACTTTCAACCGATAGAGTTACGGTGTTTGTCACGGAAGTTGAGTTGTAAAGACTCATTTGTATTATAGGTAAATTAATAACTTCAACACAATTAAGTGTATATTTGTGAGAACCATGAATTATTGTATATATGAATATATTTAATACTGAGTAAAATTTTTATTTTACATATTTAGATGTGGAACTACGGTTCAAATATGAAACGGAATGTATAATATAGGGTAATGTTTGAAATCACGCAGTTTCATAATTTTTCTCATATTTAAATGGAGGACCGAATTCTCCAATCTTTAATTTCAGGACATGATATATTAGTGCCTCGTTTTAGTTTATTTTATTGCAGTGTCAGGTAGACACTATTGATAGACAGGCAGTCAGTATATGTCTGTATTTTTTCTTAGAACAATAAACGGCTGGTGCTCTTTAGCGAATTAGCCAATTTTTATCTTAGCTGACATCGTTTTCATTTTATCATCGCCGAAAATAGTACTGCTAGGTAAGATACAGGCGCTCACTATAGACAGACCTTATCACCCCTCGAGATTGGAGTTTCTCGATTTGCTCAAATGTAAATGATAGTAGAAATTTGTACCTACGCTGGTAGTACTATTTTCTTTTATAGATCTACCCTGTGTGTTCCTGGAATTCCCAATTTTTACTTAGCAGACAATGGTAAGTTTGTGAGCTGGGTAGTTACGTGTCTGCGATCCTTTACAGTGCAGCGGATATAGGTACTGATTGGTGAATTCGGGCGCAGTACCCATTGCAATAGTTAGCTTTCTAATGAAATCTACCTAAAATCAGTTCAAAAAACACTCAGACACATGTCTGTCTGTTTTCAATGATTAGTTTATATGCTGAATATTTCACATTTCCAATGAAACCATTCGCGAGATATTATTATTAATGAAATGCAGGCGTAACATCTTTTCAGTCCTTTAGACCCTGAATATCCCTAAATCCTTTCTTAGAGCAAGTTTACGATATAAAAGGAACATATCAAAATTTCATGTTTTGATATTGATGAGCAAGTCAGTCCAGTCGGAAACATTCCTTTAAATTATATAATAAATAGGAGACATCATAGACATCAGGAATACTGAAAAATTACCTGAAGAATGGTCCAAAGCAATCATCCACCCATTGTACAAAAAGGGTGATAGATCAGATCCCAATAATTATCGGGGTATATCTTTACTTGATGTCACTTATAAGATATTCTCAAAAAATATTTATACAAGAATTCAAGAACGACTTTATCAAGAACTGGGTGAGTATCAAGGAGGATTTCGACCAGGAAGGAGCTGCCCCGAACAACTTATTAATCGTAAATGGGTCATGAAACATCATAAAGTTCGAAACAAGCAATTAGTCATCACTTTTGTCGACTTTAAAAAAAGCTTATGACAGTATCCATCGTGAGTCATTATTAAAAGTCCTTCGAGAATTTGGTCTACATCGAAAACTCAACAACCTCCTTGGAATTACCCTTGAGAATACTAAATCAAAAGTAAAATTTAGATGTGAATTGTCAGAACCATTTGAAATCCAAACTGGACTCTGCCAAGGAGATGGTCTTTCGCCCTTATTGTTTAATTGTGCATTACAGAAAGTCATGCGAGAATGGAATGAGCAGTGACCTCCAACCATTAAGACTGGCAGAAATATCAAACTTAATTGCCTAGCATTCGCGGACGATCTTGCACTACTAGCAAGTACTGTGGAAGAGGCTAAATTTCAAATCGAAGAACTCGAAAAAATTGCATGCAAAATAGGTCTACAAATCTCGTATGAAAAGACTGAAATGATGCCGAACTTCAGAATTGACACACCAACATTTCAACTAAACAATAGTAAACAAATTAAGATTGTGAATAAGTTCAAATATCTTGGGGAAATAATCACCTGGAACTCAAACTAGAAACCATCGATACAGTAGAACATCCAAACTGAAACAAGCACCACGAATCACCTGGCCAACCAACAAAAGGTAATCTCTCTAAATGAATGCCAAATTTCGGCATTACAATTCTGTTGTTAAACCCGAGGCAACGTATGGTAGTGAATTACTCTTCAAGTTGATCATCAAATCAATAACTGACAAACTGCAGAAAGCAGACAGAAGAATCATCAGAACAATTATTAACAAAAAAATATCAAGTAATGCCAATGGAGATTGCTGCCGAATGAAGTGGTATATCGAGAGAGAATCAATAATAGATACAATGCGGAAAAGGAGAATCTCTTCTTTCTGCCATATCTCACGCCTACCAGTATCCAGACTAATAAAACAGCTATTTAGTTACTTCTGGAAGAGTAAAACAAATAACAACTGGTTCAAAGACATGAATTAAATTTAACAATGCTCTGAATTAAAAATAGAGAAGAGAAGAATATTTTAGGGAATAAATACTTACGATTCACATTGACAACATTTGAACGGATAAACTACACCATCACAGATGAACAAAGGGCAGCCAGGTCAGATAGAATGAAGAAATTTTGGGTGCAGAAGAGGCTGAAGCTGAATTGCTATCTCCAAATACCATTGTTAGACTTAGCGGCTTCGGTGGCGTAGTCGGTAGCATGCTGAACTGCTATGCCCAAGATAGCGGGTTCAAACCCGGCCGAAGTCGTCGGATTTTTTAAGAGCGTTAAAAATCCTTCAGTATGCCTTCCTTCGGAGGGGAAGTAAAGCCGGCGGTCCCATGTCATAGATTTATGGCATGTAAAAGATCCTTTCACAGACTAAACTTGTGTAAAGCAAAATTTGTTAGGTTAGATTTCGTCAGAACGCTCTATCAAAGTTCCAACGTTCACCACTAGGTATCATTGATATCTGGTGGCGAAAGTTGGAACTACTTGAAATTGAACGGAACTTGTAGCTCACCCTTTAGGGTATCCGCTGGAAGCAGCTACAGACTCAGGTGAGCCGAACATGTTCTCGGACACTCCCGGCACTAAAAGCCATACGATAAATGAATAAAAAATAAATAAATAAATAAATAATTGTTCGACTTAATTGTATTTGTATTGATTTAAGTGCTCCAATGAGGGCGTAAAATATGAAGAGAAAAAAGTAGAAGAGAAAGATAAGATGGTCGAAAATATTGCTCGAAAGTGAAAGCTGAACTATTTCGGAATAACATTACAAATTCCATCCACAAAAGTATGTAAATTTACAGAAATTATTGATCACAATGACAAAACATAAAATCTTTGATTGAAAAAAATAGTAGAAATTTATTTAAAGATACCGTATTTACTCGGCTACCCCTTGCCTATAGTACCACCCTTAATTTTCGAGAGCCATAATACAAAATTCTTGGAAATCGCTTCTAGTACCCCTCCTTAATTATTGAGAGTCCTGTCCATCATTGTCTAGCAACAAGCGGAGTGAGCAGCTATGCGCGGATGGGATACGGCCGGCAGTTGGTCAGGCAAAACATTCGCAGGGAAGTGTGATATCATTTCAGAGGTGGTTGGCAATAATAATAAAAATAAAAAAATACCAGTATTTAAGAAAGGGGACAAGAAAGTGTGTGATAACTATAGAGGGATCACCCTCATATCACAGATAGTAAAAATACTGGAAAGGATATTAGAAAGAAGAATGAGAAGAAAGGTGGAAGGAGAGTTGCAAGAGGAACAGTATGGCTTCAGGAGTGGAAGATCCACAGTGGACCCAATCTTTAGCTTGAGGCAGGTAATGGAAAAGAACTGGGAATATGGAGAGGATTTGATCATGACTTTCATAGATCTAGAAAAGGCATATGATAGTGTCCCCAGAGAGAAGGTATGGGAAACCATGGTTAAGAAGAGACTGGGAAGAGAAATGTTGGAAATGGTGCAAGCAATGTACAACAGCTGTGTTAGCAGGGTACTGACCCCAGTTGGAAAGACAGATTGGTTTAGGAACAAGACTGGACTAAGACAGGGGAGTGTGCTGTCACCTCTTTTATTCATAATGGTAATGGATGAAATTGTAAAGGAAACAAAGGAAGCATATGGACATAAAGAAATGAAGTTACTATTATTTGCAGACGATATTGTGGTCTGGGGAAGGAACATCGAAGAATTGCAAAAACAACTAGATGCACTGAACGAAAATATTCAGAAGTATGGCCTGAAAATCAGTATAGAGAAAAGCAAGACCAAGGTGATGACAAGAGGGGAAAGACAAGGAAAGGGCACTGTGAAAATTGGAAGTCAGAGTTTGGAAATTGTGGACACGTTCAAATACCTAGGAAGTGAATTGATGCAAACTGGTAGGTTGGACAAGGAGATTGGCAGGAGGGTACAGCAGAGCATGCATTCTATCAAAGTGTAAGAAAACTTGTTTGGGATAAGGAAGTACCAAGGAAAAGCAAGGAGGTAATGTATAAAATGTACTATGTACCCATATTAACTTATGCAGCTGAGACTTGGACCCTGACGAGCAGGCAAGAGAGTAAAATCCAAGCCAGTGAAATGAAATTCCTAAGAAGTATGATAGGTAAGACAAGGAAAGACAGAGTGAGGAATGAAGATGTTAGGAAGGAAGTTGGGATGGGAAAACTAAATGAGAGAATTGAGAAGAATAAACTAAGGTGGTTTGGACATGTAAAGAGGATGGAGGAAAATAGAATACCAAGACAGATGCTGGAGGCCAAGTGCAAGGGTAAGAGAGCAAGGGGAAGACCTAGAACAAGGTGGATCGATTCAGTGAAGAACAGCATAAGAAAAAGGAATCTGGACTGGGACAAGATCGTGGAAGAAGAATGGTGGAAGGAAAGAGGAAAGTGGAGAAGTGCCATAAATACCCCGACCCGGCAGGAGCTGGATAAGGGGAAATGATGATGATGATGATGATGATGATTGGCAATAATAATCTAAAAACAAGGCGTGATCTTGTTTGAAGAAAGAAGTCTCCCTCTTTCTGTACGTACGGGGTATTACTCACGCTATGCGACAGTTGGCCGGCAGGCCGACATGCACGTTATGAGATAGGTGGCCAGCTGGCCACACATTCCGCGTTGCCGCATTCACGTAAGGACGAGACGCTAGTGGCCGACCGACATACGCACTTGATTTATTTTGATTAAATATATGTAGCATCAAAATGAAATAGCTTATTTTTACTCTCTCCCTTTCCCAAAATAATGGCTTTTATCGAAGTTCACGTCTATAGTACCCCCCCCCCAATATCGGAACTAAAAAGTTAGGAAAAAAGGGGGTCCTATAGCCAAGTAAATACGGTATATATATCTTAAATCCTAAATATCTTCCTTATAATACAGTATAGCAAGAGAGACAAAGATCCAACATATCATTGCCTACACTTGAACTTACCCTCTATTACCATCAGTCTAATATCAAGACAGATATTTGAGAATTTAATTTCCAAAAATTCACCCACTGACCACGAGCCCTTTAAATAGGGTTTAAGAAAACCTATTTACTTATTTTTTAAGATGCATCCCCCTCCTCATTTTACCCCCTTTCACCTCGAAAACCAGTTTATATGCCGAATATCAGATCTCCAAATGAAACCACTCATGAGATAGGCCAATTATATATTCATGAAATGCAGGATTAACACCCTAGATGGTATAGAGAAATCTAGACTTAGATGGTATGGACATGTAAAACGAATGGAGGAGAAGAGGATACCCAGGTGGATACACGAGACGAAGTGGGAAGGAAAGAGACCGAGAGGAAGACTGAGAGACAGGTGGCTGAAGGGGATGGAAGAAAGCGTGAAGAAGACTGGATAAGGGTGGAGGCTGAGAGATGGTGGGAAGACAGAAGACGTTGGAGAGGCTTGTGTTCCGAACAGACCCGGCCAGTGGCTGGAAACTGTGCAAGATAATGATGATGATGTACACGTTAAGAATCTGAATCCCTAAATCCTTTCTTAGCACATAATTATGACATAAAATGAACCAATCATAATCCTCCTTCAGGCTTGATCTAAAGTTTTGCCCATTCTGAGTGATTTACCAAACATAAATAGTGTTGTAACCAGATTACAACCAACTTCACCGCGAAAGCAGTCTGCTTAGCAAAGCAGCATTTATAGCTTAGTGAGAGAGACAGATTTGGTAAGGGTATACACAAGAAGAGAGGAGGTACTCACAGTGATCGAGAATGCTAACAAGTTTGTGCTCGAATCTAATGTGCCATCACTTCTAATGCGCATCCTGATTTTCGAGAAATTATTTTCCCTATAAAAGTGTGCATTCCCATCAGATGCTTAGTTCAGTCATAATTTGTTTTAAGCTTTGAACATTTGGGTGGCCGACATTTCGTTTTCGTTAAGATGGCAGCGATATAAAACATAGCACTGAGGTATCCATTGTTAGTGCTACCTCTGTACCAAATTTGGTTCAATTCGGTTTCGTCATGTTTGAATTGATAATGGGGACAGACATACACACAAACTTTTGGCCGGTGTAGATCTCATAAGTTTATTTTCATTTTTGGCAAAAATCGAAAGTAGGCCAAATATATACCGTACTTTCTAGACTTTCATGATTGATCCTTCACCATTTGCCATGTATGTGCAACTTCCTATGCACCCCAACAGTGAAGTATCTCAGTACTGAAACAGTTACCCTTTTAGATACTACTATGTATGTATCTACAGTGGAAACTTAACAAATTAAAGAATTAGGGTGATTATAGCTCCTTGTCAGCCCTGTTAGTTGCTTCTTACAACAGGCTGCGCATACCAATTAAAGAATTCTAGCCCCACCCTTTGTCACAGAGGATTCGCAAGTAAATAGTTCCAACATATTACGTATCAAATTATGTTTCAATAAATGGACCAAGTACACTCCAATAACAATTTACATAGCATGTACTCCAGAAATAATAATCAATGTATACAAATAACAGGAGAGTCATATGCCAGACAGCCTGAATAATTACCTGTCGAAAAATATAGCTGTTGAGGGCTTCATCTAAATAAGGTTTCCTGTCAATGAATTCAAACAAATCCATTCCAGCCCCATGTTTTTCCATAACTAGTTGGAAAAACTTGGGATTCTCAAAGACATCCAATACTTGAACCTGTCAGAAAACAAAAATCATAGGATTATATTCACACAATGAGAATAAAGATCGAGAACATATTCAAATACAATGAAGATGACAAGAACTTCTAGAAATAAAGTTTAAAAAAAATTGCAAATATATGTGTAACATCCAAGTGACACACCAAATAGTATGCAGGTCATACACATGAAGACATAAGGAACCTGGGGCTCATAGTAAATTATCCAAAGGGAGAACTACTGTTGTTCACGGAAGTCCTAAGAGTGTCAATTCAGCAAAGACTTGTGGGTAAAGGAACACAGCCCAATCACCAATGACTCCCATCGTCACTTCCCTGTCTATATTTAGTCCAGGTCATGATGCAGTACAGGCATGAAGTGGGAATACATGCTAGTTTGGCCAGCACTCAGTCTTGATCCTAACACCATCAAGAACAGTTAGATACAGGGTTATAACAAGGAATGCTAGTCGAGGTGTTTCTGAGAACCGGAGAACTTTGGGACATGATTGGGTGTGGTATGAATGTGTATGAAGATTTGGTATTGGCCTTTATGGACATTGAGAAGGCATACGACAGTGTTGTAAGAAACAGAGTATGGGAAGCGATGAGAGCCAAAGCAATAACGGAAGAAATAGTGATGAGAATGAAAGATATGTATCATTTAGACTTTCACTGCCCGTGTATGAGGGAAGCAGAAGCTGTGTGAAAGTCGGTATGGAAAGAACAGAATGGTTTGAGTTGACTAATGGTCTACAGAGAAGTGCCCTCTCACAAAGAGCAATCTTTGTAATGGTGATGGATGAAGTGATGGAAAAGGTAGCACAGCATATTGGGGAGGAAAAAATGAAGGCAATGGTGTTTGCAGATGACTTGATGATCTGTGGAAACAAGGAAAGGGATGTACATGAGCAACTCGATGCATGGGAGGAAGTAGTGTCATCCTATGGAATGAAGTTTTCGACGCAAAAGAGTGAAGTGGTGATAACAACACGTGAGAAGGACAGAGTATACTCTGGGATAAAGTTAGGCGGAGAGCAGTTGAAGAGAGTGCAGAGCTTCAAGTATCTGGGAAGTGTCATTGAAGAAAATGGGGGAATTGCCTTGGAATTAGATGAAAGAGGAAGGTGTGCTGATGGATTCTTCAAGAGTGTTAAAGGCCTGATATGGAGCAAGGATGTGCCACAGAAATGTAAAGGGATCATGTACAAGACTTACTTTGTGCCGATCCTAACGCATGGATCAGAAACTTGGGTGATGAGGGTGAGAGATAAAAGCAGTGGAAATGAAGTTTCAGAGGAGTCGTATAGGTGTAACCAGGATGGACAGAGTCAGAAATGATAGAGTCAGAGAAATATTAAAGGAAGAACCCCTACAGGATAGAATTGAAAAATCAAGGCTACAGTGGTATGGTCACATGAAAAGAATGGGAGAAGAAAGAATACCACGGAAAATATTGGAAATGGAGTGGAAGAAAAAGGGACCTAGAGGAAGATCAAGGGATAGGTGGATAAAGGGGGTGAAGAAAAGTGTCGAGAGAAAAGGAGTTAATTGGACAACAGTGTCAGAAGAGAAGTGGTGGATGGACAGAAAACGATGGAGAGGCTTGTGCTCCAAGCAGACCCAACCTGCGGTTGGAAACTACTCTAGTTGATGATGATGATGACTAATGTGCATATCTGAAGATATCTTGATCAAGAGCTTACCTCAACATTAGAGACTGTGATGCTACCGAGAGGTGGCAAGAATCACTTGAACCCCTCAAGCGTGATATTGTGAAACTCTGGGCTGCACCCACAACGTGCATTATTTCTAGCCTACTCCCAATGGTAAGAGTGGTATCATGCATTTCGCTATAATTTCCAAACGCACTGGCAAGTTTTCAGAAAACACACACAATAACAACAACATATAACACAATATTATAAATATTATCATTTAGACTTTCACGGCCCGTGTTGAAATTGAAATGTTAATATAATAAACACGGCGTAAGCCCAAAATTCAACATTATGAATAATATTATAAACTTTCAATAACCTGATCATCTCTGGTCAGCGGCACGTCCATACTGGGACAATATCACAGTCGGCCAATGTGTTCTTATTTCTTGGCGTTCGATCACGAATTACATCGTCATGATGATGATGATAGTATAGGCACTAGCAAGTCTGCCTGTATAACCTACAGTGTGTATAATACAGTGCTACAGTATGGAGCAGCTGCTGTAGTAGTTATAGCATAGGCACTAGCAAGTGTGCCTGTATAACCTACAGTGTGTATAATACAGTGTTACAGTATGGAGCAGCTGCTATAGCAGGGTGTCTACTGTAAGGATGAAGTAAAAATTAGTTACTTTTTAGGTACCTTTTAGTTACCCTTTAGTTAATTTTAGTTACCTTTGAATTCAAGATACATCTGCGGTCTGCAAGCATAGGCGCTCATCACGCGATGAAGAAAAACAACAATGAACTGTTTTTAAAGAGGTTTTTTATTTGTCGTATGGCTTTTAGTGCCGGGAGTGTCCGAGGACATGTTCAGCTCGCCTGAGTCTGTAGCTGCTTCCAGAGGACACCCTTAGGGTGAGCTACAAATTCCGTTCAATTTCATGTTGCTACCAGATATCAATGATACCTAGTCGTGAACGTTGATAGAGCGTTACGACGAAATCTATCATAACAATTTAGCTTCACACTAGTTTAGTATGTGAAGGAATCTTTTACATGCCATAAATTTATAACATGGGACCTCCGGCTTTGGTTGGTTGGTTCCTCAGTTTAGGGGCTGCGACAACGCGGTCATGTAGCCCCGTGTACTTTGGGTGTGTATAGGATCTGTCTGATAACCGGTGTTAATTGTGATGGCTGTATTAGTGTGTGTATCTGATTTTTAATTTAAGTACAGACTGCAACTTAGAATTTTCAAAATAGTTCCTACTTTTGCCGCCAAATGCCACCGTCAACGACTACTAGACGCCACCGGGTTCGATTCCCCGTCAATGCATGAGATTTTCAAAGTGAAATGCCACATCCTGTGATTCGGATTCCACGTTAAAAAGAGGTCCCGTGGCTTATGATCTCGAGATTAACGTCACGTAAAACTACAGTCTTCCTTCTTCCTTTTTCTTGGCAACGAATGTAGAAACCTAAGAGCGTTGTTTACATTCTTAACCTATCCAATTTAGCTTCACACAGGTGTAATTAGTGGAAGGTTCTTTAACATGCCATAAATCTATGACAAGGGACCGACGGCTTTACTTCCCCTCCGAAGGAAGGCATACTGAGGGATTTTAACGCTCTTAAAAAATCCGACGGCTTCGGCCGGGTTTGAACCCGCTATCTTGGGCACAGCAGTTCAGCATGCTACCAACTACGCCACCGAAGTCGCTTTAAATGAAATTCACAAAATGTTATAAAAATTTAAAAAATAATAAATATAAACTAGATATTTAATATCCAATGAGTTGTTTCAGCTAATATGTCGTCTTGTGCACAATATGTTGTTATAATTACGGTACCAAGAGGTTGCTCTGCTCTTGACCATTTGGCGAGATTTCCTTCGTCCTCGCGATAGGTCGCGAAAAAATGTATGCGATGTTACGTGATCGTCACCGAATTCTGTCTTCGCAGTCAAATACGGAGAAATATCGAGATGTTACACGATCGGCGCTGGTCTCAGTTGTTTGATGAGCTTCCCGTAGTTTTCACGATAGAACACAGAGAAAAATCGCGATTTAGATGATCAGTGTCACTTTTAGTCATTCGACGAGATTTCCATTGTCCTTGAAGTCCGGCACAAGAAAATATAGCATTATTACGCAATCGGAGCCACTTGCTCAAGAATACAGTTGTCCTCGTCATTGAATGCGGAGAAATATCGCGATGTATCGCAATCGCTGCCGCTCTCGGCCGTTTTACGTAGTCCTCGAGATATTATGCAATCGTCGCCGCACCCGGCCATTCAACGATTGTCTGCCTGTGTATCTGTCCTGACAGAATGGCGGAGGCAAGCTCATGGTTGGGCATGGTTAAAATTCACGAGTAGTTATGAACATGTTCGGTCGGCGCTGTGATTCCCTTTGTCCCGATGCTGTGGTTGGGAGTTCATTAGTTCAGGGTGGATCACGAGGAGGAATTACCCAGTAGTATTTCGAAGCTACGTAGGCTGTCATTTTTAAGTGGGTTGATGCACTTCTCGCTCCCCACACGCTTTTAAGTATACGGTCATGGGAAAAGTGGCAAGTAGGTTTCGTGATGGGTGCCCCGTGATGGGTGCCCAATCACCTTTGACAGGATTCTCGCAGTCCTCGTTGTCACAAGTTCACGATAAGGGACGGGTTTTATGATTTTACGTAACTGACGTCGATCTCGATCCGTTTGACGAGATTCCCGCAGGCAAGACGTGCAGTCAGCCAGCCGTCTTGAGGATGCGATTTTGGAGGATGAACGTTCGAAGTAGGTACGGTATCGAATATTACGAATTATTCTGAGAGGATTGCATGAATAATACGACAAGAGCGCAAGTTTTATTTCGACTGAGAACCACGAATTATCTACAAGTTATCGAAATAATCGGTTAGATTAACTTATATATCCGATGGAACGAAAGTTCGAAGGAAAAATCGACTTATAACGGAATTTCGAATTAATCATACTGGATGTCGCAAATTTACTAGACATATTTTTTAAATAAGTTATATGTATTTCGAAGATTTTTCGCATTTTTTTTTCGAAACGGTAACATTTAGCATGTTACGACATTAAATTGTTTCGCGTTATTTCTGGACTTCAATTTGTCATAGTTTCCAAATAACAGAAATAAGAGATTTCTTTTTAGTTTCGGAAGTATTCGTGAATAAACGTCACGCGAAAAGTCAGGTTTCCTAATACAGTAACACAGAAAAATATTTCACACGAAACTTCAGTCTTCTTGATGCCGAAATATACGTTGAACCTATGTATACCACTCAAGGTATCCTCAATATGTATTTCCTTGAGGTCGGGCACGGGGAAATATAGCTTAGTACTATGCAATAGGCGCGGCGCCGCTTGCGTGAAACTCGCTCCATAGCAATCTCTGAGCCTAGCGGCGCGAGTTTAAATTATTCAACCCGCCTTCAGAAAATTTCCGTTACCCGTTTGTAAAACTCGTTACTTTTTCGTTACTTTCGTTACCCATTTGTAAAATTCGTTACTTTCGTTACCGGTAGACACCCTGTATAGTAGTATCTTATATAGTATAGGCACTAGCAAGTGTGCCTGTATAACCTACAGTGTTACAGTATGGAGCAGCAGCTATAGTAGTATCTTATATAGCATAGGCACTAGCAAGTGTGCCTGTATAACCTACAGTGTGTATAATACAGTGTTACAGTATGGAGCAGCTGCTATAGTAGTATCTTATATAGTATAGGCACTAGCAAGTGTGCCTGTATAACCTACAGTATGTATAATACAGTGTTACAGTATGGAGCAGCTGCTATAGTAGTATCTTATATAGTATAGCCACTAGCAAGTGTGCCTGTATAACCTACAGTGTGTATAATACAGTGTTACAGTATGGAGCAGCTGCTATAGTAGTATCTTATATAGTATAGGCACTAGCAAGTGTGCCTGTATAACCTACAGTATGTATAATACAGTGTTACAGTATGGAGCAGCTGCTATAGTAGTATCTTATATAGTATAGCCACTAGCAAGTGTGCCTGTATAACCTACAGTGTGTATAATACAGTGTTACAGTATGGAGCAGCAGCTATAGTAATATCTTATATAGTATAGGCACTAGCAAGTGTGCCTGTATAACCTACATAAGGAAGTGTGATGTTATACAGAGATAGTCTCAGTAGAATAAAGTAGAGGAGTAACACCTCTTTAAAAAAAAACTTGGTCCAGCTGGCCCGGCTGGTAGTACCTTCTTAGGGTCCCTTGCCAGGGTTATGGTGAAGTCCTCAACGGTACCTGCAGTGGAAGACGTGAACTCTGGCACAGTGTGGTTGGCGGATGGAGCAGCCTATTGTTCAGGTTTAATAGGGCAAACCATTGTCCATATTTATGATGGGAAGATTTTGGCCCAACGGCAAAATGAGTGGAGGAGGAGCCAATCACCCTTATGGCTCCCAACGGTCATGGAGGCGGAAGAGGCCATGCCAGACGGACTGGCCGTAAAGGCGCACCTCAGTAGTACTTGAGTATGCGGCAGTTCGTTGCAGTCTCTGTGTTCGGTCCATCCTAAACAAATTCACGCCAGTGGCACTTCTTCCGAACGTCACTTACTTTCAAAGTCCAACGGCGATGGGATATGGATGGTGGGGGCAGGTTATGGGTATAACTGGAAGCCCCTAGTTCGGACATGCACGCTGGCAGCAGCTATGAGTGATGGTCGTCTTCCGGAGACTCTGTGACTACTCGGAAATTTGGTCCTGCATCTGTGTTTGGGCAGGCCTATTCAGGATCACCACAGCCCACCCCACGTGAGGAAGGCCCTAGAAAAGGTGGGCTAAACATCGGAAGTCACAATCTTGGTCCAGCTGGGCAACCGCACTCAGCAGGTCACCCCTCATGCGGTCGAAACTCAATAACAGTAAAGAATCACAAATTGATTATTGGATCATGGAACATCAGAACTTTGCTTGATATGGACAATAACGTTAGACTTGAGAGAAGGTCAGCTCTTGTAACCCACGAGTTATCAAGACTCAATAAATGATAAAAATGGTCCGGTTAGCTCAAACAATGCCAGCGTTTTGCCCCAGTGTGCCGTTGGGCTCGTCAGTTGGTACAGACACACCTACCAATACGCGTGGCTAGCCCATTGCAATCAGCGAAAGGCTCATGACTCTCCGCTTACCACTCTCAGGAGGTTCCTTTATGAGACTCATCTCGGCCTATGCTCCTACCTTAGATTCTGATGATGAAGTAAAGGCTAGCCACGCGTATTGGTAGGTGTGTCTGTACCAACTGACGAGCCCAACGGCACACTGGGGCAAAACGCTGGCATTGTTTGAGCTAACCGGACCATTTTTATAATTTATTGATAATTCATCCGCTCAAATGGAAGCTACATCATATTCCCTTCGGGAATATTCAAAACCTTATTATCAAGACTCAACGTTGACATTGCTGCTCTTAGTGAAACTAGGCTGTCTTCTGAGGGCAAGATTACTGAATCTGGAACAGGATATACCATCTTCTGGAAAGGAAAGGAGGAGGGTGAATGTCGTATTCATGGTGTGGGCTTCGCTGTGAAGACCAAACTGGTAAATTATCACCAACTTACGCCCATTGCAATCAGCGAAAGGCTCATGACTCTCCGCTTACCACTCTCAGGAGGTTCCTTTATGAGACTCATCTCGGCCTATGCTCCTACCTTAGATTCTGATGATGAAGTAAAGGCTCAGTTCTATAATCAGCTAAGTGAAATCATCTCCATGGTACCTTCTGCAGATAAACTCTTGCTCCTCGGCGACTTCAATGCCAGAGTTGGGAAAGATCACAGGCTATGGAATAATGTGATGGGCAAACAGGGACTTGGAAAATGTAATCCCAATGGACTGTTGCTTCTTGGTCTTTGTGCAGAACACGAACTTTTTATTACCAACATGCAGTTCCGGCTACCTAACAGCTTCAAAACCACGTGGATGTATCCTCGTTCCAAACATTGACACATTCTTGATTATATCATTACCCGGCAATGTGATAAGAAGGACATTCTTATTACCAGAACAGCAAGGAATATAGATGATTGTTGGACAGATCATAAACTTCTTATATGTAAGCTCAGGATATCCATCAGACCTAAACCACCTAGGAACATCAAAAATTTGCCAAGAAAGAAGTTTAATACTTCCAAACTTCAGGATGAATCCATCTATAAACATTTTGGAAACAGGATAGTCACCCAGTTATCAGAAAACCCAGTAACGAATGACATTCAGCAAGAATGGGCCACACTACAGAAGATCATCACACAGTCAGCTGAGGAAACCATTGGATTTATAGTGCGGAAAAGACAAGACTGGTTTGATGACAATGAAGAAATTCTGTCTCTCATCAATGCCAAAAGGAATGTCTATCTTGCCCATCTTCAAGACCCAACTTCCAACACAAAGAGAGATAAACTACTGGAACTCAAGGGTAAATGTCAAACGCAGATAAGGCAGATTAAAAATACTTGGTGGCAGCAGAAGGCTCAGGAACTGCAGATACAATCGGATGCTCGAGACTTGAAGAACTTCTATGCAGTACTCAAGGAAATATATGGACCATCTCGCTCCTCATCAGGTACACTGAAAAGCTCTGATAATTCTACTACTTTTACTGACAGTCAAGAAATCTTGGAACGCTGGAAGGAGCACTTCTCCAATCTCCTAAATCGCCCATCAGCAGCTGCTGAATACTTCCTTTGTGATGTGCCGCAACAACCTGGACATCTGTGGTTGGCAGTACCTCCTACTTATCATGAAATCGGGCGTGGTGGCTCAGCGGTCTAGCTGTATGCCTCTCACCAAGGCGGTCCGGGTTCAATTCCCGGTCAATGCATGCGAGATTTTCAAAGTGAAATGCCATGTCCTGTGGTTCGGATTCCACGTAAAAAGGAGGTACCGTGGCTCATGATCTCAAGATTAACGGTCACGTTAAACTACAAGCTTCCTTTTATTATGAAATCACCGCAGCTCTCACCCAATTGAAACCCAGAAAGGCACCTGGCCCAGATAACATCCCTCTGGAACTAATTCAAGCCGGAGGTCATTCCCTCAAAACAAGGATTATCACCCTTATCCTCAGAATATGGGAATCAAGAAAGGTACCTGGAGACCTAAAGAATGCCACTATCATCACTATCTTTAAGAAGGGTGATCGCAGTGTTTGTGGCAACTACCGTGGTATATCACTGTTATCAATTGTGGGGAAGATTCTAGCAAGGATTCTACTTAACCGCCTCAAGGTTATCTCCGAGAAGATCCTCCCAGAGTCACAATGCGGATTTAGAGCTTCCAGAAGTACAATTGACTTGATTTTCTGTGTGAGACAGCTACAAGAAAAATGTAGAGAACAACAGAATCCACTCTTCTTAGTCTTTTATGACTTGGAAAAGGCATTTGATTCGGTTCCAAGACCAACCATGTGGGCAGTGCTGAAGCGGTTTGGTTGCCCTCAGCGTTTTGAAGATCGAATCAAGGCTCTCCATGATGGCACGACAGGTCAGGTTTGCCATCAGAATTTCCCATTACCCATGGACTGAAACAAGGATGTGTACTGGCTCCAACGCTTTTCGCGTTGTACTTGGCTGCAATGCTTTATGATTCACCCACTAACATCCCAGGTGTGGAGGTCAAGTATCGTTTTGATGGAGGGCTTTTCAACCTAACTCGTCTCCGCTCCTTGAGGAAAACTCAGGTTACTAATGTTACTAATATGTTGTATGCAGATGATGCTGCAGCACCAACTCTCACACCAGAAGAGCTGCAAGAGTCAGTTAATTGTTACAAAAGTGCATGTGATCGCTTTGATCTTACCATAAATGTCAATAAGACTAAAGTCTTGGCACAACCTTCACCAGGCACATCTCTTCCTCAGTTCAATATCTCCATCTCAAATTTGCCATTAGAGCAGGTAGACCACTTCTCGTACCTGGGCAGTACCATTTCTGTGAGCTGTACCTGTGAGCAGGATGTGGATAAGAGAATTGGCGCAGCCCATGCAGCATATGGACGATTAGCGCACCGGGTCTTCATGAATAAAGATCTGTCCACGAGTACAAAGCTTATGGTGTACCAAGCAGTAGTCATTTCTACTGTGCCAATTCTATTTGCCTCGACTGTAAGACACATGATTTTTTGACGTTTGCATGCAAATTCTTGGGAGTTGTGATGAGGTGGTGCTCTTTATCTACGCTAGGGTGCAGCAGCGCCTTGGTAAGGCTACTACTAAGTAGTGTCCGCCTAGTGGTGAAAACGGTAAGCTTGTCCGCATGTGGTGTGTGTTCTTACTTGACCAAGAAGATGGTTCCCTTAGTAACGACTGTTAGTAATTTTGCGATGCAATAACTGAGTGTTGGGACATGATCGGTAAAAGACATAACATCATGTAGTCTACAGATATTGAGTAGCTTTCAGCTACTCATTCGGATGTCTTGCTTTGTAAAGTTCGGCGTAACTGGCTCTACCCAAATATGAATCGACATGGAATAGTTTCTCTTCAAATTAATTAATATTTTTATGTAAAATGTGGCAGAAAGATGAGGTAGATTCTCGTGTACGCCTGGAGTGTGTGATGGTCTGTGCTTCGATTTGAAACGGATACCTAAGTGGTCTTGTCGACGTGAAAATATTATTTGTTGCTTCTTTTATATGTTTATATATAGTTGTTGAGGCAACTTTAAGGAAAGCAAACATATATGTCGTAGATTTCTGTAAGAGGCCAAATGTGGTTAATTGGAGTTATGAAGATTTGGTAAAAAGGTATTTTGTTCCTGAGAGAAGTAAGTGGATTATTATATATTTCTGGGGTGCATGTGTATCTAGCCGGATGCATGTTATTTATTAACTTTTGTCATCTCCGTGATTTGACTAACGTAGTTGGGAGGCTTTCATCTTGCTGTGTGGATAAAGTTTTTAATAATTCGTGTCTGGTTTATAAATGTAATCTTTCTCTTTATTCACGTTTAGTTTGCCTAATTGTGGTCCGTGTAAATTATGTAAAGCTTTTATTAGAGTGGGGGTTCGTATTTGCTGGCATTGCGTTCGTCTTCTGTTTTTGGTAATCGGTTGTTGTGTTCTGGATAACCTTGTTATGATTGTCAGCTGTTAGATGACAAAAAGAGAATCGTGGCTCCATGTTTAAAAGGGATTGACGTATTGAGATCTTGTTCCGAGTTTGCTCAGGTTAAAAGGAATTATCCAAGATTTAATATATTTAGTGTCTTATGGCATTACCTATTAATTGACGGTATTAAAATATTATTGAAGATTGTTTCCCGACTTACCTGAAAGTTGTATAATTAAGCATATACGGAATTTGTCGGTCAGGCCTACTTCTTGATGTTATCGAGTCAGCTGTTAATAATTTAAAGTGAAAGGATATTCGGTCCTAAGAGAAATATTTTGGGAACCAATACAAAGTAAGTTACATCCTACGTTAGGTACCACACCTTTTATTTTATTTATTTTATTTGAACTGCATGTAATTGTTTATTGTATTTTATTGTAATATTTGGTTTATGAATAGAAGTGTTGTTTTAAAATATGAATCGTGTGTGTCATTTCTGGGTCTGGGATTCTGTAGACAGCTCTCAAGATAGACACCTCGGGTTATGGTTGAAAATGGTCCAGTCCTTCCCCTAACGCTGTAGGGTGTGTCACTTGTATCGAGAGCGTGGTTTTACGTGTTTAACACATTAATGTCTATTTTGAGAGTTGTTCAGAGTTAGGAACTAGAAGTGATATACCAAAAATAAATTATAATCAGTGTTATATTCTGTAAATGTTACTAATTTTTGTGTGTTTTATGTTTCATGTATACAAACCCACCTGGTAATGGAAAAACGAGTTCTCCCAAACATATATTATCTGAGGAAAGATGAATTGGGGTTCGAGATCTTGATTCGTGGAAGGATTCCACAGGGAAATAGAGTAACTGACTTGGCTGACTTGAGGTCGTTACGTGATGCTCCTGTAATTATCCCGCCTATTAACAGCGAATATTGGGAAAAGGGTAAGTCTGGTGTCATTACATCTGTGTCAAACTTGTTAAGTGATTGTGCTTCGTTGGATGGTATTATCGATTCGTCTGAATATCAAAGAAATAAATTAAGGTGGCGCGCTCTGCATTGGATATTGAGATTGGCTGATTTAATTAATGTCTGGTCAAAAGTTGAGGACGGTATTTCATTTGCAAATGAATTGTCAAGTTTGCGTGATAGGTTGGCTATTATTTACGAACGTATGTTTTCTGGTGTAACCGGTGATTATAAAAGTGAATCTTTGACGTCATCAATAGGTGGAGGTTCTGAGAATAGTAATCGGTGCGCTGTGAATGTTGATAATAATTTGGTTGAAGATGTAGAATCTGTGTTGTCGATAAATGATTTACAAATTTATAATCCTGCTGTTATGCAGCATCGGAATGGGTCGTCTAGTCAGCCTTCGAGAAATATGTCATGTTCAGCTAGGCCTAATATTATTGACCAGGCTAATTTAAATAATGAATTCAGCTTGTCATCTAGGTCCTTATCGAGAGAAAATAGTGCGAATGCCTCAATTAATCTAACTTCTGGAATTTCTCGTTGTGTGAAGTCTGTACAAACAAGTGAAAGTCTAATTAATGTAACTGATGTTGTCGAGCATAATTTGATGAAGCATAATATGAATTTAGGAGATTCTTCTCAAGTATGTGACCCTGGAAATGTCATGGCAGATATCAATGTTAGATTTGCTACGTTACCCAATCCGATTGCCTTGATTTTAAAGAATTTTCTCATCTGTAATGGTACTGAGAATGATTTATTAGTGCAATTTCTTAGGAAATTTGTAGAATTAAAAGACAGTGCTGTGGTGTTTGGACTGTCCGAACGTCAAATATTTAGAATGGTGTTTCCTTGCACTTCAGGTATGCTTCGACAAATCTTAATTAATAACATGTCTGCTGGAAATTCTTTAATTAATTTTCAAATGGAAGTTTTAAATTATTTTATTACCCCGTACACCTTGTCAGACCTTCATCGAAGCTATTTATTCAGAGGACAGAGAATGGATGAAACACTGAACGATTATTTTGTGGATGTTAGGTATTATGCTAAAGTATTTGCTGTTCAGTTGTCGGAGGAGCAAATCGTTGCCTCATTAGTCGAAGGAATTAACCCCATTTATAGATTGTGTTTAACCATGTGTGCTAGGCCTAAGACTTATAAGGAGTTTTATGATCTTGTTCTTACTGCTGAGAAGTTCAAAAAGGCAGATGCTGTTCGTATGGCAAATTCATCGATACCATGTTCTTCTATTCAGGGTACCTTTGGGCAAATTGGTTCTAAGCCTGTTTTTCAGTGGACGAGTGCTGTTCAGTCTGGAGGAAGACAACCTGTTCAGGGTTTTAATAACGCTTTATTTCAGGGAGAGGTATGTCAAGATGTTGTTCCTGCTTCTGGTCCATACCATAATTTTCAGGGGCGTTCCAAATGGAAATATAGTGAGAATAGGTACAGAAAAGGTAAGAAACATAACTGGGGTACCTCAGGGAGACGCGTCAATTTTTGGGTGAAAGATAATTCTAAACATTATTTCAAAGAGAGGTCGAATAAAAAATTGTCTGATAACCTCAAAACTAGTTCTACTTCTGTCAATAAGAGTTCACAAGGTTCAGGGAAAAGAGATTATGGTCGTGGCCTGGCTAAGAGCAAAAAGGTATGTGGTCGCATTGCTGGGGTAAACAATGGTGTTTCTCCTTTTATAAATATTGAGATAAACAATGAACCGGTATCTGCGTTAATCGATTCAGGTAGTGTGAATTCGTTTTTGAGTTGGAAATGGTTTAAATGTATGTCGTCAACATGTAAATTTGGGAAGTTAATGGATTGTGACAATAATCTCATCTCTGCTAACTCGTCACTGTTGGATGTTAAAGGTTTTGTAAAACTTAAGATCCGGGTTCAAAACTTCACGTGGAAGTTTAGACTTTTGGTGGTTAATAACCTATCGTGTGAAGTGATATTGGGTGCTGATTTTCTGGCTCATGTGGGGTTGTTGATCGATTTAAGATCAGAATCTTGTTGGTTCAAATTTAAACCCGACATAAAAATAAATTTCTTAGGTCCTGTATATAGCTTGGGTGTTAATGCAGTAATCGAAGGTACTAGAGGTAATAACATTGAAGATCTTAATTTAGATCATCTCAGTGAAGATCAAGCGAGGATCATAAAAGAACTTTGCCATGAGTTTCCGGATGTTTTGACCGATCGTCTGGGTACTACTACTGTAATGGAGTATGAAATTGAATTATCGGACTCTATTCCTGTAAAATCTTCGCCTTATCGTTTATCACCTCCGAAGATGAAGATTTTGAAGGATATTATTGATGATATGGTAGCGGAAGGAGTAGTTAGGAAGTCCACTTCTTCTTATTCTTCGCCTATTTTCTTGGTACCCAAGCCGAATGGAGAATTTCGTCCGGTTGTTGATTACCGTGCCTTAAATAAGAAGGTGATTCTCCAACAGATTCCTTTACCGGATTTACAGTCTTGTTTTGGGTGGTTTCAGGGAGCAAAGGTATTTTCCGTTCTGGACCTAAACAAAGCATATATGCAAATTCCGTTGAGTGAGAAATCCAAAGCGGTGACTGCGTTCACCACGGATTGGAATTTGTATGAATTTGAACGTTTACCCTTCGGGTTATCGACAGGTGCCGCTGTATTGAGTCGTTTACTGGACAATATTTTTGATGGGATAAAATTTAAGTCCGTCTACCACTATCTTGATGATGTGGTGATATTCAGTAAGTCTTTTGAAGAACATGTTGAACATGTTAGAGAAGTTCTTAAAAGACTTAAAGAAGCGGGATTGACAGTAAAGTTATCTAAGGTGTCCTTCGCAAAACCCCAAATTTCGTTCTTGGGTCACATAGTATCGCCATCTGGTGTTTCGGTGGATCAGACTCGAACACAATCCATTCGTGATTTTAAATCACCTAGAAACGTGAAAGAAGTTGCACGTTTCGTTGGAATGATCAATTATTTCCGTAAGTTCCTTCCTAATTTTGCGCACAGGGCAGCTCCGTTAAATATGTTAAGAAAGAAAGGTACGGAGTTCGTTTGGGGTCCCTCGCAAGAATCGGCTTTTGAAGATTTAAAGATGGCTCTTATTAACGCACCTATACTAGCAATTCCCGACTTCTCAAAACCCTTTATCATTCAGACTGATGCCTCCAACAGGGCAGTGGGCGCAGTTCTGTTACAGCAACATGAGGGTGATAGATTGCCCATCGCTTATGCCTCACGTACCTTGTCTGATGCAGAGTTAAAATACTCAGTCTATGAATTAGAAGGATTGGCAGTTATGTTTGCCCTAGAAAAATTTAAGTTGTATGTGGAACACGTTGAGTTTGAGCTTGAAACTGACAACCAAGCATTGAGTTGGGTTCTGGGTAGACCAAGGAAAACCGGAAGGATTGCTCGCTGGGCAACGAGGATTCTGTCTTTCAAATTCAGCGTGAAGCATATAAAGGGCACTGAGAATGTGATTGCAGACTGTTTGAGCCGGATGTACGGAGTATTGTCTGATGAGATTGATAATAAGGAAAATGTATGTAATAATGTTTTGATCAACAGGTCGTGCAATGCTATTCTTTCCAATTATCCGTTGTTGTTCCGTGATGTATCGGGGTACCAAAGGGAAGATCCTGTGTTGTCAGAAATAATTCAGAAGCTTGAGAGGGGAGAATCGGTCAAGCCATATTTTCTGAAAGGAAACTTACTTTGTTGTTCAGCACGTAGTGATAAGTTGGCCAAAATCGTATTACCTGTTGTATTAATACCCGAAGTATTTAAGTATTTTCATGAGTCATCTATCGGTGCACATTTAGGTGTGTTCAAAACTAGATTAAAGATAAGGGAAAATTTCATTTGGAAGGGAATGGATAAGGAAATCAAACGTATGATAAACCATTGTCAAACATGTAAACTGGCTAAACCGGCTACCAACACTAAGGTGGGAATGTTGTCATCGGAAGCGGCTACTAGGCCAATGCAGAGGTTGTTTCTAGATTTTATTGGCCCTTTTCCGGTGTCTAAGTGGGGAAACAGGTTTGCTTTGGTATGTACGGATGGGTTCTAAGGTTTAATTGGATTTTTCCAACTAGGGCTGCTACAACGCAAGTTGTTATCAGATGTCTTGAAAAAATATTTGCCTCGTTTGGCCCGTGCCAGTTTCTAATCACTGATAACGCTCAATGTTTCAAGTCTAGTGCGTTGAGAAATTTCTTATTTGAATTGTCAATTTCTCAAGTTACTTCTTCACCGTATTACCCAAAAGGTTCGTACGCTGAGCGTGTCAATAGAAATTTAAAAGCGGCGTTAATTGCTTTTCATCACAGTGATCATAGTAAATGGGACTCCTGTATACCTTGGATTACCTTTTCTTTTAATACCGCTGTCCATGAATCCCATAAAACCACTCCATTTTCATTAATGTTTTCTTTCACTCCTAACACACCTTTATCTAATATTTGGTCGATTAATCAGTTGTTACCTGAACAGTATACCTTTAGTCATATAAAGAGTATTTGGAAAAAGGCTAAGGAGAACATGAAGGTGGCTCAAGATAGATTAGAAAAAAGATATAATCTAGGTCGTAAACCTGTTGATATTAAAGTTGGAGATAAGGTTTTTGTGAAGAATTTTTCTTTGAAAGAGGTTGGACCTAAGGAGTCGAACAAGTTGAGAGAAAGGTTTTGTGGTCCCTTTGAAATAGTCAGTTTCTTAACACCTGTTACATGCCTGATCAAAGATCCAGTTAGAAAAAGGATTTCTAGGGTACACTTATCGCATGTTAAGAAAGGAGTTAATGATATGTAAGCTGTATTGTATTTTCAAAATTGTGTTTTATCTTTGGAAACCACACACATGTATGTATGTATGTATGTATGTTGTGTATGAATTGTATGTTTGATGAACGATGGATGGATTTGTGTGTATTGTGTATAAATGTCTCTATTTGGAATCTTCTGCATTGTGTATGACCAGAGTGACTCATTGTTTTGCGTCAAGTTGGTGTATAGGCGAAAGGTTAGAATTTTCTAAATGGCTTTTGACATTTTGTTGGTACGGAGAGGAATTTTATTTTGTGTTACAGTAATAATTTTGAATTTTCAAGATCGTGTATGACCTACATGATGCTTTAGTGCGTGTTTGTAGTAAAGTGACCTTTATTTGAATCTTCAAAATTGTATACTGGTTCTGGAGGAAGGTGGTATAATTGTGCGTTAGTGTATTGTGTTGGTATGAATGAGAATCTCTAATTTGTTATTTAATTTGGGGAGGAATTTTGTTCTCGTTTCTTGTTTTAATGGGTAAAGTTATGTTTTATTTTAAATGTTTTCAATGGTAGCCGAGTATATAAATAGGGTCGTTAAAATATCCTTGTTCAGCTTAAGATCCTAACGTATATGGAGGTATGGGACTCAAATATTAGGTGGCATAAGCTGAATATGTATTTAATGGTAAGTATTTACTAACCATTCCGAAATAGTTTCTCCGAGTAGTGACCTTGTGCACTTATCTTTGCTTGTTGAACTGAGGAAGTAGGTACTTACAGGTGAGTTGTGTGTGTCATGAAGTTAATGTGGTAATGGTCGTTGTTTCGTTGAAGTGAATTTGTTGAAATTCTCATCCGAGACAGCCTAAAGGTAATTGTTTATTTAAAGGATATTTGTGGTAATGTGTCACGGTTTTAACGATTTCCTATTTATATTGAGGTGGAACATTTTGGGGATATTTGTGGGTAGTAACTGTTTTTTTTGGGTGAATTTAGAGGTTATGCAAAGATGTGTGTGTGAATGTGTTGGGGTTTTCTTAGGTCTGCACGTGTGGTCAGTTGATACTTCGTTTTTTTTTTTGTTGCTTTCTTGGTCTTTCTTTTTTTTCCCTTGGGTTTCGAATCTGTTAATGGTTTTCTTAGGTAGATTTTTCACTTGTAGCCTAAATGAGTTGAGACAGATGTGTGATAAGGGACTTATGCCAACATTCATTTGGGGATATTAGTTTTTTTTTAATACTAAAGAACTCATTTTTCAACTGGGATTTGCTTGCTTTACTGTAATTGTTATGAATTTGGTTTGTCAATTCTACATTTTCTTATATTGCATTGAGTACTCATCAACACTTCTAATTGTTTATTTAAAATATGTGTAAACTTAAATATTTTGTAAAAGGTGTGGATATTCTGAGATAGGTTTTGCATTAGGAAAATTTCTGCCATATTTTGGATATATGTAATGATATTGTTTGTTTATATTGTTTAATGTCAAACGTTTGTGTAAACTATTCCAAGAAAAAGATACTCGCCTAGTCGAATTTGGTTTCAGCTGCTATCATCGTTGATACGTCTGCGTAGAAGATTTCGGATGTACTGTGAAGACTATCTGTGGCCAGGATGGTGGAACTCTCATCTGGAAACTAAAGCGGATCTGAACTTATCCTCGAAAGAAATGATGAATTATGTATACCATGATGTATTATTGTCTGTACAAGTTATCTGATGTATTGTTTCAAGTAAGATGCAATTTTCTCGGCATGAAAAGGGATGTACCATTAGCTACGCTGACTTCTGCATGAACTATCATCGACCTGTGTGTAATCAAACTTGTGGTGGTGGATTTTGAACGAACTTGTGAAGAAGTGTTTATTTCTACCTCCTTATTTAATGCATGCCTAAAACTAAACCAGTTTTGAAGTGATGAATTTGGGTACTGAAGGTTGGTATTTGTTGAAGATTGGTATTGGTGCATGTACATTTTCAGTTGGACAATTTCGTTGGCTTGGTACTTTACCGGCGCCAAGTCTGAAGGGAGGGAGTCTGTGCCAATTCTATTTGCCTAGACTGTAAGACACATGATTTTGACGTTTGCATGCAAATTCTTGGGAGTTGTGATGAGGTGGTGCTCTTTATCTACGCTAGGGTGCAGCAGCGCCTTGGTAAGGCTACTACTAAGTAGTGTCCGCCTAGTGGTGAAAACGGTAAGCTTGTCCGCATGTGGTGTGTGTTCTTACTTGACCAAGAAGATGGTTCCCTTAGTAACGACTGTTAGTAATTTTGCGATGCAATAACTGAGTGTTGGGACATGATCGGTAAAAGACATAACATCATGTAGTCTACAGATATTGAGTAGCTTTCAGCTACTCATTCGGATGTCTTGCTTTGTAAAGTTCGGCGTAACTGGCTCTACCCAAATATGAATCGACATGGAATAGTTTCTCTTCAAATTAATTAATATTTTTATGTAAAATGTGGCAGAAAGATGAGGTAGATTCTCGTGTACGCCTGGAGTGTGTGATGGTCTGTGCTTCGATTTGAAACGGATACCTAAGTGGTCTTGTCGACGTGAAAATATTATTTGTTGCTTCTTTTATATGTTTATATATAGTTGTTGAGGCAACTTTAAGGAAAGCAAACATATATGTCGTAGATTTCTGTAAGAGGCCAAATGTGGTTAATTGGAGTTATGAAGATTTGGTAAAAAGGTATTTTGTTCCTGAGAGAAGTAAGTGGATTATTATATATTTCTGGGGTGCATGTGTATCTAGCCGGATGCATGTTATTTATTAACTTTTGTCATCTCCGTGATTTGACTAACGTAGTTGGGAGGCTTTCATCTTGCTGTGTGGATAAAGTTTTTAATAATTCGTGTCTGGTTTATAAATGTAATCTTTCTCTTTATTCACGTTTAGTTTGCCTAATTGTGGTCCGTGTAAATTATGTAAAGCTTTTATTAGAGTGGGGGTTCGTATTTGCTGGCATTGCGTTCGTCTTCTGTTTTTGGTAATCGGTTGTTGTGTTCTGGATAACCTTGTTATGATTGTCAGCTGTTAGATGACAAAAAGAGAATCGTGGCTCCATGTTTAAAAGGGATTGACGTATTGAGATCTTGTTCCGAGTTTGCTCAGGTTAAAAGGAATTATCCAAGATTTAATATATTTAGTGTCTTATGGCATTACCTATTAATTGACGGTATTAAAATATTATTGAAGATTGTTTCCCGACTTACCTGAAAGTTGTATAATTAAGCATATACGGAATTTGTCGGTCAGGCCTACTTCTTGATGTTATCGAGTCAGCTGTTAATAATTTAAAGTGAAAGGATATTCGGTCCTAAGAGAAATATTTTGGGAACCAATACAAAGTAAGTTACATCCTACGTTAGGTACCACACCTTTTATTTTATTTATTTTATTTGAACTGCATGTAATTGTTTATTGTATTTTACTGTAATATTTGGTTTATGAATAGAAGTGTTGTTTTAAAATATGAATCGTGTGTGTCATTTCTGGGTCTGGGATTCTGTAGACAGCTCTCAAGATAGACACCTCGGGTTATGGTTGAAAATGGTCCAGTCCTTCCCCTAACGTATTACGGGTGTGTCATCTACATTATTGTATGGCTGTGAAACGTGGACCCTTTACCGACGTGATCTTAGGAAGCTTGAGCGCTTCCACCTACAAAAACTTCAATCAATCCTGAGGATTAAATGGGAAGACCGCATTGCCAACATTGCTGTTCTTGAAAAGGCTCAAATCAACAGCATAGAATCATCCATATTTAATAGGTCACCAATTTAGATGGATTGGGCATGTCCATCGGATGGATGATGTGAGATTACCTCGTCAAATGCTATATGGTGAGCTATGCTATGGCACCAGACCTCATGGTGGTCCTAAGAGGCGCTACAAGGACCAATTTAAGCAGACCCTGAAATTGCCGTACCATCTTAGATACTGTAAAAACGTTAGAAAGGGATCGACGCACACATTAAGAGGCCAAGCGTCAAGCTAGGAAACTTCGAGCAGCCCAACCACGTCCTCCTCCAGCAATACTATGTGACTTGTGTGGACGCTTGTTCTATGCCAGGATTGGACTCTTTAGTCACCGTAAACACATCCACAAACTGGACTGATGGAAGAAGATTTATACTCGGATTCGAGTTAAAGCCGATGATGATGATGACATCGTCAGCGTCACTATCTTCACTGGAAGTTATAGCGAACTCATCCTCTATATCGCTGTCACACTCTGAATCACTTTCGTTGGCACTATTATCGAGCAAATTAGCTATTTCTCTGTCATCGATAACTGTGCAGGGACCTGCCATGTTTACAAGCAAACTCACGGTCCGCAAAGCGGGAACACGTGTGCAGAGATCTGAAAAATAAATGACTGTGAAGATATGCGACACCTCCTGGCAATAATAAGTAGCTCGAAGTGTAGCCAAAAGTTGCCTCTTCCTGCTATCTTACGACCAAATAAATAACTATTACGAAGTCCACGTAGTGGGCAATTTAAATTCGACGACACACCCTTGCGACGTACACGCTGTTAACGTAGCAGGCTAGTGGGCGCACCGTTGCGCCGTACACGCTAAGGGGGTTAAAAAAGATTCCAGAATAATTTCTTCCAAATCCATAAACTAGTGAAATTGTGATATTGTTATTATTAGTGTGCAATAAAGGGTAAACTTTGCAATGCATCACTCAGCAGTTCAATTCTTTCAAATCCAAGAAATGATACCGGTAAACTAATAATATTTATGCACTGAGAAAATGCACTTACAATGTTTGGATGCTTTAAAGTTGTCAGCAAACTTATTTCCAGAGGAACTTTTCTTCCCAAGATCGGATCATCAACCCAGGATTGCTGATGCACTTTCTGCTTCTGGATGAACTTTGTTATTACCTAAAAAGATAAACAATACAGTGAGGATCAAATTGGAGGATATTCATACAACACAGGAAACTCCAATCCTACGTCTCACTGAATACATGAGGCTAGATAAATCACAAGTGATATTCATATGGTAACAGTCAACAAGTAAGTGAACCTTGAAAAAGATGCAAGTTGTCAATTCAAAACATTGGTTATTTAAGAAAGTTAACATTCATAATGGATCCGTATTGAAAGAATGTAACCTAATGGTTAAAATATTAAATATTTAAAATTTTAAAAACTAAGTTTCTGCCTAGTCAATACATATCGATCAAACCACCTACCAAAAGTCCATCACTGTTCCGGAAAGCCATTTTTACATAGCCAAAAGCTCCCTTCCCAATCTGCTGCAGGGTCGTGTAGTGATCACCATATTCCCCACAGGTCTGATCATCCTCACACTGGCTCAACACAGACACAGAACCAGATCTGTTTCCTCCCTGAGGAACATTGCTTTGTGCACAAGAGCGAATTGCCTGTAAAGATCAGTTACAACAAACTACAGTATTTCATCACATAAATTGGCCAGAAAATAAAAATAATATTCCATGTTCAGTGGGACACAACGCCAATACAATTGAGTAGTCCAGTTGCAACACCAGTTGTAAGCATGTTGTGAATAAGATTTTATTTAATACTGATTGCACCTGAAGCACTGAATCAGGCATTTCTGTTTCATTTCAAAACATGCCTAAAAATTCTGGAAAATCACTAATCTGAACTGCAGTTACATTTTTCAAATCTTACTCAACAGAATGTTCCAAGGAGAGCTTATGTCACAAGAGTTTAGTGCTTTTCAGTCGGTCAACACGAATGTACCCAAAAGAGATGGGTTATGCCCTAATCCTGAAATAAATTACATGAGATTAATAAAACACTAGGATGACCAGTTTCGATCGTCAAGCGATCATCATCAGATCCAATACACTTAGGCTATAAAATCTATGTTTGAAATACAGGTGAAAATATTTACAATATGTACAATTATTTAGTTGCAGTATTGGTACTGCAACTGTCAGTGTATGCTAAATGCAGTATATATGTTAGGTGAAATGCTAAATGGTGATAGCTATCCGGAGATTGTACTTTAGAGAGATTATATGGTTGTAAACTATGGTTAAACTATAAAATTTTAGGCTAACTACTTTCGTGCTCACTTGAACTCGCTGTGCGGTTGAATGCAGTCAACCGCACAGCGAGTTCAAGTGAGCACGAAAACTGCGAATAGCTGTAGTACGGAAGACAATCAGATAAGTAGTTAGCCTAAAATTTTATAGTTTAACCATAGTTTACAACCATATAATCTCTCTAAAGTACAATCTCCGGATAGCTATCACCATTTAGCATTTCACCTAACATATATACTGCATTTAGCATACACTGACAGTTGCAGTACCAATACTGCAACTAAATAATTGTACATATTGTAAATATTTTCACCTGTATTTCAAACATAGATTTTATAGCCTAAGTGTATTGGATCTGATGATGATCGCTTGACGATCGAAACTGGTCATCCTAGTGTTTTATTAATCTCATGTAATTTATTTCAGGATTAGGGCATAACCCATCTCTTTTGGGTACATTCGTGTTGACCGACTGAAAAGCACTAAACTCTTGTTTACTAAGGCAACACTGAAAATATGGCTTCAAACACCACAAAGAGCTTATGTCTTAAAGCTATTTCTGTTTCAAAGCTGTCTTTGCCACTGAGCTATTCAATTGCTCGTAGTAACTAGTGCCAACGATGACAGCAGTAGTGATAGTGACATTGAAAGTGAATCTGACGAAAATGATGGTGAAATCTGTGGAGGTGAACCGTTAAATGATTAATGACTGCCCTGTGATAGCTTTTGGAGTGAGTACGTTATAATAAACAAAGTATTTTATGGTTCTGCCTAGTCAATACTTGTTTTATTAAAGATTTTATCGTGACATAATCACTTGTCTTTACGTTCGTTGGTACATGTTTCGGTGTCTTGTAACATTGACACCTTCATCAGCCTACGGTCATTGGTAACACTCAATGACATTAAAATACTTATTAAAATAACACACAGATGATTAAAACAACACTTTAAAAAGTTTTTTAAAACACTGTCATAATGAAAGTTCAATGAGC
This sequence comes from Meconema thalassinum, assembly GCA_946902985.2. Classification (NCBI taxonomy): domain Eukaryota; kingdom Metazoa; phylum Arthropoda; class Insecta; order Orthoptera; family Tettigoniidae; genus Meconema; species Meconema thalassinum. The sequence goes on from OX336396.1 coordinate 132,496,422, forward strand.
AAACACTCCATACACAGTGTAGATCTGAAGGACATGTATACAAACATTCCTATCAAACCTTCACTCAAGGTCATTGAACAAAACCTGTCTAGCAGTAGCTCGTTTTCGAAAGTAGAAATCAGTGAATTTATGACACTACTTGAGTTCACACTTATAAATAATTTTTTCACCTTTAATAATAAAATCTTTTAGCAAAAATAGGGACTGTCAATGGGCTCCCCGCTCTCTGGCATAGTAGCCAATATATACTTAGATCACCTAGAACATGAGGAAATCATAAACAAAATTGATGGGATATTTTTTTGGGGAAGATACGTGGACGATGTATTTGTAATATTATACGAAACGATCCTGAACATAGAAGGATTGGTGCACAAATTAAATAGTCTGGATAAAAAATATACAATTCACGGCAGAATCAGCGGTAAACAATAAAATAAACTTTCTTGACATCATAGTCAGTCGGATTAATAATAGATTAACATATAAAATTTTCAGAAAGCCAACCTGTAACGTGTTTTTCGAGGTTTTTTTATGCAACTGGCATAAGTCAGTAGGAAGCCATTCTATATTTATTTACGCGGCAAATTGTTCAGCCAAGAGAATTTTTCGTGTTAATTTATTATTATTATTAATTTATTATAATTATTATTAAGGTATTTTCGGAGCATTTTATAAAAATTATTAGCATTCAGATAGGTTTTCTATGTCTTAGAAAACGCTATCAAGCAAATTATTACGAACGACAATATCATAGAAATTTATGTGATTGCGGAATTTTACGGAGTTTTCGTCAGTTAGGGTATATCGAGAGACGTGACTCACTGGGAATTCAAGTACACGCTTAATCTTGTCGGAAAGCATGACGCAATCCTGGGTCGCAGCGTCCAGGAAAGGCGAATAGTTGGAACGGAAATCGACTTCATCATCGCCACGCCGTGTGTAATGACCCGGAGGAGGGGAAGATCGTGTGGTGGGTCAGCCAATCAGTGAGGACCACGCAAGCTACAAGTCGGCTGAAGAGTGGGGGAGCCGACAGGTGCATATATCGTTCGACGCGCCGTGGAACGAGGACAATCTGTGAAACACTTGACGAGTATGGGTGCGCGTGCGAGTGGCTCCGATGTTCGGTGGAGTTAGCGACTATCTGTATAGAATTTAACGAGTACGGTTGTACGCGGGAATCGCTCCGATGTTCCGTGGATTGGAGGACTAACTTTTGTAAAACTTAACCAGTGCGGTTGTACGAGTGTTTGGGTCCGAGGTATGGACCATAGAATTTTCTAATCTACCAGAATCTCATCAAATATCGACGAAGATGTCGACGTCCAGGAGACTGTGGGAAGCACACAGCATCATCCAGTACGAGGGAAATGTTTCGGCAATTTCCAGTGGTAAGCGCGAATGACGCAGAAATACGCAATCTCTCATTTCTCTTGGTTTTATATTTCATATTTCAGTAACTTCATAGCTTGGGAATAAGAGTAAAATCAATAATTTATCAGACTCCGTTTTCACGTAATTTTCTATCAATAATATTCAAATCACAACGCTCCAATTTAAATTTTATACTTATTATTATTATTAATTTTGCTATTCTTGTTTTATATAATAAATTCATTTCTTTTACAATGCAATCTTTGCTTTCAGTAGGTAGCATTAGATATAGACCAATTCCTTCTCCTGATACAATTGTTTGTTGGGTTAATGATCAAATCATACCACGATCTGAGTGAATAGAGTCTTGAAGGTGTTCTGCCAGAGCTAGACGTTGTTAAATACAAATTTAGATTTCAACATTGCATTGAGGTCTTGGCGCCCATTAAAACAACATAGCTTAGGCAAAGGGTGGGCAAGCAAAAACTGCTACAATTGTACGCTCAACGTGGAGCAAAGTAAATACCGTTTCACTTGTCATCCCAGCCTAAGCGAACCTGCTACAAACCCAAACACATACAACTATAAGGCAGGACTCTAATCACCCAGGTAATCAAAAGAAAGCCGCATTTCAAAGCATGATCAACAGAACCTTCTCCCTTCCTCTAGACGAAGCAAGCCTATGTGAAGAGCTAAAAATCATTAAGCAAGTTGCCAAAATAAACGGATTCGCACCACAGATAGTTAACATCATTAATAAAATTTAAAATAAACCGGTCACCCACCTAATGCCAGAGCAAAAAGAGCCACCCAAGTACGCAGTCTTCACGTACTTTAATAACAAATCTTACAGCATTTCCAATATTTTTAAGAAACGCAGTCTAAAAATAGCCTACAAAACAACTAATACAAATAAAGATATTTTATTTAACACCAGCAAATTAAACCACACGAACAAGTTTAATCAATCAGGCATATACAAATTGAAATGCAGCAAATGCGAAACTAATTATTATGGACAAACCGGCAGGTCATTTGCTACAAGATATGGTGAACATTTTAACGCTCTAAAATACAATAAATTCTCCGCTATGGCCAACCACATGAAGGACAGTAAACATGAATTCACTGACATCATGAAAGACATGAGCATCCTGCATCTTGCTAAGAAAGGTATCACAATGAACATATTGGAAGAAATCGAAATAGATTTTGCCCAAAGAACAGACCCCCTAACCAATATCAATGAGATCAACTTTGAAAATAATAATGTACTCTTTGAGACCTTAACTAATTATAGAGTTAAATACAAACCACCTTAATTTTATCATTTAATCGAGAATCTACAAACCCGCTCATTCCACCCCTCTACCCCATATCACTCCTGTCCTCCAAAATTGCCAGTATACTTCCCCTCCCCCCGCCCCTCTCGACTGAAGCCTCGCCCGCTTCCCCCAAGCTATTCCATACCAGTGCTGCACAGTCTCCGTATGCCTCAGCACGGCCCGATTTCTCGCTGCCGCAACCACACCGTAAGTTCACCACACTCCTTTTTTTATATATTTCCACTTTTTCTTTGTTTAGCTTTCCACTTTTTCGGTTTTAATACTTACCATAGTTCACACAGGGACTTTCTTTTCCAGTTATGTATGGTTGCTCTGCTGGTTTTCGGAGGTTATTATCGGAAGCAGGACATTGGAAACCAAAACAGTGCACCAAGCCTTTTTCCAAGACTTTTAATTGAACTTTCATTATGACAGTGTTTTAAAAAACTTTTTAAAGTGTTAATTTAATCATGTGTGTGTTATTTTAATAAGTTTTTTAATGTCATTGAGTGTTACCAATAACCGTAGGCTGATGAAGGTGTCAATGTTACAAGACACCGAAACATCAGTTGGCAGTCAAAGTGAAAGGTCGTGTTTTTCCCGAGCTCTCAGGTGTGCTGAAATGGGGTGTTCTCTGGAGTGTTATCGGGCGGTGATATGCGAAGGGTAGTCGGGATTTCCGGTGTTTGTGTGTGCGTACGGGACCTAGTAACTTGTGGTTTATAGCCCTAGTGATAGCAGCGTTGTTAGTTATTGGTGGAGTGGAAGTGAATCCAGGGCCTGTTACTCCAAATGTGAATCAGGCAAATGATCCAGTGGCATCTTTAAAGTGTTCGACGTGCAGTAAAACATTGAAGAATGGTGTTGAGTGTGGACTATGTGAGAAATGGTTTCACTTCGGCTGTATTAAGGTCAAGAAGGAGCCTTGGAGGCTGGATTTAGACAGCTCCTTAACCCGGTCCATGAGTCAATCCTAATTGGCTACATGGATAATTCTTGCCAGGCGCGTCCAAGTCGCGGGGGTGGGCAACGGTACTGTAATATACCATGGAACTACAGTACCGGCTAAGTTCTGGTGAGGTACCAGTCCTATGGGGTATAACATAGGCCCCGTGCACAGGGTTACGTGCGAAGACCTCAACGGAATCTGCAGCGGAGAAGATGGACTTCGGAACGGTGGAGATTGCGGAAGAGGCAACCCAGTACTCGGGGAATAGTATGAGTACAGCATCAATCGGCAGCGTCTGTTTCCCATGTTAGGGGCGGCTGCAAGGGCGTCTGTTCTCCATGTTAGGGGCGGCCTGAATAATAGCTGGCAGTAGCTTCATAAAATGCCTTTGGGAGTGGCGACCCCATCGTAATAATAGCCTAAAATGGAAATGGCACTTCCCATGATTCGGAAAAGGTTAGGGCGTACCCTGCAGGCGACGCGCAGTTCCTTTGGTACTGGGGGAACTGTGAGAAATGGGCGACCAGTAACCGAAATGAAAGTGGGAATCATGAATGTCATGACCCTGACAGGCAAGGTGGAGGAGGTGGTAGACTTCATGGAGAGGGAGAAGGTTGGAATGATGGGGCTGAGTGAAGTGAAATGGAAAGGTAAAGGAAGGAAGAAATTGAGGAAAGGATATACATTATACTGGAGTGGTGGCCAAGAGGCAAAAAATGGCGTGGGACTGATAACCTCGAAACAACTGGAGGAGTATGTTGAAGTGGTAGAGTGTGTGAGTGACAGAATAATGAAAATTAGAATGAAGATGAAGAATGACGTGATGGACTTCATACAAGTGTATGCACCACAGACTGGAAACAGAGAAGAAGATATTGAAGTATTCCTGGAGGATGTAGAAAGAGTAATCTCAGATGTAGAAGTGGTGATCATGGGAGATATGAATGCACAAGTCGGAAATGAGAGACAAGGAAAGGAAGAAGTCGTTGGACCATATGGATATGGGAAAAAGAACCGGGAAGGAGAGGAACTTGTAAACTTTTGTGAAAGGAATGGACTGATAGTGGGTAATTCATGGTTTCGGAAGAAAAACAGCAGGAAAATTACGAGATATGGGTGGGGTGATAGAAGAACAAAATCAGTAATTGACTACTTCCTGGTGGAAAGGACAAATCGCAGAAAGCTGATGGATGTGACAGCTTTACCAGGAGAAGCATTTGATGGGGACCATAGAACTGTGGTGGCAAAATTTAGATGGGGAGAATTGGAAAACCTAAAGGAGATCAGAGAAAGTAAAATAAAAGTATGGAAATTGAAAGAAAGCTGTACAGGAAGATTTTCAGGAGAGATTGAAGCAACAAACCCCAGTTACTGAAGTGGAAAATGTAGAAGAGGAATGGTCCCACTTTAAAAAGGCATTTGCTAGTGCAGCAGAGAGTGCTTGTGGTAGGACGTCAACAAGAGTGAAAGAGAAGGAGACACCGTGGTGGAATGAGGAAGTGAGGAAAGCAGTGAAAGAAAAGAAGTTTGCATGGAAAGAATGGAACCGAGATCAAACAGAAGAAAGCAAAAGGAAGTATCACGACAGCAAACGGAGGTGTAAGAAAGTGGTAGGAGAAGAAAAGAAGAAAAGTTGGGAAGAATTTACACGAAGAATGGAAACAGATGTAAGTGGCAGTAAAAGGATGCTGTATGGGCTTCTAAGAAGTAAGAGGAAAGAAAGGGTTACTACAAAGCTGGTGAAAAAGGAAGATGGAGAGTTGTTAACACACCCGGAAGAGATAAAGGGACGATGGAAGGAGTATTTCGATAAGCTATTGAACGTGAGCAATTGTACTGGTGAGATCGAAGTGACACAGCCTGACGACTCTATAACAGAAGATGATATAACAATACTGGAGGTAGAATTAGCAGTACAGAAAATGAAGATGGGAAAAGCAACAGGGGTGGATGAGATCAGTGTAGAAATGATAAAGGCTGCTGGACCTGTTGGTATGCAATGGCTGTATCGACTGCTAAAGTGTGTGTGGAAACGGAAATGTGTACCAGAAGACTGGGTGAAAGGGCTAATAATACCAGTGTTTAAGAAAGGGGACAAGAAAGTGTGTGATAACTATAGAGGGATCACTCTCATATCACAGATAGTAAAAATACTGGAAAGGATATTAGAAAGAAGAATGAGAAGAAAGGTGGAAGGAGAGTTGCAAGAGGAACAGTATGGCTTCAGGAGTGGAAGATCCACAGTGGACCCAATCTTTAGCTTGAGGCAGGTGATGGAAAAGAACTGGGAATATGGAGAGGATTTGATCATGACTTTCATAGATCTAGAAAAGGCATATGATAGTGTCCCCAGAGAGAAGGTATGGGAAACCATGGTTAAGAAGAGACTGGGAAGAGAAATGTTGGAAATGGTGCAAGCAACGTACAACAACTGTGTTAGCAGGGTACTGACCCCAGTTGGAAAGACAGATTGGTTTAGGAACAAGACTGGACTAAGACAGGGGAGTGTGCTGTCACCTCTTTTATTCATAATGGTAATGGATGAAATTGTAAAGGAAACAAAGGAAGCATATGGACATAAAGAAATGAAGTTACTATTATTTGCAGACGATATTGTGGTCTGGGGAAGGAACACCGAAGAAGTGCAAAAACAACTAGATGCACTGAACGAAAATATTCAGAAGTATGGCCTGAAAATCAGTATAGAGAAAAGCAAGACCATGGTGATGACAAGAGGGGAAAGACAAGGAAAGGGCATTGTGAAAATTGGAAGTCAGAGTTTGGAAATTGTGGACACGTTCAAATACCTAGGAAGTGAATTGATGCAAACTGGTAGGTTGGACATGGAGATTGGCAGGAGGGTACAGCAGAGCAATGCATTCTATCAAAGTGTAAGAAAACTTGTTTTGGATAAGGAAGTACCAAGGAAAAGCAAGGAGGTAATGTATAAAATGTACTATGTACCCATATTAACGTATGCAGCTGAGACTTGGACCCTGACGAGCAGGCAAGAGAGTAGAATCCAAGCCAGTGAAATGAAATTCCTAAGAAGTATGATAGGTAAGACAAGGAAAGACAGAGTGAGGAATGAAGATGTTAGGAAGGAAGTTGGGATGGGAAAACTAAATGAGAGAATTGAGAAGAATAAACTAAGGTGGTTTGGACATGTAAAGAGGATGGAGGAAAATAGAATACCAAGACAGATGCTGGAGGCAAAGTGCAAGGGTAAGAGAGCAAGGGGAAGACCTAGAACAAGGTGGATTGATTCAGTGAAGAACAGCGTGAGAAAAAGAAATCTGGACTGGGACAAGATCGTGGAAGAAGAATGGTGGAAGGAAAGAGGAAAGTGGAGAAGTGCCATAAATACCCCGACCCGGCAGGAGCTGGATAAAGGGAAATGATGATGAAGGAGGATTGTGATGTCGGAAATTGGTTTTGTAAAGTATGTGATACCCCGGACAGTTTGAGGGTGCAAATCAAAGCAAGGGATCAAATAATACAGGAACTTAGAGCAACGCTTCGTGATCAGAAGAAACGGTGAAGGATGTGACTGAACGGCTTTCTACTGGGATCAGTGTGGAAGAGGGCGTGCAGGAGCAAACTGAGGATGACGTTATCATAATGGGTGATTCTATGATACGATGGAGTGCGAATATCTCGAGGAAATCAGGTGCGAAATTGCGGTGTTACCCGGGGATTAAGATTGACCAGCTTGCCCAACAAGTGGAAGAAGCAAATGTAGAGGACTGTGACAAAGTTAAAGTGTTGTTGCTCCATGTTGGGACGAACGATTTGAAGAAGAGGGCTACAGCTGATTACATCATGGGGGAGCTCTACGAGCTAGGCAGAAAAGCTAAAAGCAAGTTTAGAAATGCAAAAATTATAATGAGTGGCATTGTTCGGCGGGGAGATGTTCCGTTGAGGCGAGTTAAGACTGTAAATGACCGCATGGACTGGGTATGTACACAACTGGGATTAGTGTACGTAGAAGCTGACTGCTGGATTGGTGGCCGTGACTTCGCCCGAGACGGGCTGCATCTAAATCGACGGGGCGCCTTCAATCTAGGGAGCCTACATGACAGGGTCATCGGTTCGTGCCGGCTTTTGTGAGGAGGAGGAGGTCCAGAGGTTGCCAGCCGATGGGAACAGAAGGAGCTGTTTCGAGATATTTGCTGCGGAGGTAAGACTCTAAGATTACTGCAGGTTAATTGTCAGAGTTTAGGAAATAAATTAATTGAATTTTGGAATCTTGTAGAGACGTATTCTCCGGACATTGTCATTGCAACTGAATCTTGGTTATATGAGGACATAAATAGTAGCGAAATAATTCAAGGGACCTACGAGATGTACAGAAGGGATCGGGGGAAGCGAGGTGGTGGGCTATTTATTTGTGTGCGCAAAAATATAGCTAGTTTCTTAAAGTGGGCTGATATGGATCATGAAATGTTATGTGTACAAATTTCGGATAAAGGAAATAATTTCCCTCTTCAGGTGATAGGGGCGTATAGAGCACCGAAAGATAACCTTTCTCTCCTCGAAACACTGTATGATAAAACTTGTATGGGTAATGCTATGAAAAAGAGCATAATAATTGCTGGAGATTTAAACCTCCCCAAAGTAGACTGGTCTGGTGAGTCAACTAGCAGTGGTCAGGCTCAGAGCGCTGCAAATAAATTCTTAAGGGAGGGGGGATTTTCCCAAGTAGTTGACTTCCCAACTAGAGACAATAATACCTTAGATGTTTATCTCGTAAGGCCTGTAGAGCTGTATATTAACTGTCTGAAAGTACCAGGAATTAGTGACCATTCTGGGGTTGAATTAAATATTAGATATGGTGACATTACAAAATTAGACTCTGATGTAGCAAAAAAGATCATATTCCAGTATCGCAGGGCAGATCAGGGCAAGTTTCAGGGGTATTTGAATGAGCTATTTGTAGGATGGGCATCGGAAGGAAATCACATTAATATCCTGTGGACAAACTTTTTGAAAATTTTAAATAGCGCTGTTGATAATTTTGTCCCATTTAAATTGCTGAAACAAAACCAGATCCTGAGTATTACACACGAGAAATTAGGAGTCTAAAACGGAAAATTAGGAAATTATACAATAAAAGACATGATAGTGACATGTATATGTTGAAATTTAAGTCCTTATCAAGAGAGCTCGTCTTAAAAAAGAGGGCTGCTCATGACAGTTATATGCAAGGTTTACTTGGTTCGGGAGGTGATGGGTGGAAAAATTTTACAGTTATGTTAGGAGAAGAAAGGGAAATTCAAATAATTTGTCGATGATAATGTCTAGTGACGGTAAATTAATTACTGAGAAACAGCCATTGCTAATGAATTAAATGTCTTTTACGGTAGTGTGTTCAATAAATCCAATAGCTGTGTGTTGGACCTTAACGACGGATCAGGGGCTCCCCTGTTCCAAATAAACCAGTCAGCAATTGTAAAGCTAATACAAAAATTACGTTTCAATGTATCAAAGGGTCCTGATAATATTGTTAGTGAAGTACTTAAACTAGGAGGTAGGGCCGTGGCACGATACTTGGAGGTGATGTTTAATGTGTCCATAAACAATGCGCAAATCCCAGATGACTGGAAAAGAGCTACGGTAGTCCCAATATTTAAGGGAGGGAGCAGACTTGAATTGGGCAACTACAGGCCGGTTAGTCTTACGTCCGTCGTTTGTAAACAGATGGAGCATCTCATTTGCGACTACTTGAGGGAACAGTGGGAAACATTATCATGGTTTAATGATAGGCAACATGGATTTCGGAAAGGTTACTCATGCGAGAGTCAGATGCTATCACTTTTTCAAGACATTAGCGAATCATTAGACCATGGAGTTTCAGTCGACGCCGTGGTTATAGATTTTGCGGAGGCATTTGATGTCGTTCCGCATGACATGCTACTCCATAAATTAGCTTCGACGAAGATTGATAGAAGAGTAATTTTATGGATCCAAGAATTTTTGACGGGTCGTTCTCAGAAAGTGAAAGTCGAAGGCATATTCTCGGATGAAATTACCGTAACGTCGGGTATCCCTCAGGGCAGCGTAATCGGAACTTTGTTATTTTTGGCGTTTATAAATGACTTACCAAATGGGATTCGCAGTGACTGTCGATTGTTTGCGGATGATTGTGTAATATATCGAAAGATACATGACCCACAAGACAATGCAGTGCTTCAAGAGGACCTGAACCTGGTCTATAAGTGGGCGATTGTAAATAAAATGAAAATAAACACAAGAAAATGTAGTCTCTTAAAAATAGGGAAAGTGCGAAGGCAGGATTTTCAATATAACATTGGCTCGGAAATACTTGTAGAAGAAGATTCTTGCAAATATTTGGGCGTTCACGTAAGGAATGATATGAAATGGAGTAGTCATGTAGGATATGTAGTTTCAAAAGCTTACAAATCCCTGCACTTTGTAATGAGGGTATTAAAAGGAAGTAGTACCTCTGCTAAAGAATTAGGATATTTGTCACTTGTAAGACCTATTCTGGAATATGCCTCGGCGGTTTGGGATCCATATCAAGTAGGGCTCATCAATGAGTTGGAAATGGTACAAAAAAAGGCCGCTAGATTTGTGCTCAGTGACTTTAATCCCAGGAGCAGTGTGAGCCGTATGTTAAAGAAACTTGGGTGGGAATCACTGGAGGCTAGGAGGATGAAATCTAGACTCTGCGCTATGTACAACACGTATACAAATCAAGCAGCATGGGGTGAGCTTAGCAAACGATTGGGAAAGCCCACTTACATGGGTAGGAGCGATCATCCTTTCAAAGTTAAGGGCCGACCACAGCGAACAAATTATGGTACAGTGGAATCTCGTTAGCACGTTCTCGGTTACGACGTTTTCCCGTTTAGCGCGATGATTTTCTCAAGTCCCAGTCCCAATTCTACAAAATACATGTTGATATATCCTCTTAATACGTTCTCTATTCCCGCTTACAACGATCAAATTTCCGTTGACTAATTGTTAGTGAACCAAATTTTATTCTTATTTCATTATAAAATTCGGCTTCTGGAAAACACGACGCGATATTGCCTCATATTCTCTGCTAGTTATTGACAGTGTAGATGATTTCATTGTGTTTGACGGCGTAGAAGCGGCTATAGCTATGACGCAACACAGGTGACGTGTCTCTCTCCCGCTGCCCTTTCTCAAGTCCCTATCCTACTAAATTCTTGTTGATATATCCCCTTAATACGTTCTCTATTCCCGCTTACAACGATCAAATTTCCGTTGAACTATTTGTTAGTGAACCGTATTTTATTCTTATTTCATTAAAAAATTCGGCTTCTGGGAAACACGACGCGATATTGCCGCATATTCTCTGATAGTTATTGACAGTGTAGATGATTTTATTGTGTTTGACGGCGTAGAAGTGGCTATAGCTATGATGCAACACAGGTGACGTGTCTCTCTCCCGCTGCCCTCCACCCCTTTCCCTTTGTTTATTTCTCACGTAGGCGCAGTATTGTCTTCGTATTCCACACTATTGTCTTCTAGTTCTTAGTGTTCACGTCCAGTTATGACCTATTTTATTGCGTGTTTCATAATGGATAAGAAGAAAGTACGGCAGATAACTAATGATGAGAAGATGAAATACATTCGAGACATGGAATGCAATCCTCACATGAAGCGTGTGGATATAGCACGAAAGTGGAACATTCCTCCGTCTACACTGAACACGATTCTCGGCAAAAGGAAGGAAATCGAACGTGCATTTGAAGAAGGAATGAGCGGCAAAAGGAAACGTGTGCGAGAGGGACAGTTTCCTCAACTAGAAAGCGCTTTATTGAAGTGGTTCAAGCAAGCCCGTGCTTCAAACATATGCGTGCGCGGTCGCCGGTAACTGAGCCGTCACTGGCGGAGCGAGAATGTCCTTGCTAAGCAGAAATAAAGACCCTGTATTATACTGTAGTGTAGAAGTACAGTAATTCATTTTTATGTTATTTATTCCGTGTAAGTTACTGATAACCTATGTTTATGTCGTGACTGTAGTAGTGCATACAATCACTTACTAAGGTCGGCGATTTGACGTCCATATATACGCCACGTTCTTTCTTATACGTTGTAAATGCAGTATGGCGTTTTTCGGTAGTACGTTTTCCCGCATATGACGTCCAAATTTTTCAGTCCCTTGAAAAACGTACTAACGAGATTCCACTGTAAATATTCTTTTGTAAACCGTGCCATTGATAACTGGAACTCTCTACCTGCCGCAGTCTTAGAGCCTTTTCCCAAACATATAGGTGTGTTTAAGAAAAGACTGACTATTCGTGTAAATACTCCAGTTTAATTGTTGTATAATTGTTATTGAATTGTTATGTATAATTATTTATTTGTTATGTATATACAATTTGCCACCGGGGGACACACCCCCTATTGCAAATAAATGAATGAATATGAATAAAAATATGTACCAACGTACGTAAAGACAAGTGATTATGTCACGATAAAATCTTTAATAAAACAAGTATTGACTAGGCGGAACCATAAAAAACTTTGTTTATTATTACATTCTGTCAATACGGAAAAATGTGCGACTTTAAACGTCATAAAGTGAGTACGTTGCTATGTCATTTAATTATTCTAATCATCCCGAACAGAGTTTATAACAAGTGAAATAAATAATGGTTGCTATACATCATGTGAGTGAGTGGCGGTTGTGGCGGGAAGAGAGTGTGCTTCCGATGTTCTACAGGTGACACAGCGGACACCGCATGGCAAGCTTAAGTAAGGAGACTCTCTCGAGCTTCTTACTGGATTTACACAAGGGCCAATTATTTCTGAAGCAATTATACCTTGCGAGTTGGAAGGGTTAGTTAGTTATTGTTAATGCCCAAGTGGTTTCAATGTTTGTTTCAGAAGTGTGAGGATTTGTGTAGGATTTTGCTTGTGTCTAGACACCAATGTGTCCGAGTCCCACCCGCTTGTTATTCTATGTGTGTCCTTTTTTCATTTTTCTATCTTGATTTTGCTTCTCCTGTCAAGCAATTGAAAAATTCCTTGGTTAGTGTATCTCCCCGAAATAAATCGTAACTGAAACAAATGCTACTTCAGTAAAGTACTGATATGATTGAATAACCAAACTCACCTGGCCTAGAGAGTTATCCACTGTGCTATTAAAGCTGGAAGTCAAAGTCAGATTTCCACCACAATTTCTTCCACCTTCTCCAAGTTCTTCTGGATCTCGAGAAACCCACACACAATATACAGTGCGTCCACTGGACAGAACGATGCTTCTAACACGATACAAAATATCTGGAAGATATCACATATTTACTATTTATTCAATGAAGAACATTTAGAACAAAGAGAAAGTAAATGCAGTCCTATAATCTCCACACAAGCATTCTAAATAAGTACAATAAGAAAAAAAAAATACAGTATAACTTTGAGAGTGAAGTACTGTACTTTTTTGACCAATCAACAACCACATCTCCTTAACTCTGGTTTATCTGGAAGAAAGGACAAATAGACCCATAAATTGTATACATTATCTCAATAGGCACTGAATATGATATGGTTGATAACTAAATTAGGCAGAAAGGCGTTCACCATATAAATAAGGCAGTTAGGAACAATAGCTCCATCACAACAATTTAAGTGTATCTGCTGAGTGTAGTCAAGAATTTACCAACAGCTACCAAGGATGAAGTATTTAATGCACAGAAGTTCTCGTAAGAATTGTCATTTGGAGGGAAAACCCACATAATTTATATCATCCCCTATACATAATCTGTGATACGAAAAGAAGAAAAAAAAAACACTTTTTTTAGTCCTGGATGTTATTTTATAATGCCTAATAAATTCTGTGGTCTCAGCATGAAATTTTATGTAATATATAATTTATTTTTTTAATCAATTTTTATTTCAGGTTATTTTTTCACATGTCACAGTAAATGAGATCACATTGTGCTGATCGACTGAAAAGTTGCAATATCAATATTGTCAATGCGGCAACAGTGAAAAATGGCTTCAAAGTTCTTTATATAATAATAAGATGTAAACTAACAGAAGTAAGAATATAAAGGTATAAAGGCATTAGAATTTTTAAGAAATTGTAGGACACTAATCTAACTACTGTGCATGATTATGTTAATACTAGCAGTAGTGCCCGGCTTCGCCCGGTGGATTTATTTGTTTTATGGATGATAATGAATACAACTACAAAACTGGGACATGATACTCAAACTAAAAGAAGAAAAAAATAATAATAGGAAAACTGCTATTTACTAACTACAGTACTGCCACATGTAATTTTGTGGTGGTGGTGGTGGTGGTGGTAGTGATAAGAAGTACAGTATAATGGACATTCAGGTCATTTTCCCCTAATGATAATGAATAAGGAAACTGCTATTTACTGACTACAGTACTGCCACATGTAATATACAAACGAATTGAAAAATATGATTCGAAAGAGGATTACGTGAAATAAAAAGAGCCTGTATCTCATTGGCTGTTAGAAAAGTAGAGACCAATAGTGTCGTCTTTTGTCGCATAGCGCCGTAGGAAAATAGGCAGTGCTCTTTGGAAAATTTCGGCTGTCCCGAGCTCCTAAGGTAGCAATAGTATCATTTATCGGGACATAGCGCTCAAGGATAAGGATCGGAAAAAATCAAAGTAAATTTGAAAACACCAACGCTTATTGCAGCTGAGAACCTCAATGTACTGCACCAACACCATCGCACTTTCACAGAGGCATAATATTTTCATAATGATAACTGTTTTAAGGGGCCTAAGAAATATTTTTGCACTAATTACTCCCCGTGACTACAATTTATAAGCAGCGCAAGATGTAACTATTTTCACTATTCTGCACCAGAACACTGGTAGGGGTGATGAGATGCAGCCCACATTGCCAGCCAACAATAGAATTATTAAAATATTCTTACAGTTACACTACTACAGACATGAATGGTTCTAGGGCATTAAAACGTGGTTTTCAAGTTCCTTTTGTCTGTTATTCTAAATGTAGGGAATGGAGAGAGTTGTCCAAAATATCGAGTGGACAGTGTTACCTGCAGGGTTTCAAAGGGTAAGTATGTACAATTCGGTGCAATTAGGTGAAAGAGTGTAGATTTGTGCTAAAGGGTCCAAATGAAGGGAATGGAGGGGTCCGTTTACAGACAGTGTTACTCGTCGGGTTCCAAGAGGTAAGCATACAAATTTCGGTTCAGTTTGGTGAAATGGTGTAGATTTGTGCCAAAGGGCCTAAATGTAGGGAATGGAGGGGTTTATCCGAAATTTCAAGCAGACAGTGTTACTCGTCGGGTTCCAAAGGGTAAATGTGTAAAATGTGGATCAGAACGGTGTAGATTTGTGCCATAGGGCCTAATGCAGGGAATGGAGTGGTCTGTCCGAAATTTCAAGCAGACAGTGTTACTCGTCGGGTTCCAAAGGGTAAGCATACAAATTTTGGTTCAGTTCGGTGAAACGGTGTAGATTTGTGGCAAAGGGCCTAAATGCAGGGAATGGAGTGGTCTGTCCAAATTTCAAGCAGTGAGTGTCATTCATTGGGTTCCAAAGGGTAAGTATGCACAATTTGGTTCAGATCGGTGAAACAGTGTAGATTTTTTGTCAAAAGGCCTAAATGCAAGGAATGGAATGGTCTGTCCAAAATTTCAAGCAGACAGTGTTACTCGTCGGGTTCCAAAGGGTAAGTATGTAAAATTTGGTTCAGATCGGTGAAACGGTGCAGATTTGTGCCAAAGGGCCTAAATACAGGGAAGGGAGTCCAAAATTTCAAGCAGACAGTGTTACTCGTCGGGTTCCAAAGGGTTAGTATGTAAAATATGGTTCAGATAGTTGAAACGGTATAGATTTTTGCCAAAGGGTCTAAATGCAGGGAATGGGGTTGGTTTGTCTGAAATTTGAAGTGGACAGTGTTACCCGCAGGGTTCCAAAAAGGTAAGTATACAAATTTTGGTTCAGATTGGTGAAACGGTGTAGATTTTTGCCAAAGGGCCTAAATGCAGGGAATGGAGTGGTCTGTCCAAAATTTAAAGTGGGCAGTGTTACTCGACGGGTTCCAAAGGGTAAGTATGTAAAGTATGGTTCAGATGGTTGAAATGGTGTAGATTTTTGCCAAAGGGCCTAAATGCAGGGAATGGGGGTTGGTTTGTCCGAAATTTGAAGTGGACAGTATTACCCGCAGGGTTCCAAAAGGTAAGTATACAAATTTTGGTTCAGATCGGTGAAACGGTGTAGATTTTTGCCAAAGGACCTAAAAGCAGGGAATGGAGCGGTCTGTCCAAAATTTGAAGTGGACAGTGTTACTCGTCGGGTTCTTAAGTGTAAGTATACAAATTTTGGTTCAGATCGTAAAAACGGTGTAGATTTTCGCCAAAGGGCTTAAAAGCAGGGAAGGGAGTGGTCTGTCCGAAATTTAAAGCAGACAGGGTTACCCGCTGGGTTCCAAAGGGTAAGTGTACAAATTTTGGTTCAGATCGGTGAAACGGTGTGGATTTGTATAAATAACAGAGCTTTATCCCTCCCTTATTATTCTGCCAAGGTCCCATTCCAGTTTTGTACCGAAAATAAGGTCCCATTAACACCAACCTACACATTTGGGGTACCTACAGGTTCAGCATAACCCAATGTGTAAGCGAAACACACTCACTTACTCTTTAAATGCCTCACGATTAATAATAATAATAATATCGTATGGCCTCGGGTGCCTGGTGCAAGCTTTGTTAATTGACACCCAGAGGGTAGCTTGCATGTCGAATTTCTTCGTTCCCTTGAATGCTATGAAAGTCAAGGAGGTTATATATCTAAACTCCTTGACACTAGAGCGCTTTCAAGTAGAGAATGGAGGAACTTTGTGTTGGCGGAAAATCCCGAGATTAATTTTGCCATTGAATACGGTCTACTGAATTCAAATGGGTTCTTTAACATGCCAACGACGTATGACATGAGTATCGTGATTTTTGTCGCCTTCAAAAATCACTTACCATGGCCAGGGGCGAACCTGCAATCTTGGGGTTAGTAGTCCGACACTATAACCACTCACCCACCGTGGCAAGCGCCTCACAATTAAATAAATACCTTAAAACATGTATATTTACAATGAAATAATGAAAGAATGCAACACGGTAACCATGGTAACAGAATCTCACAGGTCCATCTATTTCTGTAAGACGCAGTGCAATTCCAATTATTACATTACTGTGAAAGTTTCCAGACGGTTATAAGGTTATCACTGAACCAAATTAAGCTGTAAAATTCATCAATACATACAATATAATGCGCTTAAGAGGGTCAAGAGGCACACTAGAATTTTTTCACGCAATTTTCACGTGTGAGTGTGGTACCAAAAGTCTTTTTTACCTGAATATAAAGGGTCTCCGAAAACCACATTTAAAAGCCCTTTAATTGACAGTGTCTGTGAAATTCCCAGAAAACTAACTTCGCTCTGATATACACCTATAAAGGAATGACAAACCCCTAACCACTGCACCAGTAGCTGAATTGATCAAGTCTGATTATATTCATACCAAGGATAAATCAGTCATAGCATTCATGACTGAGATTTTGCTAAGTGTACTCTTTACAACTAGAATATTCGCGGGCTAAGCCGCGACGGGTAATGCTAATATACTGTATATAGATTTTTCTAAAGTTTTTGTTCTTCTAGTTCTATGTTGGTTTTGATACATTTTCTTCCTGGCTGCCATAACCAACTGGCCTTGTGTATTTTTATTTTTAATGGAGTCTCGCTCACTCTCTTTCCATATTGTTAGACGAATCAAACTCAAAGATATTGTCAATTATTGTGCAAGATTTTCGAGATTACGGAATAAAAATCAGGGCAGTGACTTAGGCCGTAACCTAGTTGGGTCTACTGGGAAATCCAGCCTGGCTATCTCTAACCCATTCTTTTCCAGACAACACAATTTAATTTGGGATTTATTCCAACACACACATGGGGCAGTACATACACTGTCATTCCAAAACACCTTGAATACATACACGAACTGTCAAAAATTTGTTATACCATGATGCAGTCTATAGTATCTAATGGTTTGAAAAAAAAAACTAATTATGGCATTCCTAATACAAAACATTAAATTACTTAATGTTTAAATAATCTGTCAATATAAACAATGGTTGGTTTCTCAGTTTAGAGGCTGTGATAACACGGTCATGTCGCCTATAAACAATCAATGGGCATAATATAAACATAATGTAGCTTTAAGATTAAATACAATAACCAAACAGGAAAAGAAAACTACCCAAAATGTATTTCCTTTTTTTTTTTTTTTTTTTTTTTGGTAGTCCTGGATGTTATTTCATAATGCTTAATATTCGTAAATTCTGATCCATTCAAGATATCAACAGCCAATGTTAACCATTGTGAATAACATGAGAAGCATCGCAGGATTGCACTTTCTTATCTCATGCTTAGCATCACTGTATCTACACTTTGTGCCATTTTGATTATTTGGTATCGGCATCAAGCATGCGATTCCCGGTCAATGCATGTGCGATTCTCGAAGTGAAATGCCATGTCCTGTGGTTCGGATTCCACGTAAAAAGGAGGTCCCGTGGCTCATGATCGAGAGATTAACAGTCTCGTTCAACTACAAGCTTCCTATTCCCTTCATGACAGTGCTTCCCCGGGTAAGACTTGAAAATGTGCCACAGTCAGAGCAATTGGTATAATGTCTTAATTCTGCGTTCTTCGATATTGATTTTGATAATTCAAGCTACCGTATTCTTTGGTGTCAATCAACCTTCCCAAACAGCAGGAGATTCGGGTTCAAATCCCAACTGCGGTCACATTTTTAGCATTAATAGATGAAGAATGGGACAGACTAAGGATCATCATCGTCATCATCTTGCACAGTTTCCAGCCACTGGCCGGGTCTGGTTGGAACACAAGCCTCTCCAACGTCTTCTGTCTTCTCACCATCTCTCAGCATCCACCCTTGTCCAGTCTTCTCTCTTCTTCACGCTTTCTTCCACCCCCTTCAGCCACCTGTCTCTCGGTCTTCCTCTCGGTCTCTTTCCTTCCCACTTCATCTCGTGTACTCTCCTGGGTATCCTCTTCTCCTCCATTCGTTTTACATGTCCATACCATCTAAGTCTAGATTTCTCTATACCATCCTGTAATGGTTCCTCCTTCATTAATTCTCTGGTCCTCTCATTTCTTATTCTGTCCATCTTTGTAGCTCCAATACTGCTTCTCAAGAACCTCATCTCACTGGCCTGTATTTTGCTCTTCTCCCTTCCTTTCATAACCCAGGTCTCCGAGGCATACGTCAGGATAGGGACATAGTACGTCCGATATATGATCTTTTTGCTGTTCTGAGAGACATCCTTGCTCCATAACATGCTTCTCACACTCCTCCGAAATGCTTCTGCCTGCCTCCCCCAGTCATTTATTTCTCTATCATTTCTTCCACCCCCTTCAGCCACCTGTCTCTCGGTCTTCCTCTCGGTCTCTTTCCTTCCCCTTCTGGGAAGTATCAGGCTTCCCAGATACTTGAAACTCTCCACTTTCTTCAGCTGTTCCCCACCAATTGTTATTCCCATTGTGGTTCTTTCCTTCTTCCTTGTTGTGATCACCATCTCACTCTTATTTATGCTAAATTTCATCCCATATCCTTGTATTACTCCTTCCCACACGTCCAACTGTTCCTGTACCTCCTCCTCCTTGTTTCCCCAAATCATCAAATCATCTGCAAACACCATTGCTTTCATCTTTCCTTCTCCAATTACTTGTGCCACTCGGGTCATTATGTCATCCATCACCACAACGAAAAGTAACGGTGACAGTGCACTTCCTTGTTTCAGGCCGTTTCTCTGTTCCAACCAGTCTGATCTCCCTCCTCCCACTTTCACACAGCTCACGCTTCCCTTGTACATCTCCTTTATCCTCTTTATAGTCCATTTCTCTACTCCTCTATCCTCCAGGGACTTCCATACTTTGTTTCTGCATACACTGTCATATGCTTTCTCAATGTCCAGGAAGGCCATCAGTAGATCTGTTCCATACTCATAGTGCTGTTCTTGTAACTGCCTTACAGCAAAAATCAAATCCACTGTGGACCTTCCTGCTCAGAAGCCATGTTGTTCTTCCCTCATCCCTCCTTCTATCCTTGTCCTAATTCTCTTTTCCAAAACTTTCTCGAAGATCTTTGCACAATGACTAATCAGTGTTATTCCCCGATAGTTTCTGCAATCTGTTCTACTACCTTTCTTGAAGATCGGGACAATTATTCCTTTTTTCCAATCCTCTGGGATCTTCCTTTCCTTCCATGCTGTCCTCATCACTCGGTACAACCACTGTATCCCCACCTCTCCTGCTGCTCTCACCATCTCCACACTCAACTCATCCACACCCGGTGCCTTCCCTCCTTTCATCTTGTTCACTGCATCTTCCACTTCTTTCCATGTTAAGTCCTTTTCTGTTGGCAGTTCATCTTCCTCTTCCCCGATTTCTTCCTCCTCATCATCTTTTCCATATGGGTTCAGAAGTTCTTCAAAATATTCTTTCCACATTTTCTTCAGTTCTTCCCTATTTTCTATCTCTTGTCCCCTTTTGTTCACCATTCTAACATCATCCATAGGATCCTTCCGCCTCTTATTTTTTACCATCCCATACAGGACCTTTTTTGTACCTTCACTATCCTCCATCATCTTTGTCCACTCTACCATCCACTTTCTTCTCTCCTCAGCCACTACTCTCTTCGCCTCCTTCTTTCTTTCCTGGTACTCTTCCCTTGTCTCTACCATCCTATTTTGATACCACCTCCTACAGGCTCTATTCTTTTCCCTTACTATATCTTTTGTATTCTCATTCCACCAAGGTGTTTCCTTCCACCTCTTCTTACTACTTGTCCTCCCACATACTGCTTCTGCTGCACCTACTGGTGTCTTCTTAAATCTAGCCCATTCCTCTTCCACCCCTCTTTCTTCATCTGTTGGAATTCCTTCCTTTACCATTTTGAGGTACTCGACCCTTCTATCTCCTTCTTCCAGTTTCCATATCCTTATACTTTTTTCCTGGTTCTCAGTCCCTCTCAGGTTCATTACCAGCAATCGATGGTCGCTATCCAGGTTCTCCGATGGTATAACCTTGATGTCCGTGATGTTCTTATTTAGTTCTTTCTCATACAGTATATAGTCGACCACCGACTTCCTGGTCAAGTCATCACTGTACCATGTGATTGTGTGGCTCTCATAAAGGAAGCAATTGAAGTATGTTGAAAAACAAGCGTGAAAGTGAGGGAGATGGAAACTTCTTGGTGGAATGAAAGGGTGAGAGCGGCCATCAAGGTAAAGAATGCATCTCGGAAAGCAAGGGAACTAGAGAAAATAACATCAGGTATCAGGAGGGATGAGGCAATGATTGAAGGCCTTGAACGGACAACCGAGAGAAGAAACTGGAAGTCAAAAAAGGATAGTTCAAGAAGAGAAAGCCAGGAGTTGGAAGACATTCGCTCAGAAATTGGAGGATAGCAGATGCAACATGAAACTGTTATACAGAGTAGTCAAAGGTAAAAGGAATCCAGTATATAAGATCAAAGCACTAGAAGATGACAATGGGAACCTTGTCAGAAAGGACAGTGACATCAGAGAGATCCTGAAAAAACATTTTGATTACCTGTTAAATAGATCAGAGGAAGGGCAGGAAAACAAAAAACCAGATGAGGAAGCCTGTGTAGAGGAACCTGGACAGAAACAGAGACAGCATTGAAAGCCATGCCAAAGGGGAAATCACCAGGAATGGACGAAGTAAATGCTGACATGATCAAAGCAGCAGGCCCACAAGGTATCCAATGGTTGCACAGAGTGCTGAATGCAGTATGGAGGGATAACAAGATACCTCCTGACTGGAGCAAAGGTGTTATCATTCCTCTATTCAAGAAAGGCAGTAGGCGGAAACCCTCCAATTAAAGAGGGATTACTCTCCTATCACATGGACTAAAAATTCTTGAAAAAATAATAGAGAAGATGCTACGAACCATCATAGAGTCTCAGCTAGAAGAGGAGCAGTATGGCTTCAGAGCCAACAGATCAACTACAGACCTTATCTTCTGTACCCGAATGCTAATAGAGAAGCACTGGGAGAAGGACAAGGACCTGTTGATGGTCTTCCTTGACATCGAAAAGGTATTTGACAGTATCGCAACAGAGAAGATTTGGCAATGCTTGAGGAAGAGGAAGGTCCCGGAAGGACTAGTAAGGAAAATCAAAATGCTGTATGAGAACTGTACCAGCTGTGTGTGACATGGAGAGGGTCACTCATCATGGTTCCAGTCAAAGAGTGGAGTCCAGCAGGGCAGTGCACTGTCCCTACTACTATTCATCACAATTATGGATTATATAATGAAAAGCATTAAGGAAACGTCGGGTGAACTCAGTGCAGTTGCCTTTGCTGATGACATCATGATCTGGGCAGAAACCGAAGAAGAAATCCCGACAAGGCTCAACGCATGGATAGCAAAGTTCCAGGAGTTTAACCTCAAGATCAGCGAGACTAAGACTGTCGTGACAGTGAACAAGCAGTATAACACAATTTTCACTCGCCAAATCAATACTTTACTTTACTAAAAATACTATGGGTACATGTTTCGGAAACTTGATATGTTTCCTTCTTCAGCCCATATGTTGGTGTGAAACATCATATATGATGTAAAGTATTGATTTGGCGAGTGAAAATTGTGTTATACTTCTTGTAAACATGGTCAATACGGAACTTGGAACAAGTGCGGTTTATAATGACAGTGAACAGAAATGCCCGTCCAACAAGCATCAAACTTGGTGACTACCAGCTGAAGAGAGTGGACAATTTCACATACCTGGGTAGTATGGATTCCAAGGACAATCTAGCAACGAAAGAAATCACCAACAGGGTGCAGAAGAGTTCCATCTTCTACCAACAAGTGCGGCCCCATCTCTGGGATGACAAGATCCCCAAAAAAGCAAAATTAACTATGTTCAACAGTTACTTTGTACCAATCTTGACGTATGGCATCGAAACATGCACCCTCACAAAGCGAGACTCATCAAGACTTCAAGCATCAGAGATGAAATTCCTGAGGTCCACTATCCAGAGAACCAAGATGGATAAGTTAAGGAGTGAAGTGGTAAGGGGGGAAGCTGGGATCAAGACATGTCTACTCGTCAGAGTCACCTCATCACGACTTCAGTGGTTTGCGCACGTGATGAAAATGGAACCTACGATGTCAGAAAGTATACAGCTAGAAAGTGAGGTGGATGGTAAACGAAGGGTGGGAAGACCAAGAACTTGTTGGATAGATATGGTCAAGTCAGACATTGCAAACAAGGGAAGGACGCTAGATGATGTCATAAAGAACAAGATGTACATGGACAGAGGCGAGTGGAGGCGGCTTGTCAACAGTACCCGGGTGACTGGAAATGGAAATGGATGAATAATAATAATAATAATAATAATAATAATAATAAAAATAGTAATACCTTGAAGATAGCAGGATTAAGAAGAAAATCCTTGAAGACAGCAAATGTGCCCTTATTCACTCACTACCCAAAATGGTAGCAGGGGACCCTCTTCGGAGGTAGCCCTACCCAGGGAGTGGCGCCCCTGCCTATGTGAGTCCCAGAGCACACTGGCCTGGTGTGTATCATCTGGTAAGGGTCCCAGCTTAGGGTTACGAGTGAAGACCTCAACGGCAATGAAGGCGGAGAAGATGAACTTCGGTACGGCGGATGGGGCACTTGTGTTTAGGCCCAACGGCAAAGCGGGCGGAAAAAGAATCCATTACTTTTATGGTTCCCAACGGTCGTGAAGGCGGAAGAGCCATGCCAGACGAATTGGCTGTGAAGGCGCACCTCAGTAATATTTTGAGTCTGCGGCAGTTCGTTGCAGTCTCTGTGTCTGGTCTTGCATGTCTCATTTCATATGTGCCGCAGGACACGACTCCGAGATCATAGTGAGTGGGTCACTTCCTGGCAAGTTGTGATCCACCCTAAACAAATACACGCCAGTGGCAATTCTTCCATCAGTCACTTATTTTCTAAAGTCCAACGGCGATGGGATATGGATGGTGGGGGCAGGTTATGGGTGTAACTGGAAGCCCCTAGTTCGGACCTGCACGTTGGCAGCAGATGTGTGATGGTCGTCTTCCTGGAACTCTGTGGCTACTCAGGAGTTCGGTCCTGCATCTGTGTTTGAGCAGGCCTGTTTAGGATTACCGCTGCTCACCCCACATGGGGAAGGCCCTAGAAAAGGTGGGCTAAACATCGGAAGTCACATCTACTGTCCGGCTGGGCGGCCGCACCCAGTAGGTCACCCCTCATGCGGTCGAAAAACAAAAACTACCAAGTCAATAAGGACACATAATTTTATCATTGGAACATGGAACGTCAGAACTTTGCTTGACTTAAAAGATAACGACAGGCCTGAAAGAAGAACAGCTCTTATTACTCATGAATTATCCAGACTCAACATTGACATCGCTGCTCTCAGTGAAACCAGGTTGTCCACTGAAGGAAAAATTACTGAGTTTGGATCAGGTTATACCATCTTCTGGAAGGGAAAGGAGGAGGGAGAACATCGTATTCATGGTGTAGGATTCGCTGTAAAGACCAAGCTAGTTAATGATTTCCAAATTACTCCCACTGCAATCAGCGAAAGACTTATGACTCTCCGCATTCCACTCTCTGGAGGTTCATTCATGACTCTCATATCTGCCTATGCTCCAACTTTGAAGGCCGATGATGAAGTTAAGGGCCAGTTCTATGACCAGCTTGGCACAATCATCTCCAAGGTACTATCTACAGATAAGCTCTTACTCCTTGGTGATTTCAATGCAAGAGTTGGGAAAGATAATGGCAAATGGATTCTAAGCATTGGCACATCCTTGATTACGTCATTACCCGACAATGTGATAAGAAGGACATACTTATTACCGAAACAGCAAGGAATATTGACGATTGTTGGACGGATCACAAACTTCTCATCTGTAAACTCAGGATATCCATCAGCCCAAAACCACCAAGGCATTTCCAAACCCCATCCAGAGGAAAGTTTAACACCTCCAAACTTCAGGATGAATCTATTTCCACAAACTTTGAGAATATGATCAATGCCCAGCTATCAGATCATCCAGTTAAAACAAGTGACATTCGAGAAGAATGGACCAATCTGAGGGAGATAATCACTAAGTCAGCTGAAGAAACCATTGGTTTGGTAAAGCAGAAAAGTCAAGACTGGTTTGATGACAACAACGAAGAAATTTTGCATCTCATCAACATCAAAAGGGAAGCCTATCTATCTCATCTTCAAGACCCATCCTCAAATACGAAGAAAGCTCTGTATTTAGAACTCAAGAGTAAGTGTCAGACACAAATAAGAGAGATAAAGAATACTTGGTGGCAGCAGAAAGCTGAGGAACTTCAGAAGCTATCTGATACTCGTGATCTGAGGAACTTCTATGCAGGGATTAAAGAGATATATGGCCCACTTCGTTCTTCATCAGGTACACTAAAAAGTGCTGACAACTCTGCCACTCTTACTGACAGCCATGATATCTTAGAGCATTGGAAGGAACATTTCTCCATTCTTCTAAATCATCCTTCAACAGCTGCTGAAGACTTCCTTCGTGATGTGCCGAAATATCCTGAACAACTATGGATGGCTGTACCCCCTTCTTACACGGAATTCAGTGTAGCTCTCAATCAAATGAAACCAAGAAAGGCACCTGGCCCAGATAATATCCCACTGGAATTAATTCAAGCTGGAGGTCAGTCTCTCATAACGCGGATTTTCACTCTTATTCTCAAAATTTGGGAATTAGGAGAAGTACCTGGTGACCTAAAGAACGCCACTATCATCACAATCTTCAAGAAAGGTGATCGTAGTGTTTGTGGCAACTATCGCGGTATATCGCTACTATCTACTGTGGGTAAAATTCTCGCCAGAATTTTACTTAACCGCCTTCAGGTTATCTCAGAAAAGATACTCCCCGAGTCCCAGTGTGGATTTCGATCTTCCAGAAGCACAACTGACTTGATTATCTGCATAAGACAACTACAAGAAAAATGTAGTGAGCAACAGAATCCACTCTTCTTGGTCTTTTATGATCTGGAAAAGGCCTTTGACTCAGTTCCAAGATCTGCTATGTGGGCGGTGCTACAACGCTTTGGCTGTCCTCGACGCTTTGTTGATCTAATCCAAGCTCTCCATGATGGCATGACCAGTCAGGTTTGTCAGCAAAATAAGATCTCTGACGAATTTCCTATCACTCATGGACTGAAACAAGGCTGCGTACTTGCTCCAACACTGTTTGCATTGTATTTGGCTGCAATGCTCTATAAATCGCCCACAAACATCCCAGGTGTAGATGTCAGGTACCGATTTGATGGAGGGCTCTTCAACCTAGCTCGATTTCACTCCAAGAAGCTAACTCAGGTTACGAAGATAACCAATATGTTGTATGCAGATGATGCGGCATCGCCTACACTCACGCCAGTGGAGTTGCAATAGACTGTTAATTGCTACAAGAATGCATGTGAACGATTTGGTCTCACCATTGATGTTCAGAAGACCAAGGTTCTGGCACAACCCTCACCAGGCACTTCCCTTCCGCACTTCAACAATTCTATCTCAGATACTCCATTGGAGCAGGTAGACCACTTCTCGTATCTGGGCAGTCTGCTATCTGTACACGGCAATTGTGGGCAGGATGTTGAGAAGAGAATCGGTGCTGCCCATGCGGCATTTGGGCGACTATCGCACCGGGTCTTCTTGAATAAAGATCTGACCGTGAAGACGAAGCTCATGGTGTACCAGGCTGTTGTCATCTCAACATTGTTGTATGGCTGTGAAACCTGGACCCTTTATCGACATGACTTCCGAAAGCTTGAGCGCTTCCATCAACAGAAACTTCGATCCATCCTTAAGATAAAGTGGGAAGACCACATCACCAATCTTGATGTTCTTGAGAAGCGCTTGCTAATAGTATAGAATCATCCATCATTGGTCATCAACTTAGATGGATTGGACATGTCCATCGGATGGATGATACGAGACTACCACGCCAGGTTCTGTATGGTGAACTCACCTCCGGCACCAGACCTCATGGAGGCCCTAAGAGACGTTACAAGGACCAATTTAAGCAGAATATGAAGTTGACAGGTCTCAATCCACAAACCTGGGACCAGCTTGTTAAAGACCGTTCAACTTGGCGCCAGACCATCCCGGCTGCTGTCAAAAATGTTTGAAGAACGTCGTAGAATTGTTAAGGCCAAGCGACAGGCACGAAAGCTCCGTGCAGCACAGCCACGCCCTCCACCAACAGTTCTGTGAGATCTGTGTGGACGTTTGTTTCATGCACGCATTGGGCTGTTCAGTCACCGCAAACATGCCCACAGACCTCAACCTTAGATTATTTTAGACTGTTTTGGAAGAAGATGTATACTCGGAAACGAGTTAAAGCCGACGACGACCCAAAAAGGGGGATAAAACAGGCATCAATAACTACAGAGGAATATGCTATCAATCGCGTACGATATTCTCTCAAAAGCCTGACTCACGAGACTTTCAAAACAAACAGAACACCAAATTCAATTGGTGAACATCAGGCAGGTTTCAGAAAGGCAGGTCCTGTGCAGAACATATTCTCAATCTCAAAACCATCTTGCAAATCCATAAAACCAGGCAAAAAGTACTCACTTTTGTAGACTTCAGGAAAGCTTATGACTCAGTATACTCACACATTATTCAATATTCTAGAAGAAATCAAAGTTGACAAGAAAACAAGAGACTTAATTAGACAGACACTGACAGCCACAACCTCAAAAGTTAATTTCACGGTGAACTTTCTGACCCTTTTCATATTAACACAGCACTTCGAATTACTATCTCCTCTATTGTTTAATCTTGTCCTTGAAAAGGACATGGGAAAATGAATAACAATAATAATGTTATTGGTTATATGTCCCTTTTAACTACTACGGCTTTTAGAAATGCCAGGGTGACGGAATTTTGCCCCAAAGGAGATCCCTTACATGCCAGTAAATCTACTGACACGGTTGAGGCACATGACCTCGTAGTTCCGCCCCTTAAAACAACAATAACTAACTACTGACACAGCTCCCTCGCATCTGCGCACCCTCAAATGCCAACTGGCTTCATGGTGGCGCAGCGGTCAAGCTGTTGGCCTCTCACCAAGGTCGACCAGGTTTGATTCCCAAACAATGCACGTGAGATTTTTGAAGAGAAATGCCATGTCCTGTGGTTCAGATTCCTCATGATCGGAAGATTAACTGTCATGTAAAACTCCAAGCTTCCTTCCTTCCTTCAACTGGCTGCGCCAGGATTCGATCTGGCAACCTTGGGCACACAGCAGGCGAGAACGTTACCGCTGATCCATGCAGCCAGAGAGGGGAAAATGAAACAAAAGGTATACTGTACTACTCAAAAACAGAATTCATCTGCAGTGTTTGGCCTTTACAGATGATCTAGGGAGCAATAAAATCGTATTGTTTTATTGTTTACTTCACCGCTCTACCAACTCTTACTAATTATTGGCATGTACCATGGTCTCAAAATGACCTACAACTACAAGGTCCTCATAAAACAGATCAAAATGTGAGATTTTCGAAGTGAAATGCTATGTCCTGTGGTTTGGATTCCACGTAAAAAGGAGGTCCCATGGCTCATGATCGCGAGATCAACAGTCACATAAAACTAACTTAATGCTGCTCTCTCTGATTCCGACTAGAAATAAATTAAGACTGTTGAGGTATACTAAGTTGTTAATTCATTTAGGGGCTTTGCAACATCATGGTCATTTAACCCCTGCACTTGGGTGTATATATATATATATATATAGAATTTGTCTGATAACCTGTGTTATTGTGGTGACTGTAGTAATGTGAAGGTATAGTAACAATCATACCAGATTTTTGTCTGGTCATTGAAATATTCCTGGATTTTAGAAAGTTTGACTCATAGCCTTAGTAGTTACGAGTACAGTATCCATTTTGTGACAGCAATTTTTACAGATATATTTTTAATATTATTATTTCAATTAACTTAGAATTGAATTGTAGGTATGAGTGTAGCCGAAACTATTTCTGAGCGGCTTTCTGAATGGTGCACCTTTCAACCACATGTGGCGAACTAAAAAATTGTATGTTTTAACAACATCTTATTTTCTTTGTCCGATTTCAAAACTAACACTGTACACTGCTGAATTTACTTATTAAGAGCGGCAATTGTGGTGGAAGAATTTAGTAGAACTTCATTAAAAAAGGTTCTTTTTAATCATTTTTATTTTAAACTAGCTATACCTGGCATGTGTTGCAATGCGATAGAGAAAGAAAGGAAGATAATAATATTGTTAATTGTTTTACATCCCTTTTAACAACTGCGGCTTTTAAAGACGCCGGGGTGACAGATTTTTGGCCGGAGGGGATCTTTAAACGTGCCAGTAAATCTACTGACATGGCCCCCTCACATTTGCACACCCTCAAATGCCAACTGGCTGCGCCAGGATTCGATCCTGCAACCTTGGTCACAGCAGGCGAGAAAGTTTCCGCTGAGCCACGCAGCCAGCCCAAGAAAGAAAAAAGGAAAGAAAGAATAAAAAGATGGGTTTGAATTGAAATTTTGTAACATCTAGGTCATTTGCACTTAATGATAATAATAGACTAATGAAAAAGTAAACGAACATGGTGAAATTTTAAAACTAATATATGTAGGTAATTTGCCTCCGTGGCTTAGGCGGCAGCACGCCGGCCTCTCACCGCTGGGTCCGTGGTTCAAATCCCGGTCACTCCATGTGAGATCTGTGCTGGACAAAACAGAGGCAGACAGGTTTTTCTCCGGGTACTCCGGTTTTCCCTGTCAAAATTTCATTCCAGCAACACACTCCACTATCATTTCATTTGTCATTCATTTAATCATTGCCCCAGAGGAGTGTGACAGGCTTCGGCAGCCGGCACAGTTCATATCCTCGCCGCTAGATGGGGCTTCATTCATTCCATTCCTAACCCAGTCGGAGACTGGACGCAGGCTGTGAACTTCATTTTTCATATGTAGGTAATTCAGATTTCTACCTTTGCTATTTTCCTAGTCTCAACCTTATTCGCTTGCTTAGGCCAATACTCGTTGCACCTAGAGAATGAGCCCTTGATGTACTGCTCGGGTCCCAGCCACATGAATCTGAGATGCATGTGCATCGCATGGATGACAATATAGCCTATGATGACAGACGTGTGGGGTTCCCGGTCCTTGCATAGTAACAGACCAAATACATTGGGGCGTGCAAAATGTTCACCAAAGTTCACTTGTTGAAACGACTTGCACGCCATTTACTGTAAAATGGATTTTCTAATTCAGAAAACTTCTACTCGTGCGCTACCTATTGTAAATACCTTTCCTGGAAAGTGCACAACAATTCACTTAAGTTTAACCGCAATCGGATGAATGGTATATGAACGCATTAAGGACTTGAAATGATTCGCACGCCGTCACTCATTTGTTGAATCTACTCGTGCGCTACCTATTATGAAATGGATTTACTAAGGCAGAAACCTTCCCTGGAGAGCACACAACAACTCACCCAAATATCATCACACACGGACAGACAAACTATCACGTAACCTTGATTTTTATATATACTAGCGGAACCGTGCGAGAACTCTCGCATAATGGGTTGTGTGCGTCCCATGTGTACAGACTACCTGCCTGGCACTATTGCTATGCGGGCTGTAGGCAGGGGCTATCGTTTTGTTTATTTGTTTAAAAGCAATTTATAAACAAATAAATATATTTCAGATCACATATCCCGGTGCTGACATAAACTCTGACCACAATCTGGTTGTAATGAAATGCAGATTAAAGTTGAAGAAACTGAAGAAAAGTCAAAAGCCAAAAAGGTGGGCAATAGACAGACTGAAAGAGAAGGATGTAAACGAAAGATTCAAGAAGAGTATAAAGGAAGGACTAATGAAAAACCCTAAGCAAACTTCAATTGCAGACGAATGGGCACTTTTGAAGAATGAAATAACAAAATCCGCAGAAGAAAACATTGGTAGGAAAGAAAGAATAGGTAGAAAACCGTGGATCACTCAGGATATACTAGAATTGATGGATGAAAGGCGGAAACACAAGAATCTAAGAGATGAAAAGGGGAAAGCAGAATACAGACGTCTGAGAAATGAGGTTAACAAGAAGTGCAAGGAAGCGAAAGAAGAATGGTTGAAGGAGAAATGTGCAGGTATAGAAAATTGTCTGAAATTAGGAAAAGTAGACACAGCTTATCGAAGGATTAAGAATACTTTTGGGGAAAAGAAGACTAAGTGCTGTAATATTAAGGACACAAATGGAAAGCCTCTAACAGATAGGGAAGAAAAGGTTGAGAGATGGAAAGCTTACATAGAGAGTTTGTATAAGGGAAAGGAGATTGAGAATCATGTAATGGAAAGGGAGGAGGAAATTGATGAGGATGCGAAAGGAGATTTAATATTGAGATCAGAATTTGATAGAGCTTTGGAAGACTTAAGCAGGAACAAAGCACCAGGCATAGATGATATACCGATTGAGTTGCTACGCTGCATAGGAGATGAAGGTCTGATCAGGTTATTTCACTTGGTGTGTAGGATTTATGAGACAGGTGAGGTACCCCCTGATTTCAAGAAGAATGTTATCATCCCTATACCAAAGAAAGTGGGAGCTGACAGATGTAAAGATTACCGTACAATCAGCTTGATTACTCATGCTTCAAAGATCCAGTCTAGAATAATTTACAAGAGGATTGAAAGCCAGATAGAAACGGAATTGGGTGAAGACCAGTTTGGTTTCAGGAGAAATGTAGGAACAAGGGAAGCTGTACTAAGTCTTAGGCTGATTTTGGAAGGTAGAATAAGGAAAGATAAGAGAACGTTCATGGCTTTTGTAGACTTAGAAAAGGCTTTTGATAACGTTGATTGGACTAAATTGTTTGACATTTTGAAATCGATTGGAATAAAGTACAGGGATAGGAGGGTGATATACAATCTATACAGAAACCAGACAGCAGTCATTCGAGTTGAAGGACATGAGAGAGAAGCTGGTATTCAGAAAGGTGTAAGGCAAGGCTGCAACTTATCACCCATACTTTTCAATCTTTACATTGAACAAGCAATGAAGGAAATTAGAGGAAAATGTCAAGTGGGAGTGAAGATTCAAGGAGAAATAATTTCAACTCTGAGATTTGCTGATGACATCGTCATCTTGGCCGACAAGCCTGAGGATTTGAATGAGTTTTTGAATGGTATGGACTCCGTCTTACGGAAAGAATTCATGATGAAAATTAATAAATGTAAATCAAAAATACTGGAATGCAGCCGAAATAAATCAGAAACCTCTATGGAGATCAAATTGGCAGGTGAAAAGCTGAAGGAAGTAAGAGACTTCTGTTACTTAGGAAGCAGAATAACCAGTGATGGACGAAGCAAAGAGGATATAAAACGTAGGTTGGCTCAGGCAAAGAAAGCATTTCTAAAAAAAAGGAATCTGCTGACATCGAATATAGATTTAGGTATTAGGAAGTCATTTTTGAAAGCCTTTGTCTGGAGCGTGGCGCTCTATGGAAGTGAAACTTGGACTATTGGTGTAGCAGAAAAGAGGAGAATTGAAGCATTTGAAATGTGGTGTTACAGGAGAATGATGAAGATCAGATGAGTAGATAGGGTTACAAACAAAGAGGTATTAAGCCGAGTGGGAGAGGAGAGATGTTTCTGGCGACTGCTAATGAAGAGAAGAGATAGTTCGGTAGGACACATACTAAGACACCCAGGAATAGCAAGCTTAGTTATGGAAGGAAGGGTCGAGGACAAGAACTGTAGGGGTAGACCAAGGTTAGAATATGTTAAACAGATTGCCTCGGATGTGGGGTGTGGTAGCTATGTAGAGATGAAACGATTAGCTGAGGACAGGGAGGCATGGAGAGCTGCATCAAACCAGTCAAAAGACTGAAGACTCAAACAACAACACTTTTCAAGTAATTCGAGATTTTTCCTGTACTATTGAGACGATTAGGAAGATTTTGGTACAAACCACACCTTCTAACTCCTTCTGGTTTAGGAGCTTGAGTTTTGTGAAACATACACCTTAGCCTTAGCGTATTATGTAATATGATTTTAAATATACAGTATTGTATCATTATTTGCTGCATGCTTGTGCTGTCTTAGTACTCGCATGTATTTCACTTTCAAGATCGCCATATAATTCTTGTATTTTCTCATTGTGAGCACCAAGTGCATAACATAACACACGAGTCTCTGTTGCAATGTTGCCACGGTAGATGCTAGACTGGCGCAGGGTGTCCCTTGCATAAGTTTCCGCCAATAACAGTTGGGCCTGTTTTTACGTGAGTGAACTGGGTCTAGCAGCATTTTGTATGGTGGCTTATTGAATCTAGTAATTCATAAGCCAACTCACGGAGGCGATGGGTTCATATAAGTTTCACTCTCCTGGATTGATGCTGTGCACTGTCTAGTGTGCCGGCCACTCACGTAGCATTAATCATCATAGACTGCAGGCAGAGAGAAAGACTATTTCTTCTGAAAAGTCACACCAGGTTATAAGCTCGCAGCAGGAAGTGCATTCCACCAGCACACAAATATGAATGTGCTAAGTGACAATAATGGCCACTAGCATCTCGTGGTCATAGCCCACAAGCACAGAGACGAGACTACCTTCTTGTTACAAGGTCATGCCAGGCTATAAGCTCGCAGCAGAGCGTGCAACCAATTGGCACATAAATACGAATGTGCTATATGACGATGTTAACTGCTCACATAGCATACGTCATAGCCCTCAAGCAAAGAGGCAAGAGAGTCTTTTGTTGTGAAAAGGTCACGCCAGGTTATAAGCTCGCAGCAGCCATGTGCAGCTGACCAGCGCACAAATACGAATGTGCTATGATTATGCAATGAAACTTTATAAAACAATTTTTTGTTTTTGAAAAGTAAGGTGCGACGATTATGCCAGGAAATACGGTATTAAGAGTCTAGGAATGCGGTATGTGTCCTATATCAGCATTTGTCTGGGAAAAATGTGGGGAAAAAACTGTGCAAAAACCCAAGGATAAATCAAATTCAGTGTGGCCGCTATCAGCACCTAGATTTCAACATTAGATCTCTCGACTTCTAGCTTGAAGTCATTGTGCATGACTCAATGTGTATGGCTAAGCTGCAGAGCAAAAAATAAAATACATGCACAAAAACAGTTGCACAGTACATTAAGGATATAAAAAGATTCTTACCTAGATTAGAGCCATCCTTATGCCTTCCAAATCCAACAAAACTCCCATCAGAGAATCTTTTTTGACCTGTGTCGGTCTTCACTTCCACATCTCTAGACAACATTCTCTTCACCAACCGTTTACTGTTTACAGATGGAGTAGACGTCAGCTGCATGTCCATTGATCTTTCTAAACCATCATCAAGAGAATGTGAATGTCTTGGTATTACACTTACGTCATCAACACCATCAAACTTCAATGCATTTGACGATTCGACTAATGAGTACCTCTTATCACATAGATCAACCTTTATCCTGTCCATTTTTTCACTTAACTGTGAGCAATTTGCTATATAACAAGAAGTATTAGTAAGTTCACTATCAAAATTTAAAGAAGAGCTCATAACAGAGCTGTTCACTTTGGTCGACCACTCTAAAGGGTTTGTACTTGAGAGAGCTTCTTCTGAAGCAGCTAAGAAGTCCAGATCTAATTTCTCATCACCTATTTTAGCCTCTTGATCATCAGTCAATATCTCAATACTGTCCTCATCACCTGAAGCAGTTTCAAAATGGTCTTCTTCATCAACAAAATCTATATGTGGTGAAACTATCGGTGTCAGTTCGCCATTATCACTGTAAATTTCTGGATCAACCACAATGTCAGATGGCGAATTATTTGGAGGAAGATTTAACGTTGAAGGTGGCACAACTTTGGAACTGCCATTTTCAGGACCTGTGGTACCTGATACTGAACTTGATGAAATAGTGAATACAGACCGCTGCTTTCTCTTCCTTAAACTGAAAATACAATCAAATTATAAGACATCAGTCATGGAAAATATAGACTCTAATTAAAATATGATACTTCCTTTAAACTAGTTAAGAAAACTTTCATACACATTTAAAGTTACTTAAATTAATAAACTACAAGATGATACAAACCAATTTTAAGGTTGATAATAGTTCGTATCTGAGTATGAGGGCTTTCACAACTACATACTGTCAATGAATCACCATAAACACATTTTTTAAACTGTAAAGTTACATTCTATGTAACTACATTGTTTATAATTAAAATGCAAGAGGCAATTAATTTTGAATTAAGGATGTTTGTGTAGTTAAAACATAAACCAACTCCCCCTTTTTATTTTGTCTACCTAATGGTATAGTGCTAGAATTCTTGGCTGTCACTCCTGAGTCTGGGCTCAATTCCCAGCTCTGCCATAAATTTAATTCTGGTCTGGTTCCCTCCTCTGCCAATCTAACAGTAGTTTTCTAATTGAATCAGCCAAAGCTGAAAAGCATTGAGTCATTCTTCACTATTATTCAAGGGAGAGAAAACACATCATTGACAGGACAGAACTTAGTGGTGGTGGTGGTGGTTCCACAGTTTAGGGGCTGCGACAACGCGGTCATGTAGTCCCGTGTACTTTGTGTGCAGAATCTGTCTGGATGGTTGGTTCCTCAGTTTAGGGGCTGCGACAACGTGGCCATGTTGCCCCATGTACTTTGGGTGTGTGTAGAATCTGTCTGATAACTGGTGTTAATTGTGATGGCTGTATTAGTGTGTGTGTATCTGTAATTCAGGTAAGGACTGCAGACGATCAACATCAAGTAGTTCCTACTTTTGATACCAAATGCTATGGTCAACAACACCTAGATGTGAACTTGGCTACTATATGCCACCACAACCTGCACCTGGCGGCGAATGTTGGAACTAATAGAGCGTTAATCAAATTTAACATACAGATTTTAGCTTCACACAAGTGTAGTTAGTGGAAGGTTCTTTCTCATGCCATAAATCTATGACATAGGACCGACGGCTTTACTTACTCTCCGAAGGAAGGCATACTGAGGGTTTTTTAACGCTCTTAAAAACTGAAGCTTCGGCCGGGTTTGAACCCGCGACCTTGCGTATAGAAGATCAGCATGCTACCAACTACGCCACCGAAGCCGCCTAAGCAACAGTTTTTTTTTTGTTTTGTTTTTTTTTTCAAATATGGGTTTTACCATTCATAACAGGTCAAGAAACAATGAAGACACCATGTGTCATCTGTTGTAAAGTACCCAGCAACGAATCATTAAAACAGAACCAGCAGAAGAGGCACCTTGAAACTAAGCACAGGATTATGGCCTGTGGTCAGTAAGTAAATAAATAGCCTTAAATTATATCATTTGTAAACATATCCATAATATGCTGATTGATATTAAGAAACAAGAGATTGCAGCCATCAACACTAGTGGGAAGTTGCGCTACAACTGCACAAAACAATAGATATGACAATGGACAACTCATCGCCTACATATTAAGCTATGCTGGACTTGTCTGTTGTTGATACATTTAGGGGCTTGTGACATGGTTAGCTTTATGTACTTGGGTGTGTGCAGGACCCATCCAACAATCCATGCCACTATGGTGACTGCAGCCGTATGCACATTTGCATTAGAGATCAGGATTGGGAAAGAGGCAACCATAGCCCTAAGTTAGGAACCATCCCAACATATGCCCCGAGAAGAGTGGAAAAAAACAAAAAACTAATTCTAGGATGACCAAGGTGGGAATCAAACCCACCTCTTCTTACTTATGCCTCTTGAGGCTGAGAGTACCCTGCTCCAGACCTCAAACCAGTGTAGTGTCCAGAGATAACCAACCATCTGCAGAGATCACTAGTCCAGTTCAATATGAAGCACAATTTTATCATCTCGCGAGAGGGCTTCGTTGGGAGAAGCACGTACCTTTAAGATCAAAACTAACACTCTACAAGAGCAAACTACAGGTGGTGGAGATGAACTTTTTAGGAACTATGATTCAGAAGACGAGGGACAAAATAAAAAATTATGAGATATGCCGTCTTGTTCAACTAGAACAATCTCTTAAAGAGATCTGTGCTGAAGTCAGGCTGAAATGGTTCGGTCATCTCAAAAGAATGGACACACAAAGAACAGCTAGAGTGTGGTTTGAGAAAGAACTGAAAGGCAAAAGACCATGAGGTCGACCGAGGAAGAGATGGATCGACCAGGTTAGAAATGATCTTGCAGGGATAGGTCTGGATTTACAGCAAATCATGGAGGAGGAAACATTCTTGGAGAGAACTAAATGGAGAGCGCTCATTCACCGCACCCGGGAAACTGGAGCCGGTTCACGATGATGATGGAAGAACATGGAATTGAAACCGAACCTCAGGGGTAATAGCCAAGAATGATATCCCCTATACCACAAGGTGACCACCACCACCACCACCAGCACCACCACTACAGGAACAGACATTTTTAAATTTAATGGACTTGTTTCTTAAAGAAGATGATTTGTCTTGGAATCGTCACAGTATCCGTACTGACGGTGCGCCATCGATGTTTGGGACATGTCAAGACTTCTGCGCAAGATAAAAGGAAGTTAATTCACACTTTAAAAGGTTTCATTGCCTTCTACAAAGGGAAAATGTTGCTTGTTAGAGACCAGAGAATTTGAGTGTTATTTTGCAAGAGATTGTTCAGTCATCAATTTTAAGCAAGGTCACTTAATAACAGAATTGTTCACCAGATGAACCAACCTGTTATATCATTATGAAATCAAGTGGTAATCTTGTGGAAATGTCTTTGAAAGAGCTGTAGCTATAATGAAGGAGAATTAAATATTTTTGTTTCTATTAGAGATAATTATAATGAAATTAAATTAAGTTAGCCAACACATCACACATAGTGACATAACCAATCACCTTGCCAGAACAAATAGTTTATATTTAAATTGAAACAAAAGAGCCCTAGTCTAAGAACATCTAGCTGCCACAAGATAATGCACATGAGGTCTCATACCGATAGATGAGGACAGCATCTGCACATTGATAAGGAAGAGTTGATAGGGTGGGAGCTACTGAGCTCTCATTCCTGGAGCATCCATTGAGTAACAAGGCAATAGGAATATAAAGCTACATCACATGATCAGAACAGATAAGTTTTGTTTCCAAAATTTTATTTAGTGTTTTCATTCTTAGACCTTATGTTCAAACTGTATTTTTGGAGCTTATCGTTACTAAACCTTCCTCCCCACCCCCCAATCATAAACTGAATGGATGTGAAGATGCTTGCTTGACAAACTTATGTCGTTATTTATGTGAACAGCTTGGATTTTATATCAAGTATTTGTGTAGAATACATTATCTTCAACCACCCACAATAATTTGGCTCCCCTGTAGGCGTTGACCAA
Source organism: Meconema thalassinum (assembly GCA_946902985.2). Classification (NCBI taxonomy): domain Eukaryota; kingdom Metazoa; phylum Arthropoda; class Insecta; order Orthoptera; family Tettigoniidae; genus Meconema; species Meconema thalassinum. The sequence goes on from OX336396.1 coordinate 132,534,524, forward strand.
CTGAAGAACATTTTTACATAGGATTACAAAATAAATCAAAACTCACCTGGGACATTCACCGTTGAATTCCAGATTTAACCTGTTCAATGAATCCACCAAATCATCAACAGCACTCAAAGAATGGTTACCATTAGCCAGGTCTTTATCAGTGTTATCACAGGAATTGTCTCCACAAGATGAGCCCAGAGCATCATTCTCCCCTTTACTGCTCACAGTGACACTATCCCTCCCACCTGGAGTAGAATAATCCGAGTCCAGCATTGCACTGCTACTTCTAGACTTATCCTGGTCCATGTTCTCTACAGCAGAGTCATAGTTGCTGTTATCATTGTCATCGTCTATCTTATTCATGTCGAAGTGGGGCAGTGTTACTGTTGAATCACCCAAATATTCCAAATCGTCGCAGAAGTTGGGAACGATACACGTAACTTTCTGTTGAAACAAAGACTTATTTCAACCAGCACAGAGCATGAGGTATGTACCATGACAGTTACAAGGAATATTACAATAAAAGACATTCAATAATGCAGCCTCTTCCCTACACTCATAACTGGTTCAACTGCACTTCCAGTCTATAACATACAATACATTAATTTTTCTGACTTTTCAATTATTAATTTCAATCCCTGATAGCTTAGTGCGAAAAGCCTTCGCTTCCCAATTGGAAGGGTCACGAATCAATCCAAATCAGATCCTTGCCTTCAGTACAGTGTTGAACTAAGACAGCTGTAAAAATTAGCACTGGGAGGATTTCCTCTACCAGCAGGTTCACTCGGAAGGCAAAAGGATAGGTCCAGGCTGACAATATTATCCTATCTTCCATGCTGGAAGTCAGGGAAAGTATGGAGCTCTATCTTCCACCCCATACATGGGCCAGTAAGATAGAAAGTGATACTTAAGATGTTTGAAGTGCATTAAAAATGTATACAAGAGCATTATCCATAATTTTAGTTGTTCATAATCTTAATTTTCGATGATCACTATAATTTTTGTTTTAGGGGGCCTAACATCTAGGTTATCGGCCCCTAATGGTCTGGGTGATAGCGAAAATGTCAATGAAGTGGAAACCAGAACAAAAATTAAGTGAGAAGGAAAATACTTACAAAAAGGAACTTAGATTGAAACTACTCACAAAATGGAGAAAGGCAATACTTACAAAAGGGAATTTAGAACGAAAATACTAAAAAAAGGAATAGATTGATAAATACGCACAAAATGTAGGTTAAGTTCAAAATACGTACAAAATGCAATGTACAGTCGAAATACTTACAAAATGCAGGTGAAATTCAAACTACTTACAAAATGCAAATGAGATTGAAAATACGTACAAAATGCAATTGAGGTTCAAAATACTCACAAAGTGCAATTGAAATTGAAAATACACAACGCAATTTAGATTGAAAAATGTGCAGATTCCAAGTAATCACAAAGTGCAATTGATATTCAAAATACTTACAAAATGCAATTGAAATTGAAATTGCTTACAAAATGTATGGTAGATTCATGGTTGGTTGGTTGGTTCCTTAGTTTAGGGGCTGCGACAACGCGGTCATGTAGCCCCGTGTACTTTGGGTGTGTGTAGAATCTGTCTGATAAATGAAAATCCACAGCCTGCTTCCAGTCTCCGACCGGGTCAGGAAAATCTGTCTGATAACCGGTGTTAATTGTGATGACTGTATTAGTGTGATGGTAGATTCAAACTACTCAATTGGATGGACAATACTTACAAAATGCGATTTAGATTGAAAATACTTACAAAATGTAATTTTAGATTCAAAATACCCACAAAATGCAATTGAGAATCAAAATACTTGCAAAATGCGCACCCTACAAAATGATTGAAAATACTTGCAAAAAGCAGTTTAGGTTGAAAATACAAAATGCAATTGAAATTCAAAATACTCACAAAAGTCCCAGCCCCTATATTGAAAGACTTACTAAAAAGCAATTTAGATTGTCAATCCTTACAAAATGCAACGGAGATTGAAAACACCTACAAAATGAAGTGTATATGCAAAAAAAAATAATCGCTAAATGGAATTTAGATACACGGGGAGCCAATTAACAAAAACAGTGTGGGAATCTTAAAGAGAAAAGGAAATATAATGAAAAGAAAACAAGAGGTCTGACCCCTCGAAGAAGGAGGGATCAGGAAAGATGAGACAAGGGCCAATTAAGGCGGGAAAGTAAAAGACTACAAATTTAAAAACCTGAATTTTCCGCCAAATCAATACTTTTACTTATGTAAAAAAATTTTATGGGTACATGTTTCGGAGACCCTACTGTCTCCTTCTTCAGCCCTCCTTTGTTACTACAAACATCGTGTCACATTCAACATCCCATAATAAAACAACAGAATACACAACATAAATAAATTAGTTAGTTAGTTATTGTTGTTTTAAGGGGCGGAACTACGAGGTCATCTGCCCCTCTTAACACAGATTAAAGAATACAAATTTTGAGTTGAATTTAAAATTTTGAGGTGACATCTAAATTTAAAAAGACCAAAAATTAATAAAACAAAAACAAACAATTCAATAAAAAATAAAAATTATAAAAATAAACAAAAATTACGGGGACAAAAAACAAAACATTATCATTCAAAAACGAACAAGTCGTTGAGTCAATGTTCACTGGAAAATTTAGATTGCTGGCCCTAACCCACTCTCACTTATAAAGCGGATAATGCGATCAGCAGCCACCGCGTCATCGGCTAATATAAGTTTGAGTGTCGTCTGCAAACCAAGGTTTCTTCGTAAGTCAGCAAGATCCACACACTGGGTGAAAATGTGGGCCACGGTGAAAACGGCTCCACAGGTACAAAGTGGGGGGTCTTCCCTTCTCATTAGGTACGAGTGGGTGGATCTTGTATGACCTATCCTTAGCCTACACAAAATGACTCTCCGGGCCCGGAAGGAGCTCCGCCACACGCGAGTAGTTCCCTTGATCGCTCTCAGTTTACTGGGCAGTGGGTCAGCTAGCCACTGACTCTCCCAAAAAGCCAGAACTTGTAGGCGTAACTGAGAGCGAATATCTCTAGCGGGTACCTCCACTGGTCGAGGTGGTAGTGATACCGCCTCTTTTGCAGCTTGATCTGCTAACTCATTTCCCGCAATTCCCATGTGGCTTGGAAGCCACAGAAAGGTGATTCGAGTGTCAGCGTGGCACAGCCCGGCTAGTAGGTCGTGGATTCGCTGCACTAGGGGGTGTTGCGGGAAACATGTAGCAATTGACTGCAACGAACTCAAAGAGTCGGTACACACGAGAAAGTGGATTCGTGCATCCTGTAGTGCAAACTGCAGAGCTTCATAGATGGCAACGAGCTCCGCAGTAAACACACTACAGGCCTCAGGCAAAGAGATCTTGGTACTTGCACCATCAATAACGTAAGCACAACCCACTTTCTCGTCCACCTTCGAACCATCCGTGTATAGAATGCCAGCGTCCGGAAATTGGTGAACTATGCTGTGGAACTGCCTCCGGTAAACGGTCGCATCCGTGTCCACTTTAGGACCTTGGTGAAGGTCTAACCGAATTTCCGGACGCGGGGCTTGCCACGGAGGCACCTCGCTAGATGTCCGGATCATACAGGGACCTACAGCCACTCCTATTTCAGTACACGAGCTATCAAGTCTAATACCAACCGGCCGAGTGGCACGAGGCCGGTTGGCGTACCCCTGGTGGTTTTGGGTACCGAAGAGAGCTTGATAGGTTGGGTGTTGCGGCATTTGACGCACATTGGCAGCATATGTTAAAAGCATATGTTGGCGTCTATAATTTAAAGGTGGAACACCCGATTCGGCGAGTAGGCTGGGTATCGGGCTGGTCCGGAAGGCACCGGTAGCCAGCCTAACGCCACTATGGTGGATACTGTCCAGCATTTTCAAGGTTGCCGGCCTTGCTGAACCGTATGCCGCCGAACCATAGTCTAGCCGGGACAGGACGAGGGCTTGGTAGAACCGTAGCAGCACCGTACTGTCAGCCCCCCACGTAGTGCCACTAAGAAACTTGAGCATGTTCAGTTTCCTGAGACATGTCATTTTCAATTGCCGTATATGGTGCTGCCACGTTAACTTGCTGTCAAAATGGAGCCCCAGGAAGCGATAAGTGTCAACCAACGGCAACGCAACATCCCTGAGATGTAGTTCAGGGTGTAAATGTAGCCTCCGTAGCCGACAAAAATGGACGACGGAGGTTTTCGCTGCTGAAAAACGAAAACCCCGGTCGTGAGCCCACCTGTCGACCCGGTTGATGGCTAGCTGCAATTGCCGTTCCACGACTGCCATACTTCCAGAGCTGTAATGCAGAGCTAAATCGTCTACATACAGCGATGGAACTACCGCGGACCCGGCGGCGGCAACAATGCCATTAATGGCAATCGCGAACAAGGTGACACTCAGCACTGAACCCTGAGGAACTCCACTTTCTTGGGTATAGTATTGCGATAATGTCCTACCGACCCTTACACGAAAGAGTCGGACGGACATGAAATTCGCAATGAAAGTCGGTAAGTTACCACGGAGTCCCCACTTGTGAAGGGTGGAAAGGATCCCGTAGCGCCATGTGGTGTCGTAGGCTTTCTCGAGGTCAAAGAAAACCGTGACTAGGTGCTGCTTTCGGAAAAAAGCCTCCTGTATGGCGCTCTCAAGTCGCACCAGATGGTCAGTGGTGGACCTATGAGAGCGAAATCCACATTGGTACTCAGACAGGAGACCTTTATCCTCCAAGAATCACACCAGTCGACGGTTCACCATCTTTTCGAGCAGCTTACATAGGCCATTTGTCAAACAAATGGGCCTATAGCTGCTTACAAATTTGGGATCCTTTCCAGCCTTAGGAATCGGTATCACGATCCCCTCTCGCCATTGAGATGGAAACTCCCCTTCAATCCATATACGATTGAAGAGGATCAACAGTTGTTTTACACTGGCTTCGCACAGATGTTTTAACATTTGATTATGTATGTTATCCGGTCCAGGAGCCGTATCCCTGCACAGTGCAAGCGCACTGCGCAGTTCCCATTCAGAGAATGGTACATTATAGGACTCCGAAGCAGCAGTGGCAAAGGACAAGGGGTGAGTCTCTGCCTCCCGCTTCAGAGTCAGAAATGTAGGATCGTAACTCCCGGAGCAGGATACATCGGAGAAGTGCGAGCCAATGCTGTTGGCAATGGCGAGATGGTCCGTGATGATGTCTCCATTGATGGACACTCCAGGTATCGACAGTGATGTCGGGAGTCCGGAGATCCGGCGAAGCTTAGTCCACACTTGAGATGAAGGAGTATGTGCCGTCATAGACGACACATACTTTTCCCACGTCGTTTTCTTACTCTCCCGAATCAGATATCGGGCTCTGGCACGCATCCTTCTAAAGGTGATAAGGTTGGCCATAGTGTTTTGCCTCCGATAGCATTTGAAAGCATGTCGACGATCTTTAATGGCTGCTGCAATCTCGGCTGTCCACCAAGGGACAAGCTTCCGGCGTGAGTTTCCGGATGAGGAAGGTATTGTTTCCTCAGCAGCAGCCAAAATACCATTCGTTATGTGAATGGTATGATCGTCGACACTCTCAAAGGTATCTTCGGCAAACACCGCACGTGCCATGAAAGTTGGCCAATCAGCCCGACGGAGAAGCCATCGACTTGGTAACTCGATGGCTCTCTGGTTCGGAAGAGTAACGATAATTGGAAAATGGTCACTATTACAAAGGTCATCGTGTACACCCCACTGTAGCAGGGAAAAAAGCGCACGACTGCACAAGGTAATATCGACACTTGAATAAGTGCCGTGTGCAATAGAGAAGTGCGTAGGTTCCCCTGTGTTCAGCAAACACAGGTCCAGCCGCCTGATCAGCCTCTCAAAATCTCTCCCTTTACCGCTAGTGGTAGCGGAGCCCCAGATGGTGTTGTGGGCATTAACATCTCCCAGAAGGAGAAAAGGAGGGGGGAGCTGAGAGACTAGATCCTCCAGCTGTCCGTAATCCGGTTTAGAATCAGGCGGGATGTACACGTTACATACTGTTGCCATTACTGACAACGAAGTACGAACTGCAACTGCTTCTAGCTGAGTACGCAACGGCACCTCTTCACTAAAGAGACTAGAGTGGACGAGAGTGCAGACGCCACCGGCGGCCACAGCTCCGTCCACCCGGTCTTTAGAGAAGAGTTTGAAGTGTCGCATTGTTGTCTCATGTCCAGGACGAAACCTGGATTCCTGAAGACAGACAATGTTTGCCGTAAACTGAGAAATCAATTGGCGTACTTCAGCGAGATGTCGAAAATAGCTATTACAGTTCCATTGTAATAGTGCCATAGTGTGGACTTAAGTAGAAGATAGTCGTCTACTTATGCTTAACCGTTTGCCAACCATCCCTATCCTTAGGAGTAGGTGATAGAGTAGGAGAGCATTCCTCAATCTCCACATCTCCTTCGGAGGACGAAGAAAACGGAGCGAATGCTCTCTTGGTTGGCGAACCGTTATCCGGACTTTCCGGGTCTCGTCCTTGGTGAAATTTGCCCAACAGTTTCTTAACAAACACTATAAGCTCAAGGCCAACAGCTCTTTCAGTAACACCATGCATTTTTGTGAAAGAACAATAGACCTTAAACTTAATGAAAATAATACTTTGCACTCAGTCGACATTAAAGATATGTATACAAGTATCCCGGTTAGTAAAACGATCGAGATTATTCACGATAGATTAAGTAGCAATAGCGAACTGTCCAAAGTTGAAATCGAAGAATTTACTTTGATTTTAACCTTCGTCACGAACAATAACTTTTTTACTTTTAATAAGAAAATCTATAAACAGTCTGAAGGCCTCGCAATGGGATCCCCGTTGTCAGGTATATTAGCTAACATTTATCTTGACCACATGGAACACGAGAAAATTATCAACCAAATTAAAGGAATAGTCTTCTGGGGGAGATATGTTGACGACGTTTTTATTATTATTGATAACCAAACACAGACAATAGAACAAATAATGGCCGAGTTGAACAACATTGATAATAATATTAAATTTACCATAGAATCAGAAGTTAACAATAAAATAAATTATTTGGATTTGACGGTGACCAGAAAAGATAATCGTCTGCATTACAAAGTTTACAGGAAACCAACGCAAACGAACACAGTCATAAGACAGGACTCTGATCATCCGGGCGGCCATAAAAACGCAACGTTCATAAGCCTTATTAATAGAGCGTTAAAAATCCCCTCCTCTGAACATGATCGGAAGCAGGAACTAGATATAATACACCAAATAGCTAAAGTTAACGGTTACAGCCATAAATATGTCAATAGGTTAATCTATAAATTAAAAAACAAACCCACAACTAAATTAATTAGAGAGAACTCAAAAAAGAAAACGTTTGCAACTTTCACCTACATAGATCAAAGTGTACACACAGTAACTAATATCCTCAAGAAGTATAAAATGAACATCGCCTTCAAAACCAATAATTCTAACTTCAATAAATTTTTCAACTCGAACAAAATTAACAGCTGTGATAAGTATATGAAATCGGGCGTTTACGAACTAAGATGTAGTTCTTGCAGATCAAATTACACGGGACAAACAGGTAGGAGCATACGCACTCGTTACGCTGAGCAAGTTTCGGCCATTAAGCATAGGAAATTCTCAGCCATGGCAACACACATGGAAGAAACGGGACACAAGTTCACCGACATAAACAATGACGTCACGATCTTGCATTACGCGTCTAAGGGCAGCTACATGAATATTTTAGAAAATATCCATATCAATACATCCCAGAGGTCTAATGAATGCAATAATTTAAACGAAATTAATTTTGAAACCAACGAATTGTTTGATACAATAGCAGATTACTTAAACAATAAACAACGCAAACCACCCCCGCAACATTAGGTATTCTCTCATACATTTCGTTTCGTTCTAATTACACCAATTACACACTCACTCCCCTCTCGGTTCGATATAATTTCTTACCCCTCCCTTTCCCCGCCTCCGCGTCAAGTCGTTTCACTGCAAGCGAGCAGCTGTGTCATTTGTAAGGTGTAGCTCAGTTGAAGTGGACCTCTATGAGGGCTGTGAGAATGACTAGGCCACTTATGTCCGGTAAGTCTTTGTAATAATTTAATCTCCGTAAGAAAGTTTTTTCCATAATTATGGAAACACGTACTAATAAAGGCATTATCTGATGTTTTTATTCTTCAGATTGTTTGGAACTATTTAGTATTTCATGAATGAGACGAGGTATCATTTGAAATGTTCTTTTTTAAGTCTTTATTATATTTCATTTGGATCCGGTTTTGATAATATTCAGTTTTTGGGATTTTATTTTCTAAAACGTAATTCACTCATTTCAGGACCAGTACAATAGTATTGAAATTATTAATCGAAGCCGTCGACCATCAGATTACCATCATAAGAAGCCTTGAATTAACCGTCTTCAATCCTATTGGACTGTTATTCATAACAACAGTCATTCTACTACACACATCAAAAAAAGTTTTGCATCACCTCGGTTCCCAGATCTCCGGCATATAGACGTTGACTGTGTATATTGTATCAAAGATACAGTCCCTTTGACTGTTCATAGATGTCACTAAAACTGCTCAAAGATGTAAACAACCATGCATGAGCAGGGCCTATTAGACGGAGGGGGTACGACAGCCGATCAGTTCCAGTCATTCCACCAGGACGAAGGTACGCTGCTCATGTTGTCTGTAGTTCTACCATGCCTAGAAGGTCAATACCGCAGTTCGATCGCGTCCGCATTGTTACTTTGTGTCAAGAAGGGCTCTCAACAAGGGAAGTTTCCAGGCGTCTCAGAGTGAACCAAAGAGATGTTGTTCGGACATGGAGGAGGTACAGAGATACAGGAACTGTCGATGACAGGCCTCGCTCAGGCCGCCCAAGGGCTACTACTGTAGTGGATGACCGCTACTTACGGATTGCCGCTCGGAGGAACCCTGACAGCAATGCCACCATGTGGAATAATGCGTTTCGTTCAGCCACAGGACGTCGTGTTTCAACTCAAACTGTGCGCAATAGGCTGCATGATGCGCAACTTCACTCCCGACGTCCATGGCGAGGTCCAGCTTTGCAACCCCGACGCCATGCAGCGCGGTACAGATGGGCCCAACAACATGCTGAATGGACCCCACAGAATTGGCATCACGTTCTCTTCACCGATGAGTGTCGCATATGCCTTCAACCAGACAATCGTCGGAGACGTGTTTGGAGGCACCCTGGTCAGGCTGAACGTCTTAGACACACTGTCCAGCGAGTGCAGCAAGGTGGTGGTTCCCTGATGTTTTGGGGTGGCATTATGTGGGGCCGACGTACGCCACTGGTGGTCATGGAAGGCTCCGAAACGGCTTTACGATACCTGAATGACATCCTCCGACCCATAGTGCACCCATATCGGCAGAATATTGGAGAGGCATTTGTCTTCATGGACCAAAATTCTCGACCTCATCGTGCACATCTTGTGAATGCGTTCCTTCAAGATAACGACATCGCTCGACTACAGTGGCCAGCATGTTCGCCAGACATGAACCCTATCGAACATGCCTGGGATATGTTGAAAAGGGCTGTTTATGGACGTCTTGACCCACCAACCACTCTGATAGATTTACGCCGAATTGTCGTTGAGGAGTGGGACAATTTGGACCAACAGTGTCTTGATGAACTTGTGGATAGTATGCCACGACGAATACAGGCATGCATCAATGCAAGAGGACGTGCTACTGGGTATTAGAGGTAGTGGTGTGTACTGCAATCTGGACCACAAATGCTGAAAGTCTAGCTGTATGATGGTACAACATGCAATGTGTGGGTCTCATGAGCAATAAAACGAGCTGAAATGTTGTTTGTGTTGATCTCTATTCCCTTTGTATTTAAAGGTTCCGGAACTCTTGGAACCGAGGTGATGCAAAACTTTTTTTGATGTGTGTATAACATGTTGTTGAGTATTATAGAATAGGAACACAATAATACCTGATGTTCTACCTAAAACAACAAATGTAAAAATGACAATAGACAAATCTTAGATGGATTCAACTCAGCAAGATTCTCCATAGATTAATCACATTCAATTTTATATTTCGGAAACAAAGTGAACAAAACAAATGTTGTGATAAAGTATATTTAACGTGTCCCATGACACAAATTTAATATGAACTGATTGACTGAAAATGCGAGGAGCATCACATGTTTTATCTTTAGTTGTTTATTGAATTTTAAGTGTGTTTTTAAGCTCATAGTATTTAATATGTTGTGGTTGTGTAATTTATGTTGTGTATTCTGTTGTTTTATTATGGGATGTTGAATGTGACACGATGTTTGTAGTAACAAAGGAGGGCTGAAGAAGGAGACAGTAGGGTCTCCGAAACATGTACCCATAAAAAAAAATTACATAAGTAAAAGTATTGATTTGGCGGAAAATTCAGGTTTTTAAATTTGTAAACACGGTCAATAAGGAACCTGAAATGAATGCTATACCTAAAAAGTAAAAGACTCCCTATGCCTCTGATACCATAATACCGTCGGGGTCGGGAAAAAACCAGAGTGAACCAAGGGAGGTCGACAGGAAAGAAGACGGAGAGGAGCCCGGCACAAGTAAGTGGAAGCAATGCAGGACTCAGCTGGGGTCCCACTAGATGTGAGCCCATGGGTAATCTTAATTTTCCATTATGCTCGGCAATGTAGCTTTAAACTTAAGTCTACAAAATATTTGTGACTAAGTTAATTTGCCAGTTGGAAGTTGGGTGAAAGGGATACACGTGAGTGTTTCAAGATCAAGAGTTCCATTTCTTATTGGCTTTCAGAGAGGGGAGCTGCATTGTCAGGGAAAAGGCCCCTAAGAACCTAATGGTGTCAACATTGTTAGAGAACAAGAGTTGACCAAGATAGCTCCGATAGGCTCCACTCAAGGCCCCACAACTGTCATCAACTTACACGCAAGCGTGAGGCTTTGGGAGTTTAATATTAGTGTTCTTCACACAAACAAAACAAAAAAAAACTATCTGCTGTCAAATGGTAAGGTGGTCACAATGAGCTCACTGAGGATTCAAACATTGAAGAAGTATTGAATGGGTAAACAATAAGAATGCCCACCTTTGAAGACAAGAGGCCTGTCTTTTCTCTCACCACCCACCTGCCCATTATTTTGTTACCCATTTTCCATGTTTATTTCTTTCTTTTTAGTATAAGTGTGTTGACAACATTGTTCATCTCAATTAAGAGCTTTGACTAAAGGAAAATTCAACATTGAGTGTATTCAATCAACAATTTAAATAAAACAAAACCTGCACACAAAATAACTTTGGGTATAATTATACTATCTTACCTGTCCTAGAAGTTCAGATTGTGGATATCCAAACATCATATGTGTAAAATGATGATTGCAGCTTTCAATAGTTCCTGACTCATTCAAAACAACAAGACCACTCATATTGGCAAACACCTGTAGATGGGAAGGAAAACACATACCATTAAGTGGTTGGAGAAACACCAACAGTTGGAGCAGTCAAGGATTATACCACACTACTACAGTATTTCCTTTAATCAAATAGTGAATGAAAAGAATGGCAAAGAGCCAAACACATTCAGTTAAGAGAAATAGAATACGTACTTTGCATATTTAGGGAGTTCATTGATTGCGTATACAGTATGATTAGGGGGGGATACTAAACAAAAATGATTCCCATGATCACACCAAATGTTGGCTTTAAGGTTACCAAATGTTACTAGTTCCCTTGAAAAAGAAGTTGCTCATTCATTTAGGGCTTAGCAAACATTGTTGACATGTAGCACTGTATATTTGGGTGTGTATGGAATCAGTTTGATGGTTGTACTGGCATGTATATTTGTAACTGAAACTAGGTTTTGGGTAGGAGGCAACCATAGGCTTAATTTAGGTACCACCCCAGCACTCGCCTGGAGTAAAAGTGGAAAACCACAGAAACCACCTCTAGAATGCTGAGGTAGGATTCAATTCTCAGCTCTCCCACAGGAGGCTGAGTAAACCCCACACCAGAATTAAATTTCTTGACAGAGCCAGGAATCACACCCAGAGCTCTGCATTGACAGCCATGCTAGTCACTATGCCACAAGGTGGACCTGATAAGGAAGGAATATGCTTTAAAATTTAAGGATAATTTAAAACCCTGCAATTAAAGAAGAACTTACAAGTTTCTCGTTCTGTTCCATTCCTTCATGTACAAAAACATAATTTATGTCCACTCACACCTAATTGAAGGCATACTGAACAAAAAATTCTAACTTCACATCATTCACACAAGTTATTTATTTCACAAAAACTTACCCAAATAACAACAGAATAAAGAGTAGCATAGGAATCTATATTTTTTTCATCCACAGGCTCCTCAGACATGCGAAGACAGAGAGGAAATGTAGCTCCTTCTCTCGTCCGTCCAGTGGCCTTTTGCTTCTTAACATCCTGGAATAACCAGACATTGTCAAATACTAGTTCATTTATGATATCACGAGGAGAGAAAGAGGACATTGGTAATTCATTAAAAGCTCTTAACAGTATACCATATTAGCACTGGTTATGGAGTATAGACTCTCAAAAGCATAGCTATGTGTTGGACAGAAGTCAGGATGATGCAGTACAGGATGATGATCTGAATGATGCAGGCAAAAGTACCTCGGAGATTGGCAACAGTGACGGCACAAATCTTATGTTTTTTCGGGAATACGGTCTGTCCCTGTTCCTGCTCTCAAGTACGGCTCCAGAATCTTTATATTTAATGGTATCTCCAACAACCTAACCTTTAACTCATCTCTGCTGATTATATATTTGGAAACCACTAAATCTAGAGATTCTCCCACTCACCTTGGCCGTAATGATCCAACTTTCTGAAAGAAAGAAAGAAAGAAAGAAAGAAAGAAAGAAAGAAGTAAAGTAAATAAATAAGGCTTTGTGCCTCGAACCCTTAACTTAACCTAAAAACTGCCATGAGGTCAATGTAACAACAGTTGGTTGTTAGAAACAATTCACTCAACACCTCGCGTGGGAGTGATCTGGCAGTGTGCTGCCCGATTGTTTTCTTGGTACTGTACCCTTATTTCCAAGCAATGTATCAGCCAAAATCCGAAGATGGAGAAGGATCGCAGCGACTTTTAGTACCCGGCTAGAAATAACCACAAGTAGCTACTGGCAAACACACACCGGAATAAGGAACATGCTGACGAAAGAAATATAACCCTATGAGTAAAACCTTTCACAGCATCCACAGGCACTGACTGCCCTGAATGTCATTACTCAGCACCACCCATACATCAGTAGCTTCCATATAACCACAGCCATGAGTGAGACTGAGACAGAGGTGAAAATCCACATTTTACTCTAGCCTGTGCCAACAGACAAATGCAAATGTACTGCATTCATCAAGAGATGGCAAATTCATTAAAAAAGGGAACAATTAACAATTTAAAAATAAGATTAAATTCAAAATCAAAATCAAGAACCTCCTAATCGTTGCTACTAGCTAAATACCATACGCTGTGCAAATAAAAACTTACTTCTGACAACTCACTGCTGTGCCCTAGTTTTCAGGAGTATCAATGAAATAAAACTCTGCCACTGGGAGATGCCTTGGAGATCCCAGTGCCAGTCCTAAGTCTGGATAAAGGAGGAGGGAACCATAAATGGTGGTATAACCACACACGGGATAGGAGGAAATGGCTAACCCATGTACCGAACATCTGGTAGACCGTCAGTGTCTGGGCGAAAAGGTGGCAGCCCCCACCAAGGCAATCGGAAGCGGTAGAACAATCATATGCCCTTCTTAAATAAAGCTGATTACTGAAACCAAGGCGAAATTACAAAACCGGACGGATAAATTGATGACAACTTTTGGCATGAAAAGGAAAACTAAAATTGGTTTTTGGAATATATGAACCTTGAGAGAGAGCAGCAAGTTGAATTAAGTGATCAGGGAAATGAAGAACTATAAGTTGGATATTCTGGGATTGAGTGAGGTACGGTGGCCAGAGTTCGGCGAAATGCAGATGTCTGATGAATGCACATTCCTATATTCAGGAGGAAAGGAGGAAGAGGAACATTGGGATGGAGTTGGTTTGCTATTGACAAAGGCAGCAAAGAAGAGCCTTCTAGAATGGAGAACGGTGTCCAGCAGGATCATGACTGCCAGGTTCAAGACTAAGATTCGATATGTGATGCTCATCCAATGTTATGCCCCCACAGACACATCAGAGCCCGAGAAGAAGGAGGAGTTTTATCGTCTGCTACAAGAGACTGTAAAGAAAGTGAGAAAGAAGGATGTCCTCATTGTCATGGGAGACCTGAATGCCAAGGTTGGAGGAAATGATGAGGGATTGGAACAGATAATGGGGTTCCAGGGTAGGGCTATTACTTTTAATCGATTAATTTCAGATATCGATTAATCTTCTTCTTCTTCCTCCTCCTCGCCTTTTCCCTCTGGACATTCGTCATCCATGTTGTTTGAGGTCTGCCGCTCCCTCTCTTTTGCGTAGTCATGGAAAGGCACTTCTTCACCACATGATTCTCCGGTCTTCGCATAACATGTCTATAGTCCATAGCCTAGTTTCTAAAAGTTTCTCTGTTATAGACGCTACTTTGCAACTGCCCCGCACATGTTCATTACGGATTTTATCTTTGAGAGTAACTCCACCTGCCCAACGTGACATACGCATTTCAGTGGTATGTAGCTTTTGCTCGTGTGCCTTTGTAGTAGCCCATGTTTCACTACCATAGAGTAGGATTGGTCTTAGGGCAGTTTTATAAACTTTCCCCTTCGTTCTTATGGGTATTTTCGGATCACATAAAACACCTGTTAGTACGCGCCATTTGTTCCACCCAGACGTGGCCCTATGGCAGGCTCTTCCAAATCCACGAGTTTGAGTATGAGTACACGCGAGTACTCAGCAGTAATGCTCGGAGCACAGTTGGAGAGGGACTGGGGGTGATAGCCAATGCGTCACTGGACGAAGGTCATAGTACAAGTCCATGCACTTCCAGCCTGTCTTGATGTATCCACCGCGAAGTGATGGCAGCCCCCCACAGCAGAGCTGTATTGCATGTTGCAGGTTTACTCACGTAAGGCGGCGAGTACTCTGCTGCTCACGAGCGAGTTGCTCGGCTGGAACAGCCTGCCCTATGGATTATATCTGCGGTTATCGTGCCATCCTCAGCAATGACAGAAACTAGATATTTGAATTTTGTTACCCTTGGTAAGGTTTCACCATCTAGATTAAGTTCAATATTTGTCATAATGGGTTTATTGTTGTGGAAGTCGCATACCATATATTCAGTTTTGGTTCTACTAATGCGCAGTCCATTAGACTCTCGAGCTCTCCTCCATTGGTCTAAGCTCTCCTGTAGGTCATAAATACTGTCAGATATTAGTGCCACATCGTCAGCGTACAAAAGATTCCACGGTAAGGGTTACTGAAATTGTTTTGTTAGATAGTTTATAGCTATATTGAATAACAGTGGACTTAGAGCACTTCCCTGATGAGCCCCCACTTTGATATCAAAGCTTTCGGACAAACTAACTGGGCTTCTGACACATGTCTTTACATTGTTATACATATCCATGAGTTTTATGTATAGTTCAGGAACGGTTTTGAGACCTTAAAGCTTGCCATATTAACGGTCTTGGCACACAGTCGAAGGCCTTCTCAAGATCTATAAAAACCGTACATAAACTCGGCTTGTTTTCACGAGCTTTTTCAATTACCAGCCTTATTGCATGGATTGCGTCAATGGTTCCTTTCCCAGAAGTGAAGCCAAATTGATTATCTGTTAACTTTATCAAATTTTGAAGGCACTCACAAAGGACTCGTTCCCAGACCTTGAGTGTGTGCGATGGAAGTTTTATACCACGGAAGTTTCCACACGATCGAACATCTCCTTTGTTTTTATAGAACGGGACCAACGTATTCTTTCTTCAGGCATCTGGCATCTGTTCGTGAACTAAGATGTCATTGAATAACCTTGAAAGCCATTCAGCTCCATCCGCTTCAAGACATTTCCAGAGTTCAGCAGGTTATCTCATCTGGGCCCGTTGCTTTATGATTCTTAATTTTAGAGATGGCTTTCCTAACTTCCGCTTCTGTGAATTCATTAATAGGTCATTGTGTCATAGGTAGTTCCACTTCTTGTCGCCTGGGAAATTCTTCATTTAATAAATCGTAATAATACTCATGCCATCTTTCACAAATGTCCTTGTCGTTTGTTAATAATGATGATGATATGATGATAATTGTTGATTTAAGGGGCCTAACATCTAGGTTATCGGCCCCTAATGATCTGGGTGATAGCGAAAATGATAATGAAATGGAAACCAGAACGAAAATTAAGTGAGACTGAAAATACTTACAAAAAGGAACTCAGATTGAAACAACACACAAAATGTTCTTACAAAAGGGAATTTAGAACGAAAAGATTCACAAAAGGAATAGATTGAAAAATACCCACAAAATGAAGGCTAGGTTCAAAATACGTACAAAATGCAATGTAGCGTCGAAATACCTACAAAATGCAATTGAAATTCAAAATACTTACAAAATGCAAATGAGATCAAAATTACGTACAAAATGCAATTGAGGTTCAAAATACTTACAAAATGCAATTGAAATTGAAAATACACGATGCAATTCAGATTGAAATATCCCAGTTCCAACCCAAATTATTCACAAAGTGCAATTGAAATTCAAAATACTTGAAAAAATGCAATTGAAGTTGAAAATGCATACAAAATGTACGGTAGATTCAAACGACTCATGTGGATTGACAATACTTACAAAATGCAATTTAGATTGAAAATACTTGACAAAATGTAATTTAGATTCAAAATAACCACAAAATGCAATTAAGAATCAAAATATGTGCAAAATGCCCACCAAACAAAATGCAATTTAGATTCAAAATTCGTGTGAAATGCGGTTTTGGTTGAAAATACTTACAAAATGCAATTGAAATTCAAAATTCTCACTAAAAGGCCCGGCTACCTGCATTGAAAGACTTACCAAAAAGCAATTTAGATTGTCAATCTTTACAAAATGCAATTGAAGTTGAAAACAACTGCGAGATGTAATTTAGATCGAAAAAAAATACAAAATGAAACGTAGATTAAAAATGCCTTAAAAAATCGCTAGAAGGGAATTTAGACACACGGTGAACCAAGTAACAAAAACAGTGCGGGAATCTTAAAGAGAAAAGTAAATATAAGGAAAAGAGGAGTGGAGAGGAGAGGAGAGGAGAGGAGAGGAGAGGGGAGAGAGGAGAACCCCAAAGGGAAGGGACAAAGGGAAAAACGGACCAGGCTCAGGAATCCCTCGGGGGCGCCAACTCCCGAACTCACCAGCCGTGAGCCCATGAGGGTGTAGCATTATCGACGGTGCACCAGAAGTGGTGGGGCTACATGCACCCTGCCTCCTTAAGGGCCTTGAGCACAAGGCAGGAGATAAAAGGAAAAGAAAAAGAAGGCTGACCCCTCATATAAGGAGGGTATCAGGAAAGATGAGTTAAGGCGGGAAAGTAAAAGACTCCCTAGGCCTCGGATAACCTAATACCGTCGGGGTCGGAAGAGAACAAGAGTTGACCAAGGGAGGTCGACATGAAAGAAGAAAGAGAGGAGCCCGGCACAAGTAAGTGGAAGAACTGCCGGACTCAGCTGGGGCCCCGTGGTCGCCAACCCACAACCCACTAGATGTGAGCCCCTGGGGGGGCGTTTGTTAATAAATTGCCTTCTTTATTTTAATGTATTTTGGAGCTTTAAAGTCTTTGCAGTCATTATGTTTGCGCTTAGCTACCTTATATACATCGTTGTTATTAGCTAATTCTAAACGCTGGTAGAAATCAAAATCAGCTTTTTCTTTTTCAATTGCAATGGTTTTCCTTGCAGCTTTCTTTGCCTGTTTGTAATTCTCTTTATCTTCCTCAGCACCAGTATTCTGCCAAATTCTCAACAACCGTTTCTTTTCAGCTATGCTGTTCTTGGCGTGGTTGTACCACCATATGGAATCCTTTGCATTATGTAGTGCACCTTTGCTAATACCTAACTCACGTTTCGCTGTAGCGACACAAAATGTTTCAAAGCCTGACCATAGTACTGTTGGGCTGTTTTTCTGAGACGGGCTTTTCCATAAATAATCCACTATACAATTTTTCATAACACTACCTTTTTCACTATTCAATTCATACCATTTAATCTTTTCAATTTTTGGTCTTTTTTATCTTAATATGTTTTCTCAGTTTTAGGGCTGTTAGTAGAAGCCTATGTTGGGAAGTAAGTGGTTCTCCAGGAATAACCTTACAGTCCTTAATTTGTCCCAAATCTCTTTTGTCTATCAGGATATAGTCAATCTGCGTTTTGAAATCACCACTCTTATAAGTTATAAGGTGTTCATCCTTCTTTTGAAAGAACGTGTTCACTACTGCAAGGTTATGGGAGGCTGCAAATTCAAGAATAGTCACCCCTTCTTTATTTTGTTCTCCAAATCCAAAGCCACCATGGTAACCTTCAAAGCCGCCCCTGGCCACTCCTACATGACCATTTAGGTCCCCACATATAATGTTTCGTTCCGTTTGGGGTATAATTGCAAGATGAGTCCTCAATTCCTCCCAAAATTCTTGTTTTTCTATTTCTGGGCAATTCACTTGTGGCGCGTAGACCGATACAATATTAAGACATGGTTGTTTATCTAAGGCGAGTTTTACCGACATGATGCGATCATTGATTCTACTTATCTCGACAACATTGTTACTAAGGTGATGATCTAATATTATCCCAATGCCATTTCAGGTGTTCTCCTTCCCATTGTAAATGAGCTTAAATCCTTTCCCAATTTGACGTGATTTGGCACCTTTCCACTTTGTTTCATGCACATAACAAATGTTTATGCGGCGTTGGTCTAGAACTGCGCTGAGTTCGGCACTTCGTCCAGTCATTGTACCAATGTTCCAAGTACCTATGCGAAATTCAAACACTGGCTCAGTGTCCTTCCGCTTATATGTTTTGTCGCTTACGGGGAACGCCCTAGCATTTCCGTTGCTTGAGGGGGACGCCCTAGCCGTGAATCTCTTTCCATTTCCGTTTCACCTCATGTTTATGCAGCGTCAGTCTAGAACTGCGCTGAGTTCGGCACTTCGTCCAGTGATTGTACCAATGTTCCAAGTACCTATGCGAAGTTCAAACACTGGCTCAGTGTCCTTCCGCTTATATGTTTCGTCGCTTACGGGGAACGCCCTAGCATTTCCGTTGCTTGAGGGGGACGCCCTAGCATTTCCATCGCTTGAGGGGGACGCCCTAGCCGTGAATCTCATTCCATTTCCGTTTCGCCTCATGTTTATGCGGCGTCGGTCTAGAACTGCGCTGAGTTTGGCACTTCGTCCAGTCATTGTACCAATGTTCCAAGTACCTGTGCGAAGTTCAAACACTGGCTCAGTGTCCTTCCGCTTATATGTTTCGTCGCTTACGGGGAACGCCCTAGCATTTCCGTTGCTTGAGGGGGACGCCCTAGCCGTGAATCTCTTTCCATTTCCGTTTCGCCTCATGATTAATATAAAGATTGGCTTTCAATTTTATGGTCGGTTGCCACCTGACACCAAGGTGTGTCTTCTTGGAAGACCCGAGAGCCGCTGTTGACCATATTGGTTCTTCCGCCGCCATCTCTAATGAGCTCTCAGACCCAAACGCTCATCACAACCAAGGACTTCTACTCCGATGATGTCGAAGAAACTCCTTGACTGGGTTTTATAACGGAGTTTTCTCTCCGGAGCATTGGCTCAAATGATATATGGCAACCATATACCATTTGCTCTTAGAACCCGAGCACTGGGTACCCCTTCTGCCAACTACACTGTTCCGAAGTCCATCTTCTCCACTGTTGATGCCATTGAGGTCTTCACCGTAACCCTGGCAAAGGACCCTTACATGGTACTACCAGCCAGGTCAGCTGGTCCAAGGTTTTTAACAGAGGTGTTGTTCCTCCATCACTCGCCCTTAGTCCTGACTTGTATCAGGCAGAGCCTGGCTTCCCAAACATTGGGCCCGAATAATCTATTAATTGTCGCAAATAATGATTAATCGATTTTTCGATTTGTTTTGTTGATTAATCAATGTATTTCGCAATTTTAACTACGCTCTCACAGAATCAACGAACTATGACACAACTTGGTTTCTTAATGCAATCACTTGAAATGGTTAGCCGGGGCAGTCCCGTGATGGATGATGTTTTTGATTCTTTTAGAGACTTTGCAACATCGTGGTCACGTATCCCCGTGTACTGGGGTGTGTTTAAGACTTGTCTGATAACAGGTGTCACTGCGACGTCTGTACCAGTGTGTGTATTTGTAATTCAGGTAGAATTTGAGTAGGAACCGATCATGGCCTTAAATTAGGTACCATCCCGGTATTTGCCTTGAGCAGAAATGAGAAACCATGGAAAATCACTTCCAGGATGACTGAGGTATGAATCAAACCAGCCTGTAATCAGTTTTGCCTCACAAGGCTGAGTGTACCCCGTTCCAGCCCCCAAACCAGAATTAAATTTCATGACAGATCCGGGAATCGAACCCAGACCTCTGTGACGACAGCTAAGAATGCTAGCCACTGCTCAAAGCCCGCTTTGAGGTTTCATTTAACTTCACTCCAAGGATTACCGTGTTGGAAGCCCTTTTTCAGGCTTGCCTTAGAAATCGAAATTTGTTCGCTAATCCTAAAAAAATACTACATGATGTTAATAAATACACTTGGATGACTAGTTTCGATCGTCAAGTGATCATCATCAGATCATTTACACTTAGGCTATTAAATCTACTGTATGTGGAGAAGTATGGAATGATAATTAGAATTTATACACTTATTTATTTGCAGTAGCAATTAAACTAGAAAACTAGTCACGATATGTGCTTTTTGTTGAGATACTGATAGTTATTAAATGGTGCACTTAGCAGTTTGAGCGATGTGTGGTCCATTTTCATTTTCATGCTGACACAATAACCTGACCATTTAATAACAATCACATAATGGCACTAAGCAACAAACTTTAAGATCAATCACTACTATCATTATCTCAACAAAAAATAACATATCTTGACCATTTGTGCTAGATTATTTACTACTGCAACTACTTAAGTGTATGTATTGTAAATATCATACTTATTTATTTATTTATCGTATGGCTTTTACTGCCGGGAGTGTCCGAGGACATGTTCGGCTCGCCTGAGTCTGTAGCTGCTTCCAGCGGACACCCTAAAGGGCGAGCTACAGGTTCCGTTCAATTTCAAGTAATTCCAACTTTCGCCACCAGATATCAATGATACCTAGTGGTGAACGTTGGAACTTTGATAGAGTGTTCTGACGAAATCTAACCAAACAAATTTTGCTTTACACAAGTTTAGTCTGTGAAAGGATCTTTTACATGCCATAAATCTATGACATGGGACCGCCGGCTTTACTTCCCCTCCGAAGGAAGGCATACTGAAGGATTTTTAAAGCTCTTAAAAAATCCGACGACTTCGGCCGGGTTTGAACCCACTATCATACTTGTAGACACAGATTAATAGCCGAAGTGTAAAGGATCTGATGATCGCAACGGGTCATCCAATTGTATTTATTAATGAAATGAAAATCCACAGCCTGCTTCCAGTCGACCGACCGGGTCAGGGAATGGAATGAATGAAGTGCCCATCTAGTGGCAAGGATATGAACTGTGCCGGCTGCCGAATCCTGTCGCACTCCCCTGGGGCAATGATTAAATGAATGACAGATGAAATGATAGTGGAGAGTGTTGCTCGAATGAAATTTGTGACGGGGAATACCGGAGTACCCGGAGAAAAACCTGTCTGCCTCCACTCTGTCCAGCACAAATCTCACATGGAGTGACCGGGATTTGAACCACAGATCCAGCGGTGAAAGGCCGGCGTGCTGCCATCTAAGCCACAGAGGCTTCTTGTATTTATTAATCTCATGTAAAACGTCTTTTTCAGGATTAGTTAGATAGATAGATAGATAGATAATGCCAAGGGAATCACGGTATTGACCGTCCGAAAAACATTACATTTTGACTCCAAAGATACAAATGTGACGTCTTACGAAGGTATGTCTTAAGTTGACTCTTAGGCATGTTCGATAAAAACTGAATGTTCTCATGGTAGGGCAGTTATAAAAAGCATGGTAAAAATAGGAAATATTGTAGATGTAGCATAAATATTGCAATCATTGCAAAAGACGAGTTTGACATCTATCTTGGGAATTCACCACCTGACTTGCATATTCACCCTTTTTCACAGGTGGGAAATGAATAAACAATATATCCAAGGCCCGCTAAACTAGCGACAAAATACTTGATATTCCCCGCGACCACCTGCAGCGCTTAAGGAGTATTTTCAATAGGGATGTAGCGGGAGAAAGTTCGCGCCAGATAGCGCTCATGTAGTACTGGGTAAGCTTAAGGCGATCGTCTTATGTTTCTCCCAGTCAGCTGCGAAGAATGTATAAATTGTGACCGAGTTTTCTAAGCTAAAGTAAATTATATCTTCTTTAATTTTACTCCAAGACTATATTAATTAATTCTATAGGTATATATCCTAATATATTATGGACGATTTTCAGAGTTTAAGCGTTAAACAGCTGCAAAATGAGCTACGGACTAGAGGCACTAAAACTAGCGGGAGGAAGGAAGAATTAATGGCCTACAGCGGTAATAACAAAATTCTAACACGCTTTATTATTCAAATAATGAATATGATTCAGCATGCTTTCTCCTAAAGATTACAATTACTAGAGTATTGTAGGCCTATATTGATAAATATATCTCCATAAGACTTAAATCATAAACAGAGATTTAAATATTCACTTGCTCCCCCTGCTCACAGACTTCGATTCTTGTATTTTTTTTAGGTTGATAGCTTACTTGAAACTGTCGTGTTTTAAGGTAAACATAATCAAAGAAAGTTGATACCGGTAATGTGTACCTCGAAAATGCATCGCAACGTTTGGTTCTTATGTAATTTTGTCAATTTCTCAATAAGAATCGTTCCCTTACCCCTGGAAAAAGACTTGGGGGCACAATTTTTTAAAAGTTTGAGAATCCCTGCTTTAGAGTCACGAACTGTTTCCATTCATTTGACTATGTCTCAAGAATGTACTGTAGAAGTCAGTCGCTACCACATTCTCCGTCGGGCAGATGGAAGTTGACGATTAATTCTGATTTCAAGAAACCAACCAGAATACGTTTGTGACTGTTAATGTTGCGACATTTATTCTTGAAGTATTTGACCGAGTAGCCTATTGATGTCTTTGAAAATGGGAGTCAGAAATGTTACTTTCATTTCTTCGTGTATATTGACGATTTCTTCCCGTACTTCTATGGAGATGATTTCTGCAGATTCCGATTTTGTAGGCTTATAGTGATAATCCGGCAATTTTCTTGTGTATGGCCTCTTCCTAAATAATTCTTTTTGTTGTGTTCGTGGTCCACGGAAAAAGCGATGGAACAGCGCCCGGTTTTTATCTTGCTCTCTCACCTTCAGATACAAACGCATAAATTCAGTGGTTGTTATCGAAATGTCTAATCAGTTTATAGATACAAAACGGGAATTATTTCCCTTTGTAAGTCACACTAATCCAACACAGTTTTCGTGAAGTCATCGGGTTGTAAATGATGGAAACACACTTTAATATATTCGGTCAGATTTTTCTCACCGAAATTTTTCCTTCTGATAACATGTGACCATTTCTTCCTCATTTCTTTATTTTGTGGTAATTGGTGAAACGAAAACGGGCTTCCCTGATTTTTGGAAAGAGGAGCACTGCAATAGCTCGGCATAGTCACGGAAATAATAATTTAAACAACTTAAATTCGTACATATTAGCGGCAGGAGAACACAGGAGACAAAGGAAGTGCGCCGTGCGCTTACCCAGTACAACAGCAGTGCGCTCTGTCGGTGCTAGTTCTATACATCCCTATTGCTGGAAACATTGTGACTGCGAAGCGGAGCTGCCTCACCCCAGAAAATGTGTACTTGCTAGTATTTTTGCACCAAAACAGACAGTCAATTGAAATATATTGTCACATTTATTTTTAAATAATGCATCTTGTTTGTGAACTGATGAAGCCATTCTTTCAGTGTTTCCTATACAAACTGTCAGTTGTAACTCTTCAGTTGGTCAACAAGAATTTGTCCAATGACTGTGCGGGGTGCAATGTATATATAATATGAGTAATAAGTAAATAAATTCCTTGAAAAAAATACATGTATTAGTGATGATCACAATGACCCCGGCAGGAGTAGGCAGGCAAAAGCGTAACAACTGTACGACCAAGGCTCCGCTGAGATATGTAACCATTTGCATAATAGAATTCAAGTGCATGCTGTAATTTTATTTTATTTATTTATTATATTGTGTTTTTCTTATTTGTATACACAATCATAATACTCATAAGTAATTCACAAACCCTTATTAAACAACTAAACTTATACAGTGCTCAAAATAGGTTTTGCGTGTTACTATTTAGTAACTTGTTTATTTTGTTACATACAAAGAAAAACAACACACAATCTGCTTTGCAAAAGAGACATAAACACAAAACGAATAACAAAAGTGATAATGTGGGACTGAGCACACAAACGTCCTTTTTATATTGGGACATAGCAATACCGTGTATGGCCACCACGAACTCTAATCCATGCTTGCAGACAACGAGGCATACTGAGCACCAACGAATCCAACGTGGTTTGGGGCAGATTATCCCACTCATGGACAGCAGCTTCAATCACTTGCTCTTCGTTTGTTGGAGGATTGGGACGGTGCAAAATTGCCCTCTTGAGCTCCTTCCGTGCATGTTCAATACAGTTCATGTCCCCAGAATAGGCAGGCCACTCCATTCTCTGTATGACATGCATCTGGAGAAACTGATTGACCACCCTAGCTCGATGGGCACGAGCATTATCGTCCACTAGTGTATAGCCCTCACCCATTGTGGCAGCATGCAACGAAAGGTTCAAGGATGATGTCTATACACCAGACCATGTTACCGTGGATAGGAATTAGAGGTGTACGTCGACCGAATACGATTCCACCCCAAAACATGACTGAACCTCCTTGCTGTTGGTGGCTTTCCTGGATGAAGGGCTCGTGAAATCTCCTACCCACTCGGAGCATTCGAGTGTGGCGACGTAATAGTGATAGTGATTGTAATAGTGATCATAACTAACACATGTAATGTTTCCAGGAGTGTTATTTACTTATAATTCATCTATTTTATACATTAGACTCTGCCCAGTCATTGGGCAAATTCAAGTTGACCGACTGAAGAGTTACAACCTACAGGTCTTTGTGGAAATTAGGCTAAACCCAAATAAAACAAAAATGTTCCTGTCCTAAATTGTAAACAGCCTTCCCACCAAAAATTGAAGAAGATTCAAAGGCTTTGCTGAAAACTCCTTCCCAATTTGATTGATGTTTGGCCTTCCACGGTCACTGACTGTTATTTGGTTATTGTTAACATAAACAAGAAAGGACACGTATCTTTATGCAAAATTTAACTTCTAGAGATTTTTATACATCATTCCGAAAATAAGCCTAACTCAAGCGATGACTTCTCATTTAAACCATTTTCAAAACGTATTTTCTATTCTCGTGTCTACTAATCAAGTGATCGATTATTAATCGATTAATTTTATTAATCAATTAATTTTATTATTTAATCGATTAATTTTATTAATCGATTAATTTTATTATTTAATTGATTAATTGAAAATCGATTATTACCAGCTCCATTCCATGGTCTGGGTGAAATGAATGTTAATGGAGAAAGGTTTACCGACTTCTGCGAAAGCTACGATCGGAGGGACTATTTCCCTATCGAAGATGCTATAAAATAATAAGGGTGTACCCAGGCCATGTTACAGAATCAAATCGATCACATTGCTGTATCTAGGAGTTTCAGGAGGAGTTTGGAAGATGTGAGAAATAAAAGAGCAGCACATGCAAATAGTGATCATCTCATCGTCGGTACCTTCCGGATGAAGATTGTGGCCTCAAAACGGGAGCTCGAACCAAGAAATGGATGTTTTGATGTGGGCAAGCTGCAGGACCCTCAGATAAGCTCAAGGATTCCAGCTAGAACTCCATAACAAACTCCAGGCTCTAGACCAGGAGGTGAACCTAGATAAGGATACGGAGGAAATGTGGATAGAGGTGAAGAATATCCGGGTACAAATGAGTGAGAAACAGCTGGGTTTTAAGAATCACCTGCGGAAAGATTGGATAACCGAACGTACCTGGGAGAAGATCACCCATAGGAAAGAGGTTACCAGAGCAAGACCAGGCAGCAGAAGGCACTGGTTCAAGCTGATTATAGAGCAGCAGATAGAGAAGTGAAAAGGAGTGTAAGACAGGATCATCGAAGATGGGTAGATGAACAGGCTGACAGAGTGGGGCTGACAGAGCGGAACAGGCAGCACGAAGGGGGGATGCAAAATAATTGTATGGGATCACAAAATACTTTCAAAGAAAAGTTTTCAGTGAAATCGACCGATAAGAAGCACGGATGGCGAGATTCTAACTACAAGTGAGGAGCAATCTCAAAGATGGAGAGAACACTTTAATCAAGTTCTGAATAGAGAGTTACCTCCCCCATGGTCACCCATGCCAGTAAGGTCGAGGATGAGAGACCAGACTAGATGACAGACTACACCATGATGGTGGACAGCAGCGTCATCAGTAGGTAATTTCCAGGCTTAGTGAGCTGTAATTCAGTGGTACGGTTGGAAAACTGCGGGGGCTCGTATTCAGTCCTTAAGGTGGCAGCCCTACCAGAAAACTAGGAAGCTGTGGGCTAATATCTCGCACTCTCCGAAATTGTTTATTATTAAAGAAACTGAAAAGAATGAAAACCGGACGAAGCTCATGTTGACAACTTTCGGTATGAAAAGGAAGACACGAATAGGTTTCTGGAATGTGAGGACTCTGGGGCAGGTGATCAGAGAAATGATCTCGTATAAACTTGATATACTCGGGCTCAGCGAGATAAGATGGCCATATTTTGGTGAGATAAAAACTTATGAAGGACTTGCCCTCATATACTCTGGGAGGAGCGAGGAGAATGCTGAACGCAGAGATGGAGTTGGTCTTTTGCTTACTGAAAATACAAAGAAAAGCCTTATAAGTTGGCAACCCATTTCCGAGCGAATATTATCAGCTCGATTTAAAACTCGCATTCGCAATGTTACGATTATACAATGCTATGCACCCACGGAATCATCAGAAGAAGAACTTGAGGAAGCATTCTACTTATTCCCTTCTACTTGAGACAGTAAAGAAAAGCAGTAAGAGAGATGTGATTATAATAATGGGAGACCTTAATGCTAAGGTAGGAGAGAACGAGGGACTGGAACATGTGATGGGTGTACATGGCCTTGGGGTAGGAATGGAAATGGGGAAAAGTTCACAAACTTCTGTGCTAGCCATGACCTTGTTATTGGAGGTACTTTGTTCCCTCATAAGAGATGCCATAGGATCACGTGGGTTTCCCCTGATCATGACACTGAGAACCAAATTGACCACATCGCAGTGACTAGAAGATTCAGAAGATCACTCACCGATGTTCGGAATAAGAGAGGAGCTGATGCTAGCAGCGATCACCACCTTATGCTGGCTGAGTTCAAGATGAAGATCATGGTGACAAAAAAGAGGTTTGAAAATTAGAGCAAGAAATTTGATGAGAGGAAGTAGAAGGAGGAGAAGGTCAGAGAAGAATTTAAATTGGAGCTAAGAAATCGTTTTCAGGAACTCCAATCTGATACAGCGGAAACAGATATTGAATCTTCCTAGAGTAATGTAAAGAACATCATCCATGATACAAGTGAAATAGTCTTGGGAAAGAGCAATCCTCTTAAGAAGGATTGGATGTCAGAACAAACTTGGGAGACCATAAGTCATAGGAAAATGATTAAGGAGAAGTTGAATATGTGTAAGACTCGACAGCAGAAAGTAAACGTGCAAGCAGAATACACGGTCGTTGACAAAGAAGTCAAAAAGAGTGAGAAGAGAGATAAGAGTAATTATTATTATTATTATTATTATTTATTTACCATAAATCGTACACGAAGTATGGAAGGCCTAGTGAAAAAGGGCAAGCCCCACATACATATTTCATGCTTCACAGGCACAGCTTACATCTACATTTGTTTTAACAATATTTACAAGTTTTACAAAGATATTTGCAGTATTTACATATTTAGAATATTGACATAGTACATTTTCCTGTTCACTCACTCTCTCACGCACGCACTTTCATAACCTCGATCACGCGATACATACATTCATTCCATTCAGATACTCATTCATTCAGCGAGACAATCAATCACTCATACATACGTTTATTTATACAATGTACTTTTTTACGTACGGCTTGAATTTCCTAAGAGGCAAGATCTTGGCATCCCCTGGCAGCGCGTTCCATAACCGCGCTGAGCGGCCGTAGAAACCTGTCAGGTAAGCATTGCTACGTGCGAAGGGCGGAACAAGGGTTACACCTCGTCCTCTCCGAACTGAGCGATATGCCAATGACAGTCGGCAAAAAGGGTCAATATTAATGGAACCTGTAAGGGATTTTTTAAGAAAAATTAGATCAATTTGTTTGGCTGTTGCCTCTATAGATGGAAATTTTGACAAAGGGGAAGGGGAATAACGAGCTATTAGCCTTTCTGCGCGGCGCTGTACACGCTGGAGCTTGTTCATGTTTTCCGCTGTAGTGGGATGCCAAGCAGGTAAGCCGTACGTTAATATCGGACGGACCATGCATGTGTAAGCCATCCTGAAGGCTCTAGGTTTACAACCTCTCATGTTTCTGTACAAGAAACCCAGAACTTTGGTGGCCTTACATCTTGCCTCTTCACTTTGCATGTTCCAATTCAGGGTGTCGGAGATTGTTACCCCTAAAAGCTTTAAGTTTGTGCACTGTGGGATGACACTGTTCATAATTTTGTATTCATTCTCAATGGGTTTTTGTGACCTGGTTATTCTTATGTATTTACATTTTTGTACATTTATATTTAAATTATTCACAGAACACCACAGCGATAAGTTGTCCAGATCTGATTTAAGACAGAGGGAATCTTCTTCACATTTAATGCCCCTGTATAGCACGGTGTCATCTGCATATAGTGACATTGATGAGGTGACACAGCCAGGAAGATCGAGCACATACATAGTGAAGAGAAGAGGTCCGATCACAGAGCCCTGAATCACTCCAGAAGTAACTTGAGCAGCCTGCGATCGAGCTCCTCCGTACACCACACACTGTGTTCGACCCTCTAGGAATGACCTCACCCATGCAAGTAAGCTACCCCTTATGTTAAGCTGCTGTAGCTTTAACAAAAGTCTTTCATGAGACACTTGATCGAAGACCTTAGCCCAATCCAGTGCAATACAGTCCACTTGTTTCACTTCTGGCTGATTCAAGTAGAACTGAAACTCATCAATGACTTTTGTCAATAGAGTAGTGCAAGAACGACCCGGAAGAAAACCGTGCTGATTTGGGTCGAGCAGATTGTTCTCCCATTAGGAATTCCAGCACACTGTTTGCTACTAGCCGCTCCATACATTTACAAATTATAGATGTTAGACACACCGGTCTGTAATTTGCAACATCTTCTCTGTCACCTTGCTTATAGATTGGCACCACGTTAGCACATTTCCACCCACACGGCACAGAACCTTGGTTGATAGACAGGTTGAATAACGCACTCAGAGAGGGCGCTAATGCTTCCGCACACTGCAGCAGGATCCGTCCGGGAACATCATCTGGGCCGGTCGCCGCATGTGGTCTAATCTTCCGTAGGCTCTGAATCACCTCAGTTGTTGTGAAGTACAGGTTGGAGAGTGGGAGGGGTGGAAGTGATGACCTTGGCAGAAGCAGGTTCGTGGTCATATCCGGCTTAGAAAAGTTCTGCTTGAAACTGTCACTGAACGCTGTTGCAATATCTTGGGGTGCACTGAGGAATGTACCGTTACAGTGAAATGAGGCTGGCGCAGCGGTGCCGCGTCTTCTGGACAAAAATTTCCACATTTCACTGGTGCTGCTTATTTTGTGAATATAATTGTCGTATGTTTCACGAATTAATTTCTTTGTTTGGTTCCTGATGTTCTTGTATTTTTCCCACATGATGTCAGTTGAGCAACTTTTCCATTTCTTGTATAAAACGTTCCTTTTCCTAATCATTTTAATGACTTCCTTCGTCACCCATGGAGAATTTTTCTTCCCACTAATGGTTATTTTCGGTATAGCTATATCCACACATTCAAAGAAACAATTTCGCCAGGCGTGCCACACTGAGTTGATGTCGCTGGTGTCCAGAATACATGGGGTGGGAAGGTGTTTGAGGAATAAAGATGATAGCAATTTCCAGTCTGCCTTTTTGTAATTGTATACTGTCCTCACTGTGCTCTTGCTGCGTGGTTTGTTGTAATGCAATGTGGTAAAGATGGCTGCGTGATCACTGAAACCGGGTATGACTTCAGCTTTCTGTACGGAGGAAGGAAGGCTTGTTAGGAATAGGTCTATTGTGGAGCGTGTAGTTTGTGTGATTCGAGTTGCTTCGGTTATTAATTGGTCAAGGAATAAATCGTAGAATGCGGTAAGGAATTCATTAGCAATGGGATCCTTGGGTGTGGGAGGAGAGTTTTGCCAGTCTATTTCTAAATTAAAATCGCCTGTTATGTAAATGGCCTTGTATTTGTGCTGGATGTATTGTACACGACGGAGGGACTCCAAAAGTTCATCATTGATGTGCCGAGTTGAATTTGGAGCACGGTATACAGAGCCTATTAGAAATGTATTGTTCGCACACGTGAATTCCACCCACACAGCCTCAGCATCAGTTTCAAGCTCCCGTTGGCGAACAGGCCTTAACTCTGGTTTCATGGCTATTAGTACCCCTCCCCCTGATGTCCAGGTTCGATCTTTGCGGAACATGGTGTATGTTACCGGAAATATTTCTGGGTCGTTAGTGGATTTTTTCAGCCATGTCTCCCCTGAACACACAATTGACGGATTAAGTGCTGTGAGACAAGAACGCAGGTCCGGTTGTTTGGAGGGACATGTTACACTTCGAGCATTGAAGGAAAAAATGGACAATGCTTTGCTATCCGAGGGTGTTACGTCACTATCTACACTATTTGCACTCTGTGTCGATGTATTAAAAAATGAGTTAGAGAACTGAGGTAAAGAACAGTTCCAACACAGCCACGATTGTTTCCCAGAGGTGATTATTTTGTGTTTTGAAGCACTGATTTTTGCACAAGTTCTGTGCGCTTGAGAGTGGCAAGATGTACATGTCACAAATAACTGATTCACACGACCCTTCGAATCACAAATTATACACACCTTATTCGGCCCTGGGTTCATCTCCACATCTCCACTGAGAGCCACAGACAGCACCACGAGATGTAATAATGTAGCGGGCGGTCTGGCAACCCCGCGCAGTGCTGGGCGCCCTCTGCCTGCTGCCGTGACTATCAGCCCCTCGCTTCCACACCATGTGAGAGAAGATAAATTGAGTTTACAAACTACCATGAGGTGTTCCTTCAGGTCCGAGTTCACACACGAGTCTTCAATTGTTAAAGAATGATCGAGGATCTTTTTCGAGGCACCCACTGAGCTTTTTACTTGGTAGAACACGAGGAAAAGTTGGAGCACTCTAACTGCTACACACCTGCTGGCCGCCATCTTGAACCAATTTTCGATTGGATCGATGAGATGACAAACAAGGCAGAAAATGCTGCATCAAAGGGTGACAGCAAAGAAATGTACCATATTACAAAAGTGCTGTCCAGTTTTTGAAAGAACCGACCCATAAAAGACAAATAGGGAAATTTACTCACAACTCAAGAAGAACAACAAGAACGGTGGAGGGAATACTTCACGGAAGTTTTTAATGTTGATCGAGGGATTGATGAACAACACGAAGAGAGGAATGATGAACCTGAAAATTCTGATCCAAATATTCTTTTGCACAGTCCTACTTGTGCTGAAATCAAAGAAGCCTTGCTACAGCTGAAGAATTGAAAAGCCCCCGGTGTTGACAACATTTCGCCAGATGTCCTCAAGATAGACATGGACACCCCAACTAATATCCTGAAGCCATTGATGGAAAAGATCTGGTTGGAAGAGAAGCTGCCTGCGGAATGGAAGAAAGGTGTGATTGTTAAATACCAAAGAAGGGTGACTAGATGAATTGTAACTGGAGAGGTATTACCTTACTATCCGTACCAAACAAAGTATTTCTCAGGATAATCTTGAATCGCGTGAAGAAGTCTATCGAGTCGAAGTTGAGGAAAGAACAAGCTCGATTTAGGGAACACGCAGTTGTGTGGACTTAATTAACACTTTACAGATTATTGTGGAGCAGAGTAACGAATGGCAAGCAGCACTGTACATCAAGTTTATAGATTTTGAGCAGGCCTTTGATTCCATTAATAGGAAGGTCATGTGGGAGACCAGGAATATGGTATAAAATGTAAAATAGTTATCATACTAGAGATGTATTCTGGTTATGAATGTCAAGTCCTGCATGAGGGTCAGCTAACCCAGCCATTGACCATCCAGACTGGAGTAAGACAAGGATGTATACTTTCTCCCACCTTGTTCCTGATTGTTCTTGATAATACTCTTAGGAAGGTGGGGGGAGGAAGGAAGAGAGGGATATAGTGGGGACTTCGAGACAGGTTCGAGGATCTTGATTTTGCTGATGACATCTATGCTAGCACAGCGCTTCAGAGACAGAGGGAAAACTGGCAAACTTAGAACTTGAAGCTGCTAAGGTTGGACTTAAGATAAACTCAAAGAAGACAAAAAAGCTGAGTGAACTCGACAGTACAGGCTGGTCTCACAGTGGGAGGAGTAGATGTAGAACAGGTGGATACATTTGTTTACTTGGGAGAACAGGTGGATACATTTGTTTACTTGGGAAGTGTGGTAACGAGAAGTGGAGAGGCCGAGGAGGATGTCAAGCAAGGCTTATAAACTACAGAGGTTGCCTCAATTTTCACTCACCAATTAGCGCTCGAAAGGCGAATGACGTCACAAGATACCAAACGCGCCATGTGGCGAATGTAACGAAACTGTCAACTTCAGCTGTTGAGTACGCAAAGAACAGTTTATTCTCATGAAATTATTGGTAAATGGGTGATAAAATAACTGAATGTAGCCTACTCACATTTTATGTTGTGATCTTCTTGAATTTCTCGGAAATGCGCCTAGACTCGTAAGCATTATCAGTGGTGCTGGTGTTAGTGACTTCCAATAACCTCTTCTTATTCAAGATAGAATTGGAAAGTTTCAATCTGATGAAGAAAATTGTTCTCACAGCTGCCTCAACCACATCAGACGGTACGTCAGGAACTTCTCGACACAAAATCTGTCGTTCTTCGTAGAACGTTCTTGCCTCGTTGAAATTCGTAATTTCCGTGAAATGTGACGAATGTAGCTGAAATGTGCCGGAACTGGTTTAGCCAAGTTTCTGAGGGATCGGTCAAACCACCATATGACAAGTGTTTAATCCTGGTTGGTAATGCTTAATTGTGTTGAGTTTGCATTCCATAGGTTAAGTTCCCAAGTTGTGGAAATTTATCTTGGAACTTGTGGGCTATATAACCAGCAACATAAGCCTTGCCATCTTCTTCACTTTCTTCTATGATATTGGCAATGAAGGACTCTGGTTGCACATTGCTGTCTAAGGTTGGTTCTGGAAGCACGTTACTTGATTCAGACACTATGCCAGCTTTGTTTAGTGCTTTTGCAACTAAATATTCATCTGAATCTGGAGCAGCAGTGTTTGTTTTCTTTTGAACTACTCCTGGATTTTCTCCCTAAAATAATCATCCTCAGTCTGTAAATGCAGTCAAGGGGAGAAGGATGATCGTGTAAGCCACCACAGGTTCGCAATTGTGAAAAGAGGTTTTCCAGTACATATTGATTTAGCCTATGTGTGAGAATGTACTTTATATTATGCCTACCAGCCATATCTTGGTACAGAAGTCGAAGGGATTTTATTGAAATGATGACTGCTCTGGAATATTTGCAAAGAATTTTTACCAATGCAAAGAGAATTGGTCATGAAATTTTCGATCTTGTCCAAAATTATATTTTGCTGTTAAATTAGTAAACCATGGATTATTTTTGTTGGTAAAGGCGGGTTAGGACAGTATGAATTCATAACATCATACCACTGGTTTACAAGTTCTATGAAATCCCCTGTTGCCTCTGCTAGTAATTTATCTGGACCTGGTTTGTAGTGCTTTAAAGCTGTAGCTGTAGTGTGTGACTGAAGCTGTGCTGCTAGTCGAACATTTTGTCTTTTTTTTTTTTTTTTCACACTGTATGTGATTCGGTGTCAGTTTATGGCTCGAGTTTATCACAGAATTGGTTTGTTTCACTAATTCTACCACAGGAGCACTGGTAACTTCTGTCAGTTTTCTAGAATATAGCCATAATCCAAGAACCAGTTCCTGATAAGTATTAGCAAATGGGGTGCATCTGCGAGAAAGTATATAGGCTGTTGAGTTACTGGGTGGTTGTAAGAAGAGCAGTTCACTGAGATAGACAATTCCCTCCACAAAACCATGTTCCCACCTCCACAGTCACTCACACAGGCTACCACATTATACCCAACATTGTCAAGCATATCCTTAGTCATTTTAGAGTCAAAATCGAGGTACACAGGCTGTTTCCAGTTGGAAAAAAGTCCTGTAGCCATAATAACTTGCATGTATGATTGAGAACCTACTATTTCATCCTCTTTTTGATAATCATATGTAGCTGCCACTTTTATTTCATCATAAGAGAGAACAGTTGTTTTTTCAAAACTATTCATAGTGTGGCCTGTAACTTTCATTACACGAATTACATCAGCCAGAATACCTTGTCTCAAATTTAAACTTGAAGCCCATCTCTGCAATGAAGAAATTCCTGGTTAAGGGTAATGTAGTTTTTGCCTGAGGTAAATGTAACATCGTTTGCTGAGATATCTGATGGTAAATGCAGTCGAAATATCATATGAAGTCCATTTAATGTGCTTCTTTTTATTGATGATGATATCTAATTAGCTCCATTTTGTAAACATTGCTTTCTTAACTGCTCACTTTCTTCTAAAACCCTGTTGTAATTCTCAAGAAGAATTGCAAACCAGCTGTTGTCATCTGCCTGGGTTTGAAGTGGTGCTTCTTTTTCATTCACTGATTTTTGTTCACTCTCTTCTCTGAGTAGATCTTGAAACAATGTCCTCTGGTTCCTTTTTATTAATCTTTGCTTCCTTGATGATGACTCTCCTAGTTAAATGTAGCGTTGGCACAGCTGGAAGTAATATGAGAACAACGAAGTTCATGTGGGATGTATGTAGTTGTAGGCCTAGCATGTGTTTTTTTAAATTTATTTTTTTTATAAATATTAAGCTAACCCTCCCGTTTACATTTATGATTTGATAATATAGCCATTGTAAAGCTAGTGCTCCAACCACTAAAATACCATGTACGAAATATGTCAAAAATATTAACAGCTTTAAAATCATCCTAGCGTGTCATCAAAATGGTAGGCCAGCTAGGCTCACTTACCATTTCGTTTTAGATTCCTTGGAAATCTTGGCTTTATATTAAGCAATTACGCCCTGTAGTCTAATTCAAAGTCTTCAGTCTTTAAGTGGAGGGAACATTTTCTACTTGTTAGAGGGTTGAAATGATCTACTTACATGCAGCAATCCACTGATTGCGAAGGCATACGTCTTTTGGCATCGTGTAAAACAACATGTCATTTCCAACTTTATAATAACTGTGACAAACTACTACAGCACATTTTTGGCCTGGCATGATGATAAACAAAAGGGCTTAAACCCCGTGAAATCCATACAATATAATGTGTGGGGAAGTTGACTTTCCTTGCATATCTCGCGCTACGAGGAATCTAGTGACGTCATGTCCTTTCCCTTCTCGCCGCGGTCCCCTCGCCTAATAGCTCCATATTGAGGCAACCTCTGTAGTTTAGTAGCCTTGGATGTCAAGAGCAGAATACGAAAGGCAAATGGGGCTTTTGTACAGATTTATCCAGTCTGGAGAAACCGTAACATATCCCGGAAGACAAAAATCAGACTTTTTAACACCAATGTAAAAGCTGTCCTAGTGTATGCATGTGAAACATGGAAAGTTACCAATCCTATTAGCCACCAACTTCAAGTTTTCATCAATCGTTGTCTGCATCGAATTCTGGGTATACAAAGGCCAGATGAAAGAGAATGATGCAGTAGAAAGGGGAACTCTGGACTGTAATCCTCAAGGGGCTCGGAGACTAGGAAGACCAAGGAAAACCTGGAAACGCACCATTGAAGAGGAGGCCAGAAAAGCTGGAAAGACTTGGAGGGAAGTGAAGAACTTGGCAACAAACAGAATCGTGATAATACAAAAGTAAAGTTAAGGTAAAGAAATCCACTAGTGTCCAAACATTAAGCATAAGTTACGAATAAGCAGGGCAACAGGAAAAAGACCGCAAATCGCACGACATATGCAGCTACCAACCTTACATGTTCGTTCTGTATAGGAAAGGAGTATTCCCTGCTTTGACTAGCGGCGTAACCACAAGGTAAACATAGCCAGTGCCTGCGCCCCATATTCCCTCAGTCGTGTTTGCCCTGTTTAGTGTGCGGAGTGTAGCCTCGTGGTAAACGTGACAACATAAGGCACGACGACGCCATTTGAACCCCGTTTTGCAGGGTAGAATACTCGGCCGCCTGGAAGCAGGCCAGACACAGACCGAAGTCGCCATATCCTTGAATGAGACACAAGTGTCATTTCCAGGCTTTGGAGACAATTTCGAGACACAGGAGATGTTCGTCGTAGGCCAGTACCAGGTCGACCGAGAGTAACCACCCCACAGCAGGACCAATATCTGGCCATAACCGCCCGACGAAATAAGAGTGCACCTGCAAGACAATTGTCGGCGGAGCTTGCAGCCGTCTCAAGGGTTGCCGTTTCCCGGCAAACTGTGTACCGGAGGCTCAGAACAGCAGGACTGTTTACCAGACGTCCAGCAGTGGGCGTCCCGCTCACTCCAGCACAGAGACTGGCCCATTTACTGTAGAGCCATCAACGTCGGAACTGGACCATAAATAAATGGAGGCATGTGCTCGTAACAGATGAATCCAGCTTCAATTTGCAGAACGATTCCTGTCACACCTGGAGAGAACCGGGTAGCAGATACAAGCACAGGAACAACGTGGAACGGGACCAGTATGGTGGTGGTGGCGTCATGGTGTGGGGCGTCATCATGTTGAATGGCCGTATGGACCTGCACATCTTAATGGGTGGTCCGAGGAACACCGTGAACGCTCGGAGATACAGGGATGAGGTACCGAGACCACATGTTCGACTCTTCAGAGGTGCGATTGGTTCAGACTTCCTCCTAATGGACGATAATGCCCGACCGCACCGCCCTGCTTTGGTGGATGAATTTCTGGTTAGAGAAGACATTCATTGCATGGACTGGCCAGCGAGGTCTGCGGATCTGAATCCTATAGAACATGCCTGGGATGCATTGCATTCCGTCAGCCTCCACCAAGGACCCTCCAAGACCTTCGCATTGCCCTTTCGGAGGAATGGAATTGACTGCCACAAGAGCTCTTGCACCATCTGATAGGGAGCATGCCACAGCGCTACTAAGTATGTGTGGCCATTAGGGGTAACCATACACCCTATTAACAGCATATTGTGTTGTGGAAGACATTGCCAAGTTTCGTTAGTTGTTGTCAAAGGTGTACCTTAGCTATCAGAACCTTTCTTACACTGTATTTTGGTACAAGTTGTGTGACATGGTGTATGATTCAGCTTCCATTTGTTCAGCAATCCGCCTGACATTCCTATCATGCGGAATGGCCTCGTTCAGTGATTATGCTTAACTTTTGGACACTAGTGTATTTAGCACTGAGCACTTAAACAAGCCACTCTGTGCCGATATTGCCGTGGTTTGACATTGTCGAGTTGTAGGCTATTGAAGTATTAAGGGGCGAAACTACGAAGTCATAGGCTATTGAATGACAGGCGGTAATTTGAACACTGTGATGGGAAACAATAGCTTGCGCTCTATTATCAACTCATAATGTCAGTAATTGAGGTCCGTATTGACTAACTATAAATTACAAAGAAAATAAAGGGATTCTGCCTTTCCAATACTTGTATTGAACCTACTCAAAGGTACATGTTTCGAAGGTAAAACTCCTTCTTCCTCAGCCTGTACATAAAAATAAAGATAAATAACCTTTATAAGAACATATGTTGCATGAATAAAGATTTGTGAAATAACGTTCATTTCACAAATCTTTATTCATGCAACGTATGTTCTTATAAAGGTTATTTATCTTTGTTATTTTTATGTACAGGCTGAGGAAGAAGGAGTTTTACCTTCGGAACATGTACCTGTGAGTAAGTCCAATACAAGTATTGGAAAGGCAGAATCCCTTTATTTTCTTTCTAATTTCTGTTATCAACTGCCGCAAGTGAAGTGACACCAATAAATAAATTATCCTCAGTCACTTGGCAAAGGTTCGACACCGTCCATCTCTTCACTGTTCCTATCATCATCACCACCACCATCATCGTCTCCGTCAGAGCAGGATGAATTGCCAAGGATAATAATCATTTCATCCACCGCGATATCCAGAACGCCTTCATTATGTTTTTCTGTACATGCTGTAGGGCATGTGTCCAGTCCTCGGGTTGAACTTCGGCGAAATATAAGTAAACAAAACAAGGACAATGAAAGGGACTCCGACATGGACAGTGGTAAACAAGCGACTGAAACAATGCAAACCCACACGACAAGAATTCTGTCACTTGTGTGATGTATTTTGAACCCACATGTTGATGACAGGTGTTTGATAGTAGAATATCATGAGCTGTGAGATCTTGTTTGTAGCTTTTGAAAATGATGCATGTGTGACGCATGCGCAGTAAGTGTTGACAAATATATTCTTTCTTTTGCCAATTCCTGGAGACCTTTCGTGGCTTTTCTTTTGATT
This sequence comes from Meconema thalassinum, assembly GCA_946902985.2. Classification (NCBI taxonomy): domain Eukaryota; kingdom Metazoa; phylum Arthropoda; class Insecta; order Orthoptera; family Tettigoniidae; genus Meconema; species Meconema thalassinum. Next base: position 132,573,600 of record OX336396.1, read on the forward strand.
GCCACTTTAGCAGTCAGTTCCTTTTCCTCCTGGCTTCGCATCTGTTTTGCTTCCTTGAACACGGCGTAGGAGTTTCGTGCAGCATGGACCATGCTCTTGCTCATGGGTATCTTTTCTACTCCGCCAGCTACCACCACAGCGTCCTGAACAGTACACATGCCAATCAGACTTGCTTCTTTCTGTTTGACAATCATGCACTCCATGTTCAGGGAGAAAGTTCTCTCTAGAACTGCATTGCTGTGATACAAAATCAGTATAATTTTAACAAAGCTTGTGAGATCGTATTTGGCAGGAACTGAGGAAGGTGCTGAAGCCACTAATTCAGACCACAGCACGTTTCCATCGAACTGCTTCAAACGCGCTATGACGGAGGGCAGTCACAGAAGTGCGGAGTAGCTGCTATTGATGCGGTCAGCCATTGCGCCAGAAAGCATATTCTGATTACAAAGAATTTCCGAGGCAATGACCATCCTATCTTCTGCCAACTTCTCAGCGACCACTATAGGGTCTAGGCAGCAAATAGCACTGGTCATCTTTTAAGCAAGAGGTGACCTCTCTTTGATTTTTTTTTTCAGCCATACGAATGTACAATTTTCGGCAGTTGGTGCGAAATTGCATCACATCCGCATCTGGAATTTTCCGAGATCTTGAGCCGTTAGCTTCTTTAAGGGCTGCTCTTGCCGAGAAATCCAGGTCGAAAAAACAACTGGTCTCCTCTGTGAATACCAATGCGGACTGATTCGTTCCTGTCATTGTCAGCAACGAGCGCGGCGTGCGTAGCGCAGCGCTGAGAGGGTATTTGCCGGCGGTCGGCCAGGCAAAACATGCATTCGACGTTGGCTAAGTTCTCATTCCTCTTAGCGCTCTAGCGGTGTCGCAAAATGCGGGTGGCAGCGCGGTCTGCTGGCAAAATAGAAGGCCGAGCGAGAGGACTCTTCCGGGCGTTCTGAGACTAAGAAGTCGGGCATTATGAGACTTTTCAAGATTTCCAGCATTTTTGCCGGGTCACTTAAATTCTCGTATATTTCCCGCATATCCCGTATCGCTCGACACCCTGTACATAGCAGAATTGCCTTCACCAGACCAAAAAACCATGAACATTTCTTCCCTGTGTCATAGTACTTTGGGGATGACTCCCTTTGCCTTAGTGAATTCTTTCTCTCTCCTGTGACAATCGAGAAATTATTTGTAGCTAAGTTTCAATGTAACATGATAAGCGTATTTCAATGAGCTACGACCTATATCCTTTTTCCCGTCTCGGCATGATGGGTTAAAATCACTGACTGCCCGACAAGAACGTTGTATATCACATTTGTTAACTTTTCAGTATTAAAAGAAAACAACGTTGTATATCACATTTGTTAACTTTTCAGTATTAAAAGAAAACGTCATGTGCCAAATCTAATACGGAGATATGTTAAATAAAGGTCTATACATTAAAGTTGCAGTCCCTCTTCCAACACTAAGGGACTATATTTCTCTTAAATGGCAACATGTAGGACTCCCAGCAAGAAAGTTGTATATCACAACAGACCTAGAACATTGTATATCACAAGCCATTTTCTATGGATACAAAATAAAGAGACCAAGAGGAAGACCAAGGAGACGATGGATAGGACAGTTCGATCAGAGGTGGAGAAGAATGGTTTTATCTGGGACGATGTCCCAAGAACAAATGGTGTACCAAGATCGGGCAAGATGGAGAGCGCTTGTTTGCCACACCCGGGAAACTGGAGATGGAAAATGATGATGATGACAAAATAAAGAAAAATCATGCTCAGATACTGTATTATAAAAATATATTATTGCTTACAAGTCACACGCAAAACAAGAGAATAAAATGGGCATATTGAGAACCGTCTTAATATTTCGGATGGTCACCATGTTATGTAGGTCATATAGTTATGTACTATTAGATGACTATTATTGCGTGGGTTCATTATTAAAGCGCTTACTTCAATCGCTTAGGACAAAAATATAAAAACTTAATTTTAAAATTTCGCACAGCCGCCATCTTGAGGTTATGTAAACAATTGAACTAAATTAGATGTCAGTGCATTACAATGTGTATAAAAAATTGCTGTACCATGTTTCAATGTGCACGGGTGGTAAAATCGCGAGAAAGGTCGATTTACATGTTTCAATTTTGCTTGACCACCATGTTCGTTTTGTACTTAACAGGTTTTTAAAAGTCTCATACGTGAATTTCTAGTGGTGCCCTTTATCACCGTACAAAATTTCAGGGTGATATCAGTAATATTTTCGGAGATATAGAATGTCTGTGAAATATTTCGCACAGCCACCATGTTGGATTGGTGAGACGTAAAAAATTGTGTGGGGCACGGTCTGAGTCGGACAGAATAGTACCATGACCTTACCAAGTTTCATTGAAATCGGTCCAGCCGTTTGGATCTTATAAGGGGCACACACACATACACACACACACACAGACAAAAGGTGATCTCATAAGCCTACTTTCTTCATAAATGAAAATAGGCTAAAAATAATACTGTGATACTCAAGGGATTACATACAAATTTTAGCAGCATTATAATGAAAACACGTTCTTCGAGGTACTATACTGCCACCCAGCTGATTGATATACAACGTTCTTCTCTTACCTGAATTCGACAATGTTTTTGTTCAAATGCACACCCTGGTGTCGCTGTATATAATCCAGGACACCGTAAATAAGTTACTAGACCAAAAACGTGTAGCCAACATTAACAGCCGTCCCCTATACCTACGTAAATGTTGGTTTATGCTTGAAGTTAAGTTGTTTTCATGTGCCAGCACATTGTCGCCAACCCTGCTTAAAATCTCACCATCTCCAAAGACCATAATACCACTAAAATTTCTTACCACACAGCTGCCAACATTTTTCTGGCGATAACTCCCAGAATGCATTTTCCACAAAGTCTCCCAACATTATAATTACGACTTTCACTAATGACTATTGTGACGCCTAATTGCCGTCACTATTTCGCCTGGTTGGTATTTATGGTGTAGGTGTTGTATTTCTTGAATGGTCGGTACTCGGCGTAGTACTTGTGGTGAATGTTCGAGAGGTTAGGTTGGTTTAAGTATTCCAGGATGCACATTCCCTGATGAAACTTTAAGAGGTGTATGCAGGTCAATACTTCCTATCGCTGGGACATGTGGCCGATGTTTTGGGCTAGTTTCGTTCTAGAAATTTGTAAGATTGGAAGATTTAAAGGGGGGGGGAGTGTAATTAATTTTTGTCTGTGTGACAGACAAATCGTTTGTGCCTCTGACGAGAAGTGGGTTGTAACGTGTACTAATGTGGTACGTATTGGTTATTATTGAATGACCTCATTGGGTGGTCGAGTGGTTGCGTTGAATGACCTATGTGAAAGTTGTCATGCTGCCTATGGTGAATTGGTCGCACAAGAATTGTGCATTTTGGTTATGGTGTTAGTAGTGTTAGTTGCACTAAAGGTTTGTGCTGTTAAGTTGGCAACGTGTGAGTAAGATTATGGCTTATGTGGTCATCAGTTGAATGTGAGTTGAGTTCCTGTCGTGGGAGATGTTCTATCAAATGGTGTTGGAGTTGTCCTGCTAGTGACTGAATGTTAGTTGGTTCTGTGTCTGGTGCGCGATTTCTGGTCAAGTTAAAAGCCATGCTCGAGGTCTATGCATTTGAGTCAAACGGTTAATTGTTGCTAAATAGTAAATGCCTGTACTATGTGGGAGTGCCAAGTAGGTATTGGGGTACCTTGTAATTTCGGTATTCTTAACTTGAGAGCCAAAGTCACCATGTCCTTGAGGAATTGCGTGATTTAAGTAACATTTCGAACCCCAATTAATTCATTCATTATGATTAGAATGTGAACTCGGGATTTTGGTGGGAAACTTGATTTTCTTTTGCCCGAACATCGCAATGTGATGTTCGTTTGATATGCCCCTTTCTATTGTTAAAACCTAATTATTTAACTTAAAGTTATCTGACAGAGTTCTTGGGTACTGGAAGTTAATTACCTCCTCCAGTACAAATTGCAAGAAATAACGAAGTGCGACAAATGTGACAAAGTGGTCACGGAAGTAAAGCATGATCATTGAGTTCTTCGAAAGTAATGCGAATAGTGAGTTCAAAAGGCTGGAGTGCGACAACATGGTGACTCGGGTGTTAGAAGATTCAAACTTGGCACTGTGTTTGGTGGTGCTCCTTTCTGCAGTTTCTGGTTGTGTTTCAGCTTGTCTTGCAAGTGGATTTCTCCCTCAGTATCTGTAACAGTAGCTGGTGCACAGATTGCTGTTAACGTGTTCGAGCGACAGTAGATCTGGTGGTTGGTATCAGCAATACTGCTGCCATGTCGCAAAGTTGGTCAAGCTGGGACAGGCAGGAAAGCCTGTCAGTTGGTGAGCCCTGCCCATGTTTTGCATGCGTCCTCCGGGATCAACTGCTGAACCCCTGGTTGAGCTTTCGCAGAGGGAGGACTGAGCCGATTGAAGAATCGTCTCAATATTAAAACCCCGCTGTCGGCCCTTTCTGCGCCTAGTCAGGAGCCCTCGCGCCTCGTTGGGAGCCTCCGTGTCTCGTCGGGAATCTTCGTAATTCGTCGATCTGGACTCAGATCAAATATTCTTGGATACTTCAAGATTTTATTTCATAGTTCCCAAAATACAGGCAGAAGAAATAAAGAAATGATTAGCTTCCCCTTTAAAAAGTAAACTTAATTACATGCAAATTATATTGCCACTGCATGCCGATAATCAAAACATAAGAGCAAAATTGAAATTACAGTATTTTATTGAGAAGTGTACTGCACCTTCAATGTTGCATGTTATTTGTGAAGTGAGCTGTACCGTATGTGTGGAGGCTTAAGCTATTGTCAAAGGTAGGTTTTAACCAATGGCATCGAAATCCGTTTTAATAGGCCAGGCGACAGGTCGGAAAAAAAGCCTCAATAAGGAATTAATTAGTGGAAAGCTGGAAACTGCTTTATTCGCTTTATTTGGACCCAGATATTACTCTCCCAAGTTTTCCCCCCTCGAGCGAAGTCGGCGTTGGCCCTTTTGGCCCAAAGAAGGTACCATTTTTCGTTTTATTGCAAATATCTCCCATACCATCAATTTTATCAACAAAATACCCATTATAAAAAATAATCTAGAGTAAATGTACTACAAAAATGTTCCGTACCTTTTGTCTCTAATATGAACCGTTACGATGCTACGACCATTCAAAGTGGAGCCCTTTTTGATTCTTGCGGAAAATCTATGGAAATGATATGCCATATCAAAGTTTCTTCATGTTATAAATATTTGTCAGCATTCCAGGTGCACAAGCTGTTAACTTGTTACAGTATCAATAAACAAATGGTCAGTAAGTACATTCAGTTCTGATTCAGTACATTTTTCATGCAGACTTCATTACTTTTTCACAGAGGGCATTGGCAACAATGTGTACAGATGCAACCGGCTTGCCGCGCTCGGCCTCCCATACAGCTGGCAACCACAGTCTTGTGATGCCTCTCCGCGCGGTAAATTAGAAAATAAAAATCCGCAACACGGATATTCCTGTTGATCCTCTTGTGCTTTTCCAACGCAAAGAAATCCGATGCACAATTGAAACAATATTTCCAGTTTGAACTAGCTCCGTATCCGGTTGCGATCTTTGATGAAGCGTAATGCGTAAGACGCAAAAGTCTGTGTTCTATAAAATTATTCCATCCTGTTACCGATGAGCCCATATTTGAGGACCTACATCATGTTCTCGACAGAGGATATCTTCTGCACCGTGTAACTTGGCACCAAACCGATACTTTAATCAACATTAACGCCAAATATGTGAATTACATTAAAAGATACTTCAAAAACAGTGTCATTATTTTCAATGGGTATCCTGACGACCCAGCAGCTCGCAGTACCAAGTCCGCTGAACGTCTTCGACGATCGCACAAGCATGATGCTGCTAATGTGTTTTTTTTTTTATGAGTCCATGTCGGCACCTATGCCACAAGCAAAATTTTTGTCTAATGACACAAACAAACGAAGATTGATCGACTTGTTGCTCGTCAAATTCGAAAGCGAAGGAATCGAAACCAGACAAGCTCCAGAAGATGCCAATGTGCTCATCGTTACCACCGCATTCGAGTTATCTCGGCCAGACAATTCGGTCATTATAGTGGCTGAAGATATAGATATCCTGGTCATCTTGGCATCTCGTGTGCCACCCCCCACGAAAATGTATTTTATGAAACCCGGCAAAGGTTCAACCAAACAACAACTATTTTGCACAACAAGTTTCAATCTCCCGCCGTGTGTGCAAGAAAACTTCCTCTTTCTGCATGCGTTTAGTGGGTGCGATACGTCTTCGTTTCACAGGCAGGGCAAAATGAAATTCGTAACACTGCTGAAGAGTAATGAGGAACTGCAAACAGCTGTTAGGGTTTTCCGAGACGTGAACGCAAACCCCGATGAAATTGACAAAGCAGGTCAGTTGGTTTTGGCTAGGCTTTATGACAACAAAACCACGGGAAATACCCTGAATGAGTTGCGGTTCCAAATGTTTGCAAAATCTCTAAGCAAACATAGATTTAATCTCGCAAGCTTACCTCCCACCGAATCAGCGGCACGTGAGCACTCTTTAAGAACATACCATCAAATCCAAACATGGTATGGAAATGATACAAATCCATTGGATTGGGGCTGGAAAAATTCTCAGTGGTTTGGCTCCCATACCTACGACGAGGGATCCGGCGCCACAAGCGCTTCTAAACATAGTGTACTGCAAATGTTCAAAAGGATGTAACGCAGCGTGTGGTTGCAGGAAAACGGGCCTCCGATGCTCCAGAATCTGCATGAATTGTATGGGACGGTCATGTACAAATGATGCCGAGGAAGATGATATGGATGATGGTGACGGAGACATCGATGTTAATCTTGAGCGCCCTGTGACGTCAGACAAATGTACCGATACAGACGATTAAGACTGCCAGCCTTCATCAAAACTGTTTAAAATCGACTAACTTTGACATTTGAACTGTGGATTAGGCCTCCTGGGGACAACACTTTAAAAGAAACGCACCATTTACTCTACCGCCAGGTGGAGCGGAAAAGAGTGATTTTATGCCAATACTATGCAATGATAATACTAATGGTAGGTACTTTGCCACAGCTGTTTACATAGAAAAGCTGTTATACACTGACCGGTAAAAAAAAGTGGAACAGTTAAAAAAAACTAATATAAATAGTATAAAACTAGCCATGAAAAAGATTTAATCACATTTTAAAAGCTTTTCATGCATTAGAACAAACATCTGAAACATCCGTGAATAGAAATTGATAATATGACATTTCTTAGGGTGGTTAATTACCCCCAATTATCGATGAGCCTATCTTAATGGTTTTATGGCGGGAAGAGGACTGTAAGCGTTTAAGGTTTATGAGTGTTGCCGCTCGCTTATTGTTGTTCTAGGGATAACAACTGGCATTTGTTGAACACGTGTGAACCATTGTCACACATTTTAGCAAGTTATCAATTTGCAGTTCACCCTAAAACATGCCTCTTAGCCGTGAAGAAGCTGCACAGGCAGTTACATTGGTGGAGGATGGCCGCAGCTTCCGTTATGTTGCTGAGGTCATTGGATCATCTCTCGGTAGCATACATCGTGCAGTGCAACGATACAGAGAGCTCCAAACTTACGACAGGAGACGAGGGTCAGGCCGTAGAAGAAGAACAAGTGCCAGGGATGACAGATTTCTCACCCTCCAAGTTCTGCGTCAGAAATGTGAGAGTGAGTGAGCGAACAGTAAGAAGAAGGTTTGAAGAAGCTCATCTTTCATCCAGGAGACCAGCACGTGGACCCACACTCGATCGACATCACAGAGAGGCACGTCTTCGCTTCGCAAGGCAGCATCTGGGATGGACCCACGAGCAGTGGGCCTCTGTTCTCTTCACTGACGAGAGTCGCTTTAACCTTAGATCTCCTGATGGAAGAGAAAGAGTGCGGAGAAGGCACAGGGAGAGGTACAGTCCTGTTATTTTCTCCTACAGGACTCCATTTGGAGGTGGCTCGGTTATGGTGCGGGGTGGCATCAACGTTATGGCCCGCACTGAGTTGGTGTGCATCGATCACGGGACGCTCAATTCCCAAAGGTGCATCGAAGAGATCCTGATGAACCATGTGATGCCCTTTGCGCCTTTCATTGGTCAGAATTTCATGCTGATGCAGGATAATGCCCGCCCTTATGCTGCTCTCTGTGTTGTACAATATCTGCAGGAAGTGGAGATTCAAACCCTGGACTGGCCAGCTCGTAGTCCTGACTTGAACCCCATCGAACATGTATGGGATATGCTTGGAAGGAACGTCAGACAGCGTGACTACACCACCCTGGCACAACTGAGAACATCGCTGCTGAAGGAATGGGATCGCATCCCGGCAGATGCCATTCGACGAGTTGTGAACAGTATGCCTGAGCGTTTACACGCTGTCATAGACGCTATGGGTGGAAACACTCCTTTATAGTGAACAGTGTTCCCGTGCAGTGCAATGCAAACATTAATACTGTTTTGATTGGCAATAAGTTTGATAAAAACCAGCCCAAAAGAGCATTACTAAAAAATAGAAAATTGTAAGATTTGCAAAATGTAACGAAGTTTGTGAGTTAAAGCGTGTTGTAAAACATGTTTCGGTATTTTCTGTTGCCAACCATCTAAAATTTACATGAATAATGCAAATATTGGAAAACCGATACATTTTAGTGGAATAAATTAAGAAATTACATAAAAAATTAAAGTGTTCCACTCTTTTTGCCGGTCAGTGTACTTATAACAAGTTAACAGCTTGTGCACCTGGAATGCTGACAAATATTTATAACATGAAGAAACGTTGATATGGCATATCATTTCCATCGATTTTCCGCAAGAATCAAAAAGGGCTCCACTTTGAATGGTCGTAGCATCGTAACGGTTCACATTAAAGACAAAAGGTAGGGAACATTTTTGTAGTAAATCTACTCTAGATTATTTTTTATAATAGGTATTTTGTTGACGGTATGGGAGATATTTGTAAAAAAACGAAAAATGGTACCGTCTTAGGGCCAGAAGGGCCAACGCCGACTTTGCTCGAGGGGGAAAACTTGGGAGAGTAATATCTGGGCCCAAATAAAGCGATTAAAGCAATTTCCAGCATTCCACTAATTAATTCCTTATTGAACTACCTGTCGCCTGGTCTATAAGTAAATTCATCGCCAACATAAACGTAGTGGGAACTATCCATTCTCCGTATTGATATGTCTTCTGTATGGATATCTGTTTTGGTAACATGTGAAGACAGGTGTTGGTCTTCACCTGCTTTCATTTCATCTTGTCACCGCTGTATGCTGATTGGAGATTTCTGGATGATGTGCGCATGCGCGCCCAGGAACTCAGTGTTGTGAGTCGTACAAAAGCAATACCATTGTCAGTCCATGATGGGGGTTTAATACGAACAGAAGTGCTGAGCCTTGGCTCGTAGAGCCTGGGCTAACAGAAGCAAAGGTAACGAAGAATAATACTACAAACTGTATTTAATGTATCGACGAGTTGTTTTGAAAATAATTTCAGATCTCAAATTTTAATTTAATATTTTTCGGCGAGTTTTGAGTGCCAGTTGGAAACTCTGAAATAACGAACTTCGACGTTATCAAGCTCTAGTCAGTTAGAGGAAGTTTAACGTGATCTTAATTTGATCTAATATATATTTAATATGAGCTCATGATTTAATTTTGGTTTTGAGTAACTTATATTACGCAAGCCACATAAGTAAGGTTCGGCTTGGAGTTGGAATGTACATTTTCGATGTGAAATGCCATGTCCTGTGGTTCGGATTCCACGTAAAAAGGAGGTCCCGTGGCTCATAATCACAAGATTCACGGTCACGTAAAACTACAATCTTCCTTCCTTTTTTTTGGAATGTACAAAATGTACGGCGGATGATCGTGCGTTGTTTTGTTGGCGATGATTTATAAATAACGGAGAAGTTAATAATTAATTATGCGTTGAGATTAGACGCAACATTGAAAGATGTTTCCTAAATCTAAATCATTTCAATCTAAAGTTCGGATTTTTCGATAGCCTGAGGTATAGCTAAAACATGTTTGGTTTTGCGTGGAAGATGCCACGCCCACTTTCATTGTTCGTCCGCCATGGATGATTTTTTTGTGTCAACTACCACCAGCCTATTGGTGTCTGTATTTTGAGAATCCTTATGAATATACTTATATAATTTATTTGTTTTCGAAAACATTATTTAATTTATCGAAGCAGCATATAATTCAGTACTCTGGTCAAAAGATAGGTTATCCATGATGAGATGCAGTATCAAAACAGTACGAGGCTTAGTTAGGTTGTAGGACACTTTGGCCTATGGGTACCAATCCCACCATTCCACACAACGGAGTATTCCGCAACAGTCCTATTTTATTTATATGGGACATTTTCCTTCAACTGTTGAAGATAATAACAGTCTTTCTGTTGCTACGAGCATTGCTACTTTGCAAAATGTTGTGATTTTAAATGATGAAGGTTCAAATACTGTGAACATGCCTCAGTCTACCCAGCATGATGGTAATTGTTGCCCCGTTTCTTCAACTAACAATTTTTCACTTGTAGAGAGTAGTCGTACTGAGTTGCCAGTAGTTTCTTTGGATAGAGTAGATAACTCTGGAGCCTTCTCCTTTCCTTCCAGGAACAATTTGTCAAGTGTATATCATCATGGCGTTGCTTCTACAGCCAGGTCACGTGCTGTTTCAGTGCTGCCAACCAGCAGTTTCGATGCTGTTGGTAACAATAGTGCATGTCCTATGTCTACCCGGTACCTCCCAGTCACAGAGAGTGTACCTGTAAATTCTGTCTTAACGCCTGAGCATAGGCAGTTTAATGTCAACGAGAGGTTGTCGTCCAACACCAACTTGGTCGGGGTGTCGAACGCTTTGTGCAATGATTATTTGGTCATATTTTCTGGTTTTCGTGAATCGTGGTCAGTTCAGGCTGTTAATGCTGTAAATAACTGCGATGTTGAAGTTAATTCAAATCAACCGGTTTCTGGAATTCTGCAACCGAGTGCTAGAGGGTTGTTTGTGTCGACCGAAATGCCTCGATCAGTGTGTGCTACTTCTCCTGTGTACGCCTCTAGTAATTCCAATCATGGAGTTACGCTTTCTTATTCAAGTGCCATCTCTCGGCCTACTTGTAGTACTAAGCCTCCCAGTACGAGGGGTAATCAGCAAGTCAATTTTATCCGTCCGGGTGCCTTGCAGGACCCGAGGCGAAACGTTATTCAAGATAGCCCTGTTATTAATTTCCCGTCTTCATTAGGCATTAGGCCTATTAATACTCCTTTTCGTTGGACAAGAGATGGAGTCCAGTCTGTCTGGAACGGAGGTTCTCCTCGTTCAGAAGCAAGGGCGGTTTCCATTAATTTCACCGAGGTGGAAATGGTAGAACATGTTTTGGATGGTGTAACTTCTTAGTATCGTTCTCTTTTAAGTGTAGGGTTTCTTCCCACTAATTTATCTGAGTGTGCTGCCACCGTGCGTGTGTGTGTGTGTGGAGTCGGTACGTCGATTTGAGTCTCGACGGGGCACCGTTAATCAGTTTCCTAAAACTAAATTCAGTAAGCCACTAGGTCAGTCGGAACGTTGGGGTGAAGACATTCAGCAAGGTGTTTCTGGTCGTTGGAATGAAGGTAGACGCCGAGGTGGGTCTGATCGCTGGGACAATGGTCGTTTCCAGGGCCGACCGAATTCTTGGAACAACCGAAAACCTCAAGAAGTGGGAGGTAGATGGTCGAGTGGTCAGTCTCAAGGTGATTCTGATCGTAGTGAGAGTTCAAGTCAGCTGTGCTGAGTGTGTAGTGTGCGGTTGAGCGAGTGAGTTGTTCTTGCGTCGTGATGGGGTGCAGTGACTTTCTTGTTGTTTAGGTATTGTGTGGGTCTTGCGAACCTCGTGTTGGTTTATATTGGATTCTGTTGCTGTTGTTATTTAGGGTTTTGGTATCCCTGGACATTGTCCAGTGCTTCCTCGGGTAGGTGTCTAACTCCTTTTGGTCCTCTTGCGTCCTCCGGTGGTGTGGTGCCTATTCCTTGGTCGGCTGGCAGAAGATGTTCCTGGTCACGTCAACGCTCGGCAGGAGGACTGAGTTCCTTATGTGCCACGTGTCGAGCTGGTTCGACCCCTTCCGTCAGTAACTCGGTGAGCGAGCTCTCTGGGTCTGGCGGGAGAAATTGTGTATGTGCATGTGTGGTTTGGGTGTGTTGTCAAGCTCGTGCCTGTCGGCTTGGTCGATTCGTGTGGTGGTATCCAGTTCTACAGGTATTTGCAGTAGAGTTTTTATTTCAGGATGGCGATCCCTGATGATTATGGAAGAGTTTGAAATCCAGGAGGTTGTTTTTCTTGGTTGGTTGCAGGAAGGTTGATTTCCCTGTCGCTGTTTTGGTTCTGAAGTTGGCAGCATTCTCATTGAGGTAGTGTTTTATGGAGTTGGTACCTGGTGTGTGCTGGTACGAGTGTTCCTGCCTGATTTATGTAATGCAGTTGTTTGTCGAGTTGGCACTCCTGTGTTGCTTTGCTATTTTGGGTCTAAATCTGGTCGTTCAAGTCCCCTTCTGGCCCCTGTTGAGTGCTGTTGCACTGGTTACTCCATTTGACCTGTCCTTATGACACGTGCCCTGTGCACTTTGGTGGGAGTCACTGACCAGGTGTGTGGTCAGTGGCTGCTGAGGCGTACTGTTGGTATGCTGTTCCTGCTGTGTGCAGTGTGGACGTGAGTTCCTGATATATCTTGAAATTCCGGGGCATAATTTTTTTTTTTTTCCGTCGATGACACATGGAATTGAGTAGCAAATTTTTTATTTCAGCGGGCCGCATTTTCTAAATTTGAACTTGTCTAAGGGTTATCTGGAAGAACTTACTGGGACCTGGTGTGTGTGAATGGTTGTTGCTGTGATTTATTTTTAGGGATTTTTCCTTCTTGTGTATTTTTTCCTGGACATTACCGTTATGCCACAATTCGTGGAAAAACTCCGTCAATCAATACCTTTTATTTTCAAAACATTTAGATAGGGGACATGTTTCGAGCTATTCTTCTTAGCCCTTCATCAGCCCTGACTTAAGTAGTATTAGACAATCAATCTTAGTACATCTCATTTCATCAAATAAAAAACATGCAAACAATAAACTGCAAACATGTTAAAAAACACTATAAAACACACTAAAAAACACTGTGAAATAATTCTGTATAAATGCTGCGTCAAGTTTGAGGAAGCCTGTTTCAAACATGCCTTATTGTTACAATGTGAGCTAATTGTATATTGTGTTATTGATTATGCCATTTCCTGTATGACATTTTCTTGATGGGGCATTTTTGCCACATAAAAATATTAAAACATTAACAGCACTATAAAACATCTATTGTGACTATTGCGTCATGTGAATTCATGCAGATTGTCGCTTTGTTCATCTCAATGCAGGCTTGATTATGTAACCGGATCTTTATTGACAGAGGTTTATTTGACACAGGTTTTCTTCATTGTTGGCACAGCCTGTGAAATAATTTGTGCTCTCCTTGCGCCCCAAGTCTGTCCAAAAATGAAAAAGGAAACAGAAATTAGACAACAGAACGATGATCTGAAATCTCAAAAAACGGAACCCGTAATCTGTATAGACTAATTTTGGCTTACGTTGAAGTGAGGGAGAAGAAGGAACCGGGCCTGATGACCAATTCCAATTCGTCTTAAGATTCCTGTCTGTAAAACCATGAAAGAAAAAATAGAACGTTACGGACAAACTGAGGATATTAAATTATCGAAACTAAGCTCGAGAACCGTCCGAACAACGTGCTGATCTTACCTTGCAGTACGGTGTGGGCTGTGCGGAGGTCACTGACTAGATGGAAACATATGTGACAGCGCCGGCTCGTAAAGTGAGTAACGGAGCGTGCGGCGGGGAACAAATGCAGAGTGAGGGGAGAGGGGGGGCGGGGAAGTAGGGAGGATCTGGTAGAAGGTGGGCCAGGAGGGAGGAAGGAAGTAGCTGCTACTGTGTGCCCGTAATCTGTGCGAAAAACGGGGGGAAAAAGTTCTTGGGATAGATGTTCTAACTAAGGTGTTTTTTTGAGTTTGGTTTTTATTATATGGTTTGCTAACGTGTCGTAAAGAACGTTAGTGTCCCAATATATCTCATTAAGATTTTCGGCTGGGTTGGATCTCTGTGCTATATTAATTTCAATTTGTTCTAGTGCATTCATTGTTGAACCTTTGCTGTCGTAATGGAGTATGTGCGAATCCTTGTTTATGTCTGAAAAATTGTGGCCTGTTTCCTGCATAAGGTTTGCCATTGCCAATTTTTTTTAATGTTTAATGGCGTTAAAATGCTCAGCGTATCTGGTGAAAAAAGCTCTGCCCGTTTGACCGATGTAATCTGAATTGCACTGTTGGCATTTTAATTTGTAAATGCCTGATCTATTAAATTGATTTCCTTGATTAATTTTTGTAGAATTAAAGAATTTTTTCTGATTGGTGTTGACTGTTTTGTAGGCTATTTTGCAATCGTTCATCTTGAAAATGTTGGTGATTTTAGAGGTTAATTTGTTGTGAAAGGTAAACAATGCAAAATTCGATTTGCTTCTGTTATCGGGTTGCAGTTTAGTGATTGGTTTATTTCTAATTCTATGGATAATACTGTCAACGTCCTTCCTACAGAAACCATTTGCCTGGGCTATTTGATAGATGATTGAAATTTCTGCTTTAAAGTTATTCTCTGACATGGGTGTGTTAAGCGTCCTGTTGACAAAACTTATAAGAGCGGCTCTTTTGTGAGCTTCTGGGTGGTGCGAATCCTTCCTGATTATAGTATTTATTTGGGTTGGCTTTCTATATATTGGGTACTCCAAATGATTGTTGTTTCTACTTATTGTGATGTCTAAATAATTAATAAGATTATTGTTTTCCGATTCTATTGTGAACTTTATATTGGAGTCTAGATTGTTGAGCTCTTTGAAAATGTGGTCTATTTTGGCTTCCGCCTCGTCAATTATGATCAGGGTGTCTACTGTAAGGATGAAGTAAAAATTAGTTACTTTTTAGGTACCTTTTAGTTACCTTTTAGTTAATTTTAGTTACCTTTGAATTCTAGATACGTCTGTGGTCTGCAAGCATAGGCTCTCAACACGCGGTGAAGAAAAACAACAATGAACTGTTTGTTGTGGTGTTTGAAGCCATATTTTCAGTGTTGCCTTAGTAAACAAGAGTTTAGTGCTTTTCAGTCGGTCAACACGAATGTACCCAAAAGAGATGGGTTATGCCCTAATCCTGAAATAAATTACATGAGATTATTTATGACTGACTGAAAAGCACTAAACTCTTCTTTAATGAACTGTTTTTAAAGAGGTAAATAAAATTCACATGATTTTATAAAAATTTTAAAAATAATAAATATATAACTTACTGCTCGAGTCCAAGCTGCGTGAACCTGAGAGGAATGTGCATCGCGGACTATGAGAAATGGAGTTGACGAGTGATGAGGTATCACGGTCCATGCATAGTACCGAACCAAATACATTGGTCGGTGACTCACTGACTTATTCGTAACACCACACTGGTTTCAGAAAAGACCCATGTTAGCAGAATTGGAATTGATGAGTATGTCAGGTAACACGGCGGGCTGTCGACAGGCTTCTCAATTCACGCCTGCTCCTACCCTGCCTTTGCCCTTCATCCCGCAAGTTCACAGAGCTTGGAACCGAGCAGTACTAGATATTTATTATCAAATGAGTTTCTTCAGCTAATATGTCGTCTTGTGCACAATATGCTGTTATAATTACGGCACCAAGAGGTTGCTCTGCTCTTGACCATTTGGCGAGATTTCCTTTGTCCCTGCGGTAGGTCACGAAGAAATGTATGCGATGTTACGCGATCGTCACCGATGTCTTCGCAGTCAAATACGAAGAAATATCTAGATGTTATGCGATCGGCGCTGGTCTCAGCCGTTTGATGAGATTCCCCTAGTTTTCACGATAGAACACGGAGAAAAATCGCGATTTACATAATCAGTGTCACTTATAGTCATTCGAAGAGATTTCCATTGTCCTTGAGGTCGGGCACAAGAAAATATAGCATTATTACGCAATCGGCGCCACTTGCTGTCCGTTTGACAAGAATCCAGTTGTCCTCGTCATTGAATGCGGAGAAATATCGCGATGTATCGCAATCTCTGCCGCTCTCGGCCGTTTTATGTTGTCCTCGGGATATTATGCAATCGTCGTCGCACCCGGCCGTTCAACGATTGTCTGCCTGTCTATCTGTCCTGACAGATGGTGGAGGCAAGCTCAAGGTTGGGCATGGTTAAAATTCACAAGTAGTGTTTGGTCGGCGCCGTGATTCCCTTTGTCCCTATGCTGTGGTTGGGAGTTCTTCAGTTCAGTGTGGATCACGAGGAGGAATTAGTATCACGATGTGATGTTACGCGATCGTCACCGAATTCTGTCTTCACAGTCAAATACGGAGAAATATCGAGATGTTAGGCTGTCATTTTTAAGTGGGTTGATGCACTTCTCGCTCCCCGCACGCTTTTGTTTTAAGTATACGGTCATGGGAAAAGTGGCAAGTAGGTTTCGTGATGGGTGCCCAATAACCTTTGACAGGATTCCCGCAGTCCTCGTGGTCACACGTTCACGATAGGGGACGGGTTTTATGATTTTAAGCAACTGACGTCAATCTCGGTCCGTTTGACGAGATTCCCGCAGGCAAGTCGTGCGGTCAGCCGGCCGTCTTGTGGATGCGATTTTGGAGGATGAACGTTCGAAGTAGGTATCGAATATTACGAATTATTCTGAGAGGATTGCACGAATAATACGACAAGAGGGCACGTTTACTTTCGACTGAGAATCACGAATTATACAAGTTATCGAAATAATCTGTTAGATTATATATCCGATGGAACCAAAGTTCGAAGAAAAAATGACATTATCGGAATTTCGAATTAACCATACTGGATGTCGCAAATTTACTAGTTAAATTTTTAAAATAAGTTATATGTATTTCAAGATTTTTCGCATTTTTTTCTTTCGAAACGGTAACATTTTGCAAGATTGCGACATTAAATTATTACACGTTATTTCTGGACTTCGATTTGACATAGCGTGAGGTGAGAACCAGAGGGTTCTATCTACACTTTTTGAGGATTTTGATTTTTTCGTTGTAAATGGTACTGGGAGATATGTACTATCGTTATCCATGACGGCAACATCCGTATCATTTACCATTTCCAGACAATAAGCAGGTAAATTTGGTTCTATCTGCAAAAGTTTGCAAGGCTGAGAACCAGATGGTTCTATCTGCAGAATGTTGGTAGACAGTACACACTGGATCAGCTGTTTGGAGTTGCTCACTTCTATCCCATCTCATTTGTTTGGCTATAACTCTTAAGAAGTACAGGAAGAGGAAGCATAACCCTCAACAATGTCAAAAGAATATTCAAAAGAGACTGCGACAAAGTGGTGGCTGCGAAGGAAGCAAAACATACAGACTGTATGAGCAAATTTAAGTGTTATCATAAGATTTTTAAAGATGACCGGAATTCCATAATGATTTCATTTTATTAACTGTAAGATATGAGAATAACATTATATTTAATAAAACTCCGAGTGTAAATCTTCTCCGAGAACCATGAAAGTTGATCGTAAGAAACGTAAGTCGTTCTTTTACTTTTTACAAGTGAATGGCACGCAGGTAAGAGTATGCAAGAGACCTTGTTGGTCAGTCAAAAAGTAATATACAATGTGCATTCTAACAAAGATAAAACATCCGGGACTCCAAAATCCAATGAGAGAGGAAAGAAAACAAGAGAGGATTTCCAAAAATTTTAAAGATTTTGTTAAAAAGCACATTGAATCATGTCCAAGGGCAGAGTCGCATTACTGCAGGGCTGTGTCACGAAAGGAATACTTAAGTCCTGATTTAAATGTAATAGAATGTATGAGATGTATAAAGAAGTTTGCATACAGAATTGCTATAAAGCGGGTAACACTGTCAAAGTACTTGTCAATATTTAACACTGAATATAATCTGGACTTTTTAGCACCAAAATCTGAGTTAGTTTAGTTAGTTAGTTATTGTCGTTTTAAGGAGCGGAACTACGAGGTCATCTGCCCCTACCAAAATCCGATCGGTGTGACCTTTGTGAGGAGTTTATCATGGAGAAAAGGGAAAATAGTCACTGAGAGTTTGTCAACGAAGTTTGATAACCATTTAGAAGATAAATCATTCATGCGACAGGAAAGAGAGCATGACAGGCGAAGTGATGCTATGGTGATATACTTTGATCTACAAAATGTGATACCATTACCTCGTGCAAATGCTAGTAGCTTCTTTTATAAAAGAAAGCTGATCGCTTGCAATTGTACTGCTCACATATCGAGGAATGAACATGGCTATTGTACTATTGAGCATGAAGCACTGTGCGGCAGATCTGGAAATGGCATTGCAAATGCTGGAATTAAAGTATTAAAAAATGTTTCAACCGGAAGTTAGGGAATATATTCTCTGGAGTGATAGCTGTGTTCCTCAGAATAGGAACTCACTGATTTATTTTGCTTTGGCTAGCTTTCTTCAAGAAAATATCCACATAAGGGAAATCCCCATGAAATTTTCAACACCGGGGCATTCTTGGATTCAGGAGGTTGACAACAACAATTCAATCATAGAGAAGTATTTGTGGTTATCAGAGGTATGGTCTCCAGTTTCACTAATAAGAACTCTTCTCTCTTGCAACAGGAGGTCACCATGCCATGTACTTTAGATGAGAGCATCCGATTTCCGTGACTACCGGATTCAAACAAAACTGTTTCACTATAGTAAATTACAGTATTTGCAGGTATCGCAGCTGAAATTTTGTGCAGACCTGTTCAGTGTGTACTTTAAGACAAGTCACGGTACTCAGGAGTGGAATAAAGTCAAGATACTGAAGAGTAGAACCAACAGGACCGATAACGAACAGCAACAGAACGTAGTACCAATCCGATTTCCAGAAGCAAGAGTTTGTATATCATGGAGGAAATTTCCAAGGAGAGGACTACAGATATCCTTTCCATGATGAAATGGATGCCCTCTGTCGATGTAGAGTTCTACGAAGCAATTTTGAAATGAAGAACCTTACGACTCCAACATCTTATGCAAATTTTAGAGCCAAAAAGTTCTATCTGCATGCAAACTTTGGAATATGTCATTAAAATACCTATGTTCTCTATGTAATTGTAATATTTGGTGTTAATTCATTAAAGTAGAACCTTGTATCATCATTTTGAAATACTTCGCAAAGATCTAGCTTCAATACTACATACTTTATGCAACTTCAAACTTCAAACACCTCTCCTGAAAAATTTACTTAAATTCAGATAGAACCCTCTGGTTCTCACCTCACGATAGTCTCCAAATAACAGAAATGAGAGATTTCTTTTTAGTTTTGGAAGTATTCGCGAATAAACGTCTCGCGAAAAGTCAGGTTTCCTAATACAGTAACACAGAAAAATATTTCACACGAAACTTAAGTCTCCTTGATGCCGAAAATATACGTTGAACCGATGTATACCTGTCAAGGTATCCTCAGTATGTACTTCCTTGAGGTTGGGCACGGGGAAATATAGCTTAGTACTATGCAATAGGGACGGCGCCGCTTGCGTGAAACTCGCTCCATCGCAATCTCTGAGCCTAGCGGCGCGAGTTTAAATGATTCAACCCGCCTTCAAAAAATTTTCGTTACCCGTTTGTAAAATTCGTTACTTTTTCGTTACTTTCGTTACCGGTAGACACCCTGATGATGAACACGTCATCCACATACCTGCCCCAGAAAAACAAGACTTTGACCTTGTTAATAATTTTGCTATGTTCTAAATCGTCCATGTAGATATTAGCGAGAATACCCGACATGGGGGAACCCATTGCTAAACCTTTTGTTTGCGAAAGAAAAATTATTATTAAACTTGAAATGATTATTGCCTAAAACAAATTTTAAGATTTCCATGAATTCGTTAATTTCAACTACTGATAATTTGCTGAAGGTTTTTAATGATTTTTATGGTATCTGGGACCGGGATGTTGGTGTACATGTCTTTTATGTCAACTGTGTGCATTGAATGTGAATCTTTTATAGTTAAATGTTTAGTTGCTTCACGTTGTTCGGACGGTTCTCGAGCTTAGTTTCGTTAATTTAATATCCTCAGTTTGTCCGTAACGTTCTATTTTTTCTTTCATGGTTTTACAGACAGGAATCTTAAGACGAATTGGGATTGGTCATCAGGCCCGGTTCCTTCTTCTCCCTCACTTGAACGTAAGCCAAAATTAGTCAATACACATTACGGGTTCCATTTTTTGAGATTTCAGATCATCGTTCTGTTGTCTAATTTCTGTTTCCTTTTTCATTCTTGGACAGACTTGGGGTGCAGGGAGAGCACAAATTATTTCACAGGCAGTGTGTCAATAAAGATCAGGTTACATAATCAAGCTCGCATCGAGATGAACAAAGCGACAATCTGCATGAATTCACATGACGCAATAGTCACAATACATGTTTTATAGTGCTGTTAATGTTTTAATATTTTTACGTGGCAAAAATGCCCCATCAAGAAAATGTCATACAGGAAATGGCATAATCAATGACACAATATACAATTTGCTCACATTGTAACAACAAGTCATGTTTGAAACAGGCTTCCTCAAACTTGACGCAGCATTTATACAGAATTATTTCACAGTGTGTTTTAGTGCGTTTTAATGAGTTTTATAGTGTTTTTTAACATTTTTGTTTGCAGTTTATTGTTTGCATGTTTTTTATTTGATGAAATGAGATGTACAAAGATTGATTGTCTAATACTACTTAAGTCAGGGCTGATGAAGGGCTAAGAAGAATAGCTCGAAACATGTCCCCTATCTAAATGTTTTGAAAATAAAAGGTATTGATTGACGGAGTTTTTCCTCGAATTGTGGCATAAAATTTCTTGTCAATACGGACCTAATGGATTCCATTATGCAGTCGAATAAAGCTGGACATTACCGTGTGCTTCCTCGGGTGGGCGTATTTTAGTGCCTATATATAAAGAGAAGGGGGATATTCAGGAAAGCTAACTACAGGGGCATTAAGTTAATGTCCCATACCATGAAAATCTGGGAAAGAGCGATAGACAAGAGGATCCGGGAGGAGACTAGCATTGGCGAGCAACAATTCGGCTTCATGCCAGGAAAAGGGACCACAGACGCAGTGTTTGCCCTGAGACAAGTAATGGAAAAGTATCGTGAAAGACAGAAGGGATTACACTTCGCATTCATGGACCTAGAGAAAGCATATGACCGGGTGCCCCGAGGAGAAGTCTGGAGATGTTTACAAGCGAAGGGAGTCCCAGAGAAGTACGTGCAGTTGGTTCATGAAATGTACAAAGACATAAGAACACAGGTTAGAAGCAGCGTTGGACTTACAGATTGGATTCCGGTTCGAGTAGGTTTACACCAAGGTTTGGCTTTAAGTCCATATCTGTTTGGCCTAATTCTGGACAAACTGTCTTGTGGATTACGAGACCAAGCCCCCTGGTGCATGATGTTTGCGGACGATATTGTGTTGTGTAGTACCACCAAAGATGTCATAGAAGAAAAACTGGAACAGTGGAGGGCAGCCTTGGAAGACAGAGGACTCAGGATTAGCAGGAAGAATACAGAGTATATGAGGTTCAATACAGACCAAGACTGTGAGATCAGAATGCAAGGGGGAATGTTAAATAGAGTGAATGAGTTTAAATACCTGGGTTCGGTGGTGACTGGAGATGGAAATCTGGATCTGGAAGTGTCACACAGGATTCAGGTAGGATGGATGAACTGGAGGAAAATGTCAGGAGCGCTCTGTGACTGCAGGATCAAGCCTAAGGTTAAGGGGAAAATATATAAAACTGTCGTAAGACCTGCATTGCTGTATGGCTCTGAAACATGGCCTGCACGCAAATTGCACACACACAGGCTTGACGTCACGGAAATGAAAATGCTCAGGTGGATGAGTGGAGTGACTAAGCATGATAGAATGGAAAATGTCAAAATAAGAGGAACATTGAAGGTTGTGGAAATATCTAAGAAGATACAAGAAAAGCGACTTCAATGGTACGGGCATGTGAGAAGAAGGGAGGAATCCTACGTGGGGAGGAAGATGCTAGACATGCAAATACAGGGAGTGAGAATGCGAGGCAGACCTAAACGAAGATGGATGGATTGTGTACAGGAGGACCTCAGAGAAAAACAGTTGTCAGAAGAGGATGTGCATGACCGGGTTAAATGGAGGAGAGCTGTCAGAAACATCGACCCCACATTGGAGTGGGAATGATGTAAAGAGAAAGAAGAAGAAGACAAGCTATTTAGGCTAATTTACATATACTTGATTCATCACTCCTGAAGAGCTACCTCTATTACGTATGTCGTTTTGTCTTGAACATTTTTGCTTGAAGACGGGCTATTATTTATTTTAGAATATGCACTGAAAATTTTAAGCACTTTGATTTTTTAGAAACCATTTGAATATCACTATCATAATAATGCTATTATTATTATGATCATGTAAAAATGAGCGGAAGTGTAGAGGACGTACGCACATAGTAGGCATAGCCAGCAGCATTCGCGACAACGCTGCCTTAAATTCAATGCCGACACCGTATTCCCTCTCATTCATATATTCCGCTCTCGCAAGTTAAATATCTCAGCTCTCCACAGAAAATTGTTTTGTGTTAGTATCTTATAATTATAATTTTCGAGATATTACTCCGCCGATAAAGCTTGCCTTTCAACGCCTGTATTTAACTCTTAGTATTAATATTTTGCAAAAGTTCTGCCTAATCAATACCATACCTGCCAACTTTTGAAAAGGGCTATCAGTAAAACTCACGCGCGACAAAAAAAATAACGATTTTCGACATACCCCGGCTTGACGAAAATAATAATACTTCTGGGCTACAAAATACAATAATTCATGCTTTAAACAAGATACTTCAATGATCTACTTACATGATTTGTAGATGAACATAACAATCAAGAAGAAGTCCATGTTAATCAGCAGCAGGCGTGGTGAATATTGGTTTGGAGCAGACATAACAGGACTTCCTTGATAGATTAAGCTGATATACGATAATTGAAAAAGGCTTTAAACAATAAAACTTGTTTAACGTAACACAGGCAAGAAATAATATAATACACACTGCAAATCACATGCTAGTTCGACTTTTAAGTCATGGTTGTGGCCTTTTTAGCTTCCTGCAAACAGTCTTGAGAAAATGTTTTGTCATAACAGGGACCAGAACTCCTGGTCTTCAAAATAGAAATAGACTCCAGAGATTCATTGGACATGGATGACCTGAACTGTGTTCTATTTTTCTTCACAAGGCTAAAAAAAACGTTCACATTCTGCATTGCTATGGGGTATGGTGAGAATAGAGAGCAATACTCTAGAAATTCGGTTATACTTAAGAAGTCCATCGGCTCCACGAATTCTTGATATTCGTGCCCAACTGGAATCACTTTCAGCATCTTGATGTGCAGCGAAAGTGTCATCTACCTGAAGAGCTGTGCACTGCCTCTGAAGCTCATTCACCACCTCATCTGTAGTTTCATTCTCTTCCTTGCATAACATGATAGGAAACTTTTCCAAGAAAGAACGAATGGAAGATAACTGTGCATCTTCAATTTTGTCTAACCTAGCAACTTGAGAATTCTTTAACACGTCATCCTTGAGTGGAAACTTGTTGATGATGTAGTCACAGGCAGTATAAAAGTAGTTTCTCACTGATGAAAAGAAAAGGGATTTATCTGTATCCGGTCCGTTCTGAAGGCCTTAACAACTTCAGATGATGCATCTTTTGCCATTTTATTTACAATACATGTCGTTTTCGTGCGACCACAACTATATTTCTTTGCAACTTCTGATGTGGGAAACATCTTCTTAAATAAAGCATCAGCATGATCAGCCGCACTTAAGGGCACATTGTGTTCCACCAAAAAGGAAGTAAACAGACACTCGGCCCTAATTACGTCACTGTCAACGTTTCCAGACTTAGCAAAAAAGGTGTTGATTTTCTTGCTATCTTCCTTCGATTTAACATAACTAATGTGTTTACCGCACTTCACATGATTACTTAAATCGTTTTTTCCACCATGTGCAATATTAATATCACACCCACATACCGTGCAAAAGGCAAATTTTTCTCCCTTTCTTGATTTTAGTATGCACGGAAAATCAACCGAGTATGATTCTTTAAATGTCTGGAAGTACTGTTTCTTGTTGGATTTGTTCATTCTCGATATCTACTAAAACATCGAAAGGAACCTGGATCACTGAACGTCACATAAAATTATAACATAAAACACTTAAGACTGCCAACACTTCATTAAAACATGTCAAGACACACAAAGCCATTAAATGAAAACGACGCCAACCTCGTGAAGAAAGAATATGCACATGGTAGAAAAACACACACACACACGTGGAACGAATGTAATTAGTCCAAGGAATACAGGAAACTACGAAGTTATAGCACAAAAACTCGAACGCTTCATTAAAATATGCCATAACCTTAAGAGACGAAAACATTCAAGGAACGCCAACTTCGCGAACAATGAACAACTAACGTGGTCAAAGAATATGGTTTAAATCGCAACGAGCGAACGGAGCGGAACAAAGAATATGCGAAGCAGAGCCTGTCGACACATGGAAGAACGGTTATCCCGGCTTCAAATTCAATTACAAATGACGACACAACCATCACACGGTTAAAAGTACGAATCATATCAAAGAACGAGCTATCGACTATCGTGGACTTGCCTTCGACCCACGCAAACAATCGATTGAACGGAAGTGGGCGGTATTATCGAATGTAAATTATCGTTTCAAATTTTTGTCCGCAAAATCGTAAAATGACACCGTTCATCCGTAAAACCGTAAAATGCTGCAATTTCCGTAAATTTTACGGATAAACCGTAAAAGTTGGCAGGTATGCAATACCTTTATTGTATTATATATAAATGATCACTTAGTGGTCATTGGTACATGTTTCGAGGCCTAATTGTTTTGGCCCCTTCATCAGCCTATACAGATAAAAAGTCAAGGCAAACAGGTGGTCGGATAGCTAAACACTCATAAAACATTCCCTTCAAAAAACCCTATTACGGTGCACCATAATGAAAGGTGAAAGATGTGAATCCAAATAAACATAAGGAAATAAAATACATAAAGAAAGAATGAAATAGTTGAAATTTGGAAAAAAATATATATAGTGTGAACACACTTTAAAATTTCACCCTTTCTTGTTGATCACAGAAATTGTGCACCCTTCATGTAGTCCAAATCTTCTGAAATACAGTATGTGGACGACAATAACTTATTTGAAATAAACCATACGCTATACCGTGGCTTGCAGATGTCAACGAAAATACAATGGCTCAGCTTTGTGGCAGTTCCATCTTACTGCGATTTGTAGATGCTAAACGATACATAATCTGCTCCGTGGCAGCATTCCAGATTATATTAATATGCCAAATACAATCCACCAGTGATAAATTTCATGGATCACAATACTTCACCATAGATGAGCCCCAAAAACCACGAAGCTGCAGTGCCGAAACAACATCTTGCCAGAATGCTTTGGAATAATTAATGAAGGAATAGCTAGCTCGTAAACTGTCTCGAAGCTAGTAATTGAATGGAGATTGTTGGTAGAAATGAAAACGTAAAAACACTTATAGTGGGAGATGTATTGAAGATAAAAGATATGCTGTCGAGAACTTTCTTGTAGAACTTTTCATGCTGAACAATTCTTACACTCATAGTATATAGATATTTTTAACGGTTAGCCCAGCGTGAGCATAAAAAGCGCACGGACGTCAGGTATTTTTTAGACTCTTTCACTGAAATCATTAGTGCTTGGCTTCCTTTGGTCATAAATTACGGTATATACTACAGAAACCTTCTTCGAGATATCCTTTACAGAATGGTGAAAACCACACCAAAATCCAAACCAGTGGTTCTTGAGATTACCCGTAACATCCCAGAATCGGGGACTTTGTTTTATACTAAATAGAGATTTAAAAAATATCCTGCCAAAGACTTATTATTAAGTACCGCAAAATGCAATTGAAATCACCAAAATTTTACACTTGAAACCTCGCTTTTTTTCTTTGGAATCACCGAAAAATTACTAACCCTAAGAATTACTTATTGATTATTGAATGGAATTAGTTATTGCAGTGAATCGATCAATAATTATTAAGTTGAGTTGGTTACGAATTAGGATTATTATGACGAACCAATTTTAAATCAACATGGTTTTTATTACGACAAATTGATCATTGATTAGTGAAACTTATGAGCTGAGACAACACAATTCTTACACCTATAGACACACAAACTTTTATACACAAAATTAATATTGAGAATTTATTAATGCTGGTTCATAAGCTCATGTTTATGGCAGTGGAGTTAATGATGATAAATAAAATAAAAAGATAATATAAAGGAATGTTATGGAGTCTTATGAGTTGAATTATGGATTTGGGATCCATATATTCTGCGGACCAGTGATATACCGTATTTCCTCGCATAATCGTCGCACATTTTAAGCCTAAAATTCGTGGAAAAAAGCAGGGTGCGACGATTATGCGAAGAATATTTAAGTTCAAAGAAGAAAACCACAATTTTTAAATAAATACTGTATTATTATTTGTTGCACGCTTGTGCACTTTCTTATTATTATTTGCTTATTATGTAACCCCTGGTGTTTCACTTTCATCAAGATCATCGTACAATTCTTGAATTTTCTCATTTTGGACACCACATGTGTAACATCACGCACGGGTCTCTGTTGCGATGCCACGGAAGTGGCCAAGTGGCTGATGCTAGACTCGGCTCGACTGACACGAGGTTTCCCTTGCGTAAGATTCCGCCAATAGCAGTTGGGCCTGTTTTAACGTCGGCGAATTGGCTCAAGCAGCGCTTCGTACGGCAGCTTCTTGAATCTCGTTATTCCGAGACCAACTCACGGAAGCGATAGGTCCACACAAGTTTCACTACCCTGGAGCTGGGTTGAGCGCGATTGTTGTTTAGCGAGCCGTGGGCCAGCCATTCGCATAGCGTGAGTCATAGCCAGCAGTAAGACCGACCAGGTCACGCAAAGTTATAAGCTTGCGGAACGTGCTGACGAAGCGCTTGCGTAGCGATTCATAGCCCGCAGGCATAAAGAAGAGATTACTTTCTTTTGAAAAGGTCACGCCAGGTTATAAGCTCGCGGAATGTGCCACGTGATGATGCTGGCCGCTCGCGTCACTGTTCATAGCCCACAGGCATAAAGACGAGATAACTTTCTTTCACCATGTTATAAAGTTGCGACAGCATGTACAACTGACTGGTACACAAATATGAATCTGCTATGCGACGATTATGCGATTAAATTTTATAAATCCATTTTAGTTTTTGAAAAGTGGGGTGCGACTATTATGCAGTGGCGACGATTATGAGAGGAAATACGGTGTACAGTGTAATATTGTAATATTGAAGTTAAAAAATGTTAAAAAGAGAATGTAAATATAAAGGTGAACTACAACAATTGGAAAAGTAATAGATTCCAAATAGACTAAGAATCAGAGGTCAGTTGTTAATAATGTTCTTTCTTTTTTTTCTTCATTTTTTCTTTGTGTGTGGTATGTGAGATAATCATTCGCCTGTTGCATTCTCTACACATTTGTGATCATAACCTGGTTAGAAGGGAAATTACTGAAATGTCACCTAGTCGTGGGCACAAATTTTTGTTATGAATAGAAATACAAGGATAGATCAAACTGTAATCTATTATAATATCAGACTTTCTATTAGTCTATGATAGACATTTGTACATAGCCAAGAATACCGTAGATTGGAGATGATTCCAATGACAAACTAGGATTCTGATGAATAAATAAAATGGAACAGTCAATAATGAAAAAAGAAACAGGAATTGTAAATTTGTAAGTAATAAATCATGTCTTAGATATAACATGGATAACTAGTAATACGACAAGAGAGTAGTTAGAACGGAGATCGTAATTTATTATTAATTTAGGGCAGATTTGTTTTTGGTTGAAATGAGTAATTACTAATATAGTTCAACATGGAGTGCAATATTATCATCTCGTGAGAGAGCTTCTTTGGGATAAGCAAGTTCCTTTAAGATCAAAACTAATACTCTACAAGAGCTTCTTTGTACCTTCTTTGTATCCAAGAGAAATACTGTACCAGCAAACTACAGGCAGTGGAGATGAAGTATTTAAGAACTATGATTCAGAAGACAAGGAGGGACAAAATAAAAAATTATAAGATACGCCATGTTGTTCAAGTAGAGCAATCTCTTAATGAGATCTGTATTGAAGCCAGGCTAGTAATGTGGGCCAGGTAAATGCCCAGTTGGCAGGACATCTATAAATGGGCATTTACCGAAAGTAGTTTTAAGCGCCCAAAAGCTGTGATTTTTTTTTTCTTTTTTTTTACTACCGTACTTGTGATTGTTACTAAAGCTTCTAAAACATAACAAAGACCATTAATCAAAGGTACATTTCATGGATAAACTAGTAATGCCCGAATATTGATAATTATAATTAAATTATCCTGTGTCAATGTTGTCAATAACATCTAAATGGGAATTATGTATATCTGGTTTGAATAAAACATTGTATTACTGAGTTAGGCCTACAGGAAAATTAGGTAGGAGTTTGATTATGGTGTGAATAGTGGCTTTGGGAGGGGGGGTGGATGGGCTAGGCCCTGGGCAGCCATTGTGCTATGATCTTGGAATAGGGGTAGGGTGGTTGTGGCCTTGATATTGGCGAGGCATTCTACCACCAGCAGCCCAGAAGAGCTATCTGTTGAGTGGTAGAGTCTGAGATAACCTCACTTCTTTCTTAGGCTATTTATATTTTTAAGTGTTAGATTAAATCATTACAAAATGCTTAGGAAAAAAGGACCTATTTGGAACTTTAAATTGGAAAGGGAAAGGAGTATCTTGTAAATAATGTAATAAGGACTATTAACAGTCACATTGTAACAAAATGGGAAAGCACATAAAAAAGTACCCTAAGGATCTAAAACTAAGTGCTTCAGTTAGGTAAAGTTACAGTGGTTGAAAAAACTTTTCCAAAAAAAAAAAAAACAACTTATGAACCTTTACTAATTGAAGTGGATGATTTCAACAACAAATCTGCAGTACCAAGCACAAGCTCAGCCTCAGAACCAAAATCAAGTTCTTTCAGTGAATTCCTACAACAACTTCCGCAGCCTATTTTGGCCTCAACTCCTGTTTTTATGGATAAATATATATATGTACACTGACCGGCACGAAAAACGCAACACCCAATAAATGTTGTGAAATTATTGTGTAATTTATCTATTTAATCAAAGTGAAGCACTTTAACCAATTTTTTTTTGACGGGGTATGTTATTGGTGTTGCTTTGCAAGCAAACAAAGAAAGAAGTGTTGATTGTTGATTGCACTAGCCTCAATTGATTTTTCCCGCGCAACCTGGAAAACACATCACTGGATGTAACCCAATAATGTGTTCCCACTCTTATAGCGCTTAGTGTTGTACTTTCAATTGTTCCCTTTTCAATCACATGTGTTTGTGGGATCTTTCTGTGATTGTCGTAATTAGCTTTCTGGAGCAAACATGCCCTTAAGCCCTGAACAAGCTGCAAAAGTTGTTGCTTTGGTGGAAGATGGTCGCAGCATGCAATACATTGCAGAAGTGTTGAGGATTACAGCTTCCACGATTTCCAGAACCGTACGAAGGTACAGGGAAACTGGAGGCTTTGCAAGGAGTCCAGGATCAGGTCCGAGAAGAACAAAATGGAAGAGAGATGTCCGCTTCTTACAACTTCAAGTTCTTCACGACCGTCACTCCACAGCCATTAAAGCACGAAATCGACTCCACCAAGTTTGAGAGGTCGATGCTAGTGGGAGAACCGTCCGAAGAAGGTTGGAAGAAGCCAATCTTCAATCCAGAAGACCAGTTACAGACCCAGAACCTACCAGAGAACATCGCACAGCTCGACTACGTTTTGCAACGGAACATCATGGCTGGACAGTACAACAATGGGAACAACTGTTGTTCGCCGATGAGTCGTGGTTTGGCCTCCGATCACCTGACGGAAGAGAGAGGGTCTGTAGAAGGCCAGAGGAAAGGTATTCCCCTTACACATTCTCATCCAGGGCGCCATTTCAGGGTGGTTGTGTGATGGTGTGAGCAGGAATCAGTATGGCTGCAAGGACGGATTTGGTCTTCGAGGAGAATGGGAGCCTCACTGCACATCGGTATGTGGAGGAAATCCTTCTGGAGCATGTTGTGCCTTTCGCTCCATTTATTGGTGATGATTTCACACTAATGCAAGACGATGCACGCCCACATGTTAAGAAAGTTCTTGGGTGAAGCAGGGATTCATGCTATGGCTTGGCCTGCTCGAAGCCCTGATTTGAATCCTCTTGAGCACGTTTGGGACCGGCTAGGGAGAAGAGCCCGTCAGTGCTATCCAGATACCCTACAGGACCTACGGAATGTCCTCCTGGAAGAATGGGAGATGATTCCTCAACAGGACATTACAGCATTAATCAGGAGCATCCCTGAAAGATTGAATGCCGTCATTGGTACAAGAGGTGGCAAAACACGCTTTTAAAGATGCGAACAGAGGTCTCCGAGATCATCTCCGAGGTCTGTGAAATAATGTGTGAAGTGTATAAAATCAAAACAGAAGTGAGGACCTTTAGGACCTTATTCAAAATTTCCCGCTCTTTTAGCGCTCTTTCCTTGAAGTGTGCATCACTGGCTTAATTTTTAAATTTGTGTATAATCATCTTTTATTTTCCATTGTTAGACACCTACATCATATAGTAGATTAGTGTTATAAAAGTGTCATAAATTTGAAATAAATTTCAGTTTTTGTAAGAAATTGAAGTGTTGCATTTTTCGTGCCGGTCAATGTATATACATATATGGCTAAAACAATATTTATATAAGCGTTGCATATTGAATCATCATCATCATCTTGAGCAGTTTCCGACCGCTGGTCGGGTCTGCTTGGAACATAAGCCTCTCCATCGTTTCCTGTCCATCCACCATCTCTCGTCTTTCACTGTGTCCCAGCACACTCCTCTTTCCTCCACACTCTTCTTAACTCCTTTTGTCCATCTGTCCCTTGGTCTTCCCCTTGGCCTCCTTCCCTTAATTTCCACTCCAAACATCTTCTTCGGTATCCTCTCCTCTCGCATCCTCCTCACATGTCCATACCATTGTAGCCTAGATCGCTCTATTCTATTTTGCAATAGTTCCTCTCTTACCATCTCTCTGACTCTCTCATTCCTTACTCTGTCCATTCTTGTTACTCCTACCCTACTCCTCTGGAACTTCATCTCCACTGCTCGTATTTTATTCTTGTCCCTTTCCTTCATCACCCATGTTTCTGAACCTTATGTCAAAATTGCCACAAAGTAGGTCTTGTAGATGATTCCTTTACATTTTTGTGGTACATCTTTATTCCATATCATCCCCCTAACACTCTTGAAAAATCCATCTGTGCACCTTCCCCTTTCAATTATTTCCATCCTATTGCCTCCCTTTTCTTCAATTATGCTTCCCAAGTACTTGAAGCATTCTACTTTCTGCAACCGGTCCTCCAAGTGTTATGCCCATATCCAGTATGTTCTGCCTCCTAGTTGTGATGACCACTTCACTCTTTTGTGCTGAGAACTTGATCCCATATGATAACACTACCTTCTCCCACTCATCTAATTGCTCTTGTAACGTGTTTTTCGAGGGGTTTTATGCAACTGGCATAAGTCAGTAGGAAGCCATTCTATATTTATTTACGCGGCAAATTGTTCAGCCAAGAGAATTTTTCATGTTAATTTATTATTATTATTAATTTATTATAATTATTATTAAGGTATTTTCGGAGCATTTTATAAAAATTATTAGCATTCAGATAGGTTTTCTATGTCTTAGAAAACGCTATCAAGCAAATTATTACGAACGACAATATCATAGAAAATTAAGTGATTACGGAATTTTACGGAGTTTTGTCAGTTAGGGTATTTGAGAGACATGACTCACTGGGATTTCGAATACAAGCTGATTCCTGTCGAGAAGTATTACGCAAGGCTGGGTCGCAAGATCTAGAAAAGGCGAATTGTTGGAACGGAAAACGACTTCTCCCTCTCGCGCGCCGAGTGTAATGAGGCAGAGGAGGGGAACTAGCGGCGTGCTCAGCCAATCAGTGAGGACGACGTAAGCTAGATGTCGGTACCATGGTGGGGGAGCCAACGTGTGGATATATCGTTCGACGCGCCGTGAAACGTGGACTATCTGTGTAGAACTTGCGGAGTACGGTTGCAAGTGCGTGTCGCTCCGATGTTCAGTGGAGTTGAAGACTAACTTTTGCAAAACTTAACCAGTGCGGTTGTACGAGTGTTTGGGTCCGAGGTACGGACCATAGAATTATCTAATCTACCAGAATATCATCAAATTCCGACGGAGATGACGACGTCCAGGAGACTGTGGGAAGCTCACAGCATCAGCAAGTACGAGGGAAATGCCTTGGCAATTTCCAATGGTAAGCGCAAATGACGCAGAAATACGCAATCTCTCATTTTTCTTTGTTTTACATTTCATATTTCAGTAACTTCATAGCTTGGAAATAAGAGTAAAATCAATTTATCAGACTCCGTTTTCACGTAATTTTCTATCGGTAATATTCAAATCACAACGCTCCAATTTAAATTTTATAGTTATTATTATTATTAATTTTGCTATACTTGTTTTATATAATAAATTCATTTCTTTTACAATGCAATCTTTGCTTTCAGTAGGTAGCATTACATATAGACCAATTCCTTCTCCTGATACAATTGTTTGTTGGGTTAATGATCAAATCATACCACGATCTGAGTGAATAGAGTCTTGAAGGTGTTCTGCCAGAGCTAGACGTTGTTAAATACAAATTTAGATTTCAACATTGCATTGAGGTCTTGGCGCCCATTAAAACAACATAGCTTAGGCAAAGGTAAACAGTTACATTTCTCACCCAACAGTGTGGGCTAGCCAAACTGCCACATTGTACGCTCAACGTTAGGGGCTAGCAAAACGTTACACTTGTCGCTCAACGTGAGGGCGAAAGAAACCATTACATTTGTCGCTACCAACATGGGGCATTAATAACCATTACACTCTTGTACTTCTTCCTCAACCTCTCCCCATACCAGAAGGTCATCAGCAAACAACATTGCCTTCATTTTCCTTTCCCCAATGCTATTTACCACTTTTCGTATGATTTCATCCATCACCACTATAAATAACAGCGGTGAGAGGGCACTTCCTTGTTTCAGACCACTCTCCAGTTGAAACCATTCCGTTCTCTCCCTTCCCACCTTTACACAGCTTTTGCTTACCTCGTAGATTGCTTTCACTCTTGCCACTGTCTCCGTGTTCACTGCTTTTGCTCTCATTGCTTCCCATACCTTGTTTCTATTAATACTATCATATGCTTTCTCAATATCCAAGAAGGTCATCACCAGATCCTTCCCATATTCATAATGGTGTTCTTGTAGCTGTCTTACAGCCAAGATGAGGTCAACTGTGACCTTCCTGGCCTGAATCCATACTGTTCTTCCCTCAGCCCATCTTCAACTTCTGTCCGAATTCTTCTCTCCAGTACCTTCTCAAATATTTTGGTGCAGTGGCACATGAGTGTAATTCCCCTGTAGTTCTTGCATTCCTTCCTACTTCCCTTTTTAAATATGGGTATTGTTATCCCTCTTTTCCAGTCCGCTGGTATTTTCTCCTCCCTCCATATAACTTTCATTACTCGAAAGAGCCACTGTGTTCCCATCACCCCTGCTGCTCTCACCATCTCCACACTCACTTCGTCTATTCCTGGTGCCTTTACCCCTTTCATCTTCCTTAATGCTTCCACCACTTCTTTCCATGTCAATTCCTTTTTCTGAAATGTCTTGGTCACTGTCAGTTTCTTCCTCCACAATGTCCACTATGCTGGTTTCAGTTGGATTTAGGAGTTCCTTGAAGTATTCTCTCCAGATAACCTATACTTCTTCCATATTTTCACCTCCTTTCCATTCCTGTCCACCATTCTGACATTTTCCGCTGTATCTCTTCTCTTTGCCTTTATCATTCCATACAACACTTTCTTACTGCCATCACAGTCCTCCTCCATCATTTCTGTCCATTTCTCCAGCCATTTCTTTTTCTCTTCCTTCACTACTTCTCCTGCTTCTTTCTTCCGCTCTTGGTATTCTTCTCTTGTTCTGTCTATCCTCTGTTGGAACCATTTCCAGAATGCTTCATTTGTCTTTTTCACTGCTTCCTTAGTTCTGGGGTTCCACCATGGTGTTTCCTTCCACCTTTTCTTTCCACTAGTTCTGCCACAAACAACTTCCGCTGCTTCTACCAATACGTCCCTGAACCTATTCCATTCTTCTTCACTTGTTCTCGGATCATCCTTCGGTAATTTGTTCCTCACTAATATCTGGAACTTCTCCTTATTTCCATCCTCCTTCAGCTTCCATGTCCTTATTCTTCTTTCTTGGTTCTCAGTTCTCCTCTTTTCCTTTAGTCCTCTCACCTTCGTACAATCAATCATGGTTCAGTATTGATTAAAAGCCAAATATAAAGGGACAGGAATTCCGCCTGATCAATACAAAAAATTTTCAGTCAAGGGGCTATACTATACCCATTTGGTTGGTACATGTTTCGAAGCCTTCCATGGCCCCTTCATCAGCCATACACATAAACATATTGTCAGTACAATCTTGGAATAACATTGAAAAGGTTAAAACTAACAAGAGAAAACTTGATGAAAATGAGACATAAAAAAAGCCATGAGGACAGTTGTGGTACAAATACGTTGAGTAAAACTTGTCCTAAGAAAACCTTACGAATATACGTAACAAACAAATGGAAAAACACATTAAAAATAATATATGTTAAAATGAAAACTTGAAGTGCAATTTATATGACTCTTGTAATAATCTTAGAGTTTTGATAAAATATAATAGCAGGATTCCGTGTCCGAAAATCTAGGGAATTCGACCCATAGAAAGAGTTATAAGTATGTTAAAAACTGATAGTCATATTAAGACTTTGTTGACTTCATACGAAGGATCGTTGGTAGAAAGAACAACACATCGCCATGCATGAAAGTCAAATCGGCCAAGCTTGATGAAAGCCTCTTGAAATGGAGACTAAAGGAAAGTTGAGCATCTTGTGTTTAGGAAATCCAAAATTTTCTTCTAGTAGACATATGGGCTTTAGGAGAAACCTAAAGGGGAGATAAATCTAGTATTAAGAAAAATAAAAGCAATTAAATAATCGGCAAATGAAATTGGGACAAACGAAAAACATAGAACGGAAAAGAGCTGTTTAACAGAAAAAATAACGAACTTACGTCATAGCAGAGGGAACGTGACTTCCGACGCAGGGAAAACGTAGAGAATCTGGCCAGCTTAAACGAGTGAAAGTGAACAGCTGAGCACGCAAAACAAAGCAGAGTGTTGGACGGGGGAGGGGAGGTGAAGGAGCGCTGCCGTGGAGTGGCGGAGGTCGGGAAATAAGGGAGGGAAGAAAGGGAGATGAGGGAGGGAAGCCGGCTGCGTAAAGAGAGCTTAGGGCGTTTATTATAACCTTTGTTTGCTGTTATGATAAAATCTGACAAGGTGTCAAATAAAACATTAGGGTCAAAAGATATTTCATTTAAGTTGGGGGATTGAAAATTCTCTGTGCGGAGTTAATTTCAATGGACTCTATGATATTCATTAGAGAGCCCTTATTAACATGATGCAGAATTTCGAGGTCATTGTCAATGTTGGTAAATTTATGGTTCATCTCACTCATGTGAGAAGCCATGGCTGAAAATCTCCTGCATTTGGTAGCGTTGACATGCTCAGAAAATCTGGTAATGATACTTCTCCCCGTTTGACCTATGTAGTTGGTTTTGCAGTCATTACAACTTAATTTATAAATACCAGAAGCACTGTATTTATCTTTGCGGTTCAAAGTGTGTGAATTGAAAAACAAGTTACAGGTTTTATAGGCTATTTTCATGTTGCATTTTTTGAAGATGTTAGTGATACTGTAAACGGAATTGTTAGGATAGGTGAAAACTGTAAACAAAGGTTTTTCGGGTTTGTCTGGAATTAGGTGGGTGGCTGGTTTATTTTTAATTTTCCTGATGATGTTTACATAATTCCGATTGAAACCATTAATTTCGGCTGTTTGATAAATAATTTTAATTTCTGTATTACGGTCCTGTTTAGAAAGGGGTAACTTGAGGGCCCTGTTAACAAAACTGAAAAAGGTTGCTTTTTTATGGGAACCTGGGTGGGTAGAATCGTGCCTGATGGTGGTGTGCGATTGCGTAGGCTTTCTGAAAATTTTATAATGAAGCCTGTTGTTTACTTTGGCAACAGAGGTGTCTAGAAAATTAATCTTATTGTCGATAGCCGACTCCAAAGTGAATTTAATGTTGGGGTCTATACTATTCAAATCATTGAAAACTCGGTCAATACCCTGGATGTTGTCATTGACAATAAAGAAAACATCATCAACATACCTGCCCCAAAATTCTATTCCCTTAATATTGTTAATTATTTTAATGTGCTCAAGATGGTCTAGGTAAATATTGGCAATGATGCCCGAAAGCGGGGAGCCCATGGCTAATGCTTCTTTCTGCTTGTAGATAACATTATTAAAAGTGAAAAAGTTATTGCTTAAGGTGAGATCAAGGATTGTCATAAACTCTTCAATTTCAACCTTTGACAATTTGTCATTTTCAATTAAATTATTCCTAATGATGTTTGAAACAGACTGTACTGGGATGCTGGTATACATATCTATTATATCCACACTGTGGAGAGAGTGCTAATTATTTAGGTACAAACTTGAAGTCTTGGTACAAAAATCTAAGGTGTTGGTAAAAAATGTTTTGGCTTTGAAAGTGTAATGATTTTTTAAGAATTTTTTAATAAACTGCGTAGTTTTGTAAAGGGGACTGTTTCTGAAGTTTACTATGGGTCTTATGGGAATATTAATTTTGTGAATTTTGGGTAAAGCTCGCAAGGTTGGAAGTCCTGGATTCATGGCAACAAGGCGGCTAGCTTGTTTTTCGTCTAACAGAAAAACAGTATTTTTGATGATATTTTTTAATTTTATTATTTATTATATTATTTATTTCCACGAACCTACTACGTTGTCGTAGGAAGGCGGAGAGAGGTGATACTCCGACGTGGAGCGTCCCAGGTGGCGGATAGGGGGGTCCTCACCAGTTTTGCTGGCGGACTTGAGCGAAATAAAATAGCTCTCGCGGACCAAACACACTCCCATTTCTCATCAATCATCCTATCATATTCCATTCATCACCTTTCCAGATCACATCTGGTATTGTAATCCCTGACTACGGTCAGATCATGGGTCCTAGACCAGACGATCAACTCAAGTATGAACAGTCTTCTAATGAACTCTTCCACCGCAAGGCACCATTCGGATACGGTGGGGTGCCGCGTAGAAGAGTCAGGTGAGTCGGAGCGCCTGGAAACCCGAAAGTCCAAATACAAACTCAAAATTAACAATTAATTTTCATTCTTTGCAACATTAAACATAAATTCGTTAATTAAAATTTGAAAACTTAAGCATTTAACCGATATATTGGACCAACACAAGATCTTAACAACAGCACTTCAAGAACTTAGAAACACAGATCAAGACCCCATTGAATCTGGAGGATACCGTCTCTACAAGGGACCTCCAGGACCATGAGTTATGAAAAATGTCCCCCAATTTGGTATGGGATTTTTAGTACATACCAGTATTATTGATTCAGTGGAAGACTTTTCGTCGAACTCATCAAGGTTAGCAACTTTAACAATTAGGACAGGAAACAAAATATACTCTTTGATAAACGTTCATGCCCCAACTAATGACAAGAATGTCAAAAAATTTAGAGATGAAACGGACAATTTTTGGGAAGAACTTGCCTTACTAATATCAAACATTCCAGACACTCATGTTAAAATCTTGCTTGGGGATTTTAATGCAAAAATTGGTCAAGAAAGAAAATTTCGTCCAATAGTAGGTAAGTGGCCAGCTCACAAATTCACTAACAAGAATGGTCAAAGATTAATCACCCTTTGTGAAGAACATGGCCTACGTCTCGAAACTACTAGATTTAAGCGAAGACCACAGAAACTTATGACCTGGAAATGCCCTAATAGTGCACTAGGGGAATTCCAGATAGACCATGTTGCAATGGATAAAAAGTTCTACAAAGAAATATATAACGTGAAGGTACTACGTGGGGTCGATGTTGACTCTGATCATTATATATCCAAGATAAAGATCAAGTTAACTCCACGACGTAAACAAAAATCGTCAAACTCGACCATGCAAAGGCAATATGACCCTAGTTATTTAATAAATAATGTGTCCTATAAGGAAAAGTCTAAAACTCTCTTAAGTGACAAGCTAGAAACGATGGTTGACACACTGAAAACCGTTGCTGTCGAAATTGCCCCTATTAGGAAAAGGAAAAAGCATGCATGGTGGAATGCGGAATGTGATGCTGCAATTCGGAAAAGACACACAGCATGGCTCAATGATTATTATTATTATAAATTATTTATTATTATTTATAAATTCCCCTTTTCAGGGGACCAAACATGGCGTAATCAAGGGAGAGAGGTCGGGACTGTATGGAGGGTGGCCGAGAACCTCCCATTTTAATTTCTGCAGGAGTGCCGTGACTGTGTTGGCCCTATGAGGTCGTGCATTGTCTTGGAGCGACCATGGCGGCTATGGCGATCACTGTCACTCGGCGGTCCTGGGTAATGAGTGTATCAACCAGCTGGACGTTGTCATCGGTAATGCAGAGGGGTGCCCCACACCAGGCATCATTGGCTAACGACAGCCGTCCTTCCCTGAAGCGCTTGTGCCACGCCTTGACCCTTGCAAGGGACATGCAGTGTTCGCCGTACACTTGTGACATTCGGCGATGAATGACCATTCCCCCTACTCCTTCCGCTGTCAGAAACCGAACAACACCTCTTTGCTCTTCGGTAGACACCTCCATGTCACTGTTTGCAATGCGACTAGCAGCGTTGAACGATTGATGCATGCTGCTGCTCGCTTTGTATCATCACGTGACGTGCACGCGTGCCCTCTAGCGACAGGCTGTGACCTTCCAAGCTCTGGTCGGAACCACACCTCGTAACACACGCCACGATTAGCCGATGTCGTCACCGGTTTGCGCATTCCAGCCTCCGGCTCATTACTTTTTGAATGCACCTTAAAATTTGGATTTCAACAATGTCATTGCAGTCATCTGGAGTCAATGACTAGCATGAATAGTTGCCAAGCATACCACATAGAACAGGAAATATCCAATAGATTTCACAAAAGGATGGTAGTAACACCTAGGAACCCAACTGTCAGCTGTTTTGTAGTTTTACACCGATTTCAAAGGATTGTGCTATCAAATTAACATAATAATAATAATAATAATGTTATTGGTTTTGCGTCCCTTTTAACAACTGTGGCTTTTAGAGATGCCGGGATGCCGGAATATTGCCCCGAAGGGGATCTTTAACATGCCAGTAAATGTACCGACACAGCTACCTCACACCCTCAAATGGCAACAGGCTGCGCCCGGATTCGATCCTGCAACCTTGGGAACAGAAGGCGAGAAAATTACCACTGAGCCACACAGCCAGTCTCTATCAACTTTACCACAACACACCAAAGATCAGAAAATGAACTAATGTCAATGTTTAAATAATACAGGAGTTCTTCCTGGTACAGACCTGAACAGCTTTCGCACCACAGAACTTCAGTTTACAAAAGAACTATATTTACCTTGGTCAAATTTCCTTCATGTCCAGGTAATTTAACAGCAGGCACTAATGTTGCAATATCCATTCCTTCCAGTTCATCTGCTTCATACTGAAATATCACAGCTGTTTCCGCATCAGCCGACATGATGCAACCGGCACAATCTGTAACAAGCTGGAAACAAACATTTCTATGTAGTAGTATTCCACTATTTCAAGTAAGAAAAATACACACATTTAACTCTTCATATTCTAATTGGAATCATCAATGCGACAGAGTTTTTTCCTTCATGCTACAGGTTAAGCAAACCTTTTCACCGATTTAAAAAAAAAATACAATAATGAAATATTTAATAACAGACTCTGGAAAAATTGACAAGGTAGAAAAGTTTAAGTATTTG
The DNA here is from genome assembly GCA_946902985.2 of Meconema thalassinum. Taxonomy (NCBI): domain Eukaryota; kingdom Metazoa; phylum Arthropoda; class Insecta; order Orthoptera; family Tettigoniidae; genus Meconema; species Meconema thalassinum. The sequence continues at coordinate 132,613,921 of OX336396.1, forward strand.
GGAGAAATTATTCAAATTAATGGACTAGACAAAGAAGCAAATACAGCATGAATACGAAATTGGAATAAGCTTTTCAACCGCCGAAGGATACCTACAATAAGAAAAATCTTTCTATTGCAACTAAAATCCGACATTACAATACGGTAATTAAGCCGGAAAGTCTCTATGCTTCAGAATGTATGTTTTCCATTTAAAAAAGGTGAAATAGAAGAGTTAGAGAAAAAGGAAAGAAGGATACTTAGAAAAATATTGGGACCATTATTTTAAAAACAAAGTGGAGAGTTCAGATACAGAAAAAATTACGACCTCTACAAAAATAAAGAAATTGAAAAAATCTACGATTCGATCAGGAAAAGGAGGGTTAATTTCTTTGGACACGTAATCAGGATGAATAACACCAGACTCACAAAACAAATTTTCAGTCAAGTATACAAAAGCAAGAATGGAAATAATCTATGGGTACAAAGTGTAAAAAGGGATATGGAAGAGATGGAAGTAACAATAGATATTATTCAAGACATTTTCAGAAATATGATCAAAAATGTCAAGGGTTTCCAGGAGAAAGAAAAGAAGAAGCAGGTTAACATTTGGACGGAAGAGAGAAGGAGACAAAGTGAAGTAATGAAGAACTACTGGAAGGCAAGAAAGGATAAAGGAAATAAGAGACAGTGAATGCAATGGGTTATTATACACGGTCCAAATATGGCCAAAATCAAGGAAAGAAGAAATATTTAAAAAATAAACAAAGCAAAACAATTAAAACCAACACAAGAATCGGACATGACATTGTTGCAGGGATTTTTTTTTATTTTTTTTTCCGGGAAGAACTTGATGCTTTCAGCCCATCATCGCATACCGTATGCTACTATTAAAGCTCTAATTGAATTTTTTCAGAGAAAGTTCTAATAAATTACCATAAGTAAAAGAGCGGGAGGAAAAAAAAAAGCACCACTTCTCCGAGTTACGAGACCATATCAAATTTAGAAACCATCAATTAGTCAACTCTCTCTCACAAAGCAAATGAGATTAGCACATCCATCATAGCTGGCTAGTACAGCTAGGTAGCTATAGGCTCCGGGCGTAAACTGAAGTGCTGCTGTAAGCTGACGTTCCGAGAAGCGGCTACATGCCACGCTCAGAGGAGTATTGAGTACATCGAAAACCTGTGAGCATTTATTCTATTATTGTATACAGTAACGCTGTAAAAATATTGCTTAGTATCGTTGGTTCTAATAATAAGAATTGTAACACACAGAACAATGTAATGTTCTACATCATGATCTCACAAAATTGATTTGAAAACACGGTGCATATTGATGCCGAATGGCAATCCGTAAGATTAAATTGAGCATTTGGGATTTAATTAGCTCATTTCTAACTAGATTTGTGGAAGTTAAAAGTTAGTTTGGACTTTCAGCAACCGTTTGAGCTCACGAAAACTAAGGAAAACAAGTTAACCTATGGCTTGTATAGGCCTACTACTGCTTCTGAAACCCAGCTCGGCCCCCTATCAAAACTTTTGTATATTTAGATTTTCCTATGGATCCTGGGGACATCAGCTTCTCTGGCACCTAGTTTTTAGGATACCTGAAGTGTTGCATTATTTCATGTCCAGTTTCATTTTTGTCTTAATTATACATGTATGTTACACCACGACATTACCTCCTTAATATCTCGGAAATTTTCCTCCACTTCCTCGGGGTTTGAGGTTAAAAGTAGTTTGGACATTTAGGAAACGTTTGAGTGTACAAAAATTATAGGTCATCGCTTTGGAAAAAAAGTTAATCTACGGTTGAAAATATGCTTACTTACACTGTTCTTCTTCTAAGCTGCCAATTCAAATCCCTCCAATTCGGTCCCCTCGAAAAATGTAGAATATTTTAGACTCTTATAGCGATCTTGTATCAGCTTCACTGGTACTAAGTTTCATGTTTCTAGGCTGTCTAGAAATCCCTCATTGATTCATGTTTATTTTCAGAATTTACCTACACATCACTCCACCTCGGCCATGGTAACATACACAAGCTTATTAGTTTGGCCACTCGTAGTGTGGCGGTGCATTTCTTACCCCAACACACTGAGCCTATAGTGTGTCAGGAAAGCTAACTTTGTAGTTTAACATGACTGTTAATCTCGCATCATAAGACACGGGTCTTCCTTTTAACGTGGAATCCGAACCACAGGACATGGCATTTCATTTTGAAAATCTCTTGTGCATTGAACGGGAATCGAACGCGGTCCGCCATGGTGAGAGGCCAACTCAAGACCGCTGCGCCACCACACCCCACATGTCAGGACATGGGAGGTTTTCGTAGGTATTTAATATCTTTTATTTCTCCTTATACCCTCATTAACCAGTAAGATACTTTCTCCCTTCCCTTTCCAAGTTGTATTAATCACGGCGACTGTTTGAAGGTGCAGTATCACATGGTATCCCCTACACCAACAATATGATTTTCTAGTTTCCAAATACATGACCAAAGTCCAATGAAGCCAAGCTTGAACAAACCAACATGTAGTGCTGGTCGCATACCTGCCAACCTTCGGAGGTCAAAAATAGGAAGATTTTTTAAAATTCTAGATTTCATCATGCGCAGTATACAGTGGCGTGGGCAAAAGAGGGTACACAAAAGACCTGCATGTCTTTATTGGCAAAGTATGAATTCAGCATAAAATTCACAAAAATGTAAACAATCATCAATCATCGAGTAGTATGTATGGCAAATATTTAAACGTAAGAGAACACAATTGTGTGCTTAAAGAAAATGCATACAATCATTCTGATGGAATACACTTCGCATTCGCTACCACAGATTCAAGTTTTGTCAAACTAAAGTTAATTAGGCTACCATGGACAACTTACCAAATTATGATTAGGTGATGTATATACATGTGGATGGTAATCTTGAGACTGCTTACTGATTTAATGCAGACCTTGTAGCCGACTTTGCTCTCTTCAAAAATGCCCTGTCATACTGCTGCTCGTAGCAATTTCCAGCTAGGCTTGATTTAACCACTAACAGGTTGTTGAGGTTTTCGTCATTCAGAGATGATCGGAATTGTGTCCTTGTCTTCTTCACCTGACTAAACAATCTCTCACATTCAACGTTGCTGTGAAGGGATTGTTAATATTGACAGCATTACTCTAGCTAGTCTGTCATATTTCAGACACCCATCTCCACCTCGTATATCCCCTATAGCAGACCAAGAACAATCTGCTCTTTTTCCTTCCACAATAGAAGATGGCAAATCCTCCATTTGGAGAGCACAAAACTGGCATTGTAATGCATCCATTGCTTGGTGCTCATCTTCACCGTCTTTTTTTGGCAACATAATTGGAAACTTAGAGATATAATACTTCACGGCACTAAAGGAAGCAGTAGACAAAGACCTTATCTGTGCCACTTGAGCATTAACAGAAAACTCACTGTCCAAATTAAATTTATGAATAATATAATCAGAGGCTGCAGTGAAGTAGTTCCTGACGTGCAAATAAAAGACCTTCTCCTCAAGAGCCAGATTTTCTACACAACTAGATGTTGTTGAACCAATTACCAAATCATCATCAGCTTTCTGATTCTCTCCTGTGTGATAGACCACTTCTAAAATTGTGCAATAATTCTTGATGGCCACTGGCTTAACAAACCTACAGAGAATTTCCGTCAGCAAATCAATAAGTATGGATCTTAGGACATGGATGTGAGGTGCTTGCGATTGAAGAACTTTGTTATATTTTTCAAATGTAGGGATGGTAAATGCCAGAAACAAGCAAAATGCCTCATTTAACTTAGATGACAGAAAAAGAAATAGCCTCTCCTGTCTTGAAATACTAACAGATTGACTTGGTTCCGTCACTTTTTTCCGTACAGACGGAGAAGAAGAACTGCTCTCCAACTTCCTTTTGCCAATGATAACATGTGCTTGATCTTGTACTCTGTTGTTCACACTAACAGAGCTGGGCAGAGCTCTTGACATAAAGGAAGCAAACGAGATACACCTAGCCAAACGAAACAATCCCTACAATCTAAATGAACACACGTTCATGGAGAGCTCACCCCTCTTCACGCTACTAAAAAACACACCCTGTCGGAAACAAAACACAATTTAGCGACACAGCCAAGCTAGATAAAAAAAGGGGTGGAAATTAGGGGGTTATTAATAGGTAATTGTTATCTGGATCAGGTGTACGATGTACTTTTCTTCTGCAATAAACCAAGGCCCATATTCGCGGCAGTATTAAAGGTGCCGGGACGTCCTCATAAGACCGTCAACGCTTAGTTCGAATGGGTTATGCTCCACGCGTGGCGAGGGCTAATCCACGGTCTTTAATAATTGTAGACCCACCTCATTCAATAACATACATCTTATCTAGGTTGGCAACACCTCACATAAACACATCGCTATCATTCCCCACAGCACGTAGGAGCAGGGGGGAGAAAGCAGGGAAAAACCAGTCGTTAAGATAACCACCGCAGTCTACCGCACAGTGAGTTCCAGTGAGCACGAAAACTGCGAGTAGCTGTTGTACGGAAGACAATCAGATAAGTAGTTAGCCTAAAATTTTATAGTTTAACCATAGTTTACAACCATATAATCTCTCTAAAGTACAATCTATGGATAGCTATCACCATTTAGCATTTCACCTAACATATATACTGCTGATGATCGCTTGACGATCGAAACTGGTCATCCTAGTGTTTTATTAATCTCATGTAATTTATTTCAGGATTAGGGCATAACCAATCTCTTTTGGGTACATTCGTGTTGACCGACTTAAAAGCACTAAACTCTTGTTTACTAAGGCAACACTGAAAATATGGCTTCAAACACCACAATGTTTTGTTTAAATAATAATAAATATCAATCATTATCTCATCAATTTGCACAGGAAGGGAATCAGCACCTTTCTCAGCAGCCAGATGAATTAAATGGCATGGGCATCCTACAACAATTATGTTTTTACACTGCTCTTTTAATTTCGCAGCAACACCATTTTTCCTCTCTATCATAACAGGGGCATTGTCTGCACTAAAAGCTATACAGTTTGCCATTGAAATGGCATGTCTTTCCAGAAGACGCAGAAGCAAATTACATACCTGCCAACCTTCGGAAGTCAAAAATAGGAACATTTTTTAAATTATAGATTTCATCATGCGCAGTATACCGTGGCGAGGGCGAATGAGGGTACACGAAAGACCTGCGTGTCTTTATTGGCAAAGTATGAATTCAGCATAAAATTCACAAAAATGTAAACAATCTTCAATCATCGAGTAGTATGTTTGGCCAATATTTAAACGTAAGAGAACATAATTGTGTGTTTAAAGAAAATGCATACAATCATTCGTATGGATTACACGTCGAATTCGCTACCACATATTCATTCTACTTTAGATTCCGCCATGGTCCGTATTGACAAGAGATTATAAACCAATATAGTACAATATATTTCCGTCAATCAATACCAAACTGAAATATATTGTACTATATTGGATTATTACCACATATTCACGTAGGCTTGACAACTGTTTGTCCGTAATATACCACCAATCAGTATGCGGTACGGCGATCAGCTGACTCACCATTCCGAAATCGCAGCTATGGAGCTCACAGCCAAGCGAGGAACTTACACAAACTTGCACAAAAAACCAAGGTTACGCAAATCACAAAATAAATTACGACTTACGAGAGAATCTCCTTGAGCAGGGTGTCTACTGTAAGGATGAAGTAAAACTTAGTTACTTTTCAGCTACCTTTTAGTTACCTTTTAGTTAATTTTAGTTACCTTTGAATTCAAGATACGTCTGCTGTCTGCAAGTAAAGGGGCTCATCACACGGTGAAGAAAAACAACAATGAACTGTGTTTAAAGCGGTAAATACAATTCACTTAGGGAGTTATAAAAGAATTAAAAATAATAAATAAATACTAGATATTTATTATCAAATGAGTTGTTTCAGATAATACGTCGTCTTGTGCACAAGGCGTTTTTATAATTGCCAAGAGGTTGCTCTGCACTAGACCATTTGGCGAGATTTCCTTTGTCACCGCGGTAGATCACGAAGAAATTTATGGGACGTTACGGGATTGTAACCGAATTCTGTCTTCGCAGTCAGGTACGGAGAAATTTCGAGATGTTACACGAACGGCGCTGGTCTCACCCGTTTGTCGAGATTCCCGTAGTTTTCGCGATAGAACACGGATAAATATCGCGATTTAGATAATCGGTGTCACTTTTGGTCATTCGATGAGATTTCCATTGTCCTTGAGGTCGGGCACGAGAAAATATAGCATTATTACGCAATCGGCGCCACTTGCTGTCCGTTTGACAATAATCCAGTTGTCCTCGTCATTGAATGCGGATAAATATCGTGATGTACCGCAAACGCTGCCGCCCTCGGCCGTTTTAAGAGATTCACGTTGTCCTCGCGATATTGTGCATACCACGCCGCACCCGGCCGTTGAACGAATGTATATTCGTCCTGACAGAATGGTGGAGGCAAGCTCAAGGTTGGACATGGTTAAAATTCACGAGTAGTTATGGACAAGTTGTATGGCCGGCGCCGTGATTCCCGCTGTCCCTATGCTGTGGTTGGGAGTTCATCGGTTCAGGGTGGATCACGAGGAGAAATTAGTATCGTGACGCTACGTAGGCTGTCATATCTAAGTGGGTTAATGCACTTCTCGCTCCCCGTACGCTTTTGAGTATACGGACATGGGAAAAGTAGCGAGTAGGTTTCGGAATGTTTCGTGATTGGTGCCCGATCACCTTTGACGGGATTCCCGCAGTCCTCGTGGTCAAAAGTTCACGCTAGGGTACGGGTTTTATGATTTTACGTAACTGACGTTGATTTCGGTCCATTTGACGAGATTCCCGCAGACAAGTCGTGCGGTCAGCTGGCCGTCTTGAGGATGAATGTTCGAAGTAGATATCAAATATTAAGAATTATTCTGAGAGGATTGCACGAATAATACGACTAGAGGACAAGTTTTCTTTCGAAAGCCAATCACGAATTATACACGTTTTCGAAATAACCGGTTAGATTATAATATTATTCATAATGTTGAATTTTGGGCTTATGCCGTGTTTTATTATATTGCAATTCGACGCGTTTCGAAAGAAACCATGTCTTTCATCGTCAGGAATAATCTGGAATACGACAATGTTGCTAAGAGAAAGCAACGAAGAACATATAGAAGGTGCCCAAAGATGGACGCCATTATAGCCCCATGTTAGGGACAACGGAAAGCAGCAGTGAATTACTTTCTCAGGGTTCTGATAATAGGTAGCCAGGATTCACTGAGATTGTAGCCGGTGTCGCGGTTGAAATTATCTGGGTGTTTACGTATTTCAACCGCCTCCCTGATGATTCTGGGACGATATTGCTTTATACGGGCAAGAACATCCACCCCTTGGAACATGACATCATGGCCAGGTGTTAAAGCATGATCGGCAACAGCTGATTTATCAGGTTGAATGAGCCTGATACATCTATTATGTTCCTTAATGCGAGTGCATATTGTTCTCGAAGTCTGCCCGATGTAAACCTTGCCACAAGTACAGGGAACTCTGTAGATACCCGGTTGTTGCAATTTAGGCAAACTGTCCTTAGTTGGTCGCAGGAGTTGCCTAATCTTAACAGAAGTTCCAAATACAGTCCGTATGTTGTATCGACGTAGGATTTTAGCAATACGATCCGTTGTGTTATGTATGTACGGAAGGTAAGCAGTTCCTCTTACATCTCTTTTCTCAACTGACGTCCTATTATTATTTGTTGGTTTCAGAACCGTAGAAATCAAAGCCTTGCTATAACCGTTACTCTCAAAGGTGGTTCGCAGGGTGTTAATTTCTTCTTGTAAAGAAGACACTTCACAAATCCTCCTAGCCCTGGTAGTTAGAGTTGTAAGGATACCATGTCGTATTCCAGATTATTCCTGACGATGAAAGACATGGTTTCTTTCGAAACGCGTCGAATTGCAATATAATAAAACACGGCATAAGCCCAAAATTCAACATTATGAATAATAACACGGGCCGTGAAAGTCTAAATGACAATATTAGATTATAATATATCCGATGGAACCAAAGTTCGAAGGAAAAATAGACATATAACGGAATTTCGAATTAACCACACTGGATGTCGCAAATTTACGAGACAGATTTTTAAAATAAGTTATAGCCCACGTATTTCGAAGCTTTTTCATAATTCTTTTTCGAAACGGTAACATTTCGCAGGATTGCGACATTAAATTATTTTTCGTTATTTCTGGACTTCAATTTGCCATAGTCTCCAAATAAATGCGAGAAATGCGAGGTTTCTGATTAGTTTCAGAAGTTTTCGCGAATAAACGTCTCGCGAAAAGTCAGATTTCCTAATAACACAGATAAATATTTCACACAAAACTAAAACGTCTTCTTGATGCCGAAAATATACGCTGAATGATGTATACCACTCAAGGTTTCCTCAGTATGCATTTCCTTGAGCTCAGGCACGGGGAAATATAGCTTATGCAAACGGCGGTGCTTGCGTGAAACTCGCTCCATCGCAATCTCTGAGCCTAGAGGCGCGAGTTTAAAAGATTCAATCCGCCTCCAAACAATTTTCGTTACCCGTATGTAAAATTCGTTACTTTTTCGTTACGTTCGTTACCCATTTGTAAAATTCGTTACTTTCGTTACCGGTCGACACCTGTTGAGAACGGAAATTATTTGCAGTTCCTTTTTCTTTTACAATATATCACTGGGGCCCGAAATTCGGAAGAAATAATAGTAATTAAGAAGATCGGAAGACGAGGGGAAAATTCGGAAAGTTTCCGAATAAATCGGAAGATTTGGCAGGTATGAAATTACCAATGTTAGCACCAGTCGAGTCACCTTCCAAATTTTCCATGGATAGCGAACGATTTTCAATCATCTCCGATTCTTTGTTGAAAAATGACACGACGACAGGATACAGCTTACTATCTCTATCATTGTACCATCAGTGGAGATCGCGAAAGGCCCACATTTTAAAATATTAATAATTTTTGAATCGGCGTCACGTGCCATTTCATGAACAATGGCGGATGTTTTTGTCCTGCCACAGGCATATTTCTTCGCAATTTCCGAATCCGGGAACATTTTTCTAAACAATTGTCCCGCGTGATCAGAACATGATAACGAGAGGTTATGTTCTACGACGAACGCCGTGAACAAACATTCTGCTCGAATGGCAGCATTATCTTCATTCCCGTGAACAAAAAACGTACCTAATTTTTTGTTCTTCTGTAAACAACTAGCACTGTCCTTGTGTTTTGAAGTGTTGCTGTGAGTTACAATGTCAGTTTTTCCACCATGAGAAATATTTATATCGCAACGACACACGGAACAAAGAGCAAAATGGTTTCCTCCACTAGATGGTAAAATGAATGGAAATTCAGTTTTATAGCTTTCTTTGAACACTTGGAGATAACGTTTATGAGGTTTTGTCGCCATAACTTGACGAGAAAAACTTAAAACACACGACACGGAACCATCATCGACACAACTCGTTGAAATAATTATCTACCGACGCACACATTAGTACTTCAATTAAATGCACTAAACGTGACGCTAGCAGAGTATAAACACGTGGCGTCAAACGGAGGAAGTCACAATTGCCGCGCATAGCAAACAAGGTTTCACCCATTCTGCAGTCACGTGGCCAGCCTCGACTAATCAGCGTAGGCTTGACGTCTATTTGTCCGTGAAATACCACCAATCAGTATGCGGTAGGCCGATCAGCTGACTCACCATTCCGAGATCACGGCTATAGAGCTCACTGCCAAGCGATGAACTTACAAAAACTTACACAAAAAACAAGGTTACGCAAATCACAAAAGCAATTACGACTTACGAGAGAATCTCCTTGTGAATAGAAATTATTTGCAGTCCCTTTTTCTTTTACAATATATCACTGGGGACCGAAATTCGGAAGAAATAATAGTAATTAAGAAGATCGGAAGACAAGGTGAAAAATCGGAAAGTTTCCGAATAAATCGGAAGGGTTGGCAGGTATGTGGTCGGCTCCAAAATAGGCTAACAATAACAAAATAAAAATACCGTATTTACTCGCCTATTACACCACCACCCCCCAATATTCTACTATTATTGGGGTGGAAAATAGTTGTAAAAAAAAAGGAATTGGGAAGAAGAAATAATCAGAAAAATGCAGCAAATAGGCCTACAACATTCCAGTTACCTGTAAAATCCGTGCTTTTGCCTGCACCACCTGTGCATTGTTGACCTCGACAACGGCCACTCACTCCCCCCAACCCCCAGCTAATGAGTTCTGTGTCTCGCGACCCGCACGGGCGTGTGTATTGTATAATTAAGAAGCGTGCAGTACAGAAGCGATACTGAAAATGAGCAAAAGAACAAGTTTTACGGCATCCTTCAAGTTGAAAGTGCTAGAATTTGCTGTAGAAAATGGAGTGAAAGCTGCGAGTCGTAAACACTACGTGCAGTCGTGTATTGGCGCAACCTTCTTTTCGTGTAATCTGCGAGTGGATTGTGAGAGCATGGGAACTAATCACTCCCGATATCGTAGTAAAAAAAAAAAACAGGAATTACTTCCGCTCTGGATGAAACAGACGACCATCTACTTTGGGAAGGGGAGAGTGAAACTCAGGATCCGGATCAGCCACCCAGCAATGACGACAGCGACGATTCCACAGAGTGATCTCGAGCACACTAGCACAAAAGGTAAGAAGAAATACATTTTTAATATTTCTTATTAAAGTACTTTATAAAAGTCGGTCGGTATTAGAAACAAATCTTTCGTATTTCAGTTGCCACGTAACATTGCAACACTGCGTAACCTTGAACTCGACGCATGCACTGTTGTGCGGCTGCAGCGCTGACTCTGTCCTGTGGCCAGTCAGCTGTGATGTGCAAGAGAGTGGCTATTTAAATAGGCTATTATCACTTTTATCGTAAATAAAGTATAGGTTAAAATAACTATTTTGTGTGTTGATTTAAGGACGCTAGGTGCTACTTTGTGTGCCTTTATACCACGCCATCCTAACCTATATCAAGGGAAATTTTCACCTATTATCCCCCCCTATTTTTGAAGCCGAAGATTCTGAAGAAAAAAAAAGGGGTGATATAGGCGAGTAAATACGGTACATACAATTTGAAATTCCACTATACACAACGTCATGAGCAGCAATGAGCTATCAATGGCCAAGATAGCCTTGTATCAGATGGCTGACCCCACTGTGGTTAATTCAGTTACGGGCTTTAGTTAGTTATTGTTGTTTTAAGAGGCAGAACTACGAGGTCATCTGCCCCAGTTAGGGGGTTTGCAACATTGTGAACCTGTATGTACCATATGTACTCGGCTATAGGACCCCCTCGCCTATAGTATCCCCCTTCATTTTCGAGTGTCAAAATACAACATTCTTGGAAATTGACGAATTCTTTACTATAGTTATTCTGATTGTGGCTGCACTGTCTGCCTCAGGCTTCTGAGACATTCTGTCAAACAAACACGGTGCGGCTATAACAGGGAAAGTGTGATATCCTTTCAGAGGTGGTTGGCAATAATACCAGATGTTGGATCATTGTTGGCTGCTTGGGCCATACCTTTCAATCATACGCGAGCTCTGTTGCTAACAAGGCATGACCTTGTATGAAGAACGCAGTATCTGTCTTTGCTTCTGTGCGTACGGGCTATGACTCGTGCTATGCGACATGTGACCGGTCGGCCGACATATACACGCTATGCGAGAGGTGGCCAGCCGGCCACACGTGCCGTGCTGCCGCATTCATGTAAGGACGAAACGCTAGTGGCCGGCCGGCATACACATGCCAGTCTACACTCTGTCGTGTATTTAGAAACAAAGAACGTGTTATAAGTAGGGATTTTGTCTTCAGCCAGCATGTTCTACAGGTGTGGCCTGGTAGTCTATTCGGTCTTTGGGGAACTCGCTGCGCGGATGTTGTGGTGTGCCATTCCTGGTAAACTTAGTTTATTTTAATTAAATATACCGTACTATGTAGCATCAAAATAACATAGCTTATTTTTACTCTCTCCCTTTCCCAAAAGAATTTATTTTTGCGAAGCTCGTGTCTACATAACCCCCCAAATTTAGGAACTAATAATTTAGAAAAAAGGGGGTCCTATAGCCGAGTAATTACGATAACCCCATAGGTATGTGTAGAATTTGTCTGAAAACCTGTGTTATTTTGATGGCTGTATTAGCGTGTGTATTTGCAACCGAGGGATTGGGGAAGGAAGCAGCCATCGCTGTAATTTACATACCATCCCGTCCTGCATTTGCCTGGAGTAGAAATAGGAAACCACGGAAAACTACTTCTAGAATGACTGAGGCAGGCATTGAACCCTCCTCTTCCAGTTTTGCCTCATGAGGCTGAGTGTGCCCCATTCCATGCCTCAGACCAGAATTAATTCTTTTGTCAGGGTCGGGTATCGAACCCAGACCTCAGAGGTGACAACAAAGCATGCCAACTACTGCGAAAGGTGGTCGACCTAAGAAATGACTGACTGAAAGAGGACAAGTTTGTTCACATTCTGTGTCAATGTTGTATTCAATTGGCAAAAGTGACCAGAAGCAAGTAGAAGTGCACTCTGCACCTTAATGGGACTAACGCTAGGAAGAAGAATTTAAACCACTAACGGCCATAACTTAATGTCATACTAAGCAAATCTTGATCCATATTCCCTGTTCCGGAGCAGATGACCTCGTAGTTCCGCCCCTTGAAACCTCAATAACTAACTAACCAACTATTCCCTTGATGATGCAACAGTCAAAGCACTCCTGAAGAAAAGCATAACCTGCTGTAATTCAATGTATGTGTGTTTCATCCTGCAGTGGTACTTAACCCCTATGCTGCTATGTTCAACTTTACTGCAATGGCAATTCCACCCCATACACTGAAATATTCAACTTTAGTCCACAGTCTCAACATTTTATAACTGCTTGATATCACGAACGACTCAACTCAACAAGGCGAGAGAATGTGTTTGTACTGCTCTGTGGTGTGCCGCCACCTAATGGTAATACCAGAAAGTTCTCTCTCTCTCTTTTTTTTTTTTTTTTTTTTTCAGTGGTTCCAAATAATGTCAAAATGTACAGTATGTTACCACTGTAATTGAGCCGGTTGGAATCCGTCTCACGTGTTCGTTCCCCAGGAGACCCATCTCAAGATCCCTTGATCGCCCTGGTCGACAGCCGAAAATGAATAAAGAGAAATTTTAAAAAAAGAAAACTTTATTATGAGAAAATGATGTAGGACCCATATCCAAACCCCTTGATCTATTAGTCGGGAAGCCGACAATGTGAACTTCAAGATATATGACGTTGTTCATTGTATGTGATTTACGTGTACGCAACTGTACACGGAGAACTCCGAACCATTGAACAGTGTCCCTTTTTAAACTTTCAGCCTATCACGGAGAGGCTGGATGGTGTGATAATCTGTGCCAACGGGAATGTAAGAGAACTTATTATGTTGTCGTATAAAACTGGCGTACTGTTATGCTCAGCAGTTGGCAATATGAAAACGCGCACTCAGAATCTCAATTGTTTTAGAGTGTGTACTATTCCCACTGCATCTCTAGGCAGCACTTCTGTCATAGCGCACATGCGCAGAGATGAAAATTTTGGCTTGCTGTTAGTGAGAGCGTGAGTGACGCCAATCATTCTAAGATGAGGGAATGGACTGGATAGACGTATTGTTTGAAACCGAGCGCGCCTCGGCGCTATGTGGCCGTGGACAGACAAGTATGATGAACTTATACTAAACGAACTGGAATCTCAATACGGTATCTTATAACTCGGACTATTTTAAATTTGTTCTAAATTACTTAGATTTTGTGGCTTCCAGTGGCGTCGGAAAGCCAGAGCCAAAAAGACTTTCAGATTTTTCTTAAGGCATCATTTGCTACAAAGGCTGCTTGGGGCTTTGGCTATATTTTTTTTCAGCTATAAGCTGTTTCCATTACTTTTAAAATATTTATGGTGTGGACCTATGATCATGCAATCTGGTACCTTTCTTTTCTTAATATCTGCAACATTGTACTTGTGTGCATGCAAGATGCCACGTTTATCAGGTAGGAATGGCGCCATCGTATCTGTAGGGACATATTATTATTAATAATAATTATTTTGATATGTTTTCTCTTTCAGTTCCCTTATTTTAATAAATAAAAAAGAGTGTATTAGTTTGGACTGGGCAACAGTTGACTAAAGAATGTCTAGCGTCCTTTGTTTTGCTTGGCATTTGTTGTTCAAAAAGGAGTCTTCGCCATTTTCTGTAGCAAACAGACGCATTCTTTTAGAACTCTTGATATTTGATTTTTAAAATTCTGTTTGATGTTTAAAAGGCGTCTTGAATAGTAAATATTTGTGTTCTAATGCGAATTTGATTAACGTGATGTTTTATTCGGGTGCTACGAGTGACATTTCTGTTAGAATTCAGTGTTTCTTCACATGCTATGATGATTGATTTTCGGAGTGGGTTACTGACGCCTAGCCTTGGTTCCTTTTCGCAAGGATGCGTGATGTGAAATTATGTTGATCGGCCAAGTGCAATTAATTTGCTGCTTCTACTTAAAGTAATTTCGAGTGGAATATTTTCTTTTCGATTTCTGGTGTAGTTTTCTCTCCCGAGAAAACTGTATTTTTTGTGACCTCTTGGCAATGTATTGTTGATGTGCTGAGGGCCATTGGGCGGATTTTTCCATCCTCGGAATGATGTTGATCTTTAATGTATTTGTTTTCACTCGGGCTATAGTTTGACAATTTTCTTTATTGCGATTTGCCAGGCAATCGGGAGTGCTAGCTTTGGCTTACGTGATCTGATATTTTTCATTCCCCTCCAATGGGTTGTTCAGAGTCCCATGCTGTGTTCATTTATATGTTTTGAAAACGAACATACATGCTGTATTTTCTTTTGTTCAATACAAATGAGTTTCACTAATTCTTCTTTAGTTTCGGGGGTAGTTTGCAAACCTTTCCGGCTTCAAGGGGAAACCTTTTCCAGACCTTCCGCTCAACGGATATCCTATCCGAAGTCCTCATCCTTCCCTGTGTGTTGTGACCCTTCCGGGGCGGGCTTGGGGCAACTATAATGATTTTCGAGGTCGGGGCTCCTTTCGGACCTCCGATGCCGAATAGTCGAGGCAGTAATATTGTTTGAGAGTGTTCTTGTGTATGTAGAATGGCAGAAGATGAAATCGAAGCTTTTACCTTACAAAATTGTTTTGAGTAATATTTACTGCCATATTTGCTTGCGTATATCTCGCCCCCGCGTGTGTTTTTCGGGAATATAGACATTCCCCACGTATATCTCGCACCGAAAAATTTCACACGTATTTTCGGTCAAAAAAATGTGAGATATACGCGAGCAAATACGGTACTTGTTTTTGTTCACCAGAGTATTTTTTTTACAGTCAAGTATTTGTGAAAATATTGTTACGTGCCACCCCCTAGTGGCACTTTTGTTAACTGGATTACGGTGGGTAGGAAGCACAACACCGTCTCCCACAAGTCCAACACCTCCTCCACGTGGTGGTAGACGGGCAACGGCATGAAGTAGGGGATTGCCTGTAGGGGTGAAGTACAGTGGGGACTTGGTGTGCCCCGGGACCGCTACGGTAGCTGTGAAGGCTCTATGGGAACCCTGAAAAGTGACGGCTGACGGGGCTCTGGTGAAGCTACGATAGGCCTAGCAAGCCAGTAGTGGATATCATATTTCCTTTCAAACCAGGAACAGGCCTCGGAAAGGACGGATGCAAACGACGACAACACAGATATGCTAATGGACTACGAATTGGGACATTAAACATACAGACACTGACAGGAAAAGTGGAGGAGATTGTAGATGTGATGTAGAGAAGAAAACCGGATGTACTGGGCTTGGCAGAAACAAGATGGAAAGGAGAAGGTCGCAGAGAACTGAGGAAAGGGTACCGGTTGTACTGGAGTGGGAACAGTGAAGGAAGGAGCAGCGGAGTAGGAGTAGTTGTGAGAGATGGAATGAAGGAAGAGGTAAAGGGAATAAGTGTCAGGATCATGAAGATCAGAGTAACTGTAAAGGGAAGAAGCCTAGAGATAGCCCAGGTATATGCCCCTCAAGTTGGATGTACAGCTCAAGAGAAGGAAGACTTTGAGGAGGAGCTACAACAGCAGTTGAATGGTCAGAGCATCATTGTCATGGGAGATTTGAATGCACATGTAGGAAGTGAAAGGCAAGGATATGAAAATGTATTGGGAGCAGAAGGATGGGGTAGCAGGAATGAAGAAGGGAGAAAGTTGCTGGAATTTTGCAAGAGAAACGGTTTAGTGGTAGGCAACTCCTGGTTCCGGAAGAAAGAAAGCCACAAGGTAACGTGGTACAGCAGTAATTTAACAAAGAAATCTTTGGTCGATTACATGCTGTACGACTGGGAAATGAAGAGAAGTGTCAGAGATATAAAGGCAATACCATAAGAGGCCTTAGATAGTGACCACAGGTTACTTGTAATGAGCCTGGGAGTTGT
Source organism: Meconema thalassinum (assembly GCA_946902985.2). Lineage (NCBI taxonomy): Eukaryota > Metazoa > Arthropoda > Insecta > Orthoptera > Tettigoniidae > Meconema > Meconema thalassinum. The sequence continues at coordinate 132,630,442 of OX336396.1, forward strand.
TAAGGATAGCAAGAGGACAGAGTACCAGGAAAGGAGAATCAAAGTATGGAAACTCAAGGAAAAGGAAGTCAAGGAAGAATTCCAGAAGATAATAAGGGAAAGGATGCCAACAGACAATCCTAAAACAGGGGAAGAGGAATGGAAGCAATTCAAAAACACAATGGTGGAAGCTGCAGTGGCAGTATGTGGAAGAACAAGCAACAGAAAGCGGTGTAAAGAGACACCATGGTGGAATGAGAGAGTAAAAGAAGCTGTGGGAAGGAAGAACAAGGCTTTCAGAGTGTGGTTCCAGGAAAGAACTGATCTGGCAAGGGAAGATTATAAGATGAAGAAGAAAGAAGCAAACAAGATTGTCGCAGAGGAGAGGAAGAAGTGGATGGTAAAGTGGACAGAGATGATGGAAGAAGACAGCAGAGGAAATAAGAAAGTACTTTATGGGATGGTCAAAAGTAAGAGAAGAGGTCTGCGAGAGGATGTGGTAATGATGGACAAAAACGGAAATGAGGTACACAACAAAGAGACACTCAAGACAGTGTGGAAAGAGTACTTTGAGGATTTGCTGAATCCAAATGGTCATAGGGAGGAAGACAATGTATTGGAAGATGGAGAAGACAACACAGGAATGGAAAAGGACCTGACTTGGAGAGAACTGGAAATGGCTATAGACAAGATGAAAGGAGGAAGGGCACCAGGTGTGGATGAAGTGAGTGTTGAAATGGTGAAGGCAGCAGGGGAGGTTGGGAAACAGTGGCTGTACCGTGTGATGAGGGTGTAATGGAAGGAGAAAAAGACCCCAGAAGATTGGAAGAAAGGATTAATTGTCCCAATATTTAAGAAAGGAGTGCAGAAATTACAGGGGAGTCACACTCATATCTCACTGTGCCAAGATATATGAAAAGATATTAGAAAGTAGAATACGAGCCAAAGTGGAGAGAAAATTGAGAGAGGAACAGTATGGATTCAGACCTGGGAGATCAACAGTGGAACTCATATTTTCAGTGAGACAGCTCCAGGAACACCACTACGAATTTGGAGAGGATCTGTTGATGGCCTTCCTGGACATCGAAAAGGCCTATGATAGTGTGTGTAGGGAGAAGGTTTGGAAAGCAATGGAAAACATGGGAGTGGAAAAAGAGACTGTAGGCAGAGTGAAGGAGATGTATTGTGGAAGCGTGAGTTGTGTGAAAGTTGGAGGGGAAAGAACAGACTGGTTCAGACAAATGAGTGGCCTGAAACAGGGTAGTGCGCTGTCACCCCTTCTCTTTATTGTGGTTATGGACGAGGTAATGACACGGATAGCAGGAAAGATAGGAGAAGATAAGATGAAAGCAATGGTGTTTGCAGATGATCTCATGGTCTGGGGAAACAAGGAGGAGGAAATTCAGGAGCAACTGAAGGCTTGGGAAGAAACAGTGGTAGAGTACGGATGGAAGTTCAACATCAGTAAATGTGAGATCCTGTTAACGACCAGGAAAAAGGACAGACCAAAGAGTGGGATAACACTTGGAGATGGACAGCTGAAGAAGGTGGAAAGTCTCAAGTACTTGGGAAGTATAGTGGAGGAAAATGGGAGAAATGACAAAGAGATTACGGAACGTGGCAGACAGGCAGAAGCATTTCTGAGAAGCATTAGGAGCTTAGTGTGGAATAAAGATGTCCCACAAAAAAGGAAGGAAGTGTTATACAGAAGCTACTATATCCCGATACTGACCTATGCTTCAGAAACGTGGACAATGAAGAAAAGAGACATAAGCAGAATACAGGCAGGTGAAATGAAGTTCCTGCGAAGTAGGATCGGAGTAACAAGAAGAGACAGGGTGAGGAATGAAAATGTCAGGGAAATGGTGAAAGAGGAGCCCTTGCAAGGTAGGATTGAGACATCAAGACTGAGGTGGTATGGACACTTAAAAAGAATGGATGAGAAGAAGATTCCCAAGCGGATACATGAGATGCAGATTCAGAAGAAACGACCAAGGGGAAGACCGAGAGATAGATGGCTGAAAGGAGTGGAGGAATGTGTCAAGAAGAGAGGCGAGGACTGGACCAGAGTGACAGCGGAGAGGTGGTGGGAAGAAAGAACTAAGTGGCGAGGCTTATGTTCCAAACAGACCCAGCCTGGGGCTGGAAACTGTACAAGATGATGATGATGATGATGAGGAAGCACAACACCAATTACTGCTTTGAAGAGAAGTTAGCTTTATTGCTTGCAGGAAGATACACTACTCATCAGCAAATACAAGCAATTGGAACCTTACTCCAGTTTCCTCAAGTCTCCTGCTTATAGAGAGCCCTTGCCCTCTTTTACTTGTCAACAGTTAATTTTCTCGCTAATGAGTCTGGTGGCCTTGACGGAACTACATGCAACTCTCCCCTATGTACACAAATTACAGTTACTTACGAAAACCTGCTAAGATACACGCTGCTCCGCTGTTCACTAGTTGGGAAACAATGTCACTGGGTTTCGTAACTCGCGCAGCACTTCACTACAAAACCTCTGACGCTCAGTGAAATCACACTCACTCAAAGCACAGGCAGTCCCCTGTATGCTTCTCACTTCCTCGCTGTCAAGAGAAACGGCTTCACTAGGGGTTTCGCAAGTCACCACACTTCTCTCGCTCAGGATAATTGCTCACACTATCTCGTAAAACACAACACAACAGAAAAACTCTCCCCTCACTGTTGAAGCCGCTTATATAGCAGGCTGGTGACTCAATGAATTCTAGAATCGTCCATTACACACGGCTTCTCGACATTTCCTCACTGGCTGGGTCACGAATATTCTGGACCATCCCTTTCACTTCGCAGTCCATTGCGTAACGCGCACGTAATACACTGAGGCAGAGCACACACAGCCCGGGGGAGCTGTGACTCATGCGGCGAGCGACAAAACAAACTCACAGCCTTAACACCACCCCCTTCCTAAAAGGCTGATCGTCCCGATCAATCATTGGTCCGTCTGTGTCCATCCGTAGGCTGCCAGGCGATCTCGATGCACGATCTTCATCTTCGCCCTCGGGCTCCGCTGGATCCTGTAGACGACATCGTTGATCCGTTTCACGACTCGGTACGGGCCCTCCCAGGACTTCTGCAGTTTGGGTGACAGGCCTTTCTTCCGTAATGGGTTGAAGAGCCAGACCAGGTCGTCCTCGTGGAATCCTCCAGCATCCGTCTGTTGGTCGTATCGGGTCTTCATTCGGTCGGTCTCGATCCGCAGTTTCCCCCTCGCGAACGCGTGCACGTCCTCCAGTTGGTCGACCAGTTCTTGACAATACTGACTTACCGGGACCGGATCATTCCCAGGTCGGCCGAAGGCAAGATCGACAGGTAGGCGAAGCTCCCTCCCAAACATGGCCCGGGCTGGTGTGCACCCGGTGGCTTCATGCACGGCGGCGCGGTAGGCCAGGAGAAATAGTGGAAGATGTTTGTCCCAATCCTTCTGGAGCTCGCTGACGACTATTTGGAGATGGTTCTCGATGGTGCGATTGAATCGCTCTACCATCCCGTCGGACTGAGGGTGTAACGGCGGTGTCCTTGTCTTCCGGATTCCTAGCAGCTGGCATAGGTTCTGGAACACCTGCGACTCGAAGTTCCTCCCTTGGTCGGAGTGCAGCTCCAGGGGTACTCCGTACCGGCTGACGACTTCCTTCACCAGGGTCTCCGCGATCGTCGCGGCTTCTTGGTTAGGGAGCGCATACGCCTCCGGCCATTTGGTAAAGTAGTCGCTGACGACCAATATGTAGCGGTTCCCTGCCTCGCTTAACGGGAATGGCCCAGCAACATCGATGGCCACTCTCTCCATGGGGCCGCCCACGTTGTAGGTCTTCAGTGGACCCCGTCGTCTACGTCCTGGGCCCTTGCTGGCTGCGCAATCGTGGCACCTCGCGCAGTGGTTCTCCACGTCAGTTCGGCATCCGGTCCAGTAGAACCGCTCTCTCTGCTTCTCCAGGGTCTTCTTTATCCCTAGGTGTCCAACAGATGCTCCTCCATGGACTTCCTTCAGGACTTCCTCTGTCATAGCCTTTGGAACGACGACTTGTTCCCGAGATGTCTTCCCATCGGTGCTCTCCCAGGTACGGCATATAAGGCCATCCCTCACAACCAGCGAGTCCCACTGCGCCCAGTAGGAATAAAACTTTGGGCTGCAGTCACTCACAATGTTCCACCCGGGTCTGGGGACACAGGCCCTCTTCCATTCGGCTATCAGTCCCAGGTCATCATCTTCTGCTTGTGCCCGCGTGAAAGATTCGCGGCTCCAGTTCCCTTTAAGTTCCACAGTAGTCCGTCGGCACTGTATCCCGGTGTTCTCCTCCCTCCTAGTACAGAAGGTGCAGTCTTCGGGGCACGGTCTTCGTGACAGGGCGTCGGCATTAGAATGCAGTTGGCCTTTCCTGTGCTGGATCTCGAAGTTGTACTGTTGAAGCCTCTCTAACCACCGCGCGAGTTGACCCTTGGGCTGTTTGAAGTTCAGGAGCCACCGCAGGGATGCATGGTCGGTCCTGATGAGAAATTCTTGCCCGTACAGGTACTTGTGGAAGTGTTCGATGGTCTTCACGATGGCGAGCAGTTCCTTCCTGGTGACGCAATAGTTCCTCTCTGGCTTTGACAAGGCTTTGCTGAAGTAGGCCACTACTCTCTCCTCGCCGTCCACTATTTGCGACAGGATTCCCCCTATACCAAAGTCGCTGGCATCGGTATCGACGATGAACCTTGTTCCAGGTCTGGGGTAGGCCAGAATAGGCGCGGTGCACAGAGCCTGCTTGAGTTGTTCGAAGGCACTGTGGCATTCTGCTGTCCATGTGAAGAGTTGGTCCTTCTCAGTCAGTCGATGCAGTGGTTTGGCGATGTCGGCGAATCCTCTCACGAAGCGACGGTAACAAGTGCTGAGTCCCAGGAAGCTTCGTAGTTGGGACTTGTCCTTCGGAACTGGCCACTCCCTCACAGCTGCGGTATTTTCTGGGTCGGTGCGCACCCCTTCCTCGGAGACAATATGCCCAAGGTACTGGACCTGCTTCTGGAAGAGCTGACACTTCTTGGGGCTCAACTTCAGCTGGGCAGCCCGTAGCTTCATCAAGATCTCCTTCAGGTTGCTGTAGTGCTCCTCGAAGCTTTTTCCCAGAACTCTTACGTCGTCTAGGTAGACCAGGCAGGTCTTCCAGTGTAGTCCCCTCAGAATGGACTCCATTAGCCTTTCGAAGGTCGCAGGGGCGTTGCACAGACCGAATGGCATGACGGTGAACTGCCAGAGCCCGCTGCCCACAGAGAACGCCGTTTTCTCGCGGTCCTTAGGGTGGACCTCCACCTGCCAGTAGCCACTCTTCAAATCCAAGGTGGAGAACCATCTTGATCCTGATATTGTGTCCAGCGTGTCGTCGATCCGGGGTAGAGGGTAGCTGTCCTTCTCCGTGACGTCATTCACCTGTCTGTAGTCCACGCAGAACCTGGTGGAACCGTCCTTCTTCTTCACTAGCACGACCGGAGAACTCCAAGGACTATGTGATGGCTCGATCACCCCTTGCACCTTCATCTCTTCTACCATCCGGTCGACTTCCGCTTGCTTGGCGAGCAGGACACGTCGGAATGGGGCTCTAATCGGTGTGCTGTCCCAACGTCGATTCTGTGCTGGACCAAGCTCGTCCTACCGAAATCTTTGCTCCCCACAGAGAAGACATCCTGGAATTCGCGTAGCAGGTCCTGAAGTTGGCGTGATTGCTCCTAGTCTAAATGGTCCTGGGATCCTTGGTACAGCTTCTGTAGTTCTTCTGGCAAGGCGCGTCTTCTTCGGTTGTCCGTCTGCAGGTGTCTGTCCTTCCTGTCTGTGATGCGGGCAATCCAGGTAACGGGCTCGCAGACTCCTAGGTTGGTGTCCCGGTGAACCGTAATGTCGTAGTCGTTCAGGTTGGACAGGCGGACATACGGACGAGAAGTCGTGTCGATGAGGGTCTTGGCAACTAGCAATCCTTTTGTCTGGATGTCCTCAATTTTGGCTAGATGACAGCCGCCACTCCCTCAGCAGTTCTGTCGACAATTACGGCGGCGCTGACTTCTGTCCTGGCGGGAACGATGACGTCCTCTCTCAGCCTTACTCGTCGTGCAGTGACGGCCTCGTGTGCTGGTTGCAAAGCAAGTTCCTCATTTCCGAAGTGCAGAGTGTTGGTACTCAGATCCAAGATGATGTTGTTCTGGTCCAGGAAGTCCAGTCCGATGATCACTTCATTTGATACGTCAGCCACAAGCACTGGATGCTTCACCGCCCGTCGACCAATGACGAACTCCAGTGATGCTTCGCCATGTACCGGTGCAGTCTCTCCAGTCGCCGTTATTAGTTGGAGGTTCCTTTGTGTGGGTTGCACTCTCCACTTCGGGATCACGGTGGGACTGACGATGGTCCTCGATGCTCTCCCATGTCGATTAGCATGGGCCAGCTCTCTCCGTTGACGACTCCGTCGACCATCAGGCTGCTATTATCCCTCCGCAACTGCATCACACGAACTTGGACTGCCGGGGCTTGACGACTGTCACAAGCCAACCTTTGCCCCCCAAGGCTGGCTGATACTTGCTTTCCTGGGCCGCGCGGTTTCCCTACGACTGACTGTTCCGACGGAAACCCTTGGCGGCGGCGATCACCGCAGTCCTTGCTCAGGTGGCCTCTCTTACGGCAGGTCCAGCAGGTCGGTAGTCCTCTTCCGGGCCGCCTCTCCGGATGTCCTTCGGCTACGTTTTTGTTGGTGGTACTGCGACTCTTGAAGAACCGGCCTAGCGCCTCCATCAGTTCATCGGCCAGGGGCTTGGTCTTGTCGGCTTTGGCTGGTTCGTCGACGTCCACCTGACGCACCCGCGCGCGCATTCTAGATACCTGCTTTGCCGTCTCGACTCAAGTGCGTGGCTCAGCGCATCTGCCAGGGTCTTATTGCGTGCGAGTCGCAGCGCCCGTTGAGTGTCCAAGTCCCGTACCCGTCGGTGAAGGCCTGCGTCGCAATCTGTTCCAGAAAGTCGGCCGGCGCTGTTGGATAGGCGAGCCTTACGAGTCGTGCGATGTCCATCTCGAACTCCTGCAGGGCTTCCTCGTTCTTCTGTGCCCGGGTCCGGAGCTGCATCTGGTAGGCCTGCTGAAGATGGCTATCTCCATATCGGGACTCCATATGGGCGATCAGTGAAGCGTAGTCCTGGGATCCAGTCGGGATGGCCTGAAGGACGTTAAGGGCGTCACCTCTCAGCGCTACAATGAGAGCTGTAGCCTTTTCTGTGTTGTTCCAGTTATTTATGGAACAGGCCGCCTTGAACTGACGTAATTAGGTGCTCCAAGGGACCTTTTCGTCGAAGGTTGGGGGCGTCACTCTGCTATGTCCCGTTCCTGATATTCCCGGTGTAACGGTGGGCGGGCGTTGGCGCAGCTCGGCAACTTCCTCTTGTAGAGCGTTGAATTTCTCTTCCACACCCGTCAGTGGGCGTTGGCGCAGCTCGGCAACTTCCTTTTGTAAGGCGTTGAATTTCTCCTCCACCCCCATCAGCGGGCGTTGGCGCAGCCCGGCAACTTCCACTTGTAAGGCGTCGAACTTCTTTTCCACTGCCGTGACTTCCTCACGCATACCCAGTTCTAATTTCTTCAGGTCCTGTGTCAACTTATTCTGACCGTCTTCCATCTTCTTCTGGCCGTCCTCTATCCTCTTCAGGTCCTCCGCTAGCTTATTTTGACCGTCTTCTAGTTTGGCAGTTAGGTCCTCGGCTAACTTCTTCTGGCCGTCTTCCATCTTGGCTTCCATGCCACTTAACTTTTCTAGCAATGCTGCGAATTGCTCTTCCATTTTAGATGTTTGTCTTGTAAGGGGCATGCACTCACAGGAAAATTAAAAAAATGACCTGCTCGGGTTTTGAAACCAGGACCGTCAGGTGTTGTGCTTGAGTTCGTAATCCGGCTTCTGACACCAGTTGTTAATTGCCACCCCCTAGTGGCACTTTTGTTAACTGGATTACGGTGGGTAGGAAGCACAACACCAATTACTGCTTTAAAGAGAAGTTAGCTTTATTGCTTGGAGGAAGATACACTACTCATCAGCAAATACAAGCAATTGGAACCTTACTCCAGTTTCCTCAAGTCTCTTGCTTATGGAGAGCCCTTGCCCTCTTTCACTTGTCAACAGTTAATTTTCTCGCTAATGAGTCTGGTGGCCTTGACAGAACTACATGCAACTCTCCCCTATGTACACAAATTACAGTTACTTACGAAAACCTGCTAAGATACACGCTGCTCCACTGTTCACGAGCTGGGAAACAATGTCAGTGGGTTTCGTAACTCGCGCGGCACTTCACTACAAAACCTCTGACGCTCAGTGAAATCACACTCACTCAAAACACAGGCAGTCCCCTGTATGCTTCTCATTTCCTCGCTGTCAAGAGAAACGGCTTCACTAGGGGTTTCGCAAGTCACCACACTTCTGTCGCTCAGGATAATCGCTCACACTAGCTCGTAAAACACAACACAACAGAAAAACTCTCCCCTCACTGTTGAAGCCGCTTATATAGCAGGCTGGTGACTCAATGAATTCTAGAATCGTTCAGGACACACGGCTTCTCGACATTTCCTCACTGGCTGGGTCACGAATATTCTGGACCATCCCTTTCACTTCGCAGTCCATTGCGTAACGCGCACGTAATACACTGAGGCAGAGCACACACAGCCCGGGGGAGCTGTGACTCATGCGGCGAGCGACAAAACAAACTCACAGCCGTAACAATATTGTTTTAGAGTGTTCTTGAGTATGTCAGTCAGTACTACAGTATATCTTCCAGATTATTGTTCTCTCTCTCTCTCCTTTTAAAGAAGTATCAATATTTTACATCATAATATTACTTTTCAGTGGTCTTTTAGTATGTATGCAATTAGAAATCAAGTTATTTGTGGCAAAAATTAAGATTAATTTTTAATTGCTTCATTCTATCATTTGCGAGTTAAATTCAAAATGCAATTTAACAACATAGGGGTTAATACTCGAGTGTACTGCATTCCTCTCACCCTCCTTCTCATAACAATAAATTACTAATTCCAGTCAAGTGTCCAGTCAGGGATGATGTCACAACTAATGCCAAGGAATGGAAACCAGCTAGTTGAAGAGGCCCATTACACTCTGTTGGGACAATGATAAATAAATGGCAAGGAGTATTACTGGAACGAAAGTCCTGCCTTCACTTTGTTTAGGACAAAATTTCTCATACACCAATCAACATTTAAACTCAGGATGCAACACTGAAAAGCCAATATACGAGGCACGTCCAGAAAGTAAGTTCCGTTTGGTAATTAAATTAAATTGTGTAAAGATACAGAAAAATTATTTATTGCGCAACATTCTACACCTCTTAAACTACTTTTCCACATAACGGCCAAACTTTTGCAGGCATTTGTCATAGCGTGGCACAAGTTTATGGATACCTTCTTCATAGAAGTTTGCCGCCTGTGTCTTCAACCAGTTGGAAACATCTTCTTTCAGCTCGTCGTCATTGTTGAAGTGTTGACCGCCAAGGAAGACTTGAGATGTGTGAACAGATGAAAGTCGTTAGGAGCGAGGTCAGGGCTGTACGGAGGGTGGTCAAGCACTTCCCAGCCAAATCCCTGTAGGAGGTTTTTCGTCACAATTGCAGTGTGTGGTCGTGCGTTGTCGTGGAGAAAAACAACACCTTTTGACAGCAACCCTCGGCGCTTATTCTGTATTGCGTGGCGCAATTTCCTAAGTGTCTCGCAGTAAGCATCTGCGTTGATTGTTTGACCACGCGGTAAGAAATCAATGAGCAAGATGCCTTTCCAGTCCCAGAACACTGTGCACATCATTTTCCGAGGTGTCAAGATTTGTTTCGGCTTAACCTTTGCTGGGGATGAAGTGTGCCTCCATTCCATTGATTGCCGCTTACTTTCAGGGGTGTCGTAAGAAACCCAAGTTTCATCTCCTGTGACTATCTGTGTCAGAAATTCTTTGCCGCCTTCATTGTAACAGGTCAAAAACTGAAGTGCACTACCCATCCGTTATGTTTTGTGTTGCTCCGTAAGAATCTTTGGTACCCAACGTCGGCAAAGTTTACGAAAGTTCAGTTTTTCGGTAACAATTTCATGAATTAGTGATCGTGAGATTTGGGGAAATTCCATAGCGAGAGCACTAATTGTAAGCCTGCGGTTTTCCCGAATCTTGCCATCAATCGCGTGAACCAGTTCTTCTGTAACCAAAGATGGACGCCCACTTCGTTCTTCATCGTGCACTTCACTACGTCCTTCATAGAACTGTCGGACCCATCTCCTCACCATTAAATCACTGATCGCATTTAGTCCATACACTTCGTGAATTTGCCGATAAATATCAATTGGTTTCACTTTCCTAGCATTCAGAAAACGAATCACAGATCTGATTTCACAAGCGGCGGGATTTTCAATCAACACCGACATTGTACGAGTAAACATGCACAACAACGCGTGCGTGGCTGACAGCGCTCTCCGAATGGCGCATGTTTCTTCTCCTTGATACAGAGCGTCTACCGCGCATATGCGGAACTGCGCTGCAGCGGAACGTACAACTAGTTGAAGACACAGGCGGCACACGTCTATGAAGAAGGTATACAAAAACTCGTGCCACGCTACGACAAATGCCTGCAACATTTCGGCAGTTATGTGGAAAAGCAGTAAGTAGTTTAAGGGTTGTAGAATTTTGTGCAATAAATAATTTTTCTGTGCCTGTACACAATTTAAAGTAATTACCAAACGGAACTTACTTTCTGGACGTATTTCGTATATCAACTTGAGCTATGGAATGATCTAACACTTATAGCCCAGTTTCTATGTGAGAGGAAGGCCGCTCTGCAAGAAGAAAAAAGTACTCCAGTAAAACATTGTAAGTCAAACAAATTACTTGAGCAACTCTACGTTCCACAGGTTCTGCTACAGCCAGGCACCGTCCCTCTGTTTCCAATTTTCTAAGCCATAACGATACTGGAACGATTTTCTGATCTTTGGTTAACATCTCAACCTGCAAAAAGAACAAAGCAATGGTTTACAATCAACATATCCTTTGTATACCAACATAACACTGTATTTACTCGGCTATAGGACCCCATTGCCTATCGTACTCCCCTTAATTCTCGAGAGCCAAAATACAAAATTCTTGGAAATTACTTATACTACCCCGCCTTACTGATAGTCAAAATACAACATTCTTGAAAAGTGACGAATTCTTTAGTATCATTATTCCAATTGCAGCAGCACTGTCTGTCTCTGGCTTCTGAGACATTCTGTCAAACCAACACGGTGCAGCTATAGGACCCCTCGCCTATACTACCCCCTATTTTTCAAGAGCCAAAATAAAAAATTCATTGCATACCATATAGTACCCCTCCTTAATTATTGAGAGTCAAGATACAACATTCTTCTAACTTGACGAATTCATAAAAAAAATACCTGAAATTCATCCTCTTTTATGACAAATATATTTTTCTTGTTACATTACCTTTATTTAGTTATTCTGACGATATGACCGCCATTTTCTATACATATACCACATAACGCGATTGGGCAGGATATCGAATTGTGTAGCCAATAGGCTTCACCCAATATCCAATGCCACACTATTGGCCGAGTTTAAGCGACAAGTTTAAAATCCGGCCAATGAAAGTTATGGTTTCATATCTTGCATGCATTCTTTTGTTTTGTATACAAAGATGTACTGCCCTTGGAAATGGTGTTCACGGTAGCCTTCTTCTCAGTTTTATTTTAAACACATTTCATTTGTTGCAAGAATTGTCGGCGTTTGTGTGACACGTTATTTGTATATTAATGTGAAACTTTCGAATAATATTTACTTTTTTATTTTTTTTTATTTTTATAAATTTATTTTATTTACAGCATGCCCCATTACAATGTAGTAATACTACATGCTTAATTATTACTTATTAATCATTTCAGACTAAAACTATACAATTTATATTATAAATATTTTATATCTATGGCCTGTTAAATGAAATTTGTGTCACTAAAATGATAAACAGTTAAGAAAATATAAATAAAAATTATCTATTTAGTGTTTCAAATGAAATCGAGTTTGCAAAAGTAAAGAATTCCCTAAGGTAGTTTCTAACAAGTTCATCTTTCTTTATAGGCCAATTGCTTATCTTAAAACATGTGCTATTAATATATCTCTTTCTTTCCCTAATAACTTACACTCAAATAGTAAGTGATCTACAGTCTGGTGACCGTTATTGCATATACATGTTGGACTATCTATAATTTTAAATCTGTATAAGTATGATTTAATATTGTCGTGTCCTGTTGTCATAACTGTAAAATTGGGCGTTATGTTCATTTTCAATTTTAGTCTGTCCTGTACACTGGGGAAAAATGATTTTGTAATTTCGCCCTTGGATTTATTGTCCCATTCGTTCTGCCACTTTCTCAAACTAAACACACGTAATTCTTTTAGCATATTACTTTTTGGAATTCTATTATAGCACTCACTTAAACGGCTTTGTGCTGCTTCTTTAGCCAGCAGGTCCGCTATTTCATTTCACTCATTTCCGTTATGGGCCTTAACCCAACTGAAGACAATCACCCAATTCTGTTTCTCCATTTCAATTGCTTTTCTTCTAATTTCCTCTATGAGAAATGTATGGTTTTTGTAGTTATTAAGTGAATCTATTGTAATTTGGCTGTCTGTGAAAATGAGTGCGGTTCTCTGCTCCGTGTCCATGGATTCTAGATGCTGCAATGCCTTAACGATAGCTAGCTGTTCTGCTTGATTATTAGAACATCGTTTGTCTAGTTTATATTGCAGCTGTTGAATGAACTCGTTTCCATTGTATATGGCAATTCCAGATCCATGCTCACTTTTACTTCCATCAGTGTAAACATTGAAAGAATGCATCTGTTCATAATTTACGTCAATAATTTTAACAATGTCAACAGGGTGAGATTGATTTACTTCCATGTCCATGTCAATTGAGCGATCTTCTTTACTATTAACTTTAATAAGATCGTAGTATGCTACCGTCTCCTCAATTTGAATATTAATTGGAATTAATCCTGTTATCACACAGAGAGCTGCATTAGATACAGTGAGATAAGCTTTAGCTATTCTGATATTTATCAGCCTTTGGACTCTTATCAATTTTACTTTATAGCAAGTTTTCTCTATAACCTCTCTCCATACCGGTGCTCCATACAAAATGAGAGGCAAGATTCCACCTTTGTATATTACCTTCAGAGCTGTATGCTTTAAACCCCAGTTTAGCTTTGCAAATCTTGAGAGACTAAATATCAGTTTCCTACATTTTTCAGTCATATAGTTAATGTGCTCTCTAAATGTAAGTTTGTGGTCGAAACTAATTCCAAGATATTTAACGGTGTCCACCTGATCTAAGCTTCTGTAATTGAGATAAATTTTAATCTCTTTTTCATATATGTACTCGGTTGTGTTTACAAATGTTAGTGAGATGTGATCGTTCAGCATTAGGCCTATCACTCATTCCCTAATTGATGCATTCTCCCAAAAATAAAGGTTGCAATTCCATGTCTGGTACTTTGTCCATTCTATTTCTTTAATACTAAGATTTTTGCTTAGCAAGGGATAGTAGTGAAAGTCATTGGGGGATAGCCGGGAATAGTGATGGATAAGTGAGGTTATGGCAGTCTCATAATGGGCTGATTAAAGATGTAAACTTAGTTTATTTTGATTAAATATAACGTACTATGTGGCATCAAAATAAAATAGCTTATTTTTGAACTCTCTCTTTCCCAAAATAATGGATTTTTGCAAAGTTCGCGTCTATAATACCCCCTGAATTTCGGAACTAAAAATTTAGAGAAAAAATGGGGGTCTTATAGTCGAGTAATACAAAATAAATATTTCATTTTCGTAAAAGACCTTATGAAATTCAGTTCCACAGCCTACTGGGAAAGGACGTAAACAAGGATGTGAATCTGAGAGTAAAAGCAATGATGTGTTGAAAAATATCAGACGTAATATTCTCGATGGCGGCTTTTTAGGAAGACGAGAGTGTTTACACGGGAATAATGTTCAAACAATTTTAGTAACATGCTATTTGTGTGTTTGGTAAACAGAATAATCAAGCACATCTTTCTGAGAAACTGTTGTACTGTAGGTTCAAATTGAATCAGCAGAAAATATCAAACTTACTGTTCCCACTGGGCATATGTACAGAGATGTGTTTGGACAAGAAGAAGCTAGAGGGAAACACCTCATCTTTAGCAGATGCTTCAAAATTATTGCATTGAAATTGCATGAATTTGTAAAATTTGTGCTTGTGTTCTGACATTCTGCTGCCACCTGTCGTACTGGTGTGGAATTAAAACTAATTGTGAACTATAGGTAGTATGTCAGGCAGGCATAGGACAGCATTCAGAAGGCATAGTGTTAGTTTTAGCAGTAACAATGAATGTTTGTTCCTTGACCTTTCTCCCAGCTGTTGCGAGGCAACATGGCTGGTCTCTCATATGTCGATGTCCTAATAGAATTGAATAGAAGCAATGTTAGTGATTCGGAAAGCTCGTGTGGAAGTGATTTTCTGTCTGATTTAGATGTAAATGATCAGTTAAATGATAGTGACAGTGATATTGATGAGGATATAGTATATCAGCGTGCTGTAAATGCCGGTGGTGACGGTGGCCTACAACCAAGCATCAGGGCTCCCATCCACTCACTCGTCCAAAAATAGTGAAATAGTGAGTGGTTTTTTTTTTTCAAAAAAGTGAAAAAAGGTGAGTTTTTGTATGAAAAAGTGAGCAAATAGTGAGTAAATTCATAGCATTATTCGCATTTATGGCCGTATGTCTGGTTCATAATTTTAACGTTTTTTGATATCTGTAGGCGCAATTAGGGGGGGGGGGGGGTGTTGGGTGGCTAAACTCCCCAAAGCCAACCATAGCCTCCCCCAAAATGTGACAAAACTGTATTGAAATAGACAAAATTTTTAAGAATGTGTATCTGAAAAATAAATTAGCCCCCCCAAAAATGTCGACCAAATTGCGCCTATGTTAATATCTCTTGAGTACTGTTTGTCATTTTTCATGTAGTTAGAGAGGACACTTTTTTATTTATTTATTTATTTACATAGGTCCCAATGAGCCTGAGCTCGTGTTAGGGACAATCAAGTAACATAGTTACAGCATGGCATATATATAATTTTTGTAACATTATTGTTTAATTTAATAGTAACTTATATTAGATTGCTAGTGACTAACTTTACAGAGATAATTCGGTATGATACATTGCATTGCTTAAGGCTATTGTACATGGGCTATTCATTCCTTAATAGGAAGTCTTTTGTTTTCCTCTTAAATGTTTTTATAGAGAAACTTTCCCTTATGCCTAATGGTAGCGAGTTGTATTCTTTTATTATAGAGGACATAATTCCTTTAGTTCCAAATTTAATGGATTGGGAATGGCTGGTGAATATTTGATTTACTCCTCTTGTTGCATAATGATGAATGTCATTTGCATGGGTAAAATGGATGTGTGTGTGTATCAATTTGTTTTCTAATTTGTATACAAATACTGTTGCTGACATAGCTATTTGTTTTTGCAGTGGCATAATTTTAGTTCTTGAGTATAATTCATTTGAGGGTGTGAGCCAAGGAAGTCCAAAGATAGATTTTATAGCACGTTTCTGGAGTATCTCAAGTTCTTTTATCAGCTCCTTCTTACAATATCCCCATATGAAATTCATGTACATTAGATGTGAATGTATCAGAGCAAAGTATATATTTTTCAATTGCTGGCTAGTAAGACAGCTATATCTTAATCTGAAAATAATACCAATTAAAGGGCTGATTTTATGTTTTACATTTTCTACACTTGGAAATAATGGATTGGAAAATCAATGCAACACTCAAGAAATTTAAATCATAAAACAAAAATATAAATGTGGAAAACAAAACAATGTTTATGTTATAATAGACTCTTTACTAGGAAAAAAACTAGAACTATAATACTGCCATACTGGCACATAAGAATAAAAATAGATATCGTTAGTCTTAAGATAAAACAATGTTTATGTTACTCCTTACTAGAAAAAAAAACACACCTAAAACAAATAATACTGTCGTACTGCCACATAAAAAGAAAAGTAGATATCATCAGTCTTAAGATAAAATTCACAAGTTGTCATCAGTCTTAAAAATAAATTCAAATGTCAGAGTCATCTGGATCGTCGCTGTTTTCATCGCGCCGTCGTTTCCCATGATTCTTGAAGTAGGGTGGAGGTGCGTTTCTCGACTTTCTTCCTTAGTGGCTCTGCCTGCCTTTTGCGGAGATCTTCGGCCCGGGATCGCATGCTGCGGGCACCTTCTAGCATACCTTGGGCAATTTTTGCACTTTTCAGATCACCCTTTACCAAAGCAGCTTTTAGCTTTTGGTTGGCCTCATCAATTAGGTAATCAGAAGCTTGTCTCTCCTCTTCTTCCGCTTCTTTTGCCTTCCTGAACTCTTCCTGTAATTTTCCTATCTCCTTTCTTTCTTTAACTTGAGTTTTTTCCTGCTCTTCTTGCTTGCGCCGAATGTCCTCCGACTCTTCCTTTTTCCTTTGCTCTTTCTCTGCCTCCTTGCGCTTAGCCTCTAAATAGTTTTCATATTTGCTGTGAGCGCCAGCTGCCACTTTCAGAAGCGCCTTTGTGATGGGAACCGCTTCAGCCCGCCCACCGAACTCCCTCATACCGTCACGAATGTTCAGTCGAGCATTCAGGGTGCGCTCTTCCATTGCGGCTCTATCTGCCGGAAGTTGATTTCTTGATTCCGAAAATCCACGTTCCACATCTGAGCTTCCATGAGCTGCTGGTAGGATGGCTTTCACGACTTTGCTCACAAGCGGATATTTTGCTTGCCCACTAAAGTCTAAAATTTCAAAAATTTGATGCCAAAAATGGTCAATCCTTGGACTTTCCTCAAAATGTGGGAGATTTTCTAACTGCAACAGCTTCCATTCATCGCGAAGCTTCTCTTCGTACACATCTTTCAAAGGCAGCTGCAACATTTTGTAAACAAAGACAATGCTCATCAGAGACTTACTTTCTTTGATGGACTGAGGCTGCAAGCATTTCAAGTGCTTGGCATACTTTCCAGTACTAAGGATGGACTTGTTAAGTACGTACTTCGCTACCTCTTGATAATGCTTCCGCGCCTCTTGATGAAACTTCAATACTTGCAGTTCACTACAGCTCTTATCGAACGGGAGACGTTCAGCACTCTTCCCTATGTCAACACATTTCAATTCCATAAAATTTTTGCCATCCATGATGAAAGATTCTTTCAAACATTCACTGGTACTCTTCAATGCTTCTGCCTGGCAGAACCTACTCAAGAGCAATATGAACAAATTTGACACTTCTTCATACAGAACATGTATCATAGGTTGCTGTAATTGAAATACTTTTGAAAATCTTTCAAAAAGACTTGCACTATATACTACAAACGCAATCTGAGCGGGGAAAGTATCATCTTTTAGAGCACTAGCAATAGCCTGATAACATTTTGATTGCAGTAATTTTTCAGCATCCTTTCCCTTTTTAAGTGGCAGAACTTTCAGAAAGTAAGTAGAGAGTGCTGGCCACTGCTCTTGTAATCTTTCAGCAGCAGGACCTAGTGTAAGCCATCTAGAACACACATGTTTTAAAAAGGCATGACATGGCACCTTATTGTCTTGAGATTTCTCATAAACTTCAAATCTACTTGGATAGTCCAAAAAATTGTACACCAAAATTGCAAGTTCAGATACATCAGACCCCATAACGCTTAAGCCACGTTCAAACGCATTGTGCAAAATGTGCAAGTTACAAAAACCTATGTTTAATAGACCCCTGTCACACTCAGTTTTCATTTTGTCACGGAACCTGTTATAAATGGCTTTATTTACATTTGGGCCATCAGCTGACAACATCAACATTTTCCCTGGGTCCAAAACAGCGCATTCTATCGATTTGACCAACAGATTAAACAGAATGTCAGCTGTAGCTTTTCCAATAAAAAATGTATCTAGGTGATGAAACACCACTTCTTTTCTTTTCTCAGAATAGAACCTTATCCCTACTTGCAGTTCCTTTACGCGCTTCTCAAAACATATAGTATAGCTAACTGCTAAAATAGCATCTTCCAGCATCAACTTATGAAAATAAGGGCCCAGGGCCTCAGTCCACAAGTACGTCGTCTTGGTCCTGCCTAAAGTCATATTCCTAGGGACATGCTCCTTCCCAAACATTTCTCTAAAAACCTCTACGATTCCAACATTCGAAGCGGCGGAAAAACTAGATTGAACGCCTTTCATGGCCCAGATGAGCTCAGCGCGCAGGGCACCGGGCTGCCGTAACATCAGGTGAAGGGGAACAGGTTGGTCCAGCACTGCGGGAGGGGTTTGCCCAGCTGTAGACTGGCCGGCGGGCTGAGCATCTGCCGTTTGTCGTGCAGCTAGCACTAGTTGCCGCGGGTTTAGTTGGACCTCCACGGCAGTCTTATGCTTCTTCGTCCTGACATGCTGTTGGAGGGCCAGGAAGCCCTTCTGCTCAATGCTGAACATGCAGTTACAAAGCCTGCACGAGATGGTAGTACGGCTGGCTCGTGCGGCCCACACAGCGTACTTGTGTCCCAGTTAGTCTTCTTTGTTGAACCACTCGTCCCGCACCGAGCATTTAGCCGCCATCTAAGAATGAACAAGAATAAAAAGAAATCCCTAGCCGCAATGCCATGAACAAAAGGCGGAAAATAAAAAATAAAATAAATACACAGACGGATTTTCCGCCAGTTTTTCAATTGCCGCGGTTTAAAATGGCTCATTTTATTTCGGTTTCATACGGGGCGATTAACCGTTCGATGCAAATGATTTGCGATCATTATTTCCCATCAGTTTTCAAATCAAACAATCTATCTAGAATTTTACAGTTTAGTTGTGCAGACATCGTGGTTGTTTGCAGTTTAAAATAATATTTTAATAATATTATTATATTATTTTAATATTTTCTGACCGGCCAACGTACGCACGATACGAGAGATGCCGACCGGTCGTCAAATACACGCTGCAGCATTCGCGTAAGTATACGAGATGCTAGTGGTAGGCTGGCATACGCACGCCAATCTGTGGTGTATTTCGAAAAAAAAAAAGTATGTGTTATAGGTAGCGATTTTGTATTCAGTTTGCATTTTCTACTGGCGCGAGAGAGACACGTCGGCTATCTTCTGTGTTGCGTCATAGCTCTCAAGCCACTTCTTCACCGTCAGCTATCTTCTGTGTTGCGTCATACCTCAAGCCACTTCCACACCGTCAAAGCACACTATAATCGTCTACACTGTCAATAACTAGCAGAGAATAGGAAGCAATATTGCATCATGTTATCAAGATGCCGAATTTTATAATGAAATAAGAATAAAATCCGGTTACCTAAGAAATAGTACAACGAAAAATTGATCATCGTAAGTGGGAATAGAAGACATATTAAGGGGATATATCAACATGTATTTGGTAGGAATGGGACTTGAGAAAATCATCGAGTTAAACGGAAAAACGTGGTACCGGTAACCGAGAACGTGCTAACGAGATTCCACTGCATTGGAAGTGTGTGTTATTTATGCATTACACAAATACGTATAATATATGATCTTGAAAATTTAAACTTGATTTGACAAACGTATTGTTTACTACGATATATATATCAACAATATCGATCAAAACTACGAACATCGCGCGATGTGTATAAACCCATTCAAAACAAAGCAATTGTTGACTGCCATTAAAAAGCAAGTGGGAAATCAGCTTAAATCTGTGGTGTAGGAATTTTTGTGTATGTGTATATTACGGACCTCAAATGAAACTTTCTTTACGATTTGAAGATTTTTGCGCAACGATAGCCGTAGGCGCCTATAATGGCAATTTTTGTTTTCGTTTTATTTTTATACATTTTTAAGTGGTGAATAAAAGGTAATACATAAAATAATAATAAATAATAATTATAATACGCAATTATTTAATTTTTAATTAATAATTAAAAGTTAACTCACCAAAAAAAATGGTTAAGATTTTCACAAATCGAAACAAGTCACGCGGTTTATAATCGTTCGGAATTGCGAAAAATATTTCTTAAATGTCGAGAGACCAATGGACAAACCATAACCACGGAAAGGTAGACAGAACTGACCATATACCTACATATCAAATGTTGGAACTATTCAGCAGATCTGGAATGGCGGTGTATGAGTTGAGAAAGTTTTGTACCGTGACAGACCAGATTGGCGGGGTCGGTATGTCATTCTAAAACCGACGGAAAATTCGTCAGTGTAAGGCCAACTATTGACTTACCTTTGATGAATTGTGAAATACTAGAATATACAGCAACGCCACACTCCTTTCCGTCACAACACTTTTGTTAAAAAACACGCATTGTTAAAATTTTCGTCGATCACTGCACGGCTCTGGCTGTGGTATTGCACCATGGAAGCTTTCTATTTTTCTGGCCGCCTAGCTCGCTGTCGGCAGCGCGCTCAGGCAGCGGTGGAAGAAAAACGAACTACCCATTCATGGGTATATTTTGGGTGAGCAATCTGATTGTGCATGAGAACATTTTTAATGCAGAATGTGACCAGTTTTGTAAAAAAAAGTGAGAATAGTGAGAAATTTTAGCAAATAGTGAGAAAAGTGAGGCTGCTTTGAAAATAGTGAATAATAGTGAGAAAAGTGAGTCGCTGGCAGCCCTGCCAAGCATTCAACCTTCCCTGCCTTTTACTCCGCCAGATGATTTTACTGGCGATGGGAGTCGAATTGGGAACTAATGTCTCCATGGAGCAGGCTACAGAATATTAGAATATTTAAATTAGGATTTGACAATTTTTGAAGTATGGGCCAATGTGACCAATCCTGTGAGAAATAAAAAGATTCTGAAGTGGTTCTGAACCAGGGACCTCAGGATATAAAACTGAAAACAAAATAAATATGTGTTCAGTTTGTTCAAATTCCATTACTGACACTTTTTTTTTTACTTACTTTCATAATTGTTTATATAGTTTTAAAATTGTGACCAGATTATATGAGGACAGACTTCAAACCAAGGACCCCAGGTGAGTGTAATTTACTGTGGGTCATTTCAAGACTGTAGGTAATTCACATGTAAAATTTCATTTTATTTAATTGTACTGTATTACATAGTTCCAAAGTTATGTGCAAGAGTTTATACCCATGTCCACAGTACTTCATTTTCTTAAATAATAGGGTGATTTCTGGGGATATCAAACCTGAAAATGCAACAAGGAAAGGGTTAAGTCCTGAAATCATGAAACAATGTTCTGCTTATTCTATGGGGACAAGTTGAGACGAGTTAGTAAGAAAAGGTCTATGATAGTCATGGAGAATATATTTTGAAATAAATGTTAGGTTAGGTATTAAACACAGAAAATATAATTGAATCGCCCGTTGTTGAAAAGCACTTAGTCCACATTTTTTACAAATCCTTTTCACCACGATTTTGCATCCTAAGGAGCAAGATGCACGTTTTGGTGTTGAATGGAACCAAGTCCTGGCAGGACTTCTGCTATTACCACAGCCATCAAGTTAATTATTTCGTGTTGAAAGGAACTTAGTCTAGCAGTTAGTGTGTTTGAACACAAAGAAAATGACAGTTACTGTATTACATTCACGTTACCTTTCTTTTCAGGCTTCCGGATATATATGTTCATTTAGAAATAAAGGAAATAAACTAAGAATGCGAATGATATTCCTCGCTCAAAGGTTCTGGTCGTTCCACGTTGAAATGGACTAAGTCCAGTTACGTATATTGTCAATAAAATTGTTAATGACATACTGAACATTGCCATTTTGGTACTCTTTATATCGGGTTTGTGTGCACTACCCACATACAAAAAACTACGTCTCGTATTTCAGTACAAGAGCGGAAAAACAGTATTTTGTGTTTAGCTCAAAACTTAAAAAATTGGACTTAGTGCCTTTCAACAACGAGCAATTCAATTAATTTGAGTATTTAGTTCTTTCGAAAGGAACAAAAAAAATTAGAATAAATTGTTCATCATCATCATCATCATGTACAGTTTCCAGCCCCAGGCTGGGTCTGTTTGGAACATAAGCCTCGCCACTTAGTTCTTTCTTCCCACCACCTCTCCGCTGTCACTCTGGTCCAGTCCTCGCCTCTCTTCTTGACACATTCCTCCACTCCTTTCAGCCATCTATCTCTTGGTCTTCCCCTTGGTCATTTCTTCTGCATCTGCATCTCATGTATCCTCTTGGGAATCTTCTCCTCATCCATTCTCTTTAAGTGTCCATACCACCTCAGTCTTGATGTCTCAATCCTACCTTGCAAGGGCTCCTCTTTCACCATTTCCCTGACCTTTTCATTCCTCACCCTGTCTCTTCTTGTTACTCCGATCCTACTTCGCAGGAACTTCATTTCACCTGCCTGTATTCTGCTTATGTCTCTTTTCTTCATTGTCCACGTTTCTGAAGCATAGGTCAGTATCGGGATATAGTAGCTTCTGTATAACACTTCCTTGCTTTTTTGTGGGACATCTTTATTCCACACTAAGCTCCTAATGCTTCTCAGAAATGCTTCTGCCTGTCTGCCACGTTCCGTAATCTCTTTGTCATTTCTCCCATTTTCCTCCACTATACTTCCCAAGTACTTGAGACTTTCCACCTTCTTCAGCTGTCCACCTCCAAGTGTTATCTCACTCATTGGTCTGTCCTTTTTCCTGGTCGTTAACAGGATCTCACATTTACTGATGTTGAACTTCCATCCGTACTCTCCCACTGTTTCTTCCCAAGCCTTCAATTGCTCCTGAATTTCCTCCTCCTTGTTTCCCCAGACCATGAGATCATCTGCAAACACCACTGCTTTCATCTTATCTTCTCCTATCTTTCCTGCTATCCGTGTCATTACCTCGCCCATAACCACAATAAAGAGAAGGGGTGACAGTGCACTACCCTGTTTCAGGCCACTCATTTGTCTGAACCAGTCTGTTCTTTCCCCTCCAACTTTCACACAACTCACACTTCCACAATACATCTCCTTCACCCTGCCTACAGTCTCTTTTTCCACTCCCATGTTTTCCATTGCTTTCCGAACCTTCTCCCTACACACACTATCATAGGCCTTTTCGATGTCCAGGAAGCCCATCAACAGATCCTCTCCAAATTCGTAGTGGTGTTCCTGGAGCTGTCTCACTGAAAATATGAGATAAATTGTTATTCCTTCAAATGTTTCAATAGTGTTCATTATTTAACCAATCCGTGCAGCGTACATTAAGCACACTCACACCACACTTTCTTTTATTTCACCGCTATTGATATTTTATTTCACCGCTTTGAAGCCTTTTATATTACCATAAATCAGGGTCCCTATCGATATGGGATCAATTTTTGTTTGGACCATGATTTCTGAATGACAGTCATGGGAAATCTGTATACGTGGGTTGTTAACCTAGGTTCAATAAGAAGATTCTCGGGATGAAGATCCAGGAAAACGTCTGGAACATGGAAGTTTCGCAGGACCTTAGTTCCAGGCATAATTGTTGCATATTTTTAGCCAAATATTCGTAGAAGAAGAAAAGGTGCGAAGATTACGTTAAGAATTTTAGAAGTTTAAAGAAGAAAATCCAGATTATTTTAAATACCGATATCATTATTTCCTTAGTTTGCAATCTTGTATATTTCACTTTCAGTTTCAAGCTCGGGTCGAGTCTGGTTTCAAGTGGGCAAACTGGGACTAGCAGCGCTTTGCACAGAGGCTCACTGAAGCTCCTCCTTCCGAGGCCAACTCGCATAAGTGATTGGTCCATACAAGTTTCACTCCCCTGGACTGGCGCCGAGAGCGACTGCTGTCTCTAGTGTGCCATGTATCGGCCGCTCACGGAGAGACCGAATCCTTGCTTCTGACAAGGTCACACAAGGTTAAAAGCTCACGGCAGCATGTGCAACAGATCAGCACTCAAATACGAACGTGCTACTAGACGATGCTGGCATCTCGTGTTGCACAAATCATAGCCTGCAGGCACAGAGGCAGACTTTCTTTCCTTTTGACAAGGTCACGCCAGGTTATAAGCTCGTGGCAGCCTGTGCAACCAATTAGCGTAGAAATGTGAATGTGCTATGCGATGATTATGCCATGAAAATTTAAAAACCAATATTTTGTATGAAAAGTAGTTTATAAATTTGTTTATTATTAAGGATAGTATAGGTACAAGATAAAAAATATTGTATTGATAGGAGTCTTCTTCTTCCTGGAGTTGTTCCCAATTATTTTTTGGGGTCCGACAATGCGGTCATGTAGCCCCATGTACTTGGGGTGTGTGTAGAATCTGTCTGATAACCGTGTTAATTGTGGTGGCTGTATTAGTGTGTGTTTCTGTTTTCAATTCAAGTAAGGACTGCAGACAATGAATTTTTTCAAGTAGTTCCTACTTTTGCCGCCAAACGCCACTGTCAATGACCACTAGTTCAGAATTTGGTTACCAGATGCCACCGCAGTCAGCTCCTGGCGACGAACGTAGGAGCACAAGAGCGTTTGTCAAATGTTGAAAACCATAATTTAGCTTCACACAGGTGTAATTAGTGGAAGGTTCTTTAACATCCCATAAATCTATGACATGGGACCGCCAGCTTGACTTCCCCTCCAAAGGAAGGTATACTGAGGGATTTTTAATGCTCTTAAAAAATCCGACGCCTTCGTGCAACACAAGGAAGTGTAGTGTTATACAATAGAACCTCGATGCATCGTTCCCGGAACTGTCGTTTTCCCGTATGTATCGTTCAATTTATTTAGTCCCGAAATTTTTCCATATAAACTAATGTTAAATTTCCCCGCATCTATCGTTCCTCGAACTGTCGTTTTTTCGCATGGATCATCAATAAATCACCAGTCCTTGGCCACAATTTTCCCGCATTGATCGTTTATGAGAAAATTATGCAAATGTTCTTTTGAATTTGAAGCGGCATAGAATAGCGGCAAACTGTTACGCGAGAATGTACGAGGTACGAACGATTAGGAGTTCCTAGGCTTGAGCAAGGTTCAAGTAGGCTGGACTGCAGTGTATTACAGCTGAAATGCAGTCAA
The DNA here is from genome assembly GCA_946902985.2 of Meconema thalassinum. Classification (NCBI taxonomy): domain Eukaryota; kingdom Metazoa; phylum Arthropoda; class Insecta; order Orthoptera; family Tettigoniidae; genus Meconema; species Meconema thalassinum. The sequence goes on from OX336396.1 coordinate 132,655,520, forward strand.
TCGGTGCTGAGGAACTTCAGAACATAAATTACATTTTCATAAAGAGGTGCCAGGGATGTGTAGCAGTGAATGGCGAACATTTTCAGCATCAGCTGTGAACTATAGGCTACTCAATGACCCAGGGGCACGCGAGCTACGCATTACGGCAAAGTGCCGGCGGGAGACAAGCTCGCAACGCGGGCTAGCGAGGGTCCCCGTTAAGAAGTGAAAAACAAGAAATAATAATAATAATACGATTGTTTAACTATAATCGGCAATATGTAACAAAACAACTACAAGAGAAAAGCACCCAGATACAACAACAAAACAAAGAAAATTGAGTCACTTTACGAAGTAGTCTGTTATCTTGACTTGTTTTTTGTTGGCCGCGAACAGTATTTTCAAACCGATATAATTTGGCCATTATTTCCTCAGAAATGTTGAGGCGCGTCGCAAAATGTTTGATAGTCCTTAGAGCATTGACATTATCATTACAATCCACTGTATTATGCTGGGGCTCTTCGTCATTAATAAAATACTGTAGTGTAGGCCTAAATTAATTTATTTATGGATTTTCATTTGTCTGAAGACGCAAGATTATTATAACACAGAATCAATCGCGTATTTTTAATGGTTTGATGAGAAGTCCTAAAAAAACACAAATAAAAAAATTATAAAAGCGGAAATAACAATATGTTTAATATATCGGTGATTGTAAAACACTTCCGCTTTCTTTCGCTCATCTTAACATAAGCTTCAGATGCTGTCTGTGTTCTATGCTTGACCTCCTTGGAGGTCAAGTATCGTTTTGATGGAGGGCTTTTCAACCTAACTCGTCTCCGCTCCTTGAGGAAAACTCAGGTTACTAAGGTTAATAACATGTTGTATGCAGACGATGCTGCGTCGCCAACTCTCACACCAGAAGAGCTGCAAGAGTCAGTTAATTGTTACAAAAGTGCATGTGATCGCTTTGGTCTTACCATAAATGTCAATAAGACTAAAGTCTTGGCACAACCTTCACCAGGCACACCTCTTCCTCAGTTCAATATCTCCATCTCAAATTTGCCATTAGAACAGGTAGACCACTTCTCATACCTGAGCTGTACCTGTGAGCAGGATGTGGATAAGAGAATTGGTGCAGCCCATGCAGCATATGGAAGATTAGCGCACAGGGTCTTCATGAATAAAGATCTGTCCATGAGTACAAAGCTTATGGTGTACAAAGCAGTAGTCATTTCTACATTGTTGTATGGCTGTGAAACGTGGACCGTTTACTGAGGTGATCTCAGGAAGCTTGAGCGTTTCCACCTACAAAAACTTCGATCAATCCTGAGGATTAAATGGGAAGACCGCATTACCAATATTGCTGTTCTGGAAAAGGCTCAAATCAACAGCATAGAATCATCCATAATAGGTCACCAATTTAGATGGATTGATCATGTCCATCGGATGGATGATGTGAGATTACCTCGTCAGATGCCATATGGTGAGTTATGCTATGGCACCAGGCCTCATGGTGGTCCTAAGAGGCGCTACAAGGACCAATTTAAGCAGACCCTGAAATTGACAGGTCTTGATTCACAAAGCTGGGACATGCTGGCTGAAAACAGCTCAACTTGGCGCCGTGCCATCTCGAATACTGTAAAAAAGTTTGATAGGGATCGACGCACACATGAAGAGGCCAAGCGTCAAGCTAGGAAACTTCGAGCAGCCCAACCACGTCCTCCTCCAGCAATACTATGTGACTTGTGTGGTCGCTTGTTCCATGCCAGGATTGGACTCTTTAGTCACCGTAAACACATCCACAAACTGGACTGAAGGAAGAAGATTTATACTCGGATTCGAGTTAAAGCCGATGATGATGGTGTTCTATGGCTGCTTCCTGTTATTTTGAGAGGTCAACAACACCTTGGCTAACACAAATAGCGCTCTGTTATTACGCAAGCTGTTCTTCCTTGTTGCGACACTGACAAGCGAGTGTCGCCGTGACCACCGGTGTCGCTCAAGGCCATCGTAACACAAATAATAGCACGTGGTGCATCCTTCCGAGCGGAAGTACAGGCTGTACCAAAAGTTTCATTCAACCATACGTACTTTCTCAGAACACGCAACGTATAAATGATGCTTTATATTGCAAGGGACATAAAATATGATCGTATAAGCGTGAAAAACTTATATCGGAAATAAATTAACATGGAAGGTATAGGGATTTTGCAGGGACCAGGAAAAAACATTTTTTTACTAAAAATTTTTATGTTATCCGCATTTATCGTTTTCCCGCATCCATTGTCATTTTCCCCCTCCCCCTTGAAAAACGATGCATCGAGGTTCTACTGTACAGTGTGTGAGTAGTGTGGTGTCACAATGCTGTGTAACACAAGGAAATGTAGTGTTATTCAGTGTGTGTGTAGTGCGGTGTCACAATGTGATGCAACACAAGGAGGTGTAGTGTTATACAGTGTCATTACTGAGTAGTGCTGTGTCATAATATGGTGCAACACAAGGAAGTGTAGTGTTATACAGTGTGTGAGTAGTGCGGTGCCAAAATGTGGTGCAACACAAGGAAGTGTAATGTTATACAGTGTGTGAGTAGTGCGTTAACACAATGTGGTGCAACACAAGGAAGTGTAGTGTTATATGGTGTGTGTGTGTAGTGTGGTGTCACAATGTGGTGCAACACAAGGAAGTGTAGTGGTAGTGTAAGGACACACAGGAAGCGGCGCGGGGCGGGGCGGGGCGGGGCGGGGCGGGGCGGGGCGGGGCGGGGCGGCGCGTCGTCTGCGCGGGTATTGCACACAGAGGACGCGACATCGTACGGACGGCAGTCGACAATATGGCGCTGTCTAAAGCTGCACGAACAAGTATCCTCTGTGAAAATAACTTTTTTAAATTTACATTTTTGAAACAACGGCGGAGGAGCGAGTGGGTGAATGAAGTGTATTTGGGGAGAGCCAATTATGGGGAGTATCATCACTTGTTTCCAGTTTTAAGAAGGGACGAGTATCACTTCGTACGTTACACGAGGATGTCAAGCTCAACATTTGGTTATATCCATAGCAATAATAAAGTGTGCTTGTGTTCTCCACAATGTTGTGAGGGACAAATATGGTGAAAATGACCCCGTATTCAGAGAAGTGCGTTTTAATGCACCTCCAGCCACGACTCTACACAGACATAGGAGAAATAACAGATACACATCTCGAGCAGAGGAGATCCGTGATAAATTTTCCAACTATTTAAAAACACAAAGACTTTTAAAGGGAGACTATAGTGTCTGAAAGTATGGTTAAATGATTGTATCATATTAGATAATTATTGCATAAACCATAGTAGTTGGAATTGAAAATGATTTCTTTATAAATATTCCAACATCAACATATTATATAACCATTCCAGTACTCTGTGTTGTTTTATAAAATATACGAATTATACTTTCTTGATGTATTCATTGCTCTTCCTATTTCATCCCACAGCTTCTCAATCACACCTCTGTTGCGATAATGCTTGTGACTAGACAGCCAAATCGGAGGTCTAGCAAATACTTCATTAATAAATAGCTCACCGTCCACGATGCAACGTGCAGCCCGCGTCTACCCGCCACAAGAAAACAAACTAGACTGTTCCAATTTGACCTGCGCCGCCCCGGCCCAGCCCGCTTCAAATCGCTGTTTGTTTGTGCGGTTCCATAGCTCAGGTCGTATTTGTTCATCCCGCCCCGGCCCGCCCCGCGCCACTTATACAGTGTGTGAGAAGTGCGGTGTCATAATATGGTGCAACACAAGGAAGTGTAATGTTATACAGTGTGAGTAGTGTGGTGTCACAATGTGGTGCAACACAAGGAAGTCTAGTGTTATACAGTGTGTGAGTAGTGCGGTGTCATAATGTGGTGCAACACAAGGAAGTGTAATGTTATACAGTGGAATCTAGTTAGCACGTTCTCGGTTACGACGTTTTTCTGTTTAGCGCATGATTTTCTCAAGTCCCAGTCCCAATTCTACAAAATACACGATGATATAACCCCTTAGTACGTTCTCTATTTCCGCTTACGACGATCAAATTTCTGTTGTACTATTTGTAAGCGAACCGGATTTTATTCTTATTTCATTATAAAATTCGGCTTCTGGAAAACACGACGCAATATTGCCTCATATTCTCTGATAGTTATTGACAGTTTAGATGATTTCATTGTGTTTGACGGCGTAGAAGTGGCTATAGCTATGACGCAACACAGGTGACGTGTCCCTCTCCAGCTGCCCTTCACCCCCTTCCCTATGTTTATTTCTCATGTAGGTGCATTATTGTCTTCGTGTTCCGCACTATTGTCTTCTAGTTCTTAGTGTTCACGTCCAGTTATGACCTATTTTATTGAGTGTTTCATAATGGATAAGAAGAAAGTACGGCAGATAACTAATGATGAGAAGATGAAATACATTCGAGACGTGTACTGCAATCCTCACATGAAGCGTGTGGATATAGCGCGAAAGTGGAACATTCCTCCGTCTACACTGAACACGATTCTCGGCAAAAGGAAGGAAATCGAACGTGCATTTGAAGAAGGGGTGAGCAGCAAAAGGAAACGTGTGCAAGAGGGACAGTTTCCTGAACTAGAAAGCCCTTTATTGAAGTGGTTCAAGCAAACCCGTGCTTCAAACATATGCGTGCTCGGTCGCCGGCAACAGAGCCGTCACTGGCGGAGCGCGAGAATGTCCTTGCTGATCAAATATAAAGAAAGATCCTGTATTATATGTGTTTGGAAGCAGATGGGGAACATTTTCAGCATCTACTGTAAATCATGGCCAGTAAAACTGCATGGTAGGCTACTGATTTTAAGCACCGTATTCTGCCGTAGGCCTACATATGCGTGAGCGGTCGCCGGCAACAGAGTCGTCACTGGCGGAGCGCGAGAGCGAGAATGTCCTTGCTGATCAAATATAAAGACCCTGTATTATATATATTTTGAAGCGGATGGGGAACATTTTCAGCATCTACTGTAAATCATGGCCAGTAAAACTGCAGGGTAGGCTACTGATTTTAAGCACCGTATTCTGCAATAGGCCTACATATACGTGCGCGGTCGCCGGCAACTGAGCCGTCACTGGCGGAGCGCGAGAGCGAGAATGTCCTTGCTAAGCAAAAATAAAGACCCTGTATTATACTGTAGTGTAGAGGTACAGTAATTCAGTTTTATGTTATTTATTCCGTGTAAGTTACTGATAACCTCTGTTTATGTCGTGACTGTAGTAGTGCTAACAATCACTTACTAAGGTCGGCGATTTAACGTCCATGTATACGCCGTGTTCTTTCTTATACGCTATAAATGCAGTATGGCGTTTTTCGGTAGTACGTTTTCCCGCATATGACGTCAAAATTTTTCAGTCCCTTGAAAAACGTACTAACGAGATTCCACTGTACGGTGTTTTTCCGAGTAGGACACCCTCTCTCCAGGGACCCATTTCAGGGTATGACTGAAGACCTCAAAGGCACCTACGGTGGTGAAGGAGTTCCTCGGCAGAGCAAAGATGGCAGAAGAGGCAACCCAAGATATTGTCCATATTATGGACACCCGTAGCATCTGTACTCCAGAGGAACGGCTACAAAAGGCGTCTGTTCTCCAGCCGCCTAGTTCATACCTGGCAGTAGGTCATAAAATGCATTTGGGAGTGACGACCCCATCTTAATAATAGCCTAAAATGATAGCAAATATGGCTCAGCCTCGGAAAATGCTAGGGCGTCCCCTGCAGGCGATGCACAGTTCTTCAGATGCTGGGGGAGCAGTGAAAAAGGGCGACCAGCATCACAACATATCCCAATAGGGACAGTCAACATCTTAACCCTGATGGACAAGACTGAGGAGCTAGTGGAGTTCATGAGGGAGAAGGATATAGCCATCCTCAGTCTCAGTGAAACGAAATGAAAAGGAAAAGAAGAAAGAAAACTAGAGTAAGGATACAGGCTGTTTTACAGTGGAGGACAGGAGGCAAGAAATGGAGTAGGAATGATCATAAGTGAGCCGATTGAAAAATCGTCTCAATATTAAAACCCTGCTGTCGGCCCTTTCCGCGCCTCGTCGGGAATCGTCGTGATTTGTCGATCTGGACTCTGATTATATATTCTTGGAAACTTCAAGATTTTATTTCATAGTTCCAAAAATATAGGCAGAAGAAATAAAGAATTGATTAGCTTCCCCTTTAAAAGGTAAACTTAATTGCATGCCAATATATACGAGCTGAGACATATCTTGACGCGCTTTGCGGTCCATGGTTTCCACCACCGGATCTGCATGAGAGAGGTCCATCACCAACCAGACGAACTATTCGTGTGCAAGCTTTGTAAGGGTCCTTGCGACAGATACCACGTGAGGACGTGCAAGTGCAGAGAGGTGTCTCGGAAGAAATTCTGTGAAAATTAGAAATATATGGACAACCCTCCGAAAGAGGCTTTTACAGTGACAACGACAAAATTTTGTTTTAATGATGGTTTGTAAGAACCATGTTCATGCACATTGTGCGCAATAAAGTACTTATCATATATATTGCCACTACATGCCGATAATCAAAACTTGAGAAGAGCAAAATTGAAATTATTGTATTTTATTGTGAAGTGTACTGTATCTTGTATGTTGCATGTTATTTGTGAGAAGAGCTGTACCATATGTGTGGAGACTTAGGCTATTGTGAAAGATAGGTTTTAACCAATGGCATCGAAATCAGTTTTAAGTAAATACATCGCCAACATAAACGTAGTGGGAACTATTCGTTCTCCGTATTAATATGTCTTCTGACTGGATAGCTGTTTTGGTAACATGTGAAGACGGGTGTTTGTCTTCACTTGTTTTCATTTCATCTTGTCACCACTGTATGCTGATTGGAGGTTTCTGGATGATGTGCACATGCGCGCCCAGGAACTCAGTGTTGTGAGTCAGACAAAAGCAATATCATAGTCAGTCCATGATGGGGTTTAATACAAACAGAAGTGCTGAGCCTTAGCTCGTAGAGCCTGTGCTAACAGAACCAAAGGTAACGAAGATTAATACTACAAACTGTATTTAATGTATCGACGAGTTGTTTTGAAAATAATTTCAGATCTCAAATTTTCTGAGTGCCGGTTGGAAATTCTGCAATAACTACCTTCGATGTTGATTATCTAGCTCTAGTCAGAGGAAGTTTAACGTGATCTTAATTTGATCTAATATATATTTAATATGAGCTCATGATTTAATATTGGTTTTGAGTAACTTATATTACGCAAGCCACATAAGTAAGGTTCGGCTTGGAGTTGGAAAGTACAAAATGTACGGCAGATGATCGTGCGTTGTTTTGTTGGCGATGATTTATAAATAAACTAGGTGACTCGGCAAACTCTGTTCCGCCTTAGAGGCAAAAAATAAGCAGATTTTCGATTTTATTAACAATTTTTTATTAGGAAATACAAATTAAAAAATCAAGTATTTTAATGATTCTTTATTGTTCATGTATTTTGGTGCATAGGTTGCACTCTTCAGTTAAGTACCTAGTGATACGAGACATTTTTTGTTTTATTATTAGGTGCAAGAACAAACAATGCAGATGGCCTTCCGACCCGTGAACATGCCACATATAATTGACCATGGAAAAACATGGATATTCCAGATTCAAACCACAAACATTCAAGGATTGCCCTTGTCATTTGTTAATGGTCGTGGAGAATGCAAGACGGATCGGAAATTGAAGTCTTTTAAACTCAAACTGCATATCGGTTGGGATCATCGGGATCCTCGGAATGAGAACTTCCTCACCTTCGAATTTTCCTTTGTGTATCGTCGCGTAAATCACATTGTTCACCAATTTACTTACCACCAAACGAGTACCGTTGCACAGTTTTGGTTGCTTTATGTTTCGAAGCATGATTACTACGGAGCCAACCTTTAGGCGTAAATTGTGCGGTGGTAAGCCAGGCACATCCAAGGAGTATAAAAATTCAATTGGATAGTTGGTGGCTTCATCTTCATTTGTTACACAGTCAATAAATTTGAATGAATGGATTGTTCCAATGATCTCATTCTGAATTATGTAGTTAGGTCATCTACATCTTTATTCTTAGACGCTAAAATTGCTCGCTCACTCAACCATTCATTATTTTTGTAATTAGTAATGATGTTCGGGAATACTTTGTTAATAAGTTTGTCTTTCGATGAGACAAAGTTACAGAAATTATGAGGAAATGAAATCAATCCGCTCGATACGTCGAGGTACTCGACCATTACCGATAGTCAGCAATTGCTCAGAGAAATCTTCAGCAGATGTATCATTGAGCTATGCAACTCTCATGTTTGTTGTCAGCTGAAGTTTCTTCACATAGCGCCATAGATTCGATGATCTGAGGCAAGCGTTTATTTCGTCGGCAGCCGTTGATCTTGGAATTACTGGCAGTGTTTGGCGGAAATCGCCAGACAGTAAAATCATTGCTCCTCCAAAACATGTGGAGTCATTGCGTGGATCTTTCAATGTTCGGTTAAGTGCTTCTAATGTACGTTTATGAGCCAATGTGTATTCGTCCCAGATGATGATTTTTCGATGCTGATAAAACTTGGGCCATTGCCGATTTTTTTTGCAATATTACATGTTGGTTCTTCAATAGTTGGAAGATTTAACGGGAATTTTAATGCTGAATGAGCCGCACGACATCCTTCTAACAATGTGGCTGCTATTCCAGAAGAAGCAACTGCAACCGCAATGTTGGATTTCGCACAAACAGTGGCTAAAACTACTGACATGAGGAATGTTTTACCCGTTCCACCAGGGGCATCCAGGAAATATAAACCAGCATTTCCATCATCAATTGCCTTCATTAATGTATCATAAACTTCCTTTTGTTGGGGATTCAACAGGGGTACATTCGTTTGAACTACTAAATCCACTTCCTGGTGATCATATTCACGTTCCCGTTCCAATTCTTGATTAAATGCGTTATTCATATCATGATTTGCGCTGGCATTCCTAACGTGACTAATAAACTACCGCACATGAGGTAACACATGTCTTCGATCAGGAGTAAAGCCAGATTATGTATCTCCTCATTCATCTCAAGATCGTGAGATCTGCAACCGACACAAATTTGATGTAAAATATCTTCTGACATATTATCCTTGTATTTGTGCCACAGGTTAGATGGGTTCAATGGGAAGCAAGCCGAAATGAAGATAGCTAATAATGTACGTATCTGACTTGGAGATGCAGAGATAATGGCTTCAACGATTGTCGTATCCCAATGGGTATTGTTTTCTAGTAAATTGAGTTCTCCAGATGCAGCACGATATGTTGGGAATATTATACCATTAACAGTCCGTAGTGTCTCAAATGACGTTGGTCTACGCACATTTACCAGCAACAACCGCAAATAGAAGCATTCATCATGCTTTGGATGAACTGCATACATACAACCAAGAGAATCAGTAGAACGCACATACGGATAACCAGGAACCGCATCGCCTTGCTTCTGTCGTTGAAAATTCTTCGTTGAAGCATTCCAAGTGTAATAACGTGGCATCTCCGAGTAAAGCAAAGTTCGTGCAAACGGACCGCTTTGGCATATTGCAAAGAAACTGGTCAATGTTGTCAATGGCTTTGTCGGGAAAGATTCGATCGTCTTTGTCGCGGCATTGTTAATGATGATTCAAAGAGAATACAAATTACGTTGAGTAACTAACGGGATTTCATGTTAAGAGCCTCATTTTCTATACCGGTAGTGGAGAGCGCTACTCGCATCCAGTCGGCCGTGTCTCGTCAAAAGCTACTGTTGCCTGGAAACTACTTGCCTTGCCATTTCTTCACGAGTTTATTTTAGCTGTCATTTGCCTTACGTTTTATAGTGACTTGTATTCTCTTTATGTCACGTCACGGGATAAAAAGTATCCTATGTCCGTCTCCTGGTTCTAAGCTACCTCCACACCAATTTTCAGCCAAACAGGTTCAGCCGTTCTTGAGTTATAAATAGTGTAACTAACACCACTTTCTTTTATATATATAGATAACGGTGAAGTTAATAATTAATTATGCGTTGAGATTACACGCAACATTGAAGGATGTTTCCTAAATCTAAATCATTTCAACCTAAAGTTCGGATTTTTCGATAGCCTGAGGTTTAGCTAAAACATGTTTCGTTTTGCGTGGAAGATGCCACGCCCACTTTCATTGTTCGCCCACCACGGATGATTTTTATTTTATTTTGTGTCAACTACCACCAGCCTATTGGCATCTGTATTTTGAGAATCCTTATGAATATACTAATATATTTTATTTGTTTTTGAAAACATTATTTAATTTATCGAAGCGGCATATAATTCAGTACTCTGGTCAAAAGATAGGTTATCCATAATGAGATGCAGTATCAAAACAGTTCATGTAACAGATTTCCGACAATATGTCAAGACTATTTACAAAATTGTCGCGACATACTTGTCGATTTGTCATGCTTTCAGAAACGGTAACTTGTCGAACTATCGAATTGTCGGACTTTTCATGTCATCTGACACGTAACTTGTCAAGTTTTATGGTGAAACAGGGCCCAGTTTAAGCGCAATGCGAAGAAAAAACGAAGAAAACAAGCCGCCAGCTTTGCATCCAAGTATATGTTGTCGAGTGTCAGTTAGCAAAGAGAATATAAGTGAGTCAGTTATTACCAACCTACATCTGCATTACTTAACTCGTCAAGAGTAATTCGCTCTTCACCTATTGGTGAAAGTGCCGGTCGCTGCTCCCAGAACTTTCCGCGCTATCTGAGTGACTACTTGCCGAAGCTGAATGATCAAGGCCACTGGAGTTCCATAGTACGCGGCATGCCCAGTGCTTTGGAGTTTAACTGAGACTTGTTCTCAAACAAAACTGTGTCTTCGGTGACCGCGACCAATATCGATATCTGTTAAGACGATCGCCACTTTTTAGCGGAAAAAGTAGCACTCACATGCGGCGTCACATGACGCATGGCTTCGTTCCGCACCCGCATTCAATACGCCGTACAATTCGTTTCGGTTCGGGTAGCGATAAGTCGCTTGGCACGGCCTGGCAACATTTAAGGTCGTCTCGTGGGCATTTTGTTTGCTTTGTTATATCAAGTAATTATTATTATTATTATTTAAAATCTCTGTCATCTCTTTATGATCGCTGGTCTACTAGGTGTAAATTGCGGGAAATTTAAAATTTCATTAACGTAAAATCGGGGACCAGATTGCATTGAAAACATAGGAAAATTGAAGGGACAGAGGAAAAATGTTGTGAATGGCGGGAAAACGTCAATTGCGGGAACGTAACAGCGGGGTCATACTGTATTGCTGTAGAGGAGTTGGACCCAACGCACATAAGCTTCTGGTACACCATGAGATCGAAGAGAATGCCATATAAGGAGAGATACGGGAAAATCGCAATTGCGATAAATGCAAATTTTACTTCTTTCTCCTTTTTTCAACTACCTGGTAACTAATATGACTATGTATACCCAAAATTTGCGAAACTGAATGTGCGACAAATTGCGATAACGAAGGGTTCTTGCGAATTATTCCCATAAATGCGATAAATGCGAAAAGTGCCGAATTTACCGATTAATGTTGAATATTATGTTTTATTACATTTTCGCGCCGCAACTTTGAAATTTGCGAGTTCCCAGCAATGAAAATATCGGCTATATAATCGCTATTTACGAGTAATAATCGATATGTACGAAAATAGATTATTGTCGTGAAAACAATCGATTACGGTAAAATTTATTTTGAAAATGGTGGTGTTATTATTGTCGCATAATATCCACTGTTTATCGCCAGTGAAACGATGATTTTGGAGAAATTATTTCGTAGTTTCAGTTGGTTGTGCTAATAAAAGGAATATTCCAATCGTTTGTGCCGATTCCTTTTAAAAATTAGAGCAATAAGGTTATGCTTATATACCATATTTGCTCGCGTATATCTCGCACTGTTTTGACCGAAAATATGTGTGAAAATTTTCGGTGCGAGATAATACGCGGGGAATGGCCGTATTCCCGAAAATACACAAAATTTGCGATGTAACAGTAGGCCTACTTGCGCAACTGTTGTGGCGCGCTAATCGCTAATTCGAACGTGTTTCAAGGCGGTGAATTTAGCCAACCGCGGCCGAGGACGCCGCGAACGATGTACAGCGTGCTAACACTCACGCTGTGCCGTATGTTTGCACGCGGCCGAGCTCTGATGCGACGCAATGCGTAAAGACGAAATCCTTGAGATTCGAGAAGACTGAACTGCGTTTCTCTGCGATGTAACAGTAGGCCTACTTCCGCAACTGACGTGGCACGCTAATTGCCAATTCGAACGTGTCTCAAGGCGGGGAATTTAGCCAGCCGCGGCCGAAGATGCGGCGAACGATGTACAGCGTGCTAACACTCACGCTGCGCCGTATGCTTGCACGCGGCGCCTCTATCCCTAATCGGCTCGTATCGAAGTTTGGATCAACTCGTTGTTGCTCGCTCTTCCTGTTAGTAACGCTTCGGGTAAGTTCCTGGACAATGACGACTGTTGTGGCGCGCTAAGGGCCGGTTCTACCACATCCGGGTAAAAGTTGCGGGCAGCAACCCGGGTGATAAACTATCTGCCGGTATAAACCTCTGTGTATCCTGGGCAGCGTTCTACCACTTCCGTGCAAGTTCCGGGCAGCTGCCCGGAACCTTATAGCAAAATACAGATGGTGGCTAGCCTGATTTTTGTTAAATTTGAGTAATCGATGAGTGAGCCACCTATCGTTAGATGCGTTAAGTTTATTTTCGTTTCGCTTTTGTCCGTTGTTTGTTGATAGCACGTGTTCTTTGGTTTCAACAAGATATAGATAGGCCTACTGTCGACCAAAGTATTATGTGTACTCGAGTTTGAAGGTTGTTTGTGAAGTAACCAATAGATCTACATAAAATCCAATAACATCATCATTTTCGTCGTTCTATTGCACGTTAGTTCATGTAGGTTTGGAATTTTTAATTTATATTTTAATATTTTTTGTCGCAGTTGGAGCACAAAAAGTGCACGTTTTTAAGCGTGTTTCAACCATGCGTCACATTTAAGAATTATTATCTCAAAAACCCGTCATCAAATCGAATCCAAATTTTAACACAATATACATTGGAATGTTGTATAACTGGTTTAATAATTTCAAAATTTTGCATGTCCAAGAAAAAAAGTTGTTATCATTTTTGTAAGGTAACTTTTTCTCGGCTCAGGGTGGATGGAAAATGTAGTTCTTGGTCGCGATGTAATCCTTATATATCAAAAAGTTAACCTGTATGACTGTGAAATACGTAAATTAACTCACTTATTTTATATCGGTTTGTATTTGTAGGCGGAAATAACACATCGTTCAAGAGCTACCCGCTCCCGGGAAAGCTGTACAGCGTTGCTGTGATGGAGCCCATCACTTCCGAGCGAGGCACGCCATGATGCGTGTTGGGCTCCATTTCGGCAACGCTGTACAGCTTTTCTGGGAGCGGGTAGCTGGTGAACGATGTGTTATTTCCGCCTACAAATACAAACCGATATAAAATAAGTGAGTTAATTTACGTATTTCACAGTCATACACCTTGACTTTTGGATGTATAAGGATTACATCGCAACCAAGAACTACATTTTCCAACCCCCCCCGAGCCGAGAAAAAGTTACCTTACAAAAATGATAAAAACTTTTTTTCTTGGACACGCAAAATTTTGAAATTAATAATCCAGTTATACAACATTCCAATGTATATTGTGTTAAAATTTGGATTCGATTTGATGACGGGTTTTTGAGATAATAATTCTTAAATGTGACGTATGGTTGAAACACGCTTAAAAACGTGCACTTTTTGTGCTCCAACTGCGACAAAAAATATTAAAATATAAATTAAAAATTCCAAACCTACATGAACTAACGTGCAATAGAACGACGAAAATGATGATGTTATTGGATTTTATGTAGGTCTATTGGTTACTTCACAAACAATCTTCAAACTCGAGTGCACATAATACTTTGGTCGACAGTTGTACCAAAACCTCTCGCGACACTTCTGGGCAGTATAAACCTAGCATGTGATTCAGTTCTCGGAGGAATGCAACTGAATAATCATACCTAAACTCAATAATCGAAAACTAGACAAGCTTGCAGTGCTTTTCAAGGAGGAAAAGCCTGTGAAATATGTTGCTAGCAATAGGCTACTTGGCAATCTGAATACAGGCTTAGGCCTATATGAGCTACAGACATGTTGTGACAAGGCTTGCAGTGCATAGGTTCAATCATAAAATGTATGTCAAATCAAATTATCACACTCCAGGCGACAAGTTTGTTTGTAAACTCTGTAAAATGAATGGAACGGAATGCGCACATTTGTGCATAATTAGATAGTTCTCTTTGCTGTATTCTACGAGAGAATTCACTCTTTTTGCACAGCTATAGAAGGTATCTTGGATAGGTCATGTTGCAAAATTCACATTTACCGTACACTTTTCGTTTGGCGGATGGAATGATTTTGTCACACATATTTTATGATGAAAGCCATTGACCGTATAACGCGTCACCACAAGCCTAAGATCGTAGTTCTGTTTGTCAGGGCTTTAGTGATGTAGAAAAACTATAAAATGTAATGCCCCAAATAGGCTATCAGATCTTATGCTGTATAAGCAAAACACCAAGTCAATGACAATGTATAGTACGGTACAGAACCTGAATAATGTCCTGTACACTCTGTATTTCTCATGCACGCTTGTGCGAATTTATTAAATTATATGAGCGCTTCATACAGTATTTCTAAACATGTAATTGAGATAATATTTTGAAATCTATGATGGTTCCGTACGGTAATCACTAGGCGGTCGTATTTCATGTCCAATCAACCGCAGAAAGTATAAAACTGTTGGCTTTTGCAGCCTGAACCGGACGAAGAACTCCTCATTCGACCGAATTTCATTATGCTCTAGCCGATCTCTGTTCCGTCTTGGACGAGTGACTGCGTCTTCTTCTACGTCGACAAAAAAGTTACACATTTCCAGGACGTCAATTAGCTCTTCCATTACCGTACCTTAAAATAAAATATGCTTAGTAACTGTTACATCCCTTATAATTAATGAATAATTGTATGTAATTATATCATTATGTGACAACAAAATTACCAAATGATTCTAATATTGTATTATTAGTAATTTATGAAGAGGTTATGTACAGCATAGATTATGCAAAGAAACCCTTACGCACGGCTCAAATCTGGCTGGTAATGCTTTATCGGCCTCTCGAGCTCCCGAAAATTTACACTCCGGGTAGACGAAGTTTATACCGCCGATAGCGCTACCCGTTGATGGTCGAACGGAAATGCTTACTTATTCTGACGGGCAAGTTATCGGCCCCTTTGCCCGGATGTGGTAGAACCAGTCCTAAATCGAACGTGTTTCTACCTCAAGGTTATTACGGTCATTTATATGATGGCGTCAGTAATGAATGCGAGATATATGCGAGTAGGCCTACTTTTTTCCCCCTGAAATTTCAAATAAAAAAATGTGGTGTGAGATATACGCGGGGGCGAGATATACGCGAGCAAATACGGTAGGTGTATATCGCGCCGGCCCTCATTTGTTGTATTTGAAATGAAAATGAAAACTCTCAAGTACGTATCCTGATATGAATAGACAATTTTTGTTAGGCGTTCTCTTTGCTTTGGGAAATGTTGTAGCTTATAATATGATGAAAGTATTCTCTACCATGTGTGAGTTATAGGTTATGTTACATGTCGTCCTGCGATTTCTCCGTGAATTCTGATACTGTTTTACAGATTGTCAGTCAAGAGTCGCAGTGTAGCCAGGAAATAATGAGGGAGTAAACATACATTTTATTATTTAGCTAATTATCCATTGTGTGATATTTACACAAAGTTAAGTAAATGTATGATTCACATTATTAGGCTACTTCCTTTTCAATGAGGGCCATGGATGAGGGGCATTGAATTTCTATTTGCCGGTGGTTTAATGGTCAAATGGCACTTCTTGAATCCTACCTCATAAGATAAGTTATTAAAAGAAATGTGTAACCGAATTTATTCAGTTACAGTAGCTCGCCCTCGGGTTTTGCTTCGTGCATTTAGTTTGGGGTATCTTATTCGTATCTTATTATATTGGGTTAACATGGGGTTGCAGAGGTGATTTTTATTGTGCCTGTGTGTTTTTGTGTGGACGGATTCATTTTTGGATGGTCCGGACAGCCTAGGATCACTGTTTATTAATTATCGGTTTTTGGATATTTGATATTATAAAATACGGGGTTTTGCGATTTATTACGTTTTGGGAATAAGGATATAAGACTGTATTAAGTAGAAGCATTATTTCATTTTGGTTTGGGGTTAATTGCTTTATTTTTACCTAGTAATGTTAAATGTTAGATTTGTGGCTGTGCTATAAAGGTACAAAGAATTGAGATTTTCAAGTGCAGGATTCGTGACATACCCGGAAAAGGCAGGCGGTAATTCGGCTTGTGTGGGATTACCTAGGCTATTTCTGGCATGAACTCCCATGAACTTCGCGTGTGTGACGTCAGTGTGGATTTTGACTGTCTGATGTTTATGTGTTGACGCGGATGTTCCGCTAGGAGCGGACTACGCACAATTTGAGTTCCGGCAAAAACTTTGGGGTGATGGTATCCTTGCGCGAGTGCATATAATGGCGTGTCTGGCGCTCAGAAGGGGTCTTATTGTTTTATCGGCAGAACACTGATCTACTAATGTACCACGCCTAAAGGTTAAATCTGTCTGAAAGATTTCATCGAAGTCATGCGAGGATGGAGAGGGGAACAAGCAGTTCGACAAGTAACAGAAGAAAGTAGAATGAACCAGTCGTAAGGTGTGTAGATGTTTTGTGTGCGGTCGGTTCAGTGTAAATATGATAGGAGGCTGAATGCCTGGGGTCAAACTGACCAGAAGTGTTGTTGCTCTAAGAGCGTAGAAGCAGTGAACAAAAGGTACTGTACAAAGTTTTATTGCAAGTGTATTTTGTGTTGTATATTTTTTTGTACATATGTGTTAGAACAGCCAATAGATTATTTCGTTAAATTCATGTGTGTTTATATTCCTGTCGTGTATGAACCTGGTACATCAGCAAACGCATGCCAAATGCCCTACTCCTGGGAGAAAGGGTTTTCATAGTCGGGGCAACAGCTATGTATTTATTTTTATTTTATTCAGGAAGACCCATATGGTCAACCTTGGCGCCCATTAAAAGTCGGGAAGTAACGTTAAAATCACTTGTGGCCTGTATTTAAAGGCAGTAAATTCTGTAGGTTTGTAGTAAATGAGGGTAGTTAAAGTTAAATCAACTCCAGCGAGGAGGTGAGAGAGTTTCAGTGTCGAACCCAACGTGAGGCCTTAGACATGCTGATGTGTACCAGGACACAGGAATTAAACTGTAGGCATATTTGCATAATTTCACGTATTTCAATTAGGGATGGCTACGTTAGAGCCAGGATGCAATTCTGCTTTGTCGGGGGACAGTGCTGGTGAGCAGCAAAACCAGACGGGTTCCGATAGGCAATTTGTTACAGGGATGGGGGAAAACAGTAGAATCATGGGAGATTTATTAGGGCAGGGGGGAGATGAATTAAACATGGGATTAGGATGTCAGAGCACAAGCTCTGAAGGTAGTAGTAGTTCAGAGGTGAAGGATGGCGATACTTCTGTGGCAGCGAGTGGTGATGATTCAGGTTCGATGAGAGCCATGTTGGAGAAGCTCCTGTTTCTTAGTAGCAGTTCCGAGGAGAGGATAACCAGTCAGATGGCCTCCCAGATGAAAGAAATGTCAGCAAAAATAGATGAGGTCAAAGAGCAGGTGACTATCCTAGACAGCAGTGTTACTCGCCAGTTTAGTGAAGTCAGAGTAGAAATCACTAATCTGGAAATTAAGCTAGGTGGTCGGATTGCTGCTCAGGAACAAAGGTTAGAATCTGAGTTAGAGAAGCTAGGTGCCAAGCAAGAGAAGTTGGCAAAGGAGGTTTCAAGCCAGGCACTGAAGACTAGCGAGAAATTTTCCAGAGCAGATAGGAAGTTGGAAGAGCAGAGAGTGGAGATAATAAGCATCGTAGAAGAGAAAATTGAGGTAGTTACGAAGGAAAGTAGCAGGAAAGTAGAAGAGGTTAGGGATAAGCAGGCTATAGTAGAGCAGAAGCTAGTAGCAAATAGTGGTGAGTTTGTTTTATTAGGGAAGAAGGTTGATGAGAATATCAGTGAGGTCAGAGAAAGAGTGACTAGGATAGAGGAAGAAACTGAACGTGAAGTGAAGAAGTTGAAGGCAGGTAGGGGTCATCCGATTCAGTTTTTAGGGCACTGTAGCCAGAGTCGAGATTACGAGGTTCCTAAGTTCAATGGTAGGACGTTCAATCCTATGGAATTTGTGAAGTTAGTCGAAAAGAAGTTTGCCAAGGGGTTAGATGAAGGATACTTAGAATGGGATCGGGTGGAAGAACTGATTTCAGCTGCATTTGTTGGGGAAGCTAGGTCTTGGTACCAGGTATTCAGGGAAGGGTTCAGTGGCTTGCAGGATTTCAGGGAAAAGTTTATGGATAAGTTCTGGGATGATAATATCAAGGGGAGGGAAAGAGACAGGATTCTATTTGGAAAATTTCAAGGAAACGAAGGGGCCACTTTGACCGAGTATTTCTTGAACCATGTCCTTATTGGTCAAAATTTAGAGCTAGGCGGTAGTGAAGAGGATCTTGTAAGGAAATTAGCACGTCACTTTTCAGATGACATTAGGACTGCAGTATGCATGCAGAATATAGTCTCAATTAAGGGCATGGAAAAGTTGCTTGGGAGGTTCGATGCTTTGAGAAAGACAGGTAGGCAACGTCAGGGAAATATGGGTAACCAGAGGGAAGGAAATTTCAATGGGGGCAATCAAAGGGAAGGAAATTATAATCAAGGGAGAGAGAGGAACTGGAATCAAGGTAGAGGAGACAGGGACGGAAGGCAGGAGGATCATGCGAGAGGAAGAAATAGGAATGAGAATCAGGGGTACAGGGAAAACAATCAATCAGGGAACGGGCCACGTGAGGTAGAGCAGGGAAATAGGGGGCGTGGTAATGAAAGGCAAGTTGAGAGGAACAATAGGCCAGGAGGTTTAAACTCCGACGGGACTCACTAAATAGGGCAGGGGGAGAGTCCTTGCATAGCATTCCTGCTCACGCTATGGAGGTAAGATATAATTTGGATGTCAAAGAGGACTTATTGGAGGAGGAATTAGGTGTAGAAAAGGAGGGAAGCGAGCACATGTTTGTCCATCCTGTCATCAAGGTAGAGATTTGGGGCCAGGAAGTCGAGGCGTTACTAGATTCAGGCAGTATGTGCAGTTGTGTGAGTAGGGAGTTCTACGATGAAGTGAAAGTGAAGGAGATACACATGGAACATATCCCAATTTCAAATGTGCACATTGTGTCAGCTGTAGGTACAAAGTCGCAGAGGATTAGGACTCAGGTTTGTGCACCCATTAGGATCAACGGGTGGAGTAAAAATCATGTGCTGTTAGTTGTGCCCAATTTAGTGCACAAAGTCATCTTAGGATCCGATTGGCTAGGGGACCAGAGCTGTAAGTTAGATTACAGCAAGGCGCAAGTGAAGTTCAAGTGGGGTGAGCAACAGGATTGGGTTAGGTTAGATTATCAGGTTGATGGTAGAGAGTCTGTTAGTGTCGCTGGATGCATTCAGGTCAGTAAGGAGGCTTCTGAGGAGGAAGAGTTAGGTGTCGGCATGGTGTCCAGTTCTTTTCCTGTGTGTAATTTGGTCATGAGAGATGATCGTGAGTTGAGTGACGTTGGTCACACTGTTGATGAGTTTGAGGCGGTTGTTAAAGACACCATGTTGGACGAGGGTATGAAGTCGGAGTTGCTTGATGTTCTGAGGGAACACAGGGAGGTGTTCTCAGAGAAACCTGGATGTACTCACGTGTACGAGCATAGTTTCGACATCACAGATAGGTCGAGCTTTAGCGGTCCTAGGTACCCGATAGCTCACTCTCACATGAAGGCAGTTGGTGAGGTGATAGATCAAATGCTTAATGACGGCATAATTGCGAACAGCAACAGTCAATACGTAAATCCTTTGGTGGTGGTAACCAAGAAGGATGGTTCCATCAGGCTGTGCTTGGATGCGAGGCAGGCCAATAAGAGGATTGCACCAGACCATCAGCGTCCTGAATTCACTGAAGATCTAGTGCAAAGATTCAGGGGTAGGAAGTTTCTGTCCACTATAGATCTGAGTTCTTCGTTTTGGCAGATACCGCTACGCAAGGAGGACAGGCCTTTCACTGCTTTTTGTTATAAGAATAGTTTTTATCAGTTTCGGAGGGTGCCTTTCGGTATGAGGACTTCGAGTCAGGGGTTAATTAAGGGGCTTAACATTGCACTTGGACCTGAAACAAGGGAATACACTACAGCTTACATTGACGATCTTGTGATTGCCTCTCACACATTCAGGGAACACTTGCAACACCTTAGTACAGTTTTTGGGAAGCTCATTCATGCAGGTTTCACACTTAAACTTAAGAAATCCACTTTCTGCACGCAAGAGATTACATTTCTTGGTCACACTATTTCACCACAAGGGCTTGGACCAGAACAATCGAGATTAGACACTATTGGGAAAACAAAGGCACCACGCAATGTTAAGCAGCTTAGGTCTTTTCTGGGGGTTTGTGGGTATTTTAGGAGATTTGTATTGAGGTATTCATATCTTACTGGGGCTTTCAGGGATTTGTTACAGAAAGGGGCTAAATGGGTTTGGGGAAAGGAAATGGATGAGGCTTTCATCAAATTAAAGGAAGGGTTTAGAGAGGCTGTTACTCTGAGTTATCCGAGTCCTGATAGGGAGTACATTGTAATGACTGATGCCAGTGATGTGGGGATTGCTGGAGCGTTATGTCAGCGTGATGATGATGGTCACCTGGGTATCGTGTCGCTGGCTAGTAGAGGTCTGAATCCCGCGGAAAAGAGATACACTACTAGTGAGAAAGAACTGCTAGCTATTGTATATGCGCTGGGGAAGTTCCGGACGTATGTACTTGGCTACCGGTTCAAAATCTACACTGACCATAATGCGCTGACATTCATATTATCATGTAGGATCACCTCAAATAGGATTTCTAGATGGATATTGGCAATTCAGGAGTATTCTTTTGACATATTTCATGTAAAAGGCTCAGAGAATATACTTGCTGATTTTGTCAGTCACCATCCAGAAATCGCAGGTGATGGGGTGGGGGTAGATAGAGTAGGGGACATTCTGGTGTGTGCTGCCAAGA
Organism: Meconema thalassinum; assembly: GCA_946902985.2. Taxonomy (NCBI): domain Eukaryota; kingdom Metazoa; phylum Arthropoda; class Insecta; order Orthoptera; family Tettigoniidae; genus Meconema; species Meconema thalassinum. Next base: position 132,676,781 of record OX336396.1, read on the forward strand.
CAAATGATAGATCTGAAGAGGGTGCACGTGTGAGGAAGATACGTGAGGAACAGAGAAGGGACAAGCAGCTAGGAAGTATTGTTGCAGAGCTGGAAGCTCGTGGTGATGATGACATTGTGATCAGGGGCACCAAGCAGTTCAAATGGGTGAATCGCATGGTAGCCATGAAGTGTCATGGGGACGTGTGGTGTGTGTGTGTTCCTCGTGTGTTGGTGGAAGACATCACGTGGTACACTCACAAGGAGCTTGGGCACTTTGGTGCGGAGAAGGTCCTGGCCGCTCTGAAGCGACATTTCTATTGGAAGGATATGCAGCGCATGGTAAGGAAGATTCTAGCTACGTGTGAGCTTTGCCAAAAATGTAAACATCCTACACGCTACTTGGAGGGACCTAGGCAGGCTGTGTTGGCACAGGGGCCGGGGGATCTGGTCTGTGTCGACCTCTATGGTCCTCTGGTGAGCTCTAGGTTCGGGTTCCAATACGTGTTTGTGGTGGTGGATGCATTTTCGAAGTATGTCAGGCTTTACCCTCTGAGGAAAGCTACCGCCAGAGCTTGTGTGAACTGCATGGTACTGAAGTACATACCGGAGTTGGGTAGACCACTCCGGATACTCTCTGACCACGGGACCCAATTCACAGCGAAAATATGGAGTACCAAGCTTAGTGAAGTTGGCACCCAGTGTATATATTCCTCTATCAGGTATCCGCAAGGGAATATGTCGGAGAGAATTATGCGGGAACTGGGTCGCATGTTCAGGACCTATGTGAGTGACAGTCATAATTCATGGTTTTCAGTGCTTGGGGATATTGAGCGATGGATCAATGTCACCAAACACGATAGCACGGGGCTCACTCCCATAGAAGTCCAGCTGGGAAGGAAGCCTACCAGTGAACTAGCTAGGATTTTGGGTTTGTCAACAGGGGAAGCTGTACCCAGGGATTTAACGATAAAACTAGTAAGGGATAATTTAATAGCTGCAGGAAAGAAACGTTTAAAACAGCAGAGAAGGGAGGGGGATAAATTAAAGGTAGGTGATCTGGTGTTGTTGCGAGTGCCACATCTTTCATCGGCAGAGCAGAGGTGCATGCAGAAGTTCTTCCAACTGTATTCCGGTCCATTTGTTATAGACCGCAGGGTAGGTGCATGTGCCTACAGGTTGATTACCAACGATGACAAGGTCCTAGGTACATATAACGTTGCTAACCTCAAGCTATATGTCACCTAGAGATCTTGCTCACGATGACAAGACAGGAGTACTAGTGTATTTGTGTGAGGGACAAGGATTAATCTATAGCCTTGTAGTTTAGAGATTGATCCTTGTGGGGGCGTTTGTAACCGAATTTATTCAGTTACAGTAGCTCACCCTCGGGTTTTGCTTCGTGCATTTAGTTTGGGGTATCTTATTCGTATCTTATTATATTGGGTTAACATGGGGTTGAAGAGGTGATTTTTATTGTGCCTGTGTGTTTTTGTGTGGACGGATTCATTTTTGGATGGTCCGGACAGCCTAGGATCACTGTTTATTAATTATCGGTTTTTGGATATTTGATATTATAAAATACGGGGTTTTGCGATTTATTACGTTTTGGGAATAAGGATATAAGACTGTATTAAGTAGAAGCATTATTTCATTTTGGTTTGGGGTTAATTGCTTTATTTTTACCTAGTAATGTTAAATGTTAGATTTGTGGCTGTGCTATAAAGGTACAAAGAATTGAGATTTTCAAGTGCAGGATTCGTGACATACCCGGAAAAGACAGGCGGTAATTCGGCTTGTGTGGGATTACCTAGGCTATTTCTGGCATGAACTCCCATGAACTTCGCGTGTGTGACGTCAGTGTGGATTTTGACTGTCTGATGTTTATGTGTTGACGCGGATGTTCCGCTAGGAGCGGACTACGCACAATTTGAGTTCCGGCAAAAACTTTGGGGTGATGGTATCCTTGCGCGAGTGCATATAATGGCGTGTCTGGCGCTCAGAAGGGGTCTTATTGTTTTATCGGCAGAACACTGATCTACTAATGTACCACGCCTAAAGGTTAAATCTGTCTGAAAGATTTCATCGAAGTCATGCGAGGATGGAGAGGGGAACAAGCAGTTCGACAAGTAACAGAAGAAAGTAGAATGAACCAGTCGTAAGGTGTGTAGATGTTTTGTGTGCGGTCGGTTCAGTGTAAATATGATAGGAGGCTGAATGCCTGGGGTCAAACTGACCAGAAGTGTTGTTGCTCTAAGAGCGTAGAAGCAGTGAACAAAAGGTACTGTACAAAGTTTTATTGCAAGTGTATTTTGTGTTGTATATTTTTTTGTACATATGTGTTAGAACAGCCAATAGATTATTTCGTTAAATTCATGTGTGTTTATATTCCTGTCGTGTATGAACCTGGTACATCAGCAAACGCATGCCAAATGCCCTACTCCTGGGAGAAAGGGTTTTCATAGTCGGGGCAACAGCTATGTATTTATTTTTATTTTATTCAGGAAGACCCATATGGTCAACCTTGGCGCCCATTAAAAGTCGGGAAGTAACGTTAAAATCACTTGTGGCCTGTATTTAAAGGCAGTAAATTCTGTAGGTTTGTAGTAAATGAGGGTAGTTAAAGTTAAATCAACTCCAGCGAGGAGGTGAGAGAGTTTCAAATGAATGGAACTTGGCAAGGAGTTAGTAGGAAAACCACACAAAAGGATTTCATAGCCATCCTCAGAATTTGAACCAATTCATCCATCGAGTCCAGGACAGCCTGGTATTGTCGTCATTCCACCTGCCACACAGTAAACTTCCTAAGACAAGCATTGTTGCCTGACCACAGCTCTCTTTATTCTAACAATTGGCACCTTGGTACCAGTGAACTAATACAACTCTCCGCCGGCCCTCAATATTTGAGTTGCTGCACAACACCTGATATTGTTGATTGCATAATGAGAACATGACCTTTGGATCTTTTGAGCATAGCTTAGGTACCCTCGTCTCACGTCATACAACCAACCGACAGCACTTTAACTCAATCTTGCCAATTAGCCAGGCTGATGCCTTTATTTTCAGAGATCTCACATTTCTGAGAAATGTATGATGTCAAGTTTCTACATTTCTGTAATACTGATATTAGGATTTTAATACTTCTAACACTCCCTTAGTAAAAATAAAAACCACATACACAACAGGAGACTTAAATGCTTATGCCGTTTATCAGAAACGCCCATATTTCCAATCATGTTTGAATTAGTTTCCGTGCATATTATTTTGAAACTGTTTATTGTACCTGGTGATGAACTTTTAAATGCTACAAAATGCTAATTTTTAAATTTCAAAATGCTCCAAAATGCTATTTTTGAAAATGAAAGTGCTACAAAATCAATTTCAAAATGCTATTTTTTCGTATCTTTACATATAAGCTGATGGGGAACCCGGTCAAATGCTTTCTCCAGATCCAGGAAAGCCATGTGAATTGTCCTTTTCTCCATATTTGTTTTCTATCAGAAGCCGCATTGCATGGATAGCATCTATTGTTCCACAATGGTTAGGTGAGATGGTAACAATGCTACGTAAGCGAGTGTCTATCACACGTTCTAGAATCATCATTATGTGGCATAGGAGACGAATAGGACGGTAATTGGCACAGATAGTTACATCGCCCTTGCCTTTCCATATTGGTACTGTAACGCTAGTTTGCCAAGCTGACGGGATCTGGTGGCTCGCAAGGCATTTGTTAAAGAACTCTGCTAGGACCTCTGCAGAGGCATGATCCAACTGCTTCCATAGCTCCGCAGGGATATCATCAGAGCATGTTTGTTGCCTTGCCATTTTTAATGGCGTGGATCGCAGTATTGACCTCGGCAGGTGTGATAGGTGGAACTGCACCCTGTACAGGTTCGGCTAATGGAATCAGTGGGTGCGGGAACTCCTCATTACAGATAGCATTGAGGTGTTGATGCCATCGTTGAAGAATCTGTTGGTTTTGTTAGAAGATGCCCATGCTTATCCTTGATATGCAAGACATGTCCTATGTCAACTGTGGCATGATGACGAGATCTGGCTAGCTGCAAATATTATTGACTCCAGTAGATTCCTTGAATTGTTCATACAATGTATTTAGTTGCTTGGATTTAGCAAGTGCAACAGCGTGTTTTGCATCAGATTTGAGCTGACAATATTGAGTTAGATCAGCATCGGTTCTTGTTCTAAGCCACTTTTTGAAAGCAGTTTTCGTAGATTTCACAGCCCATTGCAAGTCTTCATTCCACCACCAAGATTGTTTATCAACAAATCGTCGTCCCGGTTTTGTCATACCCATTACTTCCTTTGCATTTGCCTGGATGTTTGAGGTGAATTCATTCCATGTGAGTTGATCAATGTTGTCAGGAAGAGGACCAATAGAATCTAGAAGTTGCAATTCATGGCCAGGTAGTTTCCACCACTTTATACGTACAGTGTTGGTGATAGGTCGTGAAGGAGCACGAAGAATAATATTGATAAGGAGTGAAACTAATAAACAAATTTACAATCATTTAAAAGATCAATACAGGCCATGTATAGCTATGTATATTTGAAAAGTAGCATGCGCCGATTATGCCAGGAAATACAGTAATTCATTCACTTGCACTTCTACTAAATACTCACCACTTTTCCACTAAGGACTACCATATTGCCATCTTTAGGATCCAGTTGCTCTTCAGCCAGTGCAGTAATATGAGTTTTGTGCCTTTCATTAAGTAACTGATGAATTTTCATCTGACAAAGTTCATCTGGGGAGTAACCCAGTAGACCACAGGCCATTCCATTTACAACAAGAATCTGAAAAATTATGACAAAATGAGTTATTAAATAATATGTAGACTCACCTTTACCTAATAATATGAGCAAGATACATATGACTGACTATGGAGTACATTCAACCAATCACTAATCATTGAGAAATGGATAGAAACATGTAAAATGAACAAACACAATGATAGACAAGTGTGAGCGTAGGTGCATAGCAGAGGGATTAGGACGAGTAAATTAGGAACACAGGGCCAACACGAAAGGAGAAAAGAACCGTATTAAGCTACACACACATAATTATATGTGTGCCGTCCAATTGGTGTCACACTGGCCCTTCACCCATGGACAAATAAATAAAAGATATAAATCTCTATACTTCCCACTCCCCTTGGAAGTTCATACTTGCGAGACACCCTGTACCTGTGGTCTTGCACTCTCTGGAATGATCTCGAACATTTTCAAATAATGCTGAACCTTCACTTAGTGGGAAATGCCAATCCCTCCCAGCCTAAAACTCAGGGCCGCCCATAAGCAATTACTTGCCAGTTCAACTGTTTGTGTTGGCACTACAGCGCATGTGCGCCCCGAACTTCCGGTGTCTCCTTGCATTTGAGAAGGACAAGGCTTATGCGAGAAACGGCTCGTGGTTATTTGGCTTGGCACAATGTAACTGTGTGGACCAGTTGCGCAGGCTGTCCCGCGGCACTTAGTGCCAGGCGAAGCCTGCCTAATGGACTCAATGTAATATGAGGATCCTAAGTATGGATCGTGCATTCTATTAATTTACATATTCGGACTTTTACTTATTTAAAATAGATTTTGTTGCCTCAGTGTGGTTATTGAGGAGGTAGCACCTAAAGACTTTTAGTTTTGAACATGTGGCTCGACACGTTTTGAACTTTCATTTTATATCCTTGCCGGGCTCATAGCCTGTAATGTAATTACTATCTCGTGCGATGCCACTCTTAAATTCAAATGATAGAGCGGCGCCATCGTAATTCAGTATTATTTTATTATTATTATTATTATTATTTTGATTTTCATAATTCTTCCTGATGTACTTTGGGTGGGTAATAGCTACAATGGACGATAAGCCCCCTTGCTATTGTCGTCCTAAGGTTAAACCATTGTTGCTTGGGGCCGGGTTATTGTAGCCTCGCAGCAAGCAAGAGCCGGCTACTTACTGCGGCCTGGAACGGTTGTTGAGCGCAGAGCTCTAGGCAATTGTGATTTATTTCTTGTCGTGTGTGATCTTGATTTAAGGTAACAAGTCATTTAATTTGTGGTTCTCGAGCACGTTTCGCTCATTTTCATTTTCTGCAATTCCTGGTATTTTGGGAGTATTTTGTTCATTTTCTTGCACCACGAGGTAGCCCAAGTCTACTCGTGGAGCGCATTTTCTGTTTCGCTCATGGAAGTTTGCTTCAAGTTAATGTTCGTGTTTGCATTCTGGCTCTCGTCTGTTTCCCCATGTTGGGAATTTTTACATTAATTTTCTTCTTAACCCTTTTGGTGCGTTTGCAGTCACGCTTTTCTTGGCCCAATGACTAGCCACGTTTATGTCTCATTCCCTTCCTGGGGGTTTTCAGGGATGTTTCTTACTTTGTGTGATTTTATATCTCCTTTTAATTGATGAAACTGTAATTGTTTATTTTCTGAATACACTTATTTTTATATTTTTCTTAATTTTTGGTAACTTGTTTGAGGTAACCCAACTATACCATAATCACCCCTTTGGGGAACCTTCCAGACGCCCACTCCCCGGGCATTGAGCCCAAAGTCCCTCAGCCCCTACCTTCCAGGTAGCTTAAAATCTAGGTAGGGGAATTATTGGGGCAGTTCCTTCTTTTGCCCTCGGATTCGTTCGAGAGCAAAGGTAGGTACAATATGTATACATGGTGTACGGAAACAACTTAACCGGGTGTATGAGCATTAGAGGATTGGTCATAACAATAAATAATTTGAAGAAACTAAGTCAATATCTCATGCCAGTGTAATTTTATCAGCTGCTGAAGTTAGCCAATCTGATTGCTTCGCAGGCAAACTCCAATGGGTTTTACAGGGCGATCTTGTCAACTCTTCATGTGGCTGACCTCTTGAGAGTGCCAATCGAAGAAAGAGAAAAAAAAAATCGCCAGTGGATAGATTTGAACATGAGACCTCCAGGCAGACAAGATTGCACCATAGCAACTACGCTACGGTGACACCAGCTGTAACCCACGTTGTGTTTGTTTTGATGGTCATTTCTCGGCAGTGATAGATGGTAGGCAATCGGCCATTTATAGAAATGTTTGTCAGCAGCCATGGAACATTCATGCAATGGAAGCTTAGCCACCGTCGACATCACCATGCAGCGGCTCACTTCGGCAGAGTAGCACAGCATATTTGCTTTGGCGCGATTCTGTCAGCCTGAGGTCCGTGTTCAAATTCATCCCCAGGCGAAGCTTTTCTCTATGATTGGCATTGTCAAGTCAGTCGTGAGCTTCATACAGTGTTGATAATTTCATCCAGCAAAGCGATCTGATTGGCAAACTTCAGCAACTGAAAAAATTATATTGACACCGGCACAAGATACTGACTTCTTTTAAATTATTTATCAGTATGCCAAATTCTAATGCTCATATACCAGGGTGTCGAGCGATGACCTTTCTTCAAATTCCCGTATAGTTCCCGTATTTCCCGCACGAAAATCCACAAAATTCCCGTATATTTTAGAACCCTCTAAGACAAGAGTTCGCATACCGAATGGCTGAAAAATGAATCTTAAAGCGCGAATCAAGATTTTCTGGCGTAAGTGTAACAGCATTTTTGGAGACACTTCCGCAGCCCACGGGTGATGGCGAGATTTAGGCCTAATCCGTAGCGTGACCAAAGCGCGGGCGCGGGAGTGAACTCTCACGCAGATGGGATGAGATGCTACGAAGACAAATAAAATACCGTTTACTTGAGAAGAGCTGATATAAATGACTGTTTTACTGAGGAGGGTTGAGAGAGTAGAGAATAGGAGTGCCATAATACATATTTACTGGAAGTGACTGAATTGTATGGTACCGTAACCATATAGAGCTTCCACGAGTTAAAATGGCACTGAAGCTTATGCATAGCGAACTTCCAGTCCCCGAATCTCCATTTGATTTTCATTGGCAGTGAATCGTTCGTTCGTGATTATCTTCTTTATTATTTCGAATTGTGGTTTTGTTTTTAGGCGTTCAACTTATGAAATAAGAACTAGAGGGTTGGCATATTCCAAAGACAAGTGTCTCCTAAAAGAGTATTTAGTAAAACTTTGCATCAGAGACGACCATAACAAACAGCTTGCCTACAAAGTGTGCGATTTGCAAATTTCAACCGGCAGTGGTCGAACATATCTTAGACTACAATAATTAAGTTGGTGCAAATTAAATATGTTATATGTGAGAATATTATTATAATTTGCTATCCGGTTGTTATATTAGTATATTATGCAATAACGTGACCCTTTAAATGCTAAATTGTGACTGATGCTACGAGTTATAGGCTATTCGCCGTACCAGTAGGCCTAATATTTACTAACAACGCATCGTTTCTTCTTTAATATTTATTTAATCATTATAATTATAATAGCCTAACTATTAACCCTTATTTAACCAATAATCATTTTATAATTCTATACATATTCCAGGTATTGCAAGAAAGCGATATTTGATAGCACATGCGGTTCCACCTTAAAATCCAACCGTGCCCAGTTTTCAGTACCTATGGAAAATATTACCGTAAGTTAATAAACCAAACAACTGGCGACCTTTTTTTTTTTGAAATGCTCATTTACATCTTCACCCTAGTCTACGAAAAGTACCATACGGCAATCACTGAAAGGGTTGGGAGGTTATGACCTCAATTTCACAAACAAACGAACCTCATTTTGCATGAATTATGGAACCCGAATCCTAACGGAGGTATGGATTGTCTGCATTTGGAAATATGTTAGTCAATAATTTAAAACAAGATGCCAGAAAACTAAATATAAAAATCTGCATGGCTACTACGGTGTAAAGTTGCTACGTGAAAAAAAAAAATTACACCTCGCCAAGATTATACGACGTGCATACAGTTAAATACAATCATCCTATCGGTGAAACACTTTCTTTGTCACAATCTTATAAGCAATTCAAACAAACTGCTGTAATTTACGGGAAAACGTGCAACATTTAGAGACTACGAGTGGTGGTGTATGTGGCACAACTTGGCAAGGAGAATTGTAGTACACAGTTTCCATTGCTTGCATTACCAGACTACTAAACCAGAAGCTGGTAATGCATAACCATACGCCGGTGGCGCGTCCTATGGCAAATGAATGAACGAAAGAAAATGTAAGGTCTATAGGAGCCCGGAACAAGGTGATACAATTTTCTACACTACTGAAAATAGTCAAAATACCCTTTGTAATAATGAATAATAATAATTTTGGGGGTCATATAGTAATAGATGTTACCCACCCAAATATCCCTTTTTAGATCAAGACTTTTAATAAAATTGAAGGCATGTCCGCTATTACACGCGTAAATTATGGGACAAATACAGTATTGCCCACCCCGCGCATTCGGTACTGACAGCCTTCCTGTCACTTTGCCCCGCTTTTACACTCCGCAAGGTCGCCACATAACAAGACCCTACGTCCAACAGCCATAAGGCAAGAATTCTGAGCATGCTTCTCAGCATGTTTTTCGAAGGAAACAACGCGAAGGATATGTTGGGAGCTTGGAACAGCTGAGCTGGGTTGCTAAGTTTTTAGTAGGGGTCGACGGTGCACCGATTTTTCGGTTTCGGTACGGTACAAAGGAAATTACCGACCTCGGTTCGAGACGATAAAAAACTCTGTAAAAAGTTCGGTTCGGTACAAGAGACATAAATACCGTAACTTAAGGAAACCTTTAGACATCCAAAGTATTGTCCTTTATCATCAATGTTTTAATTCAAGTTAGTTAAATACAGTAAAACTTCTTGTATACAGTTCATATTTATACGTTTTCTATAAGATTTTTTCCTGGTCCCGGCAAAATGCCTATACTTTCCATGTTAATTTATCTCCGATATACGTTTTACTTTTATTCGTTTTTCACGCTTATACGATATATTTTAAGTCCCTTGCAATATAAAGCGTCATTTATACGTTGTGTGTTCTGAGGAAGTACGTATGTTCGAATGCAAACTTTTGTTACCGCCTGTACTTCCGTTCGGAAGGATGCACCGCGTGCTACATTATGTTACGATGGCCTCGAGCGACACCGGTGGTCACGGCGACACTCGCTTGCCAGAGTGTCGTTACAAGGAAGAACAGCTTGCGTAATAAGCAAGCGCTATTATTGTGTTAGCCTTTCAAAATAACAGGAAGCAGCCATAAAACACAGACAGCATCTGAAGCTTATGTTAAGATGAGCGGAAGTGTTTTACGATCGCCGATATATTAAAAAAATATTATTTCCGCTTTTATAATTTTCATTCGTGTTTTTTAGGACTTCTCGTCAAACCATTAAGAATACGCGATTGATTCTGTGTTCTAATAATCTTGCGTCTTCAGACAAATGAAAATCCATTAATTTAGGCCTACACTACGGCATTTTATTAATGACGATGAAAAGCCGCAGAATAATACAGTGGATTTTAATGATGCTGTCAATGCTCTATGGACTATCAAACATTTTGTGACGCACCATAACGTTTCTGAGGAAATAATGGCCGAATTATATCGGTTTGAAAATACTGTTCACTCCGTGGCCTCGGCCAACAAAAAACAAGTCAAGATAACAGACTACTTCGTAAAGTGACTCAATTTTCTTTGTTTTGTTATATCTGGGTGCATTTCTCTTGTAGTTGTTTTGTTACATATTGCCGATTATAGTTAAACAATCGTATTATTTCTTGTTTTTCACTTCTTAACGGAAAACCTCGCTCGCCCGCGTTGCTAGCCTGTCCCCCGCCATTCACTTTGCCGTAATGCGTAGCTCGCGCGGCACAGTCATTGAGTAGACTATAGCCTATAGTTCACAGCTGGTGCTGAAAATGTTCGACATTCATTGCTACACATCGCTGGCACCTCTTCATGAATCGAATCCTTCTAACCAGAATAGCACCGCTCATTGAGGCTGTTATCCCTCCTGAACAAGCTGGCTTCAGACACGGACGCAGCTGCACTGATCAAGTTCTTGCCCTAACTACACACATTGAAGCAGGTTTTCAAGGTAAACGGAAATCAACAGCTGTTTTCATCGACTTGACAGCTGCGTATGATACTGTTGGGCGACAAGGACTGATCTACAAACTATTGCAAGTTGTACCAAGCCGAGAAATTATGGATCTAATATCTAGCATGCTTAGTGAAAGGCAATTTGAAGTGTTCCTAGGAAACACTAAAAGCCGCAAACGAAAACTAAATAACGGCCTACCACAGGGATCTGTTTTAGCCCCACTGCTATTCAATTTGTACATCCATGATTTACCAACTACAACATCAAGTAAGTTCATCTATGCTGATGATATCGCGCTGGTAGCTCAGAGCAATAACTTTGAAGATGGCGAACAAATCATTACGGAGGACCTGGAGAAGATGTCAACTTTCTTTAAAACCTGGAGATTGATCCCAAGCACAACAAAAACTGAAGTCTCTTGTTTCCATCTAGCGAATCGTGTCGCAAACTACAAACCTAGAGTCCTGTTCAATGGACAAGAGCTGAGGTACAATCCTTTCCCAAAATATCTCGGAGTCACTTTAGATAGAACCCTGAGCTACAAAGAGCACATCACCAAGCTCTCTCACAAAGTCGCCGCAAGAAACAACATACTGCATAAGCTCAGTGGTACCTCCTGGGGAGCCTCTGCTGACTGTCTACGTTTAACTGGCATCAGTCTTGTTTACTCAGCTGCTGAGTACTGTGCGCCTGTCTGGTTGGAAAGCGTACATGTGAAGAAGATAGACACGAAACTGAACGATACAATGCGTTGCATTACTGGTACCATCAAATCAACTCCATGTCACTGGTTACCCGTGCTGAGCCACATCCCTCCACCTCACTTAAGGCGGAAGCAAGCTCTACTGAGGGAGGCTAAGAAAATCTTTGCATCACCCTCTTTGCCACTGCATCAGGAATTCTGCCATCCCTCACAACAACGATTGCAATCCAGAAGACCGGCAAGTGTCACTGCAAGGCAACTCATCGCGGATGGATTTGACATAAAGGAAAGCTGGAAGCATGAGTGGTCAACAAAAACATTGGGAACAAGTGTCCACCATCTTGATCCCACAAAGAAGCCAAATGGTTTTGACCTACCAAGGAACCTCTGGTGCCGTATCAACAGGTTGAGGACTGGACATGGGTGTTGTAATTATTTCAGGTACAAGTGGGGCTGGATCAGTTCACCAATGTGTGAATGTAACTTAGAAGAACAGACGATTGAACACCTGGTCCTACGCTGTCCTCTTCATTCATACCCTGGAATTCCTGACGACTTGTTTGATCTCACACCTAGTCTAACCGAATGGTTGAAAAGGAAGGACTTTAAAGTTTAATTTTGTCTTATTTGTATTCTGTATTGTATCACCATACGATTAAATAAATAAAATGAAATTGTCATTTACGTTCTGAAGTTCCTCAGCAACGATTGACTCTATTTCAGCTGTAATATACCTTAGTCCAAAGAATATGGACTGTTAAAGCCGTGGCGTCAAGAAGCGCATACGGCAAAGTGCTTGGCGAGAACCGGCTCGCGGCGCGAGCGAGGGTCCCTGTCGCTTTTAAAACAAAGTCCCTGTATAACCCATATTGTCACATACATTTTGCAGTTTTTATTTATCGACTTTCATTGACGCGTTTTTCACATTTATGCGTGTTTTTTTTTTTCCTTTCGTCCCCTGGATTCGTATAAGTGAAGTTCTACTACTAGAGCACAATAACTCTTCTGATTAATAGAATTAAATTATGGACTTGAGTGTTCCAGTGTGAGCCTAATGTCTATTTAATGTATGCATCAATTGGCTTACTCCACACTAAAAGGGCAAGTTTGAAAGTTAATGGAACATTGTATGAGATAATTAGTTGTACATTTTTTCTGTATTTTAAATAAAAATTGTGCTATTTGGCAAGTATTTGGTTTGCTGTATAATCATTAGAACTCATGTGTTACTTTTTTTTTAATGGTTTACAAATTACTCTAATTTAGCATGTTAAAATCAGCCGAGCTGTAACGAACCGATTTTGTACCGAGAACCGAAGTACAATTTTTTTTACCGAACCGAACCGTACCGAACCCAAATTTTCAGTACCGAAGACCCCTAGTTTTTAGTGTTGTAAATCAACTGATTCGAATAATACACAGCACTACACTTCAGCCATTATTTCGGTACAATTATACGCAATATATTTAAAAAAACAATCCTGAGTCAACATCGAGGACATTCAAACAGGGAAATACGATACTTTTAGATGAATAAATAAATTACACACCGAAGCTATGATACCTTTATCATAGGTATTCAAGTCAACAAATACGACAAAGAGGGCAAACACTCTACAGCTAATGAATATTTAAAAATAACTCACAATGCAATGATTATCCTTTAACATGAAACAAGAGTCTGAGAGAAGGTCGTTCACAGCTTACTACAGTAGTTGACATAACACCATGCACACTCACTGAATCGTGACTCTCTACGGTTAATATTAGCTTTTGTGATAATACAAAAGTAAAGTTAAGGTAAAGACATATTTAGCACTGAGCACTCAAACAAGCCCCTCTGTGGGGATATTATTGCCGTGGTTTTATATTGTCGAATTGTAGGCTATTGAATGACGGACGGTATTTTGAACACTATGACGGGAAACAATAGCCTGTGCTCTATTATCGATTGACGCAAGCGAACTGACACCAAGAAATAAATTATCCTCAGTCACTTGACAAGGGTTTCTTTGACACCCTCCATCCCTTCACTGTCCCTATCATCATCACCACCATCAATGTCATCGTCAGAGCTTGATGAATTGCCAAGGTCAATAATAATTTCATCCACCGCGATATCCAGACCGCCTTCAGTATTTCTTTCTGTACATTCTGTACGGGATGTGTCCAGTCCTCGGGACGAACTTCGGCGAAATAAAAGTAAAGAAAGGAAATCTGACACAGACAGTGGTTAACAAGCGACTGAAACGATGCCTGCCATACGAGAAGAATTCTGTCATTAGTGTGGTGTATTTTGTAGCCACATGTTGGTGACGGGTGTTCGATAGTAAAATGTCGAGAGCTGTGAGATATTGTTTGTAGTTTTTGAAATTTATGCATGTGTGACGCATTTGCATTGAGTGTTTGAACGGACTTTAAAACAATTTGGTATGTGCATCTCCCCTGCGAAAGAAGACCATGGGAAGGCTAAAACAGTAAAATTGCATACGCGACACGCCGCAAATACTTTTTAATTTAGATTTATTTTATCAAAGTAGATAATAGAAAATAAAATATTGTGAAACGAAATTAAATAAGTCACTTTGACAAATACAGGATTGTTACTAGGAACTTCAGTTATACACAGCACAAAATTAAGTACTTTTGACAGTACTTTTTTTTCCAATTCCTGGAGATCTTTTGTGGCGTTTCTTTCGATTGCAACCTTAGCCGTCGCTTCATTTTCCTCCTGGCTTCGCACCTGTTTTGCTTCCTTTAACACGGCGTAGGAGTTTCGAGCAGTATGGACTCTTGCTCACGGTTATCCTTTCTACTCCACCAACTGCCATCACAGCGTCCTGAACAGTACGCATGCCAATCAGACTTGCTTCTTTGTGTTTGACGATCATGCACTCCTTGTTCAGGGAGAAACCTCTGTCTAGAGCTGCATTGTTGTGATACAAAGTCAGTATCATTTTAACGAAGCTTGTGAGATCGTTTTTGGCAGGAACTGAGGAAGGTGATAAAGCCACTAATTCAGATCACAACATGTCGAACCATGGCTCTTTTCCGTCGAACTGCTTCAAACGCGCAGTGACGGAGGGCAGTCTCAGATGTGCGGAGTAGCTGCTCTTGATGCGGTCAGCCATTGCGCCAGAAAGCAAATTCTTCTGATTACAAAGAATTTCCAGGGCAATGCCTAACTTCTTCCAAGTTAGGAGTCTCAGCGCCCCCTGTAGGGTCTAGGCAGGAAATATAGTCCGGGACAGCTTAAATAAGTTACTATATCAAAGCAGAGTAGCCAACATTAACAGCCGTCCCCTATACCTACGTAAATGTTGGTTTATGGTTGAATTTCTAGAAGTTAAGTTGTTTTCATGTGCTAGCACATTGTCGCCAATCCTGCTTAAAATCTCGCCATCTCCAAAGACCATAATACCAGTAAAATTTCTTAACACACGGTTGCCGACAATTTTCTCCCAGAATGCATTTTCCACACATTCTCCCAACATAATAATTACGAATTTTACTACTGCCTATTATCTGAATAATTTCACAGTTTTCTTTCGAATTTCAAGTCTAATGAAGTTAAAAAAAGTTGTACAAGGTAAGTACTACTAATATGAAAATGAAAATCCACAACCTGCTTCCAGTCTCCGACCGGGTCAGGAATGGAATGAATGAAGCCCCTATCTAGCGGCGAGGATATGAACTGTGCCGGCTGCCGAGGCCTGACGCACTCCTCTGGGGCAATGATTAAATGAATGATAGATGAAATGAAATGATAGTGGAGAGTGTTGCTGGAATGAAATTTTGACAGGGAAAACCGGAGTACCCGGAGAAAAACCTGTCTGCCTCCGTTCTGTCCAGCACAGATCACACATGGAGTGACCGGGATTTGAACCACGGACTCAGCGGTGAGAGGCCGGCGTGCTGCCGCCTAAGCCACGGAGGCTCACTACTAATATACATCGATTAAAACAGTTTTTACAGTTATTATAGACCCTTGATTATGGAATATGTGCATGCTCATACCCACTCGTCTGAGATGTTTGCAAGCTTTTATTTACTTAATTTTTGGATAAATTCTTATTTAGATTTCATCATGGCGTCTAAATAACACGAGAACAAGATTGGAGATGGATTGGAGTAACTCTATGAAGATCACTGGCGAATAAACTAGGTTTTGAGTAAGTAGCCTAGACCGTATCTACATAATTAAAAGTACAAAGCTATTTAATCGTTGTTTTATTTATTTTTATATTCAGTCCGAGCACAAATAACGTAATAAAGAACCTTAATGGTCTTTGGAAATTTTGAAAAAGTATTCCGACTGCATTTTTCGTATAATACAAACCAAACTAACCTAAAATATAGCCTGTGTAAGTTCACTACCAGGAACATATTCTTAGGATCAATTCGCCTTCTAATATTAAAGTGTATCTTATTCTCGACTTCCAAGTGCCGTCAGCCGTAATATTATAATACAATGCATATATTACTCGTAAACTTGAAAGTAGTCTATGATTCACACTCGGCTAGTTGTAGTGTGAATGTATTGGGGAGTATTTATGTAGTTGGCTACTGACCTATAACCTACTTAGTAGTTGGCAGATAAAATATTTATATTAGGCCTATTTTTATTTGTTTCAGTTATGGTTACGATAGATTAGTGTGGAAGCCTTCAACGAACTTCAAGGGTTGTGCAACATGAATCAAACATCATTCTGAAGAGCCATATACTCACATGTGCATGGGATATGCACTGCGCTTGAGTCACAGATGCACATTTTCAGAAAATACCAACAATATCTCTTGGCTCTCTTTTAGTTCTCGACATAAGTTACTGCACCACTGAATGTCTGGGTGAAAATTACTGATGTACTTAAGTTGGGTGAGACAAAGTCACTGTTCGCTACTTGGTTAGATGATACAGTTCGGGTGAAGCCACTGGTTGCAATACGTTACAATTATTGCTCGCCACTATAGCCAAGCGTACTTGTATTATTAATTCTGAATGAAAGTAGAATGCAACTTATATATTTGCATCGGACATGAATGTGACTTTTACATACCTTGTGTCCTTGTTTCATCTTCTGGGCGATATTACGTATTGAAATTAGGAACCCTGGTCACTACTGCACTTCATATATGTACGTAAGTACATAAATATGCGTTTTTATATATTGCTCTTTAAAAACGGCTGCCATGTTCCAACAGCGCTTGCATCTCGTTCAACTGTCAACAAGGCGCACTCTAGAGGCACACACCGATGCGCACACATTGTTGCCTACATGTGGGATACAAAATCGGCTTCCTTTGGTCATAAATGAATATTTTATCTAAAATTACCTCCCTCGAGAATAGTGCAAACAGCATCAAAATCCATCCAGTGGTTCTCGAGATTACCCGCTTCCTTCAGCTCAATGGCTTATCCGCCGAACTGTCAGAACACATCTCTAAAAATACAACTCTAGAATAGACGACTGTCTGGACGAAACCATTGGCTGCTACTAGGCCACGTGACTGTGTGGATGAAAATTACTGCTTTTAATACAAGCAAGGGAGTCTGGGGTATAAGCCCCAGGTTAGGTTTGTATGTAAAGCCTTATTCCAGGTTCACCACGCTCGAAGTAAGAGGCAAGACCAGTGCCAAACAATAATGTTAACATTGCTGAAAAATGTAATTACACCCTTTAGCGATAAAATGTTCAACTCTTGTATCTTAATCACATTACATAAGTTACTGTAGAAAATTTTCCAGATTTTGATGGAGGTTGACCGTTTTTCAATCGCTAGGCAAAGTTCAGAGTAGCGTACTCCCAGCATCAAACGCCATTGTGTTTTTCAATCGCTAGGCAGCGCTGCCAAGGGAATTAATGTGGTGGGCAAGATGGTCATATTTACTCGGTGCTATTTGAGCTGAATAAGCATTAATTAAACCTTTGGAGTAGTGACACTCCGTAGTTGCTTGTTGTGTTTCTCCTACCAGCTGTGAAAACTATGATTTGTATCATGGATTTGTATGTTAATTGCATGAATCTCAATTTCATGGCTTGTTTTCGTGCTGTGATGGCTGACCAATAATTGTTAGGTCGTTACGCCATACAAACACCTCCCCTGGTTTTTGTCACGCACAGTGGGGGTAGACACGCATCAATAATTTTCATCCAAACCAATGGTTTGTGCCTAAACCAATAATTTTTAGGCACTGAGGCGCTGGTTTTGCCGATTAGTTTGAAACATGGTATCCTTGCGATCAGCGTTCATTACTGTGGTAAATATGGTTTTACATACAAAACAAACCTAACCTGAGGCTTACGCCCAGTAGTGCAATCAGTAATTTTCGTCCAGACTGTCGTCTAACCAAGTAGCGACCAATGGTTTCGTCCAGACAGTCGTCTAACTAAGAAGAGCCCGATTATTTCTCCTTTTTTTCCACATAATTGCAACATTACATGTGTCGTCTAATGTAGGCCTATTTTGTATCGGATATGTTGGTAACTAATGATGTCAATGTGATCGCTGCAGCAGTTTCACATTTTAATATGCTGTCGAACATGGCTGCGGTTGTTAAAAATACAATAAATAAAATCACATATTTAAGTGATTTAGCACATATATCCGGTGCAGAAATGATCAAGGTTAGTAGTTACACTTGACAATGACCCCCCCTGCCAAAAGATGAAATATGGTATGAAAATGATATATTATCAAAGTGAAAGTGTAACGTGTTTTTCGAGGGGTTTTATGCAACTGGCATAAGTCAGTAGGAAGCCATTCTATATTTATTTACGCGGCAAATTGTTCCGCCAAGAGAATTTTTCATGGTAATTTATTATTTCCGATTATTCCCCTTCAGGAGAGCGTGAGAACTTGAGCCAATCACAGCTTCACTTCCTTTTCCTCTCTTCTTTTCTTCCCAAAACCTCTTCATTAGTTCACTGTGCTTTTTCTTCCTTTCCTCTGTCCATTTTTTCCCTGATGTATCTTTCCTTGAAACTTGTACAATTTTCGTGTTTCTGATTTTATTTCTAAATTGTTCTCTGTCCTTAATGTCGTCTTCAGAGATTTTAAGTAATTCCATGTCTTCATGTACTTCTTTAATCCAACTGGTCTTTAATTTACTTGCATTCACGATATTGAAAATCTTCTTAGTGAGTCTGTTCTCATCCATCCTATATATGTGTCCATAGAACTGCAGACGTCTCTTCCTAAATTTATCTACAATGGTCTCCGTATTTTCATAAAGTTCCTTTGTTGGTCTCCTGACCCAAATTCCATTACGGAAAACAGCGCCATGGATTTTCCTAAGAATTTTTCGTTCCTGTTTCTCAATATCATGAATTCTTGTCATTCCTCTAATGAAGGTTGTTTCTGCCGCGTACAAGGCTTCAGGCAAGACAACTGTGTTATAATGGCGCAATTTTGCATTGCGAGATACTGCTCTTTTGTTATAATGATTCCATGTCAGCTTGTACGCCTTCTGCAATTTTACTATTCTATCTGCATTAGAAATTGTGTTCAATCCTGTGGGTTGGATGGCTTCTCCTAAATATTTGAAGTGAGTGACCTGCGAGATTTTTCCATATTGCGTTCGCAAGGCGATGTTTCCTGTTGATTTGGTATCCATATACTGTGTTTTTTCATAGGAAATATCAAGTCCCGTTTTACTGGAGATTTCATGTAGTTTCTCTAGCGCTAATATGGCTTCATCCTTGTTGTTTGTTAAGATGGCCAGATCATCTGCAAAGGCCAAGCATTTCACAGTGACTCTTTTCCCTTTCTCCTTTCCAATTTGGATACCTTTCACATGCTTTTCCCATTCTGCGATGATTTTGTCCAGTACGATGTTGAACAAGAGTGGTGATAAACCATCCCCTTGTCGAACTCCAGTATGTATTGCAAAAGAGTTAGAGATTTCTCCCATGAATTTCACCTTTGAGGTAGTTCCCAATAATGTTTCCTGGATGATGGCCCTCGTCTTCCTGTCAACTCCTAATTCTTCTAGTCTGTTAAACAAGGTTTGTCTGTCAACCGAATCGTAAGCCTTTTTGAAATCCACAAATGTGACTGTAGTGTTCCTGCATCGTCGGATGTGCAGTATGGTCTTGAGGTTCCAGATCTGCTCAATACAGGACCTTCCCTTCCTGAAACCTGCCTGATATTCTCCAATATGGTGGTCCACCTGTGGCTCGAGTCGATTCAGCAAAGCTTTAGAGAGAATTTTATAAGCGACTGGAAGAAGCGAAATTCCTCTATAATTATTCGGATCAGTTTTGCTTCCCTTCTTATGGAGTGGGTGTATCAAAGCACTCTTCCATTCTTTTGGGATTTTCTCTGTTTTCCAGACATCTGATATTATTCTGTGAATTTTTGGTGTTATGTGTTTATGATCCAATTTCCAAACTTCTGCAATAAGTCCATCTTCACCAGGGGCTTTATTGTTTTTTAATGACTTGATTATGTCCACTATTTCTTCATGTGATGGTGGAAGTGAATCAAGGTTGGGCACTGGTTTTGCAAATTGAAGTTGTTCAGAAGGTGCTTCGCAATTAAGGAGTGTACTGAAATATTTAGCTAGAATTTCACAATTATTGCTCGTATTTGTTTCCAGAGATCCATCAGGTCGTTGGAAGCATAAACTAGGGGGTTGAAAGCCTGCTATATTTTCTCTAAAGGTCTTGTAAAAATTTCTGGTGTTGTTCTTAGTGAAGTCCTGTTCTATTTCATTTAGCCTATTATTATCATAATTGCGCTTTTCTCGGCGAATAATTTTAGAAGTGTTTTTCCGAACCTGCACAAATTCTTGCCATTTTTCTGTTGTTTTATGGCTATTGAAATTATTCCATGCTTTAAACCTATATTCAATAGCATGATCGCATGTGATGTTCCACCACCTATGTTTTCTCTTTCTCGGAGGTTGACCGAATTTTATTGCTTGTTTCATTTTCTCTGCAAGTTCAGACCAGCTCGTGGTATCCATTTGACGGATTTCTTCAATGATGTTCATCTTGTTGAATTCAAGGTATTCTGGATCAGTTCGGAAAAGCTGGGTTCCCCTTATCCTTTGTCTGTTGGGTTGAAATTTTACCTTGATTTGTAGTAAATGATGATCTGAGTCAAAGAATCCTCTCCTGGTTTTCACATTAAGGACTTCTTTAGCGTTCCTTCTGGAGATAGCAACGTGGTCAATCTGGAATTCTCCAAGTGTTTCATTGGGGGATATCCATGTTGTTAATTTACGCGTAGGCTTCTGGAATTGTGTTGACATAATTTGGAGATTGAAATTTTGACAGAAGCTTATAAGGTGTTCACCATTTTTATTGGTTCTGCTATGAGCAGTGTATGGTCCTGTAATTCTCCTATATTTCTTTTCTTTTCCTAACTGACCATTAAAATCCCCCAGTAGAATCTTGACATGATGTTTGGGAATTTTGTTCGTGATTTCCTCCAGAAGTTCCCAGAAGTCTTCTATTACCTGAGGGTCTTTCCTGTTGTAGTCATTCGTTGGTGCATGCACGTTAATCAGTGTGTATACCTTGTTTCCCGATTTTATTGAGAGTGTTGAGAGTCTTTCTGATGGTAATTTATTATTATTATTAATTTATTATAATTATTATTAAGGTATTTTCGGAGCATTTTATAAAAATTATTAGCATTCAGATAGGTTTTCCATGTCTTAGAAAACGCTATCAAGCAAATTATTACGAACGACAATATTATAGAAAATTATGTGATTACGGAATTTTACGGAGTTTTGTCAGTTAGGGTATTTGAGAGACATGACTCACTGGGAATTCGAGTACAAGCTGATTCCTGTCGAGAAGTATTACGCAAGGCTGGGTCGCAAGGTCTAGAAAAGGCGAATTGTTGGGACGGAAATCGACTTCTCCCTCTCGCGCGCCGAGTGTAATGAGGCAGAGGAGGGGAACTAGCGGCGTGCTCAGCCAATCAGTGTGGACGACGTAAGCTAGATGTCGGTACCATGGTGGGGGAGCTAACGTGTGGATATATCATTCGACACGCCGTGAAACGAGAGCTATCTGTGAAATACTTGCGGAGTATGGTTATACGCGGGGGACGCTCCGATGTTCCGTGGAACGAACAATCTGTGTAGAACTTGCAGAGTACGGTCGCAAGTGCGTGTCGCTCCGATGTTCAGTGGACTTAGCGACGAACTTTTGTAAAACTTGGTTGTACGAGTGTTTGGGTCCGAGGTACGGACCATAGAATTATCTAATCTACCAGAATATCATCAAATTCCGACGGAGATGACGACGTCCAGGAGACTGTGGGAAGCTCACATCATCATCAAGAACGAGGGAAATGCCTTGGCAATTTCCAATGGTAAGCGCAAATGACGCAGAAATACGCAATCTCTCATTTTTCTTTGTTTTATATTTCATATTTCAGTAACTTCATAGCTTGGAAATAAGAGTAAAATCAATTTATCAGACTCCGTTTTCACGTAATTTTCTATCGGTAATATTCAAATCACAACGCTCCAATTTAAATTTTATACTTATTATTATTATTAATTTTGCTATACTTGTTTTATATAATAAATTCATTTCTTTTACAATGCAATCTTTGCTTTCAGTAGGTAGCTTTAGATATAGACCAATTCCTTCTCCTGATACAATTGTTTGTTGGGTTAATGATCAAATCATACCACGATCTGAGTGAATAGATTCTTGACGGTGTTCTACCAGAGCTAGACGTTGTTAAATACAAATTTAGATTTCAGCATTGCGTTGAAGTCTTGGCACCCATTAAAACAACATAGCTTAGGCAAAGGTAAACAATTACATTTTCTCCCAACAGTGTGGGCTAGCGAAACTGTTACATTTGTCGCTACCAACATGGGGCACTAATTACTGTTACAAAAGTGAAAAGGAAAAGAGTGATACGTTGTTGTTGTTTGAGTCTTCAGTCTTTTGACTGGTTTGATGCAGCTCTCCACGCCTCTCTGTCCTGAGCTAATCGTTTCATCTCTACATAGCTCCGACACCCTACATCGGAGGCAATCTGTTTAACATATTCTAACCTTGGTCTACCCCTACAGTTTTTGTCCTCGACCCTTCCTTCCATAACTAAGCTTGCTATTCCTGGGTGTCTTAGTATGTGTCCTACCAACCTATCTCTTCTCTTCATTAGCAGTCGCCAGAAACATCTCTCCTCTCCCACTCGTCTTAATACCTCTTTGTTTGTAACCCTATCTACCCATCTGATCTTCATCATTCTCCTGTAACACCACATTTCAAATGCTTCAATTCTCCTCTTTTCTGCTGCACCAATAGTCCAAGTTTCACTTCCATAGAGCGCCACGCTCCAGACAAAGGCTTTCAAAAATGACTTCCTAATACCTAAATCTATATTCGATGTCAGCAGATTCCTTTTTTTTTAGAAATGCTTTCTTTGCCTGAGCCAACCTACTTTTAATATCCTCTTTGCTTCGTCCATCACTGGTTATTCTGCTTCCTAAGTAACAGAAGTCTCCTACTTCCTTCAGCTTTTCACCTGCCAATTTGATCTCCATAGAGGTTTCTGATTTATTTCGGCTGCATTCCAGTATTTTTGTTTTACATTTATTTATTTTCATCATGAATCTTTCCGAAAGACGGAGTCCATACCATTCAAAAACTCATTCAAATCCTCAGGCTTGTCGGCCAAGATGACGATGTCATCAGCAAATCTCAGAGTTGAAATTATTTCTCCTTGAATCTTCACTCCCACTTTAAATTTTTCTCTAATTTCCTTCATTGCTTGTTCAATGTAAAGATTGAAAAGTATGGGTGATAAGTTGCAGCCTTGCCTTACACCTTTCTGAATACCAGCTTCTCTCTCATGTCCTTCAACTCGAATGACTGCTGTCTGGTTTCTGTACAGATTGTATATCACCCTCCTATCCCTGTACTTTATTCCAATTGATTTCAAAATGTCAAACAATTTAGTCCAATCAACGTTATCAAAAGCCTTTTCTAAGTCGACAAAAGCCATGAACGTTCTCTTATCTTTCCTTATTCTACCTTCTAAAATCAGCCTAAGGCTTAGTACAGCTTCCCTTGTTCCTACGTTGTACAGAATTAATCTGAAATTTCCCTACAGTATATAAGTCGTGTTGTATGGGGATAGCGGGTGGGTTAGAGACAGCGAAGGAGAAAACATCTATTAGGACATCATTTCCACAATTATTATTAATCATTACACAAGGTATTTAGGCTAATTTAAGTATTCTACTTGGTTCATCACTCCTAAGTGTTACCTCTATTACGGTACGTATGTCATTTTGCCTTGCACATTTTTGTTTGAAGACTGGCTATTATTTTATGTAATTTCTTAATTTATTCCACTAATATGTATCGGTTTTCCAATATTTGCATTATTCATGTAAATTTTAGATGGTTGGCTACAGAAAATACTGAAACCTGTTTTACAAAACGCTTTAACTCACAAATTTCGTTACATATTTTTGCAAATCTTACAATTTTCTATTTTAGTAATGTTCTTTTGGGCTTTTTTTTTTTTTTCCAAACAAAACAGTGTTAATGTTTGCACTGCACAACACCACTGGTCACTAAAAACAAGTGTTTCCACCCTTAGCGTCTATGACAGCTTGTAAACGCTCAGGCATACTGTTCACAACTCGTCGAATGACATTTGCCGGGATGCGATCCCATTCCTCCAACAGCGATGTTCTCAGTTGTGCCAAGGTGGTGGGGTCACACTGTCTGATGTTCTTTCCAAGCATATCTCGTACATGTTCGATGGGGTTTAAGTCAGGACTACGAGCTGGCCAGTCCAGGGTTTGAATCCCCACTTCCTGTAGATATTATACAACACAGCGAGCAGTATGAGGGCATTATCCTGCATCAGCACGAAATTCTGACCAATGTAAGGCGCAAAGGGCATCACATGGTTCATCAGGATCTCATCGATGTACCTTTGGGAATTGAGTGTCCCGTGATCGACGCACACCAACTCAGTGCGGGCCATAACGTTGATGCCACCCCACACCATAACCGAGCCATCTCCAAATGGAGTCCTGTAATGGAATTTATTCAGTTACAGTAGCTCACCCTCGGGTTTTCTGCCTTGTGCAGTTAGTTTGGGGTATTTTATTCGTATCTTATTATATTGGGTTAACGTGGGGTTGCAGAGGTGATTTTTATTGTGCCTGTGTCTGTTTTTGTGGACGGATTCATCTTTGGATGGTCCGTACCAACTAGGATCACTGTTTATTAATTATCGGTTTTTGGATATTTGATATTATAAAACACGGGGTTTTGCGATTTATTACGTTTTGGGAATATGGATATAAGACTGTATTAAGTAGAAGCATTATTTCATTTTGGTTTGGGGTTAATGGCTTTATTTTGACCTAGTAATGTTAATGTTAGATTCGTGGCTGTACTATAAAGGTACAATGAATTGGTATTTTCGAGTGCTGGATTTGTTACATACCCGGAAAAGACAGGCAGTAATTCGGCTTATGTGGGAATACCTAGGCTATTAATAGCATGAACTGAGATGAACTGGCGCGTGAAAAACTACTGTGTGACGTCAGTGTGGATTTCGACTGTCTGATGTTCATGTGTTGACACGGATGTTCCGCTAGGAGCGGGCCACGCACAGCATAGTTCCGGCAGATACATTGGGGTTATGGATCCCTACGCCAGTGCATATAATGGCGTGTCTGGTGTTCCGAGATCGTCTTATTGCTTTATCGGCAGAACACTGATCTACTAACGCCCAGGGTCGTTTTACGTGACATGGTTTCCGTAACGAACAGTTAGAGATCGTCTTTTTGCTTTTACAGCGAAAGTCCGTTGTCTACTTGCATTTAGTGTCGTTATTACTTGATCATGGTATCGTAATACGAACGAGCAGTGACTAATGTTTAGCTATCCACTGAGCTCTTACGGGCTATTGGAGGCTACGTGCATTTCATGGGTCCATCCATACCATGGGCTGTCGGTAATAACTTACCACGCCTAAAAGGATGATCAGTCGTAAACATTTCATCGAAGTCATGCGAGAATGGAGACGTGAACGTGCAGTTCCAGAAGAAAGAAAGTAGAGTGAACCAGTCTAACGTGTGTAGATATTTTGTGTACGGACGGTGTGTGTATATACGTAGGTGGCTGTTATGCCTGGGTCTGATATGGCCGTAAGTGTTTTCCTGCTCTCAGAGCCTAAATTCAGTGGCAAGGTACTGTATAAATCACGAGTGTATGAAGGGTATTTTGTGTTGTATATTATGTATATATATGTATAGTACAGCCAATAGATTATCTATTTAAAATTCATGTGTGTTTATATTCTTGTCTTGCATGAACCTGGTTGCATCAGCGAACGCATGCCAAATGCCCTACGCCTGGGATAAGGCATTTCATAGTCGAGGCAACAGTTACGTATTTTATTCTATTTTATTCAGGAAGACCCATATGGTCAACCTTGGCACCCATTCAAAGTCGGGAAGTTACGTTAAAATCACTTGTGGCCTGTATTTAAAGGCAGTAAATTCTGTAGGTTTGTGTTAATGAGGGTAGTTAAAGTTAAATCAACTCTAGCGAGGAGGTGAGAGTGTTTCAGTCCTGGAGGAGAAAGCAACAGGGCTGTACCTCTCCCAGCGCCTTCTCCACATTCATTCTCTTCCATCAGGAGATCTAAGATTAAAGCGACTCGTCAGTGAAGAGAACAGAGGCCCACTGCTCGTGTTCAACAAATGCCAGTTGTTACTCCAAGAACAATAATAAGCGAGTGGAAACACTCATAACCCTTAAATGTTTACAGTGCGCTTCCCGCCATCGAAGATTGGGTAATTGGTGGTAATAAACCACCCTAAGAAAGAAAAATGAAAATCCATTTTTTTTTTTTAATGGATTTTCATTTTTCTGTTAAGAAGTTTTTCAAGGGACCATTAAAAAAAAAACTTCTTAACAGGGAAACTTCTTAAAAGGGTAGTGGCCTGAAATGCATGTGAAACGCACACATTTTTGTTGTTTATGAAGGATCCAATAATATACTGTACATAGGCCTATATAAAAGCCAGAAAAAGAGAAGCCCCAATATTAAAATCTGACTATCAGACCAGAGATTAAGAGAAATTAATTGGCATAATCCTCACAATTCACATTAATAGAATTAATTTCAATAACTGTTTGAGCACACACCATATATTCCAGCAAACTACAATTATAGACACATTTTAGAATGTAAATAAACAACAACTATACCAGACCCAAAACAACTGTGAACATGGGCTAGCCCAGTAGCGTGCGTCCAGCTGAGCACTGTTGCCACAGCGGAGATGACACAGCTCTACGCTCGCAGTATACGCACGACCATTGCCGTGAACACAAGGCGCTCCGAATGTATGAGCTGGGGGGCCTAATCCTACGAATATCTATGCTCACAACGGAGTGCGCACAATGTGATATGAGGCAGATATAAGATATCACACAAACGTCATTTGTGCACGTGTCCACCTCCTGGTGTAGCAACCAGCAGTCTTGGCTGTGGCCCAGGAGGTCCAGGTTCGATTCCCAGCTCTGCCAAGCAATTAAATTCTAGTCTGAGGGCTGGAACGGGGTACAATCTGCCTCGTGAAGCAAAACTGGGAAGATGTGAGTTGGATTCCTACCTGGAAGTGGTTTTTCTGTGGATTCGCACTTCTAATCCAGGTAAATGCCGGGATGGAACCTAACGTGCCATGGCCGCTTCCTACCCAAATCCTACCAGACTTACAAATACAAACACTAGTACAGACATCACAATGACATAGGTTATCTGACAAATTCCACACACACACCCAAATACACGGGGCTACATGACCACGATGTCGCAAAACCCCTAAAACTATCATCAACAACAACCAGAGTGAGTTTTATTCGACTCAATTACAAATAAAAACATAATTGCTGATAGGCCTGCCACAATAACACAAGTTATCAGATTTTGTGTTTTCACGTACTTCCGTAATCGAAAGCTTCTTTTAAAGGCCATATACCCTGAAAATTATATTTCTTGCCTGGCTATGTAAAACTGTTCGGCTGCAACTGGGCTTGCTAAGTGACATTGTTATGAGTTCAAAACTTCAGCTCACAGCACTTGTTAAAGCTCTACTACTGAATTGATACAGCAATGCCGTCACTCTTCGTTATCTACCCTAGTGAACCTAAATATTTCAACACCTAAATCATTCCTTCTCTAATTATCCCTTCAGTTCAATGGCAGATGATATCTCCCGAATGGCTGGTCGTAGCGTCACGGGGTTTGGACAGTCAGTTTCAAAATTTTTAGCTCTGTAACATAGTGAATATCTATGACTTTAGTCATTTTTCAAGTTTTCCGTATTGATTTTGATAAGTTATACACTTGTCCACTTTACAATACAAAAATATCTTTTTATTTATACATTTTGATACATGTTTCGGCCCTGTGAGCCTTCTTCAGTCAAAATCAATAAAATTCTCCTAGATCATTCTAATGGTTGGTCTCTCATAAAAAAATTTTGTAAATCCATTTTTACATCGTCAAGATGAATTAAAATACATGGATAAAAAATGCTTAAAGAAATTAAAAGATTTAAAAATGTACAATATTTTGAAACGTGGGCTCCATTCTTGCTAATCCATAATCAAAACGAGGGACCTGGAACAATAAAATTACCTAACAATCTACGGTTTCTACTTGGAAACATGAAGAGATGTTTACTGTAGTTGGTTAAAAAACTTACCCCATTGTACGAGCATCTTGAAAATGGAATGTGTTTAAATCTGTCATGAAGAAATAGGAATCGGACGTTGTTTATTTAGAGCTTTGCCAAAATGTTTTCAACAACCTGTAAAGCGGAAAACTAAATGAAAATGAAAAATTAAACATAACAAAAACCCACGCATAAATGACCAAAGTTTACATACCGCAGTTTGGACACCATAAACTGTCACCTCACAACTTGAAAGAGCTACTACAAATGTGTCCGTCTTGTTGTTCACCTTTAATCCCTGGTTGACTTGGAAACTGAGAGTGTGAGGTCAACGGTCGCGGAAGGGGAGGTATAGCCTACGTCAGAACCTTACGTTATGGAGGAGGGAGGGCCGCTTCTTGTTTATGTCGGTCTCTTCGCCTTAATTTCGAGATCGTGTTAAATAATATGTTGTCGTTGAAAGTTGATTCGTTCAAGTTATTTACAGGGTCTGTTTTTTGGGCGATATAAATTTCTATGTTCTCAAACACATTACGTTTTTTACTTTTATTAACAATATTAACAATATTGTCATTTAGACTTTCACGGCCCGTGTTATTATTCATAATGTTGAATTTTGGGCTTATGCCGTGTTTTATTATATTGCAATTCGACGCGTTTCGAAAGAAACCATGTCTTTCATCGTCAGGAATAATCTGGAATACGACAATGTTGCTAAGAGAAAGCAACGAAGAACATATAGAAGGTGCCCAAAGATGGACGCCATTATAGCCCCATGTTAGGGACAACGGAAAGCAGCAGTGAATTACTTTCTCAGGGTTCTGATAATAGGTAGCCAGGATTCACTGAGATTGTAGCCGGTGTCGCGGTTGAAATTATCTGGGTGTTTACGTATTTCAACCGCCTCCCTGATGATTCTGGGACGATATTGCTTTATACGGGCAAGAACATCCACCCCTTGGAACATGACATCATGGCCAGGTGTTAAAGCATGATCGGCAACAGCTGATTTATCAGGTTGAATGAGCCTGATACATCTATTATGTTCCTTAATGCGAGTGCATATTGTTCTCGAAGTCTGCCCGATGTAAACCTTGCCACAAGTACAGGGAACTCTGTAGATACCCGGTTGTTGCAATTTAGGCAAACTGTCCTTAGTTGGTCGCAGGAGTTGCCTAATCTTAACAGAAGTTCCAAATACAGTCCGTATGTTGTATCGACGTAGGATTTTAGCAATACGATCCGTTGTGTTATGTATGTACGGAAGGTAAGCAGTTCCTCTTACATCTCTTTTCTCAACTGACGTCCTATTATTATTTGTTGGTTTCAGAACCGTAGAAATCAAAGCCTTGCTATAACCGTTGCTCTCAAAGGTGGTTCGCAGGGTGTTAATTTCTTCTTGTAAAGAAGACACTTCACAAATCCTCCTAGCCCTGGTAGTTAGAGTTGTAAGGATACCATGTTTCTGGGCAGGGTGATGGTGAGAACTTGCGTGGAGATATCTATTGGTGTGTGTTGGCTTACGAAAAACGCTGTGTCCTAAAGATCCATCCTCTTTCTTGGTGACGAGAACATCTAAAAAAGGTATTTTGCCGTCAGATTCCTTTTCCATGGTGAAACAAATAGAAGGGTGCTGGAGATTAAGGTGATCCAGGAAATGGCTAAGATTTTCCTCACCTTCCGTCCAAACAACGAACGTGTCATCCACATAACGCCACCAGATCTTCGGTTTGAAAGGAGCCGATGACAAAGCTTTCTCCTCAAAGTTCTCCATGAAGAAATTAGCCACAACGGGAGAGAGAGGACTACCCATGGCCACACCATCAGTCTGCTCATAAAAATTCCCATTCCATAGAAAGTAGGAGGAGGTCATGCAGTGATAAAAAAGTCTTGTGATGTCTTCAGGAAAAAAGCCATTAATGAGAGACATAACACCATCAATAGGTACTCTCGTAAACAGAGACACCACGTCGAGACTCACTAGAATATCACCCGGCTGAAGTGTTATAGATTTTAACTTGTCCACGAAGTGTGTGGAATCCTTAATGTACGAAGGCGTGTTACCCAGAAGCGGCTGAAGTAGTCTACCTAAGTATTTGGAAAGGGCATATGTAGGAGAACCAATCGTACTAACAATAGGTCTAAGAGGAACATCTTCCTTATGTATTTTAGGAAGACCATAGAGTCTCGGAGGAATAGCATCCCCTGGAAGGAGAGTCTTCGCTGCATCCGCTGGAATAGATGATTGCTTGATCAATTTGACGGTGACATTTGAGTAGCGAGTAGTAGGATCACGACTATTAATCCTATATACAGGATCTGATAACAAAGACGAGATCTTGGAATCATAATCAACCTTATCCAATACCACTGTCGCGTTACCCTTGTCAGCGGGGAGAACGATTATTACATTATTACATCCGTAGAATCCTCAGTACATCACCTCACACCTGAAGAGGCCGAGGAAGCCAGGCAAGAATGTTCCCGAGTTCTCAAGACAGCTAAGCCACCTAACACCAACTTAAAACAAGGCGAAAGCCGGGCACTTAAAGATCTAAGGGACAATTCTGATATTATCGTTCTCCCCGCTGACAAGGGTAACGCGACAGTGGTATTGGATAAGGTTGATTATGATTCCAAGATCTCGTCTTTGTTATCAGATCCTGTATATAGGATTAATAGTCGTGATCCTACTACTCGCTACTCAAATGTCACCGTCAAATTGATCAAGCAATCATCTATTCCAGCGGATGCAGCGAAGACTCTCCTTCCAGGGGATGCTATTCCTCCGAGACTCTATGGTCTTCCTAAAATACATAAGGAAGATGTTCCTCTTAGACCTATTGTTAGTACGATTGGTTCTCCTACATATGCCCTTTCCAAATACTTAGGTAGACTACTTCAGCCGCTTCTGGGTAACACGCCTTCGTACATTAAGGATTCCACACACTTCGTGGACAAGTTAAAATCTATAACACTTCAGCCGGGTGATATTCTAGTGAGTCTCGACGTGGTGTCTCTGTTTACGAGAGTACCTATTGATGGTGTTATGTCTCTCATTAATGGCTTTTTTCCTGAAGACATCACAAGACTTTTTTATCACTGCATGACCTCCTCCTACTTTCTATGGAATGGGAATTTTTATGAGCAGACTGATGGTGTGGCCATGGGTAGTCCTCTCTCTCCCGTTGTGGCTAATTTCTTCATGGAGAACTTTGAGGAGAAAGCTTTGTCATCGGCTCCTTTCAAACCGAAGATCTGGTGGCGTTATGTGGATGACACGTTCGTTGTTTGGACGGAAGGTGAGGAAAATCTTAGCCATTTCCTGGATCACCTTAATCTCCAGCACCCTTCTATTTGTTTCACCATGGAAAAGGAATCTGACGGCAAAATACCTTTTTTAGATGTTCTCGTCACCAAGAAAGAGGATGGATCTTTAGGACACAGCGTTTTTCGTAAGCCAACACACACCAATAGATATCTCCACGCAAGTTCTCACCATCACCCTGCCCAGAAACATGGTATCCTTACAACTCTAACTACCAGGGCTAGGAGGATTTGTGAAGTGTCTTCTTTACAAGAAGAAATTAACACCCTGCGAACCACCTTTGAGAGCAACGGTTATAGCAAGGCTTTGATTTCTACGGTTCTGAAACCAACAAATAATAATAGGACGTCAGTTGAGAAAAGAGATGTAAGAGGAACTGCTTACCTTCCGTACATACATAACACAACGGATCGTATTGCTAAAATCCTACGTCGATACAACATACGGACTGTATTTGGAACTTCTGTTAAGATTAGGCAACTCCTGCGACCAACTAAGGACAGTTTGCCTAAATTGCAACAACCGGGTATCTACAGAGTTCCCTGTACTTGTGGCAAGGTTTACATCGGGCAGACTTCGAGAACAATATGCACTCGCATTAAGGAACATAATAGATGTATCAGGCTCATTCAACCTGATAAATCAGCTGTTGCCGATCATGCTTTAACACCTGGCCATGATGTCATGTTCCAAGGGGTGGATGTTCTTGCCCGTATAAAGCAATATCGTCCCAGAATCATCAGGGAGGCGGTTGAAATACGTAAACACCCAGATAATTTCAACCGCGACACCGGCTACAATCTCAGTGAATCCTGGCTACCTATTATCAGAACCCTGAGAAAGTAATTCACTGCTGCTTTCCGTTGTCCCTAACATGGGGCTATAATGGCGTCCATCTTTGGGCACCTTCTATATGTTCTTCGTTGCTTTCTCTTAGCAACATTGTCGTATTCCAGATTATTCCTGACGATGAAAGACATGGTTTCTTTCGAAACGCGTCGAATTGCAATATAATAAAACACGGCATAAGCCCAAAATTCAACATTATGAATAATAACACGGGCCGTGAAAGTCTAAATGACAATATTGTTAATATTGTTAATAAAAGTAAAAAACGTAATGTGTTTGAGAACATAGAAATTTATATCGCCCAAAAAACAGACCCTGTAAATAACTTGAACGAATCAACTTTCAACGACAACATATTATTTAACACGATCTCGAAATTAAGGCGAAGAGACCGACATAAACAAGAAGCGGCCCTCCCTCCTCCATAACGTAAGGTTCTGACGTAGGCTATACCTCCCCTTCCGCGACCGTTGACCTCACACTCTCAGTTTCCAAGTCAACCAGGGATTAAAGGTGAACAACAAGACGGACACATTTGTAGTAGCTCTTTCAAGTTGTGAGGTGACAGTTTATGGTGTCCAAACTGCGGTATGTAAACTTTGGTCATTTATGCGTGGGTTTTTGTTATGTTTAATTTTTCATTTTCATTTAGTTTTCCGCTTTACAGGTTGTTGAAAACATTTTGGCAAAGCTCTAAATAAACAACGTCCGATTCCTATTTCTTCATGACAGATTTAAACACATTCCATTTTCAAGATGATCGTACAATGGGGTAAGTTTTTTAACCAACTACAGTAAACATCTCTTCATGTTTCCAAGTAGAAACCGTAGATTGTTAGGTAATTTTATTGTTCCAGGTCCCTCGTTTTGATTATGGATTAGCAAGAATGGAGCCCACGTTTCAAAATATTGTACATTTTTAAATCTTTTAATTTCTTTAAGCATTTTATATCCATGTATTTTAATTCATCTTGACGATGTAAAAATGGATTTACAAAAAATTTTTATGAGAGACCAACCATTAGAATGATCTAGGAGAATTTTATTGATTTTGACTGAAGAAGGCTCACAGGGCCGAAACATGTATCAAAATGTATAAATAAAAAGATATTTTTGTATTGTAAAGTGGACAAGTGTATAACTTATCTGTAACATAGGGTCATCAAAATGATTGAATAATTAATTATTTTCGTGCGCGGAGAGAAGTAACGATTTCGTACGGCGCAGCGAGCCCAGCTAGTTGAGTTAACTAGGCAACGCCGCGCTATGCTATTGGCTGGCGCGAGTGAGTGACTGAATCCGGCTCCTCCCTCATGTTCACAGTTGTTTTGGGTCTGGTAAAAGACTGAATTGAAAACACTTTTTTGTCCCTTTTTTCTCCCTTCAAAACCAAAGATTTATCCGGAACAACCAGATAAAAAAAAGTCCGAATTCGTGAACATTATAAACGTCACAATGTTTGTAATTACTGAATTTTGCTGGCAGCAGTGTTTCCTTCCACGCTTCCGTTTCCTCTGTACTTACACTCGCAACTTCACCACTAATAGTCTTGTAAACTATGCCAGCCAGATTTTTAAAGCGATCCAGCCACCGATTCGACGCAGTAAAAGGCACTTGTAATCGACACGCGATTTCTTCGGCTTTCCCCTTCACGATAATCCCGCTCAAGGGAATGTTTAAACTTCTCTGCTGTTTAAACCACACGAGCAGAGCTTGTTCAACGTCTTGGTATTTCGCGCTTTAAATCTTCTTGCAGCTTGCCGAAGTATTCCCGGCAGAAGCCAAGATCCCTTCTTTCTTTGCTATGATGCCGTTCAAAGTAGACGGCGGCATTCCGAGCTCCTTCGCAAGAGCAACACGTGAAAGAGTAGAAGACTCTACTTTTCTTATAATGTCCACTTTATCTTTAATAGAAAGTGCCTTTCTTTTGATGCCTTTCATCTGAGACCATTCATTTTCACAATGATTTGAAAACTTTACTTCACTGATGACGCAATTCTCGTAATCTCAATAATGTTATGCTACGTCTGGCAATGCTTGGCTAACAAGTTAGATCACACAGAACAGCGATAAAAGCCACGAACAAAGAATATAGGAGGCCACAAATGAAAGCATGATGCTGTATATTGTAGTCGGTCTTGGGCGGGTGTCGTCATAGCGTGACGTCATTCAGCCTTGAAATGCTCGCCTGGTCAGTGACCCGCGAACACTCGGAACGGCTGTATTCTTTCATTCGGAACACCGGGCCCGGTCAGAGACCCGCGAACACTCGGAACTCTTGTATTCTTTCATTCAGAACACCGGATGTATCTTCCGCGGAGATTGGCGAGTTTTGATTCTAAGTCAGTTGTCTCTCAGTGAACGTCTTATGCTCTAAGGGAATACAAAATCTGAACTATTTAACCGGGAAAACCTCTTATGCACAAACACTATATACGGGAAAAATATACATGTATCTTATGGGACGAATCACGGGTCCGAGAATATCGGACGTCTTAAGCGGAAAAATGTTTTATGCGGGAACTTCTTAACCGAGTTTTACTGTATCAATTACTACTCACGGATGTTTCAGATGTTTGTTCTAATGCATGAAAAGCTTTTAAAATGTTATAACAGCTTAGGCTTTCACGGCCGGCGTTCATAATTAAGTACAAGTTTGTCGGCCTTGTACTTAATTACTTTTAAAATGTGATTACATCGTTTTCATGGCTAATTTTATACTATTTATATTACATTTTTAACTGTTCCACTTTTTTTGACGGTCTGTGTATTACTCCGTCGATAAAGCTTGCCTTTCAACGCGTGTATTTAACAAGTCAATTTGTCAGTGAATTCAGTGAATTTTCTGCAAGTGGCTTTTAATTTGCCAGGTGACGAAAGGTCAGGAGAGTATTCTACCAACCATCTCGCGCTGTGCCGCTAGCATTTTTTTTTGGCAGTTGGTCCTGGTTGGTCTGCCAAGAAATAAGGTACACTAAGCCTCGTGAGGCAAAACTGAGAAGAGGAGGGTTCGCTTCCCATCTTAGCCATCTTGGAAGTGGTTTCCGTACTTCTACTCCAGGCAAATACTGGGATGGTTCCTAATTTAATCCTAATCCTCATTTAAACTTCTTGCATCCCAATAGCGATTTGCCAATAGGCTTTCAATAGCTTGTCTCAATTCTGCTTCCATATATGTAGGCCTATACATGCAAGAAATGAGTATGGTACTTATCAAAAATAAAGAAATAATAAGCTAATATGTACCCTATTATTCTATTTATCTCCTACTCCTAAATCCTTCTCTGAACACTCATCCTAAAACAGAATTCGAAGAAGAGTCCATTTCAGGTTCCGTGTTGACGTTTAGTAATTAAGTATAACAAATTTAAATTTGTTATACTTAATTTCTAAAACAGAATGGTCTGCATTTTTTGGACTAATTATAAAAATGTAGCCTATAAGAAGAAATGAACATGTTTCTGTTCTTATGCATTTTTTATGATGCTTTAAAAATCAATCTAGAAGAGCTAATTTAATTTAAGTTAACTTCACTACCATAATACTGCTTAAGAGTTAGACTGTTGAGGACTGATGACCAAGATGTCCCAAAGCAAGGACTGCTTCGTAACTTTATGTAAAATGTAAAGGGCCTTTACGTAGTTTGGAACATTTGCGTACGTGTTACAAGGACGTGTATGCTGACTTTTTGGTGTTAAACAGGGTGTCTACCAACTCATCTTAAAGTAATTCCCTGATTTTTCCAGGATTAATGAGAGAATTCCCTGAGTAAAGACTGCTACACATTCGCCCGGGAACAGGAAGTGTGATGAAATGCACGCTATTTTTGGGTTGGTTTTAAGCGCTCTCCATGAACAAGAAGCAAAATGTAATCCAGGAAGGCAAATGGAAAATAGGATTAAGATTTATGTTTCCTGTTCTCGGATATTCCACGAGCCAAACAGATGTGAGCAATGGCGGCACAAGGGAAACAGTTGTGATGATGATGAAAATTTCTGTTTTAAGGGGCCTAACATCTAGGTTATCGGCCCCAAACAGTTGTGAAAATAAATGTATTTGACTAGAATAATATAAGTGAACTTATTGTCCAGTAAAATAAGCAAGGTTTATTAAGTCATGCTGCTTTCACTACGGTAAATGTCTCCAATAAAAGGGACAAAGGGAGGTTGAATACACACATCAAGGTGTCACTATATGAGTGGGATCATCTTAGACCCATATTTAATTTGTAAAACCTTTCATTACCATTGAAATCACTAATCCTACGTCGCAGAAATGATGATATTCGGTAGCATAAGGATATAGCATATAGGCCTACACAGTAATTTACACATATCCAAGGGACGAAGGGAGGCAAATTCCAAGTTCTCACTCTCAATTAGGTCCACCTCGTCATGACATAAGAATCAATTTAGTAATTTATAAATACATCTAAATGAAGGAAATCATTATGAATGATGTTTCAACAGGCCAGAATACACTATTATCAGTCTAAAATAATTTAACCAAGTCTGCATGTTAATACAAGGCAGAGATTGAAAGGTGTTACAAAACATTTCCTGGGTGCAATTAAAAACAAAATTAGACATAAGTTCTAGCCTAGCCAAGGAACATAGGAGCAATAAATATACATTTAAGGGCACTAGGCATATCCATCATATTACATAAACATCACACTTTTTCCATTTCCCGTTCCAGTCGTTAACCAGAGCCCCAGCAAGCTTCCCGTTCTCATTCCCGGGCCAATCGTGAACCAGCCTTAACATAAGTGGCAGCATCTACAAAGTAAAGATCCCAAGTGGACTTCAGATGATCACATTAACAACCTCACAGTGATCGTGAGCTAGACAACAGAACAAGTGCTTGAGCTTCCGTTAAGCCTTTTGATCACTACAGTATACAGTATAAGGTATCCCAAATGAAATATTCACAGACAGAGTGAGGGGTTGTTTGCCTCGATGCACAATAGTAGACACAGATCGAATAGCAACAACGCAAGTAAAAAAAATAAAAAATAAAATGAAATACTCACATATTCTCCATATTTCAGTGGACACAATAATAGCATAGCACGATTACAGTACTTTCAAAGTTGATGCTTTGTACAACATATTACACAAGAAGTTAAAATAAAAAGTGTCTAAATTTCCCATCCCACGCACCATTACGACCGCATCTCAAAAGAGGAATTACAATAAAGAAAACTTTGTTCAAATTAAACACTAAGCAATTATTTACAGCGTATGTACAGAGATCACTAAAGAACAGTGTACTTCCATCAGATAGCTACTGTGACTCATCAGCCAACTTCCTGATGCTTTCCTCAAGCAATTCCAGTTCTTTATCCTTTTCTTCCCTTACTTTTACTCTTTTGACTTCCAGTTCCATAATTTGTAGCTCAACTTGCCTTTTCCGATTCAAATTCAGCCGTCTTTCTTCATCTTCTGCTCTCTTTCTGGAAAGTTCTTCCACATACCGACTTCTTGCATTTCTTGCGGAATGTATCAAACTCTTGTCAATCACAAGGTCTTGTACATTGGGACCCACTAGTGTTTTGACCGAGTCATACACTAATCTCCTTGCTACCAGAGTCTTGTTGGCCATGTTGTCTATTAGATCTTCCTTATTGACAGAGAAACCTCGTTCTAAACTGGAATTACCATGGGAGACGATAAGAACCATTTTTACAACTGTCAGAATTCTCGATTCAGGACTGTACCTTCCAAAAACGTCTCTCCAAAAGTGGTCAATACGATTTGACGATCTGTCAAATGATTTCAGCTCATCACTGGCAATGGGATGGGACACAGAGTTCGAGAATTCTCTCGCAGCTTGATCAGCAGTTGGACCATCAATCCAGTTGTGTTCAACCAAAATGGAGAGCAAGTGTTGCAACCTTTTCTCTGCCAATGACCTGGATGAGGCAACTAATTGAGGATCAAAGCAGGAGGCAGCTTTCATAAGTTTATATGAAAGAGGCGAGCGAGCTGTCAGTTTCTGGCAGATTTTTATGACACACTCTACAATCTTTCTTGAATGTCAGCATATCCAATTCCTTCACATTCTTTATTTTCTTCAGCTCTGCCATAGTGGCCTATCCCACCTTCACATGCTTCACTGGCAACAGATTTTCATTTTTTTTTTAGGTCAATGCAAGACGGGTTGCTGGCTTCCTCCAAAACTTCCTTCTTAACAAATCTGTCCATGATTATTCCAAGAGATCCACACAGTGAAGAATTCATAAATGGTATCATAGGCCGATTGCATTGGAATTCTGTCATGAAGGGTTCTAGATCTGATGCCACTGTTCTGAAGAACGCAAGTTTTGGTGCAAACAAAGAATCCAATACTGCGTCCTTTACTTCACGAAAGCTCGTACAAGAGGGTGCAGAATTCTCTTGTTCAATTCCTCTCACATACATCTTCAAATTTGGAAGAATCTCTATTGCTCGTTGAGCTACACTCGCACACTCAAGCCACCGAACCGCAGAAAACTTCATCGGAAAGATACTACTGTTGGTTAAGCGCATGTAGTCTGCACATCTAGCTGGAACATTCTTGAAAAGATTATACAAAGCCCTCAAAAATTTCACCAACAACCATCCTGTTTCTTGAAATCCAGCCTTGTAGGCACAATGCATTGTATGCAAGCCACAACTTCCATGCTCGAGTAAAACAGGACCTTCAATTTCCTTGATTGAAGCTTTAAAATCACGTAAAAACTAAAAATTTACATTAAGGCCATCCATTGATAAATTGATGATCTTCTTCATAAAATGGGGTGGAATCTCCTGATTGAATGCTGCAAGTAAATCACTTGCTGTAGTGTGACCAAGAAAAGCAGAGGACCAGTAACGTACTACTACTTCATTCCTGGAATTATCCCAAAAGCGAATGTCTATGTCCATCTGACGCATCTGAGATACTTTATTTAACGATTCATCAAAACCAACAGTTATTACATTTGCTAGCTCAACCTCCTTAAGTAACTTGTGTTTGAAGTATGGAGCAATTCCATGTACAATTACATACCCATACCTGCCAACCTTCGGAAGTCAAAAATAGGAAGATTTTTTAAATTATAGATTTCATCATGCGCAGTATACCGTGGCGAGGGCGAATGAGGGTACACGAAAGACCTGCGTGTCTTTATTGGCAAAGTATGAATTCAGCATAAAATTCACAAAAATGTAAACAATCATCAATCATTGAGTAGTATGTTTGGCCAATATTTAAACGTAAGAGAACATAATTGTGTGTTTAAAGAAAATGCATACTATCATTCGTATGGATTATACGTCGAATTCGCTACCACATATTCACGTAGGCTTGACAACTGTTTGTCCGTAATATACCACCTATCAGTATGTGGTATGGCGATCAGCTGACTCACCATTCCGAAATCGCAGCTATGGAGCTCACTGCCAAGCGAGGAATTTACACAAACTTGCACAAAAACCAAGGTTATGCAAATCACAAAAGAAATTACGACTTACGATAGAATCTGAGCAGGGTGTCTACTGTAAGGATGAAGTAAAAATTAGTTACTTTTTAGCTGCCTTTTAGTTCCCTTTTAGTTAATTTTAGTTACGTTTGAATTCAAGATACGTCTGCGATCTGCAAGTAAAGGGGCTCATCACGCGGTGAAGAAAAACAACAATGAACTGTGTTTAAAGCGGTAAATACAATTCACTTAGGGAGTTATAAAAAAAAAAAAAAAAAATACTAGATATTTATTATCAAATGAGTTGTTTCAGGTAACATGTCGTCTTGTGCATAAGGCGTTTTTATAATTGCCAAGAGGATGCTCTGCTCTTGACCGTTTGGCGAGATTTCCTTTGTCACCGCGGTAGATAACGAAGAAATTTATGGGATGTTACGTGATTGTAACCGAATTCTGTCTTCACAGTCAGGTACGGAGAAATTTCGAGATGTTACACGCTTGGCGCTGGTCTCACCCGTTTGTCGAGATTCCCGTAGTTTTCGTGATGGAACACGGATAAATATCGCGATTTAGATAATCGGTGTCACTTTTAGTCGTTCAACGAGATATCCATTGTCCTTGAGGTCGGGCACGACAAAATATAGCATTATTACGCAATCGGCGCCACTTGCTGTGCGTTTGACAATAATCCAGTTGTCCTCGTCATTGAATGCGGATAAATATCGCTATGTGCCGTAAACGCTGCCGCTCTCGGCCGTTTTACGAGATTCACGTTGTCCTCGCGATATTGTGCATACCGCGCCACACCCGGCCGTTGAACGATTGTCTTTTCGTCCTGACAGAATGGTGGAGGCAAGCTCAAGGTTGGACATGGTTAATATTCACGAGTAGTTATGGACAAGTTGTATGGCCTGCGCCGTGATTCCCGCTGTTCCTATGCTGTGGTTGGGAGCTCATCAGTTCAGGGTGGATCACGAGGAGAAATTAGTATCGCGACGCTACGTAGGCTGTCATATATAAGTAGGTTAATGCACTTCTCGCTCCCTGTACGCTTTTGAGTATACGGGCATGGGAAAAGTTAATTGGAGGTTTATCCATTTCACAAGGTCCGTAATGACGTGTACAATAACGATTCTAATGGGTTGATTGGGCGGAGACCCCCTCAACCCATTAGAATCGTCATGGGAAAAGTAGCGAGTAGGTTTCGGAATGTTTCGTGATTGGTGCCCGATCACTTTTGACGGGATTCCCGCAGTCCTCGTGGTCACAAGTTCACGCTAGGGTGCGGGTTTTATGATTTTACGAACTGACGTCGATTTCGGTCCATTTGACGAGATTCCCGCAGACAAGTCGTGCGGTCAGCCGGCCGTCATGAATATGAATGTTCGAAGTAGATTTCAAATATTAAGAATTATTCTGAGAGGATTGCACGAATAATACGACTAGAGGACATGTTTTCTTTCGAATGCGAATCACGAATTATACAAGTTTTCGAAATAACCGGTTAGATTATAATATATCCGATGGAACCAAAGTTCGAAGGAAAAATAGACATATAACGGAATTTTGAATTAACCATACTGGATGTCGCAAATTTAGGAGACAGATTTTTAAAATAAGTTATAGCCCACGTATTTCGAAGCTTTTTCGAAACGGTAACATTTCGCAAGATTGCGACATTAAATTATTTTTCGTTATTTCTGGACTTCAATTTGACATAGTCTCCAAATAAATGCGAGAAATGCGAGGTTTCTGATTAGTATCAGAAGTTTTCGCGAATAAACGTCTCGCGAAAAGTCAGATTTCCTAATAACACAGATAAATATTTCACACAAAACTAAAACGTCTTCTTGATGCCGAAAATATACGCTGAACGATGTATACCACTCAGGGTATCCTCAGTATGCATTTCATCGAGGTCGGGCACGGGGAAATAAAGCTTATGCAAACGGCGCCGCTTGCGTGAAACTCGCTCCATCGAATTCTCTGAGCCTAGAGGCGCGAGTTTAAACGATTCAAAAAAATTCGTTACTTTTTCGTTACTTTCGTTACCCTCGTTGTTTTTTCGTTACTTTCGTTACCTGTCGACACCTTGTTGAGAATGGAAATTATTTGCAGTTCCTTTTTCTTTTAATATATATTACTGGGGCTCGAAATTCGGAAGAAATAATAGTAATTAAGAAGATCGGAAGACGAGGTGAAAATTCGGAAAGTTTCCGAATAAATCGGAAGGGTTGGCAGGTATGCATACCCCATTTTGTCTTTTTGGAGTTGTATTTTAGTTGCAATTTCACTGTCGGAAAACATCTGTTTTAAAACAGCAATATCTCATTGTTCTGTGATTCATGACTGTCTGAACACACCACAAAATTTCAGCCCTAGTAGAATCTTCCTTAATCAAAAAATCATTCACTCTTGCATGTGCAATGAAGAATCATTTTCTTCCTCCGTTGCAATCGACTGAGATGTGCTAGGCTCAGGCTTACTAATGTGCAGCTTAGCATCCACAACTGAACCGACAGACTTGCTTGTAAAAAAGTTTGTAATAGCACCAGAATTTTTGGCAGTACGTTTATGTTTGGAGCCCTCAGCATGGCTACTAACTGCCCGTCTGCCCATATTACTCAATGAAAAAGAGTAGCGACATAACTTGCAACTCGCCCTAGACGGGTCGGCTTTAACTGCTTCTAGCCATGATGAAAAGTTTGGGTCCTTCAACCATTCAGATTGAAAACGAGTTTTAGCCGCCGCCATAAGGACCTAAAAAACACAATTCTCACACGATATAATCAGGGGTAGCACAACCACGTGTTTGAACGACTACGTATTTTAGGGGCTAAACCATATATCTACAGCACCCTGGAAATTATTGCACACAATAAGTTTTCACTTTAGATTTAGCACACAATGGCACAAATTTTGTATTTTTCGTAAACTCCGAACTGCACACTAAAGCATTCACAGTTGAACTGAAGCAGGCAATAATCAAAGTATACCGGGATGGAAAAGCCGCGCAAACAGTATTGTCAACCAAGGGCTATCACATTGTTGACCGGGCGCGCGCTATTCTATTCCTTGCTGCGGACCGGGCAACTAAAGTACACCGAGCATGAGAAGTAAGATGAAACAAATACCTGTACCTTTACTTACTTGTCAATCCATTAACCTTACCGTCACTACTTGCACTGCCATCATTGTCAATTTCACTCGTATTATTATCGTCAATAGAGTCGTCGGAACTGATTATCGCACTGTCAGTTCCGCACGCGCTATGCCAACACTTGACAACACACGCGGTAACTGAGTGTTATAAAACCTCAGTTCCTGTACCAAAAGCATTATTGAGACAACATACCTATCTGCATTTCGTTCAACAAAGACCTTAGTTTGTAAATAACACGTATCATTTTCATTAATGAACGGCGGAGATGAGAAAATTACACAAGAATTACGCTGTAAGAAAACGGTAATTTACGTAGCCAGTCGTCCGCGCACCAACACAAAACTAAGTCAATTAGCATAGCTCGTCATCACCCAGCAGTAAAAATTCGATCGCTAACGGGAGTTCAAATAGTCCCTTAAAATCTCTACTTAGTATAAAAAGAAAATAATTTATTTATGGTCAAGGGAAGCCAAGCAGTAACGATTTCAGTGAAAAAGGTAAGATAAAAACTGGTGTCTGTGCGCTTTTTAAGCTTATGCTGG
Source organism: Meconema thalassinum (assembly GCA_946902985.2). Classification (NCBI taxonomy): domain Eukaryota; kingdom Metazoa; phylum Arthropoda; class Insecta; order Orthoptera; family Tettigoniidae; genus Meconema; species Meconema thalassinum. The sequence continues at coordinate 132,720,493 of OX336396.1, forward strand.
GCAAACCGTTAAAAATATCAGTATACTATGAGCGTAAGAATTGTTCAGCATGAAAAGTTCTACAAAAAAGTCTGCGAGAGCATATCTCTATCTTCAATACATCGCCCACTATACGTGTTTTTACATTGAACGGGAGGGGAATTTGTGTTGCATGCACATCGCCATTCTTAAATTAGGCCTACGTCTGACAAGATTTTGTTGCACATGCTCTCTCCATGATAATATAATGAATATTCCAGTCAGTGATTTTAACCAATCATGCCGAGACGTAAAACGGATATAGGCCGAGGTCGTAGTTCATTGGCATCGGAAAGAAAAGCGCTTGTCACGAAATGCATTCATAACTGTTTACGGACGGGTTGCTAGTATAAACAATACTAAATTTAAAATATTTTGTCGCCAAAGTTGATACATCAACAGGCAAAATCGCTAAATTGGCAATACTGATCGCAACGAACAAAATGCTCAAGGCCCAATGAAATGGCGTAGTTTGCTCCTGCGCGGAGAGTGAACGGCAAAGTTGCCACCTCATGCGTTCAGTTGAGCTTGAGAAGGCACTGCTCATTGGCTGAGCACTGTCATCAGTAGCGAGATAACTGCCCGCGAAATTCGCAAGTATTGCTTCCACGTTTACGGGATATAGCAAACTGAGAAAAATCCCTGATAAACAAAGAAATTCCCTGATATTTCCCTGATTATTCCAGAAATTCATAATTCCCTGGGAATTCACAGTTTTCACGGGTCGTAGACACCCTGTTAAATGATGTAGGTTGGCAACAACAAATGTGGCAGCCATGTTGGTTTTCTAGTAACTTATTTAAGGTGTCCCGGACTATAGCACGGGTCCCTTGTGAGCAAGAGTTAACCTCTCTTTAATTTTTTCAGCGATAGGATACGAATGTACAGGCAGTTGGTGCGAAATTGCAGCACATCCGCGTCTGGAATTTTCTGAGATCTTGAGCTGTTAGCTTCTTTAAGGGCTGCTCTTGTCGAGAAACCCAGGTCTCCTCTGTGAATAACAATGCGGACTGATTCCTGTATGTCATTGTCAGCAACGAGCGCGGCACGCGTAGTCCCGCACGGAGAGGTTGGTTCTTAAGTTTAGGGGCTGCGACAACGCGGTCATGTAGCCCCGTGTACTTTGGGTGTGTGTAGAATCTGTCTGATAACCGGTGTTAATTGTGATGACTGTCTTAGTGTGTGTATTCTGTTTTTTAATTTAAGGACTGCAACTTGGAATTTTTCAAATAATTCCTACTTTTGCCGCCAAGCACCACCGTCAACGACTACTAGGCCAAGTTCAGAACTGAGCTACTAGACGCCACCACAGTCGGCTCTTGGCAACGAACGTAGAAACCTAAAAGCGTTGTTTACATTCTTAACCTATCCAATTTAGCTTCACACAGGTGCAATTAGTGGAAGGTTCTTTAACATGCCATAAATGTATGACATGGGACCACCGGCTTTACTTCCCCTCCGAAGGAAGGCATACTGAGGGATTTTTAACGCTCTTAAAAAATCCGACAGCTTCGGCCGGGTTTGAACCCGCTATCTTGGGCATAGAAGCTCAGCATGCTACCGACTACGCCACCAAAGCCGCGGAGAGGGTACGGCCGGCGGTTGGCCAGGCAAAGCATGCATTCGACGTTGGCGGGGTTCTCATCCGGCTTAGCACTCTATCGGTGGCGCAAATTGCGGGTGGCACCGCGGTCTGCAGGCGAAATAGAAGACTGAGCATTCGGGGGCTAAGAAGTCAGGCATTATGAGACTTTTTAAGATTTCCCGTATCAAGTGCGAATATCCCGTATAATTCCCGTATTTTTCCCGGTTCACTAAAATTCCCGTATTTCCCGTATCGCTCGACACCCTGTATACCCAGTTTACGTAGTTTCCAACCACCCAGTATTGCCTATCTGGAGAAATACAAGATGGCATACAAAGAAACATTGGATAGGAAAAGACAGATAGAAATACAAAAAATGGACTAATATATTGACAGACAGGTGTAAGCAGAGGGAGAGATATATAAAAACACAAGGACAAACACACAAAAAAGACAAGCTTGTAGTTTTACATAACTGTTAATCTCGCGATTATAAGTCATGGGATTTCAATTTTTATGTAGAATCCGAACCACAGGACGCAAGATTTTACTTAGAAAAATATCACAGCATTAACCGGGAATCGAACCCAGTCCACCTCAGTGAAAGGCAAGCAGCTTGTCCACGGCACAATCATCACCCCTACATAAAAAAGACCCCCACAGTCACACACACCACTATCTTCCGAGATAGTCAATAGCTCTTCAATGTTACAACCACCAAGCAGATCAACACGACCACCCAGTCTCGTAAGAAGGGTGGGCAACAACCTGTTCCTCTGCTGCTCAAAATAATAGCAGGGAGCAGGGGACATTCTTCAATGAGATGTTCCGTCTTGAAGTGGATGGTGTAATATGGGGTGAAAATCAAACAAAGGAAAGGAAGACTAGGAAAGAACAATTGATAAAATCAGTACAAGTAAATTAGGAACATACAGGACCAACACAGAAGAAGAAATGAACCATTGTTTGCTAATGGACAGTGGTGTGGATAGTGTTCTTGTTTGTTATATTTATCTTTCCCTCCACCTACTCTTGACCACCACTGTGTTTGTCTTTATTCTATGTTTCTATCAATCTTTTATTGTCAAGAGATTGTTTATACGTCTTATATATTCACCTTGTTGTATTAGCCTACTTTCGATTTTTGCAAAAAATGAAAGTAGACTTATGAGATCACTACAGGGCCAAAAATTGTGTGTGTATGTGTGTGTGTGCGAGTCTGTGTGTGTGTGTGTGTGTGTGTACTCTGAATGTCTGTCCCCCCCTATCAATTCGAACACGGTGAAACCGAATTGAACGAAATTTGGTACAGAGGTAGCACTGGCAAAGGGCACCTCAGTGTCATGTTTTATATTGCCGCCATCTTTACCAAAACTTAATGGCGGCCACTCAAATGGTCAAAACGTAATAATGCATTACAACCAAACTAATAATCGGATCTTTACCAAATTTGGTAACAACGTTCCTTCTTATGAGGCGCGTCTTGTGCCCAAACTACGAGGTCATCAACTGTACCGTTTCAGAATGGCGGCCGTGTGAATTATGCAAACTTTATAATCCATAACATGGGACCCACCTGTTCCGACTATCGAACCAAGAATCGTTTAATCTGTTTGAAACGACGTGGCCCGTTTGAAATTAAAAGTTTATATTTTAATATTATAGTCTAGAAGTGATTTTAAAAAGCTGAGTCGTCTCGGTTATTTGACAAGATGGCAGCTGATCTCTCGTTCTGACCTATATTTTATTAATTTCAGTATGTTGCATGCAATATAGGCTAGTGGTAACAAATATATGAACTTTCTATGAAATGAACTCGGTTTAAACTATACTCCAGTAAAGAAAACGTTTAGTCCAAGTCATGATTTGCTATAACGTGGTATATGTATTGGTTCCTAACGATCTATTAGAGTGTGCACGATTGGCTGAGTGGTCAGCGCGTTAGTCTTTTATCAGGCTGGCCGTGGTTCAAATCCTATCAGAGTTGGACTTTTTTTCTTGATTTTTTTTATATTTATTATTTCTTGAGTACTGAGACGTTATAAAATAAAGCATTATATGGTGCATTTTGAAATGGAAAATATATATTTAATTAAAACAACATTCACCACCGGTGAGACATCTAAGGGTAATTACTTGAACTATGTTATTGGTAACCACAGCCTTCTAGATGCGAGCTATGCTCTCTACCGGCCAGTTAGTGAACCCATGTCTACAGTATAATTGCGAAGGTTATTATTTTTGCCGATAGAGGGTACACATCCCCAAGATAAGGCGCGATTATCACGGCCAACGAGAATGACTGGCTCTGGTGAGTTTTCGTGACGTCAGCAATGTAGTTCTGTTGCACCACTGCCTGGTCTTCGTTTTACTGCCGGTGTGGTACCTAGTCATCTTGTCTACATCATTGAACCTGTATAAACTTTGGTATTCATTTATCACTTGTCTTCATAGAAGGTATTGATACAAGTCGTTAGTCGGTGGGTAGTGTATTCCGCAGATCTCTTCTATAAACGAATTAATTTATGTTCCGCCCCTTGAAACAACAATAAGTTAATGATATCTATACTGTGCTGCAAGATTCTTTGATCTAATGATACTAATGTGCACATAATTTAACTCACAACGAAGGTCACAGAATCTACAACTCGACTTACTGTAGCCTGTTCGTTGCAGCTATTAAAGACACAACGAACCCTTGAATCCTAGTTCGCGTGGATTTTTGTAAGGAGTAAGGTCAATAGGCGTAGTTTTGCAAACCTATACAGTATAATTTATCGTGTTTGAAAACACACGGAACATCTAAACTGCGTCCATTTTATGATTATTGATATAAAATATTGCATTTCTGCTGCTTATGAATTGCTCTCGACTTAAACGTACAAGCATCATCAAGCAGTACCGGTACATTGCCTACGTCACAGAAGGGTTTGGTTTACGCGCCATGGCCTGTCTTTCTCGTTAGCCAAGCGCGATTACAAATTAGCTGTGTAATAGTTATATTAAATATATTTCCCCCAGTGATACGTTTAGAGCAACGAAGTTTAAATTATTGTAAGTAGTCGGTGTTAATAAACTGAATACCTACGTTGTTTGGGAGTGTTTACTGATGAAATTGCAAAATGCTGGGGTAAATTATTTGAACGCCACTCCTCAAATCCAGTGTGCCAATTTTCACTTCGAATTGGAAGAAATTAGGAGATGATAAAGACAAAGAGTTATAACTATACCCATACATTTAGGAGAAAGTAGGCTATATGTTCTTTCCTGAACATCTTGTTTTTCTACATCGATTCACTATGGAAATATGTTTAAGTTAACCTGAAGTGTCATGCAATTCTGTGAAAATTTGAAATACTATATGTTTTTTGTCTTTTTCCTTTTCTTTTTCTATAGAAAGAAGGAAGTAAGCAGCAATGCACACAGTAGTTTAAAAAATATATTTGCAATTCGTATATTCCGAGTTCCAGAAAAGTAGAAATGAACTACAAGCACCCAGGGCATAACACTTTCAGTTTAAAAAATATATTTGCAATTGTTATATTCTGAGTTCTAGAAAAGTAGAAATGAACTACAAGCACCCAGGGCAGAACACTTTCCGAGTCAGTTCTAGGCTAGGAAAAGCTCATTATAAATTATTTATTTTTATGCTAAAAAGAAACTAACTAGATTTAACTTCATGAATATTAGAGGCTTTTGAGTTGATGACCCTTAATAAACCTTGGAACACCTTAATCAGTATTTCATTTCAAGAAATTAAAAAGAAAAAAAAATTACTAACTAATAGTATGCCATTATGCCTTACAGTATTATAACAATTGGCTGCAGAATTTGAAGCCTATAAACAAAATTGTTAATATTTTCATACGGTACCCACATTATCTGTGGCTACTCACCTGAGATGTCTTAGTATCTATAGTGAATACAGCTTTATTTGGATTCATTGCTGTGATTGGATAACTACTGCTTGCTCCCACTGCACTCATGAAGCTGCTACTGAAGGACCAAGCTGAGTCACTAATCCCTTGCAGAGATTTAATATTGGAACCAATATCATTTGCAGGTTGGGCAGGCCGAGCAGAAGACATATCTGTGAAGCGACCGGCAGGAAAAGATCCACGAGTGCGGCCAGCAGAGAAGCTACAGGTGTTTAAACCGTCCCCTAGGAAACACCAATTACTGTTATTTTTTTTTTTTTTAATTAGAGGTTCAGCCATTTAAAAATCACACTGTTTAAACATCCTTTCCAAGGAATGAAATAAAAGCAATCAACGATCAAAGGTTGATTTTGCACTCTAGCAGAATACTGTGACAGGTTGCAGGGCTCACTCGTGAATAAACTAACACAACTGGTAACGTGTATGACTCGCGCTAAATTTATCCGTCAGTTACTATGTACGCCAGTAATTACAGCATGCAATTTTACACTCCACTCCACTCTGTACACAGATAACCAAAGTATATCAACTGTACACTTCTCTGTGCAGTCCATACAGTCCCCACAGTTCACCATTTCCCACAATGCTGCTTCAAGATCATACCACCAGGTCCCACTGAGGTAACTTCGCATGCACTTTTGTCCGTACTGCATCAAACCAGGGTCCTCATTTGCGTCTTCTGGAACACTAATTCACCAAGCTATCACAGCATGCAACTGTCACTGGTCACCTTGCTGACAGAAATGCGCCCTGAACTGTTGGACTTAAGTGCACTGGTGTATAGAACTTGCTGATTGCACGGTTTGACACAGCTCAGAAGAGAAACTCTCTTCTTGTTGGCTGCACACTCTTATATAGTGAGAGCCTTCTCTACAGAAAAGAGATTTGCTGACCCGTGTGTAGAGTGCAGAGCGACTAGTCAGCACTAGATGACTAGTATTTGGTGATAACACAAGAGCAGGACGGGAAGCCCCAAATGTTGGCATTGCATATGTTACAAATGTAGCTGGCAAGATACGTTAGTTGGGATAATCACAATTAGTGGTGCGGTACTGTAGGCTATCTCATATCATGTGAACATGGTTAGGTATGGAACAAAACATTGAATTTTCCTAGTGGAAACTTATCTTCTCAAGAAGAAGTCTTCCAGTACGTGTATTCGTACGTTTCAGCGCCATGCGATTTTTACTTGGAATCTCAAACAAAATGTATACAGAAACAATCCACATACTCCGGAGGTTCTCGAGAAAGAAATAACTGCACTGACATGAAATATCAGTGAGGATGAATTACACCAAGTGTACCGAAACTTATGTTGGTGCAATATGTGTGTAGATAATGAAGGACAGCATTTCCAGCAACTACTCTGAAATTCATGCAAGTAGAAATGAATATTCAATAACTTAATAGTGTAAATGTGTTAACCTAGTTGGGCACTACGCTGCTGCTGCTAGCGCCAGTGCCATGCTCGACACGCTGCAATACACAAAGGCCCAGCAGTCACACGGCGACAAGGAGGCCCTGATCTATAGGGAAGGCTCTCCCTGTATAAGAGTGGCAGAGAGTTCTTAACCTTCTACCCAGTGGCAGCTGGTGTAGAAACTCAGTTGTGTGCTGTAACCCCCCCCCAAAAGTAAAACTATTTAGAAACATAATTTATGGAGACACTCACTCGGAGACACTCGAGAGGCTCTCCACTGAGTGTTCTATACTGAACAAACGCAACACATTCCTCAAACAATAACACCTGCAATGACAAAATATTCAAGTTTTCATTTCGTGTGACCAGTGCTGCCGCTCTGTGGTCGAACGAAGAATTGCTGTGATGTCTTGGCCCCACTCTTGGCTGTTGTCCCAACAGCACAACGGGAAAGTTGGGCACGCATGCGCAAAAGGCAGAGTTCATCTTTGCTGGCAATAAACTTAGAAATTCTCTCTGAGCTACGATCTGCACAGCCCGTGCCGGACACGGAGTGGACCGCACGACTAGGTACCTCATTGCGAGGGGAGTTGAAATACACTGCTCAACAAAAGTTTGGAATATATATATTTTACTACAATGACTTCTTATACAGGGTGGCGCAGAAGAAGTGCATGGATTGCACTGGCTCATAATTTCTTTTGTTATTTGTTTATTGCCATGGAGGCTGTCATCATAATCATTATTATTGTTACGGTATTTATGTTCGACTCTGGTGAAATGTAAATATTATATGTCATAAAACTGTACTATAATGAGGCTCATTATTGTACAAGTTTTCATTAGGATACAGTTTCTCCCACCAATCAAAGCTCAAGAAACAGTTGTTTGACCAATTAGGTGAGGATAGCATCACACCTGAGCTGACTTCCATGGCTTTCCTATTTTAAAACAGACCCAGCCTGGGGCTGGAAACTGTACAAGATGATGATGATGATTTGTTTATTGAATTTTTTCATTTTCAAGACTGTGTAGTACATCTGGGAGATCCATCATGGAGAGATTGAGTCTTGTTCAGCGCATGAAACTGGTGGAACTTTAATTTTGATAGGTTATGTTTGATTTCGGGAGTTCTCACCGAACGAGGTCTACCCAATCTTGGGCGATCGAAGACTGAATGATGTTGCTGAAAGCTCATACCAGACGGAGAATCGTGATCTAATGAGGACAACTGCGCACATTGAAGTGCCGACAGTAAGTGATGGAACGTTGATTTTCAAAATTAAGTTGCACAAGTTTCGTGCGCTGTAGAAGACTCATTCTCTCCATGATGAATCTCCCAGATGTACTACACAGTCATGAAAAATAAAAATTTAAATAAACAAATTTCAAAAGAAATTATGAGGCACTGCAACCCATGTGCTTCTTCTGCACTGCTTCTACCTCTGGTTACATGGTGTCGAGTGGTGACCTGTTTTAAAATTCCGGTATATTTCCCGTATTTCCCGAACGAGAATCTACCAAATTTCCATATATTTTAGAACTCTCTGAGACTCGAGTTCGCATACTGAAAGGCTGAAAAATGAATCTAGTCTTTCTAGCATAAGTGTAATTGTATAGAGACAGTGTATTGTTTCAGTTATTGTTGTTTTAAGGGGCGGAACTACGAGGTCATCTGCCCCTCTTAACACAAAGTAAACAAATTTGGAATGGAATTTAAAATTTAGAGGTGGACACCTAAATTAGAAAAGACCAAAAATTAATAAAACAAAAACTTAAATAAAACTAATAATTATAATATAAACAATAAATTATGGGGGAAAAAAAATTCAGCATTCAAAAACGAATACGTCATTGAGTCAATGTACACTGGAAAATTTAGATTGCTGGCCCTAACCTACTCTCACAAAGGCGGATGATGAGATCAGCAGCCACCGCCTCATCAGGTAATATAAGTTTGAGTGTCATCTGCAAACCGAGGTTTCTTAGCAAGTCAGCAAGATCCACACATTCTGTTAAAATGTGGGCCACGGTGAAAAGGGCTCCACAGGTACTAAGTGGGGGGGATCTTCCCTTATCATTAGGTACGAGTGGGTGGATCTTGTATGACTTATCCTTAGCCTGCACAAAATGACGGAGTCCTTCCGTGACTGGAAAGAGCTCCGCCACATGCGAGTACTTCCCTTGATCGCTCTCAGTTTACTGGGCATTGGGTCAGCTAGCCACCAACTCTCCCAAAATGCCAGTAATTGTCGGCGTAACCGAGAGCGAATATCTCTAGCTGGTACCTCCATTGGTCGAGGTGGTAGGGATACCGCATCTTTTGCAGCTTGATCCGCTAACTCATTCCCGTAATTCCCATGTGGCATGGTTGGTTCCTCAGTTTAGGGGTTGCGACGACGCGGTCATGTAGCCCCGCCCATGTGGCTTGGAAGCCACAGAAAGGTGAATCGAGTGTTAGCGCGGCACAACCCGGCTAGTAGGTCGTGGATTCGCTGCACTAGGGGGTATTGCGGGAAACATGTAGCAATTGACTGTAACTCAAAGAGTCTGTACACAGGAGAAAGTGGATTCGTGCATCCTGTAGTGCAAATTGCAGAGCTTCATAGATAGCAACGAGCTCTGTAGTAAACACACTACAGGCCTCAGGCAAAGAGATTTTGGTATTTGCATCATCAATAACATAAGCACAACCCACCTTCTTGTCCACCTTCGAACCATCCGTGTTGAGAATGCCAGCGTCCGGAAATTGGTGAACTATGCTGAGGAACTGCCTCCGATAAACGGAGGCATCTGTGTTCACCTTAGGACCTCGGTGTAGATCTAACCGAATTTCCGGACGCGTGACTTGCCTCGGAGGCACCTTGCTAGGAGTCCGGATCATACAGGGACCTACAGCCACTCCTATTTCAGTACACGAGCTATCAAGTCTAATACCAACTGACCGAGTGGCAAGAGGCTGGTTGGTATTGGCTATTGGTATTGGGTACTGAAGAGAGCTCGATAGCTCGGATGTTGCGGCATTTGACATACATTGACAGCATATGCTAAAAGCATATGTTGGCGTCTATAATTTAGAGGTGGAACACCCGATTCGGCGAGTAGGCTGTGTATCGGCCTGGTCCGGAAGGGCACCGGTAGCCAGCCTAACGCCACTAAGGTGGATACTGTCCAGCATTTTTAAGGTTGCCAGCCTTGCAGAAATGTATGCCGCAGAACCATAGTCTAGCTGGGACAGAACTAGGGCTTGGTAGAACCATAGCAGCACCGCACGGTCAGCCCCCCCCCCCCCCACGTAGGACCACTAAGAAACTTGAGCATGTTCAGTTTCCTGAGACACACCGTTTTTAGTTGCCATATATGGTGCTGCCACGTTAATTTGCTGTCCAAATGGAGCCTCAGGAAGCGATAAGTGTCAACCAACGGCAACGCAGCATCCTTGAGATGTAGTTCAGGGTGTAAATGTAGCCTCCCAGCCGACAAAAATGAAACGACGGAGGTTTTCTCTGCTGAAAAAACAAAAACCCCAGTAGTGAGCCCACCTGTCAACTCGGTTGATAGCTAGCTGAAATTGCCGTTCCACGATTGCCATACTTCCAGAGCTGTAATGCAGAGCAAAATAGTCTACATACAGCGATGGAACTACCGTGGACTGGCCTATGAGTTGTGAAGGGTAGGTGCGTGTGCAGCGTATTGTAATCAATTATTGCCCGATGGCGCAAACCTACGCGATGTCCCGCCGAGTGTGTGTTTGTTAGATGAACTTCATGCAGTCAACACGCTACTTCACTCGCACAAAAGCAAGTGTTTGTCGGCTTCTGTGACAACGATATTTCGGACGGGCAAGGTGGTTTCACTACGATGGCATTAAGACAAAACCTGGATGAATGTAGCTTGGTTTAATCACAGAGTTGTAGGGTGGCTTGTTTTTTTCATTTCTGCGAATCTATATACTGTATTATAAAATATTTGTAGCTGTTGATGCTGTTTAAATAATCCTTTCTGAGTCAGATAGTGATATGTTGAGTCAAGGCCTTCTTGAAACCTGATGCATTAAAATTGGTTGAAATTTAATGTGGTGGAATATAAAAATAAAAAAACAGGTGGATCACATTTAAAAGTTTTGTCAAGTCATGGTTCCATGGGGGTTCCCAGTTTCAAAAATACTGAGAACTTGGAGCAAACATAGACTCCAGTGGCAACATGAGACAGAAACATTTTGCAATTGAGAATGAGAGAGCTGACTCCAATAAATGGAAAAAGGCAACAACAATGAAAATGAAGTTTCGATTGTTACTCCCAAATCTGATGGTAATGTGCACAGAATTAATCCTAGTAGGCGACTTACCTCTTATTCGCTCCATGGTGATCTGTAGTTGAGGAGTGTCAGGTCTCTTCTTTAATTTGTATCTTGAGATACGTGGAAAACTCTGGTTGCCTTCAAAGGAAGACTCTCTCCAGCCAGTCCAGCCAAGAGCTAGCGCTCGCTTCTGCTTGCCACCCCTAGATATCACATAAATGTTAAAATTATTACTGAAAGGGTAAATATAAGAACCAACAACCAATCCCATCATTAAAGTAACACCTGAAAAAGTTTTATGGATAAGAAGAAAAAACCGGGTGGGTGCCAACTCATATACAAATTAAATCTATGAGTAATCAATCTCTTGTTCAATGAAATAGAAACACAAGTCCTCTACAATCTCAAGGGGTAGGGTATTTCTTAATACCAAGATATCATCAGTGAGGAAAGCAAGTTTAGATATCTACTGCAATATACAATCAATTACAGGGAATGTTACTTACGGTTTGAGGAGAAATATGAATATTATATATAATATATTTGTTTTGCTCCAGTTTAAGTATATGATTTCCTAGATCTTTCTTTATTAAAAGCAATCTTCTCTACTAGAAGCATTACGGGACCAGCAATGATAAACAATCCAGACACGTTCATTCAGTGTAACAAAATCTTCCAGTTCACATATACAAGCACATACCCATATCATAATCTCCAAAACTATAATAATGATTTTTTTAAATCCTCCCACATCCAGTGTTCATATATCTCTCCTCTTCTTGCCTTTTCTAAGATAAGCCACTTCCTCTACCGCTAGATCCTCCTCCATGGATTCCACAGATTAGCACTCAAATACGCATAGTTCATGGTCTCACCACCGAAGCACTACTATGATAAAATGTCACACTTGGAAGGAATGGAAAACAAAAAAGACTGAAGAAAGTAGAGCAAAATATACTGTACAGAAGCAAACAGAGATTGCAAGAAAGTAATTGCAGAGGAAAAGAAGAAAAGCTGGGAAGAATTCCCTCAGGAAATAAGGGAGGATTTAAATTGTGGAAAGAAATTGCTGTTTGGAATTATAACAAGTAGAAGAAATGAAAAGGTGAACACTGGGTTCGTGAAAAACAAAGGAAGGTGAAATATTGACAAAACCAGAGGAGATAACTGACAGATGGAAAGAATATTTCAGCGAGCTGTTGAAAGTGAGACGTCAGGCACGTGGAGAAGTTACGCAAACAGCCAAAACGGTGGAGGAAAAAATAGAAGAAGAACCGACATTACTATGGCAGAAGTAGAATGGGCAGTAAGGAAGATGAAGATGGGGAAAGCTGTGGGAATCGACGAAGTGGCAATAGAAATGATCAAGGCGGCAGCACCAGTGGGATTGCAGTGGACATACAGACTTCTCAGGAGTGTGTGGAGAGAGAAGAGAGAAGAAAGTTCCTGAAGACTGGAAAAAGAGAATAATATTGCCAATATTCAAGAAAGGAGACAGGAAGGTGTGTGGTAACTACAGAGGAATCACCATCATCTTGCATGTTGCCAAATTAATGGAAAGAATCCTAGAAAAATGAATTAGAGTAAAGGTAGGAAGCCAAATTGAGGAGGAGCAGTTGGAACTCATTTTCATTCTGAGACAGAACATTGAAAAGAGTTGGGAATATGGGAAGGATATGGCAATGACTTTCATTGAACTAGAAAAGGCCTATGATAGCATCCCTAGAACAAAGGTTGGGGAAAGCTTAACAAATAGGGGGATAGGCAAGGAACTGAGAGACATGATAAAAGAAATGTGCATGGATTGCTACAGTAGTGTGAAGACTCGAGTCGGGACATTGCAATTGTTTAAAATTGACACTGGACTAAAGCAAGGAAGTGTGTTGTCACCCTTATTGTTCTTAATGGTGATGGATGACATCATGAAGGCAGCAATGAAAGACTATAGTAGGGCAAAGATGAAGGTAATGCTGTTTGCAGACAATGTTGTGATCTGGGGCGATGATGAGATGGAGGTACAAGAACAGTTAGACGTAATAAATGAAAAGATTCAGCAATGGGCATTGGAGACAAATGTGGAGAAGAGTAAAACAGTGGTGATGAGTAGAGGTAAGAAAGAAGGAAAAGGAGTAATCAAAGTCGGAGATAAGGAATTGGAAGTGGTGTAACACTTCAAATACTTGGGAAGTGAACTGACTGAAGATGGAAGACTAGATTAGGAAATTAGTGGAAGAACACAACTAGGGAGTGCTTTCTACCAACAGGTACGGGGACTAGTATGGAACAAGGATATACCAATTAAGGCTAAAGGAGTTATGTACAAAGTATATTATGTTCCTATAATGACATATGCAGCAGAAACTTGGAAAATGACTAAGAGGGATGAGAGCAGAGTACAGGTAGCTGAGATGAGATTCCTGAGAAATATGGTCCAGAAAACGAGAAGAAACAGAGTGAGAAATGAAGATATACGGAAGGAACTAGGAGTACAGAAACTAAATGACAAACTGGAGCAAAACAGATTGAGTTGGTTTGGACATGTCAAACGGATGAATGAAGTAAGGCTACCAAGACGAGCACTGGAACGACGGATGACAGGGAAGAGAGGGCGAAGAAGACCAAGAATGCGTTGGATGGACTCTGTGAAGAATGGCATTGGTAAATGGAACCTGGATTGGAACACTGTGTCGGGAGAGGAATGGTGGAATGACAAAACAAAGTGGAGAGGAACCATATTTGCCCCCACCCAGTGTCAGCTAAAAAAGGGGAAATGAAGATGATGATAATGGTACTATAAATAAAGTGATTGTAGAAATATTGAAATCCAGCCCTGTGACTAAGTGGTTAGCAAGGTAGGCTTTGACACAAAGGGTCACTGGTTCAATTCCCAACTGAGCCATGGGGGTTTTATTTCCGTAAGTCAATTCTCCAAGCTCAGGTCGTGACATCTTCATTTCACCCCTTCCCCTCGCATGATGTGCAGGTCACCCATGTGCGTCATATTTAAAGGCCTGCACCAGGACTCCTTGGAGGTTGAATGCCATTATTATTATTATTATTGTTATTGAATGTAATAGGAAAGAATGATGATAAGCTGTTTCTGTGTCAATCACGAAATACATGAAATAAAATGTATCAACTAGTTGAACTCTTTGTTATAACGACATCCAAGGGACCTTAAAAATTATTTTGTTATAAATGAGTGTCATTGTAACCCTGATCCACAACTTTCAGTCTCGAGAGGTGGAAAATGATAAAGAACGAATAGTACGAACCTGTTAAGCCCACATGAACACACACTATAAATAAAACAGTTGTAACTGACTTCTTTACTTAGGAGTAAAGTAATCAGTCATTTTACTGTCTTCTATTTGCCCCCACCCCTCCTAGCATCATAGAACAAGTTCACAATTCAAATGACCTCTAAAGCTTCACTCACTGTAAAGATAGGCATGCACATCATGAAAAATTACTATGAAACCAACTTCAGGTATGTACTGTTAGTGAGTTATATGGAATGTGCAATGAGAAGGGGAATCTCCGGTATTGACCTCATCCTTGAAGTGGGCCTGGCGCCTTGCAGGTTTGTTCACAGGAGGAAGCAGTATGGACTAATGAAAGAAGGGAATGGAAAATAATTTTCCAGGTCGTCAAGTTTCAACAACAAATTTCCTTGTACGTATGTACCTGGAAAACCTTATTACAAACTGAGGCTTAAAAAGACGTTATATGTGAGGTACACACATAAACATTTGGTGTATTAAGCAAGGCTGAGAAACATATTCCTTATAAAGAATACGTCTGCACCGCAGAAAACACGACATTATAGCAGAGTTGTCACTTAAACCGATGTCGTTATAACAAACTGTATTAGGTTGCTATAATTAATAACTCACCAAGTTAGTCAAATGCCCTAGTTCTGCCTTTTTGTCTAGCTGGTGAAGCTGCATACATAACTTTTCTAGCATTAAGTTTCAAGAATGTCCCATGTAGCATCCTGTATTAATCTGCCATCACATTCACTTTCGACAAACTTGGGTACCTTCTTTCCATATCTTCCATGCCTTAATGGACACATTCCCCTTTCTCCTCGCTCACTGAAGGAAGATTTTCAGAAAGAGACTCCTAACGCACATTTAGAATCATGTATCATCGATCTTCTTATGCCCAAACAAATGCATACTCTTATCTACTGCTTTCAGGTCAACACAAGCGAGATTAACGGAAGTGAAGTAACACGCCCTGTGGTTTGGAATCCACATTCATAAAAATTGATGTTGCGTGGCTCGCGATCGCGAGATTAGCTGTCATGTAAAACTACAAGCTTCCCTCCTTTGTCCTCTTTTATCTTTGTACCATTACAATTTTATAGGTATGGTACATGAAAAACGAAAACAATTTAAATACTTACATCTATCGACAGAAACACGAACTCTGTGATCTTTTGACATTTTAATACTTAGACCCTAACTTATGGTTACCAACGGCAAACGGAAGGTCAATTATCATTTATAATGAGGATTACTGACCCCAGATGAATGCTTAAATGCTTTACAAGAGGAAATGACACATGATCCTTTCAATCAAGATGCCATGATGGAAAGATAATGATTCCTGGAGATGATTTTAAGAAGATACCTAATGTAGTACTTTATCGCGGTGGATGAGAGCGCTAATGCCCTGCCTCGCTGGCATCGGGAGAGCGTGGGTTCGAATCCCACCTCGGCCGTCCTCAAAATGGTTTTTGTGATTTCCCATTTTCAATACCTGTCAAATGCCGGGGCGGTTCCTTTCAATAGGTCCACGACAGATTTCCTTACAATTTCCTTTCCCTGACCCGTCCTGAAAAGAAAAGTACATCGCCATTGGCTGCATTAATAAAATTATTATAATGCAGAACCTTCCCAGTATTAAACTTCCCGCCCTGGGACGCGTAAAAGCCCAAGTTTCATCTTGTGGCAAGATGCCAGTTATATTTTTGATGTATTCATTGTAAAATCCTTCTTGCCACTCAGCCCTAAGCATGTTATTGTTACCATATTCCAGTTGGTACTGTCTACCAGTTCTTCAAATCTGTTGTTGTTGTTTCTTATGGCTAGCCCGGATTCCAATCCATCAGCTTTCTTGCGTTCCAATAGAGTTGTGTGAGGTTTCCAGAAGTTCTAGCAGTCACATCAAGTTTGTTGCAATGTAGCAGGTGCCCCTTATCCATTTTACTTCCAGGTTCGTGACAAAGTGTGCATTCTTCAGATCTCAGGATGTTGATTCGTTTCAGATGAGCTGCAAGGTAGTCGTGGCCAGTGTTAAGTCTGAAGAAGGCTACAGCTTCTCTTCTTGGTGTTAATTTATATTGATCCCATTTAGCATCAATGTCTTTCCATAATTTGGTTTCTGCTGTTTTTGATAGTATTCTTCAAGATCCCTTTTGCTGACATAAAATCAGTCTGACTGACAGGTTGTTGTAGTGTGGTACCTTTTTTTCCTAATCTGTCTGCCTCTTCATTTCCTACTATTCCAACATGAGAAGGGATCAACTGAAATGAGATATGTTTGTGGAGTCTTTGAAGGGTTTTTATCATACAAAAAAATTCTTTCAGTTCTTTATTTTGGGGCTTATAATTTGACGAGATGGCTTGGATGGCTGCTTTTGAATCTGTAATGATAACGCATTTTTGATAATCAATGTTTCTGCCTAATAACTGATGGAGTACATGTGAAATTGCTCTTATCTCAGCATCAAAGTTTGTTTTGTTTTGGCCTATTGGGAAGTAGAGTGAGAAGAGAGATGAATGTATTCCTGCTCCAGTTCTATTTTCTTTGTCTTGTGAGCCATCTGTAAGTATTTTTAGCCATTGATTAGATGGGTATCTTTCTTCTATTGTACAGAGGGCCAGTTGTTTTAGATCTTGTGGTGAAGAGCCTTTCTTGCAGACCTCTTCTAACAAAGTAAGATCTGTAGTCACTTGTATATATTCAATGGGGTTGACTGGCATACAGAGTGGTTCAAGTTTTATTTGAAGATTGCTTTATTGATGTATTCTTTGGCGAGACTTAAGGGATCTTTTTGTGTTCTAAGATTGGGGCTAGAAACAGGTTTTTTGATCCATGACATTTGAGGTAGTCTTTGTATACTGAGATATGCATTGGCTGTTTGATGTTTCATCTCTTCTTCTATTGGTAAGTTGTGGGTATATAATTGCAAGGCGGTTATAGGTGTGGTTTTTATTGCACCTGTTATGATTCGTAGGGCATTATTCTGACACCTCTCGAGGCGATCAATGTTTGACTGGGGTGCTGTAGAAAGTACTTCACTGCCATATTTTATGATAGGTTTGATGTAAGTATTGTAGGTTTTGTTGAGTGTGTCTTGAGTGCTCCCCCAAGTAGCTCCTGCTAGTCTCTTCAGTAATTTCATCCGTTTGCTTACCTTATCCTCCACATGTTTTATGTGTTTGGTCCAGTTCAGCTTCTTGTCCATGATGATACCTAGGTACTTTGTACTTTCACTTTTTGGAAGGTCTTGATTACTAAATTTGAGACTAAAAGTTGGATTGTGGTGTCTCAGGGAGAAAAACTGGTATACTGTTTTGGAAGTATTGATTTCCATATTATTGTTTTCAGTCCAGTTTTTTAGTTTTATAAGTGCCTGGTTCATTCTGTGTTCAAGAAGCATTTGCTGATTTGGGCTGTTACGTGCTGTGGTCCAAATGATAACATCGTCTGTAAACATGCTGATATTCACATTACCTACTTTCTTTATTGTTTTTGGAAGATCGTTGATGTACACATTGAATAAAGTTGTGCTTGATACAGCTCCTTGTGGGAGGCTTAGTTTTGATTGCTTGCAACCTGAAGTTTTGTTGTTGTAACGAACATTGATCATTCTTTGTGAAAGGAATCTTGAAAACCAGTTTAACATACATTCATTTACTTTGAAGTTGATAAGTTTCATTAGCAGCATGTTAGCGGCTTCGGTGGCATAGTCGGTAGCATGCTGAACTGCTATGCCCAAGATAGCGGGTTCAAACCCGGCCGAAGTCGTCGGATTTTTTTAAGAGCGTTAAAAATCCTTCAGTATGCCTTCCTTCGGAGGGGAAGTAAAGCCGGTGGTCCCATGTCATAGATTTATGGCATGTAAAAGATCCTTTCACAGACTTAACTTGTGTAAAGCAAAATTTGTTAGGTTAGATTTCGTCAGAACGCTCTATCCAAGTTCCAACGTTCACCACTAGGTATCATTGATATCTGGTGGCGAAAGTTGGAACTACTTGAAATTGAGCGGAACTTGTAGCTCACCCTTTAGGGTGTCCGCTGGAAGCAGCTACAGACTCAGGCGAGCCGAACATGTCCTCGGACACTCCCGGCACTAAAAGCCATACGATAAATAAATAATAAATAAATAATAAATAAGCAGCATGTTTCGCCATACAGTATCATAGGCTCCTTTAAAATCGATGAAAACTGCAAGAACAATTTCCCTTTCGTTAAAGGCTTCTTTAACAGCTTGTGTAAATCTCATTATTTGGTGGGAGGAGGACCTGTTTTGTCTAAACCCTGCTTGTTCTTCAGATAGAAGAGATTTTGTTTCCAAGTACCAATTGAGTCTATTTGTAATCATCCTTTCTAGAATTTTTACCAGAATGGAGGTAAGTGCTATAGGTCGGTACGAGGGGACTTGGTTTTTTGGCTTGCCTGGTTTTAAGATTGGAATGATGGTTGCTTTGGTCCAGTCTTTAGGTAGGTTATCATTTGATGTCCAAAATTTGTTGAATATGTGTAGCAGGATGTTTAGAGCAGATGGACCTAGATTTTTTATGAATTCTGGGAATATCTCATCTGGTCCTGGTTGTTTTCTGACTTGTGTGTTCTTTATTGCTAACATTAACTCTTCCATTGAAAATTTATTGTTAAAGATACCATCTGCATTATTATTCATTAATTTTTTGACTATTTTTTTGAGAGTCTTGTCTTCTTTTTTTTTCTGCTTTGATAGTCTAATTGAAGTGAAATGTTTACAGAAGTGGTTTGCTATTTTATGACAGTCTGTAATTTCCTTATCATTTATCATAATAGGATTCAAAGGAGTGACTATGTGTTTGTTGTTTAGAGAATTGATAAGTTTGTGAGCTTTATTGCTGTCTGTCCTATAGTCAACTGTTGTTAAAAATGTGTTCCAAGATTCTCTTTTAGATATTGTTATTGCTTGTTTTAATTTTGCTGTTGCTTGTCGCCATTTCCGAACATCATTTTGATCCTGAGTAAGTTCAGCTGCTCTTCTTGCTTTGTCTCTGGCGGACTTAAGATTGTTCAATTCATCTGACCAGAAAGGTTTATATTCTTCAAATCTATTCAGCTAAGTTTTTGTTTCCAAAATACTTCCCTTAATTGCTGGTTTGTTGACCTGTGCTGAAACTCCCTTCTCATTTCATTGCTATGTCCTCCCATTTATAGTGTTAGATTTCCCTTGCATTTGTAGTTTTTTCTGTTATGGTCTAGGCTAGCTTAGCCACCATGTTTCATTCGGCACCTTGTCAGCGAGGGGGATTTCGAGTTTAGTTGGAGCCTCGGTATTTAGAAATGTTAGGCTTTATTTTTTTTATTAAAATCACCATTAATGTGAAATTGCATAAATCGTTATTAATGTATCTCGACTAAAATTATATTGGTTTTGTAGTTAGGGACTGCCAATCTATGTATCCATGCGCTTGAGATGATCTATGTCTTTATTTTTAACGGGATATGTGATCGGAGTTCTTGTGTTGTGTCCCGTATATTTAATGTTTGGAGAACGTATTTGTATTATTCTTATTTCTATTTGTTTTTAATGTTTGGCGAGAGCCAAGAAATGGAATTATGTAATGATCTGTACCAAGGTTTTCTTTTGCAATTAAAAAAGCACGCACAAGGACATAACATCTTACCATTGAATCCTCCTACCAAGGAGTAGGGTTAAACAAAAACTAAGCCAAAATTGAAACTTTACTTACATAAACAATTTAATTAAATTAATACAAAGATCGATTGCAATGGAAATGACTGTGGTATAAGAGTGTGCTTTCTTGTTTATACCGTACGTTAATTCAATGCAAAGGTCTTGTTTCCCGCTAGAACTCATTTCAAACTGTGAATTACCAAAGCTTCTAGATATTTGTCAAAATGTGTTAGTTAAGGACAAATACTCCAAATTACAACTTACTGTTCAACAAAACAAAACTTGAAAACCAGTTTACAAGAGCACTGAATCCCAAGTTAAGTTTGTTTAAATTTTAAATATGCCTTACCTATTCTTTTTTACCTGTATTTGTCGGGTTTTCATTCCATCCTACTCCATCCACTTTAAGACTGAGAAAATGATGAGGTGATGACACAGGTTATGAGACAAATTCCACACACCCCTAAATACATAGGACTACATGACCACAAAGTCCCTAAATACATTACAGTGAAACCCCTCAAATCTGAACTAATTGGGGCTGTAGCCAGTTCGGATTTCAATTTGTTCGGATTAGCCAAAAAATATCCATATAGCAGGTTGTGAGGATGATGGAGAAGGTTGTCTAGAGTAGTGGACGACAGTTGATGTCAATGAAGAATGCACCAAACATGAAATAGTGACTCAACATGACAGCAATGTAGCTAGTGACAGTGAGGAAGAAGAAACTTGGACCGACAATGTGACTTATACTGAGGCAGCATCTGCTCTGGACATCGCATTGCGCTTCGTAGAACAACACGAAGCAGCCACGCCAAAAGATGTCATGTTCATGCGCAATTGCCTCTGCGGGAAGGTTGTCACTTCGACAATTGAAGATAACTGATTTCAAGTTAAAGATTAAGTGATATTTTGTGTGTTTCTATTGTTATTTCATTGTTCTTGCAAAGTGATTAATCTAAGAAATTACAATAGCCAACTTTTCCGATTTTCAATCCAGGATGAGATAAGTATGCAGGCACATTTACAGTGTGTTACGTATGCTAACTCTACTTCTTTGTTAATTTTTCAACTAATTATTAAAAAATAAGGTTATAATGTAGAATATGTACATGTTTCATGACTAAATAAATACGTTTCTTTGTTTTGCATGTGTTTTTCAAACTTAAAATGGTCGAAGAAAACTCGTTCGGATTACCCGGGATTTCGGATTTCCGGGGTTCGGATTTGAGGGGTTTCACTGTATTAACAACAACAGAAGGTCTAGACGAAAAATGCATCCAAGCCATGCCCCATTTTAAGCGACCAAAGACCTGAGTTGGAGCGAGTACGTTGGGGGCTATAGCATTGAAGAACTATCGCTTGGATTGATGTGAAATGAAGTCGGCAGTGGAGTTTATCCCTGCCCTTTTTAAGTGCTTTCCCCTATTATCCCTACCTCCACCCACACCTGCCTGTCACTATGTTTGTCCTATTTCATGTGTTTTTTATCCTTTTCATCCCCGACTGGAGAAGGTTTACCATCATCAAGATACACATTCAACAGCAGATAACTGCTACTCACCTAATCCGATCAAGAGGTGATGGGTAGGTTGGTGTGCTACATTTTGGAGTTTGCTTAGAGATGTCATCATCACTCGTCCCTTTCCATCTCAGGGTATTCTGAAAAATATTAACCTCAATTATAACACAACATACATGCTGTGATATAGTAAGAATACTACACTTGCTGTTCCTCAACACCACTGCATGGTTATTAAACTTGCAAACCATGACATCATAATGTACAAACAGTAAAATATGGAAGAGACAAGCCATTTCATAGCCCCTAATCAGTTTGTTCAGCACAATATTTTACCAAAGCAGAATTCAGTTACTTGTAATTTAACTTAAAAGCCTTAGATTTACAGCTATCAGGGTTTTACTAATCAGCTTATAATTGGGCCTTGAATGGTTACGTTATCGAGTACAAATGGTAATCTCACAATGCCTAGGTCTAGTTAGTTCTACAAAAGACAGTCAGCTATGACACCCAAATTGTTGGCCACGGTGGCCACAGGTATAAAGTGGGGAGTCTTCCCTTCTCTTTGAGCACAAGTGGGTGGACTTTCCACAACCTATCCTTAATCTGCATAAAATGAAAGATTCCCTTCGTGCCCAGAAGGAACGCTAACACATGAGAGTACTTCCCTTTATCGCTCTCAGTTTACTAAGTCTAGGATCGGCTAGTCACGAGATATCACAATGCGATTATTTGGTGGCATAAATGAGATTGGATATCTCTATAGTAGAGCCATCCTTACTTCAGACTTGAAGTTTCAGTGCTACGCTACAGCTATCTAGCGGTTAGAAGTTAAATCACTCGAACCAGCCAATAACAGGCAGCCATTAAAATTGATATATCAAGACAAATCGAGTTTCGTTGATGATGTTGCCAGCTAACATCTTGCGTTCACACATGTTGTCAGCTGTTTGCATTGTGCTCGGTTAGTTTCACTGGCGGTCTTTGTGTATTCTCGTATTTTGTCTTGATATTATTCTAGTGGTTATTTAATAGCTTAGTAATTGTTTGTCGTTTGACGTAGTATAGTTCAGTATAGTATAATTACATGTAGTTGTAGGTTAACTTTAGGTCAGTGAGTGTTTGAAATATTTCTGATGTGCGTGTGTGTAACAGTGTCATGGCGGGGTCTAGCACGAGGAAACCAAACGCCAGAAATGGTTTGACGAAATATTGCTGAAAAACTTGCCTGAGAAGAGCACAACTGTTACGGACAATGCCCCGTACCATTCTGTCATTCACGACAAAGCTCCAACAATGGCAGCAAGAAAGAATGTGCTCATTGAGTGGCTGACGAGCCACAACATTCCTTTACGGGACGACATGAGGAAAGGGGAGCTCATGAAACTCGTGAAATTTAATAAGCCACAGTTTCCAGTGTATGAGGTGATTGAAATTGCTAGGCAACACGGACACAAAGTAATCCGACTTCTCGCTATCACTGCCATTTCAATGCCATCGAGCTCATTTGGGCCCAGGTGAAAAATTACGTCGACATTAATATCAAACTCTTCACGGTTTCAGAAGTACAAAAACTACTTTCACAGGCTGCGGACAATGTTAGAGCAGAAGACATGGGGCACACGAAAGCAGTCATTAGTGAAGCTTGGGAAAAGGCTAGTCATTTCTTTAAAGTCAAGTAATAGTGATAGTTCAACAGACGGCAATAGTGACTCCGAAATGAGTGGTGTTTTCCCTTTAAAGTTTTCATAAATATACATTTTCTCGAAAGAAAAAAAAAAACTTGGCCCAGCTGGTAGTACCTTGTTAGGGTCCCTTGCCAGGGTTACGGTTAAGTCCTCAACGGTACCCGCAGTGGAAGAGGTGAACTCTCATACAGTGTGGTTGGCCGAAGGGGCAGCCTATTGCTCAGGTTTAATAGAGCAAACTACTGTCCATAGTTATGATGGGCCGAGTTTGGCCCAACGGCAAAATGAGCAGAGGAGGAACCAATCACTCTCATGCTCCCAACGGTCATAGAGGCGGAAGAGGTCAGGCCAGACGGACTCCCTGTAAAGGCGCACCTCAGTAGTACTTGAGTATGCGGCAGTTTGTTGTAGTCTCTGTGATTGGTCCTGCATGTCTCATTTGGTGTGAGCCACAGGATAAGGCTCAGAGATCATAGTGTGTGGGTCTCGTCCTGGCAAGCTGAGATCCACCCTAAACAAATTCACGCCATTGGCACTTCTTCCATACGTCACTTAGTTTCAAAGTCCAACGGCGATGGGATATGGATGATGGGGGCAGGTTATGGGTGTCACAGGAAGCCACTAGTTCAGACCTGCACGTTGGCAGCAGATGTGTGAATGGTCATCTTCCAGAGGCTCTGTGACTACTCAGGAATTCGGTCCTGCATCTGTGTTTGGGCAGGCCTATTTAGGATCACCGCTACCCACCCCACATGGGCAAGGCCCTAGAAAAGGTGGGCTAAACATAGGAAGTCACAATCTTGGTCTGGCTGGGCAATCGCACTCAGCAGGTCACCACTCATGTCGTCGAAACTCAAAAACAGTAAAGAATCACAAATTGATTATTGGATCATGGAACATCAGAACTTTGCTTGATATGGACAATAACATTAGACCTGAGAGAAGGTCAGCTCTTGTAACCCACGAGTTATCAAGACTCAACGTTGACATTGCTGCTCTCAGTGAAACTAGGCTGTCTTCTGAAGGCAAGATTACTGAATCTGGAACAGGATATACCATCTTCTGGAAAAGAAAGGAGGAGAGTGAATGTAGTATTCATGGTATGGGCTTCGCTGTGAAGACCAAACTGGTAAATTATCACCAACTTACGCCCATTGCAATCAGCGAAAGGCTCATGACTCTCCGCATACCACTCTCAGGAGGTTCCTTTATGACCCTCATCTCAGCCTATGCTCCTACCCTAGATTCCGATGATGAAATAAAGGCTCAATTCTATGATCAGCTAAGGGAGATTATCTCCAGGGCACCATCTGCAGATAAACTCTTGCTCCTCGGTGATTTCAATGCCAGAGTTGGGAAAGATCACAGGCTATGGAATCATGTGATGGGCAAACGGGGACTTGGAAAATATAATCCCAATGGACTATTGCTTCTCGGTCTTCGTGCAGAACACGAACTTTTCATTACCAATACACAGTTCCGCCTACCTAACCACTTCAAAACCACGTGGATGCATCCTCGTTCCAAACATTGGCACATTCTTGATTATATCATTACCCGGCAATGTGATAAGAAGGACACTCTTATTACCAGAACAGCAAGAAATATAGACGATTGTTGGACAGATCATAAACTTCTTATATGTAAGCTCAGGATATCCATCAGACCTAAACCACCTAGGAAAATCAAAAATTTGCCAAGAACGAAGTTTAATACATCCAAACTTCAGGATGAATCTATCTATAAAAATTTTGGAAACAGGATCGTCACCCAGTTATCAGAAAACCCAGTAACAAATGACATTCAGCAAGAATGGGCCACACTACAGAAGATTATCACACAGTCAGCTGAGGAAACCATTGGATTTATAATTTAATTTGGAAAAGGCAAGACTGGTTTGATGACAACAATGAAGAAATTCTGTCTCTCATCAATGCCAAAAGGAATGCCTATCTTGCCCATCTTCAAGACCCAACTTCCAACACAAAGAGAGATAAACTACTGGAACTCAAGGGTAAATGTCAGACGCAGATAAGGCAGATTAAAAATACTTGGTGGCAACAGAAGGCTCAGGAACTGCAGAGACTATCGGATGCTCGAGACTTGAGGAACTTCTATGCAGTACTCAAGGAAATATATGGTCCATCTCGCTCATCATCGGGTACACTGAAAAGCACTGATAATTCTACTTCCTTTACTGATAGTCAAGAAATCTTGGAACGCTGGAAGGAGCACTTCTCCCATCTCCTAAATCGTCCATCAGCAGCTGCTGAAGACTTCCTTAGTGATGTGCCGTAACAACCCGAACAACTGTGGTTGGCAATACCTACTACTTATCATGAATTCAGAGCAGCTCTCACCCAATTGAAACCCAGAAAGACACCTGGCCCAGATAACATCCCTCTGGAACTAATTCAAGCCGGAGGTCATTCCCTCAAAACAAGGGTTTTCACCCTTATCCTCAGAATATGGGAATCAAGAAAGGTACCTGGAGATCTAAGGAATGCCACTATCATCACTATCTTTAAAAAGGGGGATCGCAGTGTTTGTGGCAACTACCGTGGTATATCACTGCTATCAATTGTAAGGAAGATTCTTGCAAGAATTCTACTTAACCGCCTCAAGGTTATCTCTGAGAAGATCCTCCCAGAGTCACAATGCGGATTTAGAGCTTCCAGAAGCACAATTGACGTGATTTTCTGTGTGGGACAGCTACAAGAAAAATACCGAGAGCAACAGAATCCACTGTTCTTAGTCTTTTATGACTTGGAAAAGGCATTTGATTCAGTTCCAAGACCAGCCATGTGGGCGGAGCTGAAGCGGTTTGGTTGCCCTCAGCGTTTTGTAGATCTAATCAAAGCTCTCCATGATGGCATGACAGGTCGGGTTTTCCATTAGAATAAGATGTCCGATGAATTTCCTATTACCCATGGACTGAAACAAGGATGTGTACTGGCTCCAACGTTTTTTGCGCTGTACTTGGCTGCAATGCTCTATGATTCACCCACAAACACCCCAGGTGTGGAGGTCAAGTATCGTTTTGATGGAGGGCTTTTCAACCTAACTCGTCTCCACTCCTTGAGGAAAACTCAGCTCACTAATGTTACTAATATGTTGTATGCAGATGATGCTGCGTCGCCAACTCTCACACCAGAAGAGCTGCAAGAGTCAGTTAATCGTTACAAAAGTGCACGTGATCGCTTTGGTCTTACCATAAATGTCAATAAGACTAAAAGTCTTGGTACAACCTTCACCAGGCACGCCTCTTCCTCAGTTCAATATCTCCATCTCAAATTTGCCATTAGAACAGGTAGACCACTTCTCGTACCTGGGCAGTACCATTTCTGTGAGCTGTACGTGTGAGCAAGATGTGGATAAGAGAATTGGCGCAGCCCATGCAGCATATGGACGATTAGCGCACCGGGTCTTCATGAATAAAGTCTGTCCACGAGTACAAAGCTTATGGTGTACAGAGCAGTAGTCATTTCTACATTGTTGTATGGCTGTGAAACGTGGACCATTTACCGACGTGATCTTAGGAAGCTTGAGCTCTTCCACCTACAAAAACTGCGATCAATCTTGAGGATTAAATGGGAAGACTGCATTACCAATATTGCTGTTCTTGAAAAGGCTCAAATCATCAGCATAGAATCATCCATAATAGGTCACCAATTTACACTGACCGGCATGGAAAACGCAACACCCAATAAATGATGTGAAATTATTGTGTAATTTATCTATTTAATCAAAGTGAAGCACTTTAACCTATTTTTAGACGGGGTATGTTATTGGTGTTGCTTTGCAAGCAAACAATGAAGTGTTGATTGTTGATTGCACTAGCCTCAATTGATTTTTCCCGCGCAACCTGGAAAACACATCACTGGATGTACACAAGAACCTTGTTTATCCGGCCCTCATTAATCCGGATTTCCGGTTTATCCGAATCGAAAATTTAAAAATGTATTTTTACTGTACAGTATTTCTCTTACGGCGTCGACTCTTCTTGAATGTCTTATCCGCCAAGGATAGTTAAGGACAGGAATTCGAAGCAATTCGGCCACGGTCTATGAAAGGTACCGTCCCGGCATTTGCCTGGAATTGAGGACTGATGTTAGTAAAACGTATTCTTTATCGTGCTATGCGCAAATGCTGTACAAATGTAAAACAGAAAAAACTCACACATTATTATAGTGCACAAAAAAGACTCGTAAATGTAAGAAAAGTGTTCATATACTATATTTATTATACAATTGAAAAATGGTATTACAACTTAGGTTAATAGATTATGTAGTATTTATTTGCTTTTTTTAATTTTCCGGATTTTCGATAATCCGGATCAGTTCCAGTCCCACTTAGTCCGGATAAACTAGGTTCTTGTGTAACCCAATAATGTGTTCCCGCTCTTATAGCGCTTAGTGTTGTACTTTCAATTGTTCCCTTTTCAATCACATGTGTTTGTGGGATCTTTCTGTGATTGTCGTAATTAGCTTTCTGGAGCAAACATGCCCTTAAGCCCTGAACAAGCTGCAAAAGTTGTTGCTTTGGTGGAAGATGGTCGCAGCATGCAATACATTGCAGAAGTGTTGAGGATTACAGCTTCCACGATTTCCAGAACCGTACGAAGGTATAGGGAAACTGAAGGCCTTGCAAGGAGACCAGGATCAGGCCCGAGAAGAACAAAATCGAAGAGAGATGTCCGCTTCTTACAACTTCAAATTCTTCACGACCGTCACTCCACCGCCATTGAAGCACGAAATCGACTCCACCAAGTTTGAGGGGTCGATGCTAGTGAGAAAACCGTCCAAAAAAGATTGGAAGAAGCCAATCTTCAATCCAGAAGACCAGTCACAGACCCAAAACCTACCAGAGAACATCGCACAGCTCGACTACGTTTTGCAAGCGAACATCATGGCTGGACAGTACAACAATGGGAACAAGTGTTGTTCGCCGATGAGTCGCGGTTTGGCCTCCGATCACCTGACGGAAGAGAGAGGGTCTGTAGAAGGCTAGAGGAAAGGTATTTGCCTTGCACATTCTCATCCAGGACGCCATTTCAGGGTGGTTGTGTGATGGTGTGAGCAGGAATCAGTATGGCTGCAAGGACGGATTTGGTCTTCATGGAGAATGGGAGCCTCACTGCACATCGGTATGTAGAGGAAATCCTTCTGGAGCATGCTGTGCCTTTCGCTCCATTTATTGGTGATGATTTCACACTAATGCAAGACGCTGCACGCCCACATGTTAAGAAAGTTCTTGGGTGAAGCAGGGATTCATGCTATGGCTTGGCCTGCTCGAAGCCCTGATTTGAATCCTCTTGAGCATGTTTGGGACCGGCTGGGGAGAAGAGCCCGTCAGTGCTATCCTGAGACCCTACAGGACCTACGGAATGTCCTCCTGGAAGAATGGGAGATGATTCCTCAACAGGACATTACAGCATTAATCAGGAGCATCCCTGAAAGTTTGAATGCCGTCATTGGTCCAAGAGGTGGCAAAACACGCTTATAAAGATGCGAACAGAGGTCTCCGAGGTCTTTGAAGTAATGTGTGAAGTATATAAATAAAATCAAAACAGTAGTGAGGACCTTAAGAACCTTACTCAAAATTTCCCGCTCTTTTAGCGCTCTTTCCTTGAAGTGTGCATCACTGGCTTATTTTTAAATTTGTGTATAATCATCTTTTATTTTCCATTGTTAGACTCCTACATGGGACCGTACTACAATATTTCATCATCATATAGTAGATTAGTGTTATAAAAGTGTTATAAATTTGAAATAAATTTCCGTTTTTGTAAGAAATTGAAGTGTTGCGTTTTTCTTGCCGGTCAGTGTAGATGGATTGGTCATGTCCATCGGATGGATGATGCGAGATTACCTCGTCAAATGCTATATGTTAAGATAGGCTATGGCACCAGACCTCATGGTGGTCCTAAGAGGTGCTACAAGGACCAATTTAACCCTCTTAGTGCCAAGCCATTTCCTGAAATACTTGCCAAGAATGCCAAGCCATTTTCAATGGTCATGCAGACTAGTCGAAAAAAAATCATCTATACCACATTTCCAACGATAGAATCATTATTTTTGCTTTGCATTATAACCAATACCTCATTCTTTCATACATTATGTTCATAAACGTAAATATGGCATCTAAACCTTTTTAACTGAGGTTATTGTGATAATTGTTCAATTTTTTTGTTGTAAAAAATCAGTTTTGAGCCTAAATAAGGGCACCTAAGAGTCATATTCAAAGAAACACTATATCTCCAGCTGTAGAAAGTTCTTAGACACATCTGTAGGCAGAAAACTTAACAAGAAGAAAACAACTGCACCGCAATTTAGGCGGGAACGTGCGTGATTGGGGGAGCGCAAGGGAGGGTGTGAATACAAACTCAAACCTATCGCTTAACGGACTTCGAAGGAAAAAAGTAGACACTGCATAGGCAAGCTTGAAATCTCACCTTTCCATCAGTATGAAATAATCATTTTCATATGCCTACAGAAATCTACAAATATAAGATAAACATCGCGCCGATTCTATCGGCTTTGGCACTTTTGGTGCGAACAGCGAGAGCCGATCTGATCGGCGAGTGGTACTCAGAGGGTTAAGCCGACCCTGAAATTGACAGGTCTTGATTCACAAACCTGGGACTTGCTGGCTGAAGACCGCTCAACTTGACGCCGTACCAACTCGGATACTGTAAAAATGATTGATAGAGATCGACGCACACATGAAGAGGCCAAGCGTCAAGCTAGGAAACTTCGAGCAGCCCAACCACGTCCTCCTCCAGCAATACTATGTGACTTGTGTGGACGCTTGTTCCATGCCAGGATAGGACTCTAGTCACCGTAAACACATCCACAAACAGGACTGAAGGAAGAAGATTTATACTCGGATTCGAGTTTAAGCCGATGATGATGACTTATCAAGAGTATGATGTTGTGTGTAAACCTGTCTGTTAACATAAAAGTGTTTTGTTAACTTTACGGTTATGAATCATGCACGTCAGCTGATTCGTGTTAGCGGGCTGGTAACACCGTATCGCCAGCTGGTGAACTGACAAGTCGGATGTAACGATGGCGGCACTATAGCTGGTTCCTCCAAGGGGCAAGGTGGTAGCGATAGGAGTCTTTTATCCAACTTATTCCACAAATTCATTTCCTGCAATTCCTATGTGGCTTGGTAGCCACAGGAAGGTGATCCTAATGTCAACATTGTACAGCCCAGCTAGAAGATTTTGGATTCTCAGCACTAATGGGTGTTGTGGGTAACATGACCTCAAACAGTCGGTGTTGTTGCTGTTTGAGTCTTCAGTCTTTAGACTGGTTTGATGCAGCTTTCCCTGCCTCCCTGTCCTAGGCTAATCATGTCATCTCTACATAGATACCACACCGTATATCCGAAGCAATCTGTTCAACATACTCTAACCTTGGTCTACCCCTACAGTTCTTGTCCTCGGCCAATTCGTAACTAACTTTGCTATTCCCACGTGTTTTAGTATGTATCCTATCAACATATCTTTTCTCTTAGTTAGCAGTCGCCAGAAACATCTCTCCTCTCCCATTCGTCTTAATACCTCTTCATTTGTAATCCTATCTAGCCATTCGATCTTCATCATTCTCCTGTAACATTTGAAATGCTTCAATTCTCCTGTTTTCTGCTGCACCACATTGGTGCGAGCCAATAGCTTGACCACTGTGCCACCACGCCCCCTGATTAATGGACACGTAAAACTTAAAACTTCCTTCAGCCAAGGCAATACAGTACCTTCCTGGCGATAGTAAATATTATTTAAAGTCCCAGTGCCTAGAACAGGCACAGACATCTTGGGATACACAGTGATCTATTCGGCTCCAATTTTCGGCCATGAAGGAATACTACTGCTAGGGTACATGGCGAATTCACCGGATGGAATGGGGAATACCGTCTAGGCTTTCTGGTCAGATGGCCAAGTTAGTTGCCTTTCCAACGGGATGCATGTGTTTATTCTAAGGGAAAATCCAAAATTGGGACCGAAAAATTGAAATCTACTTTTGAAAAAGGCCCCCTCTAACCGGGAGGGCGGGAGAAATGGTATAAAAGCGGGTGTCTCCCGCCTAAATCGGGAAAGTAGGCAGGTATGCATTAAGCTTGGACACCTGTCCCTCTACAATCAGTTACCACAACGTAACATTTTTTTCAAGTTTGTGTATTATACTTGAACATTGCCATTATTAACGTATAAGAATGAGTGATTACTAGTTTCTAAATAAATTTGAGAAAACTATACATTGCGTTCCATCCGAGTATTAAATTCCCCTAAAACAAAATGGCGGCTTCCGTGAAGTCATCAACGACGTCACGAAATACTCCCCTAGCAAGCTTACGGGAAAAGCCTGGGTAATAGGGTTTTTTGGGTGGGGAAACACAAAAACTTTCTAAACGACCAATTCATCAAAATCTATAATTGACCTACGTAGCTCAATTAAAGATTCCGATACATATAAAAATTTCGCAAATTCAATTAGTCATATATTTAAAATGTCCGTATCGAAATATATAATTGGCCTATGTAGGTCAATTACCGATTCCGATACACATCGTAATTATTTTCATTTCGTAAATAAAAAACATTGCATCGAAATCTATAATTTACCAATTAACAATTCCGATGCGTAATAAATTTTCGCAATTTAACGTTATACTTTACAGATTCCGATACACATCGTAATTTCAGTTGATATTTTTAATTTTCCGCATTGAAATCTACAATTGGCCTGTGTAGATCAATTACAGATGACGATACACATCGTATTTATTATAATTTCATATTAATAAAACATTGCATCGAAATCTTTAATTGAGCTATATAGGTCAATTACAGCTTTCGATACAATGTCTTATTATAAATATAAAATTAAATTAATTACGACGCGTAACGTCATCTGTAATTCAACTATATAGGCGAATTACAGAGCCCGAAACGGAATTTTAAAAATGTCTTATAAATGTAACCCTAAATTAAAATATTTGGTTCTTTGTTACATTGCGATGCGCCCGCATTTGGGGGAATATTTAGTTACCTTGGTGACGTCGACGTGACGTCACGGCTGACGTATTGATATTTAAGTTCTTTGCCTGCCGGCCGTTGGTCCCTGAGGTAGTCAGCTGATTTCTATGTTAGTGTCGCGCGCGAATTTGTCCGAGGTGGATCGCCATTTTTTTTCCACGTATTACCGGTTTGTCAACCA
This sequence comes from Meconema thalassinum, assembly GCA_946902985.2. Taxonomy (NCBI): domain Eukaryota; kingdom Metazoa; phylum Arthropoda; class Insecta; order Orthoptera; family Tettigoniidae; genus Meconema; species Meconema thalassinum. Next base: position 132,753,120 of record OX336396.1, read on the forward strand.
ATGTAATATTAATAAAAATATTCCTGTGTATAACCTATAGAATGAGATTGTGATATTAGCAGTGACATGTGCGTGGATTGTGTAGGATATTTGTAAGAAAATTGTTGAATTTCCGAAGCTGTGAGTTAAAGTGTCGGCAAAAATTACTGCTGCTTCTTGTACATGTGGAATAATACGGCCTTTGGGATCTATCGGAGAGTTTGTTTTTTACGTTGTTCATATATTTATTTTGGTTGTTGCATTTAATTGAAAAGTTGCACTGTGCTCTTCTAAAGCCATAGACAATGCTATTTGTCTAAACGATATTATTACGTCAGGCACGGTGTTGGCGAATACGCCTGTTGAAATAGTAATGGATGGGTAAAATATTGACAAAAATTGGCATTTACAAGAACACTTGCAAAAGACATAACAGTCTTTTGTATCAGAGGAGTAACACCTCTTTAAAAAACCCTGGTCCAGCTGGCCCGGCTGGTAGTACCTTGTTAGGGCCCCTTGCCAGGGTTACGGTGAAGTCCTCAACGGTACCTGCAGTGGAAGAGGTGAACTCTGGCACAGTGTGGTTGGTGGAAGGGGCAGCCTATTGCTCAGGTTTAATAGGGCAAACTATTGTCCATAGTTATGATGGGCAGGTTATGGCCCAACGGCAAAATGAGCGGAGGAGGAGCCAATCACTCTCATGGCTCCCAACGGTCCTAGAGGCGGAAGAGGTCACGCCAGACGGAATGGCTGTAAAGGCGCACCTCAGTAGTACTTGAGTATGCGGCAGTTCGTTGCAGTCTCTGTGTTCGGTCCTGCATGTCTCATTCTTTGTGAGCCGCAGGATAAGGCTCAGAGATCATAGGTGTGGGTCTCATCCTGGCAAGCTGAGATCCACCCTAAACAAATTCACGCCAGTGGCACTTCTTCCATACGTCACTTAGTTTCAAAGTCCAACGGCGATGGGATATGGATGATGGGGGCAGGTTATGGGTGTCACTGGAAGCCACTAGTTCAGACCTGCATGTTGGCAGCAGATGTGTGATGGTCATCTTCCAGAGACTCTGTGACTACTCAGGAATTCGGTCCTGCATCTGTGTTTGGGCAGGCCTATTTAGGATCACCGCTACCCACCCCACATGGGCAAGGCCCTAGAAAAGGTGGGCTAAACATCGGAAGTCACAATCTTGGTCCGGCTGGGCAATCGCACTCAGCAGGTCACCACTCATGTCGTCGAAACTCAAAAACAGTAAAGAATCACAAATTGATTATTGGATCATGGAACATCAGAACTTTGCTTGATATGGACAATAACATTAGACCTGAGAGAAGGTCAGCTCTTGTAACCCACGAGTTATCAAGACTCAACGTTGACATTGCTGCTCTCAGTGAAACTAGGCTGTCTTCTGAAGGCAAGATTACTGAATCTGGAACAGGATATACCATCTTCTGGAAAGGAAAGGAGGAGGGTGAATGTCGTATTCATGGTGTGGGCTTCGCTGTGAAGACCAAACTGGTAAATTATCACCAACTTACGCCCATTGCAATCAGCGAAAGGCTCATGACTCTCCGCTTACCACTCTCAGGAGGTTCCTTTATGACACTCATCTCGGCCTATGCTCCTACCTTAGATTCTGATGATGAAGTAAAGGCTCAGTTCTATAATCAGCTAAGTGAAATCATCTCCAAGGTACCATCTGCAGATAAACTCTTGCCAGAGTTGGGAAAGATCACAGGCTATGGAATAATGTGATGGGCAAACAGGGACTTGGAAAATGTAATCCCAATGGACTGTTGCTTCTTCGTCTTTGTGCAGAACACGAACTTTTCATTACCAACACACAGTTCCGGCTACCTAACCGCTTCAAAACGACGTGGATGCATCCTCGTTCCAAACATTGGCACATTCTTGATTATATCATTACCCGGCAATGTGATAAGAAGGACACTCTTATTACCAGAACAGCAAAGAATATAGACGATTGTTGGACAGATCATAAACTTCTTATATGTAAGCTCAGGATATCCATCAGACCTAAACCACCTAGGAACATCAAAAATTTGCCAAGAAAGAAGTTTAATACATCCAAACTTCAGGATGAATCCATGTATAAACATTTTGGAAACAGGATCATCACCCAGTTATCAGAAAACCCAGTAACAAATGACATTCAGCAAGAATGGGCCACACTACAGAAGATTATCACACAGTCAACTGAGGAAACCATTGGTTTTATAGTGCGGAAAAGACAAGACTGGTTTGATGAGAACAATGAGGAAATTCTGCCTCTCATCAACGCCAAAAGGAATGCCTATCTTGCCCATCCTCAAGACCCAACTTCCAACACAAAGAGAGATGAACTACTGGAACTCAAGGGTAAATGCCAGACGCAGATAAGGCAGATTAACCCTCTCAGTGCCCTCTCCCTGCTCGCGCCACAAGTGCCAAAGCCGATTGAATCGGCGCGGTTTATCTTATATTTATAGATTTCTGTAGGCATATGTCCGTGATTATTTCATAGCGTTGGAAAGGTGAGGTTTCAAGCTTGCCTGTCCGGTGTTTACTTTTTTCCTTCGAAGTCCGATACGCGAGAGGTTTGAGTTTGTATTCACGCCCTCCGTTTGCGCTCCCCCAATCACGCGCGTTCTCGCCAAAATTGCGGGGCAGTTGTTTTCTTCTAGTTGACTTTTTCTGCCTACAGATTAATCTAAGAACTTTCTACAGCTGGAAACGTAGCTTTTTTTTCATACATGACCCGTAGGTGTCCTTAAATTAGGCTCAAAACTGATTATTTCAAAAAAATTGAATAATTATGAGAATAACCTCAATTGAAAAGAATTAAATGCCGTATTTACTTTTATGAACATAATGTACGAAAGAATGTGGTATTGGTTATAAAGCAAAGCAAAAATAATAATTATATCGTTGGAAATGTGGAATTTATGATTTTTTTCAAATAGTCTGCATCACCTTTGAAAATGGCTTGACATTCTTGGCAAGTATTTCAGGAAATGGCTTGGCACTAAGAGGGTTAAAAATACTTGGTGGCAACAGAAGGCTCAGGAACTGCAGAGACTATCGGATGCTCGAGACTTGAGGAACTTCTATGCAGTACTCAAGGAAATATATGGACCATCTCGCTCATCATCAGGTACACTGAAAAGCGCTGATAATTCTACTACCCTTACTGATAGTCAAGAAATCTTGGAACGCTGGAAGGAGCACTTCTCCAATCTCCTGAATCGTCCATCAGCAGCTGCTGAAGACTTCCTTTGTGATGTGCCGCAACAACCTGAACAACTGTGGTTGGCAGTACCTCCTACTTATCATGAATTCAGTGCAGCTCTCACCCAATTGAAACCCAGAAAAGCACCTGGCCCAGATAACATCCCTCTGGAACTAATTCAAGCCGGAGGTCATTCCCTCAAAACGAGGATTTTCGTCCTTATCCTCAGAATATGGGAATCAAGAATGGTACCTGGAGACCTAAAGAATGCCACTATCGTCGCTATCTTTAAAAAGGGTGATCGCAGTGTTTGTGGCAACTACCGTGGTGTATCACTGCTATCAATTGTGGGGAAGATTCTTGCAAGAATTCTCCTTAACCACCTCAAGGTTATCTCTGAGAAGATCCTCCCAGAGTCACAATGCAGATTTAGAGCTTCCAGAAGCACAATTGACTTGATTTTTGACTTGATTTTCAGTGCGAGACAGCTACAAGAAAAATGTAGAGAACAGAATCCACTCTTCTTAGTCTTTTATGACTTGGAAAAGGCATTTGATTCGGTTCCAAGACCAGCCATGTGGGCGGTGCTGAAGCGGTTTGGTTGCCCTCAGCGTTTTGTAGATCTAATCAAGGCTCCCCATGATGACATGACAGGTCAGGTTTGCCATCAGAATAAGATATCCGATGAATTTCCTATTACCCATGGACTGAAACAAGGATATGTACTGGCTCCAACGCTTTTCACGCTGTACTTGGCTGCAATGCTTTGTGATTCACCCACAAAGATCCCAGGTGTGGAGGTCAAGAATCGTTTTGATGGAGGGCTTTTCAACCTAACTCATCTCCCCTCCTTGAGGAAAACTCAGGTTACTAAGGTTACTAACATGTATGCAGATGATGCTGCATCGCCAACTCACACCAGAAGAGCTGCAATAGTCAGTTAATTGTTACAAAAGTGCATGTGATCGCTTTGGTCTTACCTTCTACTCTTCTTCATCTTGCAAAGTTTCCAGCCACTGGCCGGGTCTGTTTGAAACACAAGCCTCTCCAACGTCTTCTGTCTTCCCACCTTCTCTCAGCCTCCACCCTTGTCCAGTCTTCTCCTCTCTTCTTCACACTTTCTTCCACCCCCTTCAGCCACCTGTACTCTCCTGAGTATCCTCTTCTCCTCCATTCGTTTTACATGTCCATACCATCTATGTCTAGATTTCTCTATACCATCCTGTAATGGTTCCTCCTTCATTAATTCTCTGGTCCTCTCATTTCTTATTCTGTCCATCTTTGTAGCTCCAATACTGCTTCTCAAGAACCTCATCTCACTGGCCTGTATTTTGCTCTTCTCCCTTCCTTTCATAACCCAGGTCTCTGAGGCATACGTCAGGATAGGGACATAGTAAGTCCGATATATGATCTTTTTGCTGTTCTGAGGGACATCCTTGCTCCATAACATGCTTCTCACACTCCTCCAAAATGCTTCTGCCTGCCTCCCCCGCTCATTTATTTCTCTATTGTTTCTTCCATTATCTTGTATCAGGCTTCCCAGATACTTGGCACTCTCCACTTTCTTCAGCTGTTCCCCACCAATTGTTATTCCCGTTGTGTTTCTTTCCTTCTTCTTTGTTGTGATCACCATCTCACTCTTATTTATGCTAAATTTCATCCCATATCCTTGTATTATTCCTTCCCACACGCCCAACTGTTCCTGTAACTCCTCCTACTTGTTTCCCCAAATCATCAAATCATCTGCAACACCATTGCTTTCATCTTTCCTTCCCCAATTACTTGTGCCACTCGGGTCATTATGTGATCCATCACCACAATGAAAAGTAACAGTGACAGTGCACTTCCTTGTTTCAGGCCGTTTCTCTGTTCCAACCAGTCTGATCTCTCTCCTCCCACTTTCACACAGCTCACGCTTCCCTTGTATATCTCCTTTATCCTCTTTATAGGCCATTTCTCTACTCCTCGATCCTCCAGGGACTTCCATACTTTGTTTCTGCATACACTGTCATATGCTTTCTCATGTCCAGGAAGGCCATCAGTAGATCTGTTCCATACTCATAGTGCTGTTCTTGTAACTGCCATACAGCAAAAATCAAATCACTGTGGACCTTCCTGCTCTGAAGCCATGTTGTTCTTCCCTCATCCCTCCTTCTATCCTTGTCCTAATTCTCTTTTCCAAAACTTTCTCGAAGATCTTTGCACAATGACTCATCAGTGTTATTCCCCGATAGTTTCTGCAATCTGTTCTACTACCTTTCTTGAAGATCGGGACAATTATTCCTTTTTTCCAGTCCTCGGGGGTCTTCCTTTCCTTCCATGCTGTCCTCATCACTCGGTACAACCATGTAACGGCTACCTTTGTCGTTGGATATCGCTCTACTAGTTGGGCGATCATTTATAACGTTTCTACAGATATTACACTCAAGACTCCTTAAAACCACCTCATCGTTCTTATTTAGCATTGGCCTGTCTAGACAGACGACATACACTTTATTAATTTAGATTTACTGGGCGCCAGTTATCGTAGAGATAACACATTAAAATTTTATTTAGCCACGGCCGCTCCCTTCCTTGAGCCAAGATCTATCATCGGAGCGTAGGGCAATAAACTTGCTCCATGAGATACTCTTTGCATTCCCACTATCCTATATATTCAACTCCCAATGAACAAGACATTTTAACTAATACTGGTTTATTTACAACAAAATTATTAACAACATTTGATCTGAGGTTTCGAGCTGTGTACAATATGTGCATTAATATTCCCTAATTGCTGGGCAATATTGACTGTCTTCTCGCTAGCGCTGATCTTCTGTGTTGATAATAACTCGGTCCACACACCTGGTGCCTTGTGGTTCAAAGTCCATCTCGTTGGTCTGCTTGTAGGCTAATTGGAGATCTTACGCCAACACGCGTTTATTGACCTTTGAAAACATATGTTTTCACTTTGCTAACTGTACTTCGTCTAGTTGTTGTGGTTGTTGTTGTTGTTGCTGCTTGTTTCTGAGTTTGATCACCATGGTAAGCAAATTTGAACAAACCAGGCTAATTGAATTCACTACGTCCCATCTTACTGAGGGACTGACAGAGTCTACGACTCACAAGGTCAATGAGTGAGTGCGTGATCGAATAAGTGAATGACAGAATAGAATCTATAGAATAGCCAGTGCTGAAGTCGCGCTGGGCTTTTATACACTCTGAATGGTCCCGATGTTTCGCGGCATAAATTTGCCCGCGACCCATCAGACCAATTATAGCAAAGCATTTCTCAGTCCTCAAGCGACGCTGAAACTTCTCCGAGCGGGAATACAGGCCCGCGTACTTCAAATATTCCACTCAGAACCCGCTATTCCGCCCAAATCTTTCTCCAAGCCCTTGTCTCCAGTCAGCGTGGCTTCGTTCCAGAAATACATTTTCTTGCAATATGTTGCTTCACCGTCCTTAACTTCTTCCAACCATCCCCGTCCTGTCTTAACAATTTAACTAATAAAACAGCCCTAGACCTCTATAAAAACCCTGTTTCTTAATCTAAGCACTTGACAATATTATATATGATTATGGTAATGACGTGAATATGGTATGGCCCCTCCCTTGATATTAATGGGTGAATAAAACGATATAACTTTGATATTTCAATAATAATAATAATAATAATTACACAATGACTTTAAAAATAATAATAATAATAATAATAATTTGTACCGTAATCAAGATTACGTTACAAAACGTCCCCATGGTTTCATAAAGAATGTAATGAATGATGAAATCACAAATCTTCCCTTTAAAACTTAACAGGAAATACACTGAATATACATATATGACCCTTCAAATTACATACATAATGATTATACCCTTTTCATTTTCCTTGATTGATCTGCACTCTTCTTGCAATGTTACATAAACATTCTGATTGTCCTGTGCAGTCATACAGGATTTACATGCTACATTTGTTCTTGTAGTCCCTTACAATAACAGAACGCAATATATTGCTTCTTGTTTCACGCAACACAAGTGATTTATCTCACTTCCACCAATTCCTTAGAGCCACGACATGACTCTAATTATAAACACACGGCAGTCTGCCCTTCTTGCAGCACTTGCTCTTTTCTATGATATTTCCTCAGATTGTAAATGTTATATGTACCTATGACACAATTTTCCTGATCTTTCAATAAGTAGGCATTCTTTCCTATCCTCTTCGAAACGACATAAGGTCCAGTAAACAATAAAAACAGCTTTGACATTTTCCCTTCCAATGCACAAGATGGCAACGGCTTACGTAACAAAACTTCGCTACCTACTTCCAATTCGTCGTAGATCCCCTTCTGTCGGCGTTTCCTTTGGTTTCCTGACTTTACTAAGTTGTCCCTGGCCAAGAGAAGATAATACTCCGTGGAATGGCCCTCACCCGGATCTAAACCTATCATTCGTGCTATTTCGTTGGAGGGCTTCCTTCCATAACGAATTTCATATGGTGAACATCCCGTACTCTCGTGTAACACTGAGTTTAACCAGCGTTCGGCATCACCCAACCGTGAGAACCACGCGTTGTGTTTGTCGTGCACGTATGTACGGAATATTCTTCCAATGGATTGCATAGACCGTTCAACCATGTTGCCTTGTGGATATCTAATTGAAGAGTAGATAATCCGGGTACCTAGTTCCGTCAGCTTGGTAGTCCATATTTTAGACGTGAACTGGCTTCCATGATCGCTAAGTATACTGAGTGGGCATCCAAACTCAGGAATATACTTTTCTGCTATCTGATTGACACAACACCTTCCCGTAGCTTGTCTCAAGGGATATAATTTGACAAATTTACTGAATGCGTCAATTATAACCATTATAAATTGGTATCCGTATCGAGACTTCACCAGTGGCCCATACAGATCAACACACACAAGCTCTCCCAGCTTCTTGGCTATTACCGCTTGATACTCTCCAATCAAGTGCCGATTTGAGTGCTTTGCGCGTTGGCAGAGATCGCAAGTAGCAAGAATCTTCCTAATCTTCCTTCCCATAGCTTTAAAAAAGAAATGCCCTTTAATGGCATACAGAACTTTCCTGGCTCCGAAATGACCCAATTGAGCATGAAAGAACCAGATTAAATCTTCCTGTAAAGATTCTGGTACACACACTTTCCACTCACCATCTCTATCTTTCCTAGATAGCATACCTTGATATAGCCCGTACTTGAGCCTCCCTACTGATAACTCACCATCATTGCTGCTTCTCACCAAGCGGACAATGTCGCCTAATACTCTGTCTCTCTCCTGTTCAACAGACATATTTCGTAAACGTACTCTCTCATCCTCCTGCACTATACGTTTACCAACACACACTAAGATGCCTTCTTTCACTCCTATATTGATTTCACACTCTTCACTATGAATGTGTCTGCTCAGGTAGTCTGCTAAATTATTATTCGTTCCACTGATATGTTTGATACTGAAATCATATTCACTCATGGCTAGCGTCCAACGTGTCATCCTATTACTAGTTAACCTGCTAGATTTAATGAACGTTAGCGCCTGATGATCGGTCCAGATTTGAAAGTGCGTGCCTAGCACGTAAACCCTAAATTTACTCATTGAGTAAATAATTGCCAAGAATTCCATCTCAGTAATTGTATAGCGTTTCTCAGCCATTGACAAACCTCTACTTGCCAACGATACAATGCCTAACTGACCCTGATCATCGTATTGGCATAGGCAGCCTGCAATACCAACCTCTGATGCATCCGTGATTACTATAAACTCTCTATCATACCTAGGGTGTTTCAGCATCACTGTTCTACTGAATCCTTCTTTCAGCTATCTGAAGGCTTCCTCGTGGACCTGTGTCCATTTCCAAACACTCTTACTCTTCAATAATTCTCTAAATGGTTCTAATAACCCTGCATACTGGACAACAAAACGCCTGAAATAATTGAGAACACCAATAAATGACCTTAATTGCTTACTATTACGTGGAGACGGCATACTACTAATTTTCTCTAGCCTAGATGACTCTGGTGTAACACCATCTGCAGAAACAGTGTGTCATAGAAAAGTTATGTGGTGTACACAAAATTCAGATTTTTCCAGTTTCAAAGTGAAACCCCCTTCCCATAATTTACGAAAAACTATACTCAAGTGATCTATATGTTCCTCGAATGTATGTGACGCAATAACTATGTCATCCACATAATTCGTAACAAACTCACTAGTCTCTGGACCTAGAGCCATAGATAAAGCTCGAATTAAGGCGGAACTGCTAGTTTTAGTCCCAAATGGTACTTTTTTGAACTGTAGGAGTCTATTCTTAAAAGCAAAGGCAGTTAAATACCTATCTGAAGCACGGAGTGGAACTTGCCAAAATGAGCTACTTAAATCTACTGTCGAGAACCACTTCCGCCCCTGAAAACGTTGAACTAATTCCTCCACTGTTTCAGTTCTCAGCTGGTCGCTTTCGATTCTGCTATTTAACATTCTGGCGTCTATGCACAGTCTCACTGAATTGTCTTTCTTGGCTACTACAACTAATGGATTTAAACAATGGCTAGCTGAAGGCTCAATTATGTCGTTTTCCAACATTAATTCTATCTGTTCTTCGACGGCTTTCATATATTTAGTTGCGACAGGATACCTAGGCCCTACGAAACTACTTGTGTCTTTAACGACAAAACTATGCTCATATAAGTGTGTTGCTCCGGGTTTTGTGCTGAAAATTTCCTTATATTTTATTAATACCTCATGTAACTGATGACCTTGCACCTCATCCAGCTTACATTGTGACAATGCATCATGGATCTTACTCTTAAGTTCAGACTCCATTGCAACCTGACACACCTTAAAAACTTTGCTCTCACTAGCATCTCCGCGGTCTACCTCATTTACTTCAGGAAACTCATCACTCACAACCACGTTGCTTTCTTCCTCAAACATACACACTTTCATCTGTTTGTCAGTCTTAGACACCTTATACGTAACCTGAACTTCTTTATCCTGCCAAAATAAACATATCCTGCCAAAATGAAAATCTAATTTAACTTGATGTAATGATAACCATTCTGCACCAAGAATCACCGGATATAATAAATTTGGAACTGCCAAACAGGGCTGAAATTTAACTAACTCACTAATGTTAATTGGAACTGCGACTTGCTTACATATTTTCTGAGACCTACTACCTACAGCTGTGACAATGAAAGTGGACTTAACTGGAATTATATCAACATGAATACCTTCTCTCATTACATCTTCCAAAAATCTTAAATTTATACAAGAGTTTTTGCTTCCACTGTCCAATAAAACATCAACTTCTTTACCCCACACATTAAGTTTAATTACTGGTGACATAATCTCATTCTCAATATTGTCTAAATTTCCACCATTTAGGTCATAAAGCAGTTCTTCTCTAACATCTATATTAAAATCTCCTAAATACTCAATATTCCTAGGACATTGAACTGCAATCACTTCGGGCTGTCTGTTGACCTCACTGCAACCCGTTATTCGTTTAAATTAGGCCTACCTGCCCCTGGTGTAGATTGTTGTTGTTGTTGTTGTTGACCTGTACGTCTGTCTGGCCTAGTACCTTCCCCTACTCTGTTCAAATTCTCGTTCCTCGTATTTGCTGTGCGTCCCCCATTGTCAAGTCGTCTTTCGTAATTCGCATTCCTGCCTTGTTCTCTTCCCCTCTCTCTCTCACCCTGCCCGAAATTATCTCCTCTACTTATTGGCTTGCGTTAGGTCCTACTATTTTCAAGAGAGTCAAAGTTTTCCAATAGCTTCTCGAACCCGTCAATAGTAGTAATATTCTGCATGAAGAATGCTTCTTTAATTATATCAGGAAAATGCCTTAATAATGTGTTAATTACCTGTGATTCAGTCTCTAAACCTTCTAAATTCTGGCATATAAGTACATGCGCTAAGAAATACTCTGTGTACGAAACACCATCTCTCCTTTGGTACTTTCCAAAAATAATGTTACATCTTTCTCTTTCTTGCACATTTTCATTCCAGTACTTGGCTATGAACTTCTCTTTAAATTTTCTAAAACTAGTCATCTGGTATTTATACACACTGAACCATGACCTTGAATCCCTAACAAAAGATTTATCTAGCATCTCAAATACTTGTTCCCATTGAACGATCCCCTCTTCTAAATCTTTAGCGAAATTCTTTTCTACTGTTTTTAAGAATTCCATTGGGTTATATGCCTTGCCTGTGAATACTGGCAAATCTGCCTCTTTAGTTAGAAATCTACTTAAATTTCCTAATTGTACATTACCGCTATTTGTTGCTATTTGCTTCTGACATCTCTGCAATTTCTCCTCCATTTTATCTGTTTTACTCGCTACTTGTTCACTGATACTGTTAAATTTACTGTTAACCTCCTCCCTAATTTCTTGATTATCGCTCTCTACTTTATTTTCTAAATTACCTATTTTAGCAATATTATTATCACACTTGACCTTCATACTGTTGACTTCTCCTTCTAAGTCAACCCTAACCTTACTACATTTAATTTTCACTTCCTCGTCAATTTTATCAACTCGCTCCGACACTTGTTGCATTCTGGCGTCAACCTTAAGTGACCATGATTCTTCCACCTCACTAATCCTGCTTTCTAACTTATTGTGAAATTCTCGGCCTACTTCATTAATTTGTTTATTGAAGTTCTCTGTAGCTTCATCAAACTTCTTACGTTGTTCATCTAGCTTCTTACTATGCTCAGTGAACTTAAGATCTATTGATTTCTCTAATTGATCACTACGCACGTCAAATTTCTTACTTTGTTCCTCTAACTTCATACTCTGTTCAGCTAACTTTGCACTTTGCTCGCCTAACTTAATATCTATGTTTCTGTTCTGTTATCAGCATCGTCAGGTTTCGAAGCCAGGAAGGATTCTCCCCCTCATTAATCTGGATGTTTGTAGCCCCGTCTTGTTTATTTTCCTCAGTTTCCTGATTTTCGCTTACTTTTGACATCTCATCATTGGTACCCTGCACATCTAATTTCGACATTTTAACTGATCTTATAATACTACGGTTTCTCAAATTTATGTTCCCCAAATTATCCCTGTTACTCATTACCCAAAAAACAACTCATCAAAGGAACACTCCTAATTTATAACCGTAGTTCCCTAACTTGATATATGCCTCTTTATTGAAAAACTCTGAATGAATGCAAAGAGTACTCGTTTATATCGTACATGAAAACAACTTTAAACTTTAACATACTTGAAATAAACTGAATTTATACATAATATCCATTCACTTCAGTACGATATTTCGTAGCCCCACATTGGTTGTGCCATTTGTAACGGCTACCTTTGTCGTTGGATATCGCTCTACAAGTTGGGCGATCATTTATAACGTTTCTACAGATATTACACTCAAGACTCCTTAAAACCACCTCATCGTTCTTATTTAGCATTGGCCTGTCTAGACAGACGACATACACTTTATTAATTTAGATTTACTGGGCGCCAGTTATCGTAGAGATAACACATTAAAATTTTATTTAGCCACGGCCGCTCCCTTCCTTGAGCCAAGATCTATCATCGGAGCGTAGGGCAATAAACTTGCTCCATGAGATACTCTTTGCATTCCAACTATCCTATATATTCAACTCCCAATGAACAAGACATTTTAACTAGTACTGGTTTATTTACAACAAAATTATTAACAACATTTGATCTGAGGTTTCGAGCTGTGTACAATATGTGCATTAATATTCCCTAATTGCTGGGCAATATTGACTGTCTTCTCGCTAGCGCTGATCTTCTGTGTTGATAATAACTCGGTCCACATACCTGGTGCCTTGTGGTTCAAAGTCCATCTCGTTGGTCTGCTTGTAGGCTAATTGGAGATCTTACGCCAACACGCGTTTATTGACCTTTGAAAACATATGTTTTCACTTTGCTAACTGTACTTCGTCTAGTTGTTGTTGTGGTTGTTGTTGTTGTTGTTGTTGCTGCTTGTTTCTGAGTTTGATCACCATGGTAAGCAAATTTGAACAAACCAGGCTAATTGAATTCACTACGTCCCATCTTACTGAGGGACTGACGGAGTCTACGACACACAAGGTCAATGAGTGAGTGATCGAATAAGTGAATGACAGAATAGAATCTATAGAATAGCCAGTGCTGAAGTCGCGCTGGGCTTTTATACACTCTGAATGGTCCCGATGTTTCGCGGCATAAATTTGCCCGCGACCCATCAGACCAATTATAGCAAAGCATTTCTCAGTCCTCAAGCGACGCTGAAACTTCTCCGAGCGGGAATACAGGCCCGCGTACTTCAAATATTCCACTCAGAACCCGCTATTCCGCCCAAATCTTTCTCCAAGCCCTTGTCTCCAGTCAGCGTGGCTTCGTTCCAGAAATACATTTTCTTGCAATATGTTGCTTCACCGTCCTTAACTTCTTCCAACCATCCCCGTCCTGTCTTAACAATTTAACTAATAAAACAGCCCTAGACCTCTATAAAAACCCTGTTTCTTAATCTAAGCACTTGACAATATTATATATGATTATGGTAATGACGTGAATATGGTATGGCCCCTCCCTTGATATTAATGGGTGAATAAAACGATATAACTTTGATATTTCAACAATAATAATAATAATAATAATAATAATTACACAATGACTTTAAAAATAATAATAATAATAATTTGTACCGTAATCAAGATTACGTTACAACCACTGTATCCCCACATCTCCTGCTGCTCTCACCATCTCCACACTCAACTCATCCACACCAGGTGCCTTCCCTCCTTTCATCTTGTTCACTGCATCTTCCACTTCTTTCCATGTTAAGTCCTTTTCTGTTTGCAGTTCATCTTCCTCTTCCCCGATTTCTTCCTCCTCACCATCTTTTCCATTTGGGTTCAGAAGTTCTTCAAAATATTCTTTCCACATTTTCTTCAGTTCTTCCCTATTTTCTATCTCTTGTCCCCTTTTGTTCACCATTCTAACATAATCCGTAGGATCCTTCCGCCTCTTATTTTTTTACCATCCCATCCAGGACCTTTTTTGTACCTTCACTATCCTCCTTCATCATCCTTGTCTACTCTTCCATCCACTTTCTTCTCTCCTCAGCAACTACTGTCTTTGCCTCCTTCTTTCTTTCCTGGTACTCTTCCCTTGTCTCTACCGTCCTATTTTGATACCACCTCCTAAAGGCTCTATTCTTTTCCCTTACTGTATCTTTTGTCTTCTCATTCCACCATGGTATTTCCTTCCACCTCTTCTTACTACTTGTCCTCCCACATACTGCTTCTGCTGCACCTACTAGTGTCTTCTTAAATCTAGCCCATTCCTCTTCCACCCCTCTTTCTTTATCTGTTGGAATTCCTTCCTTTAACATTTTGAGGTACTCGACCCTTCTATCCCCTTTTTTCAGTTTCCATATCCTTATACGTCTTTCCTGGTTCTCAGTCCCTTTCTTCTCCTTACTCCCTCTCAGGTTCATTACCAGCAATCCATGGTCGCTATCCAAGTTCTCCGATGGTATAACCTTGATGTCTGTGATGTTCTTATTTAGTTCTCTCTCATACAGTATATAGTAGACCACCGACTTCCTGGTCAAGTCATCACTGTACCATGTGATTGTGTGGCTCTCTCTTTTCTTAAACCAGGAGTTCCCAACTAGCAGGCTGTTCCTCTGGCAGAAGTCCAACAGTCTCTTTCCTTCCTTATTTCTTCTGCCCCAACCCTCTGGTCCTAGAACACTCTCATAACCTCTTCTTTCTCTTCCTAAATGGGCATTCAGGTCACCCATAACAATCATATTTCTTCCTACCAGCTACTTCTGCAATTCCTCTTCAAACTCCTCCTTCTCTTCAAAGGTGCAGCCTACTTGTGGAGCATACACTTGCACTATTTCTACGGTCCCTCCCCTCAGTGCTACTTTCACTTTCATCAACCTATCACTTATTCTCCTCACTTCTTCTTTTAAACCATTTCGTACTACTACTCCCATTCCATTCCTCTTTCCCTCTTCGTTCCCACTCCAGTACAGTCTATAGCCTTTTCTCAGTTCTCTCCTTCCTTTCCCTTTCCACTTTGTTTCTGCCAATCCCAATAAATCCAACTTCCTTCTTTCCATCATATCCACTATCTCCTCCACCTTCCCCGTCAACGTTCTTAGGTTTAAAGTTCCAAATCTTAGTCCGTGTGTACAGCCATGTCGTCGTCTATTAAATCCATCATGTCCTAGGCTAGTTCCATTTTTGAAAGCATTTGGTTTCATCCACTACTGGCCTGCTGGGCCTATCGTAGCTTCACCAGAGCCCCGTTAGCCGTCACTTTTCAGGGTTCCTGTAGGACCTTCACAGGTACCGTAACGGTCCCGGGGCACACAGCACAACCTTCACCAGGCACACTTCTTCCTCAGTTCAATATCTCCATCTCAAATTTGCCATTAGAACAGGTAGACCACTTCTCGTACCTGGGCAGTACCATTTCTGTGAGCTGTACCTGTGAGCAAGATGTGGATAAGAGAATTGGCGCAGCCCATGCAGCATATGGACGATTAGCGCACCAGGTCTTCATGAATAAAGATCTGTCCATGAGTACAAAGCTTATGGTGTACAGAGCAGTAGTCATTTCTACATTGTTGTATGGCTGTGAAACGTGGACCGTTTACCGACGTGATCTTAGGAAGCTTGAGCGTTTCCACCTACAAAAACTTCGATCAATCCTGAGGATTAAATGGGAAGACCGCATTACCAATATTGCTGTTCTGGAAAAGGCTCAAATCAACAGCATAGAATCATCCATAATAGGTCACCAATTTAGATGGATTAGTCATGTCCATCGGATGGATGATGTGAGATTACCTCGTCAAATGCTATATGGTGAGTTATGCTATGGCACCAGACCTCATGGTGGTCCTAAGAGGCGCTACAAGGACCAATTTAAGCAGACCCTGAAATTGACAGGTCTTGATTCACAAACCTGGGACATGCTGGCTGAAGACCGCTCAACTTGGCGCCGTACCATCTCGGATACTGTAAAGACGTTTGAAAGGGATCGACGCACACATGAAGGGGCCAAGCGTCAAGCTAGGAAACTTCGAGCAGCCCAACCACGTCCTCCTCCAGCAATACTATGTGACTTGTGTGGACGCTTGTTCCATGCCAGGATTGGAGCCATTAGTCACCGTAAACACATCCACAAACTGGACTGAAGGAAGAAGATTTATACTCGGATTCGAGTTAAAGCCGATGATGATGATGATGATATTGGGTTTCATACAGTGACGTTATTAGACAGTCTGTAATGGATGGTGATTAGATACAAGTATTTGCAGTCAATATTGGAAAACATAAAAATTCCAAACTATTTGGGGGGATGGGAGTGCGCAGCCCCCCCCCCCCCAAAAAAAAAACATTATTGACCGCAATGTTTTATACGGAAATTATAATGCTTTAGTTTTTGGGTTGTTTTTGTGTATGTTATCGTGTTTGTAAGAAAATTGTTGATTTTCCGACGTTGTGAGGGAACGTGTTGGCGAAAATTACTGCTGCTTCTTGTACATGTGGAATAATACGGCGCATTTGTAGCCAACACTGGAAAAAAATAATCAAACTATACATAACCATTTTAAAGATTTTTATAATGCTCATTTCTGTTATTGTGTTATCACCACCCAAAATAATATATAACCAATGTTTTTCCCGTAAGCTTACCAGAGAAGCATTTCGTAAACTCGTTGATAACATCACAGAAGCCGACAATTTTATAATTATCAAATTCAAATAATTATGATATGTATCGTAATATGCAATTGAACTATATAGGCCAATTTTCGGTTTCGATAAGATTCTTTTTTAAATTAAAAGGAAAATTAAAAATATCAATTTAAGTCGCGAAATTTTTCTACGCATCAGATTTCGATGCACGGTTTTTAATTATGAAATTACAATAATTACGATGTGTGTCGGAATCTGTAATTGATCTACATAGTCCAATTATAGATTTCGATGCGGAAAATTACAAATCTCAATTTAAATCGCGAAATTTTTCTACGCATCGGAATCTTTAATCGAGCTATATAGGTCAATTGCAGATTTCGATGCACGGTTTTTTAATTATGAAATTACAAGAATTACGATATGTATCGGAATCTGTAATTGATCTACATAGTCCAATTATAGATTTCGAATCGGAAAATTAAAAATCTCAATTTAAATCACAAAATTTTTCTACGCATCGGAATCTTTAATTGAGCTATGTAGGTCAATTGCAGATTTCGATGCACGATTTTTTAATTATGAAATTACAAGAATTACGATGTGTATCGGAATCTGTAATTGATCTACATAGTCCAATTATAGATTTTGATGCGGAAAATTAAAAATATCAATTGAAATCGCGAATTTTTTATACGCATCGGAATCTTTAATCGAGTTATGTAGGTCAATTACAGATTTCGATGCACATCTCGTTTAGAAGGTTTTTGTGTTTCCCCACCCAAATTACCCAGGCTTTTCCCGTAAGCTTGCCAGAGGAGTGACGTCGTTGATGACGTCATCGTCGACACCATTTTGTATTTAGGGGAATTTTATATGCGGCCGCATCGCAATGTAAAGTAATCCCAAATATTTTCATATGTACGGCGTATCAAATTGAGGTAGCCCAATAAATAAATTACATCTGACGAAACACAATGCGTTTCGAAGGTTTTTTAATGCTCATTTCTGTTATTGAGTTGTCACCACCCAAAATAACCTATAACCAAGGATTTTCCCATAATCTTGACAGAGAAGCATTTCGTCAAGTGGTTGATAACGTCACAAAAGCAGCCAATTTTTTTTATAAAAAAAATATGCACAAACGATCGCGGTCTGTAATAATCGCCGGTTGGCATCAATACATTAACACATTTCCCACGCATAAACAAACCTAGCCTAGCTGCTGGCACATTGTAATATTCTTACAAAACATTGTGGTCAATAATCTTATTGACCCACGACTTAGCAAGAAATGGTTTTGTGTAGTTTCGTTTTTTTTCCAAAGTTGGCTGCAAATACGCAAACAGAAACAGAAACACAATGCCATTATAAAACATTGTGTTCAATAATGATTTTGCTCCCTCTCCCCCCCCCCCTCCCGCTAGGTTGGTATTTTTATGTTTTCCAATATTGGCTGCAAATACTTGTATCTCAATTAGAAATCACAATCCTTAACATACTGCTTAATAACGCCTCACAGGCATCTATACGAAACGTCAAATACAAGACCAAGGCCTATAGGCCGATAAGTCTAATACAAAACACTGTCATATCTCTTTTTCAAGTGTTCATGTAAATGCCAATTTGTCTAAATTTTACCCATCCATTACTATTTTAACAGGCGTATTCCCCAACACCGTGCCTGACGTAATATTATCATTTAGACAAATGGCATTGTCTATGACGTTAGAAGAGTACAGTGCAACTTTTCCATTAAATGCAACAACCAAAATAAATATATGAACAACGTAAAAAACTCACCGATAGATCCAAAGGGTGTATTATTCCACATGTACAAGAAGAAGCAGCAAGTTTTCGACCACACGTTCACTCACTTAACACGTAACGACATTTTATTTGAATGCAACAACTTCAGGAATTCAACAATTTTATTACAAATCGCCAACACAATCACACTACACACGACACTGCTAATATCTAAATCGTGTTCTATAGGTTATTCAGGGAATAATAATTGTTCAAATTACGGTTACAAAACTCAAATCGATGGAAAATAATATGGACATCCTTCTCGTACAAAACCGTGCGCGAAACTGACGTAGTAATCAGCTGACTCCCGGCAAACAAAGCGAGTCAATATAGATACGTGCCGTGACATCACGGAGGTCCCTAAAAATTCCCTAGACGTGGCCGTATCGCAATGTGCAGTTTAACCTAAAGTTTGAACATATACTTCTATGCTCATAGTAATAAGAATTAATTTAAGCGACATAGGTTTGAGAATTTTTTAATATTCACACATGGGGCCCACTGCGACTATTAATGTTGTTCATTTGTGTGCGACTACTCCCGGGTTAAGAACAACCACATACTGTCACATTGAATAAGGAAATCGCTGCTGGTCTATATCCGTTTGCAATGTCTTCATTGTGATTGTCATAATGCTATTGCCCGGCCCTGTGCTGAATTGATTAGCGTGCTAGGCTTTGACCCAAAGGGTCTCCAGTTCAATTCTTAGCCGGGCCATCGACTATTTTATTATCCTGGGATTAAATCCCTTGACCCGGGGATTGGGTGTATGCAACGTCCTCATCATCAGCTCATCAATATGCGCAGGTCGCCCATGCCGTCAACTAGAAAGACCTGGCCTCGGGTCACACGACAATGAAAAACTATAGACTGTATTTCCTGGCTAAAAAAGTGCAAATAATGATCCAAAATATTGTATTATCCATAAATATTGGAGAATTTTAAGGAGAGACTAATTTTAATATGCTCTTCCAATGAAATAAGGATTTCTGCCAATCTATTAAGGCTTTTGTTGGGAGTCAGGTTTTCATCCCAAAAATCTCACCTCAATCACAAAAACTGATAGGCCTGCTGCTGACTGCTAACACAGGCAGAATTTGAGGATGGTGGAATATTTTGATATACCCATCAGCACATAATGAAGGAAACTGTGATGAGGCAATGATGCACAGACAGTGCTAACAACTGTTGACAGAAATCCCTGAGGGTGTTCATGCGAAGGGGAGTCTGTGGGAATAAGCCATATAGGCCTAACTTTCTAGTTGTAAATTCCTATAACTACCCCGAGGTTAAGCCCCATGATAAACCACAGTTGCCCACATTTTGGAATGACCGTGAAATGAAATTCGCGGAAGTTTTAAATTATGAAAAGAGAATTCCATTTTTGATTTGCAGCCAACCAGTGTTTCTTGAATTGGCAGATTTGGAAAATGTTGATTGTTTTGTGATATTTCACTAGATTTAAGTCAATAGGCTACTATTTAGGGAGTGGGTGGGTCACAGCAGTCATGACGAATACACCTACATAATCAGCACATACAGTTTTATAATTATTTAAATCCCAAGGAGGTACCGTTTATTATAGCTTGAGTAGATCTCCTTCACCTTTACCAAAAACAAGTTTGGAAAACAACCTAGCCCAGACTGAATGGAAACAGAAATAGCCTACAAACATCTCAATATTAGAAAATCACATTTAAGATAAAAGAATTAGAGAATCGATGGCACATGATTGAAGGCTAGAAGTACACCCTAAAAGATGATTTTTTTTTTTTAAACCGGGGTGTGTCAAGCACTCTTAAATATTTAGAGCATGGAATAAAATTAGCTGATTATCATAAAAAGCAATGACAGTTAGGCCTAACGGAACTCCCTGGTTATAGGCCTCCTATCAAATAGGCCTAACAATTTAAGAAATATATAGCTTATTTCTGCTTACAATGACATAAGTGACTACACTTACCCCAGCTTGATTGACAATTCTTGGAATAACTTTCGGAGTGGCTGGCACATCCAAAGGGGGAATTCTGTAAAATTTTAATAAACATTAAAGCAATCAATTAAGCAACATTTCATATTTGAAACAAAGAAACCAGTAAGAAATTTAACCTTAACAAACATCAGCTGTTATTCGGATTTGACATACATTTCAAATGCACAAATTCAATGTCTGGAATATAATAAAATGGTCTGTTGTGGTCATTACTTCAAAATGTGCTTATTAAACAGATGATTTTCGAAACGGCGATGTTAGGTCTCATCACCAGTATCTGTCAGTCTAACCACAGATTTTACAGCAATGGAATTTGCTGCACATCGTCTTGGTTGTCTACAACCTAATCAATATCCTGAATTTCGCGGCCGCGCATAGTGGTCATTGTGTACGTACGTACAAGTTACTCATATACCCAATACAAAAGGTTTACCCAAGCAATTTTAATGCCATTGATTACAGAGTTCAAGAATACAATAAATACAAGCTCTGATGACAACAAGTACAATAAATCAAGCGAATGACATATGAAATTCTTGAAAAGAATGGTACCTGTTTGAAATTTCCGCCATGTTTGAAAAACTGAACATTTCCCTCTCAAACGGGCTAGCTCTGAAAACCCCTCTAATTTATCAACAATCAACAACGCAGGTAAACTTCAGAAATTCAAGTTAGAATATCATAATGAAATCTTTAACAAATACTTCAATATAGTCTGGATAATGCTAAATCAAGAAACAGTATCTGTAAGATAAAAATTCTTTTATTTTATTATATACGACGTATATGATATATTTTTATAAAAAAAACAGTTTGTCGACAGATCGTAATAGTTAACAGGAACCATTTTTATATACTTAAAAGATAGTAATTATCTTTTTAAGGGGCGGAACAGCGAGGTTATATGCCCCATTTATTTATTTATTATTTTAGTAAGAATCACAGGAGTACTTTCCGTTTTGTGAATGCACTCACTGTCTCGTCCATGGTCTCGTCAGGTCTCGTATAGCATGTGACATCTTTGAGTCATAACAAGTCATAATCAGCTGACAGCAAAGCCGTATTATTATTATTATTATTATTATTGTCTTCTGTGTGTCGTGCTTACGCATGAGTGTCAGAGAGATAGAGAGTTCGATCGTTTTTAGGAGACTTCGATTTGCCAGAAGTTGAGAGTCTGGGACGGTGTTTATTTAACTCTTGCTAGTGCCTGTTAGTGAAAGATCGGAAGATGAATCTCCCTGCTATACTGTGTGGAGCATTAGTATGCTTTATATCTTCACGTTGCTGTTCTGCCGTCCCCCCCACCCCCATCCCCACAATTCCCCAAAAACATCATTTCTTGTCTGATGAATTTATACAAGAGTTAAATACAATGAATTCAACTTGGACGGTGAGTAATCAACGCATATGTTTGCTTGCATTTTTGTTTTAGATTTTAGAATAAGACGGCGACCATATCATAATGTACCCTATTTTGAGCTCAATATACAGGTTGTCCCACCTAACTCTGCGACCTGAAATATTATCGAAATGAAACAAGATGTGAAAAATCTACTTTCACAGGAATGTAGCCACGTCAGGGGGGGGGGTCACACAATGGGAGGATATGCACAATCCAGGAAATTATAACAATACCACTTTTAACGCAAAGGTACCTTTTTTAAATGGAACATACATGTTTTTTCTAGCAAAATCAATAGTAAACATACAATTATTGATAACAGAATTTGTTTTACTTCTCTAAACCTCGTACCTTCTGAAATAATTAAAGTTGTAGGTTACTAACCAACGACAGTGGAGTATCAATGTTTGGTTGGTTCTTAAGTTTAGGGGCTGCGACAACGCGGTCATGTAGCCCCGTGTACTTTGGGTGTGTGTAGAATCTGTCTGATAACCGGTGTTAATTGTGATGACTGTATTAGTAAAGTAGTATCAATGTTTTGTGCAGTCTCTCTGGCAACCGTATTGTAGGTCCCTATTTTTATCAGGGAACACTGAACGAACAGCGATTTATGCATACTTTCTTCAAGACACGTTACCCCTTCTCATTGAGAACGTGGGATTGGAAACGCGTGTATCAATGTGGTTCCAGCATGATGGGTGCCCCGCTTTTT
This sequence comes from Meconema thalassinum, assembly GCA_946902985.2. Lineage (NCBI taxonomy): Eukaryota > Metazoa > Arthropoda > Insecta > Orthoptera > Tettigoniidae > Meconema > Meconema thalassinum. The sequence continues at coordinate 132,775,940 of OX336396.1, forward strand.
TTCGCACGTGTTGCCAGAGATGTAATGGATGAGAAGTTTCCAAATCGGTGGATAGGACGTCGTGGTGCTGTGAGATGGCCAGCACTGTCCCTCGACTTGACGCCGTTAGACTACTTTCTCTGGAGCACATTGCAAGATAGTCTATCAGGAAGTCCCAACTACAATAGCGAATATGCAACAGCGTATTACTTCGGCGTGTGCGGAAATATCTGTGGAAACACTGGGATCAGTACAACGCTCTGTTGCTCACCGTCTACAGAAGTGCATTGATGCAAACGGTGGTCACATACGGAGATAAACCACGGGGTGACTTTTCAGATGCATGGCAACGTTTTCTCAATCCACATCAAGGACAGATCAAACGCGGCTATAAAGGCCGTGAGTGACATACGGCATCTCAGAACACTCTCCTTAAAGACTGCAATGAAACTCTTCTGGCTGAAAATTGCCCCGATAATTACATATGGTCTGGAAAACATTTGGTCCCACCTAAAGTACAAGCATCTAGTGGAGATAGAAAAGGTCAAGGCTGTCTACCTAAAGAAAGTCTTATGCCTCTCCCGATTTACTCTTTCTCGTTTGGTTTATGAACTCTCAAGTGAGCTCCCCTTTGTTGAAGAATTGAGACTGCAGATGCTTTTGCCAACAACACATGGTTTTGAGACACTAGTTCAGGAAATGAAGTCTAAGAAAAATAGCATCTGGCAAGAATTTTACGCGACTGATGCGATGACATCACGGGACTGGACAGAGAGCTCCTACGAGCTGAGGCACCTGGTAACGAGATTCTCGGTACATGGTTTCCACTTCAAAGTGTGTAATAACAGAAGATTTCATCAGCCAGACTTAAATTGTGTATGTGCCCTATGTGGTAGAAGATGTGATCGATACCACGTGATGTGGTGTGGGCAGAGGAGGTTATCTCTGTCTCAGTTCTGTTCAAACTAGTTGTAATTTCATACTGCATATTTTGTGCTTTAATAAATTTATTATTGAACATCCGCTGAAGTGACACAGTTTCATCAGTTAAGATGTTACTGCTTACTTGTGAATGTCTCTTCCGTGCTGGATGTAATTTAAAAACATGACGTTTCTTTAAGCTATAGGCCACAAGTTTGTTAAGGAAATCGGTTATTGTACATTTTGAACTTTGTGTACAGTTCTACACATTTGTTAAATTTGACAAACAGTGTCTCCATTGCCATCCTCTACAACGTGAGTTATTTCAGAAGTTACGGGGTTTAGAGATTTGAAACCAATTCTGTTATCATTAATTGTATGTTTACTCTTGATTTTGCTAGAAAAAACATGTATGTTCCATTTTAAAAAAAGGTAACTTTGCGTTGAAAGTGATATTGTTATAATTTCCTGGATTGTGCATATCCTCCCATTGTGTGACCCCCTGACGTGGCTACATTCCTGCGCAAGTAGATTTTTCAAATCTTGTTTCATTGCGATAATATTTTAGGTCGCAAAGTTAGGTGGGACATCCTGTATAAGGAAAAATGCCCTATAGTGACATCCAGCCTATGTACATATTGCGTATAGCCTACTGCTCAGGTCCAAGCTGCTTGAACCTGAGAGGAATGTGGATCGCGGACTATGAAAAGTGATGGTGACGAGTGATGAGGTTTCCCGGTCCGTGCATAGTAACAGAACAAAATACATTGGTCGGTGATTCACTCACTCATTTGCAACACCACTGTGGTTTGAGCAACGGCCCTATGTTAGCAGTATTGGAATGGAAAGGAATACCAGATATCACGGTTGGGCTGTTGACAGACACTGCTCTTCTCGCATGACCATTCCCTGCCCTTTCCCCTCACCCTGCAAGTTCACAGAGCTTGGACCCGAGCAGTACATGAACAGATCAATAGGAAGCATTAAAATAATAAAACACTTGACAATTCCAAATTAAAAATATAACTTAAGCAGAATACAAAACATTTAAAGTTTCATTTAAGGGGCTGGGACATAGAGGTCATTTAGGCCCGTGTACTTAGGTGCGAGTAGAATGTGACATAACCTGTGTAGTTGTGGTGTCTATAGTAGTGTGTAGCCTACCGAATTTGGTATTTTCTTCAAGTGCCAGGAACTCTTTCACGTACCGTAAAAAAAAGTAAGCTTAAACAACAAGTTCTTTAGTTTTTCTTTAAAATAGTGTATGGATGTAAGCCGATCTGAAAGTAATTTGTTTCAAACCGTGTATTAACTTAAGTCATTAGACTTTGTCTTTTCTGGTCTACAGCATGCTATGTCCAGTTGTAATTTCGGACTGTGATCTCTTCATGGAGCTGTCTTAATAGCGTGGCAGTGTAGATATATTAATTCGGTTCAAGTAGAGATTGTGATCAATTTAGGTTAGTGGGATTTTAGGGATCCGGTGACGTCATGGATGACGTATAAAACCTGTATAAAACATAATAAATTAATTAAAATTGTCAATACGGACCTTTAAAGGATGGCTAATTCTTCCAGTTTTGACGTGTTGATGTTGATGCTCTGTTGTTCGACCTTTTTGTGGAGTTGCCGTAGTGTCCACCATTTTGTCAGCTGACAGTGGTGTTACAATAGATTAGTAGCCAACACGGCCAAATGGTTTCTAATGCTTCAATACTTAAATCACTTATTATTACTAGAAAAGGACCTATCATTGATGCCTGTGGGATCCCATGATACGTTCTTAGCAGTCGCGGATTCAAGGGGGGGTCACGGGGGTCATGACGCCCCACCCCCCCTCCAACGGAGACCAAATTGTTTTGCAAACTCAAAAAACGAAAACACAATTACCAGATAAATAAACCTTAACGAATTTTAACTGAAAAACAGTTTTTTTTTTTTTTTTTTTTAATACTGAAAATATCTTTATTGCAATTATTATATTCTGTTACAACTGTACATATTTACAACTTCATACCTGTTATATAAAAACTATCAGCGGAACAGGCTCTGGGCAAAGTCAATTAAACAACAGTTTAAACAAACTAGTATTTATTTACTCTAAAATACATAGCACTGTTGACCCGACACGAAATGAAACTGAACTGCGTGTGAGGTTGAAAACAAAACATTGTGTGCGCATCGTCGATGGCAGCACTAGATTTGAAAAAAAAACGATACTCGTGTGCAATTGTTTATTATTGTTTTTGTAGGTTAAATGTATTCTAACACTTCCCCTCGAGTGAGGTGTTATGGTTTCTTCTTATGGCTGGATCTGGAGTCCTGCAGCCTTCGTGCAGCAGCTGTGTCTCGGAAGACCTTTAGTCAGGAAATCTGCAATCCGGTCCGACGTTGGGACGTAGTCCACAAGGAGCGATTTGCTCTGGATTGGATCACGTACAAAATTATGCTTAATGTCTATGTGTTTCGTCTTGGCGTGAAACACGGGATTCTCGGCAAGTTTGAGTGCACTGCGGTTGTCACAGTAGACCGTGAGTTTGGACAGGTCGTCGTGCCCCAGCTCTCGTAGAAGTCGCTGTAGATATATGGCTTCCTTTGTGCACTCCGCTAAGGCCATATATTCAGCTTCTGTAGTGGATAGGGCGACAGTATGTTGCTTTCTGGCGTCCCAGGAGAGCGGGCTTCCTCCGAGCATGAAAATGTAGCCCGAATACGATCGACGATCCTCGGCGCAGCTACCCCAGTCTGCGTCCACGTAGCCTTTGAGAGGTTGGTGATCATGTTCATAGGATAGGCCGACGTTCGGTGACCCCTTGAGGTATCGTAGGACACGTTTCGCTGCGGTCCAGTGCTGAGGGCTGTAGCAATTGTTGAATTGGCCTAAGTAGCTGACGGCGAAGGCGATGTCAGGCCTGGTGGAGACGGACAGGTATGTCAAGGCTCCCACCAGCTCCCTGTATGGGAGTTTTTCGTCGTCTTCGGAAAAATGCAGGTTTTTCTGCAACCTGGTGTTGGTGTCCACAGGGGTGGTTACGGTCCGGCTCTCCGTCATGTTGAATCGGTTGAGGAGTTCCTGAATATATCCTTTCTGGTCCAGGGTGATTCGTCCATCGGTTTGACAGATCTCAATGCCCAGGCAGCACTTGTCGAGGCCAAGATACTTTATACGGAAGTGCTCCCCCAGTTGACGTCCTATTTCAGAAGCCCGTTTTGGGTGACGACACGCAATCAGAATATCATCGACATAAACTGCGATCAGCACAGCATCTTCCCCTGTACCGATGATGAACAGGCATGGATCCGATTGAGTTGGGACAGCTCCAATAGACCGAAGGATCTGATACAATTTGTTGTACCAATTTCGTCCAGCCTGGCGCAGGCCATACAAGGATTTCTTCAGAAGACAAACTTTGTTGCCTTTTCGAAACTCTTTCAGAGCATCATTGGCCTGGTTAGAGATGTCGTTTGTGGGCTCCTTGTCGATGATCCCCTCCAAGATCTTTTCAAAGTATTTTGGGACCTCCATGATTATATACTTGGTCGTCGAGATCTCCATTTAAATATGCCGTGGTGACGTCATACTGTAGCACCTTCATCTTGAACCGGGCGGCGAGAGACATCATCAGACGAATTGACCCAGGACGAGCGACTGGAGCGAAGGTTTGTGTGAAGTGGATCCCAGGCTGTTGACTGAATCCTTGTGTGACCAGCCTCACCTTCCGCTTCTCGAGAGAGCCATCGGGATGGAATTTGTTACGGAGAACAATCCTACTGCCGATAATTTTGATGCCTTGTGGTCGATTGACGAGTACCCAGGTGTCGTTTTCCAAGATTGATCTCATCTCGTTGACGATGGCTTGGAACCATTCGTCGGCCTCTGGGCTTTTCATTGCTTGACCTATCGGGATTTCAGCAATGAATGTCTCCTCGACGATTGCGCTCTACTCGGTGTCTCCAGTTTCTGTAGGTTTTCTGCTGCGAAGATTGTAGCCACTGTTCTCGGCGACCTCCTTGGCGTCGCTAGGTGGCACCTCGACCATGGTGTCATCGCTGTCGTAGTTGTCTTCTGCGTTCTGTAAAGATTTGATCATCGATTGAAGAATTGAAATGTCTTGTTGCGGTTCTTCCTCTGGATCGAATCCTCGAAACTCTTGCACTTCTTCCTCCTCGTCCAGAGAAAGTTGTTGTCCAGCATGGATTGGAGCATCCCAATAAAACTCTGCGTGTTTCGGTTGGCTCCTCTGGCTCACATCTTTCTCTTGAATTTTCGGGGCGGTGACTATTTTTCGACGATTGCGCTCCTCCTTGGGTTGATCTTCGTCTTTGCGCTCCAAGAACTTTACGTCACGGCTCACTATCACCTTCCTCTTGTCAGGAAGCCAGATCCGGTAACCCTTGGATTCTGTCGAGTATCCCACCAGAATACAGTCTCGTCCGCGTTGCTTGAACTTGTTTTTACCGGGTTCTCGGTCGAGATAAATCGCAGGGCTCCCTATGATTTTCAGGTGCGAAATGTCAGCAGGCTTACCCGTCCGAATCTCGTATGGGATTTTTCCTCCCAATTTTGCTGATGGTAACCGATTCCGCAGGTAATTTGAGGCGTTGATGAGCTCGGTCCAAAGTGAATCTGGTACGTCAGACTCCAACATTAGACATCTGCCGTCTTTTAACAGGGTGCGGTTTTTCCTCTCCGCGACGCCGTTCTGCTCCGGATTGTAAGGTACGGTGAGCCGTCGAGTGATGCCCTTGCTCTTCATGAACTTTTCCATTTCTCCACTGAAGTATTCGCGGCCGTTATCCGACTGGATTTGTTTGACGCACCGACCGGTGAAGTTCTCACCGAATGCGACGTACTCTACGGTTGCGTTGAATGTCTCAGCTTTTGATTTTAGGAATCGAACCTCGCACCATCTGGAGGCGTCATCGATAAACGTAATGAAATACCGAGATCCGCCCATGGATGTGATCGGATGTGGACCCCAAACATCGGTGTGGATGATGTCAAGTGGTTCAGATTCTCTCTCGGAACACTTTGGGAAGGGCGTTCTTGTCATCTTCCCCTTGATGCAGGTATCACACTCCAGCTGAGACACTTTGTCATCGAGTTTTATGCCAGTCACTAGCTTATCGCGCACTGCGTGGGTAATATCGCGCGTGTTCGCATGTCCGAAACGTCTATGTAATGTCTCAAGTGACACTGTCTTTTTGTTTCGCGATGCAGCACATGCGTTCTCTTCGTGTTCGCGCACATAATATAAGTCCCCAACTCGATCCGCACACAACTCGATTTCGCCACTCTCGTTCACGACCACTGCACCTTGTTTACAAAACACAACATTGGAACCGTGATCGATGATTTTGCTCACCAACATGATGAGATTTGTTCGTAAGTCCGGCACATGAGATGCATCATTAAGAGTTACATTCACTTCGGTTCCCGACACTTCGGTTTTGAATGAAACTGTCCCTTTTCCGGTGATCGGAGTTGAACTGTCATTTGCAAGATTGAGTGTAGCGCGTTTGTTCATGTCGAGTTGACGAAAACTTTTCGGGTTGTGACACAGTACCATTACCGACGTGGTAGCAGACGTTTCCAGATTCCGTTGCTTGATCCTCGTTGGATTTTTTGTTTTCTTTGCCGCACCAACAATCCGATGGTTTATAGACGATTTTCTTGCAGATTTGACACTTTGGTTTGTTTTTTCTTTGGTTTCCGTCCTTGTCTTTGTGATGCAGCGAATTCTTCTTGGGCGGGAATTTTTGATTTTTCGCGAACATGACGGCGGATCCATCGTTGGATGTTCCATTTTTTCGGGCCTCACTTTCCTCCGTGATTTTGGCTCTCAGGGCTTCAGGGGTTGGCAGCTCGTCACGTGACTCAATGGCAAGCTGTACAGCAACATTATCGCTAGTTGATCTGGGTGGATGTTTATCTCCATGTCGCCGAGTTTGTCAACAGTGTCGAAAAACTCGTTGAGGTGCTCGCGCATGTCCCCGCCGTCCGCCAATATTATGCAAGGTGAGTCGTTTCAGGAGCGTTGCCTTCCGCGCTAGTCCTTGCGACTGATAGATATCGCGCAATTTCGTCCACATGGCTCGTGGGGTTTCACAATTTTTTACCTGTTTGAGTTCGGAAGGTGAGATGGCCAAGATGATGTCGGATTTCCCTTTCCTGTCGTTTCTGTCCCATTCCAACATGGCAACAGCGTTGGCGTAGTCAGCTGCCGCTTCAGGTTTGACTTTTACACCGCTAACAAAAACGATTATTTATATAACAAAATCAACTCATCTATTTTGTTCAGCAAACCTTGTGCTTACCGAATCAATGTCTATAGTGATGTTACGATGAATGTGCAGCAATGCACGGATAGGAATTTAGGGCTTTTATCACACCAAAAAATTTTGCCGACGTCCAAACTGCAAGCTTGGTTGGCAATTTAAGCTGTGACTTTCTCCCTTTGTCGGTACCAACTCGACTTGCCGAAACTGTAACGTACCTTGATACTTTTCTTGAAGCTCGATGTAATAGTCGCAAAACACGCCGTTGCAATTTGGACAAATATTTTTGGTGCGCTAAACGCATCAAATTTCTATCCATGTAGCTTGCAAAAAAATTGGTCTGGTTTAGTACGTTTGGTTATTTTGTGATTGTGTTGTTAGTGATACCATTTTTCTTAACAATTTTGATTCTCTGACCCCCCCCAAAGCCAAACTCTAGATCCGCGCCTGGTTCTTAGCTCAGTTGATCTGGGCCCTCCAATTTCTACTGCCCGTTCCCAGACATTTAAATAAGATATAAATATTTCTAATCCTCTGTTTTTTACATCGAAATACTGTAATGTACGTTCTGAAGATTAAAAACCTTGGCTCTCGTGTAGTGTCCGTTGCCCGTTTCAAAAGTGCGTTATTTTTCTAAGTAGTGCTCTGAAAATGGTTTGTATTTACTGAGCCACATTATTAAAGCCAACTGTCATTAACAAAAACCACGTTCACACTTTCAAAATAACGAAATTGTCAACATTAACTTTCAAGTAATAAACTTATCAAAAAGCAAGTCTCCATGTTTGCTGCCAACTTCACTTCCCTGGACGAAATTATTGGTGAAAATTACTGATTGCACTACTAGGCAAAACCATTGGCCTGGATAAAGATTGTTGATGTGTGATTACCCTTACTGTACGCGACAAAAACCAGAGGGTTATTAGCCTAACACGGCCCTGCCTTTATTGGTCTAGGCGAAAACCATTGGTCTGGAAACAATAACGTTGTCACTCTGAAAAAATGCAGTAACACCCTCTAGCATTAAAATATTCAACTCCTGTATATTAGTAACATTGGCCATTTCTATAGAAAATTTTTCGGATTTTAATGGTAGCGGGCAACGGGCACTACACGAGTTCCAAAACCTTAGCTTATACTCTGTGAGTTGCCTGAATAGGATTGACATTTCGCCGGAAATTCCACGTCAGTCATCACCCCTCAGCCTCTTGACCAATCCATGTTCGCATAGTTGATGTCATAATACTCTGCGTTGCTGTATTACAGCCCACGTGCTTCAGTGCCTGGTCAACTGTATCTCTGTCTCGTACAGTTTGGCAACCTCGTTCTCAGACCACATGGTGAGACGAGAACTGTCAATCCTCTTCTGGTAGCTCACAGAGTATAGCTTAATTCCTGCCGCTCCTTCCGGAGCATAGGGCCTTGGCGAAATTTCTCCACGCAGAACGGTTCCTGGCCATTCTCTTCTCTTGACTCCAGTTCTTGTCCGCCTCTGCAATTTCATTTTCGATCGTCCTCTTCCAGGTCTTCTTAGGTCAGTCTGGTTTTCTTCATCAAGGTCCTCACATTCCAGAAACCGATTTTCGTAGTCCTCTTCATGCCAAAAGTCGTCATCAGGTTATCCGTCCGGTTTTGTAATTTCGCTTCAGTTTCCGTAATCAGTTTATTTAAGAGGAGCGAGTGATTAACCCACTGCCTCAGAGTGCCTTGGAGGGGCTGCCACCTTAAGCCTGAGGCACCAGGCTGATTTTCTGTCAGGGTTTCTTCCCTTAGCATTTGAAGAACCAACTCCAAACTACAAGGTAGCAGTTGTTTCACCAGAGCCCCGTTAGCCGTAATTTCTTCAGGGTTCCTGTAGGGCCTTCACAGCTACCGTTGCGGTCTTGAGGCACACAAAGTCCCCACTGTACTTCACCCCTACAGGCAATCCCCTGCTTAATTACGTTGCCCTTCTCCCACGACGAGGACGAGTGGTTGGATTTGTGGGAGACTTCCAAAACCTTAAGTCAATATTAATTTGTACTTTTTATTGTCCAGTTTCGGGGAATATTTAATTTCAACGAAATCATTCCACAGTTTCTTCACAATTTTACATGATCATAGGCCTACCCATACTGACAACTTCAATTGTAACCTATTTTTTTTGTCTACATTACATCCACATCACTGTTCTTTCTTAAAGCTGGTTTTATATCAAGATTTATTTCATTCGTATTGAACATATTTTTGTAACAGATGTGTTTTTATTTTAACTTTAATGTGTGTTTTTTAGCCTTTAGACAATTAATTTTTTAGAAATAGTTTTGAGAACATCCTTTGTGTATGGTAAAGAATTTAATGTAAGTCTTGCGTTTCTATTCTTCGTATAATTTGCGCTGCAATGTGGCCGAAACTGGTACTCTGAAATGTACAAATTAATATTGACTTAAGGTTTTTAATCTTCAGAACTTATTATACTTCGTCAATAAGTCGTGGGAGACAAGCAACGGCACAAAGTAGGGGATTGCCTGTAGGAATTGGGAGAAATAGCCATCTATCAAGGTCCGTATTTACAATTTGACTAATTTATTGATTATTCAATGGTCCGCCAATCAATACCTTTACAATGAGGTGTGCCGGTGGGCACTAAAAACGGGACATGTTTCGAACCTTGTACATTCGGTTCTTCTTCAGCCGATTTGAATTGGCACAGAAAAAATCAGACAAGAGTAATGACATCGTACAAGTATACATAAAAGACCCTTAAAATACACATTAAAACAATTAAAACACAATTTAAAAAACTATCTTCATTTCATTTAAACGACTGTGCTATGAGTTTGTCCATGCTGTGGAACAGCTTGTGTTGAAGTGCGCGGAGAGAGCGCTCCTTTGTCCGTGCGTTCTGATGAATTAAAAAAAACATGCATATCTCCTAATTTTCATAAAGTCCTTTCAGTTGGCTTCTGTTCAGTTCTACTTGACGAGAACATGATGAGATTCTATGAGTGGTTAGAACTTAGTCAAATGTGGATGAAAGGTAGAAAGTTGTCCCGATTGGGCAGTTCCTGCGAAGCTTGTGGGTCAGCGTGTTGGCATAATGCGGCCACTGTTAAACAAAAAATTATGGAATTATGAATTGTCACCCTCGGGTTTTGCTTCGTGCAGTTAGTTTGGGGTATTTTATTCGTATCTTATTATATTGGGTTAACGTGGGGTTGCTGAGGTGATTTTTATTGTGCCTGTGTGTGTTTTTGTGGACGGATTCATCTTTGGATGGTCCGCACCAACTAGGATCACTGTTTATTAATTATCGGTTTTTGGATATTTGATATTATAAAATACGGGGTTTTGCGATTTATTACGTTTTGGGAATAAGGATATAAGACTGTATTAAGTAGAAGCATTATTTCATTTTGGTTTGGGGTTAATGGCTTTATTTTGACCTAGTAATGTTAAATGTTAGATTCGTGGCTGTACTATAAAGGTACAATGAATTGATATTTTCGAGTGCTGGATATGTGACATACCCGGAAAAGACGGGCAGTAATTCGGCTTGTGTGGGATTACCTAGGCTATTTATGGCATGAACTTCGTGTGGAAAATACTGTGTGACGTCAGTGTGGATTTTGACTGTCTGATGTTCATGTGTTGACACGGATGTTCCGCTAGGAGCGGGCCACGCGCAACTTAGTTCCGGCAGAAACATTGGGGTTATGTAGCCCTGCGCCAGTGCATATAATGGCGTGTCTGGCGTTCAGAGCTCGTCTTATTGCTTTATCGGCAGAACACTGATCTACTAACGCCCAGGGTCGTTTTACGTGACATGGTTTCCGTAACGAACAGTTAGAGATCGTCTTCTTGCTTTTACAGCGAAAGTCCGTTGTCGACTTGCAATTTAGTGTCGTTATTACTCGATCATGGTATCGTAATACGAACGAGCAGTGACTAATTTTAGCTATCCACTGAGCTCTTACGGGCTATTGGAGGCTACGTGCTTTTCATGGGTCCATCTATACCATGGGCTGTCGGTAATAACTTACCACGCCTAAAGGATAATTCAGTCGTAAACATTTCATCGAACTCATGCGAGAATGGAGACGTGAACGTGCAGTTCCAGAAGAAAGAAAGTAGAATGAACCAGTCTAACGTGTGTAGATATTTTGTGTACGGACGGTACAGTGTATATACGTAGGTGGCTGTTATGCCTGGGTCCGATATGGCCGTCAGTGTTTTCCTGCTCTCAGAGCCTAAATTCAGTGGCAAGGTACTGTATTATTTCACGAGTGTATAAAGGGTATTTTGTGTTGTAGATTATGTATATATATGTATAGTACAGCCAATAGATTATCTCTTTAAAATTCATGTGTGTTTATATTCCTGTCTTGCATGAACCTGGTACATCAGCAAACGCATGCCAAATGCCCTACACCTGGGATATGGGGGTTTCATAGTCGGGGCAACAGTTGTGTACCGTATTTTATCCTATTTTATTCAGGAAGACCCATATGGTCGACCTTGGCGCCCATTCAAAGTCGGGAGTAATGTTAAAATCACTTGTGGCCTGTATTTAAAGGCAGTAAATTCTGTAGGTTTGTGGTAATGAGGGTAGTTAATTGTAAATCAACTCCAGCGAGGAGTTGAGAGTGTTTCAGCAGAAACAAAGTGGAAAGGGGAAGGAAGGAGAGAACTGAGAAAAGGCTTTAGACTGTACTGGAGTGGAAATTAAGAGGGAAAGAGGAATGGAGTGGGAGTAGTAGTACGAGATGGTTTAAAAGAAAAAGTGAAGAGAATAAGTGATAGGATGATGAAAGTGAAAGTAGCATTGAGGGGAGAGACCATAGAAATAGTGCAAGTGTATGCTCCACATGTAGGATGCGCCTCTGAAGAGAAGGAGTCTGAAGAGGAATTGCAGAAGCAGCTGGTAGGAAGGAAAATGATTGTTATGGGGGATCTGAATGCCCATGTAGGAAGAGAAAGACAAGGGTATGAAAGTGTGCTTGGACCAGAGGGTTGGGGCAGAAGAAATGAGGAAGGAAAGAGACTGTTAGACTTCTGCCAAAGGAACAGCCGGTTCATCTATACCTTGCGATACACCGGCGTTTAGGGAATTTTTAGGGATCTCAGTGACGTCACCGTGATGTCTCGGCACGTATCGATATTGACTCGCTTTAGTTGCCGGGAGTCACGGCACGTATCGATATTGACTCGCTTTGATTGCTGGGAGTCAGCCGATTTATACGTCAGTTTCGCGCGCGGTTTTGTCCTAAAAGGATGTCCTTTTTTTCAACGATTTGAGTTTTGTAACCGTAATTTGAACAATTATTATTCCCTGAATAACCTATAGAAAAGCCATCATTACTTCAGACTTGACGTTTCAGTGTTACCCTCGAGCAGGAGTTCCCAACCTGGGGGGCGCAGCCCCCTAGGGGGGGGGGCGTGGGGCTTTATCGGGGGGGGGGGGCGTGAAGTGATTTCCGAATTAAGTTTTTTAACTCGAATATTACAATTTGTAAAATAAACATTTTCGAATCCGTCAAAGTGATCGCCGCACAAAGTCAATCGTTCCAAAGCACTGGTAATTGCCAACTGTCGGCACAAATCTCTGCGGAGCCGCGAGGTTGGAGGTGAAATAAGGAATTTGCTGTGTTGTAAGGAGCAAAATCAATGTCAATACTATCGTCTCGTTGGCACATCTTTGTGATTTCTTTGAAGCTTTGAACAGTTTGGACTAAAGCTCCAAGACAAAAATTCCAATAGCATATTATGCATTTCTGGAAAAAATACAGTTATGAAGACGCCGGCTTCAGTTGAACAACTTCTCATCCTTTCACCGTCTTAATGAAATTTTGCCGGAAAACGAACGTGATCGTAATAAACTTAGGTGCAAATTCAGTGATATTTGGATTCCCTGGCACAAGAATTCAACTTCTACTTTCCTGATATCTCGTCGGAAGAATGGTCATGGATGTTAACAAGAAATTCGTTTGCCATTGACATTGAAGCACTGCCAGCACAGCTTCAAGAAGAAGCCATAGATTTGAAATGTGAATAAAAGCTAAAAGATGATTCTAAAATATTAGGACTGGGTGTCTTTTGGGTAAACTGCCTTGCAGTGTATCCTGTAATAGCCAAATTTGCATTGCGTGTCTTTGTCCCATTTTGAAAGACATATTTATGTGAGTCAGGATTTTCAACGCTGAGTGTCATAGAAACAAAGCAGTGCTGTCGGCTTGATGTTGCAAGTGATCTCTGCTGAGCTCTGTCAAATATCAAACCAAACATACCGAATCTTATCAAGAGAAAACAGTATCAACCCTGTCACTGACATTTTTGTTGACTAATTTAGGGATATGTTGTGAAAGTGTGTTCTTTGTATTGTGCTAAAATGAAGTATGTAATAGATAGGCCTATTTCATTATGTAGTGTTATAAGGTTAGAAGTATATCCTCCACGTCAATAGAAGAGGTTATAGAAGCGATGAGTGGTGGGGTTGGGAGGGGGGGGGGGAGGGCGATGAACTCCCGTATCTGAAAAGGTTGGGAACCACTGCCCTCGAGTTATCTAGCAGTCAGAAGGTAAATCACTTTTAACAACCAATCACAGACAGCCATTCAAATCGATGTGTCACGACAAATCTAGTTTCGTTCACAATGTCACGATTTAGCGAAAGAAACTGTAGCCTAGCACTGAAACGTCAAGTCGGAAGTAATGATGGCTTTACTATATATAGCAAGATTTTGATATTAGCAGTGTCGTGTGTCCGATTGTGTTGGCGATTTGTGATAAAATTGTTTAATTCCTGAAGTTGTTGCATTCAAATAAATTCCGTTACTTGTGATGTGAGGGAACATGCTTCTTCTTGTACATGTGGAATAATACGGCATTTGGGATCTATCGGTGAGTTTTTTACGTTGTTCATATATTTATTTTGGTTGTTGCATTTAATAGGAAAGTTGCACTGTACTCTTCTAAAGCCATAGACAATGCAATTTGTCTAAACGATATTACGTCAGGAACGGTGTTGGGGAATATGCCTGTTAAAATAATAATGGATGGGTAAAATTTAGACAAATTGGCATTTACATGAACACCTGCAAAATAGTTATGACATGTTTTGTATTAGACCTATCAGCCTATAGGTCTTGTTTTTTGACGTTTCATATAGTATGTCTGTGAGGCATTATTAAACAGTATGTTAAGGATTGTGATTTCTAATTGAGATACAAGTACAGGGCTATTACAAATGATTGAAGCGATTTCATAAATTCACTGTAGCTCCATTCATTGACATATGGTCACGACTCACTACAGATACGTAGAAAAACTCATAAAGTTTTGTTTGGCTGAAGCCGCACTTCAGGTTTCTGCCGCCAGAGCGCTCGAGAGCGCAGTGAGACAAGATGGCGACAGGAGCCGAGAAAGTGTTTGTCGTGCTTGAAATGCACTCACATCAGTCAGTCATAACAGTGCACGACACTTCAGGACGAAGTTCAACAAAGATCCACCAACTGCTAACTCCATTCGGCGATGGTATGCGCAGTTTAAAGCTTCTGGATGCCTCTGTATGGGGAAATCAACAGGTCGGCCTGCAGTGAGCGAAGAAACGGTTGACCGCGTGCGGGCAAGTTTCACGCGTAGCCCGCGGAAGTCGACGAATAAAGCAAGCAGGGAGCTAAACGTACCACAGCCGACAGTTTGGAAAATCTTACGGAAAAGGCTAAAGCAGAAGCCTTACCGTTTACAATTGCTACAAGCCCTGACACCCGATGACAAAGTCAAACGCTTTGAATTGTCGGCGCGGTTGCTACAGCTCATGGAAGAGGATGCGTTCTGTGCGAAACTTGTTTTCAGTGATGAAGCAACATTTTTTCTTAATGGTGTAGTGAACAGGCACAATGTGCGAATCTGGGCGGTAGAGAATCCTCACGCATTCGTGCAGCACATTCGCAATTCACCAAAAGTTAACGTGTTTTGTGCAATCTCACGGTTTAAAGTTCACGGCCCCTTTTTCTTCTGCGAAAAAAACGTTACAGGACACGTGTATCTGGACATGCTGGAAAATTGGCTCATGCCACAACTGGAGACCGACAGCGCCGACTTCATCTTTCAACAGGATGGTGCTCCACCGCACTTCCATCATGATTTTCGGCATTTTTTAAACAGGAGATTGGAAAACCGATGGATCGGTCGTGGTGGAGATCATGATCAGCAATTCATGTCATGGCCTCCACGCTCTCCCGACTTAACCCCATGCGATTTCTTTCTGTGGGGTTATGTGAAAGATTCAGTGTTTAAACCTCCTCTACCAAGAAACGTGCCAGAACTGCGAGCTCGCATCAACGATGCTTTCGAACTCATTGATGGGGACATGCTGCGCCGAGTGTGGGAGGAACTTGATTATCGGCTTGATGTCTGCCGAATCACTAAAGGGGCACATATCGAACATTTGTGAATGCCTAAAAAAAACTTTTTGAGTTTTTGTACACACATCAAAAAAAGTTTTGCATCACCTCGGTTCCAAGAGTTCCGGAACCTTTAAATACAAAGGGAATAGAGATCAACACAAACAACATTTCAGCTCGTTTTATTGCTCATGAGACCCACACATTGCATGTTGTACCATCATACAGCTAGACTTTCAGCATTTGTGGTCCAGATTGCAGTACACACCACTACCTCTAATACCCAGTAGCACGTCCTCTTGCATTGATGCATGCCTGTATTCGTCGTGGCATACTATCCACAAGTTCATCAAGACACTGTTGGTCCAAATTGTCCCACTCCTCAACGACAATTCGGCGTAAATCTCTCAGAGTGGTTGGTGGGTCAAGACGTCCATAAACAGCCCTTTTCAACATATCCCAGGCATGTTCGATAGGGTTCATGTCTGGCGAACATGCTGGCCACTGTAGTCGAGCGATGTCGTTATCTTGAAGGAACGCATTCACAAGATGTGCACGATGAGGTCGAGAATTGTCGTCCATGAAGACAAATGCCTCTCCAATATTCTGCCGATATGGTTGCACTATGGGTCGGAGGATGTCATTCAGGTATCGTAAAGCCGTTTCGGAGCCTTCCATGACCACCGGTGGCGTACGTCGGCCCCACATAATGCCACCCCAAAACATCAGGGAACCACCACCTTGCTGCACTCGCTGGACAGTGTGTCTAAGACGTTCAGCCTGACCAGGGTGCCTCCAAACACGTCTCCGACGATTGTCTGGTTGAAGGCATATGCGACACTCATCGGTGAAGAGAACGTGATGCCAATTCCGTGGGGTCCATTCAGCATGTTGTTGGGCCCATCTGTACCGCGCTGCATGGTGTCGGGGTTGCAAAGCTGGACCTCGCCATGGACGTCGGGAGTGAAGTTGCGCATCATGCAGCCTATTGCGCACAGTTTGAGTTGAAACACGACGTCCTGTGGCTGAACGAAACGCATTATTCAACATGGTGGCATTGCTGTCAGGGTTCCTCCGAGCGGCAATCCGTAAGTAGCGGTCATCCACTACAGTAGTAGCCCTTGGGCGGCCTGAGCGAGGCCTGTCATCGACAGTTCCTGTATCTCTGTACCTCCTCCATGTCCGAACAACAAGCTGGCTTCAGAATTGGGAAGAACTGTACCTCTCAAGTGTTGAAGTTAACGCAGCATATCGAAGATGGTTTTGAAAGGAAACAGATCACTGGAGCAGTGTTTATCGACCTTACAGCTGCATATGATACTGTCAAAATCGACGTCTCCTCATGAAACTATACAATGCTACTAATGATTACCAGCTTACCTGCTTCATAAGAAATCTCCTTGAAAATAGAATTTCAGGGGAAAAGAAGCAGGTGGAGATCACAGAGGAACGGATTACCTCAGGGAAGTGTACTCTCTCCGTCATTGTTCAACATCTACACCAATGGCCAGCCGCTACCTGTAGGAACACAAAGCTTTATCTATGCAGATGACCGTGCCATCACCACTCAAGACTCCTGCTTTGACGCTATTGAGCAGAAACTATCTCATGCACTTACAGAGCTGTCTGCTTACTACAAGGAGAATCAGCTGAGTCCAAACCCCAATAAAACACAGACTTGTGCCTTCCACCTTAAAATAAAATGGCAAACAGAACCCTTAAAATCACTCGGGAAGGAACCACATTAGAGCACTGCATCTCACCAAAATATCTTGGAGTTACCCTCGACCGTGCTCTCACTTACCAGAAATCCTGCTCGAACACCAAGCAAAAAGTGGCAGCCAGAAATAATATTATAAGGAAGATAACGGGTACTACCTGGGGGGCACATCCTAATACTGTGAGAACCTCTTCCATTGCTCTATGTTACTCTGCTGCAGAATATGCATCCCCAGTATGGTACAAGTCAACCCACGCCAGGAATGTAGATACAGCTCTAAACGATACCTGTCGCATTATTACCGGATGTCTAAAGCCTACTCCTTTGGATAAATTGTACAGTCTTGCTGGCGTTGCCCCTCTTAATATTTGTCGTGAGATTGCAGCAAAAATTGAGAAGAAGAAGAAGAAGGCGGTAACATCTAAAGCTCACCCTCTGTATGGATACAAGCCAGCTACTTCGAGACTCAAATTAAGGAAAAGTTTCCTCAGAATTACCGAGGCTCTTAAGGGGACACCTCAACAATCCCGAATCCATCTATGGCGTGCAAGCTGCAATCGCTCCGAAGAATGGCTGACACCTAGTGAAGAACTACCACCTGGTCATATGGAGAAATGGAGTACCTGGAAATCTCTGAACAGATTACGGGCAGGCGTGACAAGATGTAAAAGTAACCTGCAGAAGTGGGATTTCGACATCGAGTCCTCATTGTGTGAATGTGGTGTAAACCAGACTACGTCTCATTTGTTGCAGTGCAGCAGGTGCCCTCAAACATGCACAGTACAAGATTTGCTTCAGGCGAGAGAAAATGCACTGGATGTCGCTAACTTCTGGGCAAAAGTAGTATAGACTCTTGTTTGTTTAGTGTGACTTTGCATTGTACATTGTACTTAATCCAGTAAGAGTTTTAATGTATACATTTATAGTATTAATGCTTCTGATACAAATAAATAAACCTGCGATTATTACAGACCGCGATCGTTTGTGCATGACTATATTATAGAAACAAATTGGCTGCTTTTGTGACGAAATGCTTCTCTGGCAAGTTTATGGGAAAAGCCTTGGTTATAGGTTATTTTGGGTGGTGACAACTCAATAACAGAAATGAGCATTAAAAAACCTTCGAAACGCATTGTGTTTCGTCAGATGTAATTTATTTATTTATTGGCCTACCTCAATTTGGCACGCCGTACATACGAAAATATTTTAATTTAGGGTTACAGTTATGACATATTTTTAAAATTCCGTTTCGGGATCTGTAATTCGCCTATATAGTTGGATTACAGATGACGTTACGCGTCATAATTAATTTAATTTTATATTTATAAGACATTGTATCGAAAGCCGTAATTGACCTATATAGCTCAATTAAAGATTTTGATGCAATGTTTTATTAATATGAAATTATAATAATTACGATGTGTATCGTCATCCTGTAATTGATCTTCATAGGCCAATTATAGATTTAGATGCGTAAAATTAAAAATATCAACTGAAATTACGATGTGTATCGGAATCGGTAATTGACCTATATAGGCCAATTACAGAATTCGATGCGGAAATTGTAAAGTATAACGTTAAATTGTGAAATTTTATTCCTCATCGGAATCGTTAATTGAGCTATATAGGTAAATTATAGATTTCGATGCAATGTTTTTTATTTACGAAATGAAAATAATTACGTGTATCGGAATCTGTAATTGATCTACATAGGCCAATTATATATTTCGATACGGAAATTTTAAATATATGACGTGAATTTGCAAAATTGTTTAATGTATCGGAATCTTTAATTGAGCTATATAGGTAAATTATAGTTTTCGATACAATTTTATTCATTCACGAAATGAAAATAATTACGATGTGAAGCGGAATATTTAATCGACCTACCTAGGACAATTAAATATTTCGATACGGAAATTTTAAATTAATGACCTGAATTTGCGAAATTTTTTATTTATCGGAATCATTAATTGAGCTACATAGGTCAATCATAGATTTCGATGCATTGGTCGTTTCGAGGCTTTTTGAGTTTCCCCACCCAAAAACCCCTATTACCCAGGCTTTTCCTGTAAGCTTGCTAGAGGAGTGTTTCGTGACGTCGTTGATGACGTCACGGAAGTCGCCATTTTGTTTTAGGGGAATTTTATCTGCGGCTGGATCGCTGGTTCAAGAGAAGAGAGAGCCATACAATCACATGGTACAGTAATGACTTGACCAGGAAGTCGGTGGTCGACTATATACTGTATGAGAAAGAATTAAATAAGAACATCACAGACCTCAAGGTTATACCATCGGAGAACCTGGATAGCGACCATCGATTGCTGGTAATGAACCTGAGAGGGACTGAGAACCAGGAATGTCGTATAGGGATATGGAAACTGGAAGAAGGAGATAGAAGGGTCGAGTACCTCAAAATGGTAAAGGAAGGAATTCCAACAGATGAAGAAAGAGGGGTGGAAGAGGAATGGGCTAGTTTTAAGAAGACACTAGTAGGTGCAGCAGAAGCAGTATGTGGGAGGACAAGTAGTAAGAAGAGGTGGAAGGAAACACCATGGTGGAATGAGAAGACAAAAGATACAGTAAGGGAAAAGAATAGAGCCTTTGGGAGGTGGTATCAAAATAGGACGGTAGAGACAAGGGAAGAGTACCAGGAAAGAAAGGAGGCAAAGACAGTAGTTGCTGAGGAGAGAAGAAAGTGGATCGAAGAGTGGACAAAGATGATGGAGGATAGTGAAGGTACAAAAAACTTCCTGAATGGGATGGTCAAAAATAAGAGGCGGAAGGATCCTACGGGTTATGTTAGAATGGTGAACAAAAGGGGACAAGAGATAGAAAATAGGGAAGAACTGAAGAAAATGTGGAAAGAATATTTTGAAGAACTTCTGAACCCAAGTGGAAACCATGGCGAAGAGGAAGATGGACTGCAAACAGAAAAGGACTTAACATGGAAATGGAAAGAAGTGGAAGATGCAGTGAGGAAGATGAAAGGAGGGAAGGCACCGGGTGTGAATGAGTTGAGTGTGGAGATGGTGAGAGCAGCTGGAGAGGTGGGGATACAATGGTTGTACCGAGTGATGAAGACAGCATGGAAGGAAAGGAAGACCCCAGAGGACTGAAAAAAGGGAATAATTGTCCCGATCTTCAAGAAAGGTATTAGAACAGAATGCAGAAACTTATCGGGGAATAACACTGATGAGTCATTGTGCAAAGATGTTCGAGAAAGTTTTGGAAAGGAGAATTAGGACAAGGATAGAAGGAGGGATGAGGGAAGAACAACATGGCTTCAGAGCAGGAAGGTCCACAGTGGATTTGATTTTTTCTGTAAATCAGTTACAAGAACAGCACTATGAGTATGGAACAGATCTACTGATGGCCTTCCTGGACATTGAGAAAGCATATGACAGTGTATGCAGAAACAAAGTATGGAAGACCCTGGAGGATAGAGGAGTAGAAAAATGGACTATAAGGAGGATAAAGGAGATGTACAAGGGAAGTGTGAGCTGTGTGAAAGTGGGAGGAGAGAGATCGGACTGGTTGGAACAGAGAAACGGCCTGAAACAAGGAAGTGCACTGTCACCGTTACTTTTCATTGTGGTGATGGATGACAAAATGACCCGAGTGGCACAAGTATTTGGGGAAGGAAAGATGAAAGCAATGGTGTTTGCAGATGATTTGATGATTTGGGGAAACAAGGAGGAGGAGGTACAGGAACAGTTGGACATGTGGGAAGGAATAATACAAGGATATGGGATGAAATTTAGCATAAATAAGAGTGAGATGGTGATCACAACAAAGGAAGAAGGAAAGAACCACAATGGGAATAACAATTGGTGGGGAACCGCTGAAGAAAGTGGAGAGTTTCAAGTATCTGGGAAGCCTGATACAAGATAATGGAAGAAATAAATGAGCGGGGAAGACTGGCAGAAGCATTCCGGAGGAGTGTGAGAAGCATGTTACGGAGCAAGGATGTCCCTCAGAACAGCAAAACGATCATATATCGGACGTAATATGTCCCTATCCTGACGTATGCCTTGGAGACCTGGGTTATGAAAGGAAGGGAGAAACGCAAAATACAGGCCAGTGAGATGAGGTTCTTGAGAAGCAGTATTGGAGCTACAAAGATGGACAGAATAAGAAATGAGAGGACCAGAGAATTAATGAAGGAGGAACCATTACAGGATGGTATAGAGAAATCTAGACTTAGATGGTATGGACATGTAAAACGAATGGAGGAGAAGAGGATACCCAGGAGGATATACGAGACGAAGTGGGAAGGAAAGAGGCCGAGAGGCAGGTGGCTAAAGGGGGTGGAAGAAAGCGTGAAGAAGAGAGGAGATGACTGGACAAGGGCGGAGGCTGAGAGGTGGTGGGAAGACAGAAGACGTTGGAGAGGCTTGTGTTCCAAACAGACCCGGCCAGTGGCTGGAAACTGTGCAAGATGATGATGAATAAGGAACAGGGCTAACATGGTCATTTTCATGTCATATTATACTGTCATTCATTCATTTCCGTGTCCGGTCAGCATTTCCAAAAAAACTGCAGCTGTGATGGCCTTCTTTCTTTCTCTAAAAACATCTTTGATTGTGCATGGGTTGTCCAGGAGATGGCAGATTAGTAGGTGGCTTGGGTCTTTTTCAGCTCCACATTCACATGAAGGGTCTGCGTCTGCTGGAAGGATCCCCCATTTTTAAATGATGTAATTTAGCACATATTTCCGGAGATGTAGTGATCATGATTAATAATTTCCATTACTAGTGTCCTCCAGAATGTGGAACAATGTATGAAAATCATATGTTATCCAAGTGGAAGTGTACAAGCTAAGGTCGGTTCTTATTCAGAATTAATGATTTACTATCGGGTTGTGTGCGTCCCATGTGTGCATACTACCCGCCTGGCTCTATTGCTACGTGGGCTGTATGCGATGCCAGGGTCTATCGTCTAGTTTATTTGTTTAAAAGCACTTTATAAACAAAGAAATTTCCATTGACATTTCGAGAAATGAAAGACTTTTCCTGTACAGTACTATTGAGACGATTTGGAAGATTTTGGTACCAACCACACCTTCTAACTCCCTCTGGTTTAGGAGCTTGAGTTTTGTGAAACATACACCTTAGCGTATTATATAATAAGACTCCCTCATTCCAATGCATTTTTCAGAATCAAATTGAATTGGCAGCATTAGCATAGGAATTTTATTGTACAGGTTGCGCTATGATGAACTGGATACTGGGTGGACGAAGGGGGCTTATGGAAGGGAACACACCCCCGACAGGAAATTGTCTTCCTCCTGTCATGGATAACTTGTTCAGCACCTAGGCACTTGTACATCTAAATCGCCGAACTGTAATATTTCTAAAAACTTAAATCTCCGTGTAGTCACGGAAAAATGAAATGTACTAAAAAATAATAATGTCAAGCTAATGTAACATTGGCACAATGTATTTGTAAGAAGTAGGTACAGGTACCTCTATCATCTCCTCTTCACTGGCTGCCCGTGGCACTGCCGGAACATTCGCACTTGCTGTGCCCAAGGTTGCAGGATCAAATCCTGGTGCAGGCAGCTGGCATTTGAGGATGTGCAAATACGAGGGAGCCGCGTCGGTAGATATACTGGCTCGTTAATGATCTCCTTCGGGGCAAAATTTCTGCATCCCGGCGTGTCAAAACACCGCAGTAATTAAAAGGGACGTAAAACCGATAACATTATTATTATTTCAATTATTATTGCAGTAAGATCCTTCTCTAAATGACGGAACTTGGCAGGCGGATTGCGATGAGTCATGGCCAGATAACTATCATGTACCGATGACAAAACAGTGGGTCGGGAAGCTCCGGATGCTGTCATAGCATTGATTGCATAACTTCAGGAGTAATCCCATTCATAATTGGTCCATATTGACTATATACATAAAACTACAATCGATAGATGCTATCAACGTTTGATCGCACACGGATTGTTGCTTTATGTCAACAAGGACTGTCATCAAGAGAAGTTGCAAGGGGAATAGGCCTAGTCGTGAGCCAGAGTGATGTGGTAAGGACCTAGAATAGTTTTCAAACTCCAGATAGTGTTCGTGACTTGCCCCGTACTGGTCGCCCTAGGGCTACAATGGCGGCAGACGACCGGTATCTGCGACTTCTAGCCCGCAGGAACCCCGACCAGACTGCCACCAGGATAAACAATGACTTTGTGAGTGTCACCGAGAGATGTGTCAAACCAGACTACACAACAGACTACACAATAACTCTCTGTATGCTAGAGGGCCATGGAGAGGCCCGGCCCTTAAAACCAGACACCATGCAGCATCGTACAGGTGGGCCCAAAATCACCAAGAATGGACTATTGGAAATTGGCACAAAGTTCTCTTCACAGATGAATGCTGCTACCAGATGACCGTCGACAACGTGTGTGGAGGGAACCTGGTAATGCTGCACGCCAGAGTCATTCCGTCAATTGAGTACAGCAAGGTGGCAGATCAATGATGTTCTGGACGGGTATCATGTGGGGGGGGGGGGGGGTTCGGACACCATTGTTGCCCATTCAGGACATGTTCAAGGCTCCACAATACAGGGATAACACCCTCCAACCCATCGTTCAACCGTTTCATCAGCATTTCATGGAAGAATTCAAGTTTATGGATGACAATTCCTAACTAAGCCCATCGTCAAAGATTTCATAAATCATGCCGGTATTGCAAGATTGGATTGGCCTGCATGTTCTCCCGATATAAATCCAGTTCAGCATGCTTGGGATCAGTTGAAAAGTGCTGTGCGAGCACATCTTGACCAACCACGAAATATACGGGAGTTAGGCAGGATTGCCATCGAAGAATGGGAAAAATTAGGCCAGCAGTGATTAAATGACCTCGTGGGCAGTATACCACGTAGGGTGCAGGCTTGCATTCATGCAAGGGGTCATGCAACCCTTTATGGAATGAGGTTGCTACACCATATGCTTACCTCAAGAAACATTTTTTGGGTTGTGTTGAACTACAAGAGAAGCGATTTGTTGGGTTTTGTTCGTAAATACATCGGAAGATGGTTTACTTTATCAATATCAGTTCACTATAGTATAGAATGCCATAGAACTTTAGTTTGGTGGGTGATGCTTATTTTTTATGTATGTAGTTTTGTTTGTCCACTTTAAGCCCTTATATTGTAGAAATGTAGCGGGGGGAAGGGGGAGGATAGTAGAGGGATTAGTTAGGTAACTTAGAGGTTTGGTGCTGCGTCACGCGTACATTTTTAAACTTGTGCAATTTCACCCCATAGTAAGGGGCTCATGTTGATTTTTAATATTCAGAGCACCCGGCGGCGCAGCTGTGTGCGTTAAATCTCTCACCACGACCGCGATGGAGAGTTGTATGATGAAGTCCGGCGATCGGAGGTTCGAATCCCGGCACTGACAGCGGCCATCCTGAGTGTTTTACACGAGTTTTTCCACATTCTCTTATCGGTATGGTATCTTAGGTTAGGTCCAGGGACACCTACCCCATTCTCGATCCTAGTAATTACAGTTAGTCTATACATACTTCTACAGTCACCACAAAGACACAGGCTTTCAGGCAAATTCAACACACACCCAGTAAATGCACGAGGCCGATGACCAAAGTTGTCTCAAGCCCGTAAAACTAATTAAAACTATCTCCAGAGCTTCTTTTCCTTAAGGTCTGGACTGAATGTGTGCTAAGTTTCAGGTACATCGGTTCATTCCCCTTCCCTTTCTCTAATAAATTCACATCTGCACTTTGGTTCCAATTCCGGTACACAAAGATCATAACTAGAATGCGTTTACAGAGCGACCTACGTGAACCATGTTTGAGATCTTGGTGCTGGGTCAAGGAGGAGGACAAGAGGGTTAATGTTCTAGGAAATACCCATAGGTCATTTAGTGATACACTGAGTTGTTTCCAGACAGTTAGGATGTTGGAGATTTCATTAGGGATTATCAAAGTTCTTGATAAAGAACGTGGGCAAATACTGGTAATCTATGGGAGCATGCTGATAACTCGCACAAATCACTATGATTAATGAACTTAGACTGTTCTTCGGATCATTTCAGATATCTGAATTGGCACAGATCCTGAAATGAGCTTCAACTCGAAAATGAATTCAAAGTAGTTGACATAGTATGGATGTTAACATCCATATGGCTTGCATTTACTGTACTATACGGCCCTCAGCTGCGAGGAATTTTACCGCGTGACCTGTGTCACATCAGTTGACAACCTGACAGCGACTACCACTACTACAAAAAAAAGTCAACAACCCCTGGCACTATACAGCCCATGACGGGCTAAGGCCGACCAAGCGACCGCTGCCCAGCCATTCGGCCTGCAAATATTGGGGTGACGCGTGATCAGCGTGTCGGGTCCCCTCGGCCGTTAATCTTGGATCTTCGTGATCGGGGCGCTGTCTCACTGTCAGACAGCTACGCAATTGTCCTCACGAGGCTGAGTGCACCCCGTTCCAACCCTCACGTCAGTTTTTAAATCCCTGACGGAGCCGGGGATCGAACCCGGGGCCTCCGGGCGAGAGGCAGGCGCGCTACCCCAACTCCACCCCGTAGTGTTGGGGCCGGCACCACTACTACTGTACTACTAACTGCCCAGGAAACATTTACTTGATGAAGTTTACAGTGAAATTGCTAGTTCAGACTCCTTTCGACACCGCTGAAGATAAACGCCTACTCGGTAAACATTACTGTATTCGGTAAAAATTACTTACAGCCAATGTATACTGAACTGATTCAGCCTTCGCGCCGAATGTTACTACAACAGAATTTGCGAACCTTTCCTCGTCTAGCGCTCAGCTGCGCTCAAAATGCGTTCGATTCATTCTTGACGTTCGTAAAGAGGAGCATATAGCAGCATAACATTCAGCTGCAGTGGCTTAAACGAAATGAACGTAGATTGCTGGCAATAGCATTATTGACCGTAGATATTCTTAATACACTAGTGTCCAAAAGTTAAGCATAATCACTAAATGAGGCCATACCGCCTGATAAGAATGTCAGACGGATTGCCGAACAAACGGAAGCTGAATCACACACCATATGTCACACAACTTTTCCAAAATAACAGTGTCAGAAATGTTCTGATAGCTAAGGTACACCTTTGACAAGAACTAACAAAACTTGGCAATGTCTTCCAAAACAAAATACGCTGTTAATGGGGTGTATGGTTACCTGTAACGGCCACAAATGCTTCGCAGCGACGTGGCATGCTCTCTATCATATAGTCCAAGGGCTCTTGTGGCAGTCGATCCGATTCCTCTGAAAGGGCAATGCAAAGGACTTGGAGGGTCCTTGGTGGAGGCATGCTATTCGCCTCCCCAATGTATCCCAGGCATGTTCTATAGGATTCAGATCCGCAGACCTCGCTGGCCAGTCCATGCGATGAATGTCTTCCCCAGCCAGAAATTCATCCACAGACCAGCGCGGCTGTGGTCGGGCATTATCGTCCATTAAGGGGAAGTCTGGACCAACCACACTTCTGAAGAGTCCAATATTTGGTCTCAGTACCTCATCCCTGTATCTCCGAGCGTTCAGATGTGCAGGTCCTTACTGTCATTCAGCATGATGCCGCCCCACACCATGACGCCACCACCACCATATTGGTCCCGTTCCACGATGCTCCTGCGGTTGTATCGGCTACCCGGTTCTCTCCAGATTAATGTTCGACGGGAAACGTTCTGCAAACTGAAGCGGGATTCATCTGTGAAGAGCACATGCCTCCATTCATTCATGGTTCAGTTTCGACATTGACGGCTCCACAGTAAATGGACCCGTCTCTGTACTGGAGTGAGCGGGACGAACACCGCTGGTCATCTGGCATACAACCCTGCTGTTTTGAGCCTCCGGTATACAGTTGCCGGGAAACGGCAACCCCTGAGACGGCTGCAAGCTCCGCCGACAATGTCTTGCAGATGCACTCCGATTTCGTCGGGCGGTTAAGGCCAGATATCGGTCCTGCTGTGGGGTGGTTACTCTTGGTCCACCTGGTACTGGCCCACGACTAACATCTCCTGTGTGTCGAAATCGTCTCCAAAGCCTGGAAATGACACTTTGCGGCACATTCAAGGATACGGCGACTTGGGTCTGTGTCTGGCCTGCTTCCAGGCAGCCGAGTATTCTACCCTGCAAAACGGGGTCCAAATGGCGTCGTTGTGCCATTATGTTGTCACGTTCACCACGAGGCTACACTCCGCACACTATACTACAACAGGGCAAACACGACTGAGGGAATATGGGGCGCAGGCACTGGCTGTGTTTCTTGCTGTTACGACGCTAGTCAAAGCAGGGAATACTCCTTTCCTATACCGAGTGAACCCGTAAAGTTGGTAGGTGCATTTATGTCGTGCGATTTGCGGTCTATTTCCTGTTGCCCTGCTTGTTCGTAACTTATGCTTAACTTTTGGACACTGGTGTAGAAATCCCCATCATATCTTTACGATGGATTTTGTCGTATGAAAACATTTACGGAGTTCACAATGCAGATCCCTCACCATCGTACTTTTAAATACAATAAATCGTTTACTGTATTTGTATAATCTGCATGCGTATGAGAATTCACATCGTTCAGTACTCAGGAGACGTCTTACCGATGTATTATTGGGTGGTTATTAATATATTAATATAAGGCCTTAGCAAGCACATCATGAGATTTAAGTTTAATACTTAGTTTATAGGTAATTATTTTAAGTACCTATTGTTATTTAATGTCATGTTTTGTAATGTATTGTCAATGTAATTTAATATAAAAGAGCGGATTGCATGCAGCAAATGGGGCTTCTTAGCCCTATGCATCTCTATCTCTTAGTATAAAACAGTCCCCGAATTTTGGATGTTACGGGTAATCTCGATAACCACTGGAGGGATTTTAATGCGGGTTTCATCATTCTGTAAAAGATATCTCGAGGAAGGTTTCTGTAGCAAATAATTTATTTATGATCAACAATTTCAGTGAAAACGTAAAAAAAAAACTGGCATCCGTGCGCTTTTAAAGCTTACGCTGGGCAAACCGTTACAAATATCTGTATACTATGAGTGTAAGAATTGTTCACCGTGAAAAGTTCTACAAAAATGTGCCTGACAGCATATCTCTCTCTATCTTCAATACATCGCCCACTATGAATGTTTTTACGTTTTCATTTCTTCCATCAATCTCCATTCAGTTACTAGCTTCGAGACAGTTTACGAGTTGGCTGGCAAGCGAGCCTATCACTGTAGAGTCATGTCGAGTTAGGACTGCAGAGAAGAGTTGATGTGTTTGGAGTTTCCCTGGAAGTGCAACTCGTCACTTCGCCTGTGAACGTTTCGTTCCGCAGTATACACAGTCAAGTTTAGACTGGACGGAAGGGGGCTTTGTGATTCATGCACCTCGCCATTCTTCAATTACGTCTGACAAAAATTCGTAGCACATGCTATCTCAATGATAAATCCAGTCAGTGATTTTAACCCATCATGTCAAGACGGAGAAAGGTTAGGCCTACAGGCTGTAGTTCATTGAAATCGAAAAAAGTACGCTTATCACGTAATAATGATACTGAGCAACAAATAATTTCTCGATTGTCACAAGAGAGAGAAAAAAGAAAGAATTCACAAAGACAAAGGGAGTCATCCCCGAAGTTCCTATGACACAGGGAAGAAATGTTCATGATGTGTGGTCCGATAAAGCGAATTCTGCTATGAATTAAGATTCATCCATAAATTTTACAAATGATGCTACAGTTTCTGGGTTGCTAGTATAATACTAAAATAAACCATCAATCACATCCTCACTCACTTTCCCTCCCCGCCCGACAGGGATCACGAGCTGGGGGGCGTATAGTACACAACACGACCTAATAGCTGAAAATCCTCATTTGACATCAACGTGGTTGTGTAAAATATAATACTGTACCGTACTGTACTTCTATTCTGCCCGCAGTGGGTCTTACCAATATAGGACGAGTTGGCCATTCAGAGAGGAAGACGGTGATCAATAACAATAGCTCCAGGGTTAGAGCATCGGTCCGAAAAACAACTGAGGGTTTCAGGTTCGTGTAGGCCTACTGGCAGTTACCTGGTGATTCCAAGATGGCGCCTGTGCAAAATTTCAAAATTATAGTTTTACTTGTGTCCTAATCAAGCGGTCGAAGTGACAGTTTGTATAATAAACCACCGTAATAATCATCTACTGGTACAAACTCAAACTTTTAAACCAGAGGGAGTTAGAAGGTGCCGTTTGTTCCAAAATCATCCACATTGTCTTAATAGTAAAGGAAAATCTTGCATTTCTGGAAAAGGCAACTGAAATGTGTTTTTTTAAATAAAGATTGTTTAAATAAAAAAAGAGCCAATAGCCCTTGCCAAAGGTTTGTCGCGTCGAGCCCGTATAACAGTAAAGCCGGGTGTGTGGTATATAGACATGGGTGCCCACAAGTAACCGATCGTAACATATGGGCATTCAAAAGAAAGGTAATTACTCTCAGCAGTTAGGAATAGTTTCAAATCAGTCTAGAGAAGTATGTGAAACTCGTTTCTAGCAGGTGCTCTTAAATTCGCCTGGTGGGCGGTAATAGGAACAGGGGTAGGCGATATTAGGAACCCACTCTTGGCAAATTGTCTTGGGACACTTTTTGAAATTTTGTTAATTAACTTAAACTGGCATAAATTATGAAGTGAATCGATCTCTGGAAACCAAAGCAAGATTGTTACTAATGATATTCATTTAGTTCCCCGTTTGATTTTCCAACCCAGGAGGTTGCCTTACAGAGAACTAGTTAGGGTAGGCGATATTTGGGACACTCACCCTACTATTAATTCCTAATATACCCACCCTGTGTAGCACGTCTATCGCAAGTTACGTACTTCCCCAAAGCGTAGCCATGCGCGTTGAGCAGCTGGAAGTTCAGAGATCGAATGTTTGGATCCTGCCCCGGTCGTCGTGAGTGGTCTTTCCTTTGTTTCTGGCACTCTACATCCAGGAAAATTCTGGGATTGTAATTTATTTCAAGGTGCAGAGGTGAAGCTGCTTGCCCCTCACAAATGTGAACCAGGGACGATACCCGGTCAATGCATGTGAGATTTTTGAAGTAAAATGTCACGTCCTGTGGTTCGGATTCCACGTAATAATAGAGGTCCCGTGGCTTATGATCGAGAGATTAATGGCCACATAAAACTAAAAGCTTTCTTCTTTATTTCAAGTTCCGAGGCGCATAACTTACTTCAATCCTAAACCCTTACAACGCCGTTGCAGCCATCACTGAAGCACAGGTTATCAGACAAATACAGAATACTTCCAAGCACACTGGGCTAATGACCAATGTGTCTCCAGCTTCTAAAATGAATTAACAAGAAGTTATCCAAATCATGGCATTGTTGTTTTCTCTTGGTCATGCTTTGCCCAATATACTCTTGTGGCCTTGCCAGTCCTGTTTTATTTGTTACTATTTGGTAACTTCCTGCTGTGATTCAATAACATTGTCATTCGTGCCATTTGTGAAGTTGGGAAACTACGACGTCTATTGGATACTAGCTCGGTTGTGCCCGTCGTTGACTGACTAATGTATGAAACTTCTTCAGTTAGCCTATATACATGGTGGCCACTACTCCTGGAAAACTCCTGGATTTTTATTGGGTCTGGTAAACTCCTGGAAAATGACAAAAAAAATGAAAACTCCTGGAAAATAGCCAATGTTAATTAATTATAAAAATCTTTACATCTTAAATCATACTCCCGCTGCGGTTTTGGGTGAGCACTCTTATCATTAGCGAAATAAATTTCCTCAGGCTACCTGTTTCTGTGTGGGAGAACACCCGATAGTATTTTTGTAAAACATATTGAGTATAGACAACTTGATTGCAATAAAATTGCAGGTGGCATTTTTTTTGTCAAAAAGACTTTTTTAAAATAACAATTAAATTATTTGTGTGTAGGCTTGCGTATCAATAACGCAATCACCACTGATTTTTGTCAACATCTGTATAAGTAAACCAATCACAACTGCTTTATAAAGCCCGCTCCCCCCGACTTGCGCCTATTTTTAAGTATGGAAAAATGGAATTACTCCTGGAAAATTCCTGAAAAACTCCTGGAAAATAATTGCCCGATTTGAGTGGCCACCCTGTATATACTGAAACTCTTTTAATGGTATGTCATCTCCCACCAATTGAGGTTGAGGGTAGACCGTCTTCCCCCACTCCTCGATTTTTTATTGCATCATGCAAGCTGTGGGACTTGCTAATAATTGCCCATGAGCAGTAGTTTTGAATTTGGTGTGTTTCACAAAGATTTGTCAGGCAATTAGTGTAACGTTTCTGGAAACAGTAGCACCACAGTGTCATTCGAAACTGCACTCAGAAAAACGCGATTGCGTAGTGAGGTGGAGGACGAGGGAGGGAAGAGAGACTCCCTACACACAGACGTCATTTGTTGCTATAGCAACCTGCTTACCACTCGGCAGAATATGTTTGCCCGTTACTCACTCACAAAGTAGAACGAGTGGACACTGTTCGGAAGTTGGTGCAATGTTTTTGGGAAGGCAGATAATCGGTATGTGGTAAGAAGACACCCCCTCACTTAGCTGCGCCGAACTCAAGACGATTTCATGCATAGGTTTTAGGCATTAACAAGCAATGTTGACATCACAGTGAACGAAGAGTGACTGTTGTTGCCGTTTCCCCATCACTGAAGCGTGGCTGGAAATCTGTGTGTCCAGAGCAGTCAACTTGACCTTGAAACCTCGCCACATACCCTCTGTACTCCCTATCGAAATGTTATCACTGGCTCTGCTCTCGGTAGCTACATATCTCTGCCTATAAATTACTTCAGGACTCCATACAGTACACGCATTGGAACTGTGTTCCGACAGCCATGTCAGGACATGTCACCTCGTGATATTCTCAGATCAGCAAGTTCTCACACCTGGTTCCCCCAGGGGCTCACATCTAGTGGGGCGACCACGGGACCCCAGCTGAGTCCGGCATTGCTTCCACTTACTTGTGCCGGGCTCCTCTCCGTCTTCTTTCCTGTCGACCTCCCTTGGTCAACTCTTGCTCTCTTCCGACCCCGACAGTATTAGGTTATCCGAGACCTAGGGAGTCTTTCACTTTCCCGCCTTAATTGCCCCTTGTCTCTCTTTCCTGATACCCTCCTTCTGTGAGGGGTCAACCTTCTCTTTTTCTTTTCCTTTTCCTTTTACCTCCTGCCTTGTGCTCAAGGCCCTTAAGGAGGCAGGGTGTATGTAGCCCCACCACTTATGGTGCACCGTAGATAATGCTACACCCTGAGGGGCTCACGGCTGGTGAGTTCGGGAGATGGCGACCCCCAGGGATTCCTGAGCTGGGTCCGTTTTCCCCTTTTGTCCCTTACCTTTGGGGCGGACCTTCTCTCTCCCCTCTCCTCTTCTCTCCTCTCCTCTCCTCTTTTCATTATATTTACTTTCCTCTTTAAGATTCCCGCACTGTTTTTGTTACTTGGTTCACCGTGTATCTAAATTCCCTTCTAGCGATTTTTAAGGCATTTTTAATCTACGTTGCTTTTTGTATGTTTTTTCGATCTAAATTACATCTCGCGATTGTTTTCAATCTCAATTGCATTTTGTAAAGATTGACAATCTAAATGGCTTTTTAGTAAGTCTTTCAATATGGCGGAGGGACCTTTGTGAGTATTTTGAATTTCAATTGCATTTTGTAAGTATTTTCATCCAAAACCGCATTTCGCACGAATTTTGAATCTAAATTGCATTTTGTTTGGCGGGCATTTTGCACATATTTTGATTCTCAATTGCATTTTGTGGGTATTTTGAATCTAAATTACATTTTGTCAAGTATTTTCAATCTAAATCGCTTTTTGTAAGTATTGTCAATCCACATGAGTCCTTTGAATCTACCGTACATTGTGTAAGCATTTTCAATTTCAATTGCATTTTGTAAGTATTTTGAATTTCAATTGGAGTTTGTGAATAATTTGGATTGGAACTGGGATATTTCAATCTGAATTGCATTGTGTATTTTCAATTTCAATTGCATTTTGTACGTATTTCCGATCTTATTTGCATTTTGTAAGTATTTCGACGCTACATTGCATTTTGTACGTATATTGAATCTAGCCTACGTTTTGTGGGTCTTTTTCAATCATTTCTTTTTGTGCATCTTTTCGTTCTAAATTCCCTTTTGTAAGACCATATTGTGAGTTGTTTCCCTCTGAGTTCCTTTTTGTACGTATTTTCCGTCTCAGATAATTTTGTTCTGGTTTCCTTTTCATTATAATTTTTGCTATCACCCAGATCATTAGGGGCCGATAACCTAGATGTTATGCCCTTTAAAACAACAATTATCATCATCGCACCTGGTATAGCGACGTCAAGAGAAGGATACGGATTGCGCAACTGACTCACTGCCGGGATTCGAGGCTTCCTGTTGACCCTCTCACCCCTTTGTCTCTATACAGGGTGTCTCAAAAAATGTACTAACACTTTGAATGACTATAAAATGTTTGTCCTTTATGCGTTCATATACCATTCATCAGACTGCGATTAAACATTTTCAATACATCGCCCACTATAAGTGTTTTTACGTTTTCATTTCTTCCAACAATCTCCATTCAGTTGCTAGCTTCGAGACAGTTTACGAGTGCAGCAAAGCACCATCTGTACAATCCAACCATTCCTTGCTATTTTGGAAAATATACACTCAAGAGGATTGAAGTTATTGGTCTAATGGTTGGCACTAGGGGTACTATAACTTCTAAAGCAACATTCACAGGTTGTGTGTACCAAACAGTCTGCCTAAAGAATCTACAGCATTTCTTCAACATCACCTGCACCAACATGACTTCCCTCGTGAGCTTGTACAGTATATCATGTTGAATGAAACTCTATTGCAGGCAATAAGTATGGCACTTACGTTGAATGGCGGCGTCGGTGGCGTAGTTGGTAACATGCTGAACTGCTGTGCCCAAGATCGCGGGTTCAAACCAGGCCAAAGTCGTCGGATTTTTTTAAGAGCGTTAAAATCCTACAGTATGCCTTCCTTCGGAGGGGAAGTAAAGCCGGCGGTCCCATGTCATAGATTTATGGCATGGCATGTAAAAGATCATTCCACTAACTAAACTTGCGTGAAGCTAAATTTCTAGGATAGATTTCGTTGAAGCGCTCTATCAAAGTTCCAACGTTCACCACTAGGTGTCAGTGACATCTGGTAGCAAAAGTTGGAACTACTTGAAATTGAACGTAACTTGTAGCTCACCCCATGTGTGTCCGCTTGAAGCAGCTACAGCGTCTGGCGAGCCGAACATGTCCTCGGACACTCCCGGCACTAAAAGCCATACACATAATAATAATATGTTGAATGTATTGAATTTTGTGTGTGTATTACACTTTGTCCTGTGCAGCAGTCCATAACTGTCTTCAAAATAAAATAAATTAAATGCACCTTTAGGAATGAAGAGCAAGAACTGGAAAAAGTCTGAAACCATTTCCCATATTTTGCCTGGAATTTAGAATGGTCCATGTGCAGTCTGCATGCCCAGATGTGCCTGCGAGAAATAAAATGCCATATGCTCATTTTTTTTTTATTTTTTTATTTTTTTAATTGACAAATGGTTATATCAGCTGATTAGACTGTAGGCTGTTACTTGAGCAAGAGTTGTACAAATTAATTATGTGAGGAAATGTGCTGTGAATCCATCTGTGGCTTAGCAAAGTTGTCTGGTTTTTATTTTCCAGGCTGGCCGTAACTTTGCTGAAGACATACCTATAGCTTACATCAAAGGGTTGATGGGTGTTCATCCTCAGTCCTATCTGTACCGTCTGCCAGCCAAGTCCCGTCTGCTGGAAGGTATCAACATTCCTGAAGAGTTCGATGCCAGGGAACAGTGGCCGGACTGTCCCACACTTAGGGAGGTCCGAGATCAAGGATCCTGTGGCTCTTGCTGGGTAAGTTTCACAATGCTATTTTCTCTTGTCAAGACATCTCTAAAACTGTAGTCTTATCAGAAACAACTTCTTGCTTTGAATGTTGTTCAGGTCAATGAAGGGTATAACAACAACAACAAATAGAAAGCAGATAATTGTGTTTCTACCCTAACTAGAACAACTTGGTACCGTAATCCTATAGATGTGTAGTTATAATAATGAAGCATTTCTCCTGAACATTTCAAGAAGCACATCGCCTGAGTCGGTGAGAATAGAACTGTGTGGAGACGACCCGGTGAACGTATGCACAACCAATACTTCCGAGACCGATCATGTATGGTCGCCGAACCCCTCTTGGGTACATCCCAGGGTATATGGCGGACATACTGTGCCCGATAATCTGGCTTTGGATTGGGTGGCCCGCAGGGGCGTAGCTACAATGGGGCAAGCGGGGCCCCCGAGGTTAGGGGGACCCCAAAACCTAAAACAAAAATTATCAATAATAATAATAAATAAATTAAAGTAGTACTATTGTCCGTCCAGAGTTAAGAGTGTACTGTAGCTCTTATGGCACAAGCGTTGCCACGTCTAGCGAATGTAGAAGGGCAGCTATTGTACAGCACTCCACACGAGTAGTACAGCCCGCTGCCGGACTGATTATCAGCAAGCTCCTCATCCGGGCAGAATGTCGATCCTTCGCGCCATTATAATCTGCAACCTTTTACTATAATTCCCATAAGAATAACAGCATTTGGATGAACAGTTTTTAATAAAGATAAAGACTGAGTTATTCCCCTAATGAGTGGGGGATCCGAGGATAGTAATTGATTTACATAACAATGTTTAGAACGGATTATAAATACTGCGACAATTTGCTATTTATTTACATTGGAATTTTAGTTACGTACGGTATGGCTATGACAAATCAAATGACATGAAAGCTAACCTGAGTCATCCGTTAGATACGGATCAAGTTTAATTCGTAATATGGCAATATATTCTCCAAGGTCAGCCTGGGTCAGTGACAGGATACAAATCATCTGTCGTAGCGACACCTACACAGATCCCAGTGAGTCACTTTTATCTGCAGAGGCGAGGAGAGTACCGGAAATAACAAGTAATTTTGTTCTTATCATATGATACTTCACATATTATTACACGCGTAGATGAAAGATTTTTTTTTACAAGTAGCTTTACGTCGCACCGACACAGATACGTCTTATGGCGACGATGGGACAGGAAAGGGCTAGGGGTGGGAAGGTAGTGGCTGTGACCTTAATTAAGGTACAGCCCCAGCATTTGCCTGGTGTGAAAATGGAAACCCACGGAAAACCATCTTCACGGCTGCCGACAGTGGGGTTCAAACCCACTATCTCCCGAATAATGGATACTGGCCGCACTTAAGTGACTGCAGCTATTGAGCTCAGTATGATAGATGAAAGAAAGAAAGTTATCAAAAAATGCAGTGGCACAACGTACATTGGCAAATGAATGGCAAATACTACAGACTGATGTGGGAAATTTGCGACAATCTGTTCTTTAAAATATTTCTCAAAACAATCATTATCCATTTCATAATGAGCCTTAGCGGTTTATTTTATACAAAACTACAAGCTTCTCATTCGGCACAAATCGCGTAATTTAACTGCATGACAGTTCTGTTACGCACATTATTGCAGGTGAGTAGATAATAATAATAATATCAACACGGGTTTCTCAAAAACTTACAGCAGCGAGAATGGGAAGTTGTCATCCCAGAGACTGGGAAATTCATAAGTTAAAACACAACACAATTATGTATAAGACTGCAATCTTACCTCCAGACAACGTTATTCCAGCGGCCCAATTCCCTGCAAGTCATCGTCAAGCTGCTCATCTTCTTGTTAACTGGACATTTCTTCTTCCGAAGAGCTGTTTCCTAACCTAATTATGAGAGCCTCTGGGTCATCTTGGAGATTATCTGCAGTCCACATATCTGCCTCAACCGTCTTCACATGCTGAACATCATCATCTTGAGCAGTTTCCAACCGCTGGTCGGGTCTGCTTGGAACATAAGCCTCTCCATCGTTTCCTGTCCATCCACCATCTCTCGTCATTTACTGTGTCCCAGCACACTCCTCTTTCCTCCACACTCTTCTTAACTCCTTTTGCCCATCTGTCCCTTGGTCTTCCCCTTGGCCTCCTTCCCGTCATTTCCATTCCAAACATCTTCTTCGGTATCCTCTCCTCTTGCATCCTCCTCACATGTCCATACCATTGTAGCCTAGATCGCTCTATTCTATTTTGCAATGGTTCCTCTCTTACCATCTCTCTTACTCGGTCCATTCTTGTTACTCCTCCCCTACTCCTCTGGAACTTCATCTCCACTGCTCGTATTTTATTCTTGTCCCTTTCCTTCATCACCCATGTTTCTGAACCATATGTCAAAATTGGCACAAAGTAGGTCTTGTAGATGATTCCTTTACATTTTTGTGGTACATCTTTATTCCATATCATCCCCCTAACACTCTTGAAAAATCCATCTGCGCACCTTCCCCTCTCATTTATTTCCATCCTATTGCCTCCCTTTTCTTCAATTATGCTTCCCAAGTACTTGAAGCATTCTACTTTCTGCAACTGCTGTCCTCCAAGTGTTATGCCCATATCCAGTCTGTTCTTCTTCCTCGTTGTGATGACCACTTCACTCTTTTGTGCTGAGAACTTCATCCCATATGATAACACTACCTTCTCCCACTCATCTAATTGCTCTTGTACTTCTTGCTCATCCTCTCCCCATACCAGAAGGTCATCAGCAAACAACATTGCCTTCATTTTCCTTTCCCCAATGCTATTTACCACTTTTCGTATGATTTCATCCATCACCACTATAAATAACAGGGGTGAGAGGGCACTTCCCTGTTTCAGACCACTCTCCAGTTGAAACCATTCCGTTCTCTCTCTTCCCACCTTTACACAGCTTTTGCTTCCCTCGTACATTGCTTTCACTCTTGCCACTGTCTCCTTGTTCACTGCTTTTGCTCTCATTGCTTCCCATACCTTGTTTCTATTAATACTATCATATGCTTT
Source organism: Meconema thalassinum (assembly GCA_946902985.2). Lineage (NCBI taxonomy): Eukaryota > Metazoa > Arthropoda > Insecta > Orthoptera > Tettigoniidae > Meconema > Meconema thalassinum. The sequence continues at coordinate 132,814,193 of OX336396.1, forward strand.
CTCAATATCCAAGAAGGTCATCACCAGATCTTTCCCATATTCATAATGGTGTTCTTGTAGCTGTCTTACTGCAAAGATGAGGTCAACTGTTGATCTTCCTGGCCTGAATCCATACTGTTCTTCCCTCAGCCCATCTTCAACTTCTGTCCGAATTCTTCTCTCCAGTACCTTCTCAAATATTTTGGCGCAGTGGCACATGAGTGTAATTCCCCTGTAGTTCTTGCATTCCTTCCTACTTCCCTTTTTAAATATGGGTATTATTATCCCTCTTTTCCAGTCCTCTGGTATTTTCTTCTCCCTCCATATCACTTTCATTACTCGAAAGAGCCACTGGGTTCCTATCACCCCTGCTGCTCTCACCATCTCCACACTCACTTCGTCTATTCCCGGTGCCTTTCCCCCTTTCATCTTCCTTAATGCTTCCTCCACTTCTTTCCATGTCAATTCCTTCTCTGAAATGTCTTGGTCACTGTCTGTTTCTTCCTCCACAATGTCCACTACGCTGGTTTTAGTTGGATTTAGGAGTTCCTTGAAGTATTCTCTCCAGATAACCTTTACTTCTTCCATATTTTCGACCTCCTTTCCATTCCTGTCCACCATTCTGACATTTTCCCCTGTATCTCTTCTCTTTGCCTTTATCATTCCATACAACACTTTCTTACTGCCATCACAGTCCTCCTCCATCATTTCTGTCCATTTCTCCAGCCATTTCTTTTTCTCTTCCTTCACTACTTCTCCTGCTTCTTTCTTCCGCTCTTGGTATTCTTCTCTTGTTCTGTCTGTCCTCTGTTGGAACCATTTCCTGAATGCTTCATTTTTCTTTTTCACTGCTTCCTTAGTTCTGGGGTTCCACCATGGTGTTTCCTTCCACCTTTTCTTTCCACTAGTTCTGCCACACACGACTTCCGCTGCTTCTACCAATACGTCCTTGAACCTATTCCATTCTTCTTCACCTGTTTTTGGATCATCCTTCGGTAATTTGTTCCTCACTAATATCTGGAACTTCTCCTTATTTCCAACCTCCTTCAGCTTCCATGTCCTTATTCTTCTTTCTTGGTTCTCAGTTCTCCTCTTTTCCTTCAGTCCTCTCACTTTGGCGACCAGCAGACGGTGGTCACTGTCCAGGGCTTCTGAAGGTATTACCCTTATATCCGTGATACTCTTCTTTGTCTCCTTCCCGCATAGAATATAGTCCACCACTGATTTCCTAGTCAAATCCCTGCTGTACCAAGTAATTTTATGGCTCTCTCTCTTCTTGTACCATGTGTTTCCAACCATTAGCCCATTTATCTTGCACAGTTCCAACAATCTCTCTCCTTCCTTATTCCTGTTTCCCCATCCTTCACCACCAATCACTTCCTCAAAACCTCTTCTATCAGTTCCGACATGGGCATTTAGGTCTCCCATGACTATCAGGTCTCTCCCCGCTAACTGCTTCTGCAACTCCTCTTCAAACTCGTCCTTCTCGCCTTCTGTGCATCCCACCTGTGGTGCATAGACTTGCAGAATGTCCAGGTTTCTACCTTTCACTGTGATTCTGGCTCTAATTATTCTATCACTTACCCTCTTTACTTCCTCCCTCAGCCCTTCTCTCACCACCATTCCCACTCCATTTCTGTTCCCCTCCTCATTTCCTATCCAGTATAGCTGCAAGCCATTTCTCAGTTCTTTTCTTCCTTCCCCTCTCCATCTAGTCTCTGCCAGTCCGAGTACATCCAGTTTTCTCCTCTCCATCATATCCACAATCTCCTTCACTCTTCCCGTCAATGTTGTTATATTCAAAGTTCCGATTCGTAGTCCATTTCCATAGCCAGGTCTGCTTCCTTTAGATCTGTCCTTTCCGAGGCCCGTTCCCGTTTTAAAAGCAGTTTCATATCCACTACTGGCTTGCTAGGCCTAACGTAGCTTCACCATAACCCTGGCAAGGGGCCTGTTTTTGGTCCGCGAGAGGTATTTTATTTCCCTCAAACCCTCCGGACAAGTCCGGCGAGCCCCCCTATCCGCCACCTGGGACGCGCCCGATAGAGGAACAGGCAAACCCCCACGAGCACTCCAATTTTCTTCTCTTACACTTTCAAACCCTTCTTGAATGAGCTTCTCCATGTCCTTTGTTTTGAAAGTAGTATTCTTCATACTAATGTGATGTTCCACCTGAGCCCTCACAAGTTCGATCGGATTTAACTCACAGTGATAAGGTGGCAGTCGAAGAACTGTATGTCCCATTTCCTTAGCCATTTCGTCAATGACGTATGCATCATATTTGTATTTTTCTTTAGTGATAATTTTCATCAAATCTATCTTCAGCATGTTCTCACTGTACGCAATACCATGTGATTGAAGACACTCCCGCATACGTTCTTTCTTCATGACTTAGTAGGTAATTTATCTTTCTTTTGGCTGTGGTAGGAAGCATTGTCAATGACTACTACTGACTGAGGTGGGAGATTTGCGAGAATCTGTTCTTTAAAATACTTCTCAAAACAATCACCATCCATTTCATCATGAGCGTCAGCAGTGTTTTTCTTGCATAAAAATACAAGTTTCGCATTCGGCACAAATCCGCGCTCGTTACCTGCATGCACTAACGCAAATCGTGGCCCTCGACCTGTAGGCGCCCTCAAACCACTCGAAAGTCCCGCTAAAAATTCCTGCCGCGGACTGTTTATGGACTTGTCAACCCATGTCTTTAGCACTGTTATGCCGGTATTAACAAATGATTCGTCTGTATAAACAATGTTTCTATTTTCATTTCGGAATTTCTTCACTTGTGATAAATACCTATGGCGCCAAGACACAACATCGTCTCTTTCAATCAACTTTGCTTTGTTTCCCCTCCGTTCGTAAATAAAATCCATTTCTTTAAGTAGGTCATGGAGTGTTGATCTTTTAAAATCTCTGAGATCTGGATCTTTGTTGAAAGCCGACAGAACAGAATTTAGTGTGGGTGGGCGATTATTAATGAAAAACTCGTGCACTTTCCGTCTAACTGCACTCCGTACAAAGTCATTGTATTTCAAAACCCTGCTGTTTCGCCTCGTTGTTTTCGGCGTTCTCTTCTTACCTGGAGACACGAAAGGGCCCTTGGTAGCCTCGGCGCGAACTTTAAACACCGTGGTTCTTGAAACGCCGCATGCTTCAGCAGTTTCTCTCGCAGTCCAGTCCACTTTTTTCTCCTGATTCTTGGTCTTTATATAATTGTAGACGTTACAAACTATCTGTCGTTCTCTACGCCTTAAAACTTCCCCAGGTTTACGTTTCGCAAACGGAACATCAGCCATATCTTTAATGCCACTTACTTATACCTAAATCACAATTATTTTTATATTACACAAAATGATCCTTACACTTCAACACTGTTTCAAATATCTTGGAGAGAACTGGACTCGTGCGTTCAGTGTAGAGCCAAGACACGTACTACAGCGTGCGCGCTGTTCCATCCAGCGCGCAGACACTGCTGTCAGATACATTACAAAATCATGTTGCATATCAAGAAAGTAAGAATTACATATCATTAAATGAATGCTGAGGATCATGCACTCTCCACCCATGACCATTAACCTATTAAATAACGTAGCGAAAATCCAGTTTTAAAGACTTAGAAGTCATCAATTCTGGGAGAGTCCGCTAAATGTAAAAGCCCATAAGATCCCGTAGTACACTCTTAACTCGGGACGGACAAATAGAAAACAAATTTGAGAGTTCAATTTAGTTCAGGGGCCCCAATTGTACGGAACTAGGCCTACGCGTCTAAACTTGTGTTTAGAAACTAGTCACGTTCAGTACAATCTGTATGTAAGATATATCCATCCATTTGTGTGGTATTCTATGAGCATATTTTGAAAGCCGGGCGCCCGACGCAGGTGCCGGACAGACAATGCATTGTTCCACATTCAGCACATGACCATGACTCATCGTTCCACCCCTTTCCCCTCCACTGCGACATCACACCACAGCAATGCATAGTAGCAGTAGTGTAGTTGGTACGTCGCCACAGCGGTTCTCAGTTAAATGGCTGAACTTACTATCGGATTTTTTATTATGGATACTCGAGTTTAGGCCTTAATTACAACCAAACCAACAGACCGATTGGAAAACTAATTATACCAATATTTTCCTTGTTTAATTCTGCGTTAGACGATATAAGCCAATTATTTTCAAGTTTATTAATTATTTATTTATTTGTGGTTGTATGAAAAATTGTCGAGTGTTTTTGACGTCTTTTCTTGGAACCGCTCACTTAAAACTATATACATGGAAAACTACTTGGCTGAGGGTAATGACATTTTTATATGTGATAGGCACAAGCATTGTTAGTGCTAATATCAAGTTTCATTTTTTTCAACAACCCGATAAAAAGTTCTTATACTGTTTCTGACGTAACGTTTTCTCAGCCCAGGATAAACGTACAGCAGGAAACTTGGTCTCATTTTGAAGCTCTCATTCGTGATTATCGGAAACTACGACCACTGTAAACGTACAGTGTCATGACGAATTTATGAAGAGTAATATTAATCGAAGTTTTGTGCGTTCCGGCCCGTGCGATTAAAAGCGGGCGAGCCGGTGAATTCGAGTGCAGCGTTTCCGGGCAGTTGTGTAATGGAATGCTAGTCACCTGGCTATGTACAAATGCTATTTTCAGTCGTCCTGTTTACTACTTATATGCCACATCACATCTCGTCCAAATGCCTAAGAGACCACCATTGTCTGAGGGCGAACTTGCGCCAACATATTACAAAATGGTAGAAGTATGGAAGCAATGAATGTTTTATGCCGAGAAGCCTTGCTTACCGTTGCTCCTGAACTCTGGAAACAATGTATTAAACACGCTAAAAGAATTGAAGACCACTACTGGGAGATAGATGGCCTGTCTGAAAATGTCCCTCATTTCGAACAGGTCATAATTAACATGAATGCCAGCAGTTCTGATTAATCGGAACAGAGCCATTCTTCAGACGAAGAATACTGACTGAATTAAATATTGTAAAGATATTATGTAAATAATGTAGATAGCCCATGTAAAAATTGTGTAATCTGACATTTCCAAATTAGGAAGACAAACCCCTTTTAAACCTACCATTCAAGGTCTAAAGCCCTTATGTGAAAAAAAGATGGAAAATGAAATTTGTATGAGGAAAGAAAATAAAAGGTTGAAAGGAAATTAAAAGCAGTGTTCTTTCGTTGCGAGCCGCGACGACTGTAACTTAACGCTGCCTGGCTTGCATTGTGCTGTTTTTTAATGACGATATGAAACGTACTTGTGAATGTGGAGCTAAAAAAAGGAAGGATGAAAGAAAAAAAGAGGAGACGGTTCATGCTTGTACTAAATCGTAAACTGCATGGATGCACCCTCAAACTCAATCAGGGTTAGAGTACGTATCAGTCCAGAAACAAGATCAAAACGAAGTAAATGAAAATAATGAAGGTAAGAAGAAACCGAAGTTAACTATCTTGTAAAAGAGTTATAAGATATTAAGCAAAGTAAAATTATTGCTATTAAGAGTTCCATTAACAAATTTGGTCGGGACGTAATATTTTATAACAAACTAATATCATATTACGTTAATATTATAAATAGCATACAAAGGGTGATAACAAAATCAAACAATGAAGCGGTTTGCGAATTGCAACGGTTGATTCACTTCACTTGGACTGAGCACATTTGTCTGTTTCTTACTTCACTATAAAAATCACACTGTAGCGGGTATACAGTATGCATAGTTTCAACGGATGACTATCATTGGTGACACAGTCTTTTTGTCTAGTTAACCAACAAATAATCAGTTAGTTGGCTTAGTTCAACAGTTAGTTGAATCTGTTTCTACAAATAAAACACTGCAAACAACTATAAACCACTACACTAAATTTGATTGCTCAATATTATTCACTATGTATTTTTTTCAGATATTGACGCTCACCAATAATCTGAAGTACATAAAATCGATGTTCCGACCACTCATAGTGGCCTTGCATGTCTTGATCAGCCAGTCGATAATAACGACGCAATAAGCTTGACTGAAACTGGACACGCTGAAAATTATGTTTTGGAAGACAAAATTGAATTTCCCAGTCCCGTCAATAATCCAGAAATGAAAAGGTTAATCATAGCATCAGGACTTTGTCAACCTCGTGATCCCTTTCCAAAACAGCCTGATGGACGAGGCAGTAAAAGATCATTTTCAACTAATTACTACATTTTTGTATCAGGTTTTGAGATGAAATGTAACAGACTCTGGCTTTGCTATTCGCAAAAGTTAGACTGTGTCTACTGTCAACCATGTTGGCTGTTCCCACAACATTCAGAGAACACTTTCGGTTGTACTGGACTAAACGACTGGAAACATCTTTCTGATAGAATTAAAACTCATGAACAATCGGATGACCTCATATTTTCTTGTGTTATATTTGATAAATGGAGGAATGACTAAACAATGAGTGATGCTTTAGAAAAACAGTTAAAAGAAGAGAAAAATTACTGGAGGAACGTTCTAGAAAGAATAGTTAATGTTTCATTAACTTTGGCCACCTGTAACCTTGCTTTCCACGGAAGAAGTAGTAAAATGGAAGATCCAAATAAAGAAAATGTTCTTGTCTATGATAGAACTTCTGTCTGACTAAGACCCTGTACTAAAAACCCTTTTGCTAAAGCCAGCAGGAAGTGTAAACTATTTAAGCCCTAGCATCCAAAATGAAGTTATTTCTTTGACGCAAATTAAGTACTGAAAGAAATCAAATACGAAATACAAAGCTCTCCATTTTTCTCTGTTATTATGGATACAACTCAAGATATAAGTAAAGTTGATCAGTTAAGTAAAGTTTACAGTTACGTCAAAGTGGTAAATGAAGAAAGAAATAAACCCAAAGAAATAAAGATTTGCGAGAAGTTTACTTCTTTTACAAAAGTTGAAGTTCAAAGTGCATTTGGTTTGGCAAGTAAAATAGTGAAATCTATTAAATATAAAGGTCTTGAATTGAAAAAATGTCGTGGCCAAGGTTATGACGGCGCAAGCGTACCGTAATGAGTGGAGTATACAATGGAGTGCAGAAAAAGATTCAAGAAGTTACGCGACATGCATATTTTGTACATTGTGCAAGTCACAATTTAAATCTGGTGTTGAAAGACGCTGTAGAAGCCAATCATGAAATATCACAGTTTTTTGAGGATGTACAAAATGTCTACAACTGCAAACATAACGTTAAAAACACTCAACCCAACAAGAAGGTTGGGAAGGTAGGAAGCAGTTTTTTCTTTAAAGGAGAGGTTTGGCGATGTATTAAGAGAGCTGTCCAAACTTATTTTGACAAGTAATAAGGCAAAAGAAAGGAATGATGCAATAGGATTGAAAAGAAAATTGGAAGTTTTGAATTTGTGCTTCTGTTAGTTGTACAAACAAAGATTTAGAAGCAACTGAACATCGTATCTAGATGTCTCCAAACTGAAAATATGGATATTGCTTCAGCTTTTGATCTATTAGGTGTTACAAAACTAAGAAATTAATTTGAGGACCTTGTAAAAGAAGCTTCAAGTATGGGCTCCAAGTGCGGAATACCTTGCGAGTTATCTGAGATAAGACTAAAGCAAGTTAAAAAGCATTTTGATGAACTGAGTGTAGACCACCGATTTCTCAATCCTGAAACTAGATTTCGGGTATCTGTGTTTTACCCCATGATTGATACAATTATGGCTCAGTTAAACAGCAGATTTGAAGGCATGAAGTCAGTTATTAATGCCTACAAAGTTGTTCAGCCTTATTTCTTGATCAATGCTTCAGATGACGAACTGATTAAAGAGGCAAAAGGTTTCGCCGATACTTTTTCTGATGATGTGTCGCCAACATTTCCTGCACAAATTTCCAGCGAGCGTGCATCCTTTTCCTCTGAAATTAAGAAAATGTCAACTGTTAAGCAACTGATAGACCTCCTCTACATTGTAAATCACATTCTGGTTGCAAGCTATCCTGACGAGTGTACTGCTTGTTTTATGTTCTTGACTGTACCTATCACAGTGGCTAAAGCAGAAAGATCTCTCTCTTTCCAAGCTGAAAATTATCAAGTCCTACCTAAAAAGCAGAATGAGCCAAGAACGTTTAAGTGGATTGGCCCTTTTATCGACCGAAAACTAAAGAGCTCGAAAACGTAACTTCTCACATGTAATTAACATGTTTGCAGATGCAAAGAGTAGGAAAAAAGTTTTGTGTAATTAGGTTAGTTGATAAGTTTATTTGTTTTAAATAGTTTGTTTAATAATAATAACTCAACCAAAAATTGTAAACAATGAGTAAAAATGTATAGATTTATTTTATTTCAAGTTATTTGTATAGTACATTTATAATTTTGAGCTTTTGACTTGCGTGTATTTTATTTTTAAAGCCTAGTACTTCATAGACGATCCTATCTGTTCCCTTTAGTTTTCTACTCTAGCTTCATTATTGTCAGTAATAAAAGAACAAGTTTTCTTCTCTTTCTAATTGATATTTGTGTAGACGTAGTTTTCATATTACGATATCAGAATTTCACATATTGGAAAGCTATAGAGGCCTGTTTGCCTTGGCACAGGCTAGAGTAAAATGTGGCTTTTCACCGATGTCTCAGTCTCACTCATGGCTGTGATTATATGGAAGCTACTGAGGTATGGACGGTGCTTAGTAATGACATTCGGGGCACAGTCAGTGCCTGTGATTGCTGTGAAAGGTACTACTCATAGGGTTAGTACTACCGTTCTGACTCAGTGAGGAAAGCAATGGCAAACTACCTCACTCCGCTTCTTGCCTAGTACGCCTCAATATAGCCCTGCCTTGGGTTTTTGTGGGTATCTACTCACATAACCTAACGGCGGTACTTTTTAGCCTATTTTCAATTTTGAAAAAATAGGCTTATGAGATCACCTTTTGTCCGTGTGTGTGTGAGGTGTGTGTGTGTGTGTGTCCCTAATAACTTTTAAATGGCTGGAGCGATATCAATGAAACTCGGTAAGTTCATAGTACTATTCCGGGCGACCTCGACCGTGCCCTTCAAATTTTGTTACGTCCCACCAATCCAACATGGCGGCTGTGCGAAATATTTCACCAGCATTCAATATCTCCGAAACTATTACCGATATCACCCTGGAATTTATTACGTTGATAAAGGGAACTACTAGAAGTTCACCTATGTGACTTTTGAAAACCTGGTAATTACAAAACCAACATGGCGGCCACGCGAATTTGCGACATTTAAACAGACGTTTCTCGCGATTTAACCACCCAAACACAATAAAACTTGGTACAGTATATGTTTATACACATTGTAATGCACCGACATCTAACTTGGTTCAATTGTTTATATAACCACAAGATGGCGGATGAGCGAAATATTTCACCGGCATTCTATATCTCTGAAACTATTAGCTGTATCATCCTGAAATATTATACGGAGATAAAGGGCACTACTGAAAGTTCATCTATAAGACTTTCAAAAAGCAGTTAACTACCAAACGAACATGGCGGCCAAGCGAATTTGAAAATTTTAAATAGACCTTCCTCGGGATTTAATGTTCCAAACGCAATGAAATCTGGTACAGGAAATGTTTATACACATTGTAATGCACTGGTATCTAATTGAAGAGCTCGTTTCCAAAACTCACTAAGTCAGTTTTGGACGAAATTGAGATATCCGTTAGATCTTGTTCGTAAGGTGTAGACCTATGTATGTTACTAATATTTTATTCCAGAACTCACTTTGTCATCGGGAATTGTAACGTAGGATATTGCATTTTTTTCCAAAACTATACTAAGTCAGGCCGTGATGTCTTCCAAACTCTGCTAAGTCTAATGCGCATGCGTACGAGCAAGATCCTGTTTCCCGCCAGGCCGTGATGTCTTCCAAACTCTGCTAAGTCTAATTCGCCTGTTTCCCGCCAGTAACCTCTTGGCTGATTCATGTGTCGTATGTCGATGACCTGTGTTTAAGAGAAAGTTTCTACATTTTAAGAAAGTGTACAAGATGAATGACTTTGATTTAGAAGGATTAAAGAGTCCTCTAGAAGATTCCGGTCGAAGCAGGAAGAGAAGAAAAGATGTAAACACCTGGGATAAAACAAAACGCAAGAATGCAAGAAACAGTTCAAGTGCTCACCCTGCATCTTGTATCGCTTGTAATCATGCTGGAAGACCGAACTATACATGCAAGGTAGGATTGTTGAGTCAAGAAGACATCACTCATTTCCGTGACAAACTGTATGACAACAAATCAAAAGTAGAGCAAGATAACTTCCTTTTAAAATATATTGTAACAAAAGAACCAAAATCACATCGACCAAGAAATGTAGGCAATCCCCGTGCTAGGTTATTAACAAAATATTTTATACGGAGGAAAGCCGGCCAGATTATACGAGTTTGTGCTCAATCTTTCTGTTCGGTAACAGGAATGAGTAGATTCAGATTGAATCGTTTATCTAAGAACTTCAATGCTACAGGTGAACAATGTAAAGAGAACAGGGGCGGTGGTCATATTAAAGCCAAAGACATGGAAACTGAGGTTTCAATTGTTAATTTCATTAAGACATTGAAGTGCAGAGAAAGCCATTATGGGAAGGCAAAGAGCGTACGAGTTTACATGGACCCAACACTTTCCGTCAAGAAGATTTGGCGATTGTGGAGAGAGGCCAGGGTAAGTGCTTCAAAATCAGTCGCATCTTATAGCAAATTTCATAGAATTTTCCAAACACGATTCAATATCGGGTTTGGGCATCCGAAAACCAACACATGTTCATACTGTGAAGAATTACAAATCAAGATACAAAATAATTCTACATCACCAGCCGAAAGGGCAGACCGGATGGGATGTTACAGATTGCACAAATTACGAGCCAAAAAAAATTATGAAATTTTAAAGCGAGAGGAAGATGAAAATGAAAATGAAAGTAGCATTTGACATGCAACAGAACCAGCCCCTTCCCATGATTAGAATTTCCGAGACTTTTTATGCTCGACAGCTTTGGTTGTACTACCTAACTTTTATAATTCATGAAAACGTCCAAAATGTGGAAAACACATTCATATATTCTTGGACAGAAGATCAGTCTGGAAGAGGATCGAACGAAGTTGCATCAGCCTTGCATAACTTCCTACACTGTCTTGAAGAGAGGGTTCGTCAAGAAGCAAAACCAGAAGGCATTAAATCTCAGAAAACATTGAGACTGTTCTCAGACTCGGCCACAAGTCAAAACAAGAACTAGACCATCATGGGCTTCTTGCTAGATTATGTAAACAAAAGTGACATTTTTAATAAAGTGGAACACATATTTCCCATCAGAGGACACAGTTTTTTGCCTCCGGACCGAGTGTTTGGAAGAATCGAAAAAGTGTACAGAACTCGTGAAAAACTATTAGAGCCACAAGATTATCATGCTGTTCTGGAAAAACAAGGAGCTGTTAAACTTTTAAAGAGAGATTGGCGGCTACTTGATTTTAAAAGGAGCACCAATAATATAATGAAAACTAAGCTCCCATTCTTGATGAGGGAGCAGCGTGTTCTTCTGTACAAAAAAGGAAAGAAAGAAGTGTTTGCCAAGAATACCTACAATGGAGACTTCAATGCATACGAAGTGTTAAAGAAGAAATCAGTCCATTCTTGGAGGAACTCATACAGATTGGTCCATGTAGTAGAGGAATGCAATAAAATATCTTCAGAGAAGAAGAAGGATGTTGCAGCACTTCTGAAGTTTGTTTCTCTGTCCGAACAAGCTCAGTTGTACTACAATAAAGCTCTGAAGAACTTCGGTGATGATGCAGATATGGTTGATCACACAGAAATACACTATGCTGAAGAAGAGCCATTTGTGTAGTACAAAGTTAAGGCTGTGCAAGTGCGTTTGTTCTTGGAATTTATTTGCCATATGTTTGTATTATTTTTTATGGCAGGTATTGGGACAATTTAAAAACTTTTTTCTGTTCCTCATTGATTTTCAAGGGAAGTTTGAGCAATCTAGAATAAATCACTAAAATCCCATTGCTTTACGTGCTTGCTTCCGATCTACCAAATGTGTAACTTAGCATGTGCAAGTAGATGTTTTATTCCAGAACTCACTAAGTCTGTAGTTCTGTTCCAGAATTGACCTAAGTCAGGTGACCTAGTTTACTTTTGGAAAAAAATTGGCATTTTAACATTAATAACTTCAAAATAGGGTTTTGGTTCGTTATCACTGTTCTTCATATTAATGTGAAAAACGTCTCTTTACTTCATAATGAAGTAATATTGCCAAAGTAGGCTCCGGTTCAAAAAATGTCTGTCCTGAAAAATCATCATTTTTGACTTAGTGAGTTTTGGAAACGAGGTTTTCAATTTAGTTCAAATGTTTTCATAACCTCAAGATGGCGGCAGTGCGAATTTTAAAATTAAGTTTTTATTTCTTGTATCGTAATCAAGCGATCGAAGTGAAAGTTTGAATAATGAACCTACGCAATAATTTTCCTTCAATGGTATTGACTCGATGCCCTATACATTTAACAATCCAACATGGCGACCATCCGAAATATTCAGACGACTCTGAATATCTACGAATCTATTATAGCAATCAAACTGATTTTTTTATACTCATGGGGGCTATGAACTTAAGTTCACCTATAGGACTTTAAATTACCTGGTGATCACAAATCCAACATGGCGGCGACGCGAAATATAAATATTCACATGGACGTTTCTCGCAATTTAACCATCCGAGTGCAGTGAAACTTGGTACAGTAAATCCTTTTACGAATGTTAATCCACTGGCATCTAATTTATTACAATTGTTTCCATAACCACAAGATGGCAGCTGCGTGAAATTTTAAAATCTCCTTATTAGTTCTTGTGTCCTAATCATGCGATTGAAGTTTGAATGCTACACGTACACAATAATCTTCATGTAACATTACATAACTCTAGGACCTACATATATAAAATCCAACATGGCGACCATCCGAAATATTTAGTCGGTACTCAATATCTACGAATCTATTACAGCAATCCAACTGAAATTTTGTATGTTGATATTGGCAGTTAACATATGTAGGATATACGAAAGTAGGCTGTATAGTTCTTCACGGAACTACTTGTTGAGGATCCAACCAGCCTTCGGGCTGACTACCTAATAGACAGACAGGAAAGCTATAGCTAATATTTATCATATGCCGGAACATTTAGCACAATTTGTGTTTAAATATATAATGGCTCAACGGACAATACATATTTTTCTTTTGAAAATTATATATTCAATGCCAAGGTAAGGTTATAATTGCTTTGGAGTGGAGTTTCGACTCCCATAGTGCACTGGCTTTGCTCGTGACGTGGATACACATGTATCAAATACGTCTTGCAATGGCCTTCCCAGTGTGTACTAGACAGTGTCTTGGTGAGGTGTGCTTTAACCAACTGAAGAGCCCAATTGCACACCGGGGCAAACACTGTCATTTTGTTGAGTTATGCCGGAACATTTAGCACAATTTGTGTTTAAATATATAATGGCTCAACGGACAATACATATTTTTCTTTTGAAAATTATATATTCAATGCCAAGGTAGGGTTATAATTGCTTTGGAGTGGAGTTTCGACTCCCATAGTGCACTGGCTTTGCTCGTGACGGGGATACACATGTATCAAATACGTCTTGCAATGGCCTTCCCAGTGTGTACTAGACAGTGTCTTGGTGAGGTGTGCTTTAACCATCTGAAGAGCCCAATTGCACACCAGGGCGAAACACTGTCATTTTGTTGAGTTATGCTGGAGCATTTAGCACAATTTGTGTTTAAATATATAATGGCTCAACGGACAATACATATTTTTCTTTTGAAAATTATATACGTAAAGTTCTTGTCACAAAACTCGCACTGGTCTGTACTGATAGCCTTTATGTCCGTCCAATACATTGCTGCAATCTTCATGTCGAACATGCCAAGTAACATCAACTTATGGCCGTGATAATAACTCTATAACACAGGTGTCGTACGCATTTACACCAGCATGTACTCATAAGAAATTATGTTCGTCCTTGGCCTTGAATTTCGCTCTATATTTGGACTACATCCAGTTTATCTCTCATAGTTCACTGACCCTGGTGACTGTCACTTGTCTGCTTGTCAAACAAATGCGCATCGCTTCGTTCATATGTTCTATGTGTAAATTATATCGCACTCGGCCCATGCAGTACCGTACCTCGCATAAGCTTAAGACACCACATGTGTTTGCTCACACTTCGCTGTACTAATGACTAGTATTTCACAACGTAATGCATTATGATCTGCGTTATAATATTGCCTCGCCACATTTGGCTTTAATGTTTGTTAATACAGAGCTGTTCACGCAAGAAATAATACTGAGTCTTTCAGCTACATTCCACACAAAAAAAACTATCGGAATACCGCACTGGTTCCAAGTTGCCACGGTACGACTTCCTCTACACACTTGCTTGTAACTTCGGCGCACGGCGATACAAAAGAAAATGAAGTGCCTCTCCGACGTGACGTTCCCACCTAGACTTTTCCTGGAGCTCATTAGCGCACTGGAACCTTCGCCTAGTCATGCTGTCGACTATGTCCATGACGTAAAAGCATCAACCTCAGGTTACTTCCGCTAGCTTTCTTCCTCCTGCTATGCGACCTTGCAAGATCTCTCAAAACCTTGTGATATCGGCGACAATACATTACAGGGAAACTATCCTGGCACCTGTAGTAATAAGCTATGTTGACAATTTCAGCCCAAATTTCACTTTCGTGGATGATAACGCTCGCCCGCACAGAGCTGGCAATGTCAATGCCTTTCTTCAGGAGAATGGTATTCACAGAATGAAACGGCGTGCCTATGCTCCCAATCTCAATTGTGTACAGCAGGTGTGGACATTCATCATCATCATCTTGTACAGTTTCCAGCCCCAGGCTGGGTCTGTTTGGAACATAAGCCTCGCCACTTAGTTCTTTCTTCCCACCACCTCTCCGCTGTCACTCTGGTCCAGTCCTCGCCTCTCTTCTTGACACATTCCTCCACTCCTTTCAGCCATCTATCTCTTGGTCTTCCCCTTGGTCGTTTCTTCTGCATCTGCATCTCATGTATCCTCTTGGGAATCTTCTTCTCATCCATTCTCTTTAAGTGTCCATACCACCTCAGTCTTGATGTCTCAATCCTACCTTGCAAGGGCTCCTCTTTCACCATTTCCCTGACCTTTTCATTCCTCACCCTGTCTCTTCTTGTTACTCCGATCCTACTTCGCAGGAACTTCATTTCACCTGACTGTATTCTGCTTATGTCTCTTTTCTTCATTGTCCACGTTTCTGAAGCATAGGTCAGTATCGAGATAAAGTGGCTTCTGTATAACACTTCCTTGCTTTTTTGTGGGACATCTTTATTCCACACTAAGCTCCTAATGCTTCTCAGAAATGCTTCTGCCTGTCTGCCACGTTCCGTAATCTCTTTGTCATTTCTCCCATTTTCCTCCACTATTCTTCCCAAGTACTTGAGACTTTCCGCCTTCTTCAGCTGTCCACCTCCAAGTGTTATCCCACTCATTGGTCTGTCCTTTTTCCTGGTCGTTAACAGGATCTCACATTTACTGATGTTTAACTTCCATCCGTACTCGCCCACTGTTTCTTCCCAAGCCTTCAGTTGCTCCTGAATTTCCTCCTCCTTGTTTCCCCAGACCATGAGATCATCTGCAAACACCATTGCTTTCATCTTATCTTCTCCTATCTTTCCTGCTACCCGTGTCATTACCTCGTCCATAACCACAATAAAGAGAAGGGGTGACAGCGCACTACCCTGTTTCAGGCCACTCATTTGTCTGAACCAGTCTGTTCTTTCCCCTCCAACTTTCACACAACTCACACTTCCACAATACATCTCCTTCACTCTGCCTACAGACTCTTTTTCCACTCCCATGTTTTCCATTGCTTTCCAAACCTCCTCCCTACACACACTATCATAGGCCTTTTCGATGTCCAGGAAGGCCATCAGCAGATCCTCTCCAAATTCGTAGTGGTGTTCCTGGAGCTGTCTCACTGAAAATATGAGATCCACTGTTGATCTCCCAGGTCTGAATCCATACTGCTCCTCTCTCAATTTTCTCTCCACTTTGGCTCGTATTCTACTTTCTAATATCTTTTCATATATCTTGGCACAGTGAGGTATGAGTGTAACTCCCCTGTAATTTCTGCACTCCTTTCTGCTTCCTTTCTTAAATATTGGGACAATTAATCCTTTCTTCCAATCTTCTGGGGTCTTTTTCTCCTTCCATATCACCCTCATCACACGGTACAGCCACTGTTTCCCAACCTCCCCTGCTGCCTTCACCATTTCAACACTCACTTCATCCACACCTGGTGCCCTTCCTCCTTTCATCTTGTCTATAGCCAATTCCAGTTCTCTCCAAGTCAGGTCCTTTTCCATTCCTGTGTTGTCTTCTCCATCTTCCAATACATTGTCTTCCTCCCTATGACCATTTGGATTCAGCAAATCCTCAAAGTACTCTTTCCACACTGTCTTGAGTGCCTCTTTGTTGTGTACCTCATTTCCGTTTTTGTCCATCATTACCACATCCTCTCGCAGACCTCTTCTCTTACTTTTGACCATCCCATAAAGTACTTTCTTATTTCCTCTGCTGTCTTCCTCCATCATCTCTGTCCACTTTACCATCCACTTCTTCCTCTCCTCTGCGACAATCTTGTTTGCTTCTTTCTTCTTTATCTTATAATCTTCCCTTGTCAGATCAGTTCTTTCCTGGAACCACACTCTGAAAGCCTTGTTCTTCCTTCCCACAGCTTCTTTTACTCTCTCATTCCACCATGGTGTCTCTTTACACCGCTTTCTGTTGCTTGTTCTTCCACATACTGCCACTGCAGCTTCCACCATTGTGTTTTTGAATTGCTTCCATTCCTCTTCCCCTGTTTTAGGATTGTCTGTTGGCATCCTTTCCCTTATTATCTTCTGGAATTCTTCCTTGACTTCCTTTTCCTTGAGTTTCCATACTTTGATTCTCCTTTCCTGGTACTCTGTCCTCTTGCTATCCTTAACAACTCCCAGGTTCATTACAAGTATTCTGTGGTCGCTATCTAAGGCCTCTGATGGTATTACCTTTATATCTCTGACACTTCTCTTCATTTCCCAGTCGTACAACATGTAATCTACCAAAGATTTCTTTGTTAAATCACTGCTGTACCACGTTACCTTGTGGCTTTCTTTCTTCCGGAACCAGGAGTTGCCTACCACTAAACCGTTTCTCTTGCAAAAATCCAGCAACTTTCTCCCTTCTTCATTCCTGCTACCCCATCCTTCTGCTCCCAATACATTTTCATATCCTTGCCTTTCACTTCCTACATGTGCATTCAAATCTCCCATGACAATGATGCTCTGCCCATTCAACTGCTGTTGTAGCTCCTCCTCAAAGTCTTCCTTCTCTTGAGCTGTACATCCAACTTGAGGGGCATATACCTGGGCTATCTCCAGGCTTCTTCCCTTTACAGATACTCTGATCTTCATGATCCTGTCACTTATTCCCTTTACCTCTTCCTTCATTCCATCTCTCACAACCACTCCTACTCCACTGCTCCTTCCTTCACTGTTCCCACTCCAGTACAACCGGTACCCTTTCCTCAGTTCTCTGCGACCTTCTCCTTTCCATCTTATTTCTGCCAAGCCCAGTACATCCAGTTTTCTTCTCTCCATCACATCTACAATCTCCTCCACTTTTCCTGTCAGTGTCTGTATGTATAATGTTCCAACTCGTAGTCCATTAGCATATCCGGGTCGTCGTCGTTTGCATCCGTCCTTTCCGAGGCCTGTTCCTGGTTTGAAAGCAAATATGATATCCACTACTGGCTTGCTAGGCCTATCGTAGCTTCACCAGAGCCCCGTCAGCCGTCACTTTTCAGGGTTCCTATAGGGCCTTCACAGCTACCGTAGCGGTCCCGGGGCACACGAAGTCCCACTGTACTTCACCCCTACGGGCAATCCCCTACTTCATGCCGTTGCCCGTCTCCCACCACGTGGAGGAGGGGTTGGACTCGTGGGAGACAGGTGTGGACATTGCTTAATAAAATAATAAGTCCGTCCTCACTTTCATCCCCACAGTGCTCTATGGCAATATGCAAAACTTTTTTTGATGTGTGTATATGGAGCAGAAACTCTTACATTGATGCGAATTGGGGATATTGAAAAATTAGAAAATGTTGAAAGAAGAATTTTGATAAAATACTGGGACCTAAAAGTAGTAATAATGCAGAATATAGACTAAGATCCAACAGAGAGCTATATTTAACAGTTGAAAAGCTATGGATATACTGAGGAAAATGTGTTTGGACACATTTACTGAATGATCAAGACTAACCAAACATCAACTTATTAAACAGTTATAAATCCAAACCAACATGGTTCATTGAAATTGAAAAAGATATGACATGTGCTGGAATTAAAACAGATACAATACAGAACAGAACATGTTTTAGAGATGTCACTCAAGACAGGGTTTCCAGATAGAAAGAAACTAATAACTGGAAAAAAGTGGACACGAGACAAAAAGAAACACTACTCGAAGGAAATTTGGTATCAAAGAAAATCGATTACATGGTTTGCCATACCCACCAAAAGAATTATTCGAAAGAGGAAGAATATAAAATCATATGGCCTCAGTTACTGTAGTCTAGATTTTTTTTGGGGGTTGGAATCATTTAGGTTATCTGCTCTTGAATTTCAACATTCCATTTTGCACTGCCATCTGGTAGAGAATTTGGAACTTAATTTGATGACATGTGACTGAGATTTAATTAATTTTGACTCTTAATCCCCACATGTGATACAATCTTTTGTGAGCCAACATCCTATTATTCTTGCCTTTCAAAAACCCACTTCCTCGGCCAGAAATCAAACCCATGCTTCATGCAGCATATGGGAATAAGTTGCTAGGCAACTGAACAATTGAATGTCATTCAGCTGAAGGCTTACGACTTGGGAGAAGCAATAGAATGTGTGGTGCCAATCTAGCCTAACAAGGTGTCGTGACTGTGAACCTCCCAGGTTCAGAACCTAGGACTACGGTTTGGAGGAACATATTTAAGGGTAATAGAATTATTATTATTATTATTATTACTGAGTGGAAATGAGCAATGTATGTCATGATGTTATTCCTAAGGAGCAGGAATGTTCAAAACAGGATGTGTACATAGGTCTGCAAATATTGGTTGGTCCAAGAGGTTTTAGCTGAGCACTTTGCCTTGTAGAGGAGTGATTCATGGTCACAAGGAGTCCAGAATCTGGACTCAGAACTCATGTGAATGCTAGTACCGGCAACTGCCACTAGCCTAAACAGCAGCACGTACTGGAGTGCTGAAAGTGGAATTGGCCACATACCCCGGTGGAGGGAGAGATGGACTCAGGTCATCTCTAGTTGAATATAATGGTATCCAAAATGGCGAGCGGGGCTCTTCGGTCTTGGTCTTGCTTCTTGTTCTTCTGCCCGTACAGAGAGACGTCGTGACGGACGTGAGCTAGAACTCAGTCTTGTGGAGATATGCTAGATTTTGAGTAACAGTAAGGACTTAGTAGCGCCAATTCAGACCTTCGTACACTTCTAGCACTAAATTCATGTAACTTGTATATAGTGTACATACCTCGATTGCTATATTATAATAAAACAGCACCAACTTCAGGGGAAGTATCATCTTTTATTCCGGGAAGTTCCGGGACATAGCCTACAAAACTCCAACTCCCTCATCTAGTAAACCGCTCGGCTAGAAGGGAAAGCAACAGAGGAGCTGTCGACCTGCCAGAAGGTCTCACAGGCCAGGTAGGTCACGACAAAGGGAAACACATCACTGTAGGAACTACAATAGCCACAACAAAGATATGTGAACAATTGGAGGCCTTGGTTCATATAATAGTCAGGCTATGTGCTTACTGCCTTTCCTATTATTGCTACTAAATCTAGTGAATGTACATATCGTACAACAAAGACAGGTCTCTAGTTTAGTGACAAAAAATTGTAAAAGTTGAAACGTTGGTATTTTATTGAGTGCAAACATTTCTCTCTAATTGTTACTGTACTGTAAATTGAATACATTTGAATTTATTTGTCATACACATCTTTGCAGTGTAGTCCCAGTATTTTTCGTAAATATTTTTACAGTGTAGTCAAGTTATTTTTAGTATGGTACTTTATGACAGGTCGACGACTTCTGTGGGGGTACGCTTATTTCAAGGTTGCTGGAAGACAAGTGCCGTCAGAATTTCATTGAGGGATGGTCAACAGCTGTTATCATATTGTAAGATACGGTCCGTTGTGGTGTTAACAATGTCTGGTGTAAATCGTAAACAAGTAGTGCTAACAATCAAACAATAGTACATTATGCAACGAGCCTATAATGGCAATAATTAAGACAAGAGTATGTTTATCATTTCCATACGAGTGTCTTAATTACCATTACAGGCGAGTTGCATACGACTGTTTATGTTCGACGATAATTATAACTTTATTTTATATTCGAACAGAAATATTCATAAATATCTGTCGAGATTCAGTCACCTGAGTTTAGTTTAGTGAACAGTGTGTATGCGCTGTGTTCCCAGTAAGGATCAAAGACCTTTTCAATGTCATGTTTACAAGGCTTTGGAAACATTGTTTATTGTACATTAGGGATATCCTGAACTAGCGACAAAAGATAGCGCTAAGGTACTATGTGGGATCATTTTGATATTTACTTCAAATAACACAGAATAGGCTGTTACAAATGCTTAAAAAATTATCATGTATCGTGTTATCAAGTTGTTATTCTTCAAATTCGATGCATATAGAATGTCAACTGAATGCAAATCAATGGAGTCCCACATAGAACAGTCATAACATCTTGCGGAAAAGTTTCGAAATCCATTTAACGAAAAAAGCTGTATTATAATTTCCGTGGAACTAATGTCTTCCTCTTGCTTCCTCCATGATGTTCTGATGTGTTTATGTCAACAACAGCATTTACTAAAATTGTCGGCGTAATCTTACGAATGTGTAGAAATTGGGGTTGGGGATATTAAGGTACAGTGCTACTTCTTTTGCAATATTGCCCAATTTGTTTATGCATTGTAACGACAATGGTTGATCCAATATAGGCTACATTGTCAACTTTCAAATCATGTAATTCATGTCCGACATATTGGATTTTGAGTAAATGTGAGAACTATCCTTACCTAATTGGTCAATGAATGAAAATATTGAGCACTGATTGGTTAACTGTGTTATAATGAAAAGTAATACTTTAATGACCCCCATTATGAAACAGTTTTCTGACATACAATATTTACATATCGACATCGTCGAACATAAAAAAAATAATAGAAGGCATTCTTCTTGCAATAAACACATGCTTTTGGATTATTCATGATTTCCAATTATCCGTGCCAATTAGCCCGGATAATCGAAAGTATACTGTAGTGGGAACTGTTTAAAAATAATTTTTTGCAACTATTCTTGTGACAGGGTAACTAATTTTATGTTTAACTGGTGGGCCTCGTGCGACAACTCTCACGTGTGTATACACTACCCACCTGGCTTTATTGTTATGCGGGCTTGACACGTCCTAATTCTAGCAGAGACTAGTTTGAACACACTTTTTAAACAAATTACCGATATTTATGATACTAGCGGACCGGTGCGAGAAATCTTGCATGTTCATAACACTTTACCCAATAAGTATATAATGGGATACTTAGGAGAGAGGTTGTTATATTTCTATTTCAACCAAATGATTATAGAACACTATTTACATTTCAGTTAGAATTCCAAGTTTTACTTTCCCTGACTTAAGATGGCAATGACTAAAAATTGGATCATCATACTCACCGGTTATTCAATATTTATGAAATTATACGATTTGAGTACTCATTTCTTTGATTTACTGTTTCTAAAATCTATGCTAAATGTTAAAATGGCATGAAACAGGCGTCACAGCGGCCAAAATGTGAAGTGGACAGCAATTATGGAGCTTATTTTCCTACAGTAACAGTATCTGAAAATCGCACACTTCGTACATTTTTCTAAGTCATTTGTTAAAGAAATTATAGATATTTATGAAATTAGAGTGCAATTCGTCACGGCTTATGTCTATTCTCTTTCATTTGAATGCCCATTTGTCACCATCGGTCACTTGTGAGCGCCGCAGGAGGGATCTATACTACTGAAATAATATATATGATCAGAGTACAATTTGATACTGCTGTGAGCAATTCTCTTTCTTTAGAATGCTCATTTTATTTTGATTAGTTACTTGTGAGCACCCCATGCATATAAACCACTCGCATGGCTTTACTGTTATGGGGGCTCGACGCAACACCGTTCTGCCAAGGGCTATAGTCTTGTTTATTTGTGTAAATGCACTTCATAAACAAATAAATTTCCGTTGACTTTTCAAGAAATGCAAGATTTTCCTTGTACTATTGAAACGAATTGGAACATTTTGGTACAAACCGCACCCTCTGGTTTACGAGCTTGATTTTTGTGAAACATACACTGGAGCGTTTTATATAATGTGATATTGATTTCTAATTTTATGTTTAATATTGATTTCTAGGCATTTGCAGCTGTGGAGGCAATGAGTGACAGAGTATGCATTCACTCCAACGCCAGTATCCACTTTCATTTCTCGGCAGAGAACCTAGTGTCTTGCTGCCATTCCTGTGGGTTTGGCTGCAATGGGGGATTCCCCGGCGCTGCATGGAGCTACTGGGTCCATAATGGACTCGTCAGTGGTGGCTCATACCATTCTAACCAGGTAGGAAAAGTTATTTTATGTTCATTACCACCTTATCAAGTATAAATTAATAAATACAGTTTGTACTTCCACTAAATAGCCTTTAAATTTAATTCCAACTGGTTTTGCCTTTAAGCAGCATCATCGAAAATTTGATTCTAGATTTCTTTTCCCTCCCAGCATCCCAACCTTGTTTTCATGTTATCATTTTTTCGTTTATGTTTAGTTTCAAAGATCTACTACACCCCTGGGAGTGTGGTGGCGCAGCAGTCAAGCCGTTGGCCTCTCACGAAGGTGGACCGGGTTCGATTCCCGGTCAATGCATGTGAGATTTTCGAAGTGAAATGCCATGTCTTGTGGTTCAGATTCCATGTAAAAAAAAAGGAGGTCCCGTGGCTCATGATCGCGAGATTAATGGTCATGTAAAACTACAAGCTTCCTTCCTTTTCTACCACCCCCCTCCCCTCCCCTCCCACAGATGTACTGTTCTCTTTCCATTCATCTAAGCCCTCTAGTCTGCTTGTGCTGTATATCCTTTTACTTTTCCTGTGGTGGAGAATCGTCACCCATGGTGAAACTAGTCTGAATGAT
Organism: Meconema thalassinum; assembly: GCA_946902985.2. Taxonomy (NCBI): domain Eukaryota; kingdom Metazoa; phylum Arthropoda; class Insecta; order Orthoptera; family Tettigoniidae; genus Meconema; species Meconema thalassinum. The sequence goes on from OX336396.1 coordinate 132,837,511, forward strand.
ATTTAAATATTTAGTGGAAGAGCAAAGTGTGTGTGATTTACGGCAATTGAACCAAGTACAGTTGGTCACCACTACTGTATTAATATTCATTTTATCTGTGCTAGCCAAAGAACTTTCCGAGTGTTATTGATCAAATGGTTAATCATAAATACTACTGTGTGGTGATGCTACTGACGAAACGGTTTGTCGCTACACGTGCGTCTTTTTGGTTCCCACATTCCAACTGTTTGAAGCGATGTCATTTGCTCTTTTGTGATAGTCCATAGAACCATTACTTTTACATTTTTAACCCCCTTAGTGCCAGGCCTGCACGCTCACAGTATGCCAGGAGTGCCAGACTGATTTAGAGGATTTTGCAGGTTCACACTCTCAGGGCTATATAATTCACAATAACCAACACAATGGCTTGAAATTTTCCCTAAATGCTAACTAAAGAACTCACTTAACTTTAACATTATCATGCTCATGTTTATTCAAAATAGATACATTTTTGGAACATTTTCAAAACATGAAAAATATAAAAAACCGAAATAAAACAAAATATAATTAGAAATTCAACTCGCAGATAAGTAATGTTTACTTCTCTGTAATCTCCCATTCCCGATGAATAAACATGTAAAATATCACTTTATTATGTACAATAGTTTGGGAGTTATCTTCACTAAAGATAAACACAAAACACAGAAAACATATTTACTAAAATATAGGCTTCAGGATTTACCCCTAACTTCCCAGGTGAGGGTTGGTATTTTGCATCTTGTCCTACCTGAACTTCACGGAAATCGTGAAACTGCTGGATATTGTTGTCGCAATCGCTACTCTGTCATTCTAAATGTCATTGTCACTGTAACTATCGCTGTTTACCTTAGGCCTAAAATCACGCGGTCGGATGTTTACATCAATCCCGCCGCTATCTATTTCACTTTCCACTTTCTCATCTATTGGAGGATTAAATTCCTCATCCGAGTAATCATCCTCCTCTTCACTCAAATTATTTACGTACATAGCCAGATCATCGCCGTCAACAAATAAACTTCTTTCTCCCGCTCAACGTCATTTTACTCAATGTATTATAGATGTTACACGGCGCGGATGAACACAGATTTCTAAAATTCACTGAACCGGAAATAGGAAACTTACGAGTCGTCTAGCGACGTAGTGAAAAACTACTATCCTTTCTCTGTGGAATCAACACGTATGGTGCCACCTCCTGGCAAATCCAACAGTATTAAATACGTATAAAAGAGCGGTCTGTTCAAACGACGATATATACCGTTGTTGGCACTTTAGGCGTAAATACGGAACAACGATATATCGTTGTCTGGCACTCTAAGGGTTAATCTCGATGGTGATGCGATTTACGCTATTTATATACGGTGCTATGTTTAGTAGGTACCGTATATAAATAATTATTTTTTTCGGATGTTTAATGCTATAGTATTTTACCAGTTGCCATAATTAATTTTTGATGGGCTTTTGTTTTTGGAGGGCAGTCATTATTAGTGGGTGTCATGGTAGGTTTGGTAGTGTTATGTAGAGCTATTTTGTCTTGTGTGGATTTGCTTCTGATATGCTCGCTTGATAAGAAAAACATGTCATCCCTCAGTTTTCTCCCTGTTCTGTAGTTCAAAACAATCAGATGTAATTTTTTTCAGGTTATTTTTTGCATGATCCAGTAATTGGGATTACATTGTGTTGACCCACTGAAAAGTTGTAATATCAATTGTTGAAAGGGTGGCAATCGTGAGGATCTGGTAGCGCTTGTGTTAAAAATAAAATGTTGGGCTTTTTATTTATGCTGATATGGTTGTGATATGCTCCATAACAAAGACTTCAAAAAATTTGTTTCTAATACATAATTATCTGTTGATGTCAATGGATTTATCTTTTGTAGGATAGCTTTCCTTGGTTGTGACTTTTTATGTCGTCTTCTCTTCGTCCAACATTGCTTACTTTACTTCCTTATTAACACATTCATGATGTAGTCTATTTGCCTACCTATCTCCTCTCCTCTCGATCTTGGCCATATAAGGACCATATAAAATAAACCACTGCAGTCATTTTCGTATCTTTCCTCACTCACTCACCAATTTGATTTCTGTAAAGGCATCTGATATCTTCCAGGTTCATTACATTATTTTTAGCCTATTTTCATTTTATGAAAAAATAGGCTTATGAGATCACCTTTTGTCTTTGTGTGTGTCCCCATAATAACTTCTAAACAGCTGGAGCGATTTCAATGAAACTCTGTAAGATCATAGCACCATTCTGGCCAACCCCGACCATGCCCTTCAAATTTTATTGTGTCTCACCAATCCAACATGGCGGCTGTGCAAAATATTTCACCAGCATTCAGTATCTCCGAAACTATTACCGATATCACCCTGAAATTGTGTACGGTGATAAAGGACACTACTAGAAGTTCACCTATGAGCTTTCAAAAACCTGGTAACTACAAAACCCAACATAGCAGCCAAGCGAAGTTGAGACTTTTAAATAGACTTTTCTCGTGATTTAACCATCCAAACGTAATGAAACTTGATACAGCAAATGTTTATTCAGATTGTAAAGCACTGGCGTCCAAGTTAGTTCAATTGTTTACATAACCTCAAAATGGCGGCTGTGCGAAATATTTCACTGGCATTCTATATATCCGAAACTTTTACAGATATCACCCTGAAATTTTGTACGGTGATAAAGGGCACTGGTACAAGTTAATCTATGTAACTTTCATCAACCTGTAAAGTACAAAACGAACATGGCGGCCAAGCCAAGTTGAAACATTTTAATAGGTTTTCTCGAGATTTAACTCTCTGAGCGCAGTGAAATGTGGTACAGTAAATGATTATACATATTGTAATGCACTGGCATCTAATTTAGTTCAATTGTTTTCATAACCACAAGATGGCAGCTGTGCAAAATTTTAAAATCTCGTTTTTACTTCTTGTGTTGTAATCATGCAATTGAAGTTTGAATACCACATGTACACCATAATCTTCATGTAATAGTACATAAATCAAAATCGAACCTGGCGACCATCTGAAATATTTAGACGGTTCTCAATATCTACGAATCTATCACAACCTTCAAACTGAAACTGAGGCAATTAACAAGAGTAGGCTATATGAAAATAGTGTTACGTGCCACCCCCTAGTGGCACCTTTGTTAACTGAATTACGGTGGGTAGGAAGCACAACACCAATTACTGCTTTAAAGAAATAATTAACTTTATTGTGGCCAGAAATATACACTACTCAACAGCAAATAGCAATTATTACCTTACTCCAGTTTCCTCAAGTCGAGAATACTTCCCCTTTCACTTGTCAACAGACCACAGTTAATCCCTCGTAATGAGGTGGCCCCGTACGCTGGATGGAAATAGCTGCACTAGCTCTGTCACTCACTGTTCTGCAACTCGCCACAATGACTTCTCTTCGCACTAAGTAAGCACACTCGCTCAAAACACAGTTCCTCTGTAGGAGTCTCACTTCCCCGCTCCACTAGGGGTTTCGCAAGTCACCACACTTCTGTCGCTCACGATAATCGCTCACACTAGCTCGTAAAACACAACAACGCCTGTTTGACAGGTCGCACTTATATAGCAGGCCGGTGACTCAATAAATGCTTCTAGATCCATCCAGGGTTCACGGCTTCTCGAGGTTTCCATCGCTGGTCCAGTTACGAATATTCTGGACTATCCCTTTGTCCTAGTAGCCCTGTTGCATAAGGCGCGCGCAATACAGGAGGCAGGCCACAGCCCAGCCCTGGGGCAGTTGTGACTCATGCGGCGAGGGATGACACAAACTCACAGCCGTAACAATAGGCTTTATAGTTTTTCACGGAACCACTTGTTTTGTTTGTTTTAAATCTTTGATTTTCAGCATCAATTCTTTTCTTTTATAGCTGGAGTATGAATAAGACCATGAAATAAGGAATATGTATTGAATCATCTTGTGTTTATTTTCTTCTGTTTTACTGTGCATATTTCTGTGGGAATTTAGCATCAATCTCTTTGTTATCCTAGGGTTGCCAGCCATACGAGATCGCCCCATGCGAACACCATGTGAACGGCAGCCGTATGCCTTGCTCTGGAGAAGGACATACTCCTAAGTGCAAGAAGTCCTGTGAGACTAGCTACAGTATGCCTTATAAAAAGGACTTGCATTTCGGTAAGAACCAACTTACTGATATTTTTGAAGTCTTGCAAACCTTTCTGTACTGCAAAAACTGACATTGTTTAGGTAGCTTTGTGGCAATGATAACAAAATGTTTGATAGAAACTGGCCTCCAGAAGCTTATTCATTAGCATCGCCAGGATATTTCAACTTCCAATGCTTGTGTGGTGGAAGATAATTATTATATTATAATATATGGGGGGAGGGGGAATAGTAGAGATTCAACATTTAACATTGCTACTTTTTACAGTGGTTAATTTACCTAATGCTAAAAACTTCTAATTAAAGGCATTAACACAAATTCTTATAAAATTCTCTAGTTTGCTGAAAAAGTTGGAGTCCTTTGGGAGCAAACATTCTGCCTACAGACCTAGTCACCTTGTACATAGTTACTGTTATCTTATTGTTATGTGATTTATATGACTGTTGCAAAAGTAAATAGCTATGTTGGTAGCCTTATCTAAGCTAATTTTCTTCAAAGACAAATAATTTACTTTCTAGTGATTAAAATGAAATGATTCCAACTATACCTTATTGTCTTCTGGCATAAGTGTTGTCCCCCAACTCATTCCTATTAATGGCTATTACTTGAAATAATAATTTTCAGCTTCCTTTGACGTAATTATTCGTTGTATCAAAATGAGAGTCGCCTCCGTAGCGTAGCGGTCCGCATGGTTAGCTGCCGCCCCGGAGGTCCTGTGTTCGATTCCCGGCTCTGCCACGAAATTTGAAAAGTGGTATGAGGACTGGAACGGGGTCTACTCAGCCTCGGGTGTTCCAAATGAGTAGAGGGGGTTCGATTCCCACCTCAGCCATCCTCGAAGTGGTTTTCCATGGTTTCCCACTTCGTCTTTGGGCAAATGCCGGGATGGTACTGCCCCCGTAATTGAATTATATAGAGACCACGGTGGCTATATTGGAAATTATAAAGAAAGTTATGGCTGTCATAGTTATGACGTTGGTAGTCATGACGTAAGCACGGATGACGCAGACGTTATGCCAGCAGGCTACTTGAGCTGAGATTCTCAGTGACGTCAGCGTTTATTCGAGAAAGATCCGAGATTTACGACGCAGTCGCAGGAAACGTGGAATTCTGCTGAGGAAGAAATTATGCTATTGGAGGGGAGGCTCGAACCAATGAACGATAGTCTGAAGGAAGACGGAGATTGCTGAAACTATGGTATTTTATTACTTTTTGGAATGCAGAATTGTGGAAATCCATTTGCAGTAGAGGCATTGATCTGGAATTTTGGTGAAATTTATTTTTGGTTTTTGAATTTTGAAAATCCGTCATGTATTGACGAAGTTGGAACTTCTAGCGATGACGCAGTAACACGCTATGGAAGGGATGGATACGCCCCTCATGAAGTTTATAAAAGGCCTTGCGCAGAAGAGTGGATTCTCATTCTCAGATCATCGAACCTCTAATCGTCAAAGCTCAATCGTCTGATAGCTCAAATCGTCAGATCTTCAGTCTCAGTTCTTATATAGTCATTTCGGTGAGACGTCGAGTGAGATTAATAGAAAGAGTAGTCTTTATAACGCGTGGTGAAGCCACTGCATTAAACGAGAGTCGAGCATACAAGCAGTGCAAGTTTACTGTGAGTAAAACTAGGTGAAGTTAAAACGCACATTATAACGCGTCTACAAGATTAGCTATGAACAGTTAACGGTCGCCTATAAGCTAATTCTATTGTGCAGTGCTACATTAAGGAGTGTAGAGAAGTTGAACAATTTCGAGGAGTTATTTTGGAAGATATTGGCAATTTTAGACGACTGACAAAAGTGATTTTCTCGCCACCTGAGAAGCACTTTGTATCGTCAGATTCTACGGTACGGCTGACACGGCTAGTAAAATAGGGAGACTTCAGATTGCTTTTGTGACACAACGCTACAGTATTATGGAACAGTTTAATATGGCAGTTTGTTCTTCTATTACCATAACCGAAGAGAAGATGGAAGGCTAAAGGACTTTAATGCAATTGGGACATATTTCAACGGAGTAAGATAGCAGCATGGAACTTCGCTAATTGCCATTCCACACAAGCGAACATGTGGTGAATAACCATCTACACCCATGTTTCGTGGTTCAACGCTGAATACTATCAAACAGCAATGGAAACGATTTCATACTCACTGAATATGAATATTTCTTCGGAAATTACTACAAAAACTTCATGGCGATTTTCTACTGGAACTTCAGGGATTTTTCAAGAGAGGTCAGGGTTATCCCGACTCACAAAGAAGAATTTTGCCGGAAGGATGTCTTTTGTCTTCACGGAGCAGTGCAATTTCCGGAGGAGGAAGCAGTTCGATTCTCCGAGGGTGCTGTTTCCTGTTTCGAGGATGGAACTCATCTTCAAGTTGGTGAAATGGATCCATCAGCAGTCTTCTTTGGGGAATTTTCCTCTGGAACTTCAACCAGCAGATAAGGTAGTCGTGAACGTTTATTGTATTTGAGAATTTTAACGATATTTGAGCAACCATTTTCCCATATTTTTTGTCCTCATGTATTTTGCCCTATATTCTTGTTTGAGAGTCCTATTCTCAGTACACCTTGATGAGTTATGCCTTTTTCGACGATTTATTAAGACATTGTTATGTCTTGGGCATAATTAAACGATTTTGGATCAGTTGAGACTGATATTTAGATTTTTCAGTAATTTGCTTATTTTTTTTGTAGTCTCGATTTGACTGTAAGTTAATGATCTTTATGGCAGATTTAAATTCAGACAGCGTGTCACTTTATTAAAGTAATTCTACCCGAGTTTAATTACTTTGACCAATTTTCTGTCATCATCAAGAAGGAAGAACATTTAAATGATTTTAGAGCGTTAAAATCCATTACGTTGTCGACGATCTTGGAAATACTAGTCGTTATTTGAATTGATTGCAACACAGACATTTATCGTCTGTTATGAACGACCATTGCATCATAGACCATTTTGTGAAAGATTAATTTAGATTATGAATTATTGAATGCATTAAAGTCGTGAACTTTTGTTAGGAGTCTTTTCTCAATTAGAGATTTATATAATGATGTTTGCATTCCCCAGTCTAATTGGATTCTATTCGACTATTTTGCAGTTTAGTCGCACTTTATTTGATGATAGTATTTTTATACTACAATTCTTTGAAGATGTTAATCTTAAATTTTGATAGACCAGAGAGGCGTATATAAGCGTATTCACTATTAAATTTGTTTGTGATTGGCAAATTTTTACTTCATTTCGATTCATGAATGAAATCCACGAAGGTTAAATGACAACAGTTTTGAAACAATTAATGATTATAAGAATTTTTGAAGTGGAACTATGAATGTATAATCGCCAGTGCAGCGGACGTGTTGAAAGTCGCTGATGTATAATGCCCTTGAATAAATGAAGGAGGTTCCCACAGTAATTAATGATGTTAAAGAATTTGTTAGTGGAGGTTTTTGTAAATTCTGTGGAAGATTTTGATGCCATATGTATGAATATATGATGAATTTTGGGCCTATTTTAATGCAGTTTGTGCATTATTTTGTAAGCGAATTATTTTCCGATGGAGTGTATTATCTTAGTCCTTTGAAAATTAATCAAGTGAATTTACTGTTATAATTAACAAGAGTATTGAAAGAATTTGAGATAAGATTTTGAATGAAGATTACCGTCACAAATAATTATAAGAATTATTACAACCTTTATTAAACCAGATTGTGACATTAAACATGTATAACTAACCTTCATTGGTCGATTATATTGACACGATTATGAAATTACCAACCGGATGAACATGTGGTTAAATGTATTTCTTAAATTAATAATTTGAATAATTTAAATGTTAATATTGTAAATAATGATGTAAATATCTTTGACAATAATGTGGAACGAAAGTGATGTTAGAGGCGTGTTTAAAATTTTTTTTTTACTATCTTCGACATTATTATAAACAATTTCTAATTGTTATAAATTATTTATGTGATTTTGTTATAAACATTTAAGAGTGTGTTTTATACTCTAAACTATGCTTATTAAACATTTGGATGATAACTTAACAAGTTTAGGGATTGTCAGAATAATCCAGTGGTATGTGAGTAAAGCATTTGGAAGATTTGCGTAAAAATATATGAGTTGTCTTGCGGACATTTAAAGCTTTTGAGAGGGAGCTGGATTCTTACGCAGTGTGGCATGACAAGTGAGCCCCATTTGACAGGTGTGCGTCAGGTTGAAGGGTAGACCGCAGCTGTCCAGACAACTGGTTATCAGCGGGCGAGGTCGTCTACATTCTGGCCTTGTGCCTATAAATACAAGTGTCATGTTTATTAAAAGAAACCAAATGCTCTGTATATGTGTCTCGTCCTGACTTCCTTTTCCAGTCCAAATGTGTTTTGAATATTACGTTATTTTGAGCTCGTGGGAGCTAACATGTTTTATAATAACTTTGCAAGTCCTTCAGGAGGACATAGTCAGATTGACATGGGCTACTGATAGCCACATTTATTTTGTTGAGTTGTTAAAATCATACCCTTTATTTGAAATAAAAGCTTTTGTACAGTTCAAAGTTCTCGTCTTCGTTCTGGTTCATTTTTAAATGTCATGGTGGAGGTTATTGTGGGAGCATACTTTAGAGATCCTGTTGTCAACCCAATCCCCGAGATAATTTTTAAGAGGTAAGTAAAGGTAAGTGAGAGCCTCCGTGGCTTAGGCGGCAGCGCGCCGGCCTCTCACCGCTGGGTCCGTGGTTCCAATCCCGGTCACTCCATGTGAGATCTGTGCTGGACAAAGCGGAGGCAGACAGGTTTTTCTCCGGGTACTCCGGTTTTCCCTGTCACAATTTCATTCCAGCAACACTCTCCACTATCATTTCATTTCATCTGACATTCATTTAATCATTGCCCCAGGGGAGTGCGACAGGCTTCGGCAGCCGGCACATTTCATATCCTCGCCGCTAGATGGGGGCTTCATTCATTCCATTCCTGACCCGGTCGGAGACTGGAAGCAGGCTGTGGATTTTCATTTTCAAGTAAAGGTAAGTATGAACCCCCGTCTATTTTGGTGTGTTCCACAATAATTTCTTGGTAACTTCTGTGCTCAAATCTCGGTAGTTTCTGTCAGTGCCATTTTCATTGGTGTAGCTGAGCCGGTGCTATTGATTATTGGCAATCCGATTGAGGGGGCGGATATCTGACAGCCTACTATCCGGGAAAACGGGGACAGTACCTTCTTCAAGGCCACGGCCGCCTCCTTCCCTCATCCTTGCCTATCCATCCTGACCATCCATTACCTTCCCTCATGAAGCCCCTGTTCGCTTTGCAGGTGAGGCCGCCTGGGCGAGGTGCCAATCCCACCTCACCAGTTGTATCCACTCCAATTAGATGTTCCCAGCTCTAGGACACTGCCCGTAGAGGCGGTAGTGGTGAGTTCCCTCGCCGAGTCCGTAGGTTCCACCAACCTGGAGGGTAAACGACTAAGAAGAAGAATCAAAATGAGGATATTTAGAAACTTGCCCTGGAATTAACTGGAGAGCCAGGCCCCTTAATTATTTCAGGGTGGTGCTACCCCTTGCTTTATAATTTAAGTGGCATTAGTTCCTGTGTTATCCTTTATAAGTTTTTCTTAAAATTGAGCCAATAAACATATCTATTTCCATTGACATGATTATTAAAGGGGCCAAGTGGGAAATACTAAGCCGTGCAATGTTTCATTTTAATACCATTACATATTGAACTTGAAATGTATCTGATGTGTGTTTGTTATGTCTTCAGGTAAATCCTCCTACTCTATTGAGAATACACCTTCACAGATACAGTTGGAGATCATGAACAATGGCCCAGTGGAAGGTGCTTTCACTGTCTATGAAGACTTTGTCCATTACAAGTCAGGTAAATGAAATATTATTTGAATAACTCGTTACAATATTTAAAACTGGCTCTCAATAGGTAATGCCTATAGAGCATCCAGCGTTTAGAAAAGACTACGGAGCCTTATGGCGACAGTGTTGCTAGCTCTAGGCAGAGGTATCGCTGACGTCATACGTTATGTTCACCCGCTTCGAGTACTGCCCTTTCATAAGTTAGCGAGACAGCACAACCCCAGCAGCTACCTGAAGTAGAACACGCATAGGAAGGAGCAGTTTTGCGGGTGTTGACGGATTGGACCAGTATTAAGGATACCGTGCGCGAAGAGAACCAATAACTACATTCATGTCGTGATATGACGCATTACTGATTGACAGATGTCAATACCCTTCCTTCTCGGATGTACTGTTTGCTGACGATATTAACAATTTTTACGTCAGCAACACTGTTGATCATCACTTTTTTGTTATTAGTTAGGCTATAATTTAGTTTCTTTCAATTCTATTCTTGTTGTTTTATTTAGATTAATATTCATAATATTGTAGTGAGTTAGCCATGCGGTTAGGGGCGCGCAGCTGGGAGCTTGCATTCGGGAGATAGTGGGTTCGAATCCAACTGTCGGCAGCCCTGATTCGATCGAACAGAAAATAAAACAGACACACAACCATAAACCAATGACGGATAGTGCTTCAGAACTTATGTTGTCGGCGGAACTGAGCACGTGCTCCACTCCGGGCGAGCATGCAGCACAGGACGAGGCTCTTCTTTGCAGCGTGCTAACCTTGAAAATGTTTAAATTTCTAAGACGTAATCAGGGTGTCTACCGGTAACGAAAGTAAGGAAAAAGTAACGAAATTTACAAATGGGTAACGAAAGTAACGAAAAAGTAACGAATTTTACAAACGGGTAACGAAAATTTTCTGAAGACGGGTTGAATCTTTTAAGCTCGCGCCGCGAGGCTCAGAGATTGCGATGGAGCGAGTTTCACGCAAGCGGCGCCGTCCCTATTGCGTAGTACTAAGCTATATTTCCCCGTGCCCGACCTCAAGGAAATACATACTGAGGATACCTTGAGTGGTATACATCGGTTCAACGTATATTTTCGGCATCAAGAAGACTTAAGTTTCGTGTGAAATATTTTTTCTGTGTTACTGTATTAGGAAACCTGACTTTTCGCGAGACCTTTATTCGCGAATACTTCCGAAACTAAAAGGAAATCTCTCATTTCTGTTATTTGGAAATTATGTCAAATTGAAGTCCAGAAATAACGCGAAACAATTTAATGTCGCAATATTGCGAAATGTTACCGTTTCGAAGAAAAAAAATTGCGAAAAATCTTTGAAATACATATAACTTATTTAAAAAATATGTCTAGTAAATTTGCGACATCCAGTATGGTTAATTCGAAATTCCGTTTTAAGTCGATTTTTCCTTCGAACTTTCGTTCCATTGGATATATAATCTAACCAATTATTTCGATAACTTGTAGATAATTCGTGGTTCTCAGTCGAAATAAAACTTGCCCTCTTGTCATATTATTCGTGCAATCCTCTCAGAATAATTCGTAATATTCGATACCGTACCTACTTCGAACGTTCATCATCGAAAATCGCATCCACAAGACGGCCGGCTGACTGCACGACTTGTCTGCGGGAATCTCGTCAAACGGACCGAGATTGAAGTCAGTTGCGTAAAATCATAAAACCCGTCCCCTATCGTGAACTTGTGACCACGAGGACTGCGGGAATCCTGTCGAAGGTGATAGGACACCTATCACGGGGCACCCGTCACGAAACCTACTTGCCACTTTTCCCATGACCGTATACTTAAATGCGTGCGGGGAGCGAGAAGTGCATCAACCCACTTAGAAATGACAGCCTACGTAGCATCGAAATACTAAATCCTCCTCGTGATCCACCCACCCTGAACTGATGAACTCCCAACCACAGCCTAGGGAATCACGGCGCCGACCGAACAACATGTTCATAACTACTCGTAAATTTTAACCATGCCCAACCTTGAGCTTGCCTCCGCCATTCTGTCAGGACAGATAGACAGGCAGACAATCGTTGAACGGCCGGGTGCGGCGACGATTTCATAATATCTCGTGGACAACGTAAAACGGCCGAGAGCGGCAGCGATTGCGATACATCGCAATATTTCTCTGCATTTAATGACGAGGACAACTGTATTCTTTTCAAACGGACAGCAAGTGGCGCCGATTGAGTAATAATGCTATATTTTCTTGTGCCCGACCTCAAGGACAATGGAAATCTCGTCGAATGACTAAAAGTGACACTGATTATATAAATCGCGGTTTTTCTCAGTGTTCTATCGTGAAAACTACGGGAAGCTCATCAAACAACTGAGACCAGCGCCGATCGTGTAACATCTCGATATTTTTCCGTATTTGACTGCGAAGACAGAATTCGGTGACGATCGCGTAACATCGCATACATTTCTTCGCGACCTACCGCGGGGACGAAGGAAATCTCGCCAAATGGTCAAGAGCAACCTCTTGGTACCGTAATTATAACAGCATATTGAGCACAAGACGACATATTAGCTGAAACAACTCATTGGATATTAAATATCTAGTATATATTTATTATTTTTTAAATTTTTATGACATGTGAATTTCATTTAAAGCGGCTTTGGTGAACTGCTGTGCCCAAGATAGCGGGTTCAAACCCGGCCGAAGTCGTCGGATTTTTTAAAAGCATTAAAAATCCTTCAGTATGCCTTCCTTCGGAGGGGAAGTAAAGCCGGCGGTCCCATGTCATAGATTTATGGCATGTAAAAGATTCAGACTAAACTTGTGTGAAGCTAAATTGTTAGGTTAGATTTCGTCGGAACGCTCTATCAAAGTTCCAACGTTCACCACTAAGTATCATTAACATCTGGTAGCAACTTGAAATTGAACGGAACTTGTAGCTCACCCTAAGGGTGTCCGCTGGAAGCAGCTACAGATTCAGGCGAGCTGAACACGTCTTTGGACACTCCCGGCACTAAAAGCCATACGATAAATAAAAAACCTCTTTAAAAATAGTTCATTGTTGTTTTTCTTCACCGCGTGATGAGCGCCTATGCTTGCAGACCGCAGACGTATCTTGAATTCAAAGGTAACTAAAATTAACTAAAAGGTACCTAAAAAGTAACTAATATTTACTTCATCCTTACAGTAGACACCCTGGTAATATAATCGATACTTGTATGCAATAACAAAGGCAATCAATTGGCAGATAATTGTAGGAAGCTATTATGATGAAAAATATATATGTTCAGAGTTCCTTCATGATAAAAGGTGAGGTAACAAAACCAGTGTAGGGGGGGGGGGGGTCCATTAAAAGTAAAAGCCCATAAGACCGACAGTCTTTCCTAAATGCTGGATGCTCTATAGAGGTAAGATTATTATAAAATTGTCTTTTTGATACTGAATACGAACCGCCATCATATAAGAAACCAACCTCTAATTTTCAATCAAAATATTTATGTGAATTTTCAGTTTACTTATATGCCACTCATCTAATTCACTAAAAAAGGATGGATCATGCCTGTTGATTAGGCACAATTTTTGTGACATTGACATCCACACTGAGCAACATTTCTTAGCATCACTAATTTGCATTGTCTGCTTAAATTATCAGTGTGGTTGTTGTGCACACGCTGTCTCACATATCTTAGTAAATTAGCCAAGCTGATTAACGTTTTGCGTCAGTTTTGTTGCATTAGAAAGTAGGAAGAAATTTGTGAGAGAAAGTCGCAAGGTCTTACTGAAATCACAAGCTGTGTCAACCCTATTTTCCCGCAATACTTAACATTGGTGTAATTCGAACCATTTCTCAACGCCATAAATTGTACACCACTTAGGTTCATTAACCCCTCAAGCGTGATATTGTGAAACTCTGGGCTGCACCCACAACGTGCATTATTTCTAGCCTACTCTCAATGTTAAGTGCGGTATCAAATGCATTTCGCTATAATTTCCAAACGCACTGGCAAAAGTTTTCAAAAAACACACACAATAACATCATCATTCAACATAATATTATAAACTTCCAATAACCCGATTATCCCTGGTCAGCGGAACGTCAATACTGGGACAATATCACAGTCGCCCAATGTGTTCGTATTTCATGGCGTTCTATCACGAATTACATCGTCAGCGTCACTATCTTCACTGGAAGTTATAGCGAACTCATCCTCTATATCGCTGTCGCAGTCTGAATCACTTTCGTTGGCACTATTATCGAGCAAATTAGCTATTTCTTTGTCATCAATAACTGTGCCAGGACCTGCCATGTTTACAAGCAAACTCACGGTCCGCAAAAGCGGGAAACGTGTGCAGAGATCTGAAAAATAAACGACTGTGAGGATATGCGACACCTCCTGGCAATAATAAGTAGCTCGAAGTGTAACCTAAAGTTGCCTCTTCCTGCCATCTTACGACCAAATAAATAACTATTACGAAGTCCATGTAGGGGGCGATTCAAATTCGACTGCGCACCATTGCGCCGTACACGCTGTGAACGTAGCAGGCTAGTGGGCGCACCGTTGCGCCGTACACACTGAGGGGGTTAAAGTGCTTGGTCACTATTTGTCATACATGTAACACTGTGTTTGGCATACTGGTATTAGACTCACACCTTCTTTTGGAATTCAAAAATTGACCTAAAATGCAATTAAATGGGTTAATTCATCCTTCACCCCCCCCCCCCCCTTTTTTTTTTTTTTATCAGAGAATGCATCATATTTGCAAAAATACAGTATTGGAGTTATCTGTATTTTTTAATACCTGAATTTTTTTCTAAATATAACCACGCTCTCTGAATTCTCATCTCTTCTTTCTCCTGTAACAGGTGTCTACAAGCACATCTCCGGAGCTGAACTGGGAGGCCATGCCATTAAGATACTCGGCTGGGGAGTGGAAAACGATGTTCCTTACTGGTTGGTTGTCAACTCCTGGAATTCTGACTGGGGAGATCATGGCTTCTTCCGCATTTATCGTGGTGAAGACGAATGTGGCATCGAGGATGGAATAAGTGCTGGTCTTCCTCGTGTTTAATTTTGTGTGTATATGATTCTCATTATTGATAGATATTGTTTAATACACAGTGTATAAAATGTTAATGCGGGGAATATCAAAAATACACTGTTTTATAAGTAGGTATGTTTGACAAGGTAATGTGCCCCCTCCCCCATAATATATCACTGAATGGGGATTTATGTGTGCTGTTAGGGTAGACTACAATATCATAAATACAGATTGTCAACAGATAGCACAGATTGACTTTCGTTTCTCAGTTGTGTTTGGAAAGCAGAATTACATAGGCAAAATTACAGAGATTTGCAAGCATGTTGCCCTACCTTAGCTATTTCCTTTAAATTCTTTGGATCCTAAACTCATGTTCTCAAAGGTAATAACAACCTAAAGGTTAGAGAAGGTACACATTGCCATGGAGTAAATCTATGGCTCTGCATGCTACGACCTGTACAGTGATATAACTAGTAGTTCTCTCCCAAGTCAGGGTGGATTTTAGTGGACTCATTAATGCAGTTTATCCACTTGAAAGGCGACAAAAATCACGACACTCATGTCATACGGAGTTGGCATGTTAAAGAACCCATTTGAATTCAGAAGGCAGTGTTCAATGGCAAAATTAATCTCGGGATTTTCCGCCATCACAAACTTCCTCCATTCTCTACTTGAAAGCGCTGTAGTGTCAAGGAGTTTAGATATCTAACCTCCTTGACTTTCATAGCGTTAAAAGGAACGACGAAATTCGACATGCAAGCTACCCTCTGGGTGTCAATTAACAAAGCTTGCACCAGGCACCCAAGGCCATATGATAATATATATATATATATTTGAGCTGTGAGAAAATGCAGAAGTGTTGGGCTGTTTAATTTCTAGTTCCAGATCGACTTTCCTATTCCTGCTATCTGTTACATAATTACGTGGCATAATTATATGCCACAATAGGCAGGAAGTGGTAATTTCTTAGTTTGATTGTCTAAGTGAACTTATATTCTAGCCTATCTCTGCATATAAATCCACATTCCATTAATCACCTAGCCAAGTTATAAACACCCTATTGTTTAAATTTCCATGAAAGAGGCTTACAGTAATCAATATTGTGACTTGAGTTGGAAATGGTAGGAAACTTGGAATGCCTTGGGGTGATTTGACTGCTCTACTCCCATTATAAGCGAGTGAAACTGTGGTTGCTGTGATTACATTCATACCAGATTGTTTTATTTTTTATATATATACATGATATGAAGTTATTGAACCAACCACAGCATATTTTTGTCACCACGATATTTAAGTTTTGTACTATCATTGACCAAAGTTTATACAGTATTTTCTAGAAACCAACTCAAGTGTTCCCAAGTTTTCTATTATTTTAATAATACACCTGCTGTGTGACATGGCAGTGGTTTTTAGCTGTATTTTTTTTACTCTGTATCGTTTGTAATATTTTGAAAAGTGGATTAACAATTTTATGTTGCTTGGAAGAATAAACCAAATACTGGAGAGATTTCTGTTTCAATAAAGAAAAGATCTGTTAATTTACCAGATCTGTGTTTATGCTCGAACAATTTGCGAGTGTACTTCTTGAAGTAATAATCTGTGTATTTGTATATGATTGACATTTTTCTGTGAATGGTA
This sequence comes from Meconema thalassinum, assembly GCA_946902985.2. Taxonomy (NCBI): domain Eukaryota; kingdom Metazoa; phylum Arthropoda; class Insecta; order Orthoptera; family Tettigoniidae; genus Meconema; species Meconema thalassinum. The sequence continues at coordinate 132,854,198 of OX336396.1, forward strand.
GTTGTCAAATAAACATACATCTGATAATTTACAGTGTCCTTGAACCATATCCTTAAGATCCTATGAAAACTAATATAGTTGTTCTGAAATAAATAATTTGTGGGCTACTTTTAATGACCATTGTGTTGTTGCAACACTATTGTGTATTTCTTTATTTTGGTGGAATAGGGTAAATAACTCGAAGGGTGCTTTGAAGCAGTACATATTAGTGATGATTTTGTGTAATAAAACTCATATGTAAACACTAACATCAGTGTTATGCCAATGAAGTTTCCACGATATGGAAAAAACTCTAGAATTTCTTCCCTCTTACACCTCGTAGCTCATTATACAGTATATCTGCTTCACTGTACTTTTCTCAGTCGCTAACATTCAGGCGATTGAAACAAGCACGCATCTCTTCTGCTTAAAAGATGCAACCAGGATGTATGTCTTGCCAACCATTGCAATAACTGACAAAAGTTTGCTCTCTAGTGGACAGTTTCTGATTGGAGATTAAAGCAACAAATTTGAAGGGCAAAATCCAACAGAAACACTGATAGCCCCACTTCATCATTTAAATGGTAGTTACAGTACATATGTTGTGAAATGTAGTTTAATTTAAAAATATATTGTTTATACCATGAATATGGGTTGCAATGGATAATGGCATTTGAGCATAAAATTGACATATATTGTATACCACTGCAATTTACTTATTTTGCAGATGTGTTGGTCTTGATTTCTACTGTTATTGTCTTAATTCAGTTCTCATTAGGGGCAGATGACCTAGATATTTCACTCCTTAAAACAACAATCACCACCATGGTTTCTCACAGAAATAACAATATTTTATGCAGAATATGAAATTAAATTTCTTCGTGTATGTTTTGTAGCTTACACTATGAGGAACCTCATGATTTTAATGTACTATGCTTCACAGCTCAAGTGATCTGATATTCTTGTGATTTATAATGTTCAGTTTTTGTAAGGAAATAAGTTGCATAGCTGTAAGGCTCATGCTGCTTCTTCTTATTATTATATGTATCTTGCCTTCTCTTTTTCAATTTTGGGATCATACTCTGCATGTTAATTTTTAGTCATATGATATGTGATACCGGTAATTAAAAACAATAAAGGGCAATGTTGTGATTTTAAATGTTGGTTTCTTCCTTCTCATTATACTGAATGTTCTTTTACCTTTAAACTTTAGTCAGGGATGTATTTTGGTGGGTACAAAAAGAACACTTAAGTTGTTATTTTAGCCAAAAGTGGGGTTATTATTGGTTTTGTAGAGCTTTGATTGATAACCTTATAGTCCAGGCAAACTACACAAAAGAAAGTCGAAATAGCCACATTAAAACATGTAATTGCAAGAGTTTCAGAAAGTTGTAGAGCATTAAATCTTATTCATAAAATATATATACATCAGTGGTGGCTGGCGGATATTTGTTCTGGGTGTTACACCAATTACACGAAGGAGAGGTGGGGTAGGGTGAAAGACTGCTCGATACCAGAGAAGACTGTATATTGATATCGCGCCAGGAGATGGCAGTTGGGTTTGAGCTGTAGATGTCTTCCCGCTCACTGTGTATCGTGCATTCCAAAAACATCAAGTTGGTCACTACTTGCTTCACTCACTCAGAACATTCCATCTTTCACTGGCTGCATGTCGTTTGCTGCGATATCAACCATTGGCATGCGGGAAGCCGATATATTTATGTTTGGAATAGGCGGGCCGCGCATGCGTACTGCAAGAACCCCCGCACCCCATCGCAGCGTGTTGAACTGCCAACTCCTGGCGCGATGACATCACATTAAAGATTAAATTGATTTAATAAACATCACGAGAACAAAAACGGGGAGCTATAGACTATACGAGGGTGAGACAGAACCGGAAGTGTGGCATTCGCACTCAAATACCGTAACATACCTCATTATGTTTCTTGCTTTTGTAAACGTGATCCTTAAAGTAGTGACTTATTTTGTATTTGATATGTGTATAACTGTGTGATACACATGATCTAATTTGTGTGTTCCACACGATGTTATGTGTGAATTCGGCGATGGTGAATTACGTACGCTATTATCAAGCATTGCTTGTCTGCTCGGATTTGCTTTTGTGCATTTCGAATCATGTTGCTGTTACGGTTGAAAGCTATATTCGAGTTTGCGAACTGTATCATAGGCTCCAGAAATTTTACAGGAGTGTTATTATTCAAACATGTTATGTGGAAGGAAGAGTATGAACCTGACACTGTGATTAACATATTTGGTCAATTTACGCTCCCGATTCCCGGTCAATGCATGTGAGATTTTCGAAGTGAAATGCCATGTCCTGTGGTTCGGATTCCACGTAAAAAGGAGGTCCCGTGGCTCATAATCACAAGATTCACGGTCACGTAAAACTACAATCTTCCTTCCTTCCAATTTACGCTCTTGTGTTCCAGACATCGCTGCTCCGCCCCACATGGTTACAGGAGAAAGCTAACAATTAAGCAGTTTCAATGTTCATGTGAGGCAGATACATCAACATGTTACAATCATGTTTTAGCAGTGCTTCTTTTCTGTCACAGGTAATTAGGGCCTAATAGTCTTCTTCTTCTTCTTCAGTAAGTTTTCTTTCCGAGTTGCCCTGTAGCTTTTCATTCGCTTTGATCTTCTCAGGCGTTCCTCATCTGTAAATACCCATTTTACTGTGTAACGTTTGTCTATTTTTGGTTGAAAACTTATTTTATGTTTTTCGGGTATTTAAAAGTTTTGTTTTGCAAGTCATCCAAGGTTATTTCTAATTCTTTCATGTCTTCTCTAATTTCCTTAATCCATCCTACTTGTTGTTTCAGATTCCAAATTTCTCAACAATTTTCCTAGATAATCTTCCGGTGTCCTCATAATGTGACCAAGACAAGAAATTGTTTCTTCCGAATAGTATCAGTGATGGGCTCCAATTCTCTGTATATCACTTCATTTGGTACTATCTGCCATTGTCCATCTTTCTGATATTTTTTCATTTACACATGTTCTAGCTATTCTTCTTTCTACTTTTAGAATTTTGTTGATTCTGTTTTTCTGAGTAACTTTAAAAAGAGTTTCGCTTCCACATGTCACCTCTGGTTGAACCACCGTCTTGTAATGTTTTAATTTTGTTGTGATTGATACGCATTTTCTTTTATTTATTTTAATTTTTTAGCCAACATAGGACTACATTAGTCAGGTTTATGGAGGTTTTTCTTCTTTTTGTCAGCCCAATATTTCTTCATCCTTTCTGAACGTAATTTTCTTTCTGCTTCAGGAATGACTCTTCCTATTCTCTGCTTGTTGATTTTTGTCTGTAGTCTAGTGTGTTTGTCTTTCAGAATCTTGAGTGTGTCTGTCTTGTATTTTAAATCTTCTATTGTAATATGTAACTCTCTCATGTCTTCTTTAAGTTCTGTGATCCATCTAATATTGTTCTTACTCTTACTCGTCCATAATTTTTCTATTATTTTTCTACTGATTCTATTTTCTGGTGACCGTATTAGATGCCCTAAGAATGATATTCGTTTCTTTTTCATTGTGCTTGTCACTGGTTCTATTTCTTTATAAACTGTTTCGTTGGAAGCTAGTCTCCAGACTCCATTTACTTGAAAACTTTTATTTAAACAGGTTCTCACTATTCTCCTTCCTAACTTGAGTACTCTATCTATTGCAACTGTGTTTGTTGTCTTGAATAATGTTTCACATGCATATGTAATTTGTGGCTGGGTGACTGTTTTGTAGTGCTTCAATTTGGTTGCTATCGAGAGACATTTTTTATTATATGTATTCTTGGTAACATGCTGTGCTCTAACCAGTTTATCTATTCTATTTTGCCATGCTGGTTTCTCGTTCAGGTTGTATGTGATTACTTCACCTAAGTATTTAAATTTTTCTACAATTTTAATTTCTTGGTCTCCCAGCTTAATTTTGTTTGCAAGCGGAGGTTGAGTTAGCATAACTTCTGTTTTTTCAAATGAAATTTTCAAACCAATATTTTGAGCTATTTCCTGTATAGATTTTATTTGCAGTTTTGTTTCCTGAATATCATTGGCCAGAAGAGTTAGATCATCAGCAAATCCTAGACAGTTCAGATGTATGTTGTCTTTCTGGGTTCCAATTTTTATATTTGTCGAGTTGTTCTTGTACCATTCCCTCATAACATACTCCAGCGCACAATTAAAAAGAAGAGGTGATAATCCGTCACCCTGTCTCAAACCAGTTGAGGGGCGTGGTGGCTCAGCGGTCTAGCTGTATGCCTCTCACCAAGGCGGTCCGGGTTCGATTCCCGGTCAATGCATGTGAGATTTTCGAAGTGAAATGCCATGTCCTGTAGTTCGGATTCCACGTTAAAAGGAGGTCCTGTGGCTCATAATCACAAGATTCACGGTCACGTAAAGCTACAATCTTCCTTCCTTCAAACCAGTTGTTACCAAAAATGGTTCAGAAAGTTCTCCTCTGAACTTAATTTTAGAAATTGTATTCGTTCAAGTAAGTTCTATAAATTTGATCAGCTTTGGGTGAAGTCCGAAATGTCTTAAAATTTTTAATAATGATGGTCTGTGGATGGAGTCATAAGCTTTCTTGAAATCTATAAATGTTATTGAAAGGGGCTTGTTTCGTTTTCTGTAATATGCCATGATTAGCTTCAAAGTTATTATTTGTTCAGCGCAGCTTCTCCATGGTCTGAAGCCTCCCTGGTATTCACCTAACTCTTGATCTAGTTGATCTTTAATCCGATTATATAGTATCTTACAAAAAATCTTATAAGTGATATCCAGAATGGAAATACCTCTATAGTTGTCTGGATTACTTCTGTCACCTTTCTTATGAATTGGGTTAATTATAGCTGTGGTCCATTGTTCTGGGAATTTTTCTGATATCCAAATCTTTTGTAATACCATATGGAGGGACGTCTGAGTCGAACTGCCAGCGTATTTCCACATCTCTGCAAAAACCTGGTCTTCACCACACGCTTTGTAGTTCTTCATTTCCTTAAGCGCTGTTTCAACTTCTTTCGCTGTAGGTGTGTTTATGTTTTCTGGTTCAGTTTTTATTGGGGTATGTGTATCAATGAATAAAATATTTTCAGGTTCATTATTGTTCAAGAGCTTGTTAAATGCTTCCGCCATGATTTCTGCATTTTCCTTATTGTTATGTGCTATTTTTCCATCTTTATTTTTCAACAATAATGTGGGGGAGCTGAATTTTTGCAATTGTTTATCAAAGGCTTTGTAATAATCTCTAGAATTGGTTTTGTAATTATTTTCCTCAATAGAGTTTATTAAATCTTTTTGATATTTTCTCTTTATTCTTCTAATAGTTTGGGTGAATTCTTTTCTGACATTCTTGAGGTTAGTGGCATTCTCTTCTGTTCTGTGGGCTTGAAATTTCAACCAAGCTTGATGTCTTTCTTCATGCATTCTATCACAATCAGAGTTCCACCAGGCATGTCTTTTCTTTGGATTTAATAGATCTTCTGCGTTCTGTTTATGTATTGGTATTAGTTCATCTAAATTGTCTGTTAGTCTTGTAGTTCACTGTTCTTTGCCGGTACTGGTTATTCTGGATTAACTGATGAGGGTCGTATGTCCTTTTCCCTCCAACTGTATTTTGTCTTTTTCTTCTTAACGGAGTAAATTTGATCTTGATTTTAATTAAGTAATGATCTGAGCCAGTGTCGGTTTGACATTGTGGATTTCCTTGTGATAGAATTTGTCCATACATACATGGTCTAGCTGAAATTCTCCTTTTGTCCAATCAGGATGTTTCCAAGTTTTGAGTTGGTGTGGTTTTCTTTTAAAATAAGTAGATTTGGAGATTAGTCCATGGGTTCTGAGAATTTCTACGAGTCTTTGGCCATTTCTATTAGTATATTTATGAGGAGCCCACTTTCCTACTACATCTTGATGTTATAAATATTTATTTTATTCATAGTCTGATCCAGGAGATCCCAGAAATTACCGACTTCTTGCAGAGTTTTGGTTAGGAAATTTTTTCATTTGTAGGGGCATGAGCATTAATGATGGTGTAAATTTTGTTTGTGGCTTTTAAAGTTAGAATTGCAATTCTTGGTGAGATGGCTTTAAAATCAATTATGGAATCTATTATTTTCAGACTTACTATAAATCCTGTACCAAATTGGGGGCAATGTTTCATGACTCTTTGTCGTGGCTTCCCATTGTACACTCTATAACCCTGAGATTCAAACGGATCTTCTGTTAAATTTCTCATTTCTTGGAGTCCTACCAGAAGAATATTCTGCCTATCTAACTCATCTGTGAAGTTCTTGAGCTTTCCGGTTGTCAGTAAAGAGTTTATGTTGTGCTTCGCAATGTAGTTAATATGCTTATGTTTGATTCTTTGTTTCTGTGTTTGGTTGTATGCATTTGAATGCTTAAATTCATTCTTGTCTTTTAGGCCACTACCCACCGAGTCCGATGTAGTCCCCTCCATCCTGAAGTGGTTGGACGGTGGAATTCCTTTACTACTTAAAGACTTTTCCATATCTGACTGTCGAAGGTTATCAACCTTAAGTGGAGCAAGCTCCGAATTACAACTGCGGTTGTTAGCACCCAGATGTTCAGGGTTCTGGATATCTATCAAAGAAAGATCATATAAAATTTGTAATAATTCAAAATGTAGGGATCATCATCATTTTCTTTTATATGTAGATTTGTTAATTTTTGGGCTTTTATCATTTTATTAGTTCTTTCTTGCTATACAGATTTCTCATCCAAGTTGTAAGTTATAATTTCTACTATTTAAATTGCTTCACTATTTTAACTTTATTGGTATTTACTGTTATGTGGTTGATTACAAGTGGATTTGCTACCATTATCTCGGTCTTTTCAAATTATATCTGAAGTCCAATTTTTTGTGCTATATTATTTGATTTCTGGCTTCTTGAATATTATTAGCCAGTAACGCTAAGTCATCTGCGAATCCCAAGCAATTTAAGTCTATTTGATCTTTCTTGGTTCCAAGTCTTATGCTCCTAGGATTATACCTGTACCATTCCCTCATCATGTATTCCAAAGCACAATTGAAAAGTAAAGGCGATAAACCATCTTCTTGTCTTAATCCTGTTTTAATCGTTAACGGCTCACATATCTCTCCACTGAATTTTACTTTAGATTTGGTGTTTGTTAGAGTTAGTCCATTATTAATATTATAATGGCTAGACTGTCCCCCAATGTCCACACCAAATGTATTCCAAACTGTTCCTGTTCTCCGTAATTATTCGTTATCGTCACTTTTCAGCCATTGCTATTTGCATCTTTTAGAATATCAACTTATATCCGTAGACCTCTTACACATCGGTTTTCAGCCGTTAACTGACCAATATACTTTGCATCGACTCCATTTTCTATTCTATCAATGAGTACTCTTTAAATGTGTATAAAAACACGAACAAATTAACACGCTCTGTTCACCCATGCAAGAAACTATAAAAACCACAGATTACCCTGATACAAACTGTCCGCACGTGGTAAATTTATCTTACTTGGTAAGATTCTTATTTTCACCGCTAGATGCCACATCATCCAAAATAATTCGGTTCTCAATTTCTGCAAATCTGTTATAGCAAACTGAAATTTTGTATTTTGATAGAGGCCATTAATGTAAGTTCAACTATGGGACTTTAAGACAAGCACAAAAGTAACATGTCAGCGATGTGAAATTTAAATATTTAAATGAATTTTCCTTGCGACTTATTCTTCGAGTGCTGTGAAACATGGCATGGTATATCTTCATACAAGGCTTAATATATTGACGTCTAACTTAATTTTATTTTATTTTATGAGAATTTAAAAATGGCGGCTGTGCAAAATCTTTGAAATTGCATTTTACTTCTCGTGCCCTAATCATGCGATAGAAATGTAAGTCGGCATAATGAACTATCATTAGAATATTCATCTGCTGGCATATGGTTCCAGAGCCTAATATATAACAATCCAACCTGGCATCAATACAATATATTTCACCAGTTCACAATATCTCTAAAACTATTTAAGCAATCTGATATTTTTGATGGTGATAGAGGACTATCAACTAATAGTACATTATGCATCGAGCCTATAATGGCAATAATTAAGACACGAGTATGTTTATAAAACGAGCGTAAGCGAGTTTTATAATTACCATTATAGGCGAGTTGCATACGACTGTTTATGTTCGACGATAATTATAACTTTATTGTTTTATTGTATGTTTTAACATAAATATTCATAAATATATGTGGGATTCAGTTAGTGAGGGCGTGCTGGCTTTGCTGACTGAACAGAGCGCATGCGTGGGTCAAGGCACTCCAGACGCAGAGACCATTCACTTTGCTTGCTAACACAGAACACCTATAGTTTACAGCAGATTTTGAGCGCTTGCGCGAAGGTATCCTTTCCTAATTGGTCACACAACTGCTTCTTGAGCTCTGATTGGTGGGAGAAACTGTTTCATAATGAAAAATAGTGTTATAATGAGGCTCATTATGATATAGTTTTCTGACACACAATAGTCAGGGTCGAACATAAATACATATATGTGACTTTTAAAATCCTGGGAAGCACAAAAATGACATGGTGACCAAGTAATATTCAAATATTTCAAATGACTTCTGGCGATCGAATCACCCGAGAACAATGAAACTAACTGTGAATCTTTATTCAGAGCTTACTTTAGAGACATCTCATGTTCAGTTATTTTCAAGAATTCAAGATGGCATCAGTTCGAAATTTTAAAATCTATTTTTTTATTTCTCATATCTTATTTGAGCGATTGAAGCGAAGATTCATACGATTGACTATGATAATAGACTAATCATTATCTAAAGGCACTAAATTCTGTAGCCTATTTTTCGTAAATCTTAGAAGTGATGCATTTGACTTTTCTAAAAATTACCTCCCGTGATTCGTTACAGAAATTTGCCATCACGTGGGAGGAGTCATATTCTAGCACATACTGTAATGTTGGTGGAGATTGTTTGAAGGGGTAAAACACCAAGGTCATCAACCCCTGTTTTCTATTGCAGACATCATAAATTGTGGATTATACGCATGTTCATATCTGAAGAGGAACATGCTTTACTGTGTTCAATTGAGCTTGCCTCTCATGTCACATTGTGTAACTTCGAACACTTATTTTCCTGTGCTGGAGAAGCGATACACTGACTGAGCAAATGTCATGGGATAATGGAGCACTGAGGTGCAGGTGTGCTGTCTGTGCACAAATGCTCCCTGTGCCAGCAGCAGTTGTATAGGAGACCTTGTGAGAGGTGTAACATGCAACGAAGTCTTGAGCTGACACCGTTCAAACGGGGTATGGTGGTCGGTGCCCAAATGTCGAGAAGTGCGATTTCGGTATTGGTGTGGGAATTCGGCTTTACATGGTCAACAGTGTCCAGGATGTATCGTTAATGGTTGAATGCGGGTGTCACTGATCACAACAGACGAACGACCGGCCGTCCAGCCACCCTCGATGACAGTGACCAGCGACATCTATGACGGATTGTCAACAGTGACAGAAGGGCAACAGTGCAACAAATCACGGCTCAATTTAACACAGGCCGTGCTAGACACTTCTCCCATTGGACAAACCATAGGAACATGGATTCCATGGGGTATGGGAGCCGGCGCCGCACATGGGTTCCACTATTAACCCAATGTTATCGGACACAACGGCGCGCATTTGTCGCCAATAACCAGGGATGGACACTGGAACAATGGCGTCAAACAACTAACATGGCCACCCCAGGATCCCTGATATGTACCCTGTCGACCATATCTAGGATGTCATGGAACGCAGGCTCCGTACCATGGATCCTGCACCCATGAACAGAACAGCAGACGCTCTGCAAACGATTTGGTGTCGGCTGCATCCAGAGGACTACCAGGGACTTGTCGACTCACTTCCATGGCATCTCACTGCAGTCCGCAGGGCCAGAGGAGGCCCAACACGCTGTCAGGTGACTGTCCTATGACATTTGCTAAGTCAGTGTACATCACATGAAAAATTATTTTAATAGGCGAGAGGGTTTTTAATGTAAAAGACCAGTAAAATGTTGTTGGAGATAAAACATATCTTATCAAGTCCTGTGAATTGAATAATTATAATACCACCCTAAAATGTTATCAAGATTGGTGCAACTGTTTTAACATCAAGTTTAGACAAGCAGGTAGAAAGAAAAATAGATTTATCACAGAACTGTTTGAATGAGTTGATTAAACAATGATGTTGAAGAGCGAGGAAATTTGTTTGTCTTATTTTAATAAGAGATCAACAAAGTACAAATCAAAAATAATAATAGGATGATTAAAAATCAGCATTTTTCTAGGTTTGTGCCGTATCTTGTTTGGAGTTTCGCCTAGGAACACCAAGCTGGCTCATCAGCAGGCTCTTGGTGTCTGTGCCCGGACCCCACAGGAGTAGCGAACTGCCCGCTAACTCCCTCAGGTCACTTCTTATAAAGGGAGGTAGCGCGCAGTTCGCTAAACCTGTGGGGGTCCGGGCACGGACACGAAGAGCCCGCTAATGATCCAGCTTGGTGTCCTAGGCGAAACCCCCACGCAAGACACGGCGCAAAGCTAGAAAAATTGCTGAGTTTTAATTCAAATGCCGTGAAAGCCAATATACCTACCATCTTAATAGGGTGATTGCTAAATAGAACTGCAATTAAATATTTGCTTAGCATTCATGGCAGCTACCCCTGAGGTCTAAGTTGAGTTCCCAATTCTGCCTATAAATTTAATTCTGGGGTGAGGGTTGGAATGGGGTGCACTCTGCGTCATGAGACGAAAATGAGATGGGTTTAGTTTCCCATCTTGGCCATCCTAGATGTGGTTTTCCACTTTTACTCCAGGCAAAACTAGTATGGTCCCTAACTTGAGGCCACACCTACTATCTTCCCAATCCTAGCAATAATTAAATACTGTACAGCCTGTTCCGATTCAACACGGAACTGTAAAATGGGTTGCCTACCCACCCGAAATCTGCTCGAAGCGTGCTAGCGACGGGGCTGAGTTCAATTTCACTGATAGCCGCCTTCTTGTGCAGCATTACAACGTATTTTGCTCTTTCAAAATACATTTACACCGGCTTCACAATAAGTTTGAAAAATTTCTGTTTCAGAACTTATTTTACGCTTCTATTAATGGCTTTTGCAGAGTATTTCCATGAAATAAAATTTAATTTTACAATATAGTTTAATACAACACAATGTATTTTTGTGTTGTATTTTATTTACAACACAATTCATTGCATTTTAACCTAATACCACAAAACGAGATACAATTTGGAAATGATGTGTTACAAACTTGTAATCAGTCTTCGACGCGACATATTTCGAAAGAGCAAAATACTTTGCAATGCTGCATAAGAAGGGGGCAATCAGTGAAATCGAACTCAGCCCCGTCGCTAGCGCGCTGCGAGCAGATTTAAACTTTTCAAGCCGATTGAGGGTGGGTAAGCAACCCATTTTACAGTTCCGTGTAGAATCGGAACAGGCTGTACATACATTAACTATGAACACCACTATAGCAACACACGCTGGTAATTAATGTCCTCTTGTTCTGCTTTCAGCATTGACATGTTGTATGATGAAGGTATAGTAAAATTATTTAAAGTGGCATGAATGTTAAAAACACTTTTAATTATGTTCGTACGAGATTCGTAGAATCATAGAATTGCATACCTGCCAACATTTATGGTTTTTCCGTAAAATTTACTGAATTGCAGTGGGGGGATTTTATAGATTAACGATTTTGCGTACCGAGATCTTCCCTTTCAAATTTGCGGCAGGACGGCCAGCTCAGTCAAGTTCACGTGAAAAATAGTGCCGAGCTGGATCTGCCAAGCAAGTCACTTCTACCTTGCACACAAGGGGCAGATGACCTCGCTGTTCCGCCCCTTGAAACATCAATTCTTCCTCTTCCTGGGGATTTCCTTTACCCGATAACTCGTTGAATGGATCGTAAACCATGTGTTGGGAGTCTATAAAATATTTGAGTAGCTATAACACCAGTAAGTTACTAGTTTCCAAAATTGAAAAGGGTTAACGATTAGAGACATACAAAGGGAATGTTAGATACAATTATGGAAGGTAACAATGATACTAATCTCCGCGCCGAAGTGACCCTTCTTGGCGACTTACTACAGCGCACAAACGTGGACCTAGTCACAGTCATGGTGAACACTGATTTTATAGGTGGATTTCACATGTATCACAACAATAACAACCTCGCACACAATCAAGTGATTAACGCAGCCGTTTCTTCTTTGGTTCACAATTCACTATATAATTTCTGCCAAACACAAGTAGCGCGTGCAATGCTGCTTGACTTGTGTGAAGACGGCACTCTGTCATCATTGTGTCCCCCTCATCGTCGCGCAAAGCTCCAGCTGCTTTCATCAACAAAAGCTGGCGCAGCCAAGTTCAGCGGCTGTCGTATCTTGGAAGTAATCCATTTGTTAATAATACGTTACATCAGGTTGGTTGGTTCCTCAGTTTAGGGGCTACGACAACGCGGTCATGTAGCCCCGAGTACTTAGGGTGTGTGTAGAATCTGTCTGATAACCGGTGTTACTTGAATTAAAACAGATACACACACTAATACAGTCATCACAATTAAGGTCTGCAGACGATCAATTTTCAAGTAGTTCCAACTTTTGCCGCCAAACGCCACCGTCAACGACCAACTAGTTCAGAAATTAGTTACCAGATGCCACTGCAGTCGGCTCTTGACGACGAAGGTAGGTACCTAAGAATGTTAGTCAAATGTTTAACCTGTATTAATTTAGCTTCACACAGGTGTAATTAGTGGAAGGTTCTTTAACATGCCATAAATCTATGACATGGGACCGCCGGCTTTACTTCCCCTCCGAAGGAAGACATACTGAGGGATTTTTAACGTTCTTAAAAAAATCCGACGACTTCGGCCGGGTTTGAACCTGCGATCCTGGGCATAGAAGCACAGCATGCTACCAACTACGCCACCGTGCCTCAGGTTGAAAACTGAAACTATCAGCACTCTTCGATTCATGTTGGCAGCACTGCCGTATATCGGTTTCTGAAAATTACTCTTAAATTCCACGTACTATACGTGTGCAAAGTTTAGAACTGTTAGCCTACATTCTTTATGGTTAGGATTAAAATGATAGAGAGCATTGATCAACAGTTGGTAGCCCTGTTGACTCAAGAATACGCATAATCGTATCTGTTGCGGTACACAAAGCACACACCATACGAAATTTGGTTGAAATCCAATTGATAGTATGGCAGTTACATACATATAACAAGATGTTCAGTAAAGAACATATAGCCTACTTTCTCCTAAATGTATGAGTATAGTTATAACTCGTTGTTATTATCAAAGAGTATAATAGAACTATTCTTTGTTGAAGGCCATAGAAACGATTTTCCTCTACCAAACGCCACAATCTAGATAAAAACTGCTACCATCATTGAAGAAAGAAAGAAAGAAAGATAAGAAGTATCTCAAGAATGTTATGGATCTGGAGACATAATCGACCGGACTGGCTGCGTGGCTCGGCGGTAACGTTCTCGCTTGCTGGGCCCTAGGTTGCAGGTTCGTATCCTGGCGCAGTCAGCTGGCATTTGAGGGTGCACAAATGCGAGGGAGCCGTGTCAGTACATTTACTGGCACGTTAAAGATCCCCTTCGGGCCAAAATTCCGGCACCCCGGTGTCTCTAAAATCAGCAGTAGTTAAAAGGGATGTAAAACCAATAACATTATTATTATTATTATTATTATTATTATTATTACGACCTGCCGTGGGCAACATCCAACTTTGAGTTGAGGCATGTCTTTACACGTCTGGTTGTGCATGGCTTTCACAACCCTAATTGAATTAACAAATCTTTCCATGACCCTACAGAGACGTGTGTATACAAACTATGTGGATATTTTCGATAATATAATCCTAACAGAGCGAGTGCATTCTAGCGGCCAGAAGAAGAAACTTTTCAATAAAATCTGGAAGTTACCTTTTTGGCAGCTAGATGTCTCGAGTAAATCTGCTGGCGAATTATGTTTTAATTAAATATATATTTTACACCATAATGTGCACAATATAACGCTTAATAACATTTTCAAGTAACGCACAATAGGCTGTTACAAACCCTTGAAAATAAAAAGTTAAAATGTATCGTAGTATCATCTTGTCATTCTTCAAATTCGATGCGCATAGAATGATAATGGTATAGTAATCAATGGATCCCCACGTAGACTAGTCGTGACATCTATTGGTGAAATATCGAACAATATAATCCTAACAGAGCGAGTGCATTCTAGCGGCCAGAAGAAGAAACTTTTCAATAAAATCTGGAAGTTACCTTTTTGGCAGCTAGATGTCCCGAGTAAATCTGCTGGCGAATTATGTTTTAATTAAATATATATTTTACACCATAATGTGCACAATATAACGCTTAATTTTAAAACATCTGAGTCATTACAAAACAATAAACATATAACATTTCAAGCAAAAAACCTAGCTCTGAACGGGTTTGAACCATCGGCATTTGAGCGATAGTCTAACGCTCTACCACTGAGCTAATTGTGTCAACGAATATCGTTCTATTTAAAATGACTTAAATAGAACTTGTTAGCAAATAATGATTTATACTAAACGATTTCATCACTGGAGTATATTATTTATATATAAAGCATTTCATACAAAGTTTATTTATTTTTTATCAGTACGCTATATTGCATGCAATACTCAAATTAGTGAAATATAAGTCCGGCACAAGCTATCCGCTGCCATCTTGTCTTATTACTGAATCAGTTCAGCTTTTTAAAATCACGTCTGCACTATAGTATTACAAAATAAACTTTTAATTTCGAACGTGCCTCTTCCTTTAGAACAGTTAAAACGATTCTTGGCTCGATAATCGGAACTGGTGGGTCCCATGATATGGATTATAAAGTTTGCATAATTCGCACGGCCGCCATCCTGAAAGGGTATGGCGGACGACCTTGTAATTTGGTCACAAGACGCATCCTATACGAAGGTATGTTGTTACCAAATTTGGTAGAGATCGGATGATTTGGTTAGTCGTTATTTGATTTTACGTTTTTAACGTTTGAGTGTCCGCCATTCAGTTTTAGTAAAGATGGCGGCGATATAAAACATGACACTGAGGTGTCCTTTGCTAGTGCTACCTTTGTACCAAATTTCGTTCAATTTGCATTCACCGTGTTCGAATTGATAGGGGGGGACAGACATTCAGAGTACACAGACTCACACACACACACATACATACACACACACACACACACACACAGACAGACACACTTTTTTCGCCCTGTGTTGATCTCATAAGTCTACTTTCATTTTTTGCAAAAATCGAAAGTAGGCTAAAAATTGGACATATCAAATTGTGCAGAATCATGTTGGCAACACTATCATGCATGGGTTGCTCAAAATTAATCTCAAATATTATTATCTCTATGTGTGCCAATTATGGAACAGCTCTCGTTTTTTATTTTGAAAGATATCGAACATAGAACTCAAATTTCAATTGTGATTTTTCAGCAGTTGGTAGCACTGACGTCATTTTAAAATACGGCCGTGAGATGTCCTGGTATAGGTCTTGACTCATACCAAATTTGGTTTCGATAGCTGCGGCCCTTTAGGAGTTGATAAGGGGACACACACATTTGCCCGGTTTGATCTCATAAGTCTACTTCATTTTTTTGCAAAATGTGAAAAATAGGCTAAAAATCGAAATTCTGAATGACTCTTAGTAACTATAAATGTAACTATAACAATAACCCTACGCGTTCGTACTATCTCGCGACCGATGGGTCTACTGACTTTCAATAATAATAATAATAATAATAAGATGATCTTATAGCACTGCACTAAAATGCAGAGGCATAGATGACGGAGACTTGTTGCCATGGTAAACACCGGATATCCGAGTTTTTTGTCCACGCTAATCACAGATAAGACTCCCTGTCGGCGTCTTCGGACTAGCGCTTAAAGACAGCCCAGCGGGGCTAACGAAGTGACCCGAATACTCACGATCGCAACCGATCATCCATCCCCCTCGGGACAGACCAGCGGGGCAGTCAGCTGTTCCTCGTTGAGACAGATCAGCGCAGTGGGGCAATAAGACCGTACCCGAAACTTCACAACCTACACCGATCATTAGGGCTAGGAATTTTAAGTAAATACATATTCTTTCCCTTTGCTTCTACATAACTAAAGTTGCTAAATGTCCCATCCCCTTATCTCCACTAACTTAGCTGTCACATAACTACATTTCATTGTTACATATCTGATCACAATGACATTTGTTTTACATATTTTTAATTTATAATGCAAAATTACATATTCTGTGATTTTACATACCGGTATTTGATCGAAATGACATTTTGTTTGAACTTAATTTTGCTTTTATTTAAAATTACACATCTGTCTCTTACTGTAAAAAAAAAAAAAAAATCGCAAGTGAAATATACGGTAATTCTAAACAGTGTATGTATGTCTACCCCTTATTATTTCCGTTTTTCCAACGGGGCCGGGAATGAGATGCCATGGATGTAGTTGTGGCGGATGGTTTTTACGGCCGGATGCCCTTCCTGACGCCAACCTCTTGAGAGGAGATAATGAGAGATGAAATGAATTATTGGGTAATTCTAAACAGTTTGTATGACAATATTTGTTCACTAGAAACTCAGGTACGGTACGGTACCTACGTGAAACGGATTTTCCAAGCAATTCATAAGCTGTTGAGAAAGGGTCAGGGAAGAATATCAAGAAATATATTAGTGGAGATAAGGGGATGGGATTTCACGTAGCACCCTGCCGGAGACTCACCGGTTGGAATTTAGTTTATTTCAATTGTCCAGATAGTGCCTGAGACATAATAATATCAACATGCAAAATATGTACTTATTTATGTAATTATAGTAGGTGAAATATGTAATATTAATTTGATTTTTATATAAATAATATATATTACACATGATATTGCTTGAAGATTCCTAATTTTATTCATTATATTTTTATGCAAAATAAAGTGTGGTACGGGACAGATAACCTTGCTGTTCCTCCCCTTAAAACAATAACAATACAACAAAAGTGGTGTACACTATTTAATTAATTAATTAAGCATGCCCATATTATAGCAAAGATAAATACATTTCATTATGGCTGAGAAAATGTTTAGGAAGTCAACAATAAGTCTTAGCGATGTAGAGGCAAAGGGAAAGAATATGTATTTACATAAAATTCCTAGCCCTAATGATCGGTCTAGGTTGTGAAGTTTCGGGTACGGTCTTATTGCCCCGCTGCGCTGGTTTGTCTCATCGAGGAACAGCTGACTGTCCCGCTGGTCTGTCTCGAGGGGGATGGATGATCGGTTGTGGTCGTGAGTATTCGGGTCACTTCGTTAGCCCCGCTGGGCTGTCTTTAAGCGCTAGTGTCTTCGGTGGCGTAGTTGGTAGCATGCAGAGCTTCTATGCCCAAGATCGCGGGTTCAAACCCGGCCGAAGTCGAGGGATTTTTCTAAGAGCGTTAAAAATCCCTCAGTATGCCTTCCTTCGGAGGGGAAGTATAGCAAGCGGGCCCATGTAATAGATTTATGTCATGTAAAAGAACCTTCCACTAACTACTATTTTATTGTGTGAATCTAAAATCTGTAGGTTAGATTTGATTAACGCTCTGTAAGTTCCAACGTTCATCGCCAGGTGCTGGTTGTGGTGGCATCTAATAGCCAAGTGCACAGCCAGGTGTCGTTGACGGTAGTATTGGGTAGCAAAAGTAGGAACTATTTGAAATGGATCGTCTTCAGTTCTTACCTAAATACAGATACCACACACTAATACAGCCATCACAATTAACACCGGTTATAAGACTGATTCTACACACACCCAAAGTACACGGGGCTACATGACCACGTTTTTTGCAGCCCGTAAACTGAGGAACCAACCAACGAGACTCCCAGTCACCGGCTTCGGTGGCGTAGTTGGTAGCATGCTGAGCTTCTATGCCCAAGATCGCGGGTTCAAACCCGGCCGAAGTCGTCGGATTTTTTAAGAGCATTAAAAATCCCTCAGTATGCATTCCTTCGGAGGGAAAGTAAAGCCGGCAGTCCCATGTCATAGATTTATGGCATAAAGAACCTTCCACTAATTACACCTGTGTGAAGCTATATTATACATAGGTTAAACATTCGACAAACGCCTTAGGTTCCAACGTTCGTCGCCAGGAGCCGACTGCGATGGCATCTGGTAATCAAGTTCTGAACTAGTAGTCGTTTACGGTGGCGTTTGGCGGCAAAAGCAGGACTACTTGAAAAAATGCAATGTCTGCAGTCCTCACTTGAATTGAAAACAGATAACACACACTAATATAGTCTTCACAATTAACACCGGTTATCAGACAGATTCTACACACACCCAAAGTACACGGGGCTACATGAACGCGTTGTCATAGCCCCTAAACTGAGGAACCAGCCAACCAACCAGACTCCCAGTCATGTTAAAAAAATATATATAGTTAAGTTCCACCGCCACACTGAGAAACATCGAATCATGGATATGTCTTATTTAGGCCTAGACCAGAAGTCACGGGAAGGATAGTCCTGTGAGAAAATGTCGGGTAGTGAATCCTATGCGGTGTAGGTGCCTACTTACAGTCCTGGTAGAAATGGGTTCCTGACTCCCAACATTCAACTGGGCGGTGATTTGACTCACAGTAGCCCTTCGATCGCCCCGTATGGTTCTGCCGAGGCGACGTGATATCAGTTCGTTAAACACCTGTGGTCGTCCCTTGCAGTGGTTTTCGCGGATGGTAACATTTTCTCTACGATGATCATCCCACGTTCAAAGTCGATTAACTCGCTACGTGTTGCCATCTTCACTACACTCGTGTCTGTGACAGACTGCTCTGCTAGGCGTAACGCTCAGGAGTCATACACGGCACATTTTCTCGAGGACTTTTGGTCACTCGGTGTACTTGTTGCTTTGGTAACCATATAGGAGGCCTAGATGACAAACACTTTGTCAACAAGACAACACTCAAAAGTAGCTTCAAAGCTACAGTATCTTTAGATAATTATAGTCTTTCATATTTATCTTGGATTTCACTCTGAATAAAGGAAAATAGTATTGTGTGTGCATATGCCCATTTATTTTTCTGCTAAATATCGGTGGTTGAAAGAAGTTTCATCATCATCATCATCATCATCTCCTCAACCGTTAGGTTAGTGGGTAAAATGCATGGCGTCTAATCGTCTCCATCCTTTGGCCAATAGCTTCAAGTGGCATTGTTTTTTTTTTTTATGGCTTTTGGTGCCGGGAGTGTCCGAGTACATGTTCGGCTCACCAGAGTTTGTAGCTGTTTCTATGCAGACACCCATGGGGTGAGCTACAAGTACCGTCACGTGTGGAGTGTTGTTAGGTGAGGAAAGTGTGAATGTAAGGACGAGGAATTGGAAGGTAGTGGCTGTGGCCTATAGTTAGGGACAGGCTAGAGTAAAATCAAGGCCTTGGTAAAATGTGGCTTTTCACCGATGTCTCAGTCCCGCTCATGGCTGTGATTATATGAGTTTTGTGAAACATACACCTTAGCGTTTTATAGCCTAAAATATACAGTATGATGATGATGGGCAAATTAAGAATGGTGCGTTTCAACAGCACAGCTAAGCTTAATGGAGCTCATGTCACCATGGAGAGTAAAACGATGAAAGGCTATTGGATGTGAGTTACAGTATATCATTCGCGCGCGACTGTACCTGTCAACTAATCAAGCTGACAGCATGACACAAGTAAACAAAGGTCAGTTTCCACCTCGGCCACCGGCACTCGTATCTTGTAAGGCTAATACCAGGCATTCTATTTTCTTGTGTTTCTTCCCCGCCAACATGACCTTCGTTTTTAATTTTATTAATGCAGGCAATGGCCATTTATGTTATTTTCATGACGGGGCAGGAAGGGATTTTGGAAGGAAATCAATTATGGAGCTGTTGAAAGGAACCGACCCGTTATTTGCCTGGTGGTGAAAATGGGAAACGACGAAAACCATTTTCAGCACAGTGGGATTCGAACCTGCGCTCTCCCGATGCCAGCGAGAGACGAGGTAGCGCGTTAGCGCTCTTAGCCACCGTAACCAGTATAAGTTTCGTTTTTGAAATGCTGATTTTCATTTTCATTCCCTACATTTCTGTTAAATGTCTAGGATTTTGGCTTGTAAGCTTACGACGGGTGTCTACAATAATGAAAATATATTATTAACAGTTTTTTAGGACACATTTATCCAGGGCATTTTTTCAGGGGGAAAGACGAGGAGCTGGAGGAGATTTCGAGTAATCATCGATTTTAATCGATCTATTGAATCAGATTGTTTTGGTTGGCATCTCGGCTCTACGGCAGCATAATCGAAAAAATAGGCCATATTATTTTCTGCTCGACAAAAGCTGTGCTTATAAGCATGCAGGCTAGTGTTTGGAAGTGGGGTAGGTTGTTAGTTTGTGTGTGTGGTTAGCTTTGAAGGATGAAGAAAATAACGAACTATTTTACATCCCCCCAGGCATGGAAAAAGCTGATATTTAATGAATTAATGAGTAAATAAATTAACCCAATTCAACCTTTCATTTAAGATATCAGCCCGTAAAGTAATAACCGGACTCTGCAAATTGCCGAAAATTGCAAGATCATGATGACTGTTTTGTCGACTACAACTGCGATACCCCTTAAATTTTGTTTAAAAAAGGCACTATATTTATCCAGTGCCGGATTAAGGTAAAATGAGGCCCAAGTCCTTCAGATTTTGGGGGCCCCTTTATTTTTTTCAAATATTTTTTTTATTTTTTAGCACCTGCATTTTCAATAAAGTATGTATAAGAGTTTTTTTTCTCAAGATGAATAATACACTTTTTATTAAATCATATATACATATATACATACATTTCAATTGAAACGATCATCGTTATTTGAAAACATTTCAGATGATTTGATGAACAATTTTTTACTTCTGTAAATTGTAATCAATTTTTTTTCTGTCTTTTTTCGGTCAATGAAATCTTCTACAATGTCATCAAAATCAATTTCCTGCAGAACATCTGTCTCGATATACGGTACATTAAACTTAGCATGTCTAATCGTTCTTCTGACATGATACATCTTTGCGCACTTTTGATCCGTTTCAATTTTGAAAAAGAGCGCTCCGCAGAACAATTCGTTATCATGAGGGTCAGGAAAATGCGAAAAGCAATTTCAACCTTCGGAAAAACAGACTCAAGCTTGTCTTGAATAAGAATTTCGTTAAGTTGAGAATGAGTGAACTCAGTTTTTAAAGGAAATTATAATTTAATATAATGCTGAAACTGTCTCAGTTATGGATTAAAAAAATCTAAATCTTCGGAATAAAATTTTTGGGGGCCCTAGGCCTGGGCCTAGTCGGGCCTAATGAGTAATCCAGCACTGCATTTATCCATTTGGAGGGTCTTAAGGCTAATATTACACATTATTCTGACCAAATGACCACGTTTGTACTTACCGGAAAGGTCGTCCCTCCAACTGTCAGATAAAGACAACTTTGTACTAGCATATGTTTTAACGAACAATCCCACCACTCACTTGCGATGACTGTAGAAAATTGTCGTAAGAGAGCTTGGAATATCGAACGCGACCTTGTGGCCAGCAGGGCGCACGCTATCCTCTTACACAATAGAGTAATATAAAATTGATCAGCATTCCCTCCACTGTCAGCGGAACAGAATTATCGTGCGTTTTGCTACCATAAAAGAACAACGTTCCTGTCGATGGTGCACTTTCGCAGCACGCCATAGTTATGTTCATTGGTGGCTCGTCTAGTGGCGGATCGAGGCCTTGCGGAGCCCTGGGCGATATGATAAGGTGGGGCCCACAACAATAGGAAATAAAAAGAATATCAAATCAAATGGAAAATAGTTTGGCAAAAATAATAATAAAATAAAGAAGTTACAATATTCCTAAAACACAACAGTACATATGTTCTTAATAATATGAAGGAAACCTTTAAATCCCCTTGAAGAAGATTATGTAAACTATGAAATATTAAAATATTACTTTGCGACTTTTTTCCCGGCTGAAGTCTTCTATTAGTTCACTGAAATCTAAACTTGCTAAACGGTCACGGGAGGTTATAGCTGCACTGAAAAAAGGAATATGAATTATAAATTAGTTTGAAAAGTATAATTAATTAATTAATTAATTAATTAAATTTAAAAAATCCATGGCGCGGGGCCCTGGGTGGTCGCCCTCCTCGCCCACCCCAAGATCCGCCCCTGCTCGTAGCTTATAATGAGAATGTAACTTATCAGTAGCGGTGGGGGTACATTACCATGTTTTACAAAAGGAGCTGTTTCATAGCCTGGCTAACAAAACGATGCCTAAATATTTGACCTTAAGGGGACCATGAACGTCCCATGTTTTACAATGTTACATATAAGGAACATTTTCTCCGATTCTTTTCAAGCTATCCATTTGAAATGTTCACAATTTGTATATGCATGTATTGGGTCATTACCAAAATGACAGTTTTGAATCAATGTTATTGGCCTTTTATTTATGTTTTCTTAAGGCCAAAACTTTCAGCACTTTCTCCTTGGATATTATGTTCATAAAACCAAAACAATGTACCCTTACCACCAAAGTGCCATTTCTGCACATGGATATATGGATTAGGGTGCTTCTTTGTAGATATCCATACATATCGAGAGGTAATGAATTGAAAAATGAGTAACAGCTTTTACTAGAAGAGATTGTATAATAATCCACAGCAGGCAGAAACAAAACAACAACAAAAAAGAAAAGAAGAAGAAGAATAATAAGTTTCACCATAGCAAATTGAAACATCCAGACAGTTTTAGCGTACAGTAATATCGAGTTCGTACACCAGGGTCTGCCACAGATACTAATATTATAAATGTAAACTGAAAGTTTCAAGTTCTAACGTTAAACACAAACTAAAAGAATGTTCCTGAAGTAATAAAAACGTAACTTACGGGAAATGACATTTTAAGTTACAACACTACTGCATAAATGCTATGTATACTATTACAAAATAATTAATTAAAATACTTCTGGTTTGAATATTTTAAAAATATAAACACAGATGGAAAGTGAAATGGTAACAAATTAAAAATTAAAAAAGTGGAATTTTTCATCAAATATCGGATTCTGGATTCCCTTAATACGATTATATAATCAGCATATACAATACTAGCTTTCATTACCTACCGTTGACGGGTTCGTCGTGTAAAGGAAGTATTTTATTGTAATATTGGCTTTCACGGACAATTAATTAATTAATTAATTAATCAATTAATTAAACTTCAGTAAATCTTCTAGGTTTTGTCGTGTGTGTTGCGGGGTTTCACCTGTGTGTCTGTTAGGTAGTCAGCCCGAAGGCTGGTTGGATCCTCAAAAAGTACCGCCGTTACGTTATGTGAGTAGATACCCACAAAAACCCAAGGCAGCTCTATTTTAAGGCGTTCTAGGCAAGAAGAGGAGTGAGGTAGTTTGCCATTGCTTTCCTCACTGAGTCAGAACAGTAGTCCTAACCCTATGAGTTGAACCTTTCACAGCATTCACAGGCACTGACTGTGCCCCGAATGCCATTACTAAGCACCACCCATACTTCAGTAGCTTCCATATAATCACAGCCATGAGTGAGACTGAGACATCGGTGAAAAGCCACCTTTTACTCTAGCCTGTGCCAACTGACAAATGCAAATGTACTGTATTCATCAAGAGATGGCAAACAGGCCAGTAGTATCTATACCTGTTGATAAAGCCGTAATGTATATCGTCATCTTTGGTCGAATGGATAACATTCCTGACTCCTGCTCGGAGTGCCGGGGTTCGATTACCAGCGGAGAGGAATATTTTTGCTTGACCTAGGTGCACCAAATCAGGCTAATCAGCGGGTTAATTGTACACCCTGCCCGGACCACCACTGGGGTAGCGGACCATGCAGCACATCCCACATATGAAACGAAAACCTCGTGGTGTAGCGGCTAGCACTCTTGATTCTCACCCCAGTTGTCCGGGTTCGATTCCCGGCTCTGCCAAGAAATTTAATTCTGGTCTGAGGGCTAAGATGGGGTACACTCAGCCTCGTGAGGCAAAACTGAGTAGAGGAGGGTTCGATTCCTACCGCAGCCATCCTGGAAGTGGTTTTCCATGGTTTCCCACATCTGCTCCAGGCAAATGTCGGGATTGTTCCTAACGTAAGGCCATGGCCACATCCTTCCCAATCCTCGTAACACATACACATGCCGATACACACCGATACAGCCATTGAAATAACACAGGTTATCAGACAAAATTTCCACATACTCCCAACTACACGGGGCTGATTGACCACGATGTTCAAGTCCCAAAAGTGAAATAACAACAATAATATGAAGCGCATCGCACTTCTTTGTTCGGGGGAGCTAAGAGCTCGCTCAACATTATCTCCTCCCTATAGAGGTACCGAAAGATGGAAAAGTGTTATTCAGGGCCAAACTGGCTGCGTGGTGCAGTGGTAACGGTCTCGCCTGCTGTTCCCTAGGTTTCCGGATCGAATCCTGGCGTAGTCATTTGGCATTTGAGGGTGCTCAAATGCGAGGGAGCCGTGTCAGTCAGTAGATTTACTGACACGTAAAAGATCCCCTTTGGGGCAAAATTCCGGTACGCCGGTGTCTCTGAAATCCACAATTGTTAATAAAGGGACGTAAAACCACGACCAAGTAATTAATTCCAGAAAATATTCTAGATATTTGCTGTGTCTGATGTGGGTCTACGCTTAGGTACACCAAGTCAGTTTATGACGACAACTTATAGATCATATTGCCTCAATCGAAGAAAATAAATAAAAGTCATTTGTCAGAAAAATGGGTGCGGTATTTGCTCTTGTTCACCTCCTGAAATGATTCAAGATAATGGAATATTTTTACTGGAAGAACCAGTGGTTTCACCCCTATTTGTATCATCTTTAGCTACAACCTACCCCCAAAACACCAGACCATTGGGCATTTAACGAATATGTTTTAATGAATCGACATCAGGACCTTTGAAGTACAGTAGGCAAGGTACAATATTTTTTATCGCTTATCCTCCCAGCTCGGATTCACCCACGGACTCTTGCGAGGGATCATTCCTCTACCGTCGCAAAGACGGTGTCTGGTAGTTAAACACACTGTGTCAGCAGATATACGTAACTGGGGATTGGTGACAGGCCGATCGCCCAGGCGGCCGCTAACTTGAGTCTAATTAAGGAAGGATCAAGAAAGGGATTATGGAAGGAAGTCGACCATGGACCTGTTGAAAGGACCCGTCCCAGCATTTGCCTGGTGGTGAAAAGGGAAACCACGCTCTCCCGATGGCAGCGAGGCACGAGATAGGGCGTTATCGCTCTCGGCCACCCTGGCCGGTCATGGTACGATTATACTGAAAAGAAAAGCGGCTTCGGTGGCGTAGTTGGTAGCATGCTGAACTGTTGTGCCCAAGATAGCGGGTTTAAACCCGGCCGAAGTCGTCGGATTTTTAAGAGCGTTAAAAATCCTTCAGTATGCCTTCCTTCGGAGGGGAAGTAAAGCCGGCGGTCCCATGTCATAGATTTATGGCATATAAAAGATCCCTCCACAGACTAAACTTGTGTGAAGGTAAATTGTTAGGTTAGATTTCGTCGGAACACTCCATCAAAGTTCCAACGTTCACCACTACGCACCATTGATATCTGGTAGCGAAAGTGGGAACTACTTGAAATTGAACGGAACTTGTAGCTCATCCTAAGGGTGTCCTCTGGAAGCAGCTACAGACTCAGGCGAGCCGAACATGTCCCGGACACTCCCGGCACTAAAAGCCATACGATATATAAATAAACTGAAAAGAAAAGATTCGATTGGATAATTGGTATTACAATCCATGGAATCAATCGGGTGACAGTAACAGAACAGACTAGCGTCATAGATGTACCTTTGTCATGGGTATTAAAGTGTCTAGCCATTATTTCAATCGGTAGACTTCTATAAGCTTACAAAATTCCAGGTCACGGGTTCTGTTCCCGCATGCGTCGGATATTTGAATTCTCTATCTTCCATCCAAATGGTATGGTTTATTTGCACTTAATAATTGAAAAAGGAAGGAAGATTGTAGTTTTACGTGACCGTTTATCCCGGGATCATGAGCGACGGGACCTCCATTTTTACGTGGAATCACAACCACAGGACATGATGTCACACTTCGAAATTGCATTAACAGGGAATCGAGCCCAGTCCGCCTTGGTGAGAGATAAGCAGCTTGACCATTGCACCATCACGCCCCTCACCACCTAATAACTGAGAGCCTCTATCTGTGAGAGGAATCAATAAATTGCGATGCCGTAGCACGTCCGAGGAAAGGAGGTATTACTTATTAAAGAAACGAGAACCGCTGAACTTCGCTGCGCTACCACACGGGACGAGCAGGGAGACACAGTGTAGACCGAGTACAGTGTCCACATAAATCCAGCACAACTAAGCATAACAGGAGTACGCACATGTCATCACGGAGAGGTGAACGATGGCTGAGGCTAAAGGGCTGTGACATCGTAGTCACATAGTTATGTGCGTCGAATTTGTGTGATAACCTGTGTTATTGTCAGGCGCGGATCTAGAGTTTGGCTTTGTGTGTGTGTGTGTGTGTGTGGGGGGGGGGGGGGTCAGAGAATCGAAATTGTTAAGAAAAATGGTATCACTGAAAACGCAATCACAATAGTACATTATGCAACGAGCCTATAATGGCTATAATTAAGACACGAGTATTTTTATAAAACGAGCGTATGCGAGTTTTATAATTTCCATACGAGTGTCTTAATTACCATTATAGGCGAGTTGCATACGACTGTTTATGTTCGACGATAATTATAACTTTATTAGATGTTTTAACATAAATATTCATAAATATATGTTCAGTCACTACAGTAGAATGTTGTGATCGGGTGCTGCGGTGGGTAGTATATCTCTCTTGTCCTAGCTCTCTGGACAACCGACGCATGCGCTCTGTGTGCTTCAATACCATATGTTCAGATTGCGCACCAGTATTCAGTAAAACTGTCACTGAAGTCGTGTCAAAACCACGCGCTGTGTAGAAATTGGTTTTGGGGATATTCACATAAATAATACAGTGCTATTTCTTGTCTCATATTCGCCAGTTTATTTACGCGAACATATGGACGGTACGTATTCCATGTCGGTAATTTATTATAGTTCGATGTTGTGTTTATGTCCGACATGTTGGATTTTGAGTGCATGCGTGAAGGTATCGTTACCTAATTGGTCAATGAACGAGCTCTGATTGGCTGGAGAAACTGGATCATAATGAAAAACGGTGTTATAATGACCATAATTATGATACAGTTTTCTAACATATAATAGTAAGGGTCGAACATAAAATAACCAAACGTACAAAACCAGACCAATTTTTATGCAAGCTACATGGATAGAAATTTGATGCGTTTAGCGCACCAAAAATATTCGTACAAATTGAAACGGCGTATTTTGCGACTTTTACATCGAGCTTCGAGAAAAGTATCAAGGTACGTTACAGTTTCGGCAAGTCGAGATGGTACCGACAAAGGGAGAAAGTTACAGCTTAAGTTGCTTACCAAGCTTGCAGTTTGAACGTCGGCAAAATTTTCTGGTGCGAAAAAAGCCCCAAATTCCTATCCGTGCATTGTTGCACATTCATCGTGACATCACTATAAACATCGATTCGGTAATCATAAGATTTGCTAAACAAAATGGACGAGTTGATTTTGTTATATAAATAATCGTTTTCATATAACAGGCATGACGTTGTAAATATCTACAGTTGTAACAAACATAATAATTGCAATAAAGATATTTCCAGTATTGAAAAAAATGAAGAAAAAATCGGTTAAAATTCGTTAATTTTTTTTGTCTGGTTATTGTGTTTTCGTTTTTTGAGTTTGCGGCTTCGGTGGCGAAGTTGGTAGCATGCTGAGCTTCTATGCCCAAGATAATAGGTTCAAACCCGGCCGAAGTCATCGGATTTTTTAAGAGCGTTGAAAATCCCTCAGTATGCCTTCCTTCAGATGGGAGGTGAAGTCGGCGGGGCCCATGTTATAGATTTATGGCATGAAAAAGAACCTTCCACTAACTACAATCGTGTGAAGCTAAAATTTGTAGATTAGATTTGACTAACGCTCTATTCTAGTTCCAACATTTGACACCAGGTGCCGGTTGTGGTGGCATCTAGTAGCATAGTTCACAGGTAGGTGTCGTTGACGGTAGCAAAAGTAGGAACTATTTGAAATGGATCGTCTGCAGTCCTTACCTGAATTACAGATAACACACACTAATACAGCCATTACAATTAACACCGGTTATCAGACAGATTCTATACACACCCAAAGTACACGGGGTTACATGACCGCGTTGTCGCAGCCCCTAAACTGAGGAACCAACCAACCAAAAATGTTACCTGCCAACATGCCACGCCCACTCTTAGTTCAGAGACAATGCAAATACGCTTTTAAACCCAGTGAATGCCATTTACGTACATATTCTTAAAGTAGATAAATCAGGCTTCCAAAAATGCCAAAACAACATTTTTGAATACTATCAAATAAATACATTTTCAATGTGAACACATACCTTAATAGTGTTTGTATAGCAATTTAAATTAGGATATTGAATAACACATAAATTATGGTATATGCATGAACTGCCTACAACTGAACAAATTGCCGTAAAAAGGAATCACGGAATTTCTTTTCACACGTAAGTTAGACGGTCACATTGCGTTATGGTGTTGGGAAACTACCGATGAGAACTTAAAGTCACGAGTAAGACACTTCTGGATGAGAAACAAATTATGCAACGTTTCATTGATCCGGTGACACGTTTCTTTCAGTGGGAGTTCAATAAAATGAATTGATGTGAGACCGAGTGAGAGACCAATGTTAGGTATAGGGGAAATACCCTTGTATTAGGCCTACCATGCCGGTACCAAAGTAAAAGGTAGAAGAGTAATGGCCGGTACGGTACAATTTTTAACAAATTATATATTAATTTTAGCCAATGGTCATAACTGGGTATTTTAATTGAACGCCCATAGGCTCCCCAACAAGTTCAATTTCAAGTAGTTCCAACCAGAGATGCCACGTCACTGACACCTAGCGGCGAACGTTGGAACTTTATAGAGCGTTCCTAACCAAATAACCTACAAATTTTGTTACGCACAACCAATTGTAGTGGTAGGTTCTTTTAAATGCCATAAATCTATGGCATAGACCCACCGGCTTTACTTTGCGATACAATTTAAGCCATAGTTTTTGGCCCGTCAGCCCCGGCTGCACAGCCGTACAGAGGACACTCAGGGAGTCTCAGGCATGTGCAATTGAAACGAGAGTTGTCAATTGCGAGGAAAGCAACTCACAAATTGCACATGTCCGAGACTCGCCAACTGTGCTCTGTACGACTGTGCAACCGGGGCTGGCCGGCCAAAAACTGTGGGGTAAACTGTATTTTTTGTGTGATGCAGCACTCATTCCATTCATATCTCAGGTAGGTAAAAACAGCAATTAATACCTGATGGCGCAAACATGCGCGAACCCGTGAGAGGAGAGAGGAAAGGAGAAGAAGGAAGGTAGTGGAGGGGGTCACTGCTGCTGAGTTCCTGGGAGACACTATCGTGCAATACTGCTACAGTTTCGGTAGGAGCCGATGCGAACATTTCCGTAGCAAGGAAGTGAACGTTCCTCCCCTCTTAACCATGCTGCAGCACATGGACTCGCCCGCAAACAGAACTCGTTGCTTACGCATGTGCCATCTCTCTATATATATAAATGAAAGTTTGTTTGTTTTTTTCTGAATTTCTACCGAAATTTGCGTTATTTACGCGTTTCAGACTGTTTTACGATGGATGCGCGCGATAATAAAATTGTTGTCTGTCTGTCTGTGGACAAATTTGTTTCCTTATAACTCCAGAACGGCTGGGTGTATCAACGTAAAATTTGGTACAGATATCCATCAGAGGCACGGCACTAATCATTGATGTAACTCTTCACCGTACCTCTCATAAAAGGGGGCCTATCCCTTTAAAATGCATGCTCAAATAGGCGTAGAAGGACGAGACAAAGCTCATTTTCAGCCCCTCAATAAGTGAAACAAAACTCGGGGACCCACCACATTTTAAGGCCCTAAAACCAACCGTTTTTGAGATATTCCCAGAAAACTAATTTCATTTAATAAACTAAAGAACGAATGCAAGCCGGTAACCATGGCGACAGAATCTCAGAGGGAAATCTATTGCTGTATGACGCAATGCAATTCCATTTATTACATTACCGGTACTGTGAAAGTTTGCAAACGGCTGGAAGGTTATCACGGAACGAAATTATGCTGTAAAATTCATCAATACGTCTAATACACTTAAGGGGGTCAGGGGTTAGTCTAGAATTTTTTCACGTGATTTACATCTGCGGCTGTGGTCCGGAAGGTCTATTATATTCCTATCCCTATATTAGATTATTATTATTACTATTATTATCATTATATTATGGCGCACAACGACGAGACAAAGCCCCTCGGTGCCAGAAACAAAACCCGGGGGCCCGAAAGTTACATTATAAGGATCTAAAACCAACAGTTTCTGAGATATTCCCAGAAAACTAATTTAAATTAATTTAATAAACTAATGAAGGAATGCAAGTCGGTAACCATGACACAGTATCTCAAGGGGTAACATCCAACTTTCCATCTGTTTCTGTAAGAAGCAATGTCACTCCATTTATTACATTTCTGTGAAAGTTTGCAAATGTCTATAAGGTTATCACGGAACCAACTTAGACTGTATAATTTATCAATGCAATTAAGGGGGTCAAAGGGTACCCTAGAATATTTTCACGCAATTTTCGCGTGCGATATATCGTACAGACGGTGTATTATATCTCCAAACAGCAACATATTTTCAAAAATTCCCGAATTGAATCAGCATTTTTTGCGGCTTTTAGGAATTTGGGCCATTTTAAGCTAAAGAACCCGAATTTTCATGTACCACAAGCCTTTATAATTTATTAAAGGGGTCTTCCTGTAGATGGGGACCTAACACAACGGTGAGGGTCAGCTTTATGTGACGTGTATTGCGTTTTGTCTACGAGGCTTTCAATTTCATTTCACGTCAGGAAGTACACGTTATATGAATTTAGTTTGAGAGCACATTTTAACTAATCAATTTTTTGTCGACATACGGGTTCATCGTAAGGATGATTTTGTTTGATACTGTGTGGTAGATATACTCATATTTTGATATCTGGGTGATATGTTGTAGACAATGGAATTGTCTGTCTGTCTTTCTGTGTATCTTTATGTACGCCTATAACTCGTGTTAGGATGCTTGGTGCATCGTAAAGTTAGGTATGGTATCCATGAGAGTCAATACACCAATCATTTGTAAAACTCTTCACCGTACTTTTCATAGAAGGATGGGTATAGGGAAAAACATTCCAAAATACATGCTAAAATAGGCGAAATATAAAAATTATCCTAGAAGGACGACCAAAGCATAATGTTGTGCTTCTCAATGTGAGACACAAAATTCGGAAGTCTACGTATAAAGGGTCTCCAAAAACCACATTTTGAGGCCCTTAAATTAACAGTGTGTGTGATATTACCAGACAACTAACTTCGCTCTGATAAACTTATGAAGGAATTATAAACCGCTAACCATTGCAACAGTAGCTCATTTTTGATATTGTCTGGTGTTAACACCGAAGACCGTTCGAAGACCGTTCGAAGAACGGGTACTTCTGCTAGTCAGGTAATAATCGCGGTCTACCAACAGACAGGTGATTACTTGTTATTTATATATTTCACCTCCAAATTTTGTTCTCAGTGCCTCACTGGTGAGAGATTGTTACGTTAAAAGAAGGAATTCTTGAGCTGCTATGTACCCATCAAAACATCATTAACTTTGCTTAGTCATTATTTCTGGAAGTCTAGTGGTAAGAGGTTGCTCAAACCTCTCTTTTTAACTTCCTAGTTCATCTTTCAAGAGTATGCCTAATCATGGAACAAGTTGTCGAATGCTACAATTGCCGGAAAATTTCAGACACTTTGTTAAAATTTCCAAGATACTTGATGCACTGAGCGGTCTAGCTGTATGCCTCTCACCAAGGCGGTCGGGGTTCGATTCCCGGTCAATGCATGTGAGATTTTCGATGTGAAATGCCATGTCCTGTGGTTCGGATTCCACGTAAAAAGGAGGTCCCGTGGCTCATAATCATAAGATTCACGGTCACGTAAAACTACAATCTTCCTTTTTCTTCTATATCACAATTTATCACAAGTAATATGCAAATAAATGGCTGCGCGTTTATTAAATAAAAAACGCTATATCCAAATGAAACATTCATAGTTATCTTCAAAATACTATTTCAGTTCGAATGACAACCTCGAAGAATATTAAAGAGAAAAATAGAATCAATCCAGAAAAAGTGAAGAAGTAGCATTTGCACTGTCAAATAATGTTGAGGTCGCAGCAAAGCACAACAATCAATCAATCAATCAATCAATCAATCAATCAATATTTATTGTCATTTAACAACTTATCGTTGTATTAGACTATGTCACATTGTTAAAAATACATTTTCAATTTACAATAAAATCACAAAGTTATGTATAATATATTACAAGTATTATTACCAGCTTACTGAATTCTATAAAATAAAATAAGAATAAAATAACACGAATACAGTAAGAAGAAGTTGATCTTCTATAGTCCATCTGGGTAGAGTGTAATTTTCTCTTCAAATTCGACCAAAGTGTAAATACTGCTGTTAATGAGCCATCGCTTAATGGATGCTTTGAAAATGTTTATTGACTCCTGCTGTAGTTGTGTTGGTAGTTTGTTGAAGATTTTAATTCCATAGTATTTGTAGTGGTCTTGTGTTTTCTTTAACCTGACATGAGGTGTATCTAGCTGGTTTCTTATTCTTGTGGTGTGTGAATGCACATCCCTTCGATTTTTATATACACTTAGATTTTCTTTAATATACACTAAGCTATGGAATATGTATATTGATGTAAGAGTCATAATTCCAAGTTCTTGGAAGTGATTTCTGCAGGATTCTGTACTAGGCTTGCCTTGTAGACATCTTATTGCCTTCTTCTGCCATCTGAAAACATCTTGTGCCCCTGTTGAGTTTCCCCACAATATTATACCATAAGTTAAATGTGAATGGAAAAATGCACAGTATGCGAGAATCATCTGATTAGCACTAACTGATTGTTTGAGTCTTCGCAATAAAAATAAGACTCGTGCTAATTTTGTACATAATTTTTGTGTGTGAATGTCCCAGTTTAATTTAGAGTCTAAATGGATTCCCAACAACTTAACAGAGCTGCATTCATGACTACTTGAAGCCAATTTGACTAAGTGAAAATAGATTTCTTCTGTTTTGTTACTGTTTAGAAATAGTTTGTTTACCTTTAGCCAAGAAGTTGATTCACCTAATAATTTGTTTCTTTTCTCTTCAAGGCAAGTTAGGTCTCTATCACTTGTTATTACGCTGCGCTGGTAAACAAAACGTTATCCGATCGGCACGTTTGTTATCCGACTCCCCTAACATTACAATCGTATTTTTAGCCTACTTTTCACATTTTGCAAAAATGAGGAAAAAGTAGACTTATGAGATCGATCCGGCAAATGTCTGTCTGTCTGTCCTTCTGTCTATCTGGCTGGCTGGCTGGCTGGCTGTGTGCAGGGGGATGACAGTTCATAGGGAGCGCGTGGGTCGGGGTAAGGCCCTGTACTGGTTGTTCTGCCAACCAATGAAGAATTAATTTTAGCACTAAGGTTCCGTAGTTGGCACTCATGAACGTTCACATCAAACCGACTGGCGGAAGCGGGAATAGTATGTTTTGATTGATTTTCCTCGTGGTGTTGTTGGTTATTTTGATTTGTTCAGTATTTTGATTGTTTATTTGAATTGAATTGAGAGTCAATCATGCCACTCCAAGGGAGGAAAAATTGCCAAGCACCGGGATGTAAGAATTATAATGATAGTAAGAACAATACGGCAATTTTCATCTTCCTGGTGTTGACCATGTGAAAAACTAGTGGGCAATATGGACTACTCTCGAATAAAAATATATAGAGAATAAATGTGTGCATTTCATCTCTTGTTTGTTTTCTTACCCATTCTCCTTTGCATTGCAATACAATTTGTGGTTTAGGGCTACGGGGAGGGGAGGGTGGCAGCGGGCATGCTAGACAAAAAGTGAGGTTATGGCAATGTAGTGTGTGCATTTGGACAGTTTTCTTTATATTCATCGAATATCCCAACAATTCTGTCGAGTATGAGAAGCATTTTAAATTAGCCTAGAGGCGAATTAAGCTCTAGAACGGCATAACTGTGTCTTTCGTGACAAATCTTTGCCAACATTGATATATATCAAAATTTATTATTTTCCTATCTGGACGTATATTTCAGCGCCTAGCGAAAGGCGGAGTTATGCTTGTGTTATTTTCATCAATAATCAATAACTCATCGCAGAACATACTGTTCATTTACGCGTAATAAAGGCTACATTCATATGGCTTTTTACTTTTTATGTTGCCAGACTTGCCAGTACAATCCATAGCCTCAGGCGGTGTTCTCTCTCGGAAATTCTATAACCAAAAGTGACGAATCTCTTATACTTACATGATCCTTGGCTGTGTGTGTGTGTGTGTGTGTGTCCTATCAACTCCTAAACAGCTGCAGCAATCAAATCCAAATTTGGTATGAGTAAATATCTATACCTGAATATCTCAAGCCCATATTTGAAAATTATGCCAGTGCTACCAACTGCTGAAAACACGCAATTGAAATTTGAGCTCCATGTTGGATATCTTGAAAGGTATGCATGGGAGCTATTCCAAAATTGGCACACATGTAAATAATAATATTTCAAATTAATTTCCAGGAAGCCATGTATGGCAGTGTTGCCAAAATTATTCTAAGCCTGCTGATAGGTCCAATTTTAAATGCATATAACTTCTACACTATCAATTTGATTTCAACCAAATTTCGTATGTACTATGTGTACATAAACAGATATGGCTGTGCGTATTCTTAAGAGCAACCAGGGCTGCCAACTGTTAATAAATGCGGTCTCTATTTTACCCTAATATTAATATACCAGAAAGAATGTAAGGCAACAGCTTTAAAATTTGCACATGGTTAGTACCTGACATTCTAGATTAATTTGGAGAAACTAATATACGTCAGTGCTGCCAACATGACTCTAAGCCTGCTGATATTTCCAATTTTAAAATACATGTAACTTCTATACTAACAAATGGATTTCATCCAAAAATTGGCACAACATGAGATCATAATATTCCAGATCATTTCTGACCAACACATGCATGACATTGTTGCCAACATGATTTTACGCGCGCTGATAGATCCAATGTCTAACTGCATGTAACGTCCATGCTATCCATTGGACTTCAACCAAATTTTGTATTCTGCACCTTAAGAGATGGAACTAACAGTATATTCATTCACCAGGGCTGCCAATTGTAGTGCTCTATTAGGCTACATTATACCAGGTATATTTCGAACTAATTAGACATTTCGATATCACCAACTTACAGTAAATTCGTGTTTATTCTAGATAGGTCTATATAGATTGGTATAAATCTTAAATTTTAGGAACAGTAGGCTCTTAAGTTCGTCACGGAACTTCTTGTTGATTTATTAGATAAAGCATAACGTATTAAAGCAACACATTTGGACATGTGAGGATAAATTCGTTCCCCTAAGCTATGTGTGAATTGCAAGAAGATGTTGACTGAGTGTTGTCCCTCTGAGTAACGGCAAGTGAAACAGCGGGTGGCTAATTATAGCACTTCCTTAGTCTTTGGATATACCCACGCAAGCAAGTGCTGGTATATAAAGGACTCTTTTCTTTCAGGCATAAGTCAACAGTGCCAACACTAATTGAGGGCATTTCCACGATTGGCTTCTCTCACCTCTCTATTATACAATCTAAGCAAAAACAAATAGGGAAATAGCATGAAACGTGAAAGACGCAGATCTTACCAAAAACTAAAATTATTATTTTTAAATCCAGTTCAACATTGTAAAAACTATCCCTAAATTTACTCTATATATTGTCCACAGCTTATCCGCTATCCGCACAGCCATGGAAACTATAACCACATGGTGAAATCTTTTATCCGCGGATATCCGCATCCGCGCAAGGCTTTACCTATAGGTTAGTCCCACAACATGCAAATTATTTGGGAAAGAATTGTAAAGGAAGAACATGCAAATTGACATTTCAGGGCATCAAACTTCAATGTATAAAAGGAAAACTGAAAAACAAGAGGGTTCAAGAAGTAGGTTGAAAGTAGCAATTAAATAATTGCAAGAGAAAAATCTTACCAGAGAGCATATACAGTACTTGCAGTTCTACTGGGCAACTTTTCAGATGTTATGCCCAACATTTCGGAATTTCAAGAGCCTCTAGGGAAGAAGGGTGAATATTCATATCTGCTGAAAAAGTTTGCTATAACAATACACTTTTATTCTCCAGCAGCGTGTGTATATCTAAGACAGTGTCTTAATAACACAGGTCTGAAAATTGTTTTAGTTTTGATAACTGATTTTTATGTAGTTTTTGGTGCTGATTTTAGAAATGATATTGGCTTTTCTCTATCACGTAAGGTTTGTCCAAAAATGAGGTAAAACGTTTAGGAAAGATCCTAAAAAAGGCCATTTTTAATATCAGTGTTATTTATGTACAATGTTATTAAACCACATTAAACATAGGTTAATCTCAAACATAGAGTAAGAAAAGTTGATAAGGCTTTATTACAACACTATTACAAGTTTTTGTAGTAACGTTTCTTTTTCCTTCAAAACTTCTTTTTGTGCTTTTCCTGCTGTGGAGTTGAAGATTTTCTCTTTTTAACACCCAACAGTAGTCAGCCATCATGTTAACGTCCCAGCGTCCTTGATATCTTCATTATAATTTGTACGTATGTTAAGAAAACCGTAAAAGTAAAAAAAAATCTATGTGTGATTTGTGGGTAAAAAAAAGTTTGATGTAATTTTTTTGCTTTTTTTTCTGTATTCAGCACCAAAAAAAAAAACATAAGAATCACTATAAAAATTTCAAACAATTTTTTCTTCGCAGACCTGTGTAATGTATTAACACCTTGCGAAAGTAGTTTCTATAAAAATAATCTTCATTTTCAGTTACATCAAATCAACATCGATTCTTCTTACTTTTGATTAATTTCGTAATAAATCCCAGTGTCTTTGAATTACGTACTGTCTGCCGATGGGTATTCTTTCGTCAGTTATCACATGGTAATCGCCATGGCCTTAACTTATACATGGCTGCCAGCTGTAGCTTCTAATCCTGTGGCTTCATACCTTCCGCGAGACCAACGGTGTTGGGGCTTGGTAATAATAAGCACGGTTGTATAAGTGGGTCTTTTCTTCTTGTCCTGTACATTTTACGTTAAAGATCACGTTCGGGGCTAATTTCTAGCACCCCGGCGTCTCTAAAAGTTAAAAGTGACGTAAAATCCATAGCATTATTATTACTATTTATGATGATGATAATTCTTGTTTTAAGGGGCCTAACATCTGTGTTATCGGCCCCTAATGATCTGGGTGATAGCAAAAATGGCAATTGAATGTAAACCATAACGAAATTCAAGCTGGACTGAAAATACTTACAAAATGGAACTCAGATTAAAATGGCTCACATAATGAAGGATGGAAATACTTATAAAAGGTGAAGGCAATTTAGAAGGAAAATACTCATAAAAGGAATTTAGATTGAAAAATAGGCACAAAATGTAGTTTAGGTTCAAATTACTTACAAAATGCAATGTAGATTCGAAATACTCAACAAAATGCAATTGAAATTCAAAATATTTACAAATGAAATTGAAATTGAAAATACGTAAAAAATGCAATTGGAATTGAAAATGCACAATGCAAGTGAGATTGAAAAAGGTCGATTCAGATTCAAAATACTCACAAAGTGCAATTGAAATTCAAAATACTTACAAAATGCAATTGAATTTGAAAATGCTTACAAAATGTATGGTAGATTCAAAATACTCACAAAATGCAATGGAGATTGAAAATACTTACAAAATGGAGTTTAGGTAGAAAATACTTACGAAGTGCAATGCAGATTGAAAATACTTACAAAGTGCAATGTAGATTGAAAAAAAACTTACAAAATGTGGTTGAGTAAAAAAAAGTAATTTAGAGACACCGTGAGCCAATTCATAGAAAACAAGGCGGGAATCTTTAAGAGAAAAGGAACTATAATGAAAAGAAGGCTGATCCCACGAACAAAGAGGGATCAGGAAAGATGAGAGAATGTCCAATGAAGGCGGGAAAGGAAAGGACTCCCGAGGCCTCGGATACCCTAATACCATCGGGGTCGGAAGAGAACAAGAGTTGACCAACAGAGGTCGACAGGAAAGAAGACAGAGAGGAGCCCGGCACAAGTAAGTGGAAGCAATGCCGGACTCAGCTGGGGTCCCGTGGTCGCCAACCCACGTCCCACTAGATGTGAGCCCCTGGGGGATATTATTATTTAACCAGGAGCACCAGCCGCTTCCAACGAGCAGAGCACTCCGATGCCATTACATGAATAGGTAAGGAGGGAGGGGAGGTAGGAATGTTACTTATACAGGGTAAGCTATTAATTAGCGATAAGCTATTAATTAGCGATAGTGAGCTATTAACACTTTCGTTGTGTTGTTAATTTATTTTAGAGGCTTGGGATATCTTGGTCATTAGCCTCGTGTATTTGAATGTGTGTGTTGTATTTTGGCTGATAACCTGTGCTTTATTGTGACTGTAATAGAGTATGCAACTGTAATTGTTACAGTCTATGGTATGTCTAGTTTCCTTGAGACTCCATATAATGTATTGTCCCGGCACTTGCCTGGATGGGACGAGAAAAAGAACAGAAGAAAAACAACACTCTAGATAAATATTGACTGCATCGGGTATCGACCCTTCAATCTCCAGACTCCCCCTTGAGGTCGGCGCGATATACCGCGCACGGCGTTGTCACATTCTTGCTTATTTATACCTGCACCTTATTGCCTCACTTTTAATGGGGTCTAGGATGACATGCAATGAATGCTTCTGCGGTGAGTGGGTTTTACGGCCTGATGTCCTTTCTGACACCAATCTCATGAGTGGAGTAAGAAGAAATGAATGAAGCTGAGAAAGGAGTTGAAAGAAAGCGACCACGGGCTATCAAAAGTTGCCTACCCAGCGACGTAGCCGTGCTCCTTAAATCATGCACCACGGCCCCGAAGGCACCTGCAGAAAATCCGGAGATCGCAGGTTCAAAACCCAGCGCTGACAGAGGCTATCCTGAGTGTGGTTATTTCCCTCTTTCTTCCACATTCCCCCCAGGAAAATGCCTGGATAGTACCTTACTTCTAGTCCTGGGGCACCTATCTCATCCATGTCCCTAATTCAATTACACACACTACTACAGTCAACACAGGTTGGTTGGTTGGTTCCTCAGTTTAGGGGCTGCAACAACGCGGTCATGTAGCCCCGTGTACTCTGAGTGTGTGTAGAATCTGTCCGATAGCCAGTGTTAATTGTGATGGCTGCATTAGTGTGGGTTATCTGTAATTCAGGTAAGGACTGCAGACGAACAATTTTAAGTAGTTCCTACTTTTGCTACCAAATGCTACCGTCAACGACACCTAGATGTGAACTTGGCTACTAGATGCCACCGCAACCGGCACCTGGCGGCGAACGTTGGAACTTATAGAGCGTTTATCAAATCTAACCTTCAAATTTAGCTTCACATAAATGCAGTTAGTGGAAGGTTCTTTTACATGCCATAAATCTATGACATGGGCCCGTCGGCTTTACTTCCCCTTCGAAGGAAGACATACTGTACTGATGGATTTTTAACGCTGTTAAAATTCCGACGACTTCGTCGGGGTTTGAACCCACGATCTTGGGCATAGAAGCACAACGTGCTACCAACTACGCCCCCGAAGCCACTACAGTCAACACATAAATACAGGTTATCATACAAGTTTAACACACCGCTAAACGGGGCTGATTACAAACATGTCCCAAGCTCCCTAAAAATGAATTAATAACATTTATCAATAGAAGGAACCGCCCCGGCTTGTACGTGGAACTGATAATAATGGGAAACCGCAGAAAAAAAATCATTAAAGGCTGCCGGTGGGGTTCAGATCCACTCACCTATTGAGTCCACAGAGAGCGCTGTGTCTTATCGGACGTAGCTACCACTGTCAGTAAATAAATATATAAATGAATGAATAAAAAATAAAAAAATCGATTTATAAATGAATAAATAAATAAAGAAGAAACTAATAAATAAATAAATAAATAACATTTGAACGAGTATGGATTTTACGCCGAGACATAGCTGTGGAAGACAACCCTTCTAACTTCCCTGTTAGGCTGGTAGTTATCCCCTGCACCAAAATAAGTCATGCGCCGTTAAGTCGCTTTGAAAGGCACCCGTTCTGTTTGGCAGAACTCCTGCTCAAGGGTGAGATTTTCTCTGTGACATCGCTAGACAAACCTTTTGAATTTTTCTGTTGGGGGGGGGAGGTAAGTTACCTCTGCACGGAGGAACGTTTTTCGCCGTAACGTAGCTTTCTATAGAGGAATTATTTGTCGTTAATTGCATTTTCCTTGAGGTAATTGTAATTTACCTAATTTTTTATAATAATACCCGTAATAAGACTAATAAAAGTACTGTAGTTGTAATTATGTTGTAACACAGAGAACAATATGAGCCCCCTTACAATCCCCGGATTCAAGCTATGTTCCTGCTCCATGTCTATCCCATTCTTGCACAGTACAATCATTGAGAGTAACATGAGTTGTGTCGTGAATTCTTTCTTCACTGTGAGAGAGGTCAAGTCAGCATCATAGCTACAGGAGTCGTCACACCTGGGCACCTGTTTTAAAATAAGGTATCGTCAGGAAAAACGGTGCATTCAAACGAGTCCTACACAATTCAGGGGACTAACAAACCTTCTGCTGCACCACTTTGAAGCGTTTGATATCACCGCCATCACAACATACAATTCCATTTAACAACAAACAATCGTTCGCGAAATTAAATTCCCGTGAAAAGCCCGCGCGCTCTTGGCGGCGCGATGCTTCGTTATGTAATGCCATTGGTCTTAACTTGGCAATGTAAGCAACGCACGACCCAGATCGCCTCAAAGAGGGGGAAACCTGCCTCTCACTTTTAACATAGCGTTTGGCGCTCTTCACACCGCCTTCTCAACTCGTGGAGGGCGGCAAGTCGCGAATTAATATTAAACCGCTATTTTCGATTGTGTCGTTAAAGATATCGAACCGGTGTTTTATTGGAAGTGTACTTTAAAAACATTGAAGTTGTGAGTGTATCTTCCATACAAGCACAGGTAAGGGTGTAGTGCTCTGTCACTCGACACATGTGGTGCTCTTTTTATTTTAATACCCACTAAACATGTGGGAACTGGACTACCTTGATGCTGTGTTATTGTAACGCCATCAGATTGACGACCTGTGCTATACCATTAAGATGAGCGTGGATTGTTAGCACATCTGTCATATTATTTTCCCTGTCACCGACAGTACTATACTTTGTACTTCAATTTTTCTTTGGAATAAAATGAGCGAGTGAAGAAAACTTATGCTTGTAACAATCGTCTGTCAATCCAAAAATACGTAGTCAGCGTGTATGGAACGGCCTGATACTCAACGCCATCTACCGCGCCGGTTTAAATCCATTCACGGGCATGCTTTTTTGTTGTTGTTGTTGTCATTTAACTACTGTACAATATTAAATTGGCATTTTTGTGAATAAATCTAGCATATTAAGAAAATTGGACATCCCACGTTTATAGAGGAGAGTATGCACAGTAATGCGATGTGCACTCAATGGAACTACAGTATGTGCATTGGAATCAATGAATACCGGTATTCTTTCTCTTATACACTCACATTAGCTTTATATATTGGCACTTTGTTTGACATTTTATTGGTAAAGTTATAGTATAATGCCCTGCACTGATGAACAAAACGTTATCTGCATCCGCACGACTCTTATCCGCATCCGTCCCACATCCGCGCGACAGTTATCCACATCTGCCCCGCATCCGCACGACTTTTATCCGCATCTGCACGTTTGTTATTCGAATCTACTGGCATTACCATAATATTTTTATTATATGAAGTATTAAAGGAACACATTTAGACATTTGAGAAGAAAGTCGTTCCCTTAGGCTGTGTGTGCCATATGCTATGTTTAAAATGCATGTTATACAGCCAGATTGCGACTCTTTTCAGTTCGGAGTGTTAATTATACTTAATGGCATAATTTGAAAGAGATAAGCGTAAATCATCATTTTACATTTGTCATGAGAAAAAAATATACTGTATGTCGTAAACATCCGGGTTCTAGTAATGGTATTCAACAAGTTCGGATTGTATTTTAAAAACTATCCGCAAATTTACTCCTAACATTATCCGCAGCTTATCCGCTATCCGCACAGGGCTTCAGGTCACAAACTGGGAGAAATATGATCGTGGAATCCATGTTGTCAGTGGCGACAATACTATAGTATTGATATTGATGATGATGATGATGATGATGGTAATTGTTGTATTAAGGGGCCTAACATCTAGGTTATCGACCCCTAGCACTATAGTATTGACAAGGTGAATTGCATAACACATAATATTTCACCATTAGTCAAAACGGATAATAATAATAATAATAATAATAATAATAATAATAATAATAATATCGTGTAGCCTCGGGTGCCGGGTGCAAGCTTTGTTATTTGACACCCAAAGGGCAGCTTGCATGTCAAATTTCGTTGTTCCTTGAAGCACTATCAAAGTCAAGGAGGTTAGATAATGAGGAACATTGTGTTGGCGGAAACCCCCGAGATTAATTTTGCCATTATGAACATGGCCTACTGAATTCAAATTGGTTCTTTGACATGCCAACATCGTATGACATGGTGTCGTAATTTTTGCCTCCTTTCAAAAATCACTTACCACGGCCAGGAGCGAACCTGCAAGCTTGGGGGTAGTAGACCGATCAGTTGACACTCACCCACCGTGGCAAGCTAATACGGATAAAACTGTTACCAATCTAACATGGTAAACATACACGCATTTTAGAAATATGATTGCCAAATATATGACCAGTGCTCTGTTTTTAGATAAAGAGTTTCCAGTACTCTCCATAAAATCAACTATTCTCATATCAAAAATTTGGAGCTTATTTCTCTCACCGATTTTTCAACATCAGAGAAGAAGAGGAGCCGGTACGGCATATCTCTGCGTTATTGTTTGAATCTTCAGTCTTTTGACTGGTTTGATGCAGCCTTCCATGCCTCCCTGTCTTGAGCTAATCGTTTCATCTCTCCATAGCTACCACACCTCACATCCAAGGCAATCTGTTTAATATATTGACTACTTACCTTGGTCTACACCTAGAGTCCATGTCCTCATCAACCCTTCCTTCCATAACTAACTTTGATATATCTGGGTGTCTTAGTATACGTGTCCAACTAACCTATCTCTTCTCTTCATTAGCAGTCGCCAGAAACATCTCTCCTCTCCGACTCGTCTTAATTCTTCTTCATTTGTTACTCTATCTACCCATTCTACGGTAACACCACATTTCAAAGTTAACGGCGACTACCCCTCCGTGGATGGTGAGGAATCAAATATTGTATTACCAGCCAGACTTTCAACGCTGAAATTTACGTCGAAACATTCACTTCTGCGAAGGATATACGTTTGCAATCTTACACCAAAATATGTGCATTGTAATGAAATTTGTTTAAAAGTAATTGAACTTATATCCACCAGCGTTAACAGATTAAATACTGAAGATGAAAGCCAGCTACTTCAGTTTCCCACAGAATTATTGAATTTCTTGGAATTAAGTGATTTGCCTCGACATATTCTTACTCCAAATGTTTGAGCCATAGATATGCTCCTTAGAAATATGAACGTTTCCTAAGGGCTCCTATATGGGTCCAGATTAATTGTTAGAAATATGTATGAGAATTTCGTGGAGTTCAGTTAATATTAGGCAGAGAGCTCTAATCCTTCGACTAGATTTAACATCATCCGATAAAATACTTCCATTTTCTTTTAAGAGGCAACAATTTCCAATTCGCTTGGCATACTCTATTACAAACAATAAAGCTCAAGGGGAAACTCTGGAATGTGTAGGTCTCTAGTTACCTCATCAGGTTTTCAGTCATGGCCAGCAGTATGTTGCAATGTCTAGAGTGCAATCTTTCTACGCCCTTCAAATTGGAATAGTGGCAGAAGGTAGTCTAATCGTACAAAGAATGTGTATAAGAAAATTCTTAAGTACCGTACGGTAAATATGTTCCCATTGACCGTCATGTTTTGACGGGGTTCAACTAGTTATTATTATTAGCCTATTTTGGTGATTTCTGTCACGCTTTACAACAGTGGATTTTGAAGCTAAAGGGCTCACATGGTCGACCTGGCGTGAGCACGTGGTGTTAACGTAAACTTTGTCAGTTCCATCGATCCCATGTTTAAATGTCAGGTGAAAATAACAGGGCGAACGTTCTCTGTGAAGAATGTGCAGTCATTAAAGAGGAAACCACAGATGGGTTATATTGTGGTCAATGCACTGGTGGCGTGCGGTATTCTACGCTACTGCTATCAGTAGGCCTATAGTGACTGATAAAGGTAGTCATTAACCAGCTTATGGATTATTAAACATTAAACCACTCTGAA
This sequence comes from Meconema thalassinum, assembly GCA_946902985.2. Lineage (NCBI taxonomy): Eukaryota > Metazoa > Arthropoda > Insecta > Orthoptera > Tettigoniidae > Meconema > Meconema thalassinum. The sequence continues at coordinate 132,899,024 of OX336396.1, forward strand.
GGAAATAGTTTATGATTTGTTTTATTGATACTTGTCTCGCTCTGAGGATACTAATACAGTGGTATGTTAGCATCGCTTGCTTCCAGTGTATCTTTACCCCGCAGCACCAGAGATCGAAAGCGTCGTCTTGTATTAACATGTAGGCCTACTGTATGGCTGGGAGTCTACCTGTGATTAGTGTGAAGAAACCCTCCAAATACGGATATCCATTGGTTACCATGGCAACACATGTTCGTCATCTACTGTTAGTTAGTTATTGTTGTTTTAAGGGGCGGAACTACCAGGTCATCTGCCCCTAAAATCTACTGTGAGCTGACATTTGGCCGGAAATTCCACGTCAATCATCACCCCCTCCCCCTCCTAGGTGGCTTCAGTGGCGTAGTTGGTAGCATGCTGAGCTTCTATGCCCAAGGTCGTGGGTTCAAACCCGGCATTTTTAAGAACGTTAAAAATCCCTCAGTATGCCTTTCTTCGGAGGGGAAGTAAAGCCGGTGGTTCCATATCATAGATTTATGGCATGAAAAAGAACCTTCCACTAACTACACTTGTGTGAAGCCAAAATTTGTAGGTTGGAATTGATAACGCTCTATTAGTTCCAACGTTCACCGCCAGGTGCTGACTGCCATTCCATCTACGTAGTAGCCAAGTCCGCAAGCTAGGTGTCGTGGACGGTAGCATTTGGTACGAAAAGAAGGAACTACTGCTCGAGTCCAAGCTCTATGAACTTGCGGGGTGAGGAGAAAGGGCAGGGAAGGGTCGGGCGTGAAGAGAAGGATCTGTCAACAGCCCACCGTGATATATGGTATTCCTTTCTATTCCAATACTGCTAACATTCGGCCGTTGCTCAAACTACTGTGGTGTTAGGAATGACTGAGTGAGTCACCGACCAATGTATTTGGTTCTGTACTATGCACGGACCGAGAAACCTCATCACTCGTCAACACCACTAATCATAGTCCGCGATGCACATTCCTCTCAGGTTCACGCAACTTAGACTCGAGCAGTACATGAAACTGTGTACAGTGCTTAGTTGAATTAAAACAAATAACACACACTAATTCAGCCATCACAATTAACACCTTTTATCAGATTCTACACACACCCAAAGTATACGGGGCTACATGACCACGTTGTCACAGCCCCTAAACTAAGGAACCAACCAACCAGTCATCACCCCTCTGCCTGTTGACCAATCCATGTTCGCATAGTTGATTTCATAATACTCTGCGTTGCAATATTACAGCCCACGTGATTCAGTGCCTGGCCATCTGTATCTCTGGCTTGTACAGTTTGGCAACCTCGTTCTCAGACCACATGGCGAGGCCAATCCCATTCTGGCAGCTCACAGAGTATAGGAATATGCATTCTATAGAGAGAGCACCTGTCGAGCAAGGCACTGGCGCTGGCGCTATCCCAACTAGTTTAACACATTTACACTTTTTAACGTATTTAATAATCATTACTTGCATGAATTTCAGAGTAGTTGCTGGAAATGCTGTCCTTCATTTTCTAAACAGACATTGCATCGACTCGCTGTAATCCATCCTCACTGATATTTCATTCATATCAGTGCAGTTATTTATTTCTCGAGAGCCTCCAGAGCACGCGGATTGTTTCGGTATGGCTTTTGTTAGAGGTTACCCCACAAGTAAAAATCGCAGGGCGCTTACTTACTTAACTTACTTATCCTATGGCTTTTAGTGCCGGGAATGTCCGAGGACATGTTCGGCTCGTCAGAGGCTGTAGCTGCTTCAATGCGGACACCCATTGGGTGAGTTACAAGTTCATTTCAAATAGTTCTAACTTTCGCCACCAGATGTCACTGACACCAAGTGAGGAACGTTGGAATTTTGATAGAGCGTTTCAACGAAATCTAACCTGTAAATTTAGTTTCACACAAGTTTAGTTAGTGGAAGGTTCTTTTACATGCCATACATCTATGACATGGGACCGCCAGCTGAAACTTACAGTACAAACACATTTACTGGAAGAATTATTCTTGAGAAGATATGTTTTTACTAGGAAAATTCGATGTTTTGTTCAATACCTAACCATGAACAAGGGATACGAGATAGGCTACAGTACTTCACCGCAAGTCTTAATTATTTCAATTAAGGTATCTAGCCAGCTGGGAATGTAATAAAGCTATGCCTGCATTCGGTGATTCCCGACCCGCTGTTGTGTAACGGTAGATGCTAGTGAACTGGCGCTGACTAATCGCTCTCCAACCGTCACACGGTCCAAGCAAGGCTCCATTCTATAGGGAAGGCTCTCACTGTAGTTCAGCACTGGCATCTACCGTATTATGTTGTTATAACAGCATCTTACTATTATTGAAAGTTACAACGCGGTAGCAAGATAGTAGGAACTCCTCGTGTTAGACTAAACGTCCGTATAAAGTTACTAAAAGTCGCTCAAAATTTCGATTTCTTTTTCTTCTTCTAGCGTCTCCAAGTGTCATTTAAAATTTTTAAAAAATAAATATTATCAATTTAACTTAATTGCAATCAAATTGCCTCAAAGGTTGGTTGGTTGGTTGGTTCTTAAGTTCAGGGGCTGCGACAACGCGGTCATGTAGCCCCGTGTACTTTGGGTGTGTGTAGAATCTGTCTGATAACCGGTGTTAATTGTGATGACTGTATTAGTGTGTGTTATCTGTTTTTTTTTTTAATTTAAGTACATACTGCAACTTAGAATTTTTCAAATAGTTCCTACTTTTGCCGCCAAGCGCCACCGTCAACGACTACTAGGCCAAGTTCAGAACTTAGCTACTAGACGACACCGCAGTCGGCTCTTGGCAACAAACGTAGAAACCTAAGAGCGTTGTTTACATTCTTAACCTATCCAATTTAGCTTCACACAGGTGTAATTAGTGGAAGGTTTTTTAACATGCCATAAATCTATGACATGGCACCGCCGGCTTTACTTCCCCTCCGAAGGAAGGCATACTGAGGGATTTTTAACGCTCTTAAAAAATCCGACGGCTTCGGCCGGGTTTGAACCCGCTATCTTGGGCATAGAAGCTCAGCATGCTACCGACTACGCCACCGAAGCCGTTATTTCCTCGAAGGTTCGCGAGTGATCTGGGCCTATCTGGTTACCAAGGCAACAAGGTTCTCACACTTGGCTACTATGAGTTACATCCAATTTTGCCTGATAATAATAATAATAATAATAATAATAATAATAATAATGAGAAAAGAGCCACCACCAAAAGCTAGATTTTTGTGTTTTTAGCGCTCTCCTTAAAGGGAAATGTACGCAAAAAATAATAATAATAACAATATAGTCATTTGGAATACTGTACTTAAATTATCCCCCACTTACATGGAAGAGCTATGTAGGAAAATACGAACATTGTTGACCAAACATCGAATATACCATTTCAAATATTAGCATAGATGTTCTCATTCCTAAAACAGGCAGACAAGAGGAAGATCGATGCTTTTGAGCTGAAGTTGCGTAGACTCTTAAAGAGTACCATGGACTGCAAACGTCACCAATAAGGCAGTATTAAAGCGCATCAAACCCCATATGTCATTGGTCGGCTAGAGTATGAAGTTGCAGATAGCATACTTTGGCCACGTTATGCGATCAGATGCATTATAAAAAGCAATCATGCTAGGAATGATCAGCGGTACCAGATGATCAGGTCGCCAGAGGACACGTTGGTTAGACACCATTAAAACAGCTCTAACTTTACCCTGGAACAACTAAAGAATGCAGTGTGGCACAGGACAACTTGGTGAGTGATGATTAGAGACGGGAATTTGCCTATTTGCCTATTTTATTCCCGTGTTTAGAAACGTAGGCTTTCGAGATATAAATCCGTTTTAGGTTCTTTTAGGCTAGATTTCATTGGTTTTATTGTGCCTATAAATGCCTATTTCAAGGGTTTGTGCCTATTTGGAGTATAATTGCCTATTTGATGCCTTTTGTCTGTATTTTAAAGTGCATTATATTGCAGCTGGTGAGCTCGACAGAATTATATTCTCATTTCTCAATATGTGTTTACCCCACGAACAAGAATGGGAATTCTCGGAAGTCACCAGAAATAGCGCCTTGGATCTCGATATTAAGCTTCCAAACTTAACAACCCTTCGTTTTGAATTTTGCTTTTCTTTATATTGAAAATTTACCCGTTAGTGTGTGTGTGAATTAACATCATAAACTTTATGCTGATTGAATAACAAAAGAACTAACTTAGTGCCATGTTTTCGCGTTTTTTCAATCTCGATATTAAGCCTCCAAAGTTAAAAACCCTTCGTTTCAGGTATCGTCCCCTTCAAAAGCCGCGTTAGGTTGGCGCTGCAACCTAACTGTGAATTAATATACAGTATATCCTGTACGCATCTGAGTGTTGAATGGGTAGGCAGTTAAAAGCAGCCGGGAGGGATGCGATCCAGCTGGCATTTAAAATGCCGCGGCGATCACAGTGCGTTGGTGCTGTAACCTATCTTGTGTTGAATGGACAGGCAGTTTAAAGCAGCTTGGAGGGATGCGGTCTAGCTGGCCTCTTACCAAGATAGATGGAAACTTGGTGGTCCCGTCTCGAGCTACTGTTGCTATGGAGATGGCCGGCCTTGCTATTACTTCATCAGTTTATTTTCTGTTTTTATTAACCTTTGCTTGAGTAAAAAAGGCCGAAATCCGAAGAATAAGAAAGGCTATCGAAAATTCATGTAGCCAGCCGTTCCTTCTGGGTCCTAAACTATGTGTATGCAAAATTTGATTGAGATTGGTGCAACGGCATATACGGAACAAATCCACCCACCCACCCACCCACCCACTTACATATATACATACATACAGACTTTCACTTTTATATATAAGATAAGTATGTTATTAAATTATAAGTTGCTTATTGTTAATTATTTTTATAGTAATTAAATATGTTATTAAATTACAAGAATTTTTTTCATGCCTATTTTGTTGCCTATTTTACACGTTAGTGCCTATTTACATGCCTATTTTGGCTGTTTTAAGAGCCTATATGCCTGCCTATTTGAACTGTTTTAGTGCCTATAATTCTCGTCTCTAGTGATGATTCATAGAATCGCCAATGGTCGGATTCGACTGAACGGATAACATCATCATCTCATTCCTGAGTGTATTGTTCATAAACATATTTAATTTGAAAGAAGTATAGTAATAATATATCCATGATTCGATTATTCTCAGTGTTGCGGAGGAACTTTAACTATTATTAAAATAAATATTACATGACGTCATTCGTTTAATTTTTTTCTATATTATTTTCGGTCTTTATTTCATGATGTCCCAAGCACCTAGTCTCCGAGTTAATAATAATAATAATAATAATAATAATAATAATAATAATAATAATAATAATAATAATGTCTTTCTTTCTTCGGCTTTTCCCAATTAATTGGGGTCGCTGGAGCTAACTAGGCTCATTTTGGTTTTGGCTAGGGATTTACGGTCAGATGCCCTTCCTGACGCCACGTGATTTTTCAGGTGAAAATTCCACCCCGCTGTCGCCAGGATTCGAACCCTGGACGTGTGGGTGAAAGACGAGCACTGCGCCATCACGCTCCCCAATAATAATAATATTAATAATAATGTTATGGGTTTTACGTTCCTTTCAACTACTGCAGGTTTTAGAGACGCCGGGATTCCGGAATTTTTCCCAGAATGGGATCTTTAACGTGCCAATAAATCTACTGACACGGCTCCCTCGCATTTGCCAACTGACAGTGCCTGGATTCGATCCTGCAACCATGGGAATAACAGGTGAGAACATTACCGCACCCGTCAAGGGAATTTGGCGTAGGAGATTAAAATGCCCGCGGCCCGACCGGGAATTGAACACGGGATCGATATTTTCTGAATCACACTGGGTCAATATCATTCTATCAATCTGAAGCAAAACAACCAGTAGGCCCTGTAAAATAATTATCATTCTCATGATATTTGTCTTCAGTCACAGTCGAGACTTGTCATTAGAGGACCCAGAAATCGTGACCTCTTACGCAATGACCTGACTCCGTAAACATAATTTAAATTATACGCTGGTAACGGGTGGGTTGGATGTCCCAGTTCAACCAAGGTAATAATATGTATTTTGTTCGATTTTAAATGTTTTGCAGTTACCTCATTTAGTCTGGTTTTCGAAATTCCTCATCTAAGGAGGCCTCAGTTTCGAGGATTTCATGTTGGCGTTAATTAATGTGCAGCTGGTTGGTCTGCGAAATGAAACACACGCAATAAACTAATTGATTACATCTGAGAGTCCATGTGGTATTTCGGAAGTGAGGAAGAATAATGGGCACAGAACAGCTGTACATCACACCTACCCAGGAACAGATTAAAACGGCTACGGAATTTACATATCTTGGAATTACTCTACAGACAACTGGAACGACATTCGCTAAACACGTCAGAAATAGAACAACAGCAATTATATTGTCTATCAATGATATTCAGCTCTTACGTAGACTTTCTGTAGACACTGCCATGAAGATTTTCATTACTAAGATAATGCCCATAGTGACATAAGGGATTGAACTAATATGGACATAGCCTACCTGACTAAAACAAATTTCCAGGAGATCGAACACATAAAATCAACTTACCTGAAGAGACTACTGTGTGTCTCGAAATTCACCCCATCTAGACTAACATATAAGCTTTTCGGTGAGCCTTTCTTCATAGAACAAATAAGACAGAAAATGCTCCTTCCATCTACAAGGGTATATCAGAAAATGACAGAAGAACTGCAGCGCAAAAAAAAAAAAAGAGATATGGCTGGAGTTTTACTCTACTGAAGCAATGACCTCAACAGAATGGAAAGGAGTGGACTACGATCTGCGCCATACGATAACGCGATTCGCAGTTCACGGATTCCACCACCACATCTGCAGAAAGAAGACTTTTCACATACCGGACGAAGCCACCTGCGAATGTGAACTGTGCGGAAGACAGTGCGACCGTTACCATGGCCTTTGATGTAATCAGAGACTGATAACTCTGACACAATTCTGTAGCGAATAGAGTGATATACAGGCAGATATTTTATGCGATTTCATATTAATGTATTTATGTACTTTTTTGTATTTATGTTCTATGGCCATTGGCTGCAATAAATATTTATTATTACATCTGAGATATCAGGAAATAATGGAAGTGACAACTCAGATCTTCAATTATAGAAACGCCCTCCGCACAAATGTCTTAAGAAAAGTGAATGTAATACTCCCTGATCCCTATAAAGGATGCAATATCTAGGCTATTTGCCCCAAATAATAATGATACTGCAAATGGAAACTACTAACTACTGGCGTACGTATCTTACCTTCTAATAATAAAATAATGCCACAATGTCATAAACGTACAGTACATAGAACATTTACATTCTCTAACAAACATCCACTCATTGAATACAGGAACGATCTGCCTTAACAATGCACGTTAAGGGTGGCTTGATGCAGCTCGCATTGCCAGCCATCAATACACTCATTTTAAAATCGTAATCGTTTCCCAAACGTGAATGCCCTTATACAGATATCTCAAAACGGTTAGTTCTAATGCCTCAAAACATGCTTTTCGGGTCCTTAAGTGACATTTCGATTTTTTTCTTGTATTCTTCTTCCTAAGACGGCGTCTCCGAACGCAGGTTGACGATCCACATACAGTAGGCTGTGATCTTGACATTGCTGAATGAAAGGCCTCTTCTGATGTGCAGCAATGCCATCTTCGGATATCCTTCATCCACGAGTTTTATCGTCTTCCAATAGACCCTTTTCCATGAATTTTCCCTTCAATAATTAGTTGTAGTAGGCTAACTCATAACATGTCCCAAGTATCTTGATTTTCGTTGTTTTACTGTATTTTAAGCCTTAGTTCTCTTTGCTTTTCCATCCGACGAAGGACCTCGTTATTCAAAACTTACAGTATCCATGATATACGTCGGATACGTCTGTACAGATACATTTGAAATGCCTCATTCGTTTCTCGGGTATTTGGGTCCAAAGTCCAACTTTCACACCCTTAAAGGAGGACAGAGAAAATTTAGCAACGGATCATTCTGATTCTCAGTGGTAAGCTGAGGTCTGATCGTATGAAGAATTTTCTCTTGTCGATGAATTGTTCAATTCAAGATTTTCTCTCTCTCTTAGAGACACATTGACTGTCCAAAATAGTGCCTAAGTATTTGAAGGAGGATAATTGCTCAACTGCTTTTCCTTTTTATTGTGAGGTTTATTTGGAAGTTCCTTTTAAAGAATAGCATAATCTTGGTCTTGGAGGTCTTAATAAATAGGCCAGATTCCTCGTCACATTGAGCTAGTTGGTTTATCATGCGTTGAAGGGCAGGTAGCTCATCTGCTATGACGACAGTGTCATCCGTATACCCAATGTTTCTTGTATTGCGAGGCTTAAAATGAGCCTGGTTTGGTCCTTCTATGACACTTTGATATTTTGCACATGTGCCAAAGGGCCTAAATCTAGGAAATGGATAGGGCTGTCCAAATTTCAATTAGACAATATTACCTGCTGGTTTACTAAAGGTAAGTACGTAAAATTCGGAGAAACGTTGTATAAATAGCAGACGAACAGACAGACAAATTTTCAGCTTTAAATAGCAGACGAACAGACAGACACATTTTCAGCTTTATATAGGCAATATAAAAGATGATTGGCACTTCATTATGTCATCTATAATTAATTGATCTACAGTTATGTTACTGCAGAGTGATTTTATGACGGTTTCTACTGTATGTTGGCAGCAATGTTTCGACCAACAGGTTTTCTACAAATAATTAGTAATTTGTGTGTTAGTGGTGCGATGACTCCAACTATAAAATCAAGAGTAGACAAATTAGCTACCTTTAGGGTAAACTTCATGTAGAGTAATAGGTTCACCTATCCGAAATGCAGGGTATTCAGATTCTAGTCCAACGGTGGCCTCATTTTGAACTCTTATACTTCAAAACAGAAAAGTAGTAAGGCAAGGCTGCCCACTGTCACCTTATCTCTTTAACCTGTACAGTTAGAGAATGAGCAAACAAAGGGGGAGGGGTGAAGCTTAATGACATACAGGTGCACAGTATCCACTTGGAGATGACATTGCACTCTTGGCTGATTCTCAAAAGGATATGTGTAAGATGCTAAAAATATACAACAATTCCTTAACTAAAAATCAATACTAACCGTAAGAAAACAAAATGAATGTTAGTTGACAAAAAGGAGCGTTGAACAAATCACAGAATTCCCATATTTGGGTTGTTGATAACCTCTAATAACAAGCGCCTGTCAGAAATCAAGAAAAGAATAGTGGTAGCAAAACAAGCCTTCCAAAATAAAATAAAAACTATTGCTAAATAATCACCTCAGTTTGAGGACTAGAAAGTCATTTCTCAAGACCTTTGTTTGAAGTGACTTACTGTATGGATGCGAAACCTGGACATTAGTGAATTTGGAGGAAACAAAACTTAAGGCCCCTAAACTTATGAACCAACCCACCAAAACTTAAGGCTGCAGAAATGTGGTTTTGGAGAAGAATGACAAGAACAATTTGGATGGACAGGAAAACGAATGATCTTGTTCTGCAGGGCGTGAAGGAGGATCGATGTTAATTAAAAATAATAAAGAAGAGGAAAACAAAGTACCTTGGACATGTATTCAGGCACGATCCTCTTCTCCAAACCATTATCGAGGGCAAAGTATTGGGAAAGAAATCTAGGGGACGTCCAAGGATGTCGTACATCAAGAACTCCGTTGGAGAACTGGCATGTGGTTCTTATGGCAGCATCAAGAGACTAGCAGAATGTCGCTGCTGCAACAAGGCTTTGCCTTCAGTAAATGATGATGATGACACTTCAAATTATGACGAAGTGAACCATTCAGCCAGCTGTATGCTAGATAGTCTCAGATGGCATGACATTCAATTAAAGGAAGTAATATCCTCACCGCAGCTGCACTCTGAAGTGTTTCTTTACGAGTGCATTTCAAACAGTTGGCAAAGTCAAATGAAGTCTACAACCACCGCCGTAGTCGAGAGGTACTGTAAGTATGCCAAGAAATGTAATTCTCGTCTGAGGGCTGGAATGGAGTACACTCAGCCTCGTGAGGCAAAACTGAGAAGAGGTGGGTTCGATTACCACCTCAGCTATCCTGAAAGTGGTTTTCTGTGGTTTCCCCACTTCTACTCCAGGCAAATTCCGGGATGGTTTCTAAGGCCACGGCCGTCTCCTTTCCAGTCCTCACCTGCATTACAAATACACACACTACTACATACACCACAAAAATACAAGTTACCAGACAAATTCTGCTCACACCCAAGTACAGAGTGCTAAATATGTTCAAACCCCTCAAAAGAAACACGTAAAAAATGTGACCACAATCGGGATTCGAACACGTGTCTCCTACTGTCCGGGAAGGCACGTTCAGCCACTTACACTGATGACACGCTCCAACCGTGATACATTTTCAAGTCTTAGAGGATGAGGCCCTTTTGCGGCGGCTTCTGGAATTATATAGCGATGTCCGTGATCTCCAGACGACACATAGAACGCCACACGATGAAGGGGTCTTCCAAAACAATGAATGATATCCACGGCTTAAGTACACGGGGCTAAATGATCACGTTGTCCAAGCCCCTTAACTAAAGCAACAATAACAAGAACTCATCGTATCGTGTATCATGGACCCACCTCAGCAACAGAGAGTAAGGTTGTGCTTGAACAGTACGAACAGTACAGACCTATCAAGTCCCCCAATCGAAATCTAATCGAGCATTAATGGGGTGTTGTGGAACGGGCTCTTCCTATCGTGACCATCTTGTGGTGTAGCACCTATATAGCATTCTTGGCTGAAACACCGGAGGTCCGGGTTCACTTCCCGATTAGTGAATGTGGGATTTTTGAAACTGGAAGATAACATCCAGTTGCTCGAATTTCACATAAAAAGTAGGTCCTGTGGTTTGTGATTGTAACGTTACGAGTACGTAAAACTGAAATCGTATTGTTTTTTAATATTCTTAAATTAGGTGTAAGGAGAAAGGCGAGCGAGATTTGTAAGTTGAAAACCATCTATATCGGGCATTATCAACCTATTTGAGACTGTGAGCACCCCCTCATGATATCCTGAGCACCATTAAATCGAATATAATAATACTAATAATAATGTAAATTGAAGACAGAAGGAGTCGTAGCCCTAATGAGACAAAGGAAAATACAGTTTTATGGACACTTGGTGAGGATGAACAGTGCCAGATTGACGAAGAGAGTTTTTGAATTCTCCGGGGAGAGGAAGACGGAGCCGAAATGGTTTCGGGAAGTGAGATTGGACTTGGATCGGATGGGGGTGAAAGAAGACGACATAATGGACTGAGCGCGATTTAGGCGACTGGTTAAGGAGTTTACAGGTTTCCAGGAGATAGGAGAGTTGTCAGTGAGGAAGATCTCACACGGAGGAACAGAAGAAGGAAGAGGGAGAGAGGATTAAGCGATATTGGCAGAGAGTGAAGACAACAAATAATGTAAAAACTGTCAAACGTGGTCCATATTTGGCCGTAACGAATAAATATATAATAATGTAATTATTAATAATACTTGTTATGGTAATAATAATAATAATAATAATAACAACCACGAACCTACTACGCTGTCGTAGCAGGCGGAGAGGTGATACTCCGACGTGGCGCGTCCCAGGTGGCGGATAGGGGGGGTCCTCACCGGCTTGCCGGCGGACTTGAGCGAAATAAAATAGCTCTCGCGGACCAAACACACTTAAGCCAGAAAACACCTAGAGGCACCTCTCTATCTCAACAATCGAGTAGTAATTTCGTGATCTTATCTTAAGATCACCACTAGTTGTATATTCAACTTGTAACTAAGGCATGATGGAACACACACTACTAACGCAACTACCCCAGGTCCTGGACACACGTCCGATCTTTCCCCATCATCGGATTCTGGGGGATCGGGAACGAAATCATGCTTCAGAGAAGGATCGGAGCTTCTCAAAATCTCTTCGCCTCAAGAAAAAGAACTTCTCGGGTACTATTAACATCAATACCCTGTTGAAAACAGGAAAGCTCAAACAACTGACTGACGTCCTGGACAAATTTGATATTCAAATCCTAGCAATTCAGGAAACACGATTCCAAGATGAGAACCATTTCGACTCTGAAAACTTCAGGATATTTAAGGGTAAACCAGCCATTAATATCACAGGCAATTTATTAATGTTTGGGACGGCTTTTGCAGTGAGGAAAACTATCTTAGATTCAGTTATCGACTTCACATCGCCATGGGAAAGAATTTCACTGCTTACAGTAAAATCAAGCAACAAGGCATATGCCTTGATAAATGCCCATGCTCCCACTAACATAGACAATAAGAGAAATTCACAGAATGTAGAAGACTTTTGGGAATTACTAGAGGAAACTACAAGTAAAATCCCCAAACATCACGTGAAAATCTTATTAGGGGATTTCAATGCACAGGTTGGCAGAGAGAAGATATACAGATCAATAGTAGGACTCCATCCCGCACATCGGCGGACTAATAAGAATGGAGAGCGTCTAATAAACTTTTGTACATTATTCATGCTGAGACTCATGTCCACGCACTTTATGAGACCATTACACAAAGAGAAAACCTGGAGATCACCTAACCCGTTATTAGGGGAATTTCAGATAGATCATGTGGCTATTTCCGCAAAGAATATGCTGGAGATTCAGAATGTTAAGGTACGGAAGGGAGTGGTAGATTCGGATCACTACATCACGCAAATCAAGGTTCGGTTTCAACCGAACAGATCCAAACCTAAATCCAACCGGTTTCCAAGAGTTGATCCGGACTGCTTGAGGAAGAACGCCGAGGTTTTCGTAGAGATTTACAGGAAGAAAATCCTAGGGAGTGTCCAGACCTTCGCAAAATATTACAGTCATCAGCCATGAAATTAGGACAACCACCTAGGAAAAGAAAGCACAGATGGTGGAACACAACGTGCGATGAAGCCGTCAATGACCGAGTCAAAGCATGGCGTCAGTGGAATGGACATCGAACAGTGGAAAGATGGAAGAACTTCCTAAAAACTCCAAAACTGACCTCTAAAACAATCCGGCGCGAAAAACGTGCCTACAACAAAATCAGACTCGAAGGGTTAGAACAGGATTTCCAGAAAAACAACACTCGAAATTTTTACAAGACATTCCGTGAGGACTTGTCAGGGTACAAACCACCAACATTAAGTTTCCGACGACGTAATGGACGACTAGAAACAAACAGTAAGGAGAACTGCAAGATACTGGCTGATTATTTCCAAACTGTACTGAACTGTGATCCTCCAGTGGAAAGACTGCAGTTTGAAAAACCTGTACCAAACCCAGACTCACTTCCCCCAACAACTCAAGAAATAAAAGAGATAATCCAATTGCTCAAAAATAACCAAGCCCCTGGGAACGATGGAATAACTGCTGAGATGTTGAAAATAGGAAGAGATGACCTCATAAGGAGAATTCATACACTCCTAACAGAAATATGGGAGAGCGAAATAATTCCGAAGGACTGGAAGAATGCCATTATCCATCCGTTGCATAAAAAGGGCGACCGAGCGGACCCCAACAACTACAGAGGTATATCACTTTTAACAATTATATACAAGGTATTATCTAAAGCACTCTTAAACAGAGTAGAACAACAAACTGATCATTTGATTGGTGAATACCAGGCAGGCTTTAGGAAAGCTAGATCGTGTTCGGAGCAGATTTGGAGCCTAAAGACGATATTAAGGATACGCCGCAGTACCAACACATTTGTCACCTTCGTGGATTTTAAGAAGGCGTATGATTCTATTGACAGGCAAACTGTTCTGAACACCCTAGAAGAGCTCAGAGTTGACAGGAAAACCAGGGACTTAATCCGCCAAACTCTCACTGACACAACATCTCAAGTGAAGTTTCTAGGTGAACTATCAGAGCCTTTCGAAATACATACCGGAGTTCGACAAGGTGACGGCCTCTCCCCACTGCTTTTTAACTTAGTGTTAGACAAAGTCATCAGGGAGTGGGAAAACAACATCAAAGGCATAAGCATTGGTACTCTGGAACAGAAAATAAAAGTAAAATGCCTAGCTTTTGCTGATGATCTAGCTATCTTTACCAAGACTAGTGAAGAAACCAAGTATGCCATAGAGAAGCTACATGAGTTAGCATCAAAGACAGGACTCCAAATATCGTATGAGAAGACGCATTTCATAGTAAATGGAGACCAGAATATCCCGAGATCTCCACTACACACCAACTATGGAATAATTAGACACGTACCTTCCTTCAAATATTTAGGAGAAATTATTGTACCGTCTGGATTGGACAGGAAAGCTAATTTAGAAAGAGCTACCAAACTTCAGAAAGCATACCGAATAACATGGAATCACTATAATAAAAGAGTGATGTCACAAAATGCAAAACTACGGCACTACCAGACAGTTGTTCTTCCGGAAGCATTGTACGCCTCCGAAACTATATCTCTAGGAGGCCACTCTCAAATTGGTGAAATCGAAATCCAGGAACGTACAATTCTCAGGAAAATATATGGTCCCGTTTATGTTAATGGTATATGGATTAAAAGGAAACCCACAGACTTGTACACAGTAATCAATAAGTTCACTGATACCGTGCGTAAGAGACGATTGAAATTTTATGGTCACATCTGCCGAATGGACAACACCAGATATGCAAAAAATAACTGCTTGATATAATTAATTCAAAGAAGGTCAAAATCAGTTGGTTAGAAGAAATCAAACAGGACTTAAAGGAAATAAACATTACAGAAGATAGCATCATGAATCGCAAGACTTTTGGAACCTGAGTTACAAATCACTCTTTCGCCGAAAAAGCTAAAAAGACCACTGGAAATAAATGGACGGAGGAACGTAAGAAGGGGCATAGCGAGTTCATGAGGAGATTTTAGGAGGAGAAGAAAAGGAATGATCCATCAACCCGAGTCAACAAGTTCAAGTGCGCTCCCTAAGTGGGCTAAACGAAGAAAGAAGAATAATAATAACAGTCAAAAACAAGAAAGGAAAATGTTACGAAAAATTTTTGGCCCAGTTTTTATAGAGGGAATCTGGAGGAAAAAGTCATCCCAAGAAATATATCGCCAATGTGAAAAAATGTCTCATACTTTTCGGAAAAGACGATTGAAATTTTACGGGCACATTATCAGAATGAACAATGGTAGATTGACTAAAAGAATTCTCAACTTGGCCCTCTCACTAAAAACCAAGAACAGCTGGCTACGTGAAATTGAAACAGATCTCCAGGAAATCAACATTTCAGACAATATTATACAGGACAGATGCAAATTCAGAACCCTAATCGACAATCACCAATTTGAAGACAACCCCAACACCAGGGCCACCATAACTTGGACAGAAGACCGAAGAAAGGCGCTCAGCGAGAGGATGAAGAGATTTTGCAAGGAAAAGAAGGCCAACACGTCAGCTAAACAGGTTCAACCGTGCTCCTGAGTCGGGCATAACGATGCAAGAAGAATAACAGTCAAAGGATGAAGAGATTTTGGGAAGAGAAGAAGGGAAAGAAGTGAAAATTGTGACATCATGAGATATTTAAGTTCAAACACTGTCCATAAGGGCAGAAATGATGTAATAATAATAATAATAATAATAATAATAATAATAATAATGCAACAACTATGCGCCTCTCATTAATTTTCCTATCTCCCTCTCCCCCTCAAGTGCGTAAATAGCTAGAGATTCACCGCTCACCAGGCATGCTGCAACTGTTTGCATGCCACATGAAGATGTGTGTACAGCCGATTGGAATCAGCATCATTCGTGTTATTCATAAAATAGGGATGTCAAATTATTATTAGCCAATTTTCAATTTTGAAAAAATAGGCTTATGAGATCACCTTTTGTCCGTGTGTGTGTGCGTGCGTGCGTGCGTGCGTGCGTGTGTGTGTGTGTGTGTGTGTGTGTGTGAGGAGTGTGTGTATGCCCCTCCCCCCTAATACATTCTAAAAGGCTGGAGCAATTTCAAAGAAACTCGCTAAGTTCATGGCACTATTCCGGGCGACCCCGACCGTGCCCTTCAAATTTTGTTACGTCTCACCAATCCAATATGGCGGCTGTGCGAAATATTTTACCAGCATTCAATATCTCCGAAACAATTCCCGATATCACCCTGGGATTTATTACGGTGATAAAGGGAACTACTAGAAGTTCACCTATGTGACTTTTGGAAAAATGGTAACTACAAAACCAACATGGCGGCCACGCGAATTCGCGACATTTAAATAGACGTTTCTCGCGATTTAACCAACCAAACGACATACAACTTGGTACAGTATATGTTTATACGCTTTGTAATGCACCGACATCTAACTTCGTTCAATTGTTTACATAACCACAAGATGGCGGATGTGCGAAATATTTCACCGGCATTCTATATCTCTGAAACTATAAGTGGTATCATCCTGAAATTTTGTACGGAGATAAAGGGCACTACTGGAAGTTCATCTATAAGACTTTCAAAAACCGGTTAACTACAAAACGAACATGGCGGCCAAACAAATTTCAAAATTTTAAATAGACATTTCTCGCGATTTAATGTTCCAAACTGAATTAAATCTGGCGCAGGAAATTTTTATACACATTGTAATGCACTGGTATCTAATTTAGTTCAATTATTTACATAACCTCAAGATGGCGGCTGTGCGAATTTTAAAATTAAGATTTTATTTCTTGTGTCGTAATCATGCGATCGAAGTGAAAGTTTGAATAATGAACCTACGTAATAATTTTCCTTTAATGGTACATGACTCTAAGGCCTATACATTTTAACAATTTAACATGGCAACCATCCAAAATATTTAGACGGCTCTGAATATAAACGAATCTATTCTAGCAATCAAACTGAATTTTTTATGTTCATAGGGGCTATGAACTTAAGTTCACCTGTAGGACATTAAATTACCTGGTGATCACAAATCCAACATGGCGGCGACGCGAAGTATAAATATTCACATGGACGTTTCTTGCAATTTAACCAACCGAGTGCAGTGAAACTTGGTACTGTAAATCCTTATACGAATGTTAATTCACTGGCATATAATTTATTTCAATTGTTTCTATAACCACAAGATGGCAGCTGTGCAAAATTTTTAAATCACCTTGTTACTTCTTGTGTCCTAATCATGCGATTGAAGTTTGAATGCTACTCGTACACAATAATCTTCATGTAACAGTACATAACTCTAGGACCTACATATATAAAATCAAACATGGCGACCATCCGAAATATATATTCAGTTCTCAGTATCTACGAATCTATTAGAGCAATGAAACTGAAATTTTGTGTGTTGATAGTGGCAATTAACATAAGTAGGATATATGAAAATAGGCTGTGTAGTTCTTCACGGAACTACTTGTTTTTTATTTATTTCACACTAGCTGAAGGACCTATACTCAGCTGCGGGTCATAAATAAATTCAAATGTGAAGGTGACAGTTAAAACAGGGGATAGGCGAGGTGCTGCGCGGAGGGAGAGTAGGGATGGAACATTTTGTCCAACTACACCGCTTGGCTGGGGTAGCGCGCCTGACTCTCAAACGGAGGCCCCGGGTTCGATCCCCGGCTATGTCAGGGATTTTAAAACTGACGTGAGGGTTGGAACGGGGTGCACTCAGCCTCGTGAGGATAATTGAGTAGCTGTCTGACAGTGAGACAGCGCCCCGATCACGAAAACCAAGATTAACGGCCGAGGGGACCCGACGCGCTGATCACGCGTCACCCCAATATCTGCAGGCCGAATGGCTGGGCAGCGGTCGCTTGGTCGGCCTTAGCCCGTCATGGGCTGTATAGTGCCAGGGGTTGACTTGACACCGCTTGGCGTTGACCGTGTTTTATAGCACAAATTTAGGTTTAACTCGCTAACCGTTGGAGATACACGAAAAGTGATAGAAAATTAAATGTTAAACCTCGCATATGCCATCAAAAGTTTGCTATTCCTTAGCCCGCTCCTCCCCCCCCCCCCCCCTAATAAAATCTAAACGGCTGGAGCGATTTCAATGAAACTCGGTAAGTTTGTGGCACTATTCCGGACGACCCCGACCGTGCCCTTCAAATTTTGTTACGTCTCACCAATCAAACATGGCGGCTGTGCGAAATATTTCACCAGCATTCAATATCTCCGAAACAATTACCGATATCACCCTGGAATTTTGTACGGTGATAAAGGGAACTAACTTACATGAAGTTCACCTATGTGACCTTTGAAAACCTGATAACTGCAAAACCAACATGGCGGCCAAGCGAAGTTGCGATTTTAAAATAGATGTTTCTCGCGATTTAACCAACCAAACGGAATGAAACTTGGTACAGTATATGTTTGTACACATTGTAATGCACCAACATCTAACTTTGTTCAATTGTTTACATAACCTCAAGATGGCGGCCATACGAAATATTTCACCGGCATTTTATATCTCTGAAACTATTACCGGTATCACCCTGAAATTTTGTACGGAGATAAAGGACACTACTGGAAGTTCTTCTATAATACGTTCAAAAACCGGTTAATTACAAAACGAACTTGGCGGCCAAGCGAAGTTGAAAGTTTTAAATAGACTTTCCCCGCGATTTAATGATCCAAACGCAATGAAACTTGGTGAAGCAAATGTTTATATACATTGTAATGCACTGGTATCTAATTTAGTTCAATTGTTTACATAACCTCAAGATGGCGGCTGTGCGAATTTTAAAATTAAGATTTTATTTCTTGTGTCATAACTCATAATCATGTGATCGAAGTGAAAGTTTGAATAATGAACCTACGCAATAATTTTCCTTTAATGGTACATGACTCTATGGCCTATACATATAACAATCCAACATGGCGACCATCCGAATTATTTAGACGGTTCTCAATATCTACGAATCTATTACAGCAATAAAACTAACTTAGGGGCTATGAACATAAGTTCACCTATAGGACTTTCAATAACCTGGTGATTACAAATCCAACATGGCGGGGACGCGAAGTATAAATATTCACATGGACGTTTCTCGCAATTTAACCATCCGAGTGCAGTGAAACTTGGTACAGTAAATCCTTATACAAATGTTAATCCACTAGCATCTAATTTATTTCAATTATTTCCATAACCACAAGATGGCAACTGTGCGAAATTTTAAAATCTTGTTTTTGCTTCTTGTGTCCTAATCACGCAATTTAAGTTTGAATACTACACGTACACAATGATCTTCATGTATCAGTATATAACTCTAAGACCTACATACATAAAAATCCAACATGTCGTCCATCCGCAATATTTAGTCGGTTCTCAATATCTACGAAGCTATTACAGCATTCAAACTGAAATTTTGTATGTTGATAGTGGCAATTAACATAAGTAGGATATATGAATATAGGCTTTAGTTCTTCACGTAACTACTTGTTATATTAGTATAGATAATGATAATATTTCTGACTGTCAAAAGTTGAAGTGATAACACTATTATTCTGGTTCGTGCAACAGAATTTGAATTGAAGAATGACTGCTCGTGAGCACGTTTTGACTCGTATGACGAGAGCACCAAATTTCATTTAAAGAGCACCAGGTTGAGAACGCCTGGTCTATATAAATTAAATTAGAATATTTATGTTCGACCCTGACTGTTATATGTCAGAAAACTGTACTATAATGAGGCTCATTATAACACTATTTTTCATTACGAAACAGTTTCTCCCACCAATCAGAGCTCACGAAACAGTTGTTTGACCAATTAGATAAGGATAGCATAGCACCTGCGCTGAGTTCCAAGGTCTTTCTAATTTAAATGTCACTGCGTGGCCTAGTGTCATCGTGGGGTAATCGAGGAGGCCATGTTCAAATACAAGGTATTCTGTGCGTCCCTTGCGCTCTGTTCAGTACATAAAACTGGCGAAATCTCGACAGATATTTATGAATATTTATTTTCGAACATAAAATAGTTATAATAATTATCGTCGAACATAAACAGTCGTACGCAAATCGCCTATAATGTTAATTAAGACACTCGTATGGAAATTAGAAAACTCGCATACGTTCGTTTTATAAATATACTCGTGTCTTAATTATTGCCATTATAGCCTCGTTGCATAATGTACTATTCTGTACTTCTTTTGTACTTACGGAGTGAACGTTTCAAATTTAAGTCATATTACAACTAAGTTATAAAGACATCACCGTTCTATATTTTTTTTCTGTCTCTCTGGATGTCTATGCTCGTCCACGCAAGAATAGGAACCAAAACAAAAAGCCAACTCCGTACAGGCCATGGAGACCCTGGTGACATCGGCACTAGATGGGATGGTGTTGTCAGCCGCCGTCTTTGCTCCCAGGAATTACCCTGGTACTCATTTCTGGTGTAGGCCGAGTGAACCCCAGGGCTGTTTGCGTTTCCGAAAGTGGTAGTTTTGTTCATTAAATCCACTACCTGGATGAGGATCGAACCCACTCCCTTTCAGTTAGAAGCTCAGCGTCTTTACTAACTGTTGGGGCATATGACCTCTTAGTTCCTCCCCTTAAAACAACAATAACTAACTACTGACTGTGCCTCGTAGCCCCCTAGGAATAGGAAACGGCTGATGTAATTTCATGACATTTTGGGGAGTAGTATAGATCGCGATACATTACGCTACAAAATTCCCCTAGACACGAATTGGCGCCATCCATGACATCATGGACAACTCTAAAGCTTTGAGCGATGCATATATGTTAAATTCTATGTGTTAATTGGGCTTTGCATACAAACACAAACGCCCCAGACTCTCTTGCTAATGTTACAAAAAGTAATTTTCGTCCAGATAGTCGCCTAACCTAGTAGCGGACAATGGTTTCGTCCAAACAGGTCGTCAAACCTAGCAGTGGCCAAAGGTTTCGCACAGACAGTCGTCAAACAAAGAAGCGACCAATGGGATTGTCTCAGCAAGGCTTTAGAAGAGTACAGTGAAACTATTAAATTAAATTGAACAACTAAAAGTAATGAACATTCGTTGCTCACCACCACACCTAGCACTTGAACACATGTGACTACATCTGCATGTTTGAAACCTCATACAGCTGACCAATATGGCGGCAATTCAAGCCACACCATCAAACATACGAACACCATCGTCCTCATGTCATCCACAACGTCATCAATTACACTAAAACGTTTTTCTACCTACGTATTGCGGTATAAGTTCATAATTGAACCAAATTTTGTATAAACGTCGAGAGTAAATGGTATTAAAATTTAGGCTAAAATATTGTATGAAGGTGTATAGGTGCTTAAAGGAAAGTTAGAATAGACATTTCCTATTATCTCCGTCGATATTAATCTCATAAAAAATAAGCAGTAAATGTTGTAGGATAATTTATGCCACATTTTTAATGTTATACATTTTTCACATTTACGACTGGTATTTACAGAGATATTAAGATGTTTTATAGCTCCATTTTGTTACGAGGATTTGTCAAATAATTCTGTAGCTCTTGCAGTTCAAGTTAAGAAACATAGCCTATGTAAAATAATTTCGTTATACGAGTATAAAAATTAAAAATAAAAATATATAAAATAAAACAGCCTTACAAGTCCCATAAGGGATATGCCCTGCATTGCAGGGACAGTGCTCAGATTTAATTCATCAGGTAAACAAGTCTTGAGGAGCGTAATTTGGTCCAAGTGCTCCGGTTATCCAAGCGTTGGCGCACTTAATACTTCTCGGAGTGGTTTCCGCTTCTTCCCCTTTGGATGTTTGCCTACAGTCTAGAATGCCTCTTCGCAATTAAGACATCTGTGCGGAGTTCTTCCAAAATGACTGCCTGGATGCCGAATGAGTTGTCACCTGTATTATACGTATCTACATCTTTTGCACCTGTAAATGTGTGTTGGGTACGAGTATACTCTTCTTAAATGTAGCGAAGCCATCACGACTGCAAACGGAAAATGGAGAGCGAAGGGTTCGTATTCTGGCTCTGACAACGTGGTGTATGTTTCATTCTGAATTTGTTCATGCTCCTCCAAACAAATGCCGAGGCACATTCATGTCCCTAGGCACCTACTCCAAACCTAGTCCCAAATAATTACAGTTACACCTACTACTACAGTCACTACAGAAACATAGGTTATCAGACAATGTCAACACACACCCAAGTACACGAGTAAGATAGCCACGATGTCCCACGCCCCTCACATGAATTGATTAGGACAAACGAAGAAAGTATAGTGATATAAAACGACCACATCTCTATAAATATTAAATGACGATGATGATAATTGTTGCTTTAAGGGGCCTAACATCTAGGTTATCGGCCCCTAATAGTTTGGGTGATCGTGATAATGAATGATAATGCCATGAAGAACTAACTACGGACTTAACAACTAACTTACATGCTGAAAGAAGAAACGAATAAACAAAAGAGGAAAATAAAATACTGTAAATAATGGACAGGAGGAAAAGGAATCCTTCAATCCACGAAGAATGAGGATTGAGGGACTTGGAAGGAAGGAGGGCCATGAAAGGCAGATAGGAAAGGGAAAGAGGGGCCCACCCGCAATTCAGTGGAAAATGACAAAAAAAAACGGGCCAAGCTCAGGAATCCCTCGGGGTCGCCAACTCCCGAACTCACTAGCCGTGACCCCTTGAGGGTGTAGCACTATCCAGGGTGCACCAGAAGTGGTGGGGCTACACACAACCTGTCTTCTTTAGGGCCTTATGCAGATGGCATGAGATGTCATGAAAAGAAAAATAAGGCTGACCCCTCGAAGAATGAGGGTATCAGGAAATATGAGACCAGGGCCAATTAAGGCGGGAAAGTGGAAGACTCCCTAGGCCTCGGATACCCTAATACCATCGGGGTCGGAAGAGAAAAAGTGTTGAACAAGGGAGGTCGACAGGAAAGATAACTGAAAGGAGCCTGGCTCAAGTAAGTGGAAGCAATGCCGGACTCAGCTGAGGTCCCGTGGTCGCTAACCCACGTCCCTCAAGTTATGAGCCCCTGGGGGCTATAAATATTAAAGTCCGCCTCGTTACGTAGTGACTAACATTCTCGGCTGTCACCGTGGAGGTCCGGGTTCGATTTCCGACTCTGACAAATGTAATTCTGGTCTGAAGGATTGAGGCAAAACTGAGAGAAAATGCGGGTTCGATTCCCATCTCAGCCATCCTGGAAGTGGTTTTCCTAGGTTACCCCAATTCTACTCCTAGCAAATGCTGAGATGGTATCCAACTTGAAACACGACCGCGCTTACTACTTCAATATTACAAATACACACACTAGTAAAGACATCACAGTGACACAGATATCAGTACATGACCACGATGTCACAAAGCCCCTGAAGAATCAACAATGTTGTTGTTTGAGTCTTCAGCCTTTTGACTGGTTTGATGCAGCTCTCCACGCCTCCCTGTCCTGAGCTAAACGTTTCATCTCTACATAGCTACCACACCCTACATCCAAGGCAATCTGTTTAACATATTCTAACCTTGGTCTACCCCTACAGTTCTTGTGCTCAACCCTTCCTTCCATAACTAAGCTTGCTATTCCTGGATGTCTTAGTATGTGTCCTACCAACCTATCTCTTCTCTTCATTAGCAGTCGCCAGAAACATCTCTCCTCTCCCACTCGTCTTAATACCTCTTCGTTTGTAACCCTATCTACCCATCTGATCTTCATCATTCTCCTGTAACACCACATTTCAAATGCTTCAATTCTCCTCTTTTCTGCTGCACCAATAGTCCAAGTTTCACTTCCATAGAGCGCCACACTCCAGACAAAGGCTTTCAAAAATGACTTCCTAATACCTAAATCTATATTCGATGTCAGCAGATTCCTTTTTTGTAGAAATGCTTTCTTTGCCTGAGCCAACCTACTTTTTATATCCTCTTTGCTTCGTCCATCACTGGTTATTCTGCTTCCTAAGTAACAGAAGTCTCCTACTTCCTTCAGCTTTTCACCTGCCAATTTGATCTCCATAGAGGTTTCTGATTTATTTCGGCTGCATTCAACAATATCAATAGCAATCTCTACTTAGTATAAAACAACGTCCCCGATTCTTGGATGTTACGGGTAAACTCGAGAACCACTGGATGGATTTTGATGCGGTTTTCACCATTCTGTAAAGGATATCTCGAGGATGATTTCTGTAGAAAATAATTTATTTATGATCAAAGGAAGCCGAGCAGTAACGATTTCAGTGGAAAAGTCGAAAAAAAAACCTGGCGTCCGAGCGCTTTGTAAGCTTACGCTGGGCAAACCGTTAAAAATATCTAAATACTATGATTGTAAGAATTGTTCAACATAAAAAGTTCTACAAAAAAGTCCGGGAGAGCATGTGTCTATCTTCCATACATCGCCCACTATAAGTGTTTTTACTTTTTAATTTCTTCCAGCCGTGTCCATTCAACTACTGAGGCGACAGTTTACGAGCTAGCTAAGGGCAAGTCTGTCATCCCTGTTACAGCCTAGCTAGTGGGCGAACCTATTGCCCCAGATACAGCCTAGCAGCAAACCGTTGAGTCGTGTTGAGTTTAGACTTCTGAGAAGGGTGGTTGTGTTTGGAGTTTCCCTGGAAGTGCAACTCGGGTTTTCTTCATTTCACCTGTCTGACAAGAATTTGTTGCACATGCATCTCCATGATAATATAATTAATAGTCCAGTCAGTGATTTTAACCCATCATGCCGAGATGTAAAACGGAAATTGGTCGTTGTTCATTGACATTGGAAAAAAAACACTTATCACGTAATGCATTCATAACTGTTCCCGGGCGAAGCCGGTTCGGGTTGCTAGTAACTTCATAAATAACGTAAGCTGTATATCTGAACATTGTGATGTTTTAGCTAATATTTCGTATTTATCCTGTATAAGTTCTACAGGGATTAAATATCCCTTCTCATTACATTTTGCTTGTGTGCTTGTTATTTGTTTGTCTACATGTTATGGGTTGGCGTCAAAACTACTGGAGAGAGTGGCATGAAGATTCTTATTTAAGCAGAATGAAACCCTAAAATTTTAAGTAGGAGTAAAGATTCAAGGAGAAATAATTTAAACTCTGGGATTTGCTGTCATCTCAGGTCTTGGTGGAAGAAATCAATTTCCTCCCTTTTGATGTTTTGGGTTGTCAGCATATTTCTTTGGAGCAAAATGTTAATATATTTCCATGATAAGGGTTTATGAAGTTTGTTAACTTTGACAAACATCTACCATTTCTTTATTAATCAATTTGCAGACATTTATTTGATATAATAATAATGTTATTGGTTATACGTCCCTTTTAACTGCTCTGGCTTTAGAGACACCGGGGTGCCGGAATTTTGCCCCGAAGGGGATCTTTAACGTGCCAGTAAATCTACCGATACGGCTCCCTCGCATTTAGGCATCCTCGATTGCCGGCTGACTGCGCCAGGATTCGATCCTGCAACCTTGGAAACAGCAGGCGGGAACATTACCGCTGAGCCACGCAGCCAACCGACATTTATTTGACAGCCATTCTTTACAACTTTTATTGTTATGCAAATAAGATACATTATCTTAGAAACTAGAGCCTCCATGGCTTAGGCGGCAGCACGCCGGCCTCTCACCGCTGGGTCCGTGGTTCAAATCCCGGTCACTCCATGTGAGATTTGTGCTGGACAAAGCGGAGGCAGACAGGTTTTTCTCCGGGTACTCTGGTTTTCCCTGTCACAATTTCATTCCAGCAACACTCTCCACTATCATTTCATTTCATCTGTCATTAATTTAATCATTGCCCCAGGGGAGTGCGACAGGCTTCGGCAGCCGGCACAGTTCATATCCTTGCCGCTAGATGGGGGCTTCATTCATTCCATTCCCTGACCCGGTCAGTTGACTGGAAGCAGGCTGTGGATTTTTATTTTCATCTCAGAAACTACTGCATCGATCTACTTGAAATTCTCACAGTATCGTTATTCATGCATATGTGCAATAATCTGTCCGAGAATAATGGCTGCAGTATTTATGACTTACTTGACTTATTTCCTTTATCTCCTAAGTGGAGAATCAATGAATCAATGAATTTCCGCCATCGGTCTCTGTTCTGTGCCATCCTCCTTATCTCCTTCCAGGTCTTCCCTCCTTTCTCCATTCCTTCTGATATTACACTCCTCCTCCAGGTGTTCCTCGGTCTGCCTCTTCGCCTACTACCTTGTGGATTCCATTCCAGGCCTTTTCTTGCTATGTTGTCTCCATCTCGTCGTAATGTATGCCCAATCCATTTCCATTTCCCACGACGCATCTCAATATAAATGGGTGTTTGCTGTGTTCTTCTCCATAGCTCTTCATTGGAGATAACTTGTGGCAACCATATCCTCAGGATATTCCTCAAGCATCTATTCACAAATATTTGGGGTCTGTTAATCAGTTGTTCGTTGGTCTTCCAAGTTTCACAAACATAGAGCAATATTGACTTGACATTTGAATTGAAGATGCGAAGTTTGGTATAGGTGTTAAGTTCTCTTGCTTTCCAAATTGGTCTCAACATTGCGAATGCTCCTTTAGCCTTATTTATTCTATTTCCTATATCCTCCATAGTACCTCCCTCAGTGGTGGCCATACTTTCCAAGTAGCAAAACTGTTTGACCTGATCGATCTCTTGATTCCCTAGAAATAATGGTGCAGTATTTATGCATTGCTTATAAAAACACAGGTCTTTTTAAACTTATCAAATAAAAATGTACAAACAATAAGTTTAAAGAACTAGAACTACGACTCTAAGTTGGATTTTAAGCCATGAAATCTCCTCTGTATTTATTTTCAATTCTTTAACTCCAATAGTAAGGTCATAAATGTACCTTTCGTTTTATAGGCTATTTTGTTTTCTAGAATTGATTAATTGTAATGTTGGTAGCGGTGAATGATACAGGACGCCCGAGAATGTTCTCCGCAGTGGGTACGTACAGCTGAGAGTGGTTGAGTCATAAGTTTAGTTGGCTGCACTGTGTCCTTGAAAGGGGGACTCCCCCGTGTGGGCTGTCAGTGTGTATTGCAGTAAGCTAGCGTTCAGATAGATTATTGGAAGAGTGCAACAGTACTGTATACTGGCGGTAATTTTTACTACTGAAGAGAGAATTTTTGGTGGAATACATTTTTCGCTAAGGCGATCGGTTTACAGAAATGTAAAATTAAGATTTCAGGCGCGGTTTTCTAATTCAAAGTGTCCAAACCGTGATACCGTTCGGGATTTGGTAAGCAAATTTCGTGTGACTGGCTCAGTTCACGATATACCGGTATCAGGGCAGGCCTACGCTTTTAACAGGCGAAAAACTTGATGAAATCTCCGATATAAAGCTGCGTAGTCCAAGTAAATCAACACGAAAATTAGCTCAACAAACAGGAATCTCTAAGTCGACAGCACATAAAGCTGTAAGAGACAAGCTTCAGTTGTTCCCTTATAAAGTTACCGTGGTTCATGAATTAAAACAAACTGATTACGGATGTACTGTGAATGGTTCCAGCATCTGTTATGAATGGCTGTGGTGAGTACAAAGTTTTCTGTTTATTTGTTATGATGCAAGCGGCAGCCGTGCTACCAACGTCTGTAGCTAGCTCTCGCAGACTCATGTAGGCGCTGCGGAGAACATTCCCGGACTCACTGTATAATAGCCATTTAAGTAGCGTAACTATTCCATCTCCTTAAAATGTTGATATAAAATGTTGATAAATTTTCATAACAATTGATTTTGTAGTTGTTGTTGTTGTTTGAGTCTTCAGTCTTTTGACTGGTTTGATGCAGCTGTCCATGCCTCCCTGTCCTGAGCTAATCGTTTCATCTCTACATAGCTGCCACACCCTACATCCGAGGCAATCTGTTTAACATATTCTAACCTTGGTCTACCCCTACAGTTCTTGTCCTCGACCCTTCCTTCCATAACAAAGCTGGCTATTCCTGGGTGTCTTAGTATGTGTCCTACCAACCTATCTCTTCTCTTCATTAGCAGTCGCCAGAAACATCTCTCCTCTCCCACTCGTCTTAATACCTCTTTGTTTGTAACCCTATCTACCCATCTGATCTTCATCATTCTCCTGTAACACCACATTTCAAATGCTTCAATTCTCCTCTTTTCTGCTGCACCAATAGTCCAAGTTTCACTTCCATAAAGCGCCACGCTCCAGACAAAGGCTTTCAAAAATGACTTCCTAATACCTAAATCTATATTCGATGTCAGCAAATTCCTTTTTTGTAGAAATTCTTTTCTTGCCTGAGCCAACCTACTTTTTATATCCTCTTTGCTTCGTCCATCACTGGTTATTCTGCTTCCTAAGTAACATAAGTCTCCTACTTCCTTCAGCTTTTCACCTGCCAATTTGATCTCCATAGAGGTTTCTGATTTATTTCGGCTGCATTCCAGTATTTTTGTTTTACATTTATTAATTTTCATCATGAATTCTTTCCGTAAGACGGAGTCCATACCATTCAAAAACTCATTCAAATCCTCTGGCGTGTCGGCCAAGATGACGATGTCATCAGCAAATCTCAGAGTTGAAATTATTTCTCCTTGAATCTTCACTCCCACTTTAAAATTTTCTCTAATTTCCTTCATTGCTTGTTCAATGTAAAGATTGAAAAGTATGGGTGATAAGTTGCAGCCTTTCCTTACGCCTTTCTGAATACCAGCTTCTCTCTCATGTCCTTCAACTCGAATAACTGCTGTTTGGTTTCTGTATAGATTGTATATCACCCTCCTATCCCTGTACTTTATTCCAATCGATTTCAAAATGTCAAACAATTTAGTCCAATCAACGTTATCAAAAGCCTTTTCTAAGTCTACAAAAGCCA
Source organism: Meconema thalassinum (assembly GCA_946902985.2). NCBI lineage: Eukaryota > Metazoa > Arthropoda > Insecta > Orthoptera > Tettigoniidae > Meconema > Meconema thalassinum. The sequence goes on from OX336396.1 coordinate 132,927,834, forward strand.
TGAACGTTCTCTTATCTTTCCTTATTCTACCTTCCAAAATCAGCCTAAGACTTAGTACAGCTTCCCTTGTTCCTACATTTCTCCTGAAACCAAACTGGTCTTCACCAAACTCCGTTTCTATCTGGCTCTCAATCCTCTTGTAAATTATTCTAGACAGGATCTAAGAAGCATGAGTAATCAAGCTGTGTGTGTGTGTTTGAGTCTTCAGTCTTTTGACTGGTTTGATGCAGCTCTCCATGCCTCCCTGTCCTGAGCTAATCGTTTCATCTCTACATAGCTACCACACCCTACATCCGAGGCAATCTGTTTAACATATTCTAACCTTGGTCTACCCCTACAGTTCTTGTCCTCGACCCTTCCTTCCATTACTAAGCTTGCTATTCCTGGGTGTCTTAGTATGTGTCCTACCAACCTATCTCTTCTCTTCATTAGCAGTCGCCAGAAACATCTCTCCTCTCCCACTCGCCATAATACCTCTTCGTTTGTAACCCTATCTACCCATCTGATCTTCATCATTCTCCTGTAACACCACATTTCAAATGCTTCAATTCTCCTCTTTTCTGCTGCACCAATAGTCCAAGTTTCACTTCCATAGAGCGCCACGCTCCAGACAAAGGCTTTCAAAAATGACTTCCTAATACCTAAATCTATATTCGTTGTCAACAGATTCCTTTTCTGTAGAAAGGCTTTCCTTGCCTGAGTCAACCTACTTTTTATATCCTCTTTGCTTCGTCCATCACTGGTTATTCTGCTTCCTAAGTAACAGAAGTCTCCTACTTCCTTCAGCTTTTCACCTGCCAATTTGATCTCCATAGAGGTTTCTGATTTATTTCGGCTGCATTCCAGTATTTTTGTTTTACATTTATTAATTTTCATCATGAAATCCTTCCGTAAGACGGAATCCATACCATTCAAAAACTCATTCAAATCCTCAGGCTTGTCGGCCAAGATGACGATGTCATCAGCAAATCTCAGAGTTGAAATTATTTCTCCTTGAATCTTCACTCCCACTTTAAATTTTTCTCCAATTTCCTTCATTGCTTGTTCAATGTAAAGATTGAAAAGTATGGGTGATAAGTTGCAGCCTTGCCTTACACCTTTCTGAATACCAGCTTCTCTCTCATGTCCTTCAGCTCTAATGACTGCTGTCTGGTTTCTGTATAGATTGTATATCACCCTCCTATCCCTGTACTTTATTCCAATAGATTTCAAAATGTCAAACAATTTAGTCCAATCAACGTTATCAAAAGCCTTTTCTAAGTCTACAAATGCCATGAACGTTCTCTTATCTTTCCTTATTCTACCTTCCAAAATCAGCCTAAGACTTAGTACAGCTTCCCTTGTTCCTACATTTCTCCTGAAACCAAACTGGTCTTCACCCAACTCCGCTTCTATCTGTCTTTCCATCCTCTTGTAAATTATTCTAGACAGGATCTTTGAAGCATGAGTAATCAAGCTGATTGTACGGTAATCTTCACATCTGTCAGCTCCCACTTTCTTTGGTATAGGGATGATAACATTCTTCTTGAAATCAGGGGGTACCTCACCTGTCTCATAAATCCTACACACCAAGTGAAATAACCTGATCAGACCTTCATCTCCTATGTAGCGTAGCAACTCAATCGGTATATCATCTATGCCTGGTGCTTTGTTCCTGCCTAAGTCCTCTAATGCTCTGTCAAATTCTGATCTCAATATTAAATCTCCTTTTGCATCCTCATCAATTTCCTCCTCCCTTTCCATTACATGATTCTCTATCTCCTTTCCCTTATACAAGCACTCTATGTAAGCTTTCCATCTCTCAACCTTTTCTTCCCTATCTGTCAGAGGCTTTCCATTTGTGTCCTTAATATTACAGCACTTAGTCTTCTTTGCCCCAAAAGTATTCTTAATCCTTCGATAAGCTGTGTCTACTTTTCCTAATTTCAGACAATTTTCTATACTTGCACATTTCTCTTTCAACCATTCTTCTTTCGCTTCCTTGCACTTCTTGTTAACCTCATTTCTCAGACGTCTGTAATCTGCTTTCCCCTTTTCATCTCTTAGATTCTTGTGTTTCCGCCTTTCATCCATCAATTCTAGTATATCCTGAGTGATCCACGGTTTTCTACCTATTCTTTCTTTCCTACCAATGTTTTCTTCTGCGGATTTTGTTATTTCATTCTTCAAAAGTGCCCATTCGTCTGCAATTGAAGTTTGTTTAGGGGTTTTGATTAGTCCTTCCTTTATACTCTTCTTGAATCTTTCGTTTACATCCTTTACTTTCAGTCTGTCTATTGCCCACCTTTTTGGCTTTTGACTTTTCTTCAGTTTCTTCAACTTTAATCAGCATTTCATTACAACCAGATTGTGATCAGAGTTTATGTCAGCACCAGGATATGTTTTACAATCCAAAATCTGGTTTCGAAACCTCTGCTTGACCATAATGAAGTCGATTTGGTAACGCCCTGTATCTCCTGGTCTCATCCATGTGTATATTCTTCTATTGTGGTTATTGAATAAGGTGTTAGCTATGACCAACTCATGTTCGGTGCAGAATTCCATCAGCCTGCTTCCTCTATCATTCCTTTCACCTAATCCGAAATCTCCTACTATCTTCCCTTCTCTCCCTTTTCCTACCACAGCATTCCAATCTCCCATTACTATAACATTTTCATCACCTTTGATATACCTCAGAATGTCATCTATTTCTTCGTAGACCTTTTCAACATCCTCATCATCAGCTTGACTGGTTGGCATATAGACTTGTACCACTGTGGTGCACGTAGGTTTAGTATTGATTTTTGCTACAATAATCCGTTCACTGTATTGCTCATAATATTCCACCCGCTGGCCAAGTTTCCTACTCAATATGAGACCAACCCCTGCTTGGCCATTGTTTGATTTAGTGCTAATGACCCTATAGTCTCCTGACCAAAAGTCCTGCCCTTCCTGCCAGCGCATTTCACTAATCCCAACCAAATCCAACCTCAACCTATCCATTTCCCTTTCTAAGTTTTCTAACTTTCCACTTCCTAGCAGACTTCTAACATTCCACGCTCCGATCCGTAGAATGTCAGATTTCCTCTTTGTCACTGCTGTGATGTTAACCCCCTCTCGAGTAGTCCCCACCCGGAGATCCGAACGGGGGACTAGTTTACCTCCGGATTGAAATTTTACAAGGGAGGAGGCCATCATCACATGTAATTATGCATAGAGAGGTGCATATCCTCGGGAATAGCATTACGGCTGTAGTTTCCCGTTGCTTTCAGCCGTGCAGCAGAACGCAGTGTAGCCATTAGTTGGCTTATATTATCAATATCTTAACCGTCTATTAGACTAGTAAAGAATTGATTTATTCTGAAAGGCTGCTACTCCCTTTCAGAATAAGTAAAGAGCAATTCTACTACAAAATACTAACCTTCTACTAACAATTTTGTAGTTATGTTCAATTATTCATTAGGGCCACCTTAAAGCCCCTAAAATGAATTAACAACAACAAACATTCTTTACTTCGGTAAAGAAGTTGCTTGTTCAATGAATCCGTCAAAGATAGGTAAGGAAGCTAGCGGGATATAAGATAATCTCTGACACGTAATGTTCTTACGTCAGGTGTAAGTAGAAGGGCGTGTGGGATTTGTGAGAAAGTTGAAAGCCATTTATAATATAATAAGAGGAGACGCCTCCCAGCTTCTTCTTTGGCCTCCACATACTAATGGACCAAGCCTCTGCTCGTGTTACGACATGCGCGCGCGTGTTACCTGTTCCTAGAATAACAGTGTGTAGTCACGTAATGTAAACTATGTCTCTTCCAAGTAGCCTAATTGTCACACTCCTAATAGCACTTCATCGAATAAACATTCATCTGCGGTCAAGTGTGACTCAATCCAGTCAGCAATGTCACTGTAGGAGGAGGGGATACGTTATTTATAGTTAATCTTGAAAATTCCTGGGTCGAGACAAAGCTGTCAACATAAAATCTGTCAAGCCGCTTCTGTGGCGTAGTTGGTAGCATGCTGAGCTTCTAAAAACAAGATCGCGGGTTCAAACCCAGCCGAAGTCGTGGGATTTTTTAAGAGCGTTAAAAATCCCTCAGTATGCTCTCCTTCGGAGGAGAAGAAAAAACCGGCTGACCGATGTAAAATAACCTTTCACTAAAATTGTGTGAAGCTAAATTTGTCGGTTAGATTTGATTAACACTCTATTAAGTTCCAACGTTCGTCGCCAGGTGCCGGTTGTGGCGGCCTCTATTTACCAAGTTCGCAGCTATGTCTCGTTGACGGTAGCATTTGGTAGCATAAGTAGGAACTATTTTAAATAGAAACGAAATATTAGAGAAACAAATGTAAAGTATCCTGTCGTGTGCACATTTTCAGGCCGTTCGACACAGGCTCAGTAAACCTCTAGTCACCTCGAGACCTAAGCGGTCCCTTTGATGTTCTGGTCTGTGAAGAGGCTAACGCGCCAGGAAATACGTAGTTCCCTCTTGTTCAGCTCGTTGTTGGCGCACAAGATTGTCCAGCGAATCTTGCTATATTTACACAAGCTGGATGCATTACTTTTCAGGAATTACTTTGTAAAATTCTATGAGTAAATTGTTCATTTGCACGTTAATTGGGAGCTTTACCAACTTTGGTTTTCATGTGATGAATTGTGTGTTTGAATATAGTTCTTAGTGGTATTTGGCACACTAATCCAGTACAAATTTGATATTTATATTATATTTTGTTTTGTACGAGCCTTGTATGAGCGGCAAAAGAGCACCTGAGTAATTCGATTTTATAGCGAATCAGGCTCAAAGGTTGGCAACACTGTTACGAATGCACAAAGTTCAACATGAATTCATCAAGTTGACAACGTGTTCAAACTGGAGATGTAAAGCTTGAATCACCAATGAAATAATTCAAAAGTAATAAAAATGGGGGAAAAAGGAGCAAACAAATGATTTTATATGCACTGTATAATAGTAGGTTGAGGGTTGACAATCTAGAGTTTCTATGCCGGGAGAGAGGAGAGAGGAGATGCGCGGAGGGATATTTTCCTCAGGACTTGGCGTTTGGTATAGACTATATTCGTATGTGATTATGACAGCGTGCAAGGATAGAGTTACGACAGAACTTGTCAGTCTGCGTACAGTATATCATCGCCCACAAGAACTAACAAGCCGCTTGGAATTACGAAGCTTCATAAGTACCGTAAATCTTCCGCGGTTGATGCCAATAGGGCTTGGTATGTGACCCGACCAAAATTAACAACGGCACTATGTTCCTTCCCGTATTCTATGTGCTAGTACCTCTGTGTAGCGCCCTAATTGAACAGACCATTTATCTCATCAGACATGCGGGGTCATCCGAAGCAGAACATTCATCTATCCCCCCTTCAACTTGTAACAATCTTGGGGAATGAATGGCATTCCAAAAGTGTGACGTAGTGCCAGTGACGTATACGCTAGTTACTTTCGCTGCGGCTACTTGCTTTATATGGCCATGACAGGTGCTGCAGCTTCGACTGGTTAGATGGATTTCTCTCCAGCGATCGCGCTGAACACAAGTCAGTAACGGCCTTGGTCATTTTATAAACATAAAGTAAATTCGTAGCCAAGGATGGTGTGTTGGAGGCTGAACCCCTTCCTAAAATCCCTCACGTACTGCTCGAGTCTAAGCTGCGTGAACCTGAGAGGAATGTTCATCGTGGATTACCAGTAGTGGTGTTGACGAGTAATGAGGTTTCTCGGTCCGTGCATAGTACAGAACCAAATACATTGGTCGGTGACTCACTCACTCATTCCTAACACCACAGCGGTTTGAGTAACGGCCGAATGTTAGCAGTATTGGAATAGAAGGGAATACCATATATCACGGCGGGCTGTTGACAGATCCTTCTCTTCACGCCCGACCCTTCCCTGCTCTTTCTCCTCACCCCGCAAGTTCATAGAGCTTGTACTCGAGCAGTACTCTCACTTGTGTCTGTTAGAGAGCAGCCGTAATCACCGTGGTTACGGCCCTAGGAGGAATCTTGTTTCGGGCAATAACAACTACCGCAACGGTCGTAAATTGAGTTGTAAACAAACCAGCATGTCCGAAACCGAAATGGAAGGTAACCACCATAATCACAGTTACCGGCAGTTAGCTCTGCACTTCCCCCATTCCACTCCCCCGGTATACTACTGCAGCGTAAAACATTTGCCACGCTCAGAGTGTCTGTGTCCGATTGTAAGAACCTACTGCCACACGCGTCAATGTTCTCAGTAGGGAAGTATTCATCACGTTCCCCACGCCACTCTAAACCCCGCTCCTACCACTAAGATCTAAAGGTCAAGTGCACATCCAGACGCCGCTATCTGTACATTATTGAGGGGGGAGAGGAGCAGTGGCGGATCCAGGCCTTGAGGGACCCTGGGCGATATGATAAGGTGGGGCCCACAACAATAGGAAATACAAAACTATCAAATCAAATGGAAAATAGTTTGGTAATAATAATAATAATAATAATAAAATGAAGAATAGTTACAATATTTTGAATACACTACAGTACATTATTTTAATAATATGAAAGAAACCTTTAAGTCCCCTTGAAGAAGATTATGTAAACTATGAAATATTAAAATATTACTTTGCGACTTTTTTCCCGGCTGGATTCTTCTATTATTATTATTATTATCATCATTTCATAGCTGCACTGAAAAAAGGAATATCATACTAATATATAACAAGAAGTTCCGTTAAGAACTATACAGCCTACTTTTCATGCCAATGATTATTCTACAGAATATGAACCTATCTAGAATAATGACGAAATTAAGTTGGTAATATCGAAATATCTAATTGGTTCAAAATATACCTGGTATAATGTAGCCTAATAGAGCACTACAGTTGGCAGCCCTGGTGACTGAATATATTCTTAGTTCCATCTCTTAAGGTACAGAATACAAAATTTGGTTGAAGTCCAATGGACGTTACATGCAGTTAGACACTGGATCTATCAGCAGGCGTAAAAGCATGTTGCCAACAATACCATGCGTGTGGTGGTCAGAAATAATCTGAAATATTATGATATCTTGTTGTGCCAATTTTGGATGAAATCTATTTGTTAGTATAGAAGTTACATGTATTTTAAAATTGGACATATCAGCAGGCATAGAATCATGTTGTCAGCACTGCCTTGTATTAATTACTCCAAATTAATCTAGAATGTCAGGTGCTATACGTGTGCAAAGTATAGAGCTGTTGGCTTGCATACTTTCTGATATATTGATATTAGGGTAAAAAATATAGACAGCATTTATTAACAGTTGACAGCCCTGATTGCACTGAAGAATACTTATAGTCATATCTGATATGTTACACATAGCACATGCGAAATTTGGATGAAATCCTACTGATAGTATAGAACTTACATGTATTTAAAAATTGGCCCTATCAGCAGGCTTAGAATCATGTTGGTAGAACTGACGTATATAAGTTACTCCAAAATTAATCAAACATGTCAGGTACTATACGTGTGCATAGTTTAAAGCTGTCGGCTTGCACACATTCTGATATATTGGTATTTGGATAAAAAAAAATAGAGAGAGCAATTATTAACAGTTGGCAGCCCTGGTGGCTCCTAAGAATACGCTCAGTCATATCTGTTTATGTACAGATATTACATACAAAATTTGGTTGAAATCCAGTTGATAGTGTAGAAGTTATATGCATTTAAACATTGGACCTATCAGAAGGCTTAAAATTATTTTGGCAACACTGTCATGGTTGGCATCCTGGAAATAAAACTGAAATAGTATTATCTACATGTGTGCCAATTTTGGAATAGCTCCTATGCATACCTTGCAGGATATCCAACATGGAGCTCAAATTTCTAGTGCGTTTTTTCAGCAGTTGGTAGCACTGACATCATTTTCAAATATGGACGTGAGCTATTCCGGTGCACATCTTTACTCATACTAAATTTGGTTTTGATTGCTGCAGCCGTTTAGGAGTTGATAGGGGGGGACACACACACAGCCAGACAGACAGACAGAAGGACAGACAGACAGACAGACAGACAGACATTCAGACAGACAGACAGACACACATTTGCCCGATCTCATAAGACTACTTTTTCCTCATTTTTGCAAAATGTGAAAAGTAGGCTAAAAATGAGATGGTGTGTGTCTGTCTGTCTGTCTGTTACTCAATAACTCAAGAACCACTGGTCGGATTTAAATGAAATTTTGCATGGATGTAGCTGATTTACCAGGTTTACATATAGGATACTTTTGATTTCGAAATTTTTCACTATTAAAAAATGCCGACCATTTTAGTGACGTCATTAGACCCTTTGGATTCAAAATTTCATATTTCCATATCAAATAAAAAGAGAACGGTAGGAAATAGCAAACTTTTGATGGCACATATGAGCTTTGAAATTTAATTTCCTATCCGAAAGGTCCTTATCACTTTTCGTGTATCTCCAACAGTTAGCGAGTAAAACCGACATATGTGACGTCACTACACCCTTTGGTTTCAAAATTTCATATTTCCTTTTCAAATAAAAAGAGAACGCTAAAAAATAGCAAACCTTTGATGGTATACATGAGCTTTAACATTTAATTTTCTATCCGAAAGGTCCTTATCAATTTTCGTATATGTCCAACGGTTAGCGAGTAAAACCAAGTTATGTGCAATAAAACACGGTCAAGACAGAGCGGTGCAGTATATCTCTCTATATATAACAAGAAGTTCCGTTAAGAACTATACAGCCTACTTTTCATGCCAATGATTATTCTACAGAATATGAACCTATCTAGAATAATGACGAAATTAATTTGGTAATATCGAAATATCTAATTAGTTCAAAATATACCTGGTATAATGTAGCCTAATAGAGCACTACAGTTGGCAGCCCTGGTGACTGAATATATTCTTAGTTCCATCTCTTAAGGTACAGAATACAAATTTTGGTTGAAGTCCAATGGACGTTACTTGCAGTTAGACTCTGGATCTATCAGCACGCGTAAAAGCATGTTGCCAACAATACCATGCGTGTGCTGGTCAGAAATAATCTGAAATATTATGATATCTTGTTGTGCCAATTTTGGATGAAATCCATTTGTTAGTATAGAAGTTACATGTATTTTAAAATTGGATATATCAGCAGGCATAGAATCATGTTGGCAGCACTGCCTTGTATTGATTACTCCAAATTAATCTAGAATTTCAGGTGCTATACGTGTGCAAAGTATAGAGCTGTTGGTTTGCATACTTTCTGATATATTGATATTAGGGTAAAAAATATAGACAGCATTTATTAACAGTTGGCAGCCCTGATTGCACTGAAGAATACTTATAGTCATATCTGATATGTTACACATAGCACATGCGAAATTTGGATGAAATCCTACTGATAGTATAGAAGTTACATGAATTTAAAAATTGGCCCTATCAGCAGGCTTAGAATCATGTTGGTAGAACTGACGTATATAAGTTACTCCAAAAGTAATCAAACATGTCAGGTACTATACGTGTGCATAGTTTAAAGCTGTCGGCTTGCACACATTCTGATATATTGGTATTTGGAAAAAAAAAAATAGAGAGAGCAATTATTAACAGTTGGCAGCCCTGGTGGCTCTTAAGAATACGCTCAGTCATATCTGTTTATGTACAGATATTACATACAAAATTTGGTTGAAATCCAGTTGATAGTGTAGAAGTTATATGCATTTAAACATTGGACCTATCAGAAGGCTTAAAATTATTTTGGCAACACTGTCATGGTTGGCATCCTGGAAATAAAACTGAAATAGTATTATCTACATGTGTGCCAATTTTGGAATAGCTCCTATGCATACCTTGCAGGATATCCAACATGGAGCTCAAATTTCTAGTGCGTTTTTTCAGCAGTTGGTAGCACTGACATCATTTTCAAATATGGACGTGAGCTATTCCGGTGCACATCTTTACTCATACTAAATTTGGTTTTGATTGCTGCAGCCGTTTAGGAGTTGATAGGGGGAGACACACACACAGCCAGACAGACAGACAGACAGAAGGACAGAAGGACAGACAGACAGACAGACACACATTTGCCCGATCTCATAAGACTACTTTTTCCTCATTTTTGCAAAATGTGAAAAGTAGGCTAATAAAAATAGAGAGAGCAATTTTCAACAGTTGGCAGCCCTGGTGGCACTTAAGAATACGCTCAGTCATATCTGTTTATGTACAGATATTACATACAAAATTTGGTTGAAATCCAATTGACAGTGTAGAAGTTATATGCATTTAAACATTGGACCTATCAGAAGGCTTAAAATTATTTTGGCAACACTGTCATGGTTGGCCTCCTGGAAATTAAACTGAAATAGTCTTATCTACATGTGTGCCAATTTTGGAATAGCTCCCATGCATACCTTGCGAGATATCCAACATGGAGCTCAAATTTCTAGTGCGTTTTTTCAGCAGTTGGTAGCACTGACATCATTTTCAAATATGGACGTGAGATATTCCGGTGCACATCTTTACTCATACTAAATTTGGTTTTGATTGCTGCAGCCGTTTAGGAGTTGATAGGGGGGGGACACACACACAGCCAGACAGACAGACAGAAGGACAGACAGACAGACAGACAGACAGACAGACAGACAGACAGACACACATTTTCCCGGATCGATCTCATAAGTCTACTTTTTCCTCATTTTTGCAAAATGTGAAAAGTAGGCTAAAAATGAAACTTTGTGTGTTTTTCTCTGAATTTCTACGGAAATTTGAGTTGTTTACACGTTTCAGACTGTTTTATGATGGATGCGCGCGAAAATAATTTTTTGTCTGTCTGTCTGTTTATTTGTTTGTGGACAAATTTGTTCCCTTATAACTCGAGAACGGCTGGGTGTATCAACGTAAACTTTGGTACAGATATCCATCAGAGGCACGACACTAATCATTGATGTAACTCTTCTCCGTACCTCTCATAAAAGGGGACCTACCCCCTTAAAAACCTGCTGAAATAGGCGTAGGACGAGACAAAACTCATTTTCAGCCCCTCAATGTAAGAACAAAACTCGGGTCCCCGAAAACCACATTTTAAGGACCGAAGACCAACCGTTTTTGAGATATTCCCAGAAAACTAATTTAATTTAATAAACTAATGAACGAATGCAAGCCAGTAACCATGCCAACGGATTCTCAGAGGTCCATCTATTGCTGTAAGACGCAATGCAATTCCATTAATTACATTAGTGTGAAAATTTGCAAACGGATAGAAGGTTATCACGGAACCAAATTAAGCCGTAAAATTCACCAATACGTATAATGCGCTTAAGGGGATCAAGGGGTACTCTAGATTTTTTTCACGCGATTTACACCTGCGGGTGTGGTACGGCAGGTCTATTATATTCCTATCCCCATATTATTCATTCATTCATTCATGCATTCATTCATTCATTCATTTCGTATAGGCCATCTATGGACCGCGTCATTCCAACCGTCTCCTACTGGCATTGATGTTTGCCCTGTACGCCCGCATTCGTTCTCGGTGGACTTCCTTCCGTTCCTGGGTCCAAATCTTTCCCGTTTTCAGCTTCGGTTTTTCTTGGAAACCTTTACAAGCTTGAAGTTTCCCTTTGAGTGGGACGCGCTCCTGAATGTCTGTTGGTGTAATCCCCACTTCTTTCAGATCTTTATCCAGTTCAATGAACCAGCCCCATTTTGTTTTCCTCTCCTGAAAGTAATTTATGTTGCGGTTGGTCAGTCTCGCTGGGCTCATTCGTTTCACATGCCCAAAAATGGTAACCTTCTCTTCCGGATGACGTTGCTTATCTTCTCCACATGAGTATATAGGTCATGGTTATGTCGTCTTCTATATTCCCCATTGTCTTCGATGGAACCCAATATCTTTCTCAAAATTTTCCTGTCTTTGGCCCCCAGTTTCTCGACCAATCTTTTTTTTTGTTCATCGTGAGGCATTCAGAAGCATGCAAGACCTCCGGACGGATGACACTGCAGTAATGTTTTAGTTTTGCGTTGAAGGATATTGACCTTTTCTCACAGATGTCCTTAGTTAAATGGTAGGCCATTTCCATTTTGCTCATGCGTGATGTGAATGCTTCTTTCTCTGATAATATCCCTTCCCTGACCCGTCCTGAAAAGAAAAGTACATGGCCATTGGCTGAATTAAAAATAAAATAAAAATAGGTGTTATAATTTCTTCCTATATTATATTATTATTAGTATTATATTATGGCGTACAACGACGAGACAAATCCCCTCGGTGCCAGCAACAAAACTCGGGGGCCCTAAAGGGTCCTCGAAAACTACATTATAAGGCTCTAAATCCAACAGTTTCTGAAATATTCCCTGAAAACTAATTTAATTTAACAAACTAATGAAGGAATGCAAATCGGTAACCATGAGAACATTATCTCAAGGGGTGGCATACAACTTTCCATCTATTACTGTAAGAAGCAATGTCACTCCATTTATTACATTTCTGTGAAAGTTTGCAAATGGCTATAAGGTTATCACGGAACTAACGTAGACCGTATAATTCATCAATGCAATTAAGGGGGTGAAGGGGTAACCTAGAATTTTTTCATGCAATTTTCACGTTCGACATATAGTACAGAAGGTCTATTATATCTCCAAACAGCAACATTATTTTCAAAAATTCCTGAATTGAACCAGCATTTTATGCGGCTTTTAGGAATTTGGGCAATTTGAGGCTAAAGAACCTGAATTTTCATGCACCACAAGCCTTTATAATTTATGAAAGGGGTCTTCCTGTGTATGGGTACCTAGCACAACGTAGCGGGTCAGTTTTTATGTGACGTGTATTGCGATTCTTCTAAAAGGCTTTCAATTGTATTTCACGTCAGGAAGTACACGTTAGGTGAATTTAGTCTGAGAGCACATTTTAACTTTTTTTTTTGTCGACATACGGGTTCATCGTAAGGATGATTTTATTTGATACTGTGTGGTAGATATACCCATATTTGGATATCTGGGTAATATGTTGTAGACAAGAGAATTGTCTGTCTGTCTTTCTGTGTATCTTTATGTACGCCTATACCTCGTGTTCGGATGCTTGGTGCATCGTAAAATTAGGTATAGTAACCATGAGAGTCAATACACCAATCATTTATAAAACTCTTCACCGTACTTTTCATACAGTAGAAGGGTGGATATAGAGAAAAACTTCTCAATATATGCTAAAATAGGCGAAATATGAAAATTATCCTAGAAGGACGACCAAAGCATATGTTGCGCTTCTCAATGTGAGACACAAAATTCGGGAATCCATAAAGGGTCTCCGAAAACTACATTTTAAGGGCCTTAAATTAAGTGTGTGTGATATTCCCAGTAAACTAACTTCGTTCTGATAAACTTGAAGGAATGACAAACCGCTAACCATTGCAACAGTAGCTCAATTAATAATGTCTGGTGTTAACAACGAACACCGTTCGAAGAACGGGTACTTCTGCTAGTGAATTATAAATTAGTTTGAAAAGTATAATTAATTAATTAATTAAATGAAAAAATCCATGGCGTGGGGCCCCCCGGACCCCGGGGCCCTGGGCGGTCGCCCTCCTCGCCCTCCCCTAGATCCGCCCCTGGAGAGGGGATCGTTGAATCTTGGTTCGGGCCATGGTTCGGGCAATAACAATCAAGGCAACGGCCGTAAATTGATTTGTAACCAATGCAGCATGTCCGAAACCGAAATGACCGGTATGGAGGAGGGGGATTTGTTGAATCATGAAAATGAATGAAAATCCACAGCCTGCCGACCGGGTCAGGGAATGGAATGAGTGAAGCCCCCCATCTAGCGGCGAGGATATGAACTGTGCCAGCCGCCGAAGCCTGTCGCACTCCCTTGGAGCAATGATTAAATGAATGACAGATGAAATTAAATGATAGTGGAGAGTGTTGCTGGAATGAAATTGTGACAGGGAAAACCAGTGTACTCGGAGACGAACCTGTCTACCTCCGCTTTGTCCAGCACAAATCTCACATGGAGTGACCGGGATTTGAACCACGGACCCAGCGGTGAGAGGCCGGCGTGCTGCCACCTAAGTCACGGAGGCTCTGTTGAATCATAGTTCGGGCAATTACAACCAACGCAACGGCCGTACGATGAGCTTTGATTAAACCAGTAGGCTACGTCTGAAACCGAAATGGCCGGTAACCACCATAGTTATTAGCCTCTCAAGTGCCGAGTGCTGGTGGCCGGGGTGGGAACTATTCTTTGTTTACTTGTGTCATGCTCTCAGCTTGCTTGGTAGACAGATACAGTCGCGCGGGGAGGATATAACTCACGTCAGATGATCTCGTATTTCCGCCCCTTGGACCCTCAATAACTAACTAACTCACTCACGTCCAGTAGCCTTTCATCGTTTTACTGTCCGTGGTTACATGAACTTCTATTTTGCTTAGCTGTGCTATTGCAAAACACTTAGAAATGCACCATAATTATTAATTTTTCCGTTCACAATTCACAATATACGAGCTTCTGTCTAACACAAGTAGTGCTCGCAATGTTGCTTGACTTATGTGGGGATTGCACTCTGTGATCGCTGTGTCCCCCTGCAAGGCCCCTGCTGCTATAAGTAACGCTGGCGCAGCCAAGTTCAGCGGCAGTCGCATCTTAGAAAGCTAATACGGTATGGGGCAGAGGGATTTGAGCTTTGACCAGAAAGGCATGTCCGAAACCGAAATGGACGGTAACCATTAGGGCTCGGATGTTGATGGCGTAAAAAGGTTTAAAAAATGCACTTAAAACTTTCAAAAATGACTGTACTAAATTACCTAAAAATTAGAAAAAGGCACTATAAAATGGAGGAAATGATCTTAGGCCTATAATAATAAACTCGCCAATATTTCAAAAATTCGAAAAATGCACTATAAAATGGAGAATTAAAATAGATTTCTAGCACTTAACAAAAGGTTTATGTTCACTTTAGTCTGAGTTGCACTGCACTACGAATGCCATTCTGATGTTGTCAAATGTAAATGATCTGCAGTTATCATCCAACAAGTAGGCTGTTGATATCTCGAAATGCTGCGTTCAACATCAACTGCTGTGATCGGAGCGTACTTGAAGTGAGGAGGTCGTTTTCTGCTAAATCCTCCTCAATCCCATCCATGCAGTAATATTTCACCAGAAAGAGTGTCTGAGATTTTTCAGAATGTTTTATACCCGGAGTTTTTTGCCCAGCACTTGTTTCAGTTTTGATGCAATACCCGCAACACTTCGCCACGATTGTTGCTAGGACTAGCTTTCACCAGGTTGATTAAGGAAATGGAATCAATTTTTCAATATTTTAAATTATCTTCTATCAGCTACTAGCTTCTTCGTAATTCAGCGAGACGTAACTCCCTCATACAAAGCTGTGACATGACTAAATTGAAGGGAAAAAATGACCTTAAAAGGCCGATTTCTCTAAAATATGACAAAAAAAAAAATCTACCAAACTTAAAAAATGCTCTTAAAATGGAAAAATATGAAAAAATGCTAAAATATGCAAAATAAAAACATATTTGAGGACGGGATGGCCCGCCCGGAGTTTCTATATACTTCAGCATTGTTTTAGACAGCTCAGTAAAAAGATGACATGTCATCAACATCCGGGCCCTAGTAACCATCATAGTTATGGCCTTAGGAGGGGAGTGAGGGAGGGGGGGGGGGGGGCATCACCACGACCGTGCTCTTTTACAACCCATAACATAGACAAAAATAATTTGTTCAAAAAGTAGCATAGACAATAAATAACCACAATTAAGTCACGCGCCGTAACTGCAAGGGGGGAGCTGAAAGTCCGGATATAGAAGGTTCGAATCTTGACACTGTCAGTGTAGCCTACGTCGGGGTTACTCTCCGGGGTTTTCCACATTCCCTTCAGTCATATTCCAGGATGGCACCTTATTTCAAGTACCAAGGCACCTGCCCCCAATAAGAAAGCTTGTAGCTTTACGTGACAGTTAATCTCGCGATCATGAGCCACGCGACCTCCATTTTTACGTGGAATCCGAACACAGAACGTGATATTTCACTTCGAAAATCTCACAAGCATTGACCAGAAATCGAACCCCGTCCACCTTCGTGAGAGGCAAGTAGCTTGACCCCACCTACCCCAATACTGGAGCGTAGTAATTACAGTTACTTACAGAGACATTATCAGACAAATCCAACCTGCACTCAAGCACATAGGGTTGATAAACTAAGATGTCCCAAGACTTAACAAAGAGTATAAACGCATATGGGCTGTACCCTATACAGTATACACTTTACCATATCAACTTTTAATATAATCTGCATTTCGCCTCATAAATTTTAGTTTTCCATACATTTGTGGTAGATTTGTTAGCCAGATGTGTGCATTGGAGGTGCGGCTGCAGGTTTCGACATGCAGTGTGGGCTGATCTCACCTTACTTAATAAACAGGTTCAAGGACTCGCTGTACCCTGTAAACAATCTCTAAGAGCAGGTGAGACGGTAGTTGATTTTTCTATGTCAACGTTTTAGAAACTATCTCCCGGACCTGGACTTTTCATTCCCCTGAAACATAATAATAATACGAAAGATGAAAAGAGCGTATGGCATAACTAGGAATACCTACAACAAAAAAGGGTTTGTCTACAGATCTTAAAATACAGCACTACAACACTGTAGTCAAACCGGAATGCCTGCATGCGAGTGAATGTCTCGTACTGAACTACAAGTTGGATAAATTAGAAGTAGCCTAGTAGAAAGAAGAATTATACGCAAAATACTCGGTCCTTTAAAAACTGCAGAATTCTGGAAATTAAAGAGTAATGATTAAATATATCGAAAAATAGAAAACATATCAGAAACAATACGGAAGAGGAGGTGGCTATTTTTTTTTTGACATTTGTACAGGATGGATGACATGATGATGATGATGATAATTGTTGTTTTAAGGGGCCTAACATCGAGGTTATCGGCCCCTAGGATGGATGACAGTAGGTTAACCAAGCAAATCTTCACATTCCTGTGGAACAAAAAGTCAACAACAATCTGGGTACAAGAAGTGAAAAAGGATTTGGAAAGAAACAATATCAGAGAAGAAGATACACCACAGAGATATGTTTAGGCAAAAGGTGCTAAAAATGGAAGGATTCCAAGGGAGGAAGGGAAAGAAAACCGGCTCAAAATGGTCCGAGGAAAGGAAGAGGAAACATCAGGTACACATTTAAACCATAAACGTTGGAACTAAATAAAAACATTTGAGTTAGGACGTGAGGTGGTCCTGGCACATAATCACTCACAATTGCTGACGATATTATTGGATAGAAATATTTATATGTACTGTGTATAGTCAGAGTTGGATATAATTGCTTAGTAACTGAAATGTGTTATGCATTTACTTCTTTCTGGACTGTGACATGCACTTAATGCAAGTTTACTAAACAAAATTGACTGTAAAGCCTATACGGGTTTCGGCACCAACTTGTGGATCAGAGTGGACATCGCAGGGATGTGCCTCCTACTGCAGGTGAAACAAGGGCAAGTCCAAGTTTAAATAAAGTTTGAAGGTGAGAGAGAATAAGTTTGTTGATAGGTTATGCACTTTTATAAGGAGAACAATGAGCATTACTTTTATGAGTTTTATTCAAAAAATGAGCAAAGGTGGCGTGAGAATAATAACATTTGGGTATGAGCCTGATTTTTAACAAGTGAACAAGTAATGTTTAGGCAGTATCCTAATTTGACAAAGAGTAAAAGCAAGTAAATAATGTAACAAGAAGTCGAATTCACTAGGGCCTGTAATAATCGCAACTAACAAAAGTCCAAGGCAGCAATGGTCTGATATGAGAAATATACGTAGGTTAAGTGAAGTGTACAATTAACACATTGTAAGGCAAAGAAAGCCTTTGAAAAAATAAGAAAGTTAAACAGTTAATAGGGATAAGGCAAAACTAACCTTTGAAGAAAGAAGAGGTTAAGCTGAATTACCAGGCAGAAAAGTCTAGAGCAAATATGTACGGCCTATACAGAGCCCGGAACAAAAAAGAATTGAAAGCTGGCTTTAGTTTGAAGTTATGGAGGCTAGGAACTTAATGTTGAAAACATGACTTTGCAATTGAGATTTTAGGATTAAAAAAATAAAATAATAATATTTACATCAATTTAGTGAACTGCATACGACAAAGGATGTGGTCTAACGCTTGGTGTCCATGTATTGTTTGAACGAAACCATACTCGTCTCCTGTTGGTGAAGGTTTGCGTTTCTTTGAAGTAATTGCATTTGTAGTTGTTGATTGTTCAATGATTACAATGTATTCATCTCTTTGCTGACTCGTTCCAGGTTCGTCGCTGAATCTTACTACTTTCTGCTTTTAAATGTTATTATTCCACTTTTTGTGTATTAACGAAACGCCTCTTACAGTACGTGTTGGCGGGACGGTAACACACACTAAACTGCCAAGTCATTGCTCATCCCAAAAAACTGCACTTTGACTTTTTGCAGCCTTCGTTAAAAAAGAACCATGGCACTATAGCTCATGAAGGGCATAGGCCTACCAAGCGGCCGTTACCCAGTCATTTGGCCTGCAGATTATGAGGTGACCCGTGATCAGCGGGTCGGGTCCCCTCGGCCGTTAATCTTGGTCTCCGAGACCGGGTCACTGCCTTACTGTCAGAGAGCTACTCAATTGTCCTCACGAGGCTGAGTGCACCCTGTTCCAGCCCTCACGTCAGTTTTGGGAATCGAACCCGGAGCCTCCGGATGCGAGGCAGGTGCGCTACCCCAACACCACGGGGCCGGCGGCACCCTTCCACCAGAAGTGCTCTATGCCCTCACCTAGGTCTGAATCTAATCATTTTCGACCAGTCGTGCCAATTCCCTAAAATTCTAGCAAAATTGCTATCCTCTCTGCATTTTCAGTGAAGAATTGCAACTGAAATTAAACAATCTAAGATAATTCTTTTTGTCGTGTGGCCTCCTGAGAGGCCGAGTGCAGGCTTTTCTAGTCGACACCTGTGGGCGACCTGCGTGTCGGAATGAGACATGAGATGAATGGATAAAATTGGGGAAGGATGTGGAAGAAAGCGGTCGTGGCCTGTCAGAAGGTACCGTCCCTGCATTTTCCAGGAGTAGAAAATGGGAAACCACGGAAAACCATTTCAAGGACGGCTGAGATGGGGCTCAAACCCACGTCTACCGAGTCAGCGGTGAGCTTGGCTCCAAAACCTAACGCTGCACTTTAGCGAGCGTAGTCACCACTGTCGGTTAAGATAATAAATGATTCTTAGAAATTACTAATAGAGAAAAGCTGAAAATACCGTCAGACAGTATTGTTAATAATATTAGCTCAAACAGCCCGAGTATTTGTACACTGTTAAACTTAACTTAGTGCACAACAGTATAGAAATGTATCTTCAAAATGTTAAGGTTGCTGTCATCGCTCCACCTGACACAATGATGAAGCGAGCAGCTTCTCGTTCTGAAGGTCGCATAAAAAGTGGCGGTGACGACGTCATCATCTAGACTGGACCGGGCAGCCCGGGGGATCGCACCTCCCTGCTGAACATTCAGTTCGCAAGGTATCGTTAGCATGGCCTGCCCTTGCTCTGTCCTTCACATACCTTCTCCATGACTCGCCTTCCCGAGGCACTAACAAAATACAGTACTATTAGGATGGTCCAAAGAAGACAGAGTATTGAAGAAATTTGAATGTTTATAATACAGTATGCTCTAAACCCGGCGTTCTCAACCATTTTGAGACTGTGAGCACCACCCTCATACCATACTAAGTATCCGAGCACCATTAAATATAATATCATAATGTATATTATTTCAGTAGTATAGATCCCTCCTGCGGCGCTCACAAGCGACCGATGGTGACAAATGGGCATTCAAATGAAAGAAAATAGACATTAGCAGTGACGAATTGCACTCTAATTTCATACATATCTATAATTTCTTTAAGAAATTACTTTTAATAAAATGTACGAAGTGTGCGATTTGCATATACTGTTTCTGTAGAAAAAATACGCTCCATAATTGCTGTCCACTTCACATTTTGAACGCTGTGACGCCTGTTTTGTGTCATTTTAACATTCTGAGGTCTTTCCTTTATCATTTTGCATGGATTTCAGAAACAGTAGGAAAGAATGAGTACTCAAATCGTATAACTTCATAAATATCGAATAACCGGTGAGAGTAATGATGATGTCTTCTTAAGTTGGGGAACGTAGAACTTGGAATTCTAACTGAAATGTAAATAGTGTTCTATAATCATTTGGTTGAAATAAGGGAAGGTGTGAGCCGTGAGCCTCCGTGGCTTAGGCGGCAGCACGCCGGCCTCTCACCGCTGGGTCCGTGGTTCAAATCCCGGTCACTCCATGTGAGATCTGTGCTGGACAATACGGAGGCAGACAGGTTTTTCTCCGGGTACTCCGGTTTTCCCTGTCACAATTTCATTCCAGCAGCACTCTCCACTACCATTTCATTTCATCTGTCATTCATTTAATCATTGCCCCAGAGGAGTGCGACAGGCTTCGGCAGCCGGCACATTTCATATCCTCGCCGCTAGATGGGGGCTTCATTCATTCCATTCCTGACCCGGTCGGAGACTGGAAGCAGGCTGTGGATTTTCATTTTCAAGGGAAGGTGTGGTTGATGAACATGTGAGATTTCTCGCACGGGTCCGCTAGTAATAATAATAATAACTAGCAGACCCGTGCGAGAACACTCGCATATCTATAAACCACCCACCTGGCTTTGCTGTTATGCGGGCTTCTATAAATAATTCTGTTTATTTGTTTATATTCGACGATGTCGAATGTAAATATTATAATATGTCAGAAAACTGTATCATAATGAGGGTCATTATAACACTATTTTGCATTATGAAACTGTTTCTCCCACCAATCAGAGCTCAAGAAACAGTTGTGTGACCAACTTCCACGGCCTTCTGTTTTAAATTTCATTGCGTGCCAAGTGTCATAGTGGGATATTCGAGGAGGGCATGGTCAAATACAAGGTATTCTCTGCGTCCCATGCGCTCTGTTCAGTATATAAAACTGGCGAAATCTCGACAGATATTTATGAATATTTATGTTCGAACATAAAATAATTATAATTATCGTCGAACATAAACAGTCGTATGCAACTCTCCTATAATGGTAACTAAGACACTCTTATGGAAGTGGCCACTCTCGTGTCCTAATTATTGCCATTATAGGCTCGTCGCATAATGTACTATTAAACGCACTTTTTAAGCAAATTGTCGATATTCATGAAATCGACAGCAATTCATCACTGCTACTGGTTGCGCAATGGGTTGTGTGCGCCCCGCCCTAGTGCTATGCGGGCGGTACGCAACATAGTTCTGCCAGGGGCAATCTTCTTGGTTTTTTTCATGTTGCCTCCTGAGAGGCCGAGTGCAGGTCTTTCTAGCCGACGCCCGTGGGCAACCTGCGCGTCGGGATGAGAGATGGATTGGATGAAGATGAATGAAACTGGGCAAGGATGTGGAAGGAAGCGGCCGTGGCCTGTCAGAAGGTACCGTCCCAGCATTTGCCTGGTGTTTAAAATGGGAAGACACGGAAAACCATTTCAAGGATAGCCGACGGTGGGGCTCGAACCCACGCGTCTACAGAGTCAGCAGAGAGCTTGGCCCCATGACCTAACGCTGCGCTTTGGCCAGCGTAGCCGCTGCTGTCGGCGTTTATTTGTTTAAAAGCACTTTATAACCAAATAAATATGTTTCCATTAACTTGCCAAGAAATGTAAGATTTCTCCTGTAGGCCTACTGTTGAGACAATTTGGAAGATTTTGGTACAAACCACACCTTCTCACTCCCTCTGGTTTAGGAGCTTGAGTTTTGTGAAACACACACCTTAGCGTATTATATAGATAGATACTACTCAGAAGTGCTGAAATAGGAATTTACTACTCACCAAGCATGACTCATGCAGATAAGAAACATTTGCGTGTGGACAGTCGAGTCGAATCAGCATCTTTACTGTTACTCATGAAACAGG
Organism: Meconema thalassinum; assembly: GCA_946902985.2. NCBI lineage: Eukaryota > Metazoa > Arthropoda > Insecta > Orthoptera > Tettigoniidae > Meconema > Meconema thalassinum. The sequence continues at coordinate 132,949,794 of OX336396.1, forward strand.
GGTGTCCAATTATTATTTTTACTGTAGATTTAACTTTCATAAACCGATAAAATTTCTGACTGTCAAAACTAGTAATAATACTAATATAATATCGTATGGCCTCTGGTGCCGGGTGCAAGCTTTGCTGATTGACGCCCAGAGGGCAACTTGCATGTCGAATTTTATCGCTCCTTGAAGCGCTATGAAAGTCAAGGAGACTAGGGGAAGATGGCCTCGTAGTTCCACCCCTTAAAACAACAATAACTAACTAACTAACTAAAGTCAAGGAGGTTAGATAATTATCTAAGCTCCTTGACACTGTAGCGCTTTCTAGTAGAGAAATGAGGAACTTTGTGTTGGCGGAAAATCCCGAGATTTATTTTGTCATTATGAACACGGCCTACTGAATTCAAATGGGTTCTTTAACATGCCAACATCGTATGACATGCGTATCGTGATTTTTGTCGCCTTTCAAAAATCACTTACCACGGTTAGGAGCGAACCTGCAACCTTGGGGTTGGCAGTCCGACACGATAACCACTCACCCACCGTGGCAAACTAAAACTAGTAATGAAAACACTTATTCTGGTTCGTGCAACAGAATTTCAATTGAAGAATGGATCTCAGGGGAACACATTTTGGCTCGAATGACGAAAGAGCACCGTGTTGCAACTTAGCATCGTGAGGTAAAACTAAGGAGAAGATGGTTCGATTCCCTCCGCAGCCATCCTGGAGGTGGTTTTCCGTGGCTTCCCACGCTTCCTACACAAATCCTATCTCAATTACAAATATACGCACTAGTACAGAACTCACAGTGACACAGGTTATCAGACAACTTCTACACACAACAAACCAAACGGGCATACATGTCCACGATGTCACAAAGTCCCTAGAGAATGAACATCAGTATTTGAAGCAACTGTGGAAACTGAGACCAAATTCAGTATTAGTTCATGGTGGTGTTGTTGTCGTCGATTAGGTTTAAGGGTTTGGGTCAGCCCCGTGTACTTAGGTGTGTATTCAATTAGTCTGTGGTACTGTGTGCAATTAGATTTACTAGGGCCGGGAATGGGAAGGTGCCCCGGGACTAGATATATGCTTAGCTACTATCGCGACATTTGTCAGGATGGAGTGTGGAAACCCCGTAGGTAAAACCACCCTCAGGATTGCCACTGTCCGAGCCGGGATTCGATCCCCCAATATTCAGAAATGCTGCAGCTCCTCATCGCGGTAGTGGTAAGTTTTTAATTTCATATAATAGTTCCAGATGTTTTGTACGTAATTCACTACGAAGCGCAAGCCGGTGATGGCATTAGGCTATATTGATGAATTGCTGTTTTTTTTTATTTAAGAATCGGAACATTGAGGTCATTTGTCCTAGAAATATGCTTGAGTCGTGTTTTATAAACCTCAGTGGCTGGTATCAAAATACAAATAAAATTGTAGATACAAATAACTTACCCTTTATTTATGCTAAAATAATCGCCACCGTTCCCTACACACTTTCAGCAACGTCCGTACAGCATCTGGAAACTGTCGCATATACAACTTCAGGAATCGATCGCAGAATTGCTGTAACTTATTCTTGGATTGCTACCTTGTCCACAAAACATGCGTCCTTCACGAGATGGGGGAATATAAGGCGCCAGGAATGAGGGGGTAACAAATGATTATCGATTAGCGCTATTAATTTTCCCTCGTATTAGTCTGTAGTCACATAGAGGGAAAGGTATTAGGGTTCAGTATCGTTTGTAGGATATGTTGCAGTGCATTAATACAATACGGGATGCAAGCAAAGAAATATCGACCTTCCTGATATCAAAGCTAGTTGGGCTGCATAAAACAAAATTATTAGGGGCAGCTGATTCACTTGGTATATGTCTTTATTACATGTAATTTATGTCAGGTTATTTTTTCACATATTCCAGTAATTGGAATTATTTTGTGTTGACCGACTGAAAGTCATAATAACAATTGGCAATAAGGCAACACTAAAAAATGGCTTCAATGCTATCTTGGTTGGGAATACCTCTAACTAATACAGTCGTTTTTATTATTATTATTTTTTTTTTCATTTTTTTTTTTCAAAAGGTGACTGTCGAGCCGTTGCCTGCTAGCCAGGAGTGCGCAAGCCTGCAGTTAGCCAAGCCAGCTCGGGCCTCTGCTTGGACTATAGAAATAGAAGGCAGAAGCAGCGGCTCAAGTTCGCTTAGCTAGCAGCCACACTTCAGCAAAATACTTACCTGTATAATCTGCATTTATCTTGAAAGCTTTTAGTTCTACGTGACCGTTAATCATACGATCATGAGCCACGGGACCTCCTTTTTACGTGGTATCCAAACCACAGGACATGGCATTTAACTTCGAAAATCTCACATGCATTGACCAGGAATCGAACCCAATTCACCTTGGTGAGAGGCTAACAGCTTGACCGCTGTGCCACCACGCCCCTTTTATTTATTTTGTTCCAACAAGTTGTCACTGGAAGAAAATAATTTAGTGTCTAGCATTTTTGAAAACCTCAAGTAATTGTTTGCTCTTTTGTATGTTGCAGGTAACGGAATGAGCCTCAAGTATTTAGCATAGAAGAACGAACAGTATTGCCACTACTGTAGGTGGGAATCATGATAATCGGGAGATAAAGTTCAGTGTTGATGACGAGCTGAAACAGGTAGGTCCGCTTCACTTAATCCAAAACTCACCACAAGATGCTACAAGGGATACTGTTTTGAAATTGTGAAATCGTATATGTAGCGGACAGTAACAATGGTGTAACATGAAAACTGTATTTTTAAAGGAGACAAATAGGGTTTGTTATTTGAAACTTTATGCCTTGATGTGTTAAGGTGTAGTCTCATAGATGCTATAAAAGTTAATTGACGCATACATCATAATATTTTGAGTTTTTCTTAGTCTCACGGTGTTAAGGAAGAGATGGGCCTAATTTCAGTTGTGTAGGCCTTAACCAGGAAAGCTGCGTAGGCTAAAAAGAACACCGTTAGCACACTTATGGTTATTCCCTCCAAGGATTTTATTGTTATTATTATTATTATTATTACAATAAAAACGACCCTTATGTCACGGACTGCCATGCGATCAATTAAGAACATCATAATACAAAGTAATGAATACACGTTAGTGACCATAAAGGCAGGCTTTAAGTTGTGTGTGTTAACTTCAAACAATATGTAGTAGGGCGAAGAATTAAAATGATAGTGTGTGATTAGGAATCAAACTCAGAATCTTTAACTTAGCCGCTAATACACAACAATAATTATGCTGTTTTAATTTACTGGTCGGTACCGGTATACCATCTTATCAGATAAATATACTTTGAAAGAAAAGGAAGATTTACAATACAACTAAAACATTCGGAGAACTGTTTCTTTAGCTTTGTTTAGCAGATTTTCGTGGCCTGATCTGATGACATTTATTCTGGGTGTGTCTCAGGTCGTGTTACTTTAACACGTATGAATGTATTGTGTTCCTCACACCATGAAAATGTTGGCGATATATTTGAAAATTGATATTCTGGAGATTTTAGATTAAAAAGCGGAATAAAAATGAATATAAGAACAATAATAATGTTATTGGTTTTACGTCCCTTTTAACTACTGAGGCTTTTATAGAGACGTCAGGGTGCCGGAATTTTATCCTGAAGGGGATCTTTAACGTGCCAGTAAATCTACTCACCGGTTCCCTCACATTTGCAAACCTTCAAATGACAACTGACTGCGCCAAGATTTGATCCTGCAACCTTGGACACAGCAGGTGAGAACGTTACTGCTGCTCGACGCACCCAGTAAAAAGTGAAAGACTACAGCATCTAACAGTAGCGGCTGGAGGGTTTTTACCTAGGGTGTAGCACTACATTCGAGAGGCGAATTGGGCGGGGTAATTGGATTAAGCGTGAACATAACTATAATTGCAAAATATTTATTATTATTATTATTATTATTATTATTATTATTATTAGACTTCTTCTTCTTCTTCTTCTTTCTTCGATTCGGCCAACTAGGGACCACGTCAGTTCAACTGTCTCTTCTTCCGAGCTCTAACTACCGCCCAGAGTTCCCTCATTCGTCTCCGGTGTTGTTCTTTTCTCTCTTGGGACCACGCCTTCCCTGTCTTCAGCTTCGGCTTTTCCTGGAAACCTTTATGCGTACGTAGTTTTTCCTGAAGTGGAACACGCTCCTGAATATCTTTAGGGGAAATTTCCATTTCACGTAGATCTTTCTCAACTTCCGTGAACCATGCCCCTTTGGTTTTCTTATCTTGGAAGTACGTCAATATCCGTTTTGATATCCTGCCTGGGCTCATTCGTGTCACGTGGCTATAAAAGGCAATCCTTCTTTTTCGAATCGTGTCACTGATCTTCTCCACGTGCTTGTACAATTCGTGGTTGTGACGCCTTCTGTACTCGCTGTTTTCTTTGATGGGACTATTATTATTATTATTATTATTATTATTATTATTATGGTACATTCCCTTTTAAGAGAGCGGGTGAACATGAACAATATTCATGACAATCCAGTCTTGCGGCGACGTTCTTCCCAAACCCTCTTCATTCGTGCTTAATGTTCTTTCTTCCATTCGTTCTTCCACTTTTTTCCTGGCATCTTTGGTAGCATATCTTTATCAAATTTATGTTTCATTATGTTTTTTTCTAAATTTAACCCGATCATTCATTATCATCATCATCATCATCATCAGTCTATTATTTCCCTGAAATGTAAAACTATCGGGTGCATTTATTCTAATTTGGACCGAAGTTTTATTGAGATTTAGCACAATGGACTATATTCATATCTGTAAGTAAATCTAAATGCGAATCAAAGAAAACATATTGTGTTAAACAGCAGCGAGTGGAAGGACAAGAAGTGTAATAGCCTACTGTACATTGCACGGCGGGTATTCTCTCTGTCATGCCACTTCAAGCCTTGTTGCATCCTTCATGCGACGACCAGTGGAGCGAACTGCTGGGATAGGAGTTTCTGGGTCTACCATGTGCGCCCTACAAACCACTGTGCATATCTGGGCGGTGCTCGAGTCGTGCAACGACCACTTGACGCAGTTCGTTTTCCATTGTAGTACACAGTAGAACTGAATATGTTGAGTTAATAAGGCAATACATATTCTTATGAACAAAAGGTGGGGAAAATATGACACGTTTAATACATTTCAAATCTAATTTTTTCGCTGAAGAAAATATCTGTCGTGCAACGCCACCGATATCTAATGTAGTCTTACACGTGTATATGTCGTGCATGGAACCATACATACATCTAACCCCTTGTGTCAAGAGTGTAGGAAGTGTCATAGTTAGTTATTGTTGCTTTAAGGGGCGGAACAGCGCGGTCATCTGCCCCTCTTAACAAAGATAAAATTATACAAATTTGGAGAATTAAAAAGTTTAAAAGTCGATGCCAAAATATAACTTAAAAAAATGTCTAAAATCAATAAAACAAAAAATTAAATAAAACAAATAATATTATAATAACATACAAGAAGTATGGGAAACAATTTCAGAATTTCAAAAAAGAACGAGTTCATTGAGTAAATTTACACTTGAAAATTTAGATACGAGAAGAGTAATCACCCCGATAAAGTCCATTTAATAGAGGAACATTTTTTTATTTTATTTTTCCGATAAGACCGTACGTGTTGGTCCTACCTGGATTAGATTTTAGCAACATAATAAGATACTGCGCTCCAGTCTTCTAATGCAACTCGTAAGTAGCTTGACCTTAATTGTTGGTCCGTTACTAATGTGCAGCTTCAATGGGTACTTAAGTTCATGTAGGCGAGTGCTGATCTCGGCCTTGGGAGTCTGTGCAGCGTAGGTTGGCGCACTGTACTCCATGGGAGTAGGAAGATATATCTTACGTTTCTTTATTTGTTTACAACAGGTTGGTTGGTTCCTCAGTTTAGGGGCTGCGACAACGCTTAGCCCCGCGTACTTTGGGTGTGTGTAGAATCTGTCTGATAACCGGTGTTAATTGTGATGGCTGTATTAGTGTGTGTTATCTGTGATTCAGGTAAGGATTGCAGACTATCAATTTCAAGTAGTTCCTACATTTCCTACCAAATGCTACGTAGCTGTGAACTTGGCTACTAGATTCCACCACAACCGGCCCCTGGCGGCGAACTTTGTAACTTAATAGAGCGATAATCAAATCTAACATACAAATTTAAATTCATACAATTGTAGTTAGTGGAAGGTTCTTTTACATGCCATAAATCTATAACATGGGCCCACCGGCTTTACTTCCCCTCCCAAGGAAGGCATACTGAGGTATTTTTAACGCTCTTAAGAAATCGGAAGACTTTTGTTCACGTATGTGTATCTATTTCGGTCTAATATTTATTAAAAAAAACATTCCTTTGTTTTAATTCAATCTGTAGCGTATATAAATCTCTGTAGAGGCGCTGAGTGTATTGTGATTGCAGAATTTGAATCTGATCATTATGTAATTCGTTTGTTTGATTTTAGTAACAATTATAACATTTTATAATTTAAACTCAATTTACCTTTCTTTAAGTTAAATGAGATGCCAAAACGTTAGTACTAATTTAGGTTACATAATGCAAATAATAGTACATTATGCAACGAGCCTATAATGGCAATAATTAAGACACGAGTATGTTTATAAAAACGAGCGTATGCGAGTGTTTTAATTACCATTATAGGCGAGTTGCATACGACTGTTCATGTTCGACGATAATTATTATAACTATTTTATGTTCGAACATAAATATTCATAAATATCTGTCAAGATTTCGCCAGTTTTATGTACTGAACAGAGACGCAGAGAATGCCTTGTATTTGACCATGGCCTCCTCGATTACCCTACTATGACACTACGCCAGGCAGTTAAATTTAAATTAGAAGGTCGTGGAACTCAGCGCATCTAATTATCTAATTGGTCAAACAACTGTTTCTTGAGCTCTGATTGGTGGGAGAAACTGTATCATAATGACAAATAGTGTTATAATGAGTTTTCTGTCATATAATAATCAGTGTCGAACATAAAATACATTTCAATGGCTAATCTGACTGATTAGTTGCCCACAGAACATTAAGACATATTTGAGATGGCAAGACTCATGGTAAGACTAGATATTGAATTCTCGATCACTTGCGATCCGTTTTGAACAGGTTGCACTACACCAGATTAAGTATAATTACAAACTCTGCAACCGAGACACGCAGTAGACAGCAGCACCTGGAGACTTGTCTCCATGGCTACCATTTCAGTAATCTGTGATGCAATGGACCTCAACACACATTTCAACACTGTTTTGGGAGAAGGCCATGACCCGCCAGCATAGTCGTATATCTCCTGAAAATACAGTATTAACTTGAAAATGGGACTCTACTCAAATGGTTGTGAAACAGATTTTAGTATCTATAAATTTACGAATTTTTTCTGTACTTGTTTATGTAATCAAACAAGAGAATATTTTACATCCGACTCGTAGCGTATTCATACAATCGACTAATTATTTTACGTAAGAATAAACAATGTGTTAAAATATAACGGTAGATGGCTTTGATATTAAATAAGTTAATTAATTAATTAATAATAATAATATCGTATGGCCTCGAGGGCCGGGTGCAAGCTTTGTAATTTGACACCCAGAGGGTAGCTTGCATGTCGAATTTCGTTGTTCCTTGAATCACTATGAAAGTCAAGGAGGTTATATATCTTAGCTCCTTGAACACTATGGCGCTTTCTAATAGAGAAATGAGGAACTTTGTGTTGGCGGAAACTCCCGAGATTAATTTTGTCATTATGAATACGGCCCACTGAATTCAAATGGGTTCTTTAACATGCCAACATCGTATGACATGTGTGTCGTATTTTTGCCGCCTTCCAAAAATCACTTACCACGGCCAGGAGCGAACCTGCAATCTTGGGGTTTAGTAGACCGACACGCTATCCACTCACCCACCGTGGCAAGCTAATTAATTAATTAATTAATTAATCATCATCATCATCATCATTTCCCCTTTTCCAGTTGACACTGGGTGGGAGCAAATATGGATCCTCTCCACTTTGTTCTGTCGTTCCACCATTCCTCTTCCGACACAGTGTTCCAATCCAGGTTCCGTTTTCTAATACTATTCTCCACCGAGTCCATCCAACGCATTCTTGGTCTTCCTCGTCCTCTCTTCCCTGTCATCCATCGTTCCAGTGCTCGTCTTTGTAGCCTTACTTCATTCATCCGTTTGACATGTCCAAACCATCTCAATCTGTTTTGCTCCAGTTTGTCATTTAGTTTCTGTACTCCCAGTTTTTTTAGTATATCTTCATTTCTCACTCTGTCCCTCCTCGTTTTATTAATTAATGAATATTAAAATAAATAAATAAATAAATTTGCTGGCCCCATGGTATTCACCTTTCTGCATCGTCACAGAAGTTCATTTTAAGCAAAGTCATGTAACTCGACATCCATTATTTATGAAAAGTAAGCTAGAGAATTTACTGAGGTGTGCATATTGAAAATGAAAATCCACAGCCTGCTTCCAGTCTCCGACCGGGTCAGGAATGGAATGAATGAAGCCCCCAACTAGCGGCGAGGATATGAACTGTGCCGGCTGCCGAGGCCTGACGCACTCCTCTGGGGCAATGATTAAATGAATGACAGATGAAATGAAATGATAGTGGAGAGTGTTGCTGGAATGAAATTTTGACAGGGAAAACCGGAGTACCCGGAGAAAAACCTGTCTGCCTCCGTTTTGTCCAGCACAGATCTCACATGGAGTGCCCGGAATTTGAACCACGGACCCAGCAGTGAGAGGCCGGCGTGCTGCCGCCTAAGCCACGGAGGCCTACTGTGCCCAACTCTAGGAATGGGTATTCCAAGATTCAGACACCTAGATATCAAGGGAAAGGCTGTAGCCGCTTTTGAAAGTTGAGATATTTGAATTTCGCGCTACATTGCTTCTCGAAGCAATTGAAAAGAATTTACCGATACTTGGATGTCAAGTGACGTAGCGAGTAATAGCAGAGGTGGAGGCTATTTATTGATTAAATAGTTAACCATGGAGTAGAGACTTGAGACTGGGATCAGATTACTGGCACGGCCAAATGAAAGAGAATGCAATTAGTATCAAGTAAATCGGACCAGGGATTCAAGAGATATGAGGATTTCCAGATATCAGCTGATGCGGAGTGACCCTGACAGTTTTGAATAAAAGCCGGCTGGCCGAAGCATCGATAGCTCATTTCAACACAAGCATTTGCCTAGCAAGTTGCTGCGACGCTGAGCCAAGGCACATGGTTGCCGGATCTACGCAGAAGTTCTTTTCAGTCGTGATAGTCACGAAAGTGCTGCGCTACGAGGTGGAACTTAGTAAGTTTACGGCGAGGAGAATCACTGAGGTGATTGATATTTCTACAGACATTGGTGGAAATATTTATATTTCTACATGGACATATGCTAGACTTTGTCTAGAATTAGTATTTTGTCACAGTCCAGTAATAACATAATACTTGGATATTTAAATCCATTTCAGTCAGTTTTCATATTTGTAACTAGTTAACCACTTCGATCTGTCAGTACACTGAAGACTAGTCTATAACGGTGGCGTTCATTAGTCTACGCAAGGGAAACTACAAGTTGCTTAGCGCATGGTAGATGGTGATATAATAAACCATGCCCAGGGAACGATCTTCAGAACAGCCGTTGATTGCTTAGACTGTCAGTGTTTTTCTTGTACTGATAAGATTACCGTGAGTTATGTTACAACTGACATATCTAAGAAGAGATCACTTAGATCTGACCCTATTTAAACAAACTGTTATGGCTTTGATAGAAGCCCATATTAAAAAGGAACAACAGTTAATTCAAACGTCAAAAGATACTACCACTATGTCTGACTAGACGGATTGTGGGTATATAATGGCGGCCGATACAAGGATTATACGTGCTTGTCCGATAGGGCATGTCGATGGATAAATCTGGTACAGACCAGGTTTACTACACTTCAAGACCATCAAGAAATGTAAGCCACATTTGAATTATATTATGCCTAGCTAATTGGAACAAACTATTTTTCTGCAGATGACCAACACATTATTTTTCTTCGTATTTACATCTTGCAATGATTTACGCAAGACATATTAGAGTTATTCTGAGTATTTTCAACACTCAGAACAGTTTAGGATCGATGACCGAGCATTTCGAAGATTTATTTGAATATTTCATATTTTAGGGAAACCACGGAAAATCGTCGATGTAAAGGTTGAGTTAAATTATTTTTGTTGAGGAATGGATATTTTTTCCATATTCGAAGATTCGAACATGTGGATTCTCACATAATGAGATGATAATTAAACATATTTAAAATGAAATAATTAATAATAATAATAATAATCCACTAATAATAATAATAATAATTTTTATAATTTTTCTAAATAATTCTTGGATATTATATTCATATGTATTGAGAGAGAGCCTATGAAGTAGTTTAATCATTTCTAGTTTGGAACAGGAGATTTTCCGAAGGAGAGTGGTTAGCGCAAGCCCGCATTCAACCAACATTTCAGTTCTGGTTGAACAGTTGATATTTGCAATGAGCAAAGTATATTTTTCAGATAACACGGAGAGGCATGAAACGGGAAGCAAATGATATTTGTATCAAATAGGATATTTTTGTATTTATATAAAATCATGACGTAAATACACCTCGAAAGTGAAATAAAGATTTTCATAAGTATGGTAAATTCACGGGTTGAACTGAATGGTAAAATAAAATAAACTTGTCAGTTTATTAATCTTCCAGTGTTGATAACAAGCAGAGGCTTGATTTATTGTATAAATTTTGGGAAGAAAATTTATGTGTGGAGTAGTTGAAATGCCATTCCCAGGTGCGCATGTTAAGTCGCAGGAATGAAGAGGTTTTTTCGAGCATCAATCAAATAGCAGGTTCGATGGCTCAGGTTTATAGTAGGAGTATTGGAACTACACATTTCGTCGTATGAATGACCCGAAGGTTATTTCTTTGAAACCATCAGTTCTTATTTCAACCTTGTTTACGAATTCCATTTAGACTTTGATTTTGCTAGAACCCGGATTTGTCATGATAGCAGTTTATGAATGGGCCACTGCCAATTAAAAATAATTCTTTAACCACGAATAATTTGAAGGATATTTTCAATCCTAGTGCCATGAACTAAATGAATTTATTATGAAGCTACAATTCTTATTTCCGCATTCTGTCGAAGAATTGCAAGTTGTAAAAGTTACTAAAAATGGCCATGAATATAAATATTTTTTTCATAATGATTCCAAGTGGATAATTGAATAGTTGAATGGTTCAACAATTTAGTGATCAAGTTGATGATTCAGAAATCATGTATTTTGTTAGGAACTTGAAGTTCATAATCGAGTCACTTCTCGAATGTTTAATGTCAGAAGAACAATTAATTGTTGTTGTGCTTCGCACAGTTCTTCGATGCTATGCTCAAGGTCAAATACTTTTCAGATGTTATTAATATGTGTAAATAATGTGTGTTGATTCAATGATAATAATATTTTCGACGATATATTTTTGAAACTGGAAAAATAAGTGAAAGTTTAAAAAATTCTACGAACATTTATTCTACGAGTGTTAATATCATGTAAATATTCAAACAGTGATCTACGATATTTCCAGTAGAGACAATTAACTTTGAACTGGAATTAATTATTAATAATTTTGGAACACAGTCTACAGGACTATTAATTGGACTTGTGTTTCCAAAAAAAGATTGTCAAATGTGTTTGGAAAATTTCTGTATATTGTGTGTAAATAAGAGTGTGGATCGCCACACGTGAGTGATGCTGCTTTGAGCATCTTTGCAGTCAATTTTAACTTCAAAATAAACTGAGATAATTTTACCAGATGTGTTATACCCAATTGAATCTCCTTCTATCCTTATTGTTGCATTGAGCCAAAAATCAGCAAAGCATTTTTTTTATTTGATGTCGTTTTTGCGATTTGCTTTAACCCATCTGGCGCCCCGGGATATTTTGACTCTCGTGCTGACTGATTATTGGTAAAATGCATATGTGGTCGTGCGGACTCCGGTCTAAACGGGCACACTACCGAGGTGTGCATATTATTAGAATCAAATAAAATAATGTAAATCTGTCACAATTTTTTATTCAAAATCATTTTACTGATCAACTTCTGGCATCTTTTGTTACCCTACTTAGTAATTCTTTCTCTCTCGTGGACTTACACCTTTTCCCATAAGGAATTGTGTCTGGAAACTTTCAGAACAGGGGATTCCGAGGAATACCTGAGCTGGGTCCGTTTTCTATATTTTCATTGACTTTGGAATGTACCGTCTAAGGCAGGTATTTTCGATACATGGTTCATGAATCTTTGAATAATTTAAAAGCGGATCATCAGTAAAAAGACCCCAAATCGCTATGCTCTAAATTCACTCGAAAAGTAGATTAAAGTAATCAAAACCAAACGTGTGGCATTTTGCATTAGAGATTGTAAAAAATAATTTCACTTTGAGTTTCTTAAATGAAAATATAATTAAGACTCTTGGTTAAACATTGGAAGTAATTTCAGCGCCTTGTAAACATATTTAGAGCATGAAGCCGTAAAAAGTAAAAATGCAGTTTTGGAAAACTGACCTCGAGTCCAATAATGTGCACACCTCTGTAGTGTCCATGGTTAATATGATAGTTCATTATACTAGCTTCACTTCGAACTTGAATAGGATACGAGAAATATAATTTTTTTTTCAAAATTTCACACTTCCACTATTTTCAATTTTTGAAAACAATGAACGTCATTAGGAGCCACTAAATTAGCTCTAAATAAAGATTCACTGTGCCAAAATTCACCAGGAAAGCCCATTTAAGTATTATTTCATGGTGCCGCCTTGTTGATTTTGTAGTTACTATGTGTTTTGAAAGAGACGATAATGCCTTCTATCATCATACAAAATGTTAGGTTGATTGCTGTATTAGTTTCGGAGATATTGAGTGAGAACTGGTGAAATATATCACGCGGCCACCATGTTGGATTGGTGACACTTACTGAAATATGCAAGACACTGCGGGGTTGGACGAGCAAAAAGATCACTCTTGTCAATCAAAATTTATTACGGGAACACACATATGCGCGCACAAACAGTAACTACACACGTATGGACATTTACTAATGTCATTGGTTTTACGTCCCTTTTTAACTACTGCGGCTTTTAGAAACTGCTGGGTTTGCCCTGAAGGGGATCTTTAACGTGCCAGAAAATCTACTTCGCACTTGAGCAACTTCAAATGCCAACTAACTGCGTCAGGATTTGATACTGGCACCTTAGCACAGCAGGCGAGAACGTTACCGATGCGCCCCGCAGCCAGTCACTTACGGACAAAAGGTGATTTCATAAGCATAGGATGAAAAAAAAAGACAAGTAGTTGTTTCATTTGAGGGGCTTAGACATCGTGGACATTTAGCCCCGTGTACTTGGATGTGTGTAAAATTTGTCTGATAACATGTGTTATTGTGTCGTCAGTTGTAACGTATTTGCAATTCAGGTAAGGGTTGGAAAGGAGGCGGTCGTGGTCTTAAGTTAGGAATTATCCCTGTATTCGCCTGGAGTAGAAGTGGGAAACCATGGAAAACCACTTCCAGGATGGCTGAGAGTGGGAATCAAATCCACCTCTTCACATTTTTGCCTCACGAGGCTGAGTGTACCCCATTCCAGCCCTCAAACCAGAATTAAATTTCTTGGCAGAGCCGGGAATGGAACCCTGATCTGGGGCCGACTGCAAAAAAAAAACGGCTTAAAATGGTGTGTAATCATGAGGGATAGTTGCGCGACAATTGTTTATTTATTTATTTATTTATTTAATTAATTAATTAATTATTTATTTAGCGTACGGTATGGCTTTTAGTGCCGGGAGTGTCCGAGGACATGTTCGGCTCGCCAGAGGCTGTAGCTGCTTCAAGCGGACACCTAATTTCAAGTAGTTCCAACTTTCACTACTAGATGTCACTGACCTCTACTGTCGACCAAAGTATTATGTGCACTCGAGTTTGAAGGTTGTTTGTGAAGTAACCAATAGACCTACATAAAATCCAATAACATCATCATTTTCGTCGTTCTATTTAAGTTAGTTCATGTTTGAATTTTTAAATTTATATTTTAATTTTTTTATCGCAGTTGGAACACAAAAAGTGCACGTTTTTAAGCGTGTTTCAACCATGAGTCACATTTAAGAATTATTATCTCAAAAACCCGTCATCAGATCGAATCCAAATTTTATCACAATATGCATTGGAATGTTGTATAACTGATTTATTAATTTCAAAATTTTGTGTGTCCAAGAAGCAAAGTTGTTTTCATTTTTGTAAGGTAACTTTTTCTCGGCTTGGAGTGGTTGGAAAATGTAGTTCTTGGTCGCGTTGTAATCCTTATACATCGAAAATTTATGCTGTATGACTGTGAAATACGTGCTACCAACTACGCCTCTGAAGCCGCTAATAATAACAATAATAACTTTAATAAGTCGCCTCCGTAGCGTAGCGGTCAGCATGGTTAGCTGCCGCCCCGGAGGTCCTAGGTTCGATTCCCGGCTCTGCCACGAAATTTGAAAAGTGGTACGAGGACTGGAACGGGGTCTACTCAGGCTCGGGTGTTCCAAATGAGTAGAGGGGGTTCGATTCCCCCTCAGCCATCCTCGAAGTGGTTTTCCGTGGTTTCCCACTTCGTCTTCGGGCAAATGCAGGGATGGTACTTTCTTCACGGCCACGGCCGCCTCCTTCCCTCTTCCTTGCCTATCCATCCTAACCATCCCTTACCTTCCCTCATGAGGCCCCTGTTCGCTTTGCAGGTGAGGCCGCCTGGGCGAGGTGCCAATCCCACCTCACCAGTTGTATCCCTTCCGATTCGATGTTCCCCGCTCTAGGACACTGTCCGTAGAGGCGAAAGTGGTGAGTTCCCTCGCTGAGTCCGTGGGTTCCACCAACCTGGAGGGTAAACGACTAAAAAAAACTTTATTATTGTTAATATTATTATTAATGTTATGGGCTTTCCTTTGAAGGTGCCTTTACAGACGTCGGGGTGATGATTTATTGCCCCAAAAATGATCTTCAACTTGCCGTCAAATCTACTGACATGGGTCTTTTTGTGAACTCTAACATGTTGACAGATGGTGCCGGGATTCGATACCCCAACCTTGGGTACAGCAGGCGAGAACCTCACTGCAATGTCATGCAACCAGTCAAATGCAAGCACTATAGATGTACTCAGTGATGAGAAGCAAGACGTACAGTGTCTGTGCTGGTCAAGGTGAACGGCTCCTGGTCCAGAAGACCAGCAAGACCTTGAGCTTTCCCTCATATTCTGTTGCACACCACAAGGCCAAGACCATACCTAACTGACGGATTCGCACATTGACCTACATTGTCTACAAACTTGGGCCTAATATCATTCATCGGGGATACGAAACAATGCTTAGTCTCCTCATGAGGGACTGTTGAGTATTCAAAAAGGACAACGGGACTGAGTCTTGTCAGAAATAGCAAAAATATAGCCTAATTTGTAATCACGGATATGTTTTTTTGCTGAGCTTCTATGCCCAAGATCGCGGGTTCAAACCCGGCCGAAGTCGTCGGATTTTTTAAGAGCGTTAAAATCCCTCAGTATGCCTTCCTTCGGAGGGGAAGTAAAGCCGGTGGTCCCATGTCATAGATTTATGTCATGATAAAGAACCTTCCACTAATTACACCTCAATCAATCAATCAATCAATCAATCAATGTCTAAAGGCAATGCCTTGTCGATTCAACCATTGACTTCTGTCTTCATCTTGTCTTTTCATCTCCCGGTAGGAACCACATCCTACGTTTTGCATCAATACTTGAAGGAATTGCTTCCTAGGTCGACCTCGTACCTTCTTTCCTTAGAACTTTCCTTCTAGTAGATTGGTTAGAAAGGTATTATGACGCACAGTGTGTCCAATGAATTTTGCTGTTCTTCTATGTACTGTTACCATCAGCTGTTTCTTCCCCTGGATTTCTCGCAGTATACTTTCGTTTGTTCTTTTTCAGTCCAAGTGACCTTTAGCATTCGCCTCCAGACCCACATAACAAACGCTTCAAGCCTTTTCCTATCCTGTTCTCGAATTGTCCAAGATTCACATCCATATAAGAGTACATGATGATGATAATTGTTGTTTTAAGGGGCCTAACATCGAGGTTATCGGCCCCAAATATATAAGAGTACACTCCACACAAATGACATCAGAAAATTTTTCACCTGTGTGAAGCTAAATGATAGGTTATCTTTGACTAACGCCTTTAGGTTTCAACGTTCGTCGCCAGGAACAGTCTGCGGTGACATCTAGAAACAAAGTTCAGAACTAGTTGGTCGTTGAAAGTGGCGTTTGGTAGCAAAAGTTGGAACTACTTGAAAATCGAATGTATGCAGTCCTTACTTGAATTCATAACAGATAACACACACTAATACAGCCATCACAATTAACGCCGATTATCAGACAGACTCTACACACACCCAAAGTACACGGGGCTACATGACCGCGTTGACGCAGCCCCTAAACTGAGAAACCAACCAACGGATATGTTTTGTGGTGGGGGTATATCTGGCATTAGTGTGGAAAGTTTAACTTGGACAAAAAATAACCGATACCTAGTTACCATGGCAACTAGTGCAAGTGCACGCGTTGAAGCGTGTTACGGCGACAAATATCCGACATCCAGTTATCATGCCAACTAGTGCAAGTGCACGCGTTGAAGCGTGTTACGGTACAAATATCCGACATCCAGTTACCATGGCAACTAGTGCAAGTGCACGCGGTGAAGCGTGTTACGGCGACAAATATCCGACATCTAGTTACCATGGCAACTAGTGCAAGTGCACGCGTTGAAGCGTGTTACGGCGACAAATATCCGACATCCAGTTACCATGGTAACTAGTGCAAGTGCACGCGTTGAAGCATGTTACGGCGACAAATATCCGACATCCAGTTACCATGGCAACTAGTGCAAGTCCACGCGTTGAAGCGTGTTACGGTACAAATATCCGACATCCAGTTACCATGGCAACTAGTGCAAGTCCACGCGTTGAAGCGTGTTACGGTACAAATATCCGACATCTAGTTACCATGGCAACTAGTGCAAGTCCACGCGTTGAAGCGTGTTACGGTACAAATATCCGACATCTAGTTACCATGGCAACTAGTGCAAGTCCACGCGTTGAAGCGTGTTACGGTACAAATATCCGACATCTAGTTACCATGGCAACTAGTGCAAGTCCACGCGTTGAAGCGTGTTACGGTACAAATATCCGACATCTAGTTACCATGGCAACTAGTGCAAGTCCACGCGTTGAAGCGTGTTACGGTACAAATATCCGACATCTAGTTACCATGGCAACTAGTGCAAGTCCACGCGTTGAAGCGTGTTACGGTACAAATATCCGACATCCAGTTACCATGGCAACTAGTGCAAGTGCACGCGTTGAAGCATGTTACGGCGACAAATATCCGACATCCAGTTACCATGGCAACTAGTGCAAGTCCACGCGTTGGAGCGTGTTACGGCGACAAAAATCCGACATCTAGTTACCATGGCAACTAGTGCAAGTCCACGCGTTGAAGCGTGTTACGGCGACAAATATCCGACATCTAGTTACCATGGCAACTAGTGCAAGTGCACGCGTTGAAGCGTGTTACGGCGACAAATATCCGACATCCAGTTACCATGGCAACTAGTGCAAGTGCACGCGTTGAAGCGTGTTACGGCGACAAATATCCGACATCCAGTTACCATGGCAACTAGTGCAAGTGCACGCGTTGAAGCGTGTTACGGCGACAAATATCCGACATCCAGTTACCATGGCAACTAGTGCAAGTGCACGCGTTGAAGCGTGTTACGGCGACAAATATCCGACATCCAGTTACCATGGCAACTAGTGCAAGTGCACGCGTTGAAACGTGTTACGGCGACAAATATCCGACATCTAGTTACCATGGCAACTAGTGCAAGTGCACGCGTTGAAGCGTGTTACGGCGACAAATATCCGACATCCAGTTATCATGGCAACTTGTGCAAGCGTACTCGTTGAAGCGTGTTACGGCGACAAAAATCTGACATCCAGTTACCATGGCAACTTGTGCAAGCGTACTCGTTGAAGCGTGTTATGGTACAAATATCTGACTACCAGTTACCATGGCAACTAGCGCATGCGCACGCGTTGAAGCCTGTTACATTGACAAATTTCCGACACTTTGAGAACACGGCCGCCTCTTTTTGAATCCTCACCTGCATTACAAATTTACACAATACTATAGACGCCGCAATAACACTGGTTATCCGAAAACGTCTATAAATACACACACACACTCAAGTATACAGGGCTGAATTACCATTACGATGTCCCAAAGCCACTAAATGAATTGGCAACAACAAACTTATATGTTAAAATAATTGACACAAGAACTGGCCCGACGTGAGGGTTGTAGTCCCGGGGCAAGAGCGTTCTGAAGGGGCCGGAACATCTGAGAAACAAGAAGTGAACAATTATATAGTTTTCAATTTTCCTTCTATGAAAATATAGCCAAAAATACATGAACAGTATTTAATAGTTCTTCAATCCTGCTTGGAAATGATTCAGAAATCATAATCGGAAATGGTTAAATGCCTTTACGCAACTTTGAAGGTTTACCTCTTTTTAGGTTTTTAAACTTCAAAAACATCTGTTCTGCCCTTTAAACATCTCTCATCTAAAAAAAAAGATGATGGCGTAATAAGGCTAAATATGTACGAGATGATCATAGATTGCAGACAAAACAGTCCAGAAACAATGGATGGGCTAGTTTTAAATGTACAGTGTTCCACACAGCTAATTTCATTTCTAAGGTTTTAAGGAATATATTATCAATTAGAGAGAGAGATACAAAGTCCCAGGGTTCGATGTTGCTTTCCACGGCCCTGCGCATTAGGCCTAAGTGACAACTATGCTATTGGCAATAGCCAAAGTACCTTTAAACCACGAGGGGACGCCGATACTGCTCTCGAGTTCTAGCTCCGTGAACCTGCGAGAAATGAGGATGGTGAACGGGTGTTTTTTTTTTTGTTTTTTTTTTAAGCGTAGATGGCTTTTAGTGCCGGGAGTGTCCGAGGACATGGTCGACTCACCAGAGTTTTGTAGCTGCTTCTATACGGACACCCATTGGGTGAGCTACAAGTACCGTTGCGTGTGGAGTGTTGTCTGGGGAGGAAAGTGTTTATATGTAAGGACGAGGAATTAGAAGGTAGCGGCTGTGGCCTATTGTTAGGGACCAACCCCGGCATTTGCCTGGAAGGAAGATGGGAAACCAAAGAAAACCATCTTCAAGGTTGCCGGCGGGGGGGATTCGAACCTCCTCGCCTCCCGGATGTGAGCGACTGCCTGCAGCCACGCCGTAACGACCACGGCAAACTCACCCGGTATTGTGTACGATGACGATGACGTGCTGGGTTCGCGGTCCGTGCGTAGTAACAGATGCCCGTCCTGTCTTTACAATTTAACTAATAAAACAGCCCTAGACCTCTATAAAAATATTATATATGATTATGGTAATGACGTGAATATGGTATGGCCCCTCCCTTGATATTAATGGGTGAATAAAACGATATAACTTTGATATTTCAATAATAATAATAATAATAATAATAATCTGTACCGTAATCAAGATTACGTTACAAGTAACAGAACCAAATACATTGGTCCGTGACTCACTCACTCATTCGCACCACCACAGGGGTTTGAGCAACGGCCCTATGTTAGCAGTTTTGGAATAGACAGGAATATCAGATAACACGGTGGGATGTTGGCAGGCCCTTCTCTTCTCGCCTGCCCCTTTCCTGGCCCTTTCCCCCAACGCGCAAGTTCACAGAGTTTGGACCCGAGCAATACTGAACCCTCGTCATTAGTTGGGCGGGGCTGAAGGTAATAATAATAGTAATTTGGGGGATCAATGACTTCTGACTGGGTACGCGTTAGCCAATCGTGACTATACGTACAGCCTTGACATTCATTGGTGAGGGCGCTGTCAATCATTATAGTGCTGTGACATCATCGTAATGAACGGAGGTGTGACGGGGACTATTGTTAGATGTTATCATCAGTCTCGTTTGGCGCTGAAGTGACCGCCGCTATTGGCACGCAACACCACAGATAGTCGAGATGCACGAGATACAGAGTCTGATCACTAATGAGTTCTCTCTCTCTCTCTCTCTCTCCCCTCATTGAATTCTATTGTTATTAATTTAATTGAAGGACTTGGGACATATTGGTCATCAGGCCCATGTGTGTTGAATTTACTGCTCGGGTCCAAGCTGCGTGAACCTGAGAGAAATGTGGATCGCGAACTATGAGAAGTGATGGTGACGAGTGATGAGGTTTCACGGTCCGTGCATAGTGACAGAATCAAATACAGTGGTCGGTGACTCACTCACTTTTCGCATCACCACAGTGGTTTGAGCAACGGCCCTATGTTAGCAGTACTGGGATAGAAAGGAATACCAGATAACACGGCGAGCTGTTGACAGGCCCTTCTCTTCTCGCCTTACCTTTCCCTGCCCCTTCCCCTCACCCCGCAAGTTCACAGAGCTTGGACCCGAGCAGTAACTTGGAGGGCGTGGTGCCGCAACGGTCAAGCTGTTGGTCTCTGACAATGGCTTACCGGGTTCGATAGCTTGCCACGGCGGGTGAATGGTTATCGTGTCTGACTACCAACCCCAAGCTTGCAGGTTCACTCCTGGCCATGGTAAGTGATTTTTGAAAGGTGATAAAAATCACGACACCGATGTCATACGTTGTTGGCATGTTAAAGAACCCATTTGAATTCAGTAGGCCATGTTTATGATGGCAAAATTAATCTCGGGAGTTTCCGCCAACACAAATGTTCCTCCTTTCTCTACTAGAAAGCGCTATAGTGTCAAGGAGCTTGGATATCTAACCTCCTTGACTTTCATAGCGCTCCAAGGAACAACAATATTCGACATGACAGCTGTTCTCTCGGCGTCAAATAGGAAAGCTTGTAACCGGCACCGAGGCCATACTATATTATTATTATTATTATACCGAGTTCGAATCCAAGTCAATGCATGTGAGATTTTCAAAGTGAAATGTCATGTCCTGTGGTTCGGATTCCACGTAAAAAGGAGGTACCGTGGCTCATGATCGCGAGATTAACGATCACATAAAACTACAAACTTCCTTCCTTTTCCTGAACTTGTTTGATAACCTGTATTCCTGTGATGACTGTAGTAGGTAGTGTGTATTAGGGACAGGGATGGGTTACTATCTCGGCATTTGCCTGGATGGAGTATGGAAAACCTGGAGAAAAAACACACTAAGGATAGCCGCTTTTAGCGCCGGGATTCCAACCTGCGATCTCCGGACTAGCTGCAGCTACCCATCGTGATCGTCCTGCACGATCAAACGCGCACGGCTACGCCGCGTGGTTTCATTGAATCAACTCCAATTGCTACTGCTCCATCATTTGGCTCAATCCTATTCAAATTATTGCGCTTCTCCGCTCACAAAAAACATTCATTGTCCTTCGTACCCCTAAGCAGGGGCCTTGCCACCGCACCGGGTAGCCTTGAGTAGGAAACCAACTCCCACAAAACTGACACTTTGCCCACCCTATTGTTGTTCCTGATTTATTGGGCTTTGTGGCATCGTGGTCATGTACCCCGGTGTACTTGGGTGCATGTGGAATTCATCTGATAACCTTTGTTATTGTGATAACTGTATTAGTTTGTGACTTTGTGAAAGTGATGAGGGTTCTGGAAAAATGTTGGTTCCTCAGTTTAGGGGCTGCGACAACGCGGTCCATGTAGCCCCGTGTACTTCTGGTTTGTGTTGAATCTGTCTGATAACCGGTGTTAATTGTGATGACCGTATTAGTGTGTGTTATCTGTTTTTTAATTCAAGTAAGGACTGCAAACATTCGATTTTCAAGTAGCTCCAACTTTTGCTACCTAACGCCACCGTCAACGACCAACTAGTTCTAAACTTTGTTACTAGATGCCACCGCAGTCGGCACGTTGGAACGTTGGAACCTAAGAGCGTTAGTCAAATATAGCCTATAATTTAGCTTCACACAGGTGTAATTAGTGGAAGGTTCTTTATCATGCCATAAATCTATGACATGGGACTGCTGGCTTTACTTCTCCTCCGAAGGAAGGCACACTGAGGGATTTTTAACGCTCTTAAAAATCCGACGACTTCGGCTGGGTTTGAACCCGCGATCTTGGGCATAGAAGCTCAGCATGCTACCAACTACGCCACCGAAGCCGCCTAGAAGAAGATTGCCGTCGTCTTAATTTCAGGTACCATCCCGGCATTTGCCTGGAAAAGCACTTCTAGGGTGGGTGAGCAGCATTAAATTTCTTGACAGAGGCGAACACGGATCTCCGCGATGACAGCCAAGACTGATAGTTACTACACCACGAGGAGGATTCACTTGATCAGTGTTAGTAGCCAGCAAACGTAACTTACAATTTCTTTCGAGCGATGTTTACACGCAGTAGATTGACTAAACGATGGACACCAGGCGGCGAGAAGTTTTGACACCAAGTGTGAGTCACCATTGGATGTAAAGTAGGACGGAGCCAAAGAATTGGAGAACTTCCAGAATACACTATTCTAGTGGGCAGTCACTCTCAAGTGGGCCAAAGGAACCATTGCCTCAATTCAAACACACTGTTTCACTTTTTATTCCCCCTGTAAATAAATTGAAAAAAATTCCGTCAGATCGCTCAAAATTACAGGTTTTAGTTCACCAAAGAGGAGCAGCATATCAGTTTTGCATTCGTATTTAGATGCATTGTTGAGACGTCTGCAGTGTACGGAGCAGCGCAAATTATTACACTCGAAGTCAGTTTTAGCCTATTTTCAAATTTGAAAAAAAATAGGCTTATGAGATCACCTTTTGTCCGTGTGTGTGTCCCTAATAACTTCTAAACGGCTGGAGCGATTTCAATGAAACTCGGTAAGTTCATAGCACTATTCCGAACGATCCCGACCGTGCCCTTCAAATTTTGTTACATCTCACCAATCCAACATGGCGGCTGTGCGAAATATTTCACCGGCATTCAATATCTCCGAAACTATTCCCGATATCACCCTGGAATTTTTTACGGTGAATAAGGGAACTACTAGAAGTTCACCTATGTGACTTTTGAAAGACGGGTAACTACAAAACCAACATGGCGGCCACGCAAATTTGCGACTTTCAAATAGACGTTTTTCGCGAGTTAACCAACCAAACGCAATAAAACTTGGTACAGTATATGTTTATACACATTGTAATGCACCGACATCTAACTTCGTTCAATTGTTTACATAACCTCCAGATGGCGGCTGTGCGAAATATTTCACCGGCATTTTATATCACTGAAACTATTACCGGTATATCCCTGAAATTTTGTACGGAGATAAAGGGCGCTACTGGAAGTTCATCTATAAGACTTTCAAAAACCGGTTAACTACAAAACGAACATGGCGGCCAAGCGAAGTTGAAAGTTTTAAATAGACTTTTACCGCGATTTAATGATCCAAACGCAATGAAACTTGGTGAAGCAAATGTTTATACACATTGTAATGCACTGGCATCTAATTTAGTTCAATTGTTTACATAACCTCAAGATGGCGGCTGTGGGAATTTTAAAATTAAGTTTTTATTTCTTGTGTCGTAATCATGCGATCGATGTGAAAGTTTGAATAATGAACCTACGCAATAATTTTCCTTTAATGGTACATGACTCTATGGCCTATACATTTAACAATCCAACAAGGCGACCATCCGAAATATTTAGACGGCTCTGAATATCTACGAATCTATTATAGCAGGGGCCGATAACCTCGATGTTAGGCCCCTTAAAACAACAATTATCATCATCATCATCAATCTATTATAGCATTCAAACTGAATGTTTTTATATTCACAGGGGCTATGAACTTAAGTTCACCTATAGGACTTTCAATAACCTGGTGATCACAAATCCAACATGGCGGTGACGCGAAGTATAAATATTCACATGGACGTTTCTCGCAATTTAAGCAACCGAGTGCAGTGAAACTTGGTACAGTAAATCCTTATACGAATGTTAATCCACTGGCATCTAATTTATTTCAATTGTTTACATAACCACAAGATGGCAGCTGTGCGAAATTTTTAAATCTCCTTGTTACTTCTTGTGTCCTAATCATGCGATTGAAGTTTGAATGCTACACGTACACAATAATCTTCATGTAACAGTACATAACTCTAGGACCTACATATATAAAATCCAACATGGTGACCATCCGAAATATTTAGTCGGTTCTCAATATCTACGAATCTATTACAGCAATTAAACTGAAATTTTGTATGTAGATAGAGGCAATTAACATAAGTAGGATATATGACAATTGGCTGTATTTTTCTTCACGGAACTACTTGTTTTAACTGTTTTCCACGACTTGTTTACGCCACGGTTTTTGGTCTGTCAGTCCCGGTTTCACAGTCGTACATAGGGCTTGTCTGCGAGCCCCATGCTTAACTTATGTTGTTGGGGCGTTCAAAATTGATTGGCACTACATTTTTTCGTTCACAGGAACCATTTATTGAACAAACTCATTCAGATTACATTACAGGTATTCTCCGCTAATGTCTATGCACTTTGTCCATCGTTCTGGCAACTTCTGTATTTGCGTAGCAAACCATTCTTTGGGGGTATCCCGGTGCCACAGTTGGACACCTGCATGGAGTTCGTCGTTGGTAATTAACTTCTTACCCCGCATACCCTCTTTCATTTCGTCGAATAGGGCATAGTCGCTAGGAGCCATATCGGGCGAATGTGGAGGATATGTGGCAGCACAGTAAACCCTAGTTCACGAATGGTGGTAATGGTCTGTCGACTTTGCGCTGCCTCCCCACATATGAATGCTAATCTCGTGTGGATGTCTGAAGCAGTCACGCCTTCCCTCCAGAGAAACCACACTGTCCACCTTTGCCCTTGTTTGTCGGCTCCCATGTTGTTTCATCGATGTACGTAAGCGTACTCGCACGCCGGAACATTTGCCGCTACAGCATCTGGTGGAATTTGATATTACTATAGTCGATCTTCACGCATACATCGACACACATTTCAAACTGCTATTTTGCAGGAGTTATACAGGGAGTGCCAATCATTATTGAACGACCTAAATAATTTATACGTTGCGCGGAAAACAACTCACGTATCAATTTCACATGTCTGAGGTTCGCCACCTGTCCTCTGTATGACTGTGAAAATTGGGCTCACCGGCCAAATACCGTGGCGTATTCAGAGCTTGTGATTCTTTCCTGTTAATAAATTGGTCAGAACAGTTTGTATTTCATAATTCACACGATATAACGGTGTCCAGAAATGCGGACATTGAGATTTGTGGACACTAAGATTTTTGCTACCTGAGACAGGGATGACAGAATGCTATGTTATGTTAAGTTACTTGTATGTGGGAAGCTTCTGTTGCCCAAACTACAAGGTCATCAGCCAAATAATTTCAAGATGGTGGCTATGTACCAAAAGCTATTTTGTACATCACATAGCCGGGAGAGTTTTTAATGGAGAAGGCCAGTAAGATATAGCCTATGGAAATAGGCTATTCAGTTTTCACAGAACTAGCCTTGTAACGTGTTTTTCGAGGGGTTTTTATGCAACTGGCATAAGTCAGTAGGAAGCCATTCTATATTTATTTACGCGGCAAATTGTTCAGCCAAGAGAATTTTTCATATTAATTTATTATTATTATTAATTTATTATAATTATTATTAAGGTATTTTCGGAGCATTTTATAAAAATTATTAGCATTCAGATAGGTTTTCTATGTCTTAGAAAACGCTATCAAGCAAATTATTACGAACGACAATATCATAGAAAATTATGTGATTACGGAATTTTACGGAGTTTTCGTCAGTTAGGGTATAACGAGAGACGTGACTCACTGGGATTTCAAGTACAAGCTGATTCCTGTCGAGAAGTATTACGCAAGGCTGGGTCGCAAGGTCTAGAAAAGGCGAATTGTTGGAACGGAAAACGACTTCTCCCTCTCGCGCGCCGAGTGTAATGAGGCAGAGTGGGGATCTAGCGGCGTGCTCAGCCAATCAGGGGAGACAACGTAAGCTGGAAGACGGTACCATGGTGGGGGAGCCAACGTGTGGATATATATCGTTCGACGCGCCGTGAAACGAGGACTATCTGTGTAGAACTTGCCGAGAACGGTTGCAAGTGCGTGTCGCTCCGATGTTCAGTGGAGTTGAAGACTAACTTTTGCAAAACTTAACCAGTGTGGTTGTACGAGTGTTTGGGTCCGAGTACGGACCATAGAATTATCTAATCTACCAGAATCTCATCATACATCGACGAAGATGACGACCTCCAGGAGACTGTGGGAAGCTCACAGCATCATCAAGTACGAGGGAAATGCTTCGGGCATTTCCAGTGGTAAGCGCTAATGACGCAGAAATACGCAATCTCTCATTTTTCTTTGTTTTATATTTCATAATTCAGTAACTTCATAGCTTGGAAATAAGAGTAAAATCAATTTATCAGACTCCGTTTTCACGTAATTTTCTATCGGTAATATTCAAATCACAACGCTCCAATTTAAATTTTATACTTATTATTATTATTCATTTTGCTATACTTGTTTTATATAATAAATTCATTTCTTTTACAATGCAATCTTTGCTTTCAGTAGGTAGCATTAGATATAGACCAATTCCTTCTCCTGATACAATTGTTTGTTAGGTTAATGATCAAATCATACCACGATCTGAGTGAATAGATTCTTGAAGGTGTTCTGCCAGAGCTAGACGTTGTTAAATACAAATTTAGATTTCAACATTGCGTTGAGGTCTTGGCGCCCATTAAAACAACATAGCTTAGGCAAAGGTCAACAGTTACAATTATCACCCAACAGTGTGGGCTAGCGAAACTGCCACATTTGTCGCCGACAACTTGGGGCTGAAAACCTAATAACATTTGTGGAAGGAGAAGGGTATATATTTCTGTGCCTGTATTTTGGGGGTTATTTGTCTTTATCAGTGTATATCATTATGGGGGATGAGAAAGAAAGACAGATGAGGTTACGTAGTGGTCATCAACTGGAGAGTGATGATACGAACAGTATGTCGAGTGATGGTAGTACCGGGGTAGCGGAGGTAAATCCCGATACTGAAACAGGGAGTGTAGGCGGCCAACCAGAATTAAAAACTTTACTTCTCGAGTTCATGTATCAGAACAAAGTTAGTAGTGATGCCTTAAATGCAAAATTAGAACAAAACAGTAGGGAAAATAAAGAAAGTACAGACGCTTTAAATGCTAAACTGGAACAAAACAACGCTAAATTAGAACAAAACAGTAGGGAAAATAAAGAGAGTAATAGGGAATTGAGCGATAGTTTAAACGCCAAATTAGAACAAAACAGTAGGGAAAATAGAGAGAGTACTGAAACTTTAAATGCTAAATTAGAACAAAACAGTAAGGAAATTAGTGTGAAAATGGAGCAGATTAGAGGAGAAATCAGAGGAGTAATGGAAGAGAAGGTTAAAGAGATCATTGCAGATGTAGACAAGAAATTAGGAAAAGTACAGGAGGAGTTGGAAATTAGAATCAGTACACAGGCTGAAAATTTAAAAGAACTAGTGCAACTGGAAACACAGCAGGTCAAAAAGCAATTGGGGGGAGAAATTGACAAAATTCAGGTAGCTACTAAAGAGGTTAAGGAACAGCTGGGGGGTAGAATTGAGAAAGTCCACTCGCAAATAGTTGCAGAAGTAAATGATTTAAGAGAGAGTAATAGAGAGAGCATTAGCAAGATTGAGGAGAAACAAGCAAAGCTATATGATAAAGTAGAAAAATCAGAAGGAAACATGAAATTAACAGTAAACAGTATTGAGAGGAAGGCTGAGGAGAAAATAGCAGAATTAGAATTAAAATTAAAAGCTAGGATCAGGCAAGAAAATAGTCAGAATAGGCCAGTTTTTGTGAATAGCACACACAGGGAGGTAGAACTGGGTAAGTTCAGCAATCGACAGGGGTGCCCAATGGAGTTCATGAACACTATAGAAAATAAATTCGGGGAGAGGTTGGAAAATGGTAGTATTGAGTGGTGCCAGGTAGTTGAAATTTTAGAACAAGTGTTTGTGGGGGAAACGAGGAATTGGTTTGCTGTCTACAGAGACAAGTTTACTGATATCAATTATTTTAAAATGAAATTCTGTGAAAAGTTCTGGAATGAGGTTATTCAGTCGCAGCATCGTGAGGGAGTAGTGTGTGGTAAATATAAACCTAAAGGAAGCTCCACCATGACCGAATACTTTTTAGGGCAGGTATTAGTGTGTAAATATCTGGATGGCTTGAAGGAGGAAAGTGATGTGGTGAGGTTGCTACTTAGGCACTTTCCCTATAGGATCAAAGAGGCTGCTTGTATCCAGAATGTAAAGACTATATCACAAGTAGAAAATTTGTTAAGCACATTTGATGCACTAGGGAGAGGGGGTTATGAGGACAATTTCAATAGGAACCAGGGTAATAATAATAATAGGCCTAATGAAGCCAGGCATCAAGAAGTTCAAGGGAACGGTGGCGAAGGGGCCAACGCTCAATATAGAAATAATAATAATCAGCTAAATCAGAACAGAGGAAATGGCTATGGTAATCAGTATCAAGGGAGGAACAATGATTTCAGGGGAATCAAGGGAGGAACAATGATTACAGGGGAAATCAAGGGAGAAACAATGATTTCAGGGGAAATCAAGGGAGAAATTATAATGACAATAATTACAACCAGAATAGGGGTCAAGGAAGAGGACAGCCTAGTGGTAGTAATATACAGCCAAACAATGACAACACAGCCCAGAACAACCAGACCAGTTTAGTAGTTAGTAGTACTACGGCCAGCTGTAGCGGTTCTTTAAACGCGAACCAGGCTGCGAAGTAAGGTCAGAATCTCAGTCTGTAGCATGCCCTGTCCATACAATTATACAGGAACCCTATGACCTAAATGTAAGAAATGAATTATTACATGAACTAAATGATGAAGGTATTATTCAGGAAGTGGCCAGTAAGAGCCCCATAGTTAAATTTAACGTGTCCGAGGCGTACACAGATGTTTTAATTGATAGTGGTTGTATGAAGAGTTGCATAAGTAGTGCATTTTATGATAAAATGAAAGGAACTGGAGTAAATTTTGAGGAGATGCCAATTAAAAGCACTTTTGTTATCACAGCTGTTGGGAAGAGGTCTAAAGTAATTTCTAAGCAAGTTTTAGTAGACATTAAAATTAATAATCATGTAGAGAAGCAGATTTGCCTTGTAATTCCAAATTTAGTATTCAGTGTTATCTTGGGTTCAGAGTGGCTAAGTAGAGTGTCTGGTAACTTATGTTATGATGTAGGGAGTTTGAAATTTAAATGGGGAGATTCTGAAGTAGAAGTAGCGTTCAATGACCATATTCAGAGGAGTAGTATTGTAGGTGTGATTTGTACTTTAAATGAGATATCGCCAGCCGTAGAGCGGGGTTCTCCATGTTTTGTGGGCAGTGTGATTACGAACGGAAGTCTAGAGGACTCGTTACGTGAGGCTGCATTTCATGGAAATATAGAGGTGGAACAATGTGTTCGGCTCTATGATGTGTTATGGTGTAATAGGAGAGTTTTTGAGGATCGCATTGGTATGGCCAATTGCTATACACATTCATTGAACGTTATGGATAGGTCAGTATTCACAGGACATAGATATCCTGTACCTTTCGCTTATCAGAGTGCAGTTGAGGCACAAATTAACCAGATGCTTGAAGATGGGATTATTGAGCACTCTAACAGTCCGTATGTTAATTCTTTGATCACGGTACCCAAAACCGACGGCACAGTTCGTATTTGTTTAGACGCTCGTTTGGTTAACAGTAGAATTAGTTCAGATCAGCTGAAATCGATGTCAATAGAGGAATTAATGCAAACATTTGAGG
The DNA here is from genome assembly GCA_946902985.2 of Meconema thalassinum. Taxonomy (NCBI): domain Eukaryota; kingdom Metazoa; phylum Arthropoda; class Insecta; order Orthoptera; family Tettigoniidae; genus Meconema; species Meconema thalassinum. The sequence continues at coordinate 132,979,797 of OX336396.1, forward strand.
GGAAGAAGTATTTCACTTGTGTAGATTTGAGTTCCAGTTTTTGGCAAGTGCCACTTATGTACGAAGATAGACCATTTACAGCTTTTAGTCATAAATATAACCTTTATCAATTTTGTAGAACACCTTATGGGTTAAAGAGTAGTTCAGCAGCTTTAATTAGGGCTTTAAACATCGCATTAGGGGATGACACAGGAGAGTTTGTAACCATTTACATTGATGATATGGTAATTAGTTCACGCAGTTTTGAGGAGCATCTATGTCATTTAAATATAGTTTTTCAGAAGTTAGATCAGGCAGGGTTCACTTTGAAGCTGTCTAAGTCGTCATTCTGTCAGTCAGAAGTGACATTTTTAGGTCATAGAGTGTCGAGTAGAGGTGTGACACCAGAGGAAAGTAGGGTTAATAAGATACTTAACGCAGAGGTGCCACAGAATGTTAAACAGTTAAAAACTTACCTGGGAATTTGCAACTTTTTCAGGAGGTTCGTTCTTAAATACTCAGGGTTGGTAGAACCATTCAGGGAATTGCTTAAAAGTGGGACTCGGTGGAGATGGGAGTCCAAGCATGATCAGGCTTTTAGAGCGCTGAAGGAAGGTTTTGAGAAAGCTGTAGTGCTGAAATATCCGTTAAAAGATAAGGAATATGTGGTTATGACAGATGCTTCACATATAGGCATTGCTGGAGTATTATGTCAGAAAGATGATGAGGGTAATCTGTGCATTGTATCTTTAGCCTCGCGAGGACTGACAGCAGCAGAGAAAAGATACACGATTACTGAGTTAGAGCTTTTAGGTATTGTTTTCAGTTTAGGGAAATTTAGAATGTATTTAGTAGGGGGGAAATTTGAGATCCACACAGATCACCATGCATTACTGTATATGAGGACTTGTAAACTCAGTTCTAACAGAGTTAGTAGGTGGATTCTTGCTCTGCAGGAATACGAATTCACAGTAAAATATATTAAAGGTAAAGATAACATTCTTGCAGACATGCTATCGAGGGACACTAATTTATGTAGGGATTATCCTGTGGTTAAAGCAGAGGACGGTATTTTAATATGTGCATGTGTGGACAGTAGCAACAGGGCATCGTTACAGACACTGAGAAATATGCTAGTGGAGCAACGTGATGACGTTAAGTTAAAGGAGCCACTGGCTAGGTTGGAAATAGGTGAAGAAGAGTATGTGAAAGTAGGACGGTTCACGTACAAGATGCAGGATGGGCTTCTTGCAAGGAAATGTAGGAATAATCGGTGGGCAATATGTGTTCCTGCCACTTTGCGGGAGGAGCTAATTTGGTTCATTCATAGGGAATTAGGACACTTCGGTGCTGCCAATGTCTTCTATGAAATTGGTCGTGACTTCATTTGGAGTAAAATGGGAAGGGACGTTAGGAGGATTTTAGCTAAGTGTGACACCTGTCAAAGGAGTAAATATCCAGTTAAATATTTAGTGGGGGAGAGATCTGCAGTTCTCACCAGTAGTCCCGGCGAACTACTGTGTGTGGATTTATTTGGCCCGATCGTTAAAGGACAGTACGGCTACGAGTACATTTTTATAGTTATTGACGCTTTTAGTAAGTATGTCAAGCTATATCCGCTAAGGAAAGCCACGGGACTAGCGTGTAGCCGTCTGATCATTAATAAGTATGTACCTGAGTTTGGCATTCCTCTCAGGATACTATCTGACAGTGGACCACAGTTTACTGCCAAGAAATGGAGAACCAGTATGCAGGAAGCTGGTATAACACACGTTCATTCCTCTGTAAGGTACCCTCAGGGTAATTCTGCAGAGCGTCCATTAAGGGAAGTGACTCGTCTTTTTCGGACTCTAGTGCATGACAAGCATGCGGCCTGGGTTGGACATCTTCCCAAGGTCGAGACTTGGCTGAATTCTGTCCAGCATGAGAGCACGAAATTGACGCCATACGAAGTTCACTTCGGAAAAAGACCACAAAATGAACTAGCGAGGGTGTTGGGATTAAATGAGGGTAAGCAACCGGGGATGGATTACATTGTCCAGTTGGCGAAACAGAATTTATCTAAGTCAGCACAAAAGAGAATTCGCCAACAAAAAGAAACTAAATTTGACCTATTCGAGCCGGGAGACAGAGTCTTACTTAGAGTGCCGAAACAGTCAAATAAGCTAGAGAAAGTCATGTCCAAGTTCTTTTATCTCTACGAGGGCCCATTTATAGTTTCCAAACGTATTGGCAAAACAGCATATGTGCTGGAGAATAGTGAGGGAAACAGATTATACGGGACGTATAATATACATAGTCTCCGAAAGTATGTGTCATAAAGTGAGGATGTTTAGCTGGCGAGCCAGCCTATCAAATGAGTAAGTGTGGTATTTGGTGCGTGGGAGGAGATGGTCTTCCAGGCAGGCGTAGCAGAAGTCACACAGGGGGGTAGTATGTAAGTAAATGAGAGTTTTTAAGGTACAGGGAAATATGACGGGATTGTCGGATGCTGTTGAGCACTAAATTGTCTCGATGCACCAAGGCCATTTTGGCAGCGCTGATGGGTTCCCATTTATCTCCAAGAGATGGGGGAGCGCTTGTATAGGGCTTTTTAGCTTAAGGCGTCCACGAGATAAAAGATGGGCCATCAGAATGCGAGACAGTCCTTCATGAAACTCATACATATCAGCACACGTGATTTCTGTTTACGGCCTCGCCATGTAAGATTTGTAAGTGTGTAATTTAAGGCAATTTGTATAATGGTATTATTTGTAGGAGGAGAACGGGTCTGTGTTGAGAACTAGTATTAAGTAGAATATGGTCTACGGGAACTTAACAAGACAGGGCGATTACGGCACAGAAATATTTGGTGTTATATGTAATGCGCATTTACTGTTTTTTTTTCAGAAGTCAATATTAATTTAATCTACTTTAAAGAGAGATTAAGTATTATGGTCACGAGGCGCTGCCACAATAGTGTGATCGTGTGCTCAGTGATAAGTGAGATTAAATGTCACCATAAGGAGGGGACCTCCAGTGAAATTAGGAAGTTCTATGGTGATATAAATATATCAGAACACCTTCAATGCGTGTGATATGACATCATAAATACATAGTGCTCACACATTAATTATGTCTATTTCTCCAACATAGAGAAATTTGAGAGGCGGAAATATCCGTGGAACACTATTCCATATGTAAAACATTGGACTGGTTGCAAAGTGCAATCCATAGTGACAACAAACTTTGACGCAAAGTGCGTGAAGAAAAAATATGAGTGTATATATCTGTAATTTAGGGTGATTTCATTTATGTAATATGTATTTTGGATGGGGTTTATTAACGTGTCTGGGATAATCGGATAATGGACCGTCGTCACGGTAAATCATCCGATGATCCGAGGCGAATATGTAACGTGTTTTTCGAGGGGTGTTTATGCAACTGGCATAAGTCAGTAGGAAGCCATTCTATATTTATTTACGCGGCAAATTGTTCAGCCAAGAGAATTTTTCATATTAATTTATTATTATTATTAATTTATTACAATTATTATTAAGGTATTTTCGGAGCATTTTATAAAAATTATTAGCATTCAGATAGGTTTTCTATGTCTTAGAAAACGCTATCAAGCAAATTATTACGAACGACAATATCATAGAAAATTATGTGATTACGGAATTTTACGGAGTTTTCGTCAGTTAGGGTATAACGAGAGACGTGACTCACTGGGATTTCAAGTACAAGCTGATTCCTGTCGAGAAGTATTACGCAAGGCTGGGTCGCAAGGTCTAGAAAAGGCGAATTGTTGGAACGGAAAACGACTTCTCCCTCTCGCGCGCCGAGTGTAATGAGGCAGAGTGGGGATCTAGCGGCGTGCTCAGCCAATCAGGGGAGACAACGTAAGCTGGAAGACGGTACCATGGTGGGGGAGCCAACGTGTGGATATATATCGTTCGACGCGCCGTGAAACGAGGACTATCTGTGTAGAACTTGCCGAGAACGGTTGCAAGTGCGTGTCGCTCCGATGTTCAGTGGAGTTGAAGACTAACTTTTGCAAAACTTAACCAGTGCGGTTGTACGAGTGTTTGGGTCCGAGGTACGGACCATAGAATTATCTAATCTACCAGAATCTCATCATACATCGACGAAGATGACGACCTCCAGGAGACTGTGGGAAGCTCACAGCATCATCAAATACGAGGGAAATGCTTCGGGCATTTCCAGTGGTAAGCGCTAATGACGCAGAAATACGCAATCTCTCATTTTTCTTTGTTTTATATTTCATAATTCAGTAACTTCATAGCTTGGAAATAAGAGTAAAATCAATTTATCAGACTCCGTTTTCACGTAATTTTCTATCGGTAATATTCAAATCACAACGCTCCAATTTAAATTTTATACTTATTATTATTATTCATTTTGCTATACTTGTTTTATATAATAAATTCATTTCTTTTACAATGCAATCTTTGCTTTCAGTAGGTAGCATTAGATATAGACCAATTCCTTCTCCTGATACAATTGTTTGTTGGGTTAATGATCAAATCATACCACGATCTGAGTGAATAGATTCTTGAAGGTGTTCTGCCAGAGCTAGACGTTGTTAAATACAAATTTAGATTTCAACATTGCGTTGAGGTCTTGGCGCCCATTAAAACAACATAGCTTAGGCAAAGGTCAACAGTTACAATTATCACCCAACAGTGTGGGCTAGCGAAACTGCCACAGCCTTCGTCTTCGTCTTCTTATTATTATTCGCCTTCGTCTTCTTCTCACACATTACAAATCAGCATCGTCATACCGAAATCTCTGAATGCTTTCAAAGTGAAAGTGATATATGTTCTGTATATAAATTATATATAAACTTTGAACTGACGATGGTTTTTGGGGTCTGTGAAACGCGAAGCTATGTCAAACTTTCCGGAAGCCGCAACGAGATACCCGTTTCAAAAGGTAACTTTCGAATGAAATCTGCCTAATAGGGATTTAAATGATCTCTTTTTAGTGATAGTTGGTTTGAAAGCATTCACCGTAGAGAAAGATATTTAGTTATTCTGTGACTGTCCTTCAAGAACTGCCATTATTCTCTGACAAACAGCTACGATAGTAATGCACTTTCCTGTTGTTGACAGAGCAATACCCATTTTACATATCCAACGTCACTTGTATTCATATGCACACGTTTATCTTTGTCATCTGTACTGTATATGCTCGACCTTGTCTGTCCAACTGCGAGCTTGTCATTGTAAATACTAAGTTACCCACCTGGCTGAGCCACGTTCCACGCTACATTATGTGGAGATCCGAGATTCAAATCTTTGTGCTAACAATATTTTGAGTGCGGCTTAATTGGCCTCCCTCACACTCATCCACCCATCTAATGTACGAAGAAAAGCAGTTCTGAAAAACGTACGGTTGAAATGTCGCAGAAATCCTCAACTGCCCATACACCAGGACTGTAATGCTAAGAAAAAGGCAAGATTGAAATCCAGAAATCCTCCATGGAAGCTGGAGGAGGAGCTATTTTCATCGCATTTCGCTGCTGACAAGACCTGGAGTGAAGAATGGGCTGCATCAAAACCTGACCATCTGGGTTTAATAACTGATACCTGCAGAGGATTTCAATTTACCGAGAAAGGTATGGACATCATTGAACAGGGTCACCACAAATCACGGACGATGCAATTTCTGGCTGCACAAGTGGAGAAAAAACTCAAAGCACATTCTGCGACTGTGCCAATGTACCTCAGCATGTTGCCTTCGAGTGTCAAAGGCGGAGATCTGGAGGAATTATCCATGACCTACACAGTGCCACCGATGATGCTGTCAACTGGCTGAATACCCTGGGCATTGTGCTGTAAATGCCAAAACTGTTACGGTATCTAAAATCTAGTCTGTAAATATTGTGTATATTTTAACATTTTTGTTATATGCTAGTTTTTTAATTCTTTGCCGGAATATATCCTCATTTTCCCCATACGAAATAAATAAATAAATAAATAAATCCCAAACATTTGATTGAATGGTTCCTCAGTTCAAATACTAGGCACCTTTCCCAATCCTACACAAAAATAATTACACATACAAATACTTGTGCAAACACATAGGTTCTCAGGCAAATTCCACCGACAGCCAATCATACGGGATGATAGCCAAAGTGTCCTTGGCTTCGAAATCAATGAACGATAGTAATAATAATAATAATAATAATAATAATAATAATAATAAATATAATAATAAGGCTTTCACAGAAGCAGATGATTCAACTCCACTACTCTTAAGTCAGCAAGAGACTCAATATCTGGTGCGTAGTGATTTGTATAGATTCAATGCCTGGTTGTCCAAGCCACTGCACGGAAGACATCCCAATGAAGGCATCCAAACTCACGTCGACAAGCTGCCGTCGAACGTTTGGCTGATTTCTGGACAGACGTTTCTTGAAACAGAAGACTTTATATTGGCTATTCAGGACCAGGTTGTCCCCACGAGGAACTACCTAAAGTTCATTATGAAGTATGCTTCTGTGCAAGATGACAATTGCAGATACGGTTGCCGAACATACTATACTATACTATGCTGTACTATAGATATGCCACAGAAAGTGTACTGGAGAATGACAACTTTACCGTGTACTGGGATCGTACTGTATTGACAGACCAGACAGCCGTGCACAACAGACCTGATCTGGTTCTTGTTGACAAATGCATGAGGCATGCCACCTTCATAGATGTGGTAATCCCAAACAGTGGCAACATGCTAACAAAACATGTTGAAAAGTTGTAAAACTATAGAGAGCTTTCAGAACGGAGCAGAAAGCAACGGCACAAGTTAGGACAGTTCCTATAATCATCTCCAGCACTGGCGTGTTTCCGAACAACTTAAAGGAATCTCTTACAGAGTTGAAGTTGACCCAGGCCTTTTTAAGATACTTTGGACGTGTTGCATAGTAAGATTGTTCTTGGGTAATCAAACATGAAGGAGTGAAGGAAAAGAGTAATGGTACTACAGAATGCAGTTACCAAGATAGTGAAGAATTTGCAAGAATTTGTTCCTTAAGATGTATAACTGAGATTGTAAATGTTTTCTTCCCAGCAAATATGCTGAGAATCTGTAAGCGCATGCGCAAAATCTATACTAATATAAAATGAGATTGTGTGTGTCTGTGTATTAGCCTACTCAATCACGCAAGAATCACTGGTCCGATTTACATAACATTTTACATGGATAGCATATAGGCTACTTTTGATTTCGATACTTTGCACTATTTTAATATGGCGACTATTTTAGTGACGTCACTACACCCTTCGGCTTCTAACTTTCATATTTCCACTTCAAATAAAAATAGAACGCTAGGAAATAGAAAACTTTCGATGGCATATACGAGGTTTAAAATTTAATTTTCTATCCGAAAGGTCCTTACCACTTTTCGTGTATCCCCAACGGTTAGCGAGTAAAACCTAAATTTATGCTATAAAACACGGTCAACGCAGGCGGTGTAGTTGGACAAAATGTTCCATCCTAACTCTCCCTCCGCGCAGCACCTCGCCTATCCCCTGTCTTAACTGTCACCTTCACATTTTAATTTATTTATGACCCGCAGCGAAGCACGTGTACTTTAGCTAGTAAACAATCATAATAATAATAATAATAATAATAATAATAATAATAATAATAATAATAATATGAATTCTAAGTTGGTATCTAGCAATCCTTCTGTGGTCTAGGGCAGCGTTTCCCAAACTGTGGTACGCGTACCACAGGTGGTGCGCTCGTACTGTTGCAGTGGTACGCGGTGATGTTACGAAAAATATAAAAGATATGGTGGCGCTACAGAACAGGAGAACATGTGTTTAAAAAATTGTAAGTAATGAAATTGGCCAAAATAACTGTAGTAGTGGTATCTGGAGATGATATAGTAATAGATGTTCAGTCGTCCGCTGCCGTAGACCCACCATACCGTCCTAATAGGAGCACGACTTATATAGCTGAAATTGCTGCTCTGACGGCCATCTTTGTGAATGTTTGTGAAAGAGTCCATAATGCCAACCCCACGCATTCGGTAGCAATGGTTTTGACTAGACCAATATTTTCGTCCAGACCAATGGAGGATTGATAGCTAATAGATAACACCCCTGGTTTTTGTCACGCACAGTGGGGGAAGTCGTGCATCAATAATCTTTATCCAGGCCAATGGCTTTGCCTTTTATTTCATTTTTCATGTTGGCAACGTGTCACGAGGGTATGACGTAATGTCCTGTGTGATTGTAAAATGGCCGACCTTGTTCAAATGAACACGACCAATAATGCTTTATTTATGTTAAAAGTAATTATTTCCGGTGCAGCAGTACTATATTTTCAGTAATATACCTTGTTGAAAGTTACCAAAAGGCTTGTTCTCCTGTTCTGTAGAATTAATACAAATATTAGCTACGTTACGAAAAATATAAAATATAAAATTTAAAAAATATAAACACATTGATATGTTGCCGGAGGACTAAGGCCAAAGATAAGGAGCAGTTTTATGAATTGAATTGTGATTCAGAACTAACGAAAACTTTTTCAAAAATGGATCTTGTGAACTTTTGGGTTGAGAGGAGTGCAGACCATGCAGACATAGCTGACAAAGCAGTTAAGATTTTTACTGCCTTTCACTACTTCGTACTTGTGTGAGACTGCGTTTTCTTCACTTGTTTATCTCAAGAATAAATACCGGAATAGGCTCCTCTCAGTGGAAAACGATCTTCATTTGAGACTCAGCAATCTTAAACCAGACATTCCTAAGTTGGCTTCTAATCTTCAAGCTCACCCTTCACATTGAAGTTGTTAGTTGAACTTTGGTTTTTATGTTTAATATTAAGAGTTCTTTTATTAGCATTATTTGTACAGTGTCATTTCTGAATGTTTGAATTGAATACTTAGCCTATTGTAATAAATAATAAATCAACTGGACACACTTTTTATTAGTTGAACTTTAACTCTTACGGCCTAACTCTAACAAACACAATTTACAGATGGGGGTTATAGTTACTATATCTCCCAACCATTAGGTGGTACGCGAGAGATTCTCATCTCTTAAAGTGGTACACACACAAGAAAGTTTGGGAAACACTGGTCTAGGGTACGTATTGAGCCTCCGGATCTAGAGAACCTGGATTCGATTCCCGGCTCAATCCAAAAGTTGGCAGAGGTGGCAATCGAGCTCACCTCAGTTTTGCCTCACGAAGCTGAGTGTAACCTGTTCCAGCGTTCAGACCAGAATTACATTTCTTGGTAGAGCCGGGATTCGAACTCGGACCTCCAGGGTGACAGTCCAGAATTTCAGCCGCTACACCACGCGGTGTTCGAAAAGAAGAGAAATGTTCGTAGATAGAGTAACAATTTGTTTTCCACGTCACAAAGGCCCTTCATTATGCTAGGCAACTGGACGGGTTATCCGACACGGACCGATTTGGAAACAAGATTTTCAATTATTGTTGTTGTTGTATTGTTTGAGTCTTCAGTCCTTTGACTGGTTTGATGCAGCTCTCCATACCTCCCTGTCCTCAGCTAATTGTTTCATTTCTACATAGCTACCACACCTTACATTCCAGGTAATCTGCTTAACATATTCTAACCTTGGTCTACCCCTACCGTTCTTGTCCTCGACTTTTCCTTCCGTAAACCAGTTTGCTATTACTGGATGTCTTGGCATGTGTCGTACCAACCTACCTGTTCTCTTCATTAGCAGTTGCCAGAAACACCTCTCCTCTCCCACTATGTATTGAAGATAGATACCGTATATGCTGTCTCGAAATTATTTTAGTTGAATTGTTTTATGCTGAACAATATTATTGCTATAGAATTGATACACTGGATCTTTAACAGTTTAGTCACCGTAGCGCAATGTCCAGTGCCAATTATGAAAATGTGCGGGTCAGTCAGCTAGCTAACGAGCGAGCGAGCCTGTCCCAAAATCAAGGGACAAGGTCAGGGTAAACATTCACGCAACATTAGATGAAAACTTCCGAGTAGAGTAATGTGTTGCCTTTGTAATAAGTGATTTAAGTTAGACTTTTATCTTCAAATGCATTAAAAGGAACTGAGGGAAAAAAAGTTGTTGGATCATTTTTAAATAATTATTATGAAAAAAGTAATCCATTCATTTTGTCAATCTATATGCTTCTTTACATTATAGGAATTATTAAGGGTCCTTGACCAGAAAGCTGCAACAAAAATATACCTAACATGTGGAATGCACATATTATAATAGAATGTTTTTCATTGGTATTGTTTTGGACCACCCTGTACTAAATCAGACAATACTACTTCATATTTGTTATTAGCAGCTGGCTTACAAAGGCTAACTCTTCCCCTAATGTTAAATGCATGAGCGATATGAAAGTAAAGGAGGTTAGATATCTAAGCTCCTTGATATTATAGCGCTTTCTAGTAGAAAATGGAGGTACTTTTGTGTCGGCGGAAAATCCCGAGATTAATTCTGCCACTATGAACACGGCCTACTGAATTCAAACGGGTTCTTTAAAATGCCAACAACGTATGACATGCGTGTCGTGATTTTTGTCGCCTTTCAAAAATCACCTACCATGGTCAGGAGCGAACCTGCAAGCTTGGGGTTGGTAGACCGACACGATAACCACTCACCCAACGTGGCAAGCAAAACTCAGCAATTTTTCTAGGTCTTGTGTGGGGTTTCGCCTAAGAACACTAAGCTGGCTCATCAGCGGGCTCTTGGTGTCCGTGCCTGGACCCCCACAAGAGTAGCGAACTGTGCGCTACCTCCCTTATTATGAAGGACACCTGCGCTTCTTTACTGCGAGAGATAAAAGCACAAGCAGCCTTTCACCTCCCTATAACGGCTTCCACAAAGATGGTAAGTTATATTGTCTTACACGGCCATACCTGTGGGGGTTCAGGCACGGACACCAAGAACTCGCTAATGAGCCAGCTTGGTAATCCTAGGCGAAACCCCACACAAGACATGGCATGGACCTATCAAAATTGCTGAGGTTTAATTCCTTGGCCGTGAAATGAAAAGAATAGTGTTGGCGAAGAAAGCCTTTCAAAATAAGAAGAATTTGCTGCTCAATGAGCACCTCAACTTGAAGATAAGGAAGTCATTTCTAAAGACCTTTGTTTGAAGTGTGTTGACCTATGGTTGTGAAACATGGACACTTGGGAGAAGAGGAGAAACAAAACTTGAGGCAGTTGAAATGTGGTTTTGGAGACGAATGGAAAGAAAGACAAATGAGCTTGTTCTGAACCAAATTCAGGAGAATCGATGCCTGTTGTAACACCATCAAGAGAAGGAAAGCAAAATTTATGGGACATATATTCAGATATGACACTCTCCTCCAGGTAATTTTTAAAGGAAACATTTTGGGGAAAAAGCCAAGGGGACGACCAAGACAATCGTATCTCAAGAACATTGTCAAGGAGATGGAATGTGACTCGTATGCCAATATGAAGAGAACTGCTGAAGACCGTATGAAATGGCTGCAACGACAAGGCTTTTAGCCTTTAGAAGCTGATGAGGATGATGGCCGCAAAAGCCAATATAGGCCTACCAAAATAAACCATTGTTACACCCCAGTGTCCTCAGTTGGCCGAGTGGATCTGGAGTAGCTTGTAGGATAAGAGTTGTCATCATCACTGGAGATCGATCTTCAAGTCTTTCATTGAGAAGTTCTCAACGTTTGTCCCAATGAGTTCTTGTTATTTGCGGAGCGTCATTGTACTTTTTTCACGAGCAGGGTCGCGGTGACCGGCGCTACTCATGTGTTACGTAGGAGGCTGAAAATATCGCCAAGACTTGGCTCTCACTTGCCGTAGGCGCAGTGTCAGTACAGTAAGTGCCCCAAGCAGACAAGTGCCTGTGTGGATATACAGTACCTCGACCACTGTGAGTATGCTATTACTAAAACCCAACTAGTTTGTTGTTAACTCATTTCAGGGACTTCCGTCTTCACCAGGAGGATGATAATTGTCGTTTTAAGGCGCCTAACATCTAGGTTATCCGACCCTAGGCCAATGATATGGGTGAAAGCGAAAAAAGAAAAAGAAAAGAAAAGAATGAAATGAACCTACTACTGTTGTTGTAAGTTGGTAGTTGGTTCCTTAATTTAGGGGCTGCGACAACGCGGTCATGTAACCCCGTGTACTTTGGGTGTGTGTAGAATCTGTCTGATAACCGGTGTTAATTGTGATGGCTGGATTAGTATGTGTTATCTGTTTTAATTCAAGTATGGACTGCAGACAATAATTTCAAGTAGTTCCTACTTTTGCTACCAAATGCTACCGTCCACGACATCTAGCTTGCGGACTTGGCTTCTAGATGGAATCGCAGTCAGGACTTGGCGGCGAACGTTGGAACTAATAGAGCGTTATCAATTCTAACCTACAAATTTTGGCTTCACACAAGTACAGTTAGTGGAAGGTTCTTTTCATGCCTTAAATCTATGACATGGGACCGCCGGCTTTACTTCACCTCCGAAGTAAGGCATACTGAGGGCTCTTTAACGCTCTTAAAAAAATCCGACGACTTCGGCCGGGTTTGAACCCGTGACCTTGGGCATGCTACCAACTACGCATCCGAAGCCGCCACTGTTGTTGTAGATTGATTTATGGGCTTTGCGACATCGTGGTCATGTAGCCGCGTAATCTTGTGTAGTTGTGTAATTTGTCGGATAACATGTGTTATTATGATGGCTGTATTAATGTATGTATTTATAATTCAGGTAAGAATTGGGGAGGAGACGACCGTGGCCTTACATTAGGAACCATCCCGGCACTTGCCTGAAGTAGAAGTGGGAAACCACGGAAAACCACTTCCAAGATGGTTGAGATGGGAATCGAACCCTATTATTCTCAGTTTCACTCCACGAGGCTGAGTGTACCTCGTTCCAGCCCTCCCACCAGAGCCGCTACACCAGGAAGTGGACAATATTTAGGAATGTGCCCCAACCCTAGAAGGTACTATCCCGGTATTTGCCTGGAGAGTGTGATGAAAAAGGCGGGGGACAACCACAATCAGGCATGTTCACTGTCAGAGGGGATTTGAACCTTTGATCTCTATACTCTCAACTATCCGTTGCTATGTCGCGGGGTAGTAAAAAAAAAAAGAAAAAGAAAGTTCCTCCGCTACTCTGAAGAACATCGTTGGTTGTTTCCTCAGTTTAGGGGCTGCGACGACGCGGTCATGTAGGCCCGTGTACTTTGGGTGTGTGTAGAATCTGTCTGATAACCGGTGTTAATTGTGATGACTGTATTAGTGTGTGATATTTGTTTTTTTTAATCAAGTAAGGACGGCAGACATTCAATTTTCAAGTAGTTCCTACTTTTGCTACCAAACGCCACCGTCAACAACAACTAGTTCTGAACTTGGCTACTAGATGCCACCACAGTCGGCTCCTGGTGACGAACGTTGGAACCTAAGAGCGTTAGTCAAATCTAACCTATAGCTTCACACAAGTGTAATTAGTGGAAGGTTCTTTTACATGCCATAAATCTATGACATAGGACCGCCGGCTTTGCTTTCCCTCCAAAGGAAGGCATACTGAGGAACATCGAAACAGGGATGTGTTTTTCAAATCTAGATGATGAATACCTGTAAACCTTTCTAACAATGTTATATTACAGACGAGCACGTGTTTACACCTCTCACAATTTGCATGAGGATAGGTCTGTAAACCAGTTTTTTATAACGTTCTTGACATACAAATTATCTATGTTTGTATTAATGTTGCGGGGACAGGTACAAACGAGGCATTCCCCACCAGAATGGCGACCTCGACATGTGAGTTTTTTCTTATGTAGGCGTTCGTCTCGATTGGTAATAGCGCTTGCCACGCTGGGTGAGTGGTTATCGTGTAGGTTTATCAACCCCAAGCTTGCAGGTTCGCTCCTGCAACACTGAGAAATGGATTCCAACACGATGATGAAATCTACAGCCTGCTTCCAGTCTCCGACCGGGTCAGGAATGGAATGAATGAAGTCCCCATCTAGCGGCGAGGATATGAACTGTGCCGGCTGCCGAGGCCTGACGCACTCCTCTGGGGCAATGATTAAATGAATGACAGATGAAATGAAATGATAGTGGAGAGTGTTGCTGGAATGAAATTTTGACAGGGAAAACCGGAGTACCCGGAGAGAAACCTGTCTGCCTCCGTTTTGTCCAGCACAGATCTCACATGGAGTGACCGGGATTTGAACCACGGACCCAGTGGTGAGAGGCCGGCATGCTGCCGCCTAAGCCAAGGAGGCTTTTTTGGATTCCAACACGATAATGTAATCAAAATGAAATGAAATGAATTTTCATAACAATGAAAAGTAGTAGTAATTGAATAAGAGAGGCACTACTTGTCTGAATCCCGTTGACAGTTAAGTATTGGAATGTTATAATCATCTCGAGCTCTTGCAGAATCTAGGTTGTGAAACCCTGATGCTGAGAATTTTGGAAAAGCACAGTCGCATAGGCTAACTTACACTTTCTTTCTTTCTTTCTTTCTTTCTTTCTTTCTTTCTTTGTACCGACAGCAGTGGCTACGCTGGCTAAAGCGCAGCAGTAGGTCATGGGGCCAAGCTCTCTGCTGACTCGGTAGACGCGTGGGTTCGATCCCCACCGTCGGCCGTCCTTGAAATGGTTTTCCGTGGTTTCCCCATTTTCAACACCAGGCAAATGCTGGGACGATACCTTCTGATAGGCCACGGCCGCTTCCTTCCACATCCTTGCCCAGTTTCATTCATCTTCATCATTCCATCTCTCATCCCGACGCGCAGGTCGCCCACGGGCGTCCAATTAGAAAGACCTGCACTCGGCCTCCGAGGAGGCTACACGAAAAAAAAAACTTTCTTTGTGAAAAGAACACTCAATGAGTGTCTGATTTATTCATCTCAAGTTTAGAATTAATTTTGTATCAGAAATTTCTTCGACGAGATCTTCGCAAGACATCGGGTTCTACAATTAACGACAATGGTTTGTTGAGATGCACGTTTGTTGATGGCGCGAGTACACTTATTGCTAGGCATTTTGTGAGTTCACGGCTCATGTGAGGAATCGCAATGGTTAAATATAGGAATGCCACGGTGGGTGAGTGGTTATCGTGTCAGTCCCAAGCTTGCAGGTTTTCTCCTGGCCGTGGTAAGTGATTGAAAGGCGTCAAAAATCACGACACGCATGTCATACGGTGTTGGCATGTTAAAGAACCCATTTGAATTCAGTAGGCCATGTTCATAATGGCAAAATAAACTCGGGATTTTCCGCCAACACAAAGTTCCTCCATTATCTACTAGAAAGCGCTATAGTGTCAAAATAAGCTTAGATATCTAACCTCCTTGACTTTCATTGCGCTCCAAGGAACAGGTGGCAGTGAGATGCGCGTGGCGCTATCTTCCCTCAGCCTATTCCAAAAATACTTCACTTGGTCGTTACCATTCTGTTAGTATCCAAGTGTTGAGTGTCATTGTGTTAAGCTGTTTTAAGTTAAACTTAGGTTGTAAACTTGAGTCATTTAGAGTAGGACTTCACTGTAGAAGAAGAAATGGAAAACAAGGGAAGAATAAGGGAAATAAAGGACAGGGAAAAGAAATTCCCTCAACCCTCACAGAATGAAGATTGAAGAACTTGGAAGGAAGGAGTGCCGTGAAAGCAGTACCGGATTAAGATTCATAGTGGCCCTAGGCATTTGTTAATATGAGGCCCCTTTTTCCCTTCCCCCCCCCCCCCCCCCTCATAAAAAAATCAATCATAACTTTGAAAGAGATTTATTTACAATGAATAATGAATACAATTTAGATCATAGAAAAACTTTCTTCTGCATTTTGTTTCGCAGAAAGTTTCAATAACATCATCGAAGTTGATTTTCCTTAAAATGTCTGATTCTATGCAGAAAAGACTTAACATGTCCAGTCGTTCTTGTCGCATGGTAGCTCATCGAGGTGCTTTAATTCGTTTCAGCTGTGAAAAAGAACGTTCTTTTGTGGGTTTTTTTTTCGGTACCTAATATATTTGACATTTTTCAAAAAAAATCCATTTTTGGTGGAATTTTTCATTTTTGGGGGGCCTTTTGAGCCGGGGGCCCCAGGCAATTGCCTATTGTGCCTTATGGTTAATCAAGCACTGCGTGAAAGGCAGATTGGAAAGGGAGAGGTGAGAGGGTCAGCCCCAAAGTCAATGGAAAAGGGGAAAACCCGTACCCAGCTCAGGAATCCCTGGGCTTCGCCAAATCCCAAACTCACCAGTCGTGAACCTTTGAGCACTATCCAGGATGCACCATTAAGTGGTGGGGCTACATACACCATGTCTCCTTTCGGGCAGTTTTCACCAACTCTCTACTAACGAATAGTTAGTTAATTCCTATTTAACGTAAATACGAGAGTTAATGCATGGTTATCGTCAATGCATTTCACGAGGCCATTAATTGGGTTCGTAATTATTTAAATTCGCTTTACGGCTCTTGCGCATGCGTACACTCGGTTTCATCTTGGAGAAACATGGCGGACAGATCAAGAAACGTGTATCACTGATTGTTGTATGCGATGCTTCCTTGAGATTTTCTGGAACATAATTATAAAGGCAGGGAAATACAGAAGACCTTATTCGTGGCAAAAGCATTAAATGATGTGAACAAAGTATTTAGGAGAACTAGCAGTTGTGTGTATACATTGTTTACTTAGGTAAGAAGGACACGCTCTTCCCTTGTCTTTGTAGCATAAGCGGTTGCGTTGCAGACTCTGAGTTCATTCAGATATGCTTTTTGTTTTGTTTTTTGTTATTTCCATATTCTTCTTTCTTGGGTACTAGCACTTAGTAACATGTATGATCTTTTATAATTTCATTATCATGAACATATTTTATATTCATATTAATGAACGTTCGTGTGTAACTCGGAAACAATGAAACAAACCGCCATTGCGAGATGCACGAGGTAGAGTTCAGTTCTTTCCCTTCACTTTAACTATGCTCTATTAGGGCCTTGAACAGAAGGCAGGCGATACCGTGAAGAGAAAAAGACGAGGTCTGTCCCCTGGAAGATCGAGGCTATCAGGAAAGATGACACAAGGGGCAATTCAGACTGGAAAATTAAAGACACCCTAGGCCTTGGATACCCTAATACCAGGGCCAGATGACCTCGTAGTTCCGCCCCTTGAAACCTCAATAACTAACTAACTAACTAACTAACCGCCGCCGGGATCGGAAGAGAGCCAGTTGGCGAAAGGAGGTCGATAGGATAGGTGACAGTAAGTGGAAGCAATCGCAAGTGAATGCTTACATTCATTGACCACGGCCATTGAGCGGAAGCTGCTGTATGAAACAACACAAGTCAAGCCGTGGGTGGCTCAATTGGAGGACCGGGTGCGTGGGTTGCGTCTCAAGTTGCCCCGTTCATTAAATACCGCAACTATTTGCAGGGAGAAAAAAAAACAACCCGGCGTAGGATGAGATAATGACGTCAGCTACGGGAGGTAAAATCACGAGCCGTGACATCACAGTCTACTTGCAACTCGCTTTGTCTTGGGCTAGAGTAGGATCCAGAGTGCAGCAGCTGTTCACGGATATTCCCAGTGCAGTAGCTAATATTAGCATGAATAATGAACAAAAACATGCAGATCCTTTTGCAAAATGCTCAATGTAACCTTACACCCAAATACCAGATGCTTCCGAGTCATCATAGCAGATTTAAAACGAGTGTCATATGTCCCGGAAACCATCTATGTGCAGGAGTCCCAGACATCCCGATTTACCCAGTACAGTCCCGGATATTTTAATTTTCTGGGTCATGTCCAGACAAACTCTTTTCGGGGTGGCAAATATCCCGATTCACTCCCCCCACCTCAAACTGTAAATCATATTTAGCACCATATTTCATCAGAATATAAGACAAGTAGTTCCGTGAAGAACTAAATAGCCTTTTCATATATCCTACTTATATAAATTGCCTCTACCAACATTAAAAATTTCAGTTTGTTTGCTGTAATAGACTCGTAGATATTGAGAAGTCTAAATATTTCGGAAGGTCGCCATGTTGGATTTTTATATACGTATGTAGGCCATAGAGTTATGTACTATTAGATGATTATTGCGTAGGTTCATTATTCAAACGTTGACTTCGATCGCATGGTTAGGACACAAGAAATAGAAACTTAAATTTAAAATTTCGCACAGCCGTCATCTTCAGGTTATGAAAACAATTGAACTAAATTAGATGTCACTGCATTACAATGTGTACTGTATAGGTATTTGCTGTACCAAGTTTCACAGCGTTCGGATGCTTAAATCGCGAGGAAAGGCTATTTAAATGTTTCTACTTCGCTTGGCCGCCATGTTCGTTTTGTACTTAACAGGTTCTTTTAAAGTCACATAGGTGAACGTCTAGTAGTGCCCTTTATCATCGTACAAAATTTCAGGATGATATCAGTAATAGTTTCGGAGATAAAGAATGCTGGTGAAATATTTCGCACAGCCACCATGTTGTATTGGTGAGACGTAATAAAATTTGAAAAGCACGGTAGTGGCCGGTCAAAATAGTACTATGCCCTTACTTAGTTTCATTGAAATCGCTCCAGCCGTTTAGATGTTTTAAAGGGGGGACACACACATACACACACTCTCTCACGCACACACACACGGACAAAAGGTGATCTCATAAGCCTTTTTTTGTTCATACAAATACAGTACAAGGGGCGAAATGACCAGGATGTCATCAAGCCCCTAAATGAATAATCAACAACAACTCTAAAATTGGACACAAGGAAAGAGTATTTCTGCTCTCTAATGGTTCAATTATCTCCATTTATAAGTATTATTTGAAATCCAGTCACCTTGTCTATTTGTTCTTTTGACTGGCTACGTGGCTCAGCAGTAACGTTCTCGCCTGCTAATCCCAAGATTGGAGGATCGAATCCTGGCGTAGTCACTCGGCATTCGAGGGTGCGCAAATGCGAGGGAGCCGTGTCAGTAGATTTACTGACACGTTAAATATCCCCTTATGGGTGAAATTCCGGCACCCCAGTGTCTCTGAAAGCCGCAGCAGTTGAAAGGGACGTAAAACCAATTACATTATTATTAACTACTGTATTTGGTATTTCCCGCAACGAAAATAAAAATGTATTGTTCATTTCCAAAATACACTTGAAATTCTATGCGGACATTTTCCACAGATTTTTCTTAGTATTCATAGAAAAAACAGGATCAACTTACATGAAGTGTGGATGCCCTCACCGGACCCTTCAGCATGTCCTAGCCACAGATCACACAATGCACTACTACGTTTGACGATGTTTCCAAGCACGCATCTATCCTTCAGCTGTTATTGCAACTTTTACTGCACCATCTAACTCTTAACAGTTGAATGATCAAGTTGAGTTCTCCTTCTTCGGCCCTGATGGAATATTCGAACACGAGCTTGGAATGTGTCACCCGTGAGAACCCACGTTGCCTGATTTCTTTTAGCAACAGTTCATGCTATTGTAACATATACTAAGCCACGTGTTACATGTCATAATCCCTCCCTATATTATTCTGCTAAGGTCCCATTCCAGTACCGAAAATAAGGTCCCATTAACACAAACCTACACATATGGGGTACCTACAGGTTCAGCATAACCCAATGCGTAAGCGAAACGCACTCACTTACTCTTTAAATGCCTCACAATTAATTAAATACCTTAAAACAGATAGAGTACCTGGTCTGATTATAATAATCAAGTACCGGTGCACGATTGTGGTGGTGTATTTCTTCGTGTTCTGCTTTTCTCTATCCTCTCATATCCTGAATCAGGCCATTTCTTACTATTTTCTTGATCCATCCCACAGAAATTCGACACTGTACTTACCAATTTATGTATGTAATGGATCGTAATTTGCTAGTTGCACGAAACCAGAGGTTCTTCCTTTCCAGGGCGAATGAATTGTTCATTTTCCCGTCATAATGAAGATTATGTCAAATGCACAAATAATTGAGAGCAGTATAAAGGATTTTTAGCAAACAGCAACCACAAATTCACTGTGATCTAAAATACAGCTGTAATCAAAAACCTACAAAAGCTAAAGACTCACTGAAAAACTTAGGCTCCTATATAATCGCTCACCAAGACCAGCTGAGTAACTCCAAGCGCTCTAAAAAAAATACCAACAAACGTGGAAGAGAGTTAATCATCTTCTTTTAGGTAAAATCTCCTATATAGCGGAAACAAAGCTAATAACAGACAAATACAAGAAATCTAGGAATGATCATAATTATCTGGCCAGATACTGTATATTTACAATGAAATAATGAACGAATGCAACACGGTAACCATGGTAACAGAATCTCACAGTCCCATCTATTTCTGTAAGACGCAACGCAATTCCAATTATTGCATTACTGTGAAAGTTTCCAGACGGTTATAAGGTTATCACTGAACCAAATTAAGCTGTAAAATTCATCAATACATACAATATAATGCGCTTAAGAGGGGCCAAGGGGCACTCTAGGATTTTTTCACGCAATTTTCACGTGTGAGTGTGGTACGAAAGGTCTTTCTCACACGACTATAAAGGGTCTCCAAAAACCACATTTAAAGGCCCTTAAATTAACAGTGTCTGTGATATTCCCAGAAAACTAACTTCGCTCTGATATACCTATGAAGGAATGACAAACCCCTAACCACTGCACCAGTAGCTGAATTGATAAAGTTTGATTATTCATACCAATGATAAATCAGTCATATCATTCATGATTGAAATTTTGCTAAGTGTACTCTTTACAACTAGAATATTCGCGGGCGAAGCCGCGACGGGTAATGCTAGTACTAATATTTTTTTTTGTCGTGTGACCTCCTGAGAGGCCAAGTGCAGGTCTTTCTAGTCGACGCCCGTGAGCGACCTGCGCGTCGGGATGAGAGATGGAATGGATGGAGATGAATGAATGAAACTGGGCAAGGATGTGGAAGGAAGCGTCCGTGACCTGTCAGAAGGTACCGTCCCAGCATTATCCTGGTGTTGAAATTGGGAAACCACGGAAAACCATTTCATGGACGGCCGACGGTGTGGCTCGAACCCACGCGTCTACCGAGTCAGCAGAGGGCTTGGCCTAATGCTGCGCTTTAGCTAGCGTAGCCACTACTGTCGGTACTACTAATAATAATAATAGTCTAATCATCATCATCATCTTGAGCAGTTTCCAACCGCTGGTCGGGTCTGCTTGGAACATAAGCCTCTCCATCGTTTCCTGTCCATCCACCATCTCTCGTCATTTACTGTGTCCCAGCACACTCCTCTTTCCTCCACACCAGGGGCGGCTCCAGGCCAACACAAGGGGTGGTGCCAAGTAAAAAAATACGAAAATATAGGTATTTACATAACATGATAGCAGAGCTGTCCACTTGCTCATTTCTCGCCAAGGGTTCGATTTCCGATGTATAAAATTGCATAGGTAAAACTTATAAATCCATTCAACATTGGGAATGGGCAGTATTAGGTGTGGTAAACCCTGTGCTGTTGACTGGTATAGATATGAAAATGAACTAGCTCTGTATCGCGATCGGCGTACGAAAACTCTCACAATAATGGTAGAACGATGTCTCTCGCAGTGAAAGTCTTAATCACACTTCAATATTTAAAACAAAATAAAATAACAGTTGGATAAAATCTTACTCACCCATTGCTGCAATGAATGATCTTAAGACGTCGTCACTGTCCACTTAAAATGAGCGGTAAACCAGGTCCATTCTGCGATCCTTTTTACTTGAAAATCGTTCCATGACTTTCTTGTTAAAATTGTCAATGTTATTGACAAAACGCTTCTCACAGGACAGCATGCCTAATGCTGTCAGTCTTTCTTCTTTCATGGAGTTCCTCAGGAACGTCTTGACTCTTTTCATCAGCGAAAAACAGCGTTCAGCTTCTGCAGTTGTCATCGGCATGGTAATTAACAGTTTCAACAGTTTAACAGTTTCTTGAAACGTGTCACTTAACTCGTCGTCCAGAATTAACATGAGAAATGGTACAGCACCAGAAACAGATCTCAGTTCTGGCCTGGAGAAGCAGACCTGTAGCTCACTTTTAAGTTTTTTCTCTTCTAGAAACGGGTATGCTTTGACCATTTCAGAGAGGTGTAGGTCAGGAAAATTTAGTTCAAATGAATCAAATTCGGCAACATCAAACAAGTTCGTTGCAACCAGATGTCCCGTAAACTGAAATCGAGATCGTATTTCCAATAAAATTGTATCGCATACTTCTACAGCTTCCCTTTTTTTGCTGTCAGAAAACACAGTGTCGGTACGTCTTCTCTTTAGTGGAACGGTTTCGCTATCATTTCGAATTTCAATCTCGACTTCTTCGATTAGTGTGTCAATTTGTTGGCGTATTGATTGCATACAGGCTTCAAAGTGTTGCAGACTTTGACGCACTTTCACTGGGTCAATCTTCTTCTTTTGTAGCTGGTTGAAAAGTATCTCAACGTGTGGCATTACCTTATGAAAAAACGTTAGCCAAAATACAAAGTTTACTTCATTCAGCAGTAGTTCGTAAGCACTGGCTTGAGCGAGGGTAGATTGCATTCTTATGTCATCACGGTTTCCTATCGACTGCATAACATCAATGAGATCTTTCCTGTGTTCAAACACCGTTCTCACTCCACGAGAATGAAAGTTCCATCGCGTTTGAGAAGCTCGAGGTAACCTTCTCTGGACAATTTCATCTAAAATTTGTGTGCGTTGCGAAGAGTTTGAAAAAAATGAGCATATACCTGATAGATTTGCAAAAAAAATGCGTACTTGACGATTGATTGACGCTGTCTTAGACATAATTAAATTCATTTGATGGGCGTAACAATGAATATAATTAGCGTATGGGTACTTGTCTCTTACTTGCTTCTGTACGCCATTTAAACCACCACTCATAACGGACGCGCCATCAAAGCTTTGAGCAATTAGCTTATTACAGTCATTTCCAATAATTAATTGTAGTTCGTGTAGTATGCAGTTTGAGATTGCATTTGAGTCATGTCCATCGGGGTTAATAAATTTCCAGAATCTCTCAACTGGCTTTCCCTTAACTATGTATCGTAGCACGATTACTAATTGAAACTGATTGGACACGTCAGTAGTTTCATCCGCAATGACCGCTATGTATTCAACAGTTTTGATTTCTTTAAGAACTTCTTCGTGATATACTTCTAACATGCATCCAAGTAACTCGTTCTGTATTGTTTTTGATGTGTATTTCGTAGCAGATGCGGTATATTGAGAACGACCGAGGTGTTCCTTGAGGTCATGATCTAGCTCGGCACTGAACTGAATTAACTCCTTAAAAATACCTTTGTTTTCAGACTCATCGCTTTCATTATGCCCCCTTAAGGCCAATTCCAAGGCGCCGCAAAATCGTATACAATTAATTATAAGATTTAAAACATAGCGGTTCTTATCAACTTGCTCATTGTGTTTTGCAATGGCTTCCCTATACTGCGAACTCAATTGGGTTTGAATGTTTACCTTGCCTAGCATGGACAAACTCATTACATTGTTCATGTGGTCTTTCGATTTCTCGTGAGCTTTCATCTTTTCCCATATGTGAACTATATCTGTAACACCACCCTTTGACCAGTTGAATTCGCCTTCGAAAAGTACGCATGGGAAGCAGAATAGCGCACCCTTTTCCTCACAGCCACACAGCCATTTATTTTTGTTATATAAATCTTTGTTGAACTTCCTGGACCTATGAACTTTGGCACTTTTTTGTACGTAATTGATAGTCAAGTCTGGGGTTGGTCTACCTAATTGTTTAACTTGAATTTTGTCATCATACGGCAATGAAGAAAATGGTCTATTCAACAAAGCACTAATCTTATTCATGTTTGACTATTAACAGATATATACACTAATCTTGATAGTCAGCATTTCACATCGGGACTTACCGATAATATATACAATAAGAAAATAAAAAGAAACATTTCCACTACTCAACCATGAACCATTCACTCACGATTTCACGAATAGCGCGCAATAGCCTACAACACAAACTCTCTAACACCTTGTAATAACTCACTAAAAATAACCACGAACCGTCAAGAACTGAAGACAGCCAACATACTGCATTTCGCGCGAAATCTTCCAGACCTGACAGGTGCAGGTGGTTCATCAACCATTCATTTTTAGCTACCGAGATTAATCCGTGAAGCCTGTACATGTAATCATGATCGTACTTTTTTCTCTTTTATTCCCTTAGTTATTCACTTTACCAGAGAAGGAATTATTAAATACATATTATATTCACTATTTATTAGGTCAAGTATAGATTTCGAATGTTGTATGCAGAGCCCTCTTTTAGAGAAGCCTAGAATTAATATTCTTTGTGTGAGAGCGATTAGTTGTCAGTTTGTGTCAACGAACCCACCCCCCACGCCAATAACCAATGAGTGTTAAATTACTTCCAGGCCATTGGTCTACACCCTCTTATGCTCCTCCCCTCGTGACAGACAGGTTTAGCAAAGGTGCAGTACCTCTTAATGCCCGGTAGATGGCATTGCAATTTACTTTCTGTGTTGCCACGAGCCAGTCTGCATTCGGCACGGAGTCCTGTTTATTTCCCCATAGCCAGTGACGGGAGAGGTTATGAAAAGGATCGTAAATTGAACTGCGCATGCGTCAACCGTGCCGCTTAGACCGTACCACGACATATCACAGGCGGGAAGATGGAATCAATGATCATACTCTACGGACGGAATATTTAAACTACTAAGTAATTTGAAACTAATTAAATACCAGTATTAAATTGTAGACGTTTGAAATTATTCTTTCAGGACTATGAATAATTAGTTTTCTCGTTGAGGGCAGTGCCATGGCACGGTGGCACTACGCCTAGAGCCGCCCCTGCTCCACACTCTTCTTAACTCCTTTTGTCCATCTGTCCCTTGGTCTTCCCCTTGGCCTCCTTCCCGTCATTTCCATTCCAAACATCTTCTTCGGTATCCTCTCCTCTTCCATCCTCCTCACATGTCCATACCATTGTAGCCTAGATCGCTCTATTCTATTTTGCAATGGTTCCTCTCTTACCATCTCCCTGACTCTCTCATTCCTTACTCTGTCCATTCTTGTCACTCCTACCCTACTCCTCTGGAACTTCATCTCCACTGCTCGTATTTTATTCTTGTCCCTTTCCTTCATCACCCATGTTTCTGAACCATATGTCAAAATTGGCACAAAGTAGGTCTTGTAGATGATTCCTTTACATTTTTGTGGTACATCTTTATTCCATATCATCCCCCTAACACTCTTGAAAAATCCATCTGCGCACCTTCCCCTCTCATTTATTTCCATCCCATTGCCTCCCTTTTCTTCAATTATGCTTCCCAAGTACTTGAAGCATTCTACTTTCTGCAACTGCTGTCCTCCAAGTGTTATGCCCATATCCAGTCTGTTCTTCTTCCTCGTTGTGATGACCACTTCACTCTTTTGTGCTGAGAACTTCATCCCATATGATAACACTACCTTCTCCCACTCATCTAATTGCTCTTGTACTTCTTCCTCATCCTCTCCCCATACCAGAAGGTCATCAGCAAACAACATTGCCTTCATTTTCCTTTCCCCAATGCTATTTACCACTTTTCGTATGATTTCATCCATCACCACTATAAATAACAGGGGTGAGAGGGCACTTCCCTGTTTCAGACCACTCTCCAGTTGAAACCATTCCGTTCTCTCTCTTCCCACCTTTACACAGCTTTTGCTTCCCTCGTACATTGCTTTCACTCTTGCCACTGTCTCCTTGTTCACTGCTTTTGCTCTCATTGCTTCCCATACCTTGTTTCTATTAATACTATCATATGCTTTCTCAATATCCAAGAAGGTCATCACCAGATCTTTCCCATATTCATAATGGTGTTCTTGTAGCTGTCTTACTGCAAAGATGAGGTCAACTGTTGACCTTCCTGGTCTGAATCCATACTGTTCTTCCCTCAGCCCATCTTCAACTTCTGTCCGAATTCTTCTCTCCAGTACCTTCTCAAATAATAAGGATAATAATAGAATGGAACGGATTCCACTAATCGGCGGAGGATCCATTGGGAATATTTTTGGGATTTATTGTTAATTTATTGATAATAAATAGTGCACTGTACATGTATTAAAACAAATAAACAAATGGAAGTAATGAAGGAAATTAGAGAAAATTTTAAAGTAGGAGTAAAGATGACATTGTCATCTTAGTTGATTCACAAAAGTATTTAAACAAGTCTTCACGGAACTACTTTTTTGCATATCACTTGGCATTTTAAGTAAATTTTCTATTGCCCTATCACAAATTACAATCTAACTACAGTATATGTAGTGGTTCGACAAGTGAGTAGGACATTGTTTACATATTTGGAGGGGCACAATAATACTAATAATAAGTGTTTGTATTATAATTTTACAAGATCGACTCCAGTTCAGAACATTAAACAAAAACCATCATTTCTCCGAGAAAATTACTACCAGGACCAAGAAATCATGGACTGAAGAACGGAGGAAGATACTCAGTGCTCAGATGAAGAGATTTTGGGACAAGAAAAAGAAGAAAACCATAATTAGCAAAATAGCCTCTATTACGCTCTACAGACGGGCATAACGACGTAAATAATCATTATTATTATTATTGTTATTATTATTATTATTATTATTATTATTATTATTATTATATTCGTTCAGCCCCCTAAGGAGCACGTGGAACCATTAAATAGCACTGGAATTCTTCATCTTTTTGAACTTCTTATTCCCCCAAATTTTCTTAATTCTTTCACTCTAGGGGCAGATGACCTCGTAGTTACGCCCCTTAAAACAACAATAACTAACTAACTATTCTTTCACTCTGGGCCTGCCGTCTTTCTTGCGTCCGTGAGTTTTGGAGTTTCAAGCTTTTCTCGGATGGATTCGTGGGTGAAAATTTGCGGGTGTTGAACTTATGTCTGTATGTAGGCCTTGTTGTAGTCATTGGATCAATGTCGACTTCAGTAAGGTCCATTTGTGTGTCTACTAGCCAGGGAATTTTGGTTTGTCGGTTGTAAATAATAATAATAATAATAATAATAATAATAATAATAATAATAATAATCGACTATAGAAAAGCATTCGACACGGTGCCCCACAGCTGGCTCATCCATACCCTTGAGATATACCGGGTAAACAAGACACTCAACTTCCTTGCTATCATTATGCAATTTTGGCGTACCAAAATCATCTTGAAATCTAACATCACTACCACTGAAACAGGGGTCATACCCATCAAACGTGGTATATTTCAAGGTGATGCCTTAAGTGCACTGTGGTTTTGTTTATGTCTCAACCCTTTATCAGAGATTCTAAAGATGAACAACTACGGATACCAAATAAAAGAAAATAAACAAAATCTTCTCAAAGTAAATCACCTCTTTTATATGGATGACATAAAATTGTATGCAGCAAATAGGAACCAACTGACATCACTCATCAATATAACAGATAACATTTCGAAGGACATTTGCATGGAGTTTGGGACTGGCAAATGCAAAATCAACAGCATCAACAAAGGACAGTGGTGTAGAACAGAGGGAATAAGCATAACAGCTGATGAGCGAATAGACAACATGGGGAAAGATGAAACATATAAATATCTAGGATTTGAGCAAGTAGTTGGAATCGACAGTAAATCTGAGAAGGAGAAACTCTACCAGAAATTTAATCATAGACTTCGACTTCTGCTGAAAACCAAGCTTAGTGCTCATAACCTAACAAAAGCTATCAATTCATATGCTATATCTGTGCTGATGTATTCGTTTGGTGTTTTAAAATGGTCTCAAACAGACCTAGAGAACATTAACCGCACAATAAGAACTATGCTTACGAAACACAGAATGTTGCATCCCAATGCTTGTATAGAGAGAGTAACAACACCCAGAAATGAAGGAGGCAGAGGTATTCTTGATGCTATAACTCTGCACAATCAACAAGTTATACATCTAAGGAATTACTTTCATTCTCGGAAAGATACCAGTGTTTTACATCGAGCGGTAGCACAAGCTGACTTCAACCACACTCCTTTGAATCTCCATGAAGGAAATTTCGTCATGAAAGACAAGAACACACTGAACAGAGAGAAGGTGCAGAGATGGGCTGGAAAAGAACTTCATGGCAGATTCTACAACCAGTGCAATGACAAGAATATTGACAAACAGCTTTCGAACACATGGTTGTCAAGGGGAGAGCTGTTTCCAGAAACTGAGGGATTTAACCAGGCGATACAAGACAAAGTTATCACCACAAAAAGTTATAGGAAACACATCCTGAAAGATCAGACTGTTATAGATGACGAATGTAGGAAGTGAAATACCGGTCCAGAAACCATAGAGCATATTACCAGCAGCTGCAGAATTCTAGCGCCAACATCTTACACTGAGAGGCATAACGATGTTGCCAAAGTCATTCATCAAGAACTCGCCCTAACCCGATCTCTCATACACGACAGGACGCCTTATTACAAATACTCTCCAGAAAGTGTGATGGAAAACGAAAGTTACAAGCTGTATTGGGATCGCACTATTCAAACAGACAAAACAACTCCTCATAATAGACCAGACATAACTTTAACTGATAAGAAGAACCATCACACGTACTTGATTGACATATCTGTTCCGAATGACCATAATATCCACCATAAATACAGAGAAAAGATTGAAAAATATACTCCTCTAGCTATGGAGGTTGCTAGAATCTGGAGACAAAAAAATGTGACGATTCTTCCTTTCGTCCTTTCTCCCACTGGCCTGACACCTAAATCCTTTTCAGTAAATCTAGCTACACTAAATCTTCCCATTTTCACCCATACTATTGCACAAAAGGCTGCAATTATGAAAACCTGCAGCATCGTTAGAGGGTTTTTGAATACACATTAGGATTTTTCTTTGGACCCTCTTGTGAAAACGAGACGTGGAAGATAAGAAGAGAAGACAAAATTAACTGTCAAACATCTATGCTATTCGAAAATGTATGCAATAGGCTTAAGTGTTACTTGACTCATTTTCTTGTACGTAATGTACCGATATGAGTCATGGTACCGACTGTAAGTTGAGTAAATAAAGAGATAATAATAATAATAATAATAATAATAATAACAATAATAATAACAATAATATTTTATTTGTAAGACGTATAATTTAATTTAATTTTATTTATTTATTAAATACTATTTATGTTACATTATTGTGATAATAATATTAATAATAATAATAATAATGTAATGGTCTTACGTCACTTTTAACTGTTGCGGCTTTTAGACATGCCGGGGTGCCGGAATGTTTGCCCTAGTGAAGGGGATTTTTAACTTGTCGCTTTTAAGCACCATTTGATGTCGCAATTTTGGTCACATCAGGTGAGAACGTCATCGCTACGCCACGCAGTCAGTCACGTGCTATTGACAATCAAGGCAACGTATCATATTAGTAGCATTTCCCTACTTATCATGTGCTCCTTTTAGTCCCAATCTTATTATATAATACGCTAAGGTGTATGTTTCACAAAACTCAAACTCCTAAACCAGAGGGAGTTAGAAGGTGTGGTTTGTACCAAAATCTTCCAAATCGTCTCAATAGTAAAGGAAAAATCTTGCATTTCTTGAAAACTCAACGGATAAATATTTATTTGTTTATAAAGTGCTTTTAAACAAATAAACAAGACGATAGCCCCTGGCAGAACTGTGTCGCGTATGGCCCGCATAGCACTAGTGCCGGGCGGGTAGTCTGTGCACATGGGGCGCACACAACTTATTATGCGAGAGTTCTCGCTCGGGTCCTCTAGTTAATTAATTATTTAATTAATTCGGAATTGTTGGCCCGTGCCAGTAAATCTACTGACACTGCTCCTTCGCATTTTCGCACCCTCAAATGTCAACTTATTGCGCCAGGATTGGATCCTGAAAACTTGGGCACAGCAAGTGAGAACGTGACCGTTGCACCACGCTGCAGCCTTGGACTGGAGGATTCTGCACACTAAGTACCCACATTTTGCCAAGCCGAGTAACTAATTGAGCAGCTACTCCAAGCATGCTTTGATCTCACTTCGTGTCTCTGCTCATCAGACTAGTATTTTGCAGTATTATTTAAAGAACTGTATTGTTCCACAAGACGTGTGAGAGGCTAAAAATACACCGGTGTTGAACTCCACCCAGAGTGTTGGTGTTTTATGTGATCTGTACAGTCTGTCTCCAAACTGAATGCCCTTCCAGTAAACTTACTCGTTGTCACCATCCTAAACAACAAACTATTAAGTAGTATGGGCATGCTTCTCTATCTGAGCCAATCTTCTCATCACTTCTGGCTTCTTCAGATTAATGGCTGCGACTTGAATGGGAGGTCTTGTATGAGTATTTAACTCTTGAGACAGACCATACTACAGGTCGTTGACCTTGTTACTGCTGTCAAGAGCTGTCTTAACAAACGCAATAACAACAAATCCTTGTAACCTGCTGCGAATGACATTACTCAGCAACCTTCGCTCCTAAACTGTTGGAGGTCTGACATAGGTACCACCTCATCGCTAGAGCCCTGCGCATCCGCCGCACGACTGTTATCTGCATCCGCCCATTGGTTTTCCGAATCTACTGGCATTATAATAACATGCTTAATTAGATATACAGTAGCGAAGCCTCCGTGGCTTAGGCGGCAGCACGCCGGCCTCTCACCGCTGGGTCCGTGGTTCAAATCCCGGTCACTCCATGTGAGATCTGTGCTGGACAAAACGGAGGCAGACAGGTTTTTCTCCGGGTACTCCGGTCAAAATTTCATTCCAGCAACACTCTCCACTATCATTTCATTTCATCTGTCATTCATTTAATCATTGCCCCAGAGGAGTGCGTCAGGCCTCGGCAGCCGGCACAGTTCATATTCTCGCCGCTAGATTGGGGCTTCATTCATTCCATTCCTGACCCGGTCGGAGACTGGAGGCAGGCTGTGGATTTTTAGCCTACTTTCGATTTTTGCAAAAAATGAAAGTAGACTTATGAGATCAACACAGGGCGAAAAAAGTGTGTCTGTCTGTGTGTGTGTATGTGTGTGTGTGAGTCTGTGTGTGTGTGTGTGTGAGTCTGTGTGTGTGTGTGTGTGTGTGTGTGTGTGTGTGTGTGTACTCTGAATGTCTGTCCCCCCCTATCAATTCGAACACGGTGAATGCGAATTGAACGAAATTTGGTACAAAGGTAGCACTAGCAAAGGACACCTCAGTGTCATGTTTTATATCGCCGCCATCTTTACTAAAACTGAATGGCGGCCACTCAAACGTTAAAAACGTAAAATCAAATAAAGACTAACCAAATCATCCGATCTCTACCAAATTTGGTAACAACATACCTTCGTATAGGATGCGTCTTGTGACCAAACTACATGGTCGTCCGCCATACCATTTCAGGATGGCGGCCGTGCGAATTATGCAAACTTTATAATCCATATCATGGGACCCACCAGTTCCGATTATCGAGCCGAGAATCGTTTTAACTGTTCTAAAGGAAGAGGCACGTTCGAAATTAAAAGTTTATTTTGTAATACTATAGTGCAGACGTGATTTTAAAAAGCTGAGCCGATTCAGTAATAAGACAAGATGGCAGCGGATATCTTGTGCCTGACTTATATTTCACTAATTTGAGTATTGCATGCAATATAGCGTACTGATACAAAATAAATAAACTTTGTATGAAATGCTTTATATATAAATAATATACTCCAGTGATGAAATCGTTTAGTATAAATCATTATTTGCTAACAAGTTCTATGTAAGTAATTTTATATAGAACGATATTCGTTGACACAATTAGCTCAGTGGTAGAGCGTTAGCCTATCGCTCAAATGCCTATGGTTCAAACCCGATCAGAGCTAGGATTTTTGCTTGAAATGTTATATGTTTATTGTTTTGTAATGACTCAGATGTTTTAAAATTAAGCGTTATATTGTGCATATTATGGTGTAAAATATATATTTAATTAAAACATAATTCGCCAGCAGATTTACTCGATACATCTAGCTGCCAAAAAGGTAACTGCACGCCGACGTACTTATTAACTTCCAGATTTTATTGAGAAGTTTCTTCTTCTGGCCGCTAGAATGCACTCGCTCTGTTAGGATTATATTGTTCGATATTTCACCACTAGATGTCACGACTAGTCTACGTGGGGCTCCATTGATTACTATACCATTGGCATTCTATGCGCATCGAATTTGAAGAATGACAAGATGATACTACGATACATTTTTACTTTTTATTTTAAAGGGTTTGTAACAGCCTATTTTGCGTTACTTGAAAATGTTATTTGAAGTAAAGAACAAAACGATTTCACATTGTAACTGAATTCAAGCCGTTGGTGTTAGTTCAAGTTATTAATTACTACTTTTATTTCAGGCAAATAGCAATCGAAAATATCCACATAGTTTGTATACACACGTCTCTGTAGGGTCATGGAAAGATTTGTTAATTCAATTAGGGTTGTGAAAGCCATGCACAACCAGACGTGTAAAGACATGCCTCAACTCAAAGTTGGATGTTGCCCACGGCAGGTCGTATATGTAATAATAATAATAATAATAATAATAATAATAATAATAATAATAATAATAATAACAATGTTATTGGTTTTACATCCCTTTTAACTACTGCTGCTTTTAGAGACACCGGGGTGCCGGAATTTTGGCCCGAAGGGGATCTTTAACGTGCCAGTAAATGTACTGACACGGCTCCCTCGCATTTGTGCACCCTCAAATGCCAGCTGACTGCACCAGGATACGAACCTGCAACCTAGGGCCCAGCAAGCGAGAACGTTACCATTGAGCCACGCAGCCAGTCCGGTCGATTATGTCTCCAGATCCATAACATTCTTGATATACTTCTTATCGTTCTTTCTTCAATGATGGTAGCAGTTTTATCTAGGTTGTGGCGTTTGGTAGAGGTAAATCGTTTCTAAGATCTTCAACAAAGAATAGTTCTATTATACTCTTTGATAATAACAACGAGTTATAACTATACTCATACATTTAGGAGAAAGTAGGCTATATGTTCTTTACTGAACATCTTGTTTTTTTCCAGATATACCGTAGCATAAAGTATTAAAGCAACACTTTGACATTTGAAAAGTCGTTCCCCTAGGCTTTGTATGGCATGTGCTATGTTTTAAATGCATGTTATACAGCCATAATTGCAACCCTTTTCAGTTCGGAGTGTTAATTATGCTTAATTACATAATTTGAATTAGATTAGCTTAAATCATCATCTTATATTGTGAGGTTTGAAGCCATTTTTCAGTGTTGCCTAAGTAAACAAAAGAGCTGGGTTATGCCCTAAACCTGAAATAAATTACATGAGATTAATAAATACACTAGGATGACCAGTACAATTATTTAGTTGCTGTATTGGTAATGCAACTGTCGGTGTATGCTGCATTTAGCATATTGTTCACCTGTATTCTCAAGCATAGATGTTATAGCCTAAGTGTAATGGATCTGACGATCGAAACTGGTCATCCTAGTGTATAATCTCATGTAATTTATTTCAGGATCAGGGCATAACCCAGCTCTTTTTGGGTACATTCGTGTTGACCGACTGAAAAGCACCAAACTTTTGTCATCACCTTATATTTGTTATGAAAAGTATGTCATAAACATCCGGGTCCTAGTAATGATATTCAACAAGTTCAGAGTGAATTCTAAAAACTATCCGCAAATTTACTCCAAACATTATCCGCAGCTTATCTGCTATTCGCACAGCCATGCAAACTATATCCGCATGGCGAAAAGTTGTGCGGATATCCGCATCTGCGCAGGGCATTACTCATCGCAAGATCATACAACCAGTGTTACCATCTTTAGGTAGGTCCACCTCCTGGTGTAGCGGCTAGCGTTCTTGGCTGTCGCCTCAGAGGTACGGGTTCGATTCCCGGCTCTACCAAGTAATTTAATTCTGTCCCGAGGGCTGTAACGGGATACGTTCAGCCTCGTGAGGCGAAACTGAGATGAGGTGGGTTTGTTTTCCAGCTGATCCATCCTGGAAGAGGTTGTCCGTGGTTTCCCACTTCTACTCCAGGTTCCTAACTTAAGACCACGGCCGCCTCATTCCCAACCCTCACCTGAATTACAAATACACACACTCTACTAAATACCCCACAATAACACAGGTTATCAGACACACCCAAATACACGAGGTTAAATGACCAGGATGTGAAAGATCATTTGGCTATGAGCATTAGGGAAAAGTGGCCTACGACATGTGTGAAGAGTTTATGGATCATTTGACGACAAAACGACAATTATTACAGTTGTTGTTGTTGTTGTTGCTTATTTTAGGGACTGCGACATCGTGGTCATGTAACACCGCATACTTAGAGTGTGTGTGGAATTTGTGTGACAATCCATGTTAATGTCATGGTTGTACAGAGAGTTTAGTTTGTATGTAAGGGAGACCCTCGCTTGCCCGCTCGCACGTGGCGCGAGCCTGTCTCTAGCCACGCACTTTGCCGTTATGCGGCGCCTGCGCGCCACTGAGACATTGAGTATAGGAATTTGTACTTACCTAGTTCACAGCTGGTGCTGAAAATGTTCGCCATTCACTGCTACACATCGCTGGCACCTTTTTATGAAACTGGCATTTACTCTCTGCAGTTCCTCAGCACCGATTGCCTTTATTTCAGCTGTAATATAGTCTTTAAGCTCATTTACAGTGTGAGGGTTTCTCGCGTACACTCTATTTTTAAGCGTCCCCCGCAAATAAAATTCACATGGTGATAAGTCTGGGCTTCGCGGGGGCCACACGTTCCGACTTATAATCCTCGTACCGAAAATGCGACGCAATTCTGTCGTGGATGCTTCGGCAGTGTGAGCAGTGGCAGAATCTTGTTGAAAGTAATTTGACAATCGCTCTCCGTAAGTCAGTTCGTCAAAAAATTGGTCAAGGGTCACATTGAAGTACAAATTTAAGTACAAATTCCTATAGTCAATGACTCAGTGCTGCGCAGGCGCCGCATAACGGCAAAGTGCCTGGCGGGAGACAGGTGCGCAACTCGGACGAGCGGGCAAGCGAGGGTCTCCGTTACATACAAACTAAATTCTCTGTACTATTAGTAAATTGGGGAAAGAATTGAGAAGGAGGCGACTGTGGACTAAATTTAGGAACCATCCCAGCGTTTTCCTGGAGTAGAAGTGTGGGGAAACTATGGAAAATCACCTCCAGGATGGATGAGGTGGGAATCGAACCCGTTTCTCCGGGGCGTAGCCTCTACACCACAAGGTGATCCGATAGTTACAAATTACAGTAGGCCTATTAGTTTTATTACAAACATGATCTTCATTGCTTCTTTAAATATTAGTTCGTGGAAGAAAAAATATTAGTTGTAGTTGTTGTTGATTCTTTAGGGGCTTTGCGACATTATGGTCATGCAGCCCCGTGTACTTGGGTGTGTGTAGAAGTTACTAATTACCTGTAGTGTATGTACTAATGTGTGTCTACAAGTGCAAATATTGATACTGAAATTCGGCATCGACTCAAATGCGCTAGCACGGCTTTCGGTCGTCTACGAGAAAGGGTGATCGATAATCATAATACCTAGGAATTACCTTTCAAAACAAAGGATTTGTATACACTATGCACATCAAAGAGCGAACAGCAGCAGCAACGAAGGCAATTAACGCCATAAGAAATTTAAGACGATTATCATTGACCACAGCGTTGACTCTCTTCCGCTTAAAATTTTTGCCCATACTGACGTATGGTTTAGAGATTATATGGGATCACCTTGGCAAAACGAATCTGAAAGACCTAGAGAACGTCAAAGGAAATTTTCTTAAAAAAGTATTATACTTGTCGAAATATACTCCAAATCGACTGGTCTATATTCTGACAGGTGAACCTTTTCTAATTGAAAAACTTCGACTCGACATGCTTTTACCCTGTACATCAGCATACTCAGATTTACTAAAAGAGCTGGAAGGCAAAAGAAAGGACATATGGGAAGATTTTTATGCCACAGATGCCATGATAAACAAGGAATGGATGAGAGCAGAATATGACCTTCGCCATCTAGTGACAAGAAGACTAGCAGTTCATGGCTTCCACCATCGTGTGTGCAAGACAGAGAAGTTCCATAAGGCTGACACAGATTGCCTACGCAGATTATGTGGAAAGCAGTGTGAAAGGTACCATGTGCTGGTGTGTACCGAGAGAAGGACATCCCTAAATTCTTTCTGCAAAGACTAAATTTTATTTACGTATGAGAGTGTGAAATGTGTATATATGTATACTGCATTATGGCTATTTGGCTGCATTGAATATTATTATAATCATAATATCAGTACTCGGACTGTAAGTATACCATTCTATCGTAATACTAAGCCTTACTTACGGCTGTGATACTTGGACCACCTACAGGAGACACCTAATCTGCTTGGAGAAATATCATCAACGTTGTTTGAGAAGAATCTTGAGAATAACATGACAAGACCGGCGTACCAACATCAGCATCCTCAAAGAAGCCAATGCTACAAGTATCGAGGCCACAATAATCAAACATCAAATTCGGTGGACTGTTCACGTTGTTCGTATGCCCGATTCTCGTCTCCCTTAGCAAAGCTTGTATGCTCAACTTACGAATGGACACCGTACGGAGCGAGGACAGCGCAAAGGTACAAAGATACCCTGAAAACTAACATGCACAAATGTATGATCAACACCGACAACTGGGAGACCACAGCTTCTAACAGACAACCATGGCGTCGGCGTGTTCACAGAGGTCCAGAACACTTCGAACACGAACGTCGAAGACATGCAGTGGATATGCGACAGGCAAGGAAAGGCCGCTCAAGGGAACAATCCTCAGCGAGTTGTGGGTGAAATCTGTGTTTGTGAACATTGTGGAAGAATTTTCGGCTCCAGAATTGGTTTACAGAGTCATCAGTGGACACACAGACATTAAGGTCTTATAGTCCCAAAGAAGACATCCTAATCGTTAGCGAGTGATAGCCTATCATCATCAGCAGCAGCAGCGGCTTCGGTGGCGTAGTTGGTAGCATGCTGAACTGCTGTGCCCAAGATAGCGGGTTCAAATCCGGCCGAAGTCGTCGTTTTTTTAAGAGCGTTAAAAATCCTTCAGTATGCTTTCCTTCTGAGGGGAAGTAAAGCCGGCGGTACCATGTCATAGATTTATGGCATGTAAAAGATCCTTCCACAGACTAAACTTGTGTGAAGCTAAATTTCTAGGTTAGATTTCGTTTGAACGCTATATCAAAGTTCCAACGTTCACCGCTAGTTATCAGTGACATCTGGTAGCGAACGTTGGAACTACTTGAAATTGAACGGAACTTGTATCTCACCCTATGGGTGTCCGCTTGAAGCAGCTACAGCCTCTGGCGAGACGAACATGTCCTCGGACACTCCCGGCACTAGAAGCCATACGATAAATAAATCATCATCAGTGTGTGTACATGTAATCGAGGTAGGAATTGGGTAGGAAACGCCCGTGGCCTTACGTTAGGTACCATACGGCATTTGCCTGGAGTAGAAGTGGGAAACCACAGAAAACTACTTCCAGATGGCTGAAGTAGGGATCGAACCCACCTCTTCTCAGTTTTGACTCACGGGGCATGAAACAGCAACAACAATATTCAAAACATTGCCATTAAGCTTCCTAGACG
The DNA here is from genome assembly GCA_946902985.2 of Meconema thalassinum. NCBI lineage: Eukaryota > Metazoa > Arthropoda > Insecta > Orthoptera > Tettigoniidae > Meconema > Meconema thalassinum. The sequence goes on from OX336396.1 coordinate 133,017,401, forward strand.
TACTGACTGAAGACGTTTAAAATGACGGATTTAGTTAACGGGTCACAGGGAGGGATACAGAAGTTGTGTCAAGTTTACAATGCAGCCCACGAGTGTGGCGATTAGTGGGTCGCCAAGTTGGACGGCAGCCCACGGCAGCGCGTTCTTCTTCAGTTCTACCACCTGGCGGCACAAGAAAGGGCATGCGAAAATTTGAGGGAAGACCCTGTCTCATGCTTGACAGTGGCCAAAGGAATCACCTTAGAGCGTTGCTATACAAGGCAAGTAGAAACAGAGTGTCTAATTTAAACTTTGGTTTTAAATTCTTCATTGTTAGGGGTGGCGAATTTTAGCATTTTGATTTGAACATTTAGTATTTTGTAGCATTTATGCATTTGCAATTTAGCATTTTGTAGCATTTTGGGGGAAAAAAAGCATACAATTTGTGTTAAATCTGGCAAATGAGTAGCCTAACGTCTTTTGAAATGGCAGTAATGTGTAATAAAAATCATAGGCTACGTGTAAAAGTTTAATGGCGAGATAAGAATGCATTTTAATTGTGTGTTTATTTTAAATTAATTATGTTGAAGTAACACAGATAAATTTGATACAGGCTAAAGTATTACACAGAAAACAAGTAGTTCCGTGAAGAACTATACAGCCTATTTTCATATATCCTACTTATGTTAATTGCCTCTAGCAACATACACAATTTCAGTTTGATTGCTGTAATAGATTCGTAGATATTGAGAACCGACTAAAAATTTCGGATGGTCGCCATGTTGGATTTTATATATGTAGGTCCTAGAGTTATGTACTGTTACATGCAGATTATTGTGTACGTGTAGTATTCAAACTACAATCGCATAATTAGGACACAAGAAGTAACAAGGAGATTTTAAAATTTCGCACAGCTGCCATCTTGTGGTTATGGAAACAATTGAAATACATTAGATGCCAGTGGATTACCATTCGTATAAGAATTTACTGTTCCAAGTTTCACTACACTCGGATGGTTAAATTGCGAGAAACGTCCATGTGAATTTTTATATTTCGCGTCGCCTCCATGTTGGATTTGTGAACACCAAGTTATTTAAAGTCCTATAGGTGAACTTAAGTTCATAGCCCCTATGAACATTAAGAAATTCAGTTTGATTGCTATAATAGATTCGTAGATATTCAGAGCCGACTAAATATTTTGGATGGTCGCCATGTTGAATTGTTAAATGTATAGGCCATAGAGTCATGTACCATTAAAGGAAAGTTATTGCGTAGGTTCAATATTCAAACTTTCAATTCGATCGCATGACTACATCACAAGAAATAAAAACTTAATTTTAAAATTCGCACATCCGCCATCTTGAGGTTATGTAAACAATTGAACTAAATTAGACACCAGTGCATCACAATGTGTATAAATATTTCCTGTACCAGATTTCAGTGCGTTTGGAACATTAAATCGCGAGAAAGGTCTATTTAAAATTTTCAACTTCGCTTGGCTGCCATGTTCGTTTTGTAGTTAACCGGTTTCTGAAAGTCTTATAGATGGACTTCCGTAGTGCCCTTTATCTCCGTAAAAGATTTCAGGGAGATACCGCTAATAGTTTCACAGATATGGAATGCCGGTGAAATATTTCGCACATCCGCCATCTTGTGGTTATGTAAACAATTGAACGAAGTTAGATGTCAGTGCATTACAATGTATATAAACATATACTGTACCAAGTTTCATTGCGTTTGGTTGGTTAAATCGCGAGAAACGTCTATTTAAAAGTCGCAACTTCGCTTGGCCGCCATGTTCGTTTTGTTGTTACCAGATTTTCAAAGGTCACATAAGTGAACTTATAGTTGTTCCCTTTATCACCATACAAAATGTCAGGGTAATATCGGTAATAGTTTCGGAGATATTGAATGCTGGTGAAATATTTCGCACAGCTGCCATGTTGGATTGGTGAGTCGTAACAAAATTTGAAGGGCACGGTCGGGGTCGCAGGGAATAGTGCTATGAACTTACCGAGTTTCATTGAAATCGCTCCAGCCGTTTAGATTTTATTAGGGGGGGGGCACACACACGAATCACACACACACACACGCACACACACACGGACAAAAGGTGATCTCATAAGCCTATTTTTTCAAAATTGAAAATAGGCTAAAAATAGGAATTTATACTGATCCAAAACCAGAATAATACAAAGTAAACATACAAAATCAAGTCAAGTCTTGTTTCAATATCCACCACAGTGGGCAAGAGCATGAAAGTCAAGAAATCTTTAGAGCTGTTTTGTAGATATTTTGGTTAATTTGTTGCTCTTCAGTCGGTCAACATGATTGTGCCCAATGAATGGGCGGGGTACAAGATATAAATATGTAACGACACTCCTGAAAGAAAAAATACATGTATTAATTAGATTATCACAAATAATTGGTTACGGAAAGACTGTATCTTCGATACAAGATGATCAGTGACCATGCTCGAGTTATAGAGTAGTTCGATCATGGTCACATGTCCGCGGCGACGAGACAAGGGGCCACATTTTTCAAAGCACGTGCTGACTGTGAATGTTAAAGCACTGTCCACCTCCAAGAGTTACATTCTGGCAACAGGGCTCTTACCAAAGCTTTTAAAAAGAACATTTCAAACAGTTTTGTTCCTGAATATTACAGACACTTTGAAAAGGAAACAGCATCATAAACATTCAGCGCGCTTGGAATTCCTGGAGTTGGCAAGCCTCGCACTCGGTGACTACTAGTGAGGAACCAGAAGGGGGCGTTCAATATCATACGATCACTGACGATGAGGATTATTAATTGCTTATTTGTAACGACACAGCACGTTTTATTGAAACTTTCTAATTAAGTTACATGCACTGCTCGGGTCCAAGCTCCGTGAAGCTGAGAGGCTGTGGATCGCGGACAATGATGATATGATGACAGATTTGCTGGGTTCTCGGTCCGTGCGTAAACACAGAACCAAGTACATTGGTCGGTGACTCACTCACTCATTCGCAACACACAGTGGTTTGAGCTACGGCCCTATGTTAGCAGTTTTGGAATAGACAGGAATATCAGATAACACAGTGGGCTGTTGACAGGCCCTTCTCATCTCGCCTGCCACTTCACCATACCTCGCAAGTTCACAGAGCATCGACCCGAGCATGTGGTTCATTGGAGTAACCACGACATCGTGGCCATGTAGCCCAGTGCACTTGGGTGTAGGTGTGAAATGCATTTTTCAACCTGTACAATTGTGATGACTGACTGGTGTGTGTATTTTTAATTACGGCTGGGATTCGGGCAGGAGTCAGTCATGACCTTAATTTAGATACCAACCCGGCATTTTCATGGAGTAGAAGTGGTAAACCCACGGAAAACCACTTCTATGATGGCTGAGGTAGGAACTGAACCCACTTTTTTTTTTTCAGTTCTGCCTCACGAGAGTGAGTGAACCCCAGTGCAGTCCTCAGACAAGACAAACTCTTGACGCACTTATTCTGTATTTTGTGTATGTGTATGTCGACCCCTTATAATTCCCCTTTTCAACTGGGTCGGGGACGAGACGCGATGAAGTCTATGTGACGGGTAGTTTTTACGACTGGATGCCAACCTCGTGTGAGAGATGAAATTAATAAAGCTGGACAAGGAAATGGAAGGAAGCGGCCGTGGCTTATTAGAAGGTAACATCGCAGCATTTACCTGGAGTTGAAAGTGGAGAAACTACAAAAAAAAACATTAAAAGGACGGCCGACGGTGGGATTTAATACACGTCAACCGAGTGTGCAGATAGCTTGGCCGTAAGGCCTAACGCTGCGCGTTAGCGAGAGTAGCTACCACTGTCAGTGTATTTTGTGAGTATATAATTAATTCACTACTTTTTTGGCGGCAAAGTCACGGCCATCTCAATTCAAATACAAAACTATGTTTCTAATGGTCTGCGTAGCCAATGATGAGTCTGGATACTACTTAGTTGACATTGTTGTCTATCCTGGTAATGTTACGCTCGTCTACGTTAGCTTTTGTGCCGTGTGGTTTTCTTTTCTTCTAAATTTGTTTTGCTTTAATTCCTTTAAAATCACTTATCCTCCCAGATAGACTTCACCCAAGTATTCTGCGGGGGATCATTCCTCAACCATCGCCACGACGGTGTCTGGTGGCTGAACACACTTTGTCAGCAGATACAACTGGGGATGGTGACAGGCCGATCGCCCAGGTGACCGCTCCCTTGGGACTAATATTAAGGAAGGATCAGGGAAGGGATTTTGAAAGGTAGTCGGTCGTGGATCTTGTTGAAATAAACCGTCCGGGCATTTATTTGCCTAATGGTGGAAATGGGAAACCACGAAAAACATTTTCAAGATGGTTATGGTGGGATTCGAACCAACGCTCTCCCGATGCCAGCGAGGCACTTTTATAACAATGACGCCTGCGAGCGAAGTAGTGTTTTTTTTTTATTGATCGATCCGAGTGATTCTCACTTTGTTAAGCAAAAGGATATGGTATTATTTAATACATGTTCGTAAACATAATTGATGAATGAAATAGAAATTCAATTTTCAACACACATAACATTTGATGTTCCATAATGAGAATACAAAGAATCGTGCTGAAAAATACAATCTTATGAGTTATTTCACGCTTAAAGTGCGAGAGCCCTTCAATCATAGGCCTGGCTTTTAATTACGCATAAACATTGGTGAAATGTTTTTGGGGATCATACACGACATAAAAATTAAATTGAAAAATAAATAATATAATAATACCGCATGACCTCGGGTGCCGGGTGCAAGCTTTGTTATTTGACGCCCAGAGGGCAGCTTGGATGTCGAATTTTGTTGTTCCTTGGAGCGCTATGAAAGTCAAGGAGGTTAGATATCTAGTAGAGAATGGAGGAACTGTTGTGTTAATTTTGCCATTATGAAATGTAAATGTTTTTCAGTCGCTGAACACGATTGTACCCAAATTGTAATGGGAGTTATTCCCTATACCTGAAATAAATACATGAGATAAATTACTGTAATTAATTAATTAACGTAATTAATATCAAGTAATTTTAATTAATTATTTTGTTGTTGATGAATTGAAGGGCTTTGCGACATCGTGGTCATGTAGTCCCGTGTACTTGCGTGTGTGTGGTATTTGTCTGATAACCTGTGTTATTGTGATGGGTGCATTAGTTGTGTATTTGTAATTCAGATGAGGACTGGGGAGGAGATGACCGTGGCCTTCAGTAAGGAGCCATTCCGGCAGTTGCCTGGAGTAGAAGTGCGAAACCACGGTGAACCACTCCGAGGATGGCGTAGGCGGGAATCAAACCCAACTCTTCAAAGTTTTGTCTCACAAGGCAGAGTGTACCTCTGACCAGAATTAAATATCTTGGCAGAGCCGGGAATCAAACTCGGGCCACCGCAGTGACAGCCATGTATGCTAGCCACTAAGCAACAAGGCGGACATTTTAAATTAATTAATTAATTAATCTCAAGTATTTTTTTCAGGTTTAGGGAATAACACCCATTACAATTTGGGTGCAATCGTATTGATCGACTGAAAAGCATTTAAATTTCATTTATTAAGGCAACACTGAAAAATGGATTCCACCGCGATAACGGAATCAAAATGAAATGAAATGAATTTTCATAAAAATGAAAAGTAGTAGTAATTGAATAAGATTCCATTTTGTCTAAAGACATACTGAATCTCGGAGCAGCACTACCCATCTGAATCCCGTTGGCAGTTAAGTATAGGAATGTTTAAATCATCTCGAACTCTTGCAGAATTTTGGAAAAGCACAGACCCATTACTTACACGTTCTTTGTGAAAGGAACACTCAATGAGTGTCTGCCTTATTCACCTCAAGTTTAGAATTCATTTTGTATCAGGAATTGATTCGACGAGATCTCTGCAAGACATCGGGTTCTACAATTAAAGACAATGGTTTGTTGAGATGCACGTTTGTTGATAGCGTGAGTACACTTATTGCTAGGCAGTTTGTGAGTTCACGGCTCATGTGAGGAATCGTAATGGTCTGTGAGTTGAACCACACAAGCTTATCGCCATACCGTAGATGTCTCCGACAAGGTGTGTGCCGCGTTCCCCACCATCATCCGATCATCCCCGATCTAACAATATCTTTCCGGAGTTGCTTACAAATGATCGGCAAGTCCCTTTCCTAAATGGTTATCTTTTATATCAGGAAAGATGAAGAATTTTGGCCATGTGTAGTTTCTTGCTCGTGAAAAGAAATCTTTCAAAAGATCGTTTTCCCCCACATCATTCACAGCGTTGCTTTCGTCACTCCTCAGCTTGAAGGCGGAGAGGAAGGATATTGTTGTTTTTCATTTGAGGGGCTAGGCATCGTGGTCATTTAACCCCGTGCACTTGGGTGTTTGTATAAATAAATAAATAAATAAATAAATAAATAAATACATTAATTAATTAACTAATTAATATCTCTCTAATCCTGTTGAATGTAGGGCGCTACTGTAAAGGAGCTCTTACGCTCTAAGTGTAGCCGTGGAAACAAAATCAATCAATCATACGCACACAGTTCGTCTTACTCTTCAGGCTGATCTGGAACAAGCCTGGAGTGAGTGGTAATAATAAAATCGTATGGCCTCGGTGCCGGGTGCAAGCTTTGTAATTTGACACCCAGAGGGTAACTTGCATGTCGAATTTCGTTGTTCCTTGAATCACTATGAAAGTCAAGGAGGTTAGATATCTAAGCTCCTTGAACACACTAGCGCTTTCTAGTAGAGAAATGAGGAACTTTGTGCTGGCGGAAACTCCCGAGATTAATTTTGCCATTATGAACACGGCCTACTGAATACAAATGGGTTCAATGACAGGAGTGAGTGGTGACTGTTACGTTAAACGACGGAACGGCGAGATCATCTGCCCCTGAAATACATAATTATATATGAATTGCAGCCGGCCCCGTGGTGTTGAGGTAGCGTGCCTGCCTCTCACCCGGAGGCCCCGGGTTCAATTCCCGGCTCCGTCAGGGATTTTAGAAACTGACGTAAGGGCTGGAACGGGGTGCACTCAGCCACGTGAGGTCAATGGGCGTGTTCTAGGCGAACTTCACGTCGCCACCACAAGAGTGTAGCAGGCATAGGAGGGGTCCAGGCGCATACGAATTGGCGGACATGCTTCATTCTCTCTAATGCAATCAGCTGTTCTGTCAGGCATCCAAATGAATGAAAAAAAGGAGTATGGGAACTGGAATTTATTTCAGTTGAAGGCGGAACTCGGTAGAAGAAATGCGAAAGTTCATGGAAAGAAGGGTGAACTTATAAAGAGGTATTGTTGTTTGGAATATCACTTCTATGCAGTAGCCTACCAATTCTATGGATGCTTTCCTCGTCAATATCCACTTAAAATGTCGTATTTTATCCTTAATAGGCTCGAGGATTATGATGCCACATTTAATGCGGAAAATCGGCAGGATTAGGAGGAGGATATTTACGTCATGAAAGTACCAAGTGCAGTAGTATACCTAGGCACAAGGATGTTAATGAAAGTACAAACCTTCCAACTGTGACAGCCCAGAATTTTACAAGATAATTAAAGTACTTTGAGCAACGTGATTCAGGTGTGGGTAGTACCGGTAATATGTATAAAGAGACGAACTTGATGTGCTTGCGTTGGGCAGTGGAAGGTGAATTTGCTTTTTTAAAAGGCAGAGTTGCGTCAGAGTACATAAAGAACGTGGTATACCATGGTTTGGTTTGAGTCTTCAGTCTTTTGGCTGGTTTGATGCAGCTCTCCAAGCCTCCCTGTCCTGAGATAATCGTTTCATCTCTACATAGCTACCACACCCTACATCCGAGGCAATCTGTTTAACAGATTCTAACCTTGGTCTACCCCTACAGTTCTTGTCCTGTCCTGAGATAATCGTTTCATCTCTACATAGCTACCACACCCTACATCCGAGGCAATCTGTTTAACAGATTCTAACCTTGGTCTACCCCTACAGTTCTTGTCCTCGACCCTTCCTTCCATAACTAAGCTTGCTATTCCTGGGTTTCTTAGTACGTGTCCTACCAACCTATCTCTTCTCTTCATTATCAGTCACCAGAAACATCTCCCCTCTCCCACTCGTCTTAATACCTGTTCGTTTCTAATCCTATCTACCCATCTGATCTTCATCTTTCTCTTGTAACACCACATTTCAAACGCCTCAATTCTCCTCTTTTCTGTTGCACCAATAGTCCAAGTTTCGCTTTCATAGAGTGCAACGCTCCAGATAGAGGCTTTCAAAAATGACTTCCTAATACCTAAATCTATATTCGATGTCAACAGATTCCTTTTTGTAGAAATGCTTACCTTGCCTGAGCCAACCTACTTTTTATATCCTCTTTGCTTCGTTATTTTTTGCTGGTTATTTTGCTTCCTAAGTAACAGAAGTCTCCTACCTCCTTCAGCTTTTCACCTGCCAATTTGATGCCTGTCTTAAGTTCAGGATTAAAGGTTAGAATTAAATAGGACATCCTGGAGGCGCTAATCAGGCATTTAAGGGACAATTAGTTTCTAAATACGTTAGTGATGATTGAATTGCACGTCCTACCTCGCCAAGTAGAGCTTATATAATCCTTGGGTGCGAAATGGTCGAAACCAACAACACTGCTGTCAGTTGGATTCCATTTAATCCGCCAAATTTGTTTTGTGCATTGTTTTCTCAAACTGGGATCCTTTGGGAACCTATGCCCACCTCTATTTTTACACAGTGGTACACATCAGCCCGTACTAGGCATTATTCACGCGTGTAAATGTCAGAATCTATGAAATTTGCTTAGCATTCGCCATTAGCCATATTACGTGCTGGACCCGTACTAGTCATGCTGCACTCTGGTGACAACTTTTGACAGTTACACGCCCATTGAGTAGCTGTCTGACAGTGAAGCAGCGCCCTGATCACGAAAACCAAGATTAACGACCCAGGGACCCAATGCGCTGATCACGCGTCACCCCAATATCTGCAGGTCAAATGGCTGGGCAGCGGTCGCTTGGTAGGCCTAGGCCCTTCATAGACTGTGGTGCTAGAGGTTATTATTTATTATATGAATTGCAGGGTATTTTAATTGAAGGCCCATAGCCTCACAGCGAGTTCAATTGCAAGTACATTAGTTCCAACTCGGTTTACCAGATGCCACTCTCACTGAGTCCTAGCGGCGAACGGAACTTGATAGAGCGTTTCTAGCCAGATATAACCTACAAATTTGGCTACACACTACCAACTGTAGCGGTAGGTTCTCTTAAATGCCATAAATCTATGACATGCACCCGTCGGCTTTACTCCGAAGGAAGGCAGGATTTTAACGCTCTCTTGCACATAGCAGTTCAGCATGCTACCGACTACGCCACCGAAGTCAATTGAAATATATAATGAATTGGTTATTTTTGAAACCCCTTAAGTCACGAAATATAGGCTAAACTTATGGGAAAACAGAAAAATCTGATTGCTGAATAAACCAGGAACTATTTGTAATGTTGTATTTTACCTCTGAGGATTAATACTTACGGAAATACATCACGGAAGTGTGATATGAACTTCTATTAGTATACTTATTACATTTGCCCATAGATAAGTTTAAAACTCTGTGACTTACAGGATTTTAAAATAAAATGAATAACATTTTATTATTGTCTTAAAGAAAGAACTAAATTCATGTGATTTATTACTGTGTGTTACTTTATTTGAGTGTAAAATGTAATAAACAATTACAGTTCCAAAAATTTGCACCCAACTTGCACAAGAAACATGCTTCCTAAATGAATTCTTAATTCACTCCTTATTAATGGTGCTCCACTTGTATACAGTATACCAAAAACATTTTCCTCATTAAGCAGATCGGTGATTTATGGAGTCTCAAAACTCGGGCAGATAAAATATTTACGATCCCCTCAAAGCCATTGCATACAGCAGACTTCTACACATAATTATGTATCTGTTCTTCAACTTTCTTTTTGTCACATAAAATGAAATTGTCAAAAAGAGTGACTAACGGGGTTTTAAAACTAACCGATTTAATTATGATACTGTGATTAAATACTATTAGAAAATTAGAAAACATGTAAATGAAACGAAAATAATTAAACCGGAGGCAACCTATTCGCTGTGTCTCTGCATTGACTGTTTTTAAGTCTTCAGCCGTTTGACTGGTTTGATGCAGCTCTCCACACCTCCCTGTACTGAGCTAATCATTTGTGCATTGCTGCCACACTTCACAGTACTACCGAGACAATCTGTTTAACATATTCTAACCTAGGTCCACCCCTACAGTTCCTGTCCTCAACCCTTCCTTCCATAACTAAGTTTGCTATTCCTAGGTGTCATAGTATGTGTCCTACCAACCCATCTCTTCTCTTCATAAGCAGTCGCCAGAAACATATCTCCTCTCCCACTCGTCATAATACTTCGCCATTTGTTACTCTATATACCCATCTGATCTTCATCATTCTCCTATAACACCACATTTCAAATGCATCTATTCTCTTTTCTGCTGCACCAATAGTCCAAGTTTCACTTTCATATAGCGCCACGCACCAGACAAAGGTCTTCAAAAATAACTTTCTAATACCTAAATCTATATTCGATCTCAACAGATTTCTTTTCCGTAGAAATGCTTTCCTTGCCTGAGCCAACCTACTTTTCATATCCTCTTTGCTTCGTCCATCACTGGTCATTTTGCTTCCTAAGTAACAGAAGTCTCCCACTTCCTTTAGCTTTTCACATGCCAATTTTATGTCCATGTCTGATTTCTTTTGACTGCATTTCATGATTTTTGTTTTACATTTAATGATTTTTATCAATAATTCTTTACACAAGATGGAGTCCATTCCATTTTAAATCTCATTCAAACCCTCTGGTGAATTGCCTAAAATGACAGTGTCATCAGCACAGTACAGTAGTTCGCGGACCTGGTACTCTCACTTGAGTCGTGTTTCCTGTTCGCAATCTTGAGACAGTAAGCGCACTTCGTCACGTTTGGGCTGGCCTCCAAGGGACCTAATTCTGGGTCGTGACTCGCCACTGTAATAACACTGATCAAATTCAGGTCGAAGACAGAAATATCCCGGGCATGGCGGGCGCGGTGGCCAGCAGATATGATATACAGCAGAGAGCTCTTGTTGACATGTCAAATCTTCTTGATGACCAGTGTGCACTCGTACGATTCCTCCGGGCAATATATCGTTCTCCACAGGGTCGAGTGTTTGACAGCTAGAGTCTCCAGCTCAGTGACGCTGCCGTAAAAAAAAAAAAGTATACAGTGGCGGATTTAAGCAAACTAGTTAACCAGTTGTACATAAATTGAGGTTTGAGAGTCTATCAGCTGCATGTGGCCAGTGGAGAAGTATGTATTTCAGGAAATGTACAGTGGGGCTGATCCAGGTGACGTAGTCGCGATGATGTTCATTTGGCATCCCAATGAAAGAACTACTGTACACTTTTATTTAATAATTCATAAATATATGGCCTCATATTTAGCCTACTTTTCAAATTTTGTAAAAATTAGGAAAAAGTAGATTTATGAGATCGATCCGGGCAAATGTGTGTCTGTTTGTCTGTCCGTCTGTCCTTCTGTCTGTCTGTCTGTCTGTCTATCTGACTGTGTGTGTGTGTGTGTCCCTATCAACTACTAAACGGCTGCAGCTATCGAAAACATATTTGCTAAGAGTAAAGACCTATACCTGAATATCTCATGGCCATATTTGAAAATGACGTCAGTGCTACCAACTGCTGGAAAATCACAATTGAAAATTGAGGCCTATGTTGGATATCTCGGAAGATATGCATGGGAATTGTTTCAAAATTGACACACATATAGATACTATTACATCAGATTAATTTACAGGAGCCCATACATGACAGTGTTGCCAACATGATTCTATGTCTGCTGGTAGGTTCAAGCTTTAAATGCATGTAACTTCCATACTATCTATTGGATTTCAACCAAATTTGGTATGTGATTTGTCCACCGGAGCAGATATGAATATGCATTGTTTTAGTGTCAATAGGGCTGCCAACTGTTGAAAAATGCACTCTATACATTTTATCCTAATCTCAATATATCAGAAAGTATGCAGGCGAACAGTTCTAAACTTTGCATACATATAGTGCCTGTAAATGTAGGTTAATTTTCAGTAACCGATATACGACAGTGCTGCTAACACGATTCTACGCGTGCTTATAAGATTAATGTTGAATCACATGTAACTTCCGTACTAATAAATGAAGTTCTTTAAAAATTGGGACATATAGGCCTATACAATAGATCATGATATTTCAATTTAAGTTTTTGATATCCCATTTATGGCAGTGTCGCCAACCTGATTTTACGCATTCTGATAAATTCAATATTTAAATACATGTAACGTGCATACTATCTATTGGACCTCAACCAAATTTTACATGTGCGTTTTGTACCTTACGAGATGGAACTAAGAATATATTTAGAGTCGCCAGGTTTGCCAACTGTTGACATATGGTCACTATAATTTTAAGAAAAGTAGGCTCTTTAGTTTATCACGGAACTACTTGTTCTTATTGTAATGGCACTGCATCTACAGACCAAGAGCATTAATTTGGGACCATTCTGTTTTGTCCTCCCGATCCCGAATACCCCTGCGACCGAACACTAATTGCTAGGTTGGGAAGCTACCAAATTTATCCTTAGAGCGCCATTGATAAGTTACTATTTTCTCGCCCTTAAAAGTCCTACTTCCTCACCAGGAATCGAACCCGCGATTCTGGCACCATGAGGAGGACACCTTACCTCTGTTCCACCGAAATACAATATATGCATAGAGTATCTGAAATACTTTTCACGAATATCAAAATGGACATCTCTGAAGTAATAGAAAGCAGGCTGTTTAAGCGGCATGTCTGGGACGTAGGCTATTGTCTTTCGAAGAAAAGAAACAAAGAATAGAAGTTGTAAAACTGTTATGAAACTTCTAAAACAGGCGGTGAGTATGACTCTGTGCAACCTTAGACGTCAAGACAGGGAGCGTAAGAATGGTAGAGGGAGCAGAGCAGGCAGGAGGAGGTAATGCACACACTAACTGGGACAAAACAGGCGTATGCGGTAGGTTCTCATTCTAATCACAGCATACATCTCTTGGTTCGCGGTTAGAATAATTCAAGTCAAAGAGCAACACATATATCTCACCGCAGTCTACGATTCGTAACGTCCGACCCATTCCTTACAGACAGTCGGCATGCAGGGAACCAGTCACACCACGTGCTGCCAAAAACTTTCACATTTACAAGCCTTTGATACTGTACTTTTAGAGTTACAAATTGCGCTATCACAAAGTAAGTATACTCACTTTGAGCCCGTAATACAGTATTTTGTATTCATATTCATACATAGAACTCATCTCTGCAATTTCGAATGAGTCTGTAAAACGTTGACGTCATTTTCTCGGCAATAAGACATCTCTTCACACTGTTAAAAAAAACACGTTCCAATGGCTTCCAAGAATACCTGTTTAACATGCGTTAAAAGTATTTCAGACACACTCTGTATGCTTGAAAGTTCCTCTCTGAAAGTTCATAGTGCGTATCAGCGACGAATTATAGAAGGAGTGGGGGCGAGGTAAGCAGCCTTTAAAATTCTGTGACAAAAAATATACACATCAAAGAAAGTTTTGCATATACTTTCCACGTCGAGCGGCGGTGGTACGAAAATTCCTCCAGGAGTCCGCCATTGCACGAATGGAATGGCCTGCGATGTTTCCGGACATGAACTGTATCGAACATGTCTGGGATATGCTGAAGCGTGCTCTTGCTCAGAGTTCACGTCCTCCTATAACCCGCCAATAGATCATGGAGGCCACCGTCGAATAGTGGGATCGCCTGCCTCAAGAGGACCAGAATCTGTGCTATGCCACGGCGACTAAGAGTCCTGCTGGGCGCCCGTGGTTCCTTATTGAAACGTCACAGGATGGCAAGATTACTACACTGTATAACAGGCCAAATGTCTTCCTGTTTGTAATTTTCTTTTCACACATGAATAAAGTGTGCAGGATTTGTCAGAATGCCGTCTCATTTGTAATAACCTCGCCCACAATCCCACATACGCTATGCATCATGGCAAACAAGTGTTAGGATGCAAAACTTCTTTTGATGTGTATATTTGATTTTATAACCGCACGAGAAAGCATAAACTTGTTCACTGCTGATGTGGTAATTGTATTGTACGTGCTTCACTGTCCGTCCAGTAGAGGAACGATTTTATGGCGACTAAAATGTTTGAATATCTGTGTAAAAAAAATAAAGTACATAGCGGTGTAAAAACGGTGAATAAAATATGACATCATGACATTGCTGTAAGTGGTTCAGTAATAGTGTGTAGGACAGCTATGGCATGATGTAGTTTCCTTGTTGTTCTCCAGTCTCAGAGAATATCGGAATACGTAGATATGGTCCGAATTAACATTGAGTATTGATAGCCTAAATATATAGTAAATTGTTGGCTTGCTGATCGAGGATTCATCCCAGCAGTTCCACACTGTGCTCATTTTTGAAAATCCAGAATGACATTTAATCTCAGTTTGCAGATACAAATGAAGCGTTTAGAAATCTGCACGTATTATACGAGTATCAAGTAGCATTTCTTATTATATCAGTAAGAGAAAAGGTAACCGTTACATTTCTGAGATCCTGAAAATTAAAAAATATTACCTATACTTTATAAATAAGTATTATTTTAGATGGAATTTATAAAATAAAATCAGAACTATACTTAACGGTCTCGCAAAAATTAACAGGATATTCACGGTTTAATTGATCGAGTTCAGGAATTATTTTGGAACAATCTCCTATTGGCTAAATAACCAACTGTACAGTATATTCAACTCAGCAAAAATAATATCTCCACAAATCATTAATTTAATTTGTGTTCGGGTAGTAAATATTACAATTGCGAGTTACATGAAGCACTAAACTTCATCCACATTTGCCAGCTGCCTCTCTGTTTTCATCAGGTGCGTCTGTATTGTCTATGCTAATCCCTTCGTTGGTTATGTAGACCTACGTAGAGAGTTGGTCAAACTTGACAAATTTCTATCAGGATGACTCCAACTGGGCGGAACTTTTCAAGTTACTCCAAATTAGACACCATGATCATGGTCAAAACAGCTGAAACCATCATCAAGGATAAAAAAAAACAACGGTTCCAAGTTAAAATCAAACAAAAGCGTACGATCCAAATCTCTGCCGAAAAAAGGGAAGCAAGATCTCAAAGGATGAGGCAATACTGGGCCAAAAGGAAAGCTCAAAACAATTAAAAACAAGTAGTTCCGTGAAGAACTATACAGCCTATTTTCATATATCCTACTTATGTTAACTGCCACTATGAACATACAAAATTTCAGTTTGATTGCTGTAATAGATTCGTAGATATTGAGAACCGACTAAATATTTCGGATGGTCGCCATGTTGGATTTTATATACAGTATGTAGAACCTAGAGTTATGTACTGTTGCATGAAAATTATTGTGGACGTGTAGCATTCAAATTTCAATCGCATGATTAGGACACAAGAAGTAACAAGGAGATTTTAAAATTTCGCACAGCTGCCATCTTGTGGTTATGGAAATAATTGAAATAAATTAGATGTCAGTGGATTAACATTCGTATAAGGATTTACTGTACAATGTTTCACTGAACTAGGGTGGTTAAATTGCGAGAAACGTCCATGTTAATATTTATACTTCGCTTCACCGCCATGTTGGATTTGTGATCACCAGGTTATTTAAAGTCCTATAGGTGAACTTATGTTCATAGCCCCTATGAACATAAAGAAATTCAGTTTGATTTCTATAATAGATTCGTAGATATTCAGAGTCGTCTAAATATTTCGGATGGTCGTCATGTAGGATTGTTAAATGTATAGGCCATAGAGTACCATTAAAGGAAAATTATAGCGTAGGTTCATTATTCAAACTTTAACTTCGATCGCATGATTACGACACAAGAAATAAAAACTTAATTTTAAAATTCGCACAGCCGTCATTTTGAGGTTATGTAAACAATTGAACTAAATTGTATACCAGTGCATTATAATGTGTATAAACATTTCCTGTACCAGATTTCATTGCGTTTGGAGCATTAAATCGCGAGAAAGGTCTATTGAAATTGTTAATTCGCTTGGCCGCCATATTCGTTTTGTAGTTAACCGGTGTTTGAAAGTCATATAGATGAACTTCCAGTAGTGCCCTTCATCTCCGTACAAAATTTCAGGGTGATACCGCTAATAGTTTCAGAGATATAGAATGACGGTGAAATATTTCGCACATCCGTCATCTTGTGGTTATGTAAACAATTGAACGAAGTTTGATGTCAGTGCATTACAATGTGTATAAACATATACTGCACCAAGTTTTATTGCGGTTGGTTGGTTAAATCGCAAATTCGCGTGGCCGCCATGTTGGTTTTGTAGTTACCAGTTTTTCAATAGTCACATAGGTGAACTTCTAGTAGTTCCCTTTATCACCGTAAAAAATTCCAGGGTGTGATCGGGAATAGTTTCGGAGATATTGAATGCTGGTGAAATATTTCGCACAGCCGCCATGTTGGACTGGTGAGACGTAACAAAATTTGAAGGGCACGGTCGGGGTCGCCCGGAGTAATGCTATGAACTTACCGAGTTTCATTGAAATCGCTCCAGCCGTATAGAAGTTATTAGGGACACACACACCCCTCACACACACACACACACACACACACACACACACACACACACACACACACACACACACACACACACGGACAAAAGTGATCTCATAAGCCTATTTTTTCAAAATTGAAAATAGGCTAAACATGATTGATTTCATGTACCCCAAAGTTGGGTGAAACAAATAAAGAATAATAATAATAATAATAATAATAATAAAAATAATAAATGTCTACCCCTTATTAAACCCGTTTTCAAAGAAGGTGGGGATGAGAGCGATACAATTCTATGTGGCGAATGGATTTTACGGCCGCACTACCCTCCTTATGACAGGAGTTAATGAGAGATGAAATGAATACAGATTAATGGAACTTGGCAAGGATGTAGAAGGAAGCAGTCTTGGCCTGTCAGAAGGTACCGCCGCAGCATTTGCCTGGAGTTGAAAATGGGGAAACCACGGAAAACCATTTCAAGGATGGCCGACAGTGGGGCTCGAACCCACGTCTACCGAATTTGCAGATAGCTTGGCCCCATGACTTAACGCTGTACGTTAGCGTGTGTACCTACCGCTATCGGTAGCATAAATAATAATAATAATGTGGAAAAAATAACTGATACCATGAGGAAACGGAGAATTGCCTTTTACTGTCATATAACAAGAATGAACCCAGCACGATTGACAAACAGAATTTTCAGCTACTTTCTCAAAAAGAAAACCAAGGGTGCTTGGTTTACTGAGGTGGACAAAGATTTACAAGAAGTGGGAATTACAGGCAACGATATTTGGGAACGTGCCACCCTTAAACAAGAACTAACAGTACACCGATGTTTCCAAGAAAAGCCACAGCTTCCTACTGGCAAGAAGTGGACAGCAGAAAGGAAACAACAGCATCGAGAACTAATGCGAAAGTACTGGGAGGATGTTAAAGCTCGATGCAACAAGAGACAGTTGAAATGACGTGGTCCTTAGATGGCCGAATCGAAAGAAGAAGAAGAATCTTATCCATAATGTAGAATTTTGGGTTTAGCCGTGTTTTATTTAATCAAACTCGACGCGTTTCGAAAGAAACCATGTCTTTCCTCATCAGGAATAAAAGGAAATACGACTAAATTGTTGCTAACAGAAAGCAACAAAGAAACTAAAAAAGGTGCACTAAGATGGACGACATTTTTGCCCCATGTTAGGGACAACGAAAAGCAGCAGTGTATTACTTTCTGATGGTTCTGATAATAGGTAGCCAGGACTCACTAAGATTGTAGCCGGTGTCGCGGTTGAAATTATTTGGATGTTTACGTATTTCAACCGCCTCCCTGATGATTCTGGGACAACTTTGTTGTTTTTGGCGTTTATAAATGACTTACCAAATGGAATTCGCAGTGACTGTCGATTGTTTGCGGATGATTGTGTAATATATCGAAAGATACATGACTCACAAGACAATGCAGTGCTGCAAGAGGACCTGAACCTGGTCTATAAGTGGGCGATTGTAAATAAAATGAAAATAAACACAAGAAAATGTAGTCTCTTAAAAATAGGGAAAGTGCGAAGGCAGGATTTTCAATATAACATTGGCTCGGAAATACTTGTAGAAGAAGATTCTTGCAAATATTTGGGCGTTCACGTAAGGAATGATATGAAATGGAGTAGTCATGTAGGATGTGTAGTTTCAAAAGCTTACAAATCCCTGCACTTTGTAATGAGGGTATTAAAAGGAAGTAGTACCTCTGCTAAAGAATTAGGCTATTTGTCACTTGTAAGACCTATTCTGGAATATGCCTCGGCGGTTTGGGATCCATATCAAGTAGGGCTCATCAATGAGTTGGAAATGGTACAAAGAAAGGCCGCTAGATTTGTGCTCAGTGACTTTAATCCCAGGAGCAGTGTGAGCCGTATGTTAAAGAAACTTGGGTGGGAATCACTGGAGGCTAGGAGGATGAAATCTAGACTCTGCGCTATGTACAACACGTATACAAATCAACCAGCATGGGGTGAGCTTAGCAAACGATTGGGAAAGCCCACTTACATGGGTAGGAGCGATCATCTTTTCAAAGTTAAGGGCCGACCACAGCGAACAAATTATGGTAAATATTCTTTTGTAAACCGTGCCATTGATAACTGGAACTCTCTACCTGCCGCAGTCTTAGAGCCTTTTCCCAAACATATAGGTGTGTTTAAGAAAAGACTGACTATTTGTGTAAATACTCCAGTTTAATTGTTGTATAATTGTTATTGAATTGTTATGTATAATTATGTATTGTTATGTATAATTATGTATTTGTTATGTATATCCAATTTGCCACCGGGGGACACACCCCCCATTGCAAATAAATGAATGAATGAATGAATGAATGAATGAATGAATGAATATTGTTTTATACGGGCAAGAACATCCACTCCTTGGAACATGACATCATGGCCAGATGTTAAAGCATGATCAGCAACAGCTGATTTATCAGGTTGAATGAGCCTGATACATCTATTATGTTCTTTAATGCGAGTGCATATCGTTCTCGAAGTCTTCCCGATATAAACCTTGCCACAAGTACAGGGAACTCTGTAGATACCCGGTTGTTGCAATTTAGGCAAACTGTCCTTAGTTGGTCGCAGGAGTTGCCTGATCTTAACAGAAGTTCTACATTATGGATAGTATCACGGGCCGTGAAAGTCTAAATGATAATAATAATCTTCTACCGGGGCGGGATTAAAGTGAGGTGAGTTTCAATGTGACAATGGTTTTTATGGCCGGACAACCATCCTGCCGCCAAACTCATGAGAGGAGTTATTGAAAGAAAGTCTGGACAAGACGGTGATAGGCAGAGGCCTATTAAAAGGTACAGTACCGGCCCATCTCGCCAGCGGTTATGTTGAGATCGAGGTATCTTCCACGCTCTGTTCTCTGGGCAGTTTGTTCTGTAGATGTTGGCTTGCAAAGGAATGCATCAAGACCTTGACTCATTCGTAAGTCTATTGTGTTCTAGTCAATGTCAAGGCCATGGAGTCTTAAACTCATAAAACGTAGCGACTAATAACAAAAAATACATAAATCATTGTTTGTGTTTTTATGTTCGGCAATCACATTTCAAGCGTTCCACTGGCTTGTTCAGACTGAATCTGTGTTGTATACGTAGCCGACACCGAACCTCTCTCTCGCCCCTGGGTCTCACATATTTCGTCATTAGCTCCGTATTCTTGGGTGGGTATGGAATTCCATATTGCTGTGGTGTCTAGTGATGTGTTCAACTGTAATTTTGTGTATGATTGGGCAGCAGCTTCGAGTTTTGAAATTAGATTTCATTCTAGCATGTAATTAGAGCGATTGTGGAAAATATTAGTGGAAACCACACTTACGATTGTCGTCCTCTACGCCAGAGATCCTCAAAGTGGGAGGGTGCCGGCTCTGATTGAAATATTTATAATTCATATTCTGTAACAAATATTGCTATCCTCATATCCTTGGACCTATCATAGGCAGGAAGCTCCCACGACCATTTAAGACTAATAAACTCGTACATTTGCTGTCTTATTTCACAAGAACTGACCAGTTGATCCTGCCAGCAGGAATTATGAGAAGCGTAAGTCACGAGCTTTCAAATATGAAAATCATTATTGAACTAAATGCAACACAGGTGCCACAGCTAAAGAGCTAATTAGTGAAATAACTTTTTCTTCTATTCCAATAACTGCACATGCAGCAGTTATTTTACGAGCTAGAAGACATACTGTAGTTAACTTTTAACACCTTGAAGTAAGATATATGCATGCTCCTTTTTTTTTTTTTTTTTTTTTTTTTTTTACAAAAAGTTGTTGATCTTTGATATGCTCTAGGAATTGTAAATTGTGTGTTATTATTATTATTATTATTATTATTATTATTATTATATAATTCGCTGGGGCCATCAAGGACCACGTTAACTCTTGCTGCATTTGACACTGAACTTGGCCTTCTTCAGAGCCCAGATTTCCCTCATTCTTTGTGAGTGGGCCTGCTTGCGCTCCTCTGTCCAAGGGGCATCGTGTCTTCTCTTTGTTTGCTCGTCTTGGTTTAGCCCGTTCGTCAATATTTTCTTTCGGAAGAGATCTCTGTTAAGGGCGTCTTCGGCTGAGATATTAAGCATTTGCAGGTCTTCTTTGGTATATTATTATTATTATTATTATTGTAACTGGCAGTTGCAGTAATTAGACGGAAGCAATTACTGTAGATCTTGTGATCCGTTTTTTATTGTTGCGAAATAGCCAATGAGAAGTGCTAAGAAAGGAAGACTAAGGGGTGGGGCGGCGTCATTACTCAGGACTCACGGTGGACCATGACTTACTTATTCTTCTTTCCTCAATCTTAGGACCACGTAAAGTAACCCAATGTAGTCATTTTCTTTTGTATCCTGCTTCCTTTCTTGTTTGCCAATATTTCTTCATTACATCAGTTTGCTTTTTCTTCCTCTTCTCTGTTCAGATGTAGTTTCGTTCTATCTTTACTTTCTCCTGGAAACCCTTGAAATTTTGCGTTAAATTTCTGAATGTTATTCTGTCCCGTATTCTGCCTGTTGTTATTCCCATCTCTGCTATAACCTTCCTTATTCTCTGTATCCACTGGTCACCATTCTTACTCTTGTAAACATGATTATAACTTTGCTGAGTTAGTCTGGTATTATCCATCCTCATTATGTGACCAGAGAACCGAACTCTCCTCTTCCTGACATTTTCTCTGTTAATTATTATTATTATTATTTTTAAGGACGACTCTCGGCTATTTACATCACCGTTATAAAACAAATAATACTCCACTACTGCTCAAAACTATGATAATATAACATTTAATCATTAAAAAGTCCCTCTGGGCACGCCGGAAGGCGGAGGTAGATTTCACCGGGCAAAGAAAACTGCAACTGATATGTTAATGGGTAACCGTGTCTGCGCAACTCAGATGTTTATTATTGCACCTGCAGTGGATTTATCCGCAACTAGTGTGCAGCCTTACAGACGAGCACGTGTTTACAACACCCACAATTTTCATGAGGATAGGTCTGTAAACCAGTTTCTTTAAAACTTTGTTGACACACAAAGTTAGCTATGAAGTTGCGGGGACAAATACAAACCCAGAACGAAAACCGTCTCATACGTTCAGCGGACGCCATGTTCACACCAAGCAAGTTACTCTACAACTGCGTAATGAAGTATCCGAGTGTCTCTCCTTCTTCTTCTCCTTCTTCTTCTTTTCATTGATTTTTTTGGGCCTGAGATCACTCTTCACCCAGTCACCAGGGAAATAAAATTTAAAAAAAGCATACACATCGCCGTGAGATCCGAAAAACGGTGTGGTTGAAAGCACGAAGAAAAATAACAAACCTGACGGGCTACACTAGGGACGGGATGTAGGCAAAGTGTTACCGACAACAAAATGAAACACGAGAAAAGGAAAACAAACACATGGTGCAATATCTTCACGCCTAGTGACCCACCAAGGCGACTAAAATACTAACGGGTCAACATATAGGCCTAAAGGAAACATAGAGTAAGTTATAATAGTAATTGACAATCATCTAAAAAGGAAATTATCGCACTAACAGTGGGAGCTATCGGAGCGTGATTCAAGCACGCGACACGTAAGGGAAGAAAGAAGCCGAGTTTAAATAACTCGCGATAGAAAGTTAGTCTGGAGCGATCGTATTGAGGACATTTGAAGAGTAAATGGTGAATATTACCGACTGCCTGACCACAATCGCAACGATCAGTGGCGCATATCGGAGTGTCATATGCGCTCTTGGTACTCGTCTGACAGACGCAGCAATGGGATGCGGGTAGTATCTGCGCATGCCCGCTTAGGGGCAAGGTGCGCGCTAGGCTATCACACATTTTGTATCACGCAAATTTTGACTTGACCGCCAGCCCAAAAACATATTCATGTTAAAAGTGAAACTATCGTCCGTCACGTCCATTTGTCCGCCAGCGAACTAGAAGGTATTCCGAAGCTTCTGTGTGGCGAAGGGTTCCGGAAGGCCACAACTGCACAGCCTTTCTTCAGAGGCCATCCGGATCATGTAGGACGAAGTGAGTATTTATTCCGAATCCGGGCATGTCGGCCTGTTCGGTTTTTTCTCAATTCATGTTAAAAGTGAAACTATCGTCCGTCACGTCCATTTGTCCGCCAGCGAACTAGAAGGTATTCCGGAGCGTCGGTGTGGCGGAGGGTTTCGGAAGGCCACAACTACACAGCATTTCCTCAGAGGATATCCAGATCATGTAGGGCGAAGGTGGTATTCAGGCCAAACCCGGACATGTCGGGCTGTTCGGATTTTCCTCAGAGGAACGTGTATGGGGGCCTTAAGAGACTCGACCTGCGTGTGGCACACAGAGCAGCGCCTCGCCTCAGTGAAGATGGTGAATGGCCCGGTAATATCTGACTAGAATCTCCCAGGCTTGGCTACGACCCGGCATTCCTGCATTCGACTGCATCGCGTTTCACAGAACTGGGAGGAACACTGACGTCTTTGTCAGTAATCTTCAAAATCAGCACACTGCAATCCATAAATTCACTCGCCTGTTTATAAAACTAAAAATACGAGTAAAAGTGCATTACATGGCGTAAAAGTTTAACAGGCGTAAACACAATTTTACTGTCCCAAGTGTACGTGTTCAAAGTGAGCATTGTTTTTCGGAGAATAATTACGTCGGTTCGCTCTATTTTTAGCGTAACTTTGTTTTGAAGGAAACGGTCACCTTGTGCCCAGCTGCTTCGGAGCATCATAGGTGAAAAGTCGACTTGTTCTAACATTGTGGGTTCGATCCCGGTTTAGGATCGCATGAAATTTACGAATCAAAATAAGAAATATCTTAAGTTACTAACCACCTCGTGGCGCAGTGGCTAGCATTGTTGGCTGTCACCCCCAAGGTACTTGATTCGAGAATTTTAAAGTCTTGGTATGGTGTGGTACGGGGTCTCCCAGCCTCGTGATGCAAAATGGGAACCTGCCGAATGCTATGGCTGGAGGAGTAGTGGAAAGGAACTGGCCACCCTACCACACGCAAACTCCGGCTCGGGATGCCTGGTTAGTGATCCCTTAGCGGCTTCGGTGGCGTAGTAGGTAGCATGCTGAACTGCTGTGCCCAAGATAGCGGGTTCAAACCCGGCCGAAGTCGTCGGATTTTTCTTAAGAGCGTTAAAAATCCTTTAGTATGCCTTCCTTCAGAGGGGAAGTAAAGCCGGAGGTCCCATGTCATAGATTTATGGCATGTAAAAGATCCTTTCACAGACTAAACTTGTGTAAAGCAAAATTGTTAGGTTAGATTTCGTCAGTACGCTCTATCAAAGTTCCAACGTTCACCACTAGGTATCATTGATATCTGGTGGCGAAAGTTGGAACTACTTGAAATTGAACGGAACTTGTAGCTCACCCTTTAGGGTGTCCGCTGGAAGCAGCTTCAGACTCAGGCGAGCCGAACATGTCCTCGGACACTCCCGGCACTAAAAGCCATACGATAAATAAATAAATAAATAAATAAATAAATAAATAAATAAATAAATAAATAAATAAATAAATAAGTGATCCCTTGACGAAGTCAAATGCTCTAATTAAGATCGCCTACGTCCCTGGAGGGGGTATGGCACTCTAATTTAAATTAATTAAGTTACTAGAGTTGTTGTTTCTTTTGAGGCGCTTGGATATCGTGGTTATTTAGCCCCGTGTGCTTGGTTATATACAGTGTGGCCCACCAGCCCCTTATTTTTTTTTTGGAGGAAGGCAACCCAACTAACGCGTATATCACAGTCATCCTAAAAACATTAGTACCTGCTCTTTTACGTCCATTGTGCAACTTGACCGTTGAGTACATCCTCGCGATTATAGTGGAAATCAATAGTGGCAGAGTTCTTTCAATGACCTCAAATATAATGCATGATTGAAACGATCAGAGCTCCGAATAACAACTTCTTACGTTTGGACAGGAAGTGTCTACGAATAGATTCAATACGTGCCTGCGATACACTATGGTTCTCGGTAGCTATGGTGGCTAAAGCAAAAATTGCTAGAGTAGCGTCAACGAAGTCGCTTTGTAGTAGGTTCGAACCTTGAGCTAGTACATTTCTTTTCTTTTTTTGTGCTTAAAATCGTTTATTGTGGATGTGTTATGGACGCATATCTATCTGCGAGTGATTTTTTATTTGGTCCTCAAAAGGACCGTACTTATCCGATGGTACGCAGCCAGATTGGATGACGACATAATGATCTGTAGAACGAAAGCAAGGTATCCTGTATATTCAAGGTAGCAAGTGTTCGAAATTTTGACCACCTTTGTCATAGATTTATGGCATGTAAAAGATCCTTTCACAGACTAAACTTGTGTAAAGCAAAATTGTTAGGTTAGATTTCGTTATTTGTTATGTGGGTACGCTCACGAATAAATACATCAGACCGAAACTATAATTTCTTTCAACGGCGTCTGTGCGAAAAGCGCTTGCTATACACTTACAGTAATAGTTAGTTAGTGAGGTTTTAAGGGGCGAAACTACGAGGTCATCTGCCCCAAACATACAGTAAATACTGGTAATTATTACATGATTGGTTTTACGTCCCTTTTAACTGCTCTGGCTTTTAGATACGCCGGGGTGCCGGAATTTTGCTCCGAAGGGGATCTTCAACGTGCCAGTAAATCTACTGACACGGTTCCCTCGCATTTGCGCACCCTCAAAAGCCAGCTGACTGCGCCAGGATACGAACCTGCAACCTTGGGAACAGCAAGAGAGAACTTTACCGCTGAGCCACGCAGAAAGGCAGTAATTACAGAACGTGTCATATTATTATTCTGGGATAAATATTGAACTATTAAAATTCTAATTATCACGAATAGAGTCGCCTCCGTTGCGTAGTGGTCAGCGTGATTAGCCGCCACCCTGGACGTCCTGGGTTCGATTCTCGGCTCTGCCACAAAATTTGAAAAGTGGCATGAGGACTGGGACGGGGTCTACTCAGCCTCGGGTGGTCCAAATGAGTAGAGGGGGATCGATTCCCACCACAGCCATCCTCAAAGTGGTTTTCCATGGTTTCCCACTTCGCCTTCGGGCAAATACCGGGATGTTACCTACCGTACGGTCACGGCCTCCTCCTACCCTCTTCCTTGCCTATCCCTCCCGATCTTTCCCTCCCTACCCATCCCTCAAGAGGACCCTGTTAGCTTTGCAGGTGAGGCCGCCTGGGCGAGGTGCTTATCCAACCTCCCCAATTGTATCCCCCAGATGAGATGTTTCAGGCTCCAGGACACTGCCCGTAGAGGCGGTAATGATGGGATCCCTCGCTGAGTCCGTGGGAAAACCTAACCTGGAGGGTAAAATCGACTAAAAAATAATAATTTTAACGAATACTCTCCATCCATGGTTTTGAACAGAATTTAGGGAAAATTAAATGAGACAAGAAAATAACTTTCCCTATCGTCTTCGTAGATAATGTGAACAAAACCAAGTTGAAATCTTGCTGTACGAGGTAGGGAGGGCATAATAAAAAGAATTTTAAAAATCTGCCATTGGATAGTCTTGAACCCGGGATCTTCGAAAGAGCGAGCGGGCGCAATAACACTTGCACACAATTCCAACACACTCTGGTGGTTTTTGTTGCGCTTCTTATTAACGCGTATGGCAAAATATTCAATTATTACAGTTAGATCTTAAATATTGATTGGAATGCATTCATTCAGTACCTAGCATATTTTCTAATTTACTTAAAGCTAGTTTCGCGACCGCTTTGCGTTAATAAGGGGAATGAACTGCAAATAATGCCCTCAAACGACAGCCCTTCGGTTTTATTTCATACAACTTAGCGTACAAAATGCTAGCGTGTGATAAACTTCTGTCATACTGTACAAGCAGGTGTACTGACGAAGAGAACAGAATCATACAGGATTTCGTGCCAGCGATCACAGCAGCTTCCTTGTCAGCGAGTGTCGTGTGATACGGGCCTAAAGATATGCTAAGACTTTTGGTTAAAATTTAATAACAAAACAAGATTTTCGGAAAAGAACGTATAGCCTACTTTCTCCTAAATCCATGGGTATTGTTATAACTCTTTGTCCTTTTCAAGGAGTATAATTGAATGTTGGTTGTAGTAGCTTCTTGAAATACAACGTGCTATACGGATATTATACATGAATATGATGTGCCCTTTGCTAGTGCTACTTCTGTACAAAATATCATTCAATTCGGTTTCACCGTGTTTGAATTGATATGGGGAATCGATTTGCACACATACATGGCCGCTCACTGCAAACTATTGGGCTGATGACCTTGTATTTCAGTCAAAAGATGCTTCCCTCAAAAGGGTATTTTGTTGAAAAATTTGGTAGAGATCAAATGATTAGGTTGGTCGTAATTTGATTTAAGCTTTTAACATTTGGGTGGCCGCCATTCCGTTTCCGACAAGATGGCGGCGATATAAACATGACACTGAGGTGGCCTCTGCTAGTGCTACCTCTGTACCAAGCTTCGTTCCATTCGGTTTCACCGTGTTTGAAAAGATAGGGGGGATTGATTTGCACACATACATGGCCGCCATCCGCACATTATTGGCCTGATGACCTTGTAGTGTGGTCAAATGATTCTCTATACTTAAAGGTATGTTGTTGCAAAATTTGGTAGAGATCAGATTATTAGGTTGGTCGAAATTTGATTCAAGCTTTTAACATTAGGATGGCCGCCATTACGTTTTTGTCAAGATGGCGGCGGTATAAAACATGACACTGGAGTGCCCTTTGCTAGTGCTACCTCTGTACCAAATTTCGTTCAATTAGGTTTCACCGTGTTTGAATTGATAGGGGGAATCAATTTGCACACATACATGCCGCCATCTGCAAACGTATGGGATGATGACCCTCAAGTTCAGTAAAACGACGCTCGCCATATAAGTATATGTTGTTGCAAAATTTGGTAGAGATCGGATGATTAGGTTAGTCGTAATTTGATTTAAGCTTTGAACATTTGGGTGGCCACCATTACGTTTCCGTCAAGATGGTGGCGATATAAAACATGACACTGAGCTGTTCTACGCTAGTGCTACCTCTGTACCAAATTTCGTTCAATTCGGTTTCACCGTGTTTGAATAGATAGGGGGAATCAATTGGCACACATACATGGCCGCCATCCGCAAATTATTGGGCAGATGACCTCTTAGTTTGGTCAAAAGATTCTTCATACATAAAGGTATAACGTTGCAAAATTTGGTAGAGATCAGATGATTTGGTTGGTCGTAATATTATTTAAGCTTTTAACATTTGGGTGACCGCCATTACGTTTTCGTCAAGATGGCGGCGATTTAAAACATGACACTGAGGTGCCCTTTGCCAGTGCTAACTCTGTACCAAATGTCGTTCAATTCGGATTCACCGTGTTCGAATTGATAGGGGGGGGGGGGGGGGGCAGACATTCAGAATACTCACACTCACACACTCACACACACACACACACAGACAGACACACAATTTTTGGCCTTGTAGTGATCTCAAAGTCTACTTTCATTTTTTGCAAAAATCGGAAGTAGGCTAAAAATAATGAATATGAAGGAAAATTGAATTTGTGTTTGTATAAACTTGTAGGCTCAACCAATTATATTTTCAATTTTAATTTTGTTTTCTCTGAGAAAATGTTTTATATGCATCTTCAGGTTTGCATGATTTCCTTTAAATTCTTTTAATTTTATTGGGAGAATAATATATAATTTTGGTGAGAAATACAGAAAGTTACGTTTGGCTATACATAACTTAGGTTGATATAAAATAGAGTGATCAACATTATTCGCAGTATGAGATTCTACACTATCTGAACACTTTTAGTACATTTTTATAGGCGCCTCCCCAGGCAAGAACTGACTGGGCTAGAGCATGGGAGATGTCTCTTATTAATTTGTAATTGACAATATGTTTTAAATTGTGAAATATATAGATTGTTCTTCTTATTTTACTTGTAAGGTGTTTGCATTCGGTGTTAGTCAACCTCTAGAAAGGGGAGATGGGCCACAAAAGTTTGAGAACCACTGGGCTACGCCTACCGTTGATGAATTTCAAAATTAGAGAAAAATAACTGTGCATGTAATTTGCAGGATAAGAATGATTATGTAACAAGTTTGATGATGGTAATGATGATGATGATTGGTGTCTTAACGGTCGTAACAGCAAGGCCATCTGCCCAAACATAGGCTAATGTTATGCAAATAGTGTCAGTCTGAGTGAAACAGCTGGTTAAGAACTTATTTTCTATCAAGTTACAACACATAGCGAGAGCATTTGAATGGAAATATCTCTAGACGAATTTTAATCCACGCAAAATAACTCGAACCACCCCGTGGCACTGCAGCCCATGTTTGATCCTGGCCTACCAAGCGACCGCTGCCCAGCCATTCGGCCTGCAGATTGAAGGGTGAAGCGAGGTCAGGTCGCGTCACCTCGACCGTTAATTTTTGTCTCCGTGACCGGGGCGCTGCCGCACTGTCAGACAACTACTCAATTGTCCTAACGAGGCTGAGTGTACACTTTTCCTTCTCCTGATGCAGAATTGAGAAGAGGCAGGTTCGATTCCCACCTCAGCCATCCTGGAAGTGGTTTCCAAGGTTTCTCATTTCTACTCTACGCAGATGCGGAGATTGTACCTAATTTAAGACCATGGACACCTCCTAACCATATCCTAGACCAATTACAAGTACGCTACAGCAGTCACTATAACACAAATTATCAGACAGATTCCACATACACCAAAGTATTACATAATCGTAAAGCCTTTAAAATGAATAAACGACAAAAAGTACCCCTTTTCAGACCTCGAGTCAGATCTTAAGTATGACTGGCTGCGTTGCTCAGTGGTAACGTTCTCGCATGCTGTTCCCAAGGTTACAGGATCGAATCCTGGCGCAGTTAGTTGGCATTGGTGGGTGCGTAAATGCGATGGGGCCAGAGCCGTGTCAGTAGTTTTACTGGCACGTTAAAGATCTCCTTCTGGACAACCCGGCGTCTATAGATCATACGTTTCTGGCTGGAATCTAACCCAGAGCCTCCTCGGTAAGAGAAAAGCGTGCTATCCATACACCACGGGGGACAATAATAATAATAATAATAATAATAATAATAATAATCATGTAAGGGGTTTAAGGTACCTTTTAACTGTTGTGGCCTTTTAAAAGAATAAAGGCATAATGTTTGTTTCACTGAAAGTGTGCAAAACCCATTTTGTACAACCCTACATGGAAGTGTGTTTACGGGAAATACCAGAGCCAGTGGGTCATTCTGCAAGATCAAGTAAGTTATCTTAGCTTTTGGGTTTTGACAATGGTAGTGGTGGGGGACCGAAAGGAGAAGGATCTCAGCGGAAGAACCAGAACTTGGCCTGGGGCAATTGGCCAGAAAGGACTGTGCGATGGAATGACAAGATAAGAAAGATCCACTCAGAAGATTAGCTGGCTCAATTCGCCAACTCCCACTCAATCCCTTTAAAATCCCAGATGGTGAATGTTGGAATACCTCGCATCTGTTAGTGGAATTTATAAGCTGCAATTAGGCCGAATCTATGCGCCTTCGCGTCAGAGAGCAAGAAATGGCAGCATGTTGTTCTCTGAAGAAAGTTAAACAGAATTACTGGTATTTCTTTATAAGGATAAGTGGGACACATCGAGATATTTCGTGAGGAATATCAGAGATGGGTCATTTAGACCCTGAGACTTGGTTCTTTGTCACATTAGGAGTGTTTTGTGGCCAGATGTTTTGTCCCTGACATGACACCTTGACTCGCGGTCACCTGGTCTCATTGCGGTCGGTAAGTAGGGCAGACACTCAAGGAGACAGGCCTTCCGCCCACGCCAGATGACGTCATTCGACAGGTAGACTCTGTGGTGTCTCTTGAGTACACAAAAACAAAACATATTGACCATTCCTTGCTCATGAAGAGTCATACAGTCACCTTCTGCGGTCTCGGGGCTACATATTGAGACTCTAGTACCAAATGTTCTGGGTTCGATTCTCGGCTCTGCCAAGAATTTAATTATCTTGTTATTGTAATTTACTCTCACTCAGAAGGCTTCTATGGGACACGAAGATCCCACGCCGATCTCAATAAATGCCTCCACTGAACTGTGTTTTGGGCGAGTTCTTGCCAATTGTCCACATTCAGATGTCTACAAAGTTTGGAGATTTCAATTTTCCAGAAACTTCGTGGTTTTCCTACTGGCCTTTCTCCTCTTGGTTTTTCTACAAATATTTCTAAGACCATCCTATCATCTCCCATTCTTAGTAAATGCCCAGCCCATTGAAGTCTTCTAGAGTTAATGATGTTGAGTATTGATGCTTGCTGTGATAGTGAGTGTTTATTTGATCTGTTGTTCCAGCGGAGTCAAAAAATGGTGCAAATATATTCCTATACACTTTATCTTCGAAAACCTGCAACTGGTATTCTTCCTTTTTTTTTTGTTAAACTCCATGATTCTGCACCATAAGTTAGAACTGACCTAATGATGGTATTGTATATTTTCAGTTTTGTATTTCTCGTCAAAAATTTGGATCCCAATAAAAACTGCAGAGAGAAGTACACTTTGTTAGCATTCTGTATTGCAACTTTAATTTCCACTTCTCTATGATTCTGTTCATCAATCATGACTCCTAAGCATTTGAAATGTTCAACCCGCTCATAACTATGCTTGCCAATAAGAGGAGGTAACCGATTCCCAAACACGTCAATATTACTCTACATTACCATGTACTGAGTTCTGATGGTCCCCATGTTGGATTTTTAGGCATTTAAGCCATAGAGTTATGTACTATTAGATGACGATTATTGCGTAAGTTTATTATTAAAACGATGACTTCTATCGCATGATTACGACACAAGAAATATAAAAAAAAGTCCTCTCGGCACGCCGGAAGGCGGAGGTAGATTTCACCGGACAAACTTGGGGATAGGCGAAAATAGGCAGAATATGCAGATTTTCGTAGAAGGATCAGACCTCATTTAATGCGAGAAGGTATTTTATAATTGGAGCTTAATTAACTTTGTTTTTCGTCATTTTATGCTTATTTTAAACATTTTATTGTCTTATGGGAACGGTAACCTTCTTGTCATTTGGGGTCCATTTTTATACTTGTGGTCACACTGTCCTTATGCTAGGTTTCGACACTGATGTGCAACTATGTAACGGTCTGTTACTTCTTCACGCAAAATTATATCTACCGCAGAGATTTTGGTTGGTTCCTCAGTTTAGGGGCTGCGACAACGCGGTCATGTAACCCCGTGTACTTTGGGATGGCTGTATTAGTCTGTAATTCAGGTAAGGACTGCAGACGGTCAATTTCAAGCAGTAGTTACTAATGTTGCTACCAGGTACTACCGTCAACGACACCTAGCTGTGAACTTGGCTACTAGATGCCACCGCAACCAGCAACTCGCAACGAACGTTGGAACTTCCCCTCCAAAGGAAAGCATACTGAGGGATTTTTGGCGCTCTTAGAAAATCCGACGACTTCGGCCGGCTTTGAACTCGCGACCTTGGGCATAAACATTCAGCATGCTACCAGTTACGTCACCGAAGCCGCTTCACACTTAGATGGAAATCTGAATCTGATCTCGTGCAAGTGCGTTATCTTGGCAACGTCTGATGGCTCATCCCTCATCAATTTAGTAGTGTTGCCATGGCAACCACTGATAGGTCTTGGCATTTTCTTATAATTCCGAAATTATTTTTCTCATCCCTTGGCATAATGGTGGGTTATATCAAAAATTCTTTCAGACAAAAGTTTTAGGTAATTATTATGGGAATATTGTCCATTTTGTACGGTTTTGATATTGTGCCTATTAAGAGAGATATGATTAATGTTTCCCGAAAAACCCACTTTTTCCCACCCCTTTGGTCAATGGTTGGTGCTATTAAAAAAACTCTTCAAACATACATTTTTGGGCTTTATCCGACACATAGTATGAATGTTGAACGGATTCGATATTTCACATATTAAGAGAGTTATAGCAATATTTCACTTTTTCGAAAAAAAGCCCCCCATTTTCACCCCCCAACGACCGATTTAGCCCAGTAACGAACTCGACCGAGATTTTATAGGTATACGTATTCGGTAAAAAATTCAAAGTGATTGGTACAAAATTACGGCAGTTATCGTGTCCACAATAAACTGATATACATATACATACATAAATTATATATAACTTTTGAACTGACGGTGGTTTTGGGGCCTGGGGATGTGAAACGCGAAGATATGTCGAAATTTTCCGGAAGTCGAAACATGGTACCCATTGCAATAGTTAGCTTTCTAACGAAATCTACCTCTGGTTGGTTCCTCAGTTTAGGGGCTGCGACAACGCGGTCATCTAACCCCGTGTACTTTGGGTGAGTGTAGAATCTGTCTGATACACGGTGTGAATTGTAATGGCTGTATTAGTCTTAATTCATGTAAGTACTGCAGACGGTCAATTTCAAGCAGTAGTTCCTAATGTTGCTACCAGGTACAACCGTCAACGATACCTAGCTGTGAACTTGGCTACTAGATGCCACCCCAACCATCAACTCGCAACGAACGTTGGAACTTCCCCTCCAAAGGAAAGCATACTGAGGGATTCTAGTGCTCTTAGAAAATCCGACGACTTCGGCCGGCTTTGAAACCGCGACATTGGGCATAGGCATTCAGCATGCTACCAGTTACGTCACCGAAGCCGCTTCCCACTTTATCAGGCGGCTTTGGTGGCGTAGTCGGTAACATGCTGAGCTTCTATGCCCAAGATACCGGGTTCAAACCCGGCCGAAGCCGTCGGATTTTTTAAGAGCGTTAAATATCCCTCAGTATGCCTTCCTTCGGAGGGGAAGTAAAGCCGGCGGTCCCATGTCATAGATTTATGGCATGTTAAAGATCCTTCCACTAATTGCACCTGTGTGAAGCTAAATTGGATAGGTTAAGAATGTATACAACGCTCTTAGGTTTCTATGTTCGTTGCCAAGAGCCGACTGCGGCGGCGTCTAGTAGCTCAGTTCTGAACTTGGCCTCGTAGTCGTTGACAGTGGCGCTTGGCGGCAAAAGTAGGAACTATCTGAAAAATTGTTAGTTGCAGTACTTAAATTAACAAACAGATAACACACACTAATACAGTCATCACAATTAACACCGGTTATCAGACAGATTCTACACACACCCAAAGTACACGGGGCTACATGACCGCGTTGTCGCAGCCCCTAAACTTAAGAACCAACCAACCAACCACTTAATCAGATGGAAATACTGAATCTGATCTCGTGCAAGTGCGTTGTCATGGCAACGTCTGATGGTCCATGCCTCATCAATTTAGTAGTGTTGCCATGGCAACCACTGATAGCTCTTGGCATTTTCTTATAATTCCGAAATCATTTTTCTCGTCCCTTGGCGTAATGGTGGGTCATATCAAAAATTCTTTCAGACAAAAGTTTTAGGTAATTATTAGGGGAATATTGTCCATTTTGTACGGTTTTGATATTGTGCCTATTAAGAGAGATATGATTAATGTTTCCCGAAAAACCCACTTTTTTCCACCCCTTTGGTCAATGGTTGGTGCTATCAAAAATCTTATTTGACATAAATTTTTGGCACTTATCCGACACATATTATGAACTTTGAATGGATTCGATATTGCACGTATTAAGAGAGTTATAGCGAAATTTCACTTTTTCGAAAAAAAGCCCCCCATTGTCACCCCCTTCGACCGATTTAGCCCAGTAACGAACTCGACCGAGATTTTATAGGTATACATCTTCGGTAAAAAATTCGAAGTAATTGGTGCAAAATTACGGCAGTTATCGTGTCCACAAGAAACTGATATACATATATATATACATATATATATACATAAATTATATATAAACTTTTGAACTGACGGTGGTTTTGGGGTCTGGGGGATGTGAAACGCGAAGATATGTCGAAATTTTCCGGAAGTCGAAACATGGGACCCATTGCAATAGTTAGCTTTCTAATGAAATCTACCTAACTTAATTTTAATATTTCGCACAGCCGCCATTTTATGGTTATGTAAACAATTGAACTAAATTAAATGTCAGTGCGTTCAATGTGTATAAACAATTGCTGTACCATGTTTCACTGCACTCGGACGGTAAAATCGCGAGAAAATTATATTTAAATGTTTCAACTTTGCCTGGCCACCATGTTCGTTTTGTACTTAACAGGTTTTAGAAAGTCACATAGGTGAGCTTCTGGTAGTGCCCTTTATCACCGTACAAAATGTCAAGGTGATATCAGTAATAGTTTCGGAGATATAGAATGCCGGTGAAATACTTCGCACAGCCGCCATGTTGGATTGGTGAGACGTAATAACATTTGAAGGGCACGATCGGGGTCGGACAAAATAGTACTATGACCTTACCGAGTTTCATTGAAATCGCTCCAGCCGTTTAGAAATTATTAGGGGACACACACGGACAAAAGGTGTGTCCTTTTGTGTCATAACCTTTTTTTTTTTTTTTCTTAAATGAAAATTGGTTAAAATGGTTTTGAGAAAATTAAGTCTAGACTATTCATGGATGAGAATAGTTAAATTTATAGTGAGTATCGGATCCTCGTTATCTTTTACGTCCCTTTTAACTACTGAGGGTTTTAGAGACGCCGAGGTTCCGGAATGTGCCCGAAATGTGGTCTTAAACGTGCCAGTAAATCTACTGATACGGCTCTCGGGAATTTGCGAACCTTCAAATGCCAACTGACTGCACTAGAATTCGATCCTGCAACCTTGGGAATAGCAGGCGAGAACGTTACCTTTGAGTAATGCAACCAGCCGATATTTTAAATAGAAAGTAACTCATAGCCGCTATCTGATGACCATATTATCCTAAGTATTATAACTTTTCACAATCCTTCCTTCTCTTAGAGGGGAAGATGACCTCGTAGTTCCGCCCCTTAAAACAACAATAACTAACTTCTCTCTCTTGAATAGCACGAGAGATGAGTGGGCTTACCATCAACAGAGAATATCTCATTACCGCGCTAAAATGGATGGATGAATGAAGCCATTAACGAGACAGAGATTGCTGTTGAGAGCAGCTTTGAAGTTCCGTGCTTCGTCTCCATTTAATATCCGAGCCTCTAATTAAAATACCTTCTGAAATATCCAATACAGGATTATTTATAGCAGTGAAGTAATTAATCTTCCCATTAAGTGGCTCTCCGCTAAATAAAGCTGCCTAGCTCATTTCTGTTGACCGCATGACAGCACACTTCCTGGCCTGCTTAGCTCAGCGTCTCGAACTAGACCACTTGTTCTAGGAAAGCGACCTTAGTTTATTTGCACACGGGGCGATATTTCCTGCCGTTTCATGCAATAAACCAGAAGGCCATGAAGAGTGGTTCGTTTCGTGCAATAAACCAGGAGGCCATGAAGAGTGGTTCGTTTCGTGCAATAAACCAGGAGGCCATGAAGAGTGGTTCGTTTCGTGCAATAAACCAGGAGGCCATGAAGAGTGGTTCGTTTCGTGCAATTTAACCCAATGATTTGGATTGAGATGACGCCTTGCTGGGTCGTTTCGTCAAACCAAGTAGAAGGCTGTGGATAGACATGACGTGTTGCTGAGTGTAGATAGGGGCCAATAGTCGAACCAGTAGACTGTAAAAGTGTGACGACATGACTATGAATAGCTCGGGGAACTGGATACGAGCCTGGTACCCTTGGACCACTCACCGTGAACAACTCACTAGGAGAATGTACCACTTTCCCATCATCGATTCCCTTCAAATTATTTTTGTTGTGTAGTGAAGTAGTGAAGTCTTAGGTAGTGTTGAAAAGTCAGACATTGTGATAATAATAAGCTGGTATTCAGAAAGGTGTAAGGCAAGGCTGCCACGTATCACCCATACTTTTCAATCTATACATTGAACAAGCAATGAAGGAAATTGGAGAAAAATTCAAAGTAGGAGTAATGATTCAAGGAGAAATGATTTCTACTCAGAGATTTGCAGATGACATTGTCATCTTAGACGACACACCATAAGATTTGAATAAGATTTTAAATGGTATGGATTCTGTCTTGAGGAAGGAATTCATGATGAAAATTAATAAATGTAACCACAAAAATATTGGAGTGCAGTCGAAAGAAATCAGAAACCTCTATGAACGTCGAAGTGACAGGTGGAAAGCTAAAGGAAGTAGGAGACTTCCGTTACTTAGGAAGCAAAATAATCATTGATGAACGAAGCAAAGAGGATATAAAAAGTAGGTTGGCTCGGGCAAGGAAGGCGTTTCTACAGAAAAGGAATATGTTGACGTCGAATATAGATTTAGGTATTAGGAAGTTATTTTTGAAAGTCTTTGTCTGGAGCGTGGCGCTCATGGAAGTGAAACTTGAACTGGAGCGGCAGAAAGGGGGAGAATTGACGCGTCTAAAATGTGGTGTTACAGGAGAATGATGAAGATCAGACGGGTAGATAGGAGAAGAGTAGGCCTATGTTTATGGCGACTGTTAATGAAGAGAAGCTAGGACATATACTAAGACACCCAGGAATAGCAAAGTTAATTATGGAAGGAAGGGTCGAGGGTAAGAACTGTAGGGGTAGACCAAGGTTAGAATATATTAAACAGATTGCCTCGGATGTAGGGTGTGGTAGCTACGTATAGATGAAACGATTAGCTCAGGACAGGGAAGCATGGAATGCTGCATGAAACCAGTCAAAAGACTGAAGACTCAAACAATTAAACGTTTAAAATTATACGCCAAATCAATACATAAACAACTATATATTTTATATATTTGGACATGTTTCGACCATCAATAAGGTCATCTCCAGCTTAAACAGAAAGTCAATTAAGAATTGAAAACTAAAATAGCATATATGACTTAAAACTAAATTTGAAATGAAAACAATAATAATAATAAAATCTGATGCCAATCACTGTTACCAGTTGCTTACAAAATTTTTACGAAGGCACTACTTAGAAAACTTGTGAAGCAAACAGACTACCTAATTGGTACCAGGGTGGTTTCAGAAAAGGAATGGCCGCACAAGGATGAATGAACTACGTTCCAACCCTTCGACGAGAATTAAATTCCACACTCGACAAAGTACACCGGGCTACATGACCAGAATATCGCAAAGCTCCTATATAAATCATCATCAACAACAACAGAAGAGTTGATCCATGACCACATGGTACTACATATAATCTGTTATTATATTGAGAGTTGATCTCTGAAGTGGACTGCTTGTGGTGTAATTAATTTACGCACCATCCCAGAATGCAGGTGATCCGGGTTCGAGTTCCAACTTCAGCCCCATTTTCATAGCTTATGCCCAAAGTTGAGAGATGCTATACTCTAATAATCACCTGCAGTTCTCTATTTTGGCTAAAATTACAACAGAGCATGTTATCGAGGAATATTATCGTGAAGTCCGTCCTGAGGGGGAAGAAACTTGCCGATCAATGAGAAAATGACAACAGGCAAGAAACATCAACCTGTCGCAGTTTCCACTATGAGAGACCTTTGA
This sequence comes from Meconema thalassinum, assembly GCA_946902985.2. Taxonomy (NCBI): domain Eukaryota; kingdom Metazoa; phylum Arthropoda; class Insecta; order Orthoptera; family Tettigoniidae; genus Meconema; species Meconema thalassinum. Next base: position 133,055,534 of record OX336396.1, read on the forward strand.
AAGGGGAAGTCCCACGGCTATCGCTAAAGACACAACATAAGCATGCGCGGGTCAGTTATAACAGCTGACGGAAGTGCTATTTAAAACCTAAACCTTTCCTTTCCTTTCCTTTCCTAGCAAATTGATAACGTTCGTAACCAGCTTATCTACCACATACAGTAATGTCCTAGTAAGTTATAATACTGCACTATGTCATCAATGGGGAAATTTCATTTTGATTAATCCCCGTTTGTTCCTCACAAGTTTTGCTTCGGCACATCTCTCCATTGGTTTCTACAGAAAGTGTCTTAGAATAGCCACAGGATCGAATCCTGGCGCAGCCAGTTGGCATTTCAGGTTGCGTAAATGCGAGGGAGCCGTGTCAATAGATTTACTGGCACGTTAAAGATCCCCTTCGGGGCAACATTCCGGCAACCCAACGTATCTAAAAGCCGCAGTAGTTAAAAGGGACGTAAAACCAACAGGTAACCAAAATATTGGAATGCAGTCGAAAGACATCAGAAACCCCTATGGATGTCGAATTGGTATGTGAACAGCTAAATGAAGTAGGTGACTTCTGTTACTTGGGAAGCAAAATAACCAGTGATGGACGAAGCAAAGGGGATATAAAAGTTGGTTAGCACAGGCAAGGAAAGCATTTATACAGAAAATGAATCTGTTGACATCGAATATAGATTTAGGTATTAGGAAGTCATTTTTGAAATCCATTGTCTGGAGCGTGGCGCTTTATGGAAGTGAAACTTGGACTATTGGTTCAGCAGAAAAGAAGAGAAATGAAGCGTTTAAAATGTGGTGTTACAGGAGAATGATGAAGATCAGATGGGTAGATAGGGTTACGAATGAAGAGGTATTAAGACGAGTGGGAGAGGAGAGATGTTTCTGGCAACTGCTAATAAAGAGAAGGGATAGGTTGGTAGGACACATACTAAGACACCCTGGAATAGCAAGCTTAGTTATGGAAGGAAGGGTCAAGGACAAGAACTGTAGGGGTAGACCAAGGTTAGAATATGTTAAACAAATTGCCTCGGATGTAGGGTGTGGTAGCTATGTAGAAGTGAAACGATTAGCTCAGGACAGGGAGTCGTGGAGAGCTGCATGGTACCAGTCAAAAGACTGAAGACTCAAACTAACATCTCCCCATTGCAGTGTCTTAGAATAGTCATTTTATCTGAGTTGGATGTAATGATGGACGGGAAGAGTATTAGGAACAAGATGTTCTGTAAAGATCACACAGCCTACTGTACTTGCTTCGAAATACAGTCCAACCTCGATTCGTTAGGGGATGACAAAATAAATTCGACTAATCCCACATCCGAGGCAATATGTTTAACACATTTTAACCTTGGTCTACCCCTACAGTTCTTATCCTCGACCCTTCCTTCCATAACTAACTTTGCTATTCCTGGATGGCTCTTACCAACCTATCACTTCTCTTCATTAGCTGTCACCAGAAATATCTCTCCTCTCCCACTCGTCTCTTCGTTTGTTGCTCTATCTACCCACCTGGCCTTCCATCATTCTACTGTAACACCACATTTCATGATTTCAAATGTCCATATTTTCATCTTTTCTGCTGCGCCAACAGTCCAGGTTTCACTTCCATAATGCGCCACGCTCCAGGCAAAGGGTTTCTAATAGCTAAATCTATATTTGATGTCAACAGATTTCTTTTTTGTAGAAATACTTTCCTTGCCTGAGCCAACCTACTTTTTATATCCTCTTTGCTTCGTCCATCACTGGTTATTTTGCTTCCTAAGTAACAGAAGTCTCATACTTCCTTTAGTCTTTTTACTTGCCAATTTGATGTCCATAGGGATTCAATTCCTCTGGTGAATCGGCTAACCTGACATTGCCATCAGCAAATCTCAAAGTTGAGATTATTCCTCCTTGAATATTTTTTCTGTAAATGTAAATTACGCCAATCTCAGAGGAGTCCCTGGTAATAACGGAGGATATACGGGCAATTCCCTTTGTAGAAGATGTGCAAAGGAGATTGAAACACCAAGTCATGTAGGCCTACTTGGAAATTGCCCTTATAATTCTTTGCTTATTAACAGAAGACACAACAAAGTTAAACACTCAATCATAAACATGCTGAGCAATAAGGGATTAGAACGCTACGAGGAAGTGCATGCATTAGATTCTCAAGGGAGATACCGTTTCGCTGATATTGTTGCATTTAATAAAACATCTAATGAAGCCTATAGGAATAAAGTTAAAATGTATGAAATATTAGTCGCAAAATGCTGTATTGTGCCCAACTGGTCACGGCAGTCTGGCATCAAACTCAGGGCCTCATCAGAGAAGACCAGGCAAATGGTTATGCCTAAGGTCGAACCAGTGGTCTCTAAGGGGGAGCCATTATATGGAACCCACAGAGCAATGAGAGGTCTACTGACACATAATAGTCTAGCGTGATTTCACGATTATTTAGGTGCAAATCATAGCAATTTAAAGGAAAAATTATAAGCAAAATGCAAGGGAATGTACGTTTTCAGTGCATACGAAGTCGAAAGAAGGCTAGTTTGAAGTCCGACAAATTACTTTAGCAAGTAGGCGGGGTAGGCCTGGCGCCTACGGAACTATTTCCGTCTAGGGCGGTCAGACAGCTCAAAATTAATGACTCGGGAATTCACCACTCGACAACGAGCAAAGCTTTGGCGGAACCAAGCCCACAAGAAATTAATTAATTACAGATAAATGGAGCATTGTAATGCAATGGAACATACACACAGATGAATGTATTCACGGAGGAGTAATTTAGGAGTGGTTTTTCACCTAAAATTACGCCTATTTCTCAAAATGACCGCATTACAACCTAACTCACGCTCGAGAGCACGAATACTTTAACCAACCAGCGGGAAATCCCCACCGTGGCGTCCCACGCGCTGAACTAAGGCAATTAATTGTAATTAATTGGCCGAAGCGATCGCCGGCACGCGAGTGTTTTTAAAACTTCCACGCCTAAATAAACAAGATGCAGATGTTATTTCGGCTGAAGACGGAGTATTTCAAGAAGGGAGTCGCTCTCACGTGTCCCGTGAACTATTTTGTGCAAGAAACAAATATAAGGGAGAGCAGCCTACGCCAAGGGTCAGTTGCAGTCAGTTGGAAATCAGTTGCAGTGCAGTTGGAAGTCAGTCGAAGTCAGTGATGTAGAGTTGAGGTTCAGTTGGAAAGGAGTTGCAGGTCAGTTGGAAGTCAGTCGAAGTCAGTGATGTACGTCAGACGGTCGCTCGAGTTGGAAGTTAGTCCTTTGTCTACAAGCGCTCTGCAGTAAGCACGCCAATTATTAAAATATCAGCGTACCGCCGTTGAAGACAATGGAGGCAAATTGTAAGCTTCATCAGTAAATAATGAAGTGCATAAAAAGTAACAAAGTGCAGATATTTCTTTATTATCTGACACAGATATAAATTCGCTACAGCGAATAGGAACTGATAATGTTTGGAACAGTTCGTATACCGGAAGGTATTGTCAATTATATGACATCAGCATCAGGAGCACTCCAGTGATGGGAGAGTGGAAGTTATTGCCACCTATCCAGGACAGTGAGGTGAACGGGAGTGCAGGGAACTAGGATCGAACATCTATAAAAACGCTACTAGATTTCACGGAGACCAGCGGTTATCATAAGTTCATCGCATCTCTGAGGTCAAGCGTAGGTGAAATCCAGATTAAGGATCAACATGTGAAATGATAGATGAAGTGTATAAATTGTGAAATAATAATTTAAAGTGTTAATGTGTTTAATGATTAATATTCAGTGTTTATCAGTGGTAAAGGCCACTTGTGATAATATGTGTATCATGTGTAAAAAGTGTGAATCTCAGTGTTGTGTACTGGATATCATGATGGATTAAGTCAATCATCATGGTAGAGCTCAGGCGGAGATACTGGTACTTTCCAGCCAGAAGGAAACGTGAGTACACATGCAAATAATAGCATTACAATGGCATAGTTCACCATGTAACGATTAATCACTTTGAAATTAAAGATGTAATAGTCACTTACTGAACGAGTTTTCACCACTCGTCTTGAATAAAGTATGACTTGGAAGGTGATTTGCTTAGGACCATGTAGGTCAAAAATAGTGATGGATCTAAACGTTATAATAATAATAATAATAATAATAACTGGGGTCGGCAACCATAAGGTAAGGGCAAAGTTGGCCTAAGTAATGTTCAAATAGTGTCATGGCTAATTTAAGATACGGTCATTTGGTAAACAGTAAAGAATGTAGTGTGGAATATCGCGAATACAAGAGCTTTTCTCAGTGTCAGTGAAATTTTGAATGAATATTTGAAATTAAAGTAAGCCAGTATATTTATACATTTGTGTTAGGAGCTATGTAAAGCTTTGGCTTAAATAGTATAACAGGAAGAACGCAGGTACCTTGATAATGGAGTCATATATGTGAAATGTTGTTTAGCCGCATATAGCGTGCAGATTAACGTAGAATCCAGTGATTTACGTAAGATAAGCACGGGAAAGACTAGTATAGCTTGCGCGTGAGGTGAAAATTGGCTTAATCTTCGAGAAGTATCGCCTTTGTGCATACTGTGTTTGTTACGCAGCGATTTGGATAGATTCTGTCTATTGCCAACGCTTGCATTGAATTATAGCCACTATGGACGCCCAGCGAGGCGCGGTGTGCATTTATACTTATGGTCTGCCCGAGAGGTAGAATCATATTCGTCGACGAGGAACGTGGTTCCCAAAAATATATGTTAATGACAGCTGCTGATGATAACCATGGGGTTTCATTATGATGCGCGTCTTAAAAGCCACAAGTAATCACCTTAGAACGGCAATGCTATCATTGGAATTTCACCCCTGCCATGAATGTTTAATAGGAGCCATTTGAGCCCAAATACACTGTAAAGTTAGGTGTTAATTAATTAAATGACTCAATTACTTAGGACTATGCCTAGCGGATCTTTACTGTTATATAATTGTAAACAAGTTTGGCCTTGACGGTAGAGAGAGACAGGGAATGTAGACCATTTCCGTGGCAGCCATCTTGGAGAGCCGTCTGGAACTAATTTTATGACCTGCTGAGGGAAGGGGAGGTTGCTCGACCGATCCCTTGTCAATTACAGTCACAATAGGACACTGAGAGATCTCGGTATTCAATATGCAATTAAAATATAAGTATTTTAGTGATGCCAATGGAATTAATTGGTATGTGGCAACTCACATATGTGGTTGAACCATAGAAATCAGATGATATTTGGCGAAGTTATCCTCTGAGGGGGAAAGCTGAACCAAAATAATGTAGGCATCTTCTTTAAAGTGCATTTTGCCAGTTTATGCTAATTTAGGAAAAACGGGTATGTGTTTTTCCCAGAACATGACACAGTTGTATCTATGATAAGTCCGACAAGACCCAGATAATCGTTATATGGTGAAACTATAAATATTCTATCCATGTTTATGTTTATTTTATGATTAAGAAGCATGACTCATTTTCCTAGAGCGTTCATAGGGATGGAAAGAAGGAAGATGATTCGCACGACACAACAAATATTTGCTAATAAATGTAGGAAACATTGAAGTAATGCTAATTAAAGTAAATGCCGTAGGAGACGGAATAATGTCTTAATAATATCATGTTTATGTGACATGTGGTTTTTGTGTTAAGATATTTCCATTAAATAAAATTGTGTCACATGACGAACACGATGAAAACCTTGTAATCTGAACTATTATTGACAGGATATTGGAAGTAGGTTTGAGTGCATTGTAGCGCTATTTTTAAGGAGAAAGCTCACAGAATAACCCTATTTATTTGTGGGAATTAATTGTAATTTGTCCTTTGTTTTGTATTTGTTGTACAGCCATGATTTTAGACCAGTAAATATTTTATTCATAGGAATGTTGTGTATTTCCTGTAGAGTAGTTACCTGGTAGACTCAAATCCTGAGCATGTGGTCGTATTGTGGGCAGGAACGTCCCATACCTCGAAAGACCGTGAGCTAGTTGGGATACGAACACATGGTCCACATGGTGACAATCGGGTACATGGGGGAGTTGTCTCTGTACTTGGATTGAGTCACAGGTAATTACTTAAGTCGGTCAAGGTATTAATGGTAGAAGCAAATATAGCATAGAAATTAGGACAGAATAGGAAGACCGCATCCCATTTGTTAATAAGCCACCACATTAAAAATAATTGTTATTCCTCCATAAGACATGCTTATATATAATTGTAACTTTCATAAACCATAGCCATAGATAACCCATTATTGTTAACATGACGCTGATATGTTGGGCCAGTTTAAAATACAGGTAACCTCCACTTAAGCATCATGAGCATGGCATAAATAAGCACGTTGACCCCACATATAAAATAACATGGCGCCCGTACGTGGATGGCTTATGGGATTCAGAAAAACCCCATAATAATAGCATGGTTTTCATGGGGAAAACCATAGAAATTTTTTTTCCCTCAAACTTGAGCGATTGTGAGTCTTTCTAGATGATGTTCAGACGTCAGACAAAATGTTGTCAGACGGGTACGAGGGTCTATACCCATTCCATAGTTAGTTTTGACATTTTATGATATGTTGTTGTTGTTGTCGCGGGATCGGAATCTTTTCTTTCCAATAGAACGCGCCCGTGTCTTCAGCTAGGGCCTACCTGAATCTCAAATTAAGTAGTACAGGATGGCCGGAACGGAAGAGGTACTCAGGTGTATCGCCGAGTTAAGGGAACATTTCGATGTTACAAACGCTAAGAGTAAGGAAGAATCCAAAGCATTTAAAGATGAAATAGCGGGTAGATTGGATGCCAATCAAACCGAAATAAACAATAGACTAGAGGCTAATCAAGCCGAAGTAAATACTAGACTAGAGGCTAGTCAAACTGAGGTAAGCCAGATGTTGGCTAATGTAAACACGCAGTTAGAATGAAACCTAGGAGAGGTTAATAAGAAAATGGACGACGTTAAAGAGTCTGTCCAGAGACAGGTAACTAAGAATATTGTTAGCGTGATCTCAGAAATGCAAAATGATAATGATAAACGCTTTGAGTCTATTGAATTAAAATTAGAAAGCAATTTGCAAATGTGCAGAGAGTCACAGCGTGAAATTAACGATAATTTAAACAGTATGTCCCGGGAGCTTAAAGACATTCAAAGTCAGAATGAGGCTAACACTAGACGTCAGTTAGAACAATTTAACACGTTTACTCAGACCGTGGATCATAGGTTCGAGGATAATGAACTAAAATGGAATACGCGAATGGCAGGTTATGCCAAGGCTGTAGACGACGCCTTAAGAAAGCAGGACCGGAATATCCTTGACCAATGCAAGGAAATGCAGGAAATAAAGACGTCTGATCGAGATAATAAGGAAATAATGTCTAATATGAAGATACAAGTTGGAAAAGTGCAGAAAGAGTTGGAACAAACTCAGAACGACTTAGCAGTTATCCATAAAAGACAGGACGAAGACCAAGGAGAAATCACGAAAATGAGGACTGAAATCTCTCATATACAAGGTCACATTCAACGGGAAGTTACAGGCTTACGCGAAGAGTTAGAGCTTCGAGAAGGCTTAAAGACTGAAGCCAGTGATAGGACTCTTGCCGAAGTAAGAGAAAGTCTAGCAGGGGAAATTATCCACCTGAAGGAAAACCTTAAGGATAATAAAGAAAAGGTATTTTCTATGGCAGAAAGAAACCGAGATCGCCTAGAGAAAATAGAACGAGAGGTATTAGCTCGTTTGGAAAGGACTGAAAACAGGCACAGCCAATTAGAAACTAGAATGATAGCGCAGGAAGAATCCATGTTGCGGAATCCTAGGTCTAGCGAAGGAAGTATAGACGAGAATAGGAGGAATAAATGGGCAGAGATAGAAATACAGCCCACTCCAAAGAATGCAGCAATGCCAAGTGACAGCCCGTATGCCACAACTGGTATGCCAATGGCTATGCCAACACCGCAGGAAAATGCTGTACAGAACCAAATAGTCACAGTTATAAGGGCTAGTGATGAAAAACCAAAGAAATACTCTGGGAGTAATTCTAATATGACACCCAAGTACTGGCTTAAAGAAGTTTCCGAGTACTTGAATGATGCGAAAGTACCGCCAGAGCGCAGGTTGAGAGCGATTGAAAAACTAACCGATGGGGAGTGTGCTCTATGGTTTAGAAGTTTTAGGTACACGTTCGACACCGTTGAGGAATTTCGCCAAGCATTTTTAAGCAGGTATTGGAACGCGAGCGTACAACAAAACCTCAGACTGGACTTGTATTCCAGGCGTTACAGTACTAGTAACCCGACCAAGTACGGAGAGTTTTTTGTGAACCAATTATGCCGTTTTCGCGAGCTCGATGAAGGGCTTAGAGAGTCAGATTTATGCATAGCAATAGCTAAGCAGCTGCCGTATAAAGTGCAGCGCCTGCTAATCTCAGCAAACGCCAAAACTGCAATCGATATGGAGGAGGTGCTGAGACAACTTGATTTAACCACAGTGCAGCACGCAAGACAAAGTCGACATGTGGAACAAGTTAATATGACGAATACGCCGATCGAGCCAACGAAGGTGCAGACGAAATGCAAGTCTACAAGCACCGAAACAGAAAAATCCGACTGGCAGCGCGAAGGACGCGAAAACCAAAATTGGAGGCCAGCGTATCGAGGAGGTTCGAACCGTGGTAACCGAGGAAGGAAAAACTGGAATCAGCGTGGTACCAGAGACCAGCAGCTGGATAACAGAAGAAATTACGGCCGAAATGGGAATAACCAAGGATGGAGATCCCAAGAGCAGAGTCGTGGGTTCGATGAAGAGGCGGAAGAACGCTATCATGCATCTTTAAGATACATGGAAGAGCGCGGAGATGATCCAAGACAATCGCGAGTTCACTGGGATGAAGCGATTCGAAATAGAAGGTCACCCGACATATATCAAAATGATGATGGTGCCAAAAGTCTGGAACTTCAACAGCATGAAGACAGGCAGAAGAACTCCACAAAGAATGGAGCAATTGAAAAAAAACCACACCAATTTTAAATGACCAGAGAGAGATAGGTTCAGGATGGAATACAGTAAATGTTATTAACTGGATTGCCAAACCTGAGGAGCTTATCGAAGACCTCGATGAAAGAACGGTCAATGTAAGAAGGGAACTACCTATTATTATTGTAAACATTGCGGGAACGAAAGTAAGAAGTCTCATTGATACAGGATCAACAGTGAGTTTGATAACCCAGGCATTATACAATGAAATCCAGAGTAAAATCCACGTATTGAAAATACCCATTTCAAGCGTGAAAATAAAAGGTGTCATACCAGACAAAGTTATGATATGCAGATACCAAGTATTTTTAGATTTGCAGATAGGGAACTCTACATTCTCACAGAGCTTCCTACTTGTAAATAAGCTGCCATATAACCTTATTGTTGGGATGGATTTCATAAGAGAGTATAAAGTTATTATAGATCTCTCGCAAGACATTGTAATGTTTCGCGCAAGTGAGGGAAAGGAAGACTTAGAACTCTCATTAAGGCATAATGAAGCGAGACAAGAAGAATACGTATGGCATACATACGGAGATATGACTGGGGAGGCAGTGTCGACAATAGAAGATATTGAGGAAGAGTTGGCAACACTGGCCGCAGACATTGAAAAGGATCTCGAACCAAAATTTGAAGAATGCCTGGAAGAGAAGATTGAGGAAGCTAAATTTGGTCCAGAATATAAGAAAATGCTAAGGGAACTGCTATTCGAGTATAAAGGAGTCTTCGATTCGAGACCTGGCCGGATTAAGAATTTCCAGTATGCGTTTCAAGTCAGCGATTGGACGCCATTCAAACAGAAGCCGCATCCTGTAGCTGAGAAACATTATTTAAAGGTCAAAGAAGCGATACAGGAAATGCTAGAAGCAGGCGTCATTGTAAAGACAGCCACACCTTATGTCAGCCCACTGGTAGTTGTACCGAAACAGGATGGAAGTGTGAGGATATGCCTGGACCTACGAAATTTGAATTCCAAGGTCATACCGGAATTTGATACAGTTCCACCCATTAAGGAGGTACTCAGAAGGATCAAAGGAAAGACTGTATTCTCAAATCTTGATCTAACGGCAAGTTTTCACCATCTTGCTCTGGAAGAGAAAACAAGTCTGTTAACCGGATTTTTATTTGACCAGCACACGTACTCATACGTCCGTCTTCCATTTGGATTAAAAACAGCAGGTTCAGCGTTGATACGAGCGCTAGATAGGAACCTATCCGAAGAAGTAAAAGCTACAACCATATGCTACGTAGATGATATACTACTGACCTCTGAAACAGTTGAAGAACATGTCAGAGATCTACGCAAGTTTTTATATGACCTAAGTCAGGCTAACTTCAAGGTCAATATAAAGAAGTCTAACTTTGCTCAGAGAGAAGTTAAATTTCTAGGTCATGTAATCGATGCACAAGGAGTCAGGCCTAATCCGGGAAAACTGGAAGTCATAAAACGTTTCCCGAGACCAACGAAGGTGAAGAACGTCAGGCAATATCTAGGCGTTATTGGATTCTTTTCGAACCATTGTCCGAAGTACACCGAGACTGTAGCACCACTCCAAGACTTACTTAAAAAGGGAGGAAGATGGCGATGGACGGAGCAATGCGAGGAAGCCTTCGTGAAATCTAAACAGATGCTGTTAGATTATGTGAAATTGGGATATCCTGACTACACTCAGAAATTTATCATCCAGACTGACGCATCCTTCATAGGCATTGGAGCTATGTTGTATCAGGAAAATAAGGACAGGCCAGAGGAGAGAACTTATATCGCATTCATCAGTAGAAGGTTGAGGCTTAATGAAAAGAATTATACGGTCACGGAGATCGAATTACTTGCGATACTGTATGCATTACAGTATTGGCACAAGCTGATTTATGGTTTTAGAATTATTTTGAGAACAGACCATAAAGCCCTAACGTTCCTGCTGAAAACTGACTTGTCGAGTCAAAGACTGACAAGGTGGTCCCTGTACATACAACAATTTCAAGTGGAAATAGAATATTGCCCGGGGAAGGACAATATCATACCTGATTTGCTAAGCAGATACCCTACAGCAGAGGAAGAAGAAACTCTAGCTATTGAGATAGAAGATAGAGATCAGAAGACCTTAGATGATCTGAGGAACATCACCGTTTTTCAACGTGAAGATCCCTGGATACGGTTGATGATAAATTACTTCGAGGGAAAGCTGGATAGAGGAACCCCGATGTATATGGAAGCTGAAGCACTTTCAACGGAATATCTATGGTTTAACCAGATGCTACATAAATGGAGCGACTCTGACCACACAAAACCTAGGATTGTTGTACCACCAGCATTGCAGAGAAGGCTAGTTTGGCTAGCACACCGAGCTTTTGGACACTCAGGTGTAGATAAGACTGTTGCCCTGCTTAAAGAGGCGTTTATTTGGCCTAAACTTAGAGAAACAGTCAGAAATACTATCAGGACATGTGATATGTGCCAACGAGTAAAGCCTAACTCGTACTTAATGAGGCAGAAACCTATACCACTCTTACCAGAGAAGCCATGTCAGCTCCTGGCGCTGGACAACTTTGGGCCCCTGCCTAGAGCTAGAAGAGGAAATAAACACATCCTAGTTGCACTAGACGTGTTTTCCAAAATGGTAGTCCTGTGTCCAATTCAGAAAACCAGTACAAAACAAGTACTTAAGAGGCTGAAGGAAAGAATCATTCCTATATTAGGACAGCCAGAAAACATCTTATCGGATCATGGAAGTTGTTTTACCAGCGTAGAATTTCGCAGGGAGTTGGAAAATCTGGGCATAAGACAGATTTTGTCCACGGTTAGACACCCAGAGTCGAACTCCGCTGAGAGAGTTATGAGGGAGGTGCAAAAATATATGAAGATATACTGCTCTACTGAGAATTGGAAATGGATTGACGTACTTGAGATTATTGAATATTGTATCAACAATACCGTGCACGAAGCTACAGGAGAGGTGCCAGTGAGCCTACATCTCGACAGAAGACCCGAGAGGCCATGGAATAATGTCATCCAGACACCCGTCGATGCACAACTTGGACGTGAGTTGAGAATCCAGAGGACGTTCGAGTATCTCAAGAAACAAGCAGATAAACGACAGCGGAGAAACAGGAGGAAACGCTATCATAGACCGCTACTCGTGGGAGAATACGTCTTATTGAAAAAACCCGCCAGTTCAGATCCAGAGAGCAGGAAATATAAGAAAGTCCAGCATGCTTATCTCGGACCCTACCTGATTATAAGGGATCTGCAGAATAACGCATATCGGATTAAAGATGAGGCAACAGGTAGAGAAGTTGTGGTAAATGCAGCTAATCTGAAGTTATATAGTCCACCAGAAGACTATGATGCGAGAGAAGAGCAAGCTACACACATCCAAGTGAACGGGGAATCATTACGTATGCACGGAAAGGTTCTTGAAAAAAGCTTGCAGACTCGAGAAGGGTCGAAGAAAAGCAAACAGCTCGCCAGCCCAGCGGACACGAGGGGAGAGTGCAGCTGTCGGCTGCAGGAGTTTTACGACCAGTTGAAGGGAGCTGCTGTGGAGTTAGGGGAGATGAATGAACAATTGAGACAGGAAAACGAAAGTCTACGAGACAGCAGACAAGAGTGGAGTGGGAAAACGTGAAAGCCCATTGCCGAGAGCAATGACCGCTTAATGTAAACACTGCAAGGAGTTGATACCAGCTGATAGGCCCGAAAAATTCACTTATGAAATGAATTTTTCGAACTTAGCAGGAGAAAGATGTGCCCAACTGGTCACGGCAGTCTGGCATCAAACTCAGGGCCTCATCAGAGAAGACCAGGCAAATGGTTATGCCTAAGGTCGAACCAGTGGTCTCTAAGGGGGAGCCATTATATGGAACCCACAGAGCAATGAGAGGTCTACTGACACATAATAGTCTAGCGTGATTTCACGATTATTTAGGTGCAAATCATAGCAATTTAAAGGAAAAATTATAAGCAAAATGCAAGGGAATGTACGTTTTCAGTGCATACGAAGTCGAAAGAAGGCTAGTTTGAAGTCTGACAAATTACTTTAGCAAGTAGGCGGGGTAGGCCTGGCGCCTACGGAACTATTTCCGTCTAGGGCGGTCAGACAGCTCAAAATTAATGACTCGGGAATTCACCACTCGACAACGAGCAAAGCTTTGGCGGAACCAAGCCCACAAGAAATTAATTAATTACAGATAAATGGAGCATTGTAATGCAATGGAACATACACACAGATGAATGTATTCACGGAGGAGTAATTTAGGAGTGGTTTTTCACCTAAAATTACGCCTATTTCTCAAAATGACCGCATTACAACCTAACTCACGCTCGAGAGCACGAATACTTTAACCAACCAGCGGGAAATCCCCACCGTGGCGTCCCACGCGCTGAACTAAGGCAATTAATTGTAATTAATTGGCCGAAGCGATCGCCGGCACGCGAGTGTTTTTAAAACTTCCACGCCTAAATAAACAAGATGCAGATGTTATTTCGGCTGAAGACGGAGTATTTCAAGAAGGGAGTCGCTCTCACGTGTCCCGTGAACTATTTTGTGCAAGAAACAAATATAAGGGAGAGCAGCCTACGCCAAGGGTCAGTTGCAGTCAGTTGGAAAGCAGTTGCAGTGCAGTTGGAAGTCAGTCGAAGTCAGTGATGTAGAGTTGAGGTTCAGTTGGAAAGGAGTTGCAGGTCAGTTGGAAGTCAGTCGAAGTCAGTGATGTACGTCAGACGGTCGCTCGAGTTGGAAGTTAGTCCTTTGTCTACAAGCGCTCTGCAGTAAGCACGCCAATTATTAAAATATCAGCGTACCGCCGTTGAAGACAATGGAGGCAAATTGTAAGCTTCATCAGTAAATAATGAAGTGCATAAAAAGTAACAAAGTGCAGATATTTCTTTATTATCTGACACAGATATAAATTCGCTACAGCGAATAGGAACTGATAATGTTTGGAACAGTTCGTATACCGGAAGGTATTGTCAATTATATGACATCAGCATCAGGAGCACTCCAGTGATGGGAGAGTGGAAGTTATTGCCACCTATCCAGGACAGTGAGGTGAACGGGAGTGCAGGGAACTAGGATCGAACATCTATAAAAACGCTACTAGATTTCACGGAGACCAGCGGTTATCATAAGTTCATCGCATCTCTGAGGTCAAGCGTAGGTGAAATCCAGATTAAGGATCAACATGTGAAATGATAGATGAAGTGTATAAATTGTGAAATAATAATTTAAAGTGTTAATGTGTTTAATGATTAATATTCAGTGTTTATCAGTGGTAAAGGCCACTTGTGATAATATGTGTATCATGTGTAAAAAGTGTGAATCTCAGTGTTGTGTATTGGATATCATGATGGATTAAGTCAATCATCATGGTAGAGCTCAGGCGGTGATACTGGTACTTTCCAGCCAGAAGGAAACGTGAGTACACATGCAAATAATAGCATTATAATGGCATAGTTCACCATGTAACGATTAATCACTTTGAAATTAAAGATGTAATAGTCACTTACTGAACGAGTTTTCACCACTCGTCTTGAATAAAGTATGACTTGGAAGGTGATTTGCTTAGGACCATGTAGGTCAAAAATAGTGATGGATCTAAACGTTATAATAATAATAATAATAATAATAATAATAACTGGGGTCGGCAACCATAAGGTAAGGGCAAAGTTGGCCTAAGTAATGTTCAAATAGTGTCATGGCTAATTTAAGATACGGTCATTTGGTAAACAGTAAAGAATGTAGTGTGGAATATCGCGAATACAAGAGCTTTTCTCAGTGTCAGTGAAATTTTGAATGAATATTTGAAATTAAAGTAAGCCAGTATATTTATACATTTGTGTTAGGAGCTATGTAAAGCTTTGGCTTAAATAGTATAACAGGAAAAACGCAGGTACCTTGATAATGGAGTCATATATGTGAAATGTTGTTTAGCCGCATATAGCGTGCAGATTAACGTAGAATCCAGTGATTTACGTAAGATAAGCACGGGAAAGACTAGTATAGCTTGCGCGTGAGGTGAAAATTGGCTTAATCTTCGAGAAGTATCGCCTTTGTGCATACTGTGTTTGTTACGCAGCGATTTGGATAGATTCTGTCTATTGCCAACGCTTGCATTGAATTATAGCCACTATGGACGCCCAGCGAGGCGCGGTGTGCATTTATACTTATGGTCTGCCCGAGAGGTAGAATCATATTCGTCGACGAGGAACGTGGTTCCCAAAAATATATGTTAATGACAGCTGCTGATGATAACCATGGGGTTTCATTATGATGCGCGTCTTAAAAGCCACAAGTAATCACCTTAGAACGGCAATGCTATCATTGGAATTTCACCCCTGCCATGAATGTTTAATAGGAGCCATTTGAGCCCAAATACACTGTAAAGTTAGGTGTTAATTAATTAAATGACTCAATTACTTAGGACTATGCCTAGCGGATCTTTACTGTTATATAATTGTAAACAAGTTTGGCCTTGACGGTAGAGAGAGACAGGGAATGTAGACCATTTCCGTGGCAGCCATCTTGGAGAGCCGTCTGGAACTAATTTTATGACCTGCTGAGGGAAGGGGAGGTTGCTCGACCGATCCCTTGTCAATTACAGTCACAATAGGACACTGAGAGATCTCGGTATTCAATATGCAATTAAAATATAAGTATTTTAGTGATGCCAATGGAATTAATTGGTATGTGGCAACTCACATATGTGGTTGAACCATAGAAATCAGATGATATTTGGCGAAGTTATCCTCTGAGGGGGAAAGCTGAACCAAAATAATGTAGGCATCTTCTTTAAAGTGCATTTTGCCAGTTTATGCTAATTTAGGAAAAACAGGTATGTGTTTTTCCCAGAACATGACACAGTTGTATCTATGATAAGTCCGACAAGACCCAGATAATCGTTATATGGTGAAACTATAAATATTCTATCCATGTTTATGTTTATTTTATGATTAAGAAGCATGACTCATTTTCCTAGAGCGTTCATAGGGATGGAAAGAAGGAAGATGATTCGCACGACACAACAAGTATTTGCTAATAAATGTAGGAAACATTGAAGTAATGCTAATTAAAGTAAATGCCGTAGGAGACGGAATAAAGTCTTAATAATATCATGTTTATGTGACATGTGGTTTTTGTGTTAAGATATTTCCATTAAATAAAATTGTGTCACATGACGAACACGATGAAAACCTTGTAATCTGAACTATTATTGACAGGATATTAGAAGTAGGTTTGAGTGCATTGTAGCGCTATTTTTAAGGAGAAAGCTCACAGAATAACCCTATTTACTTGTGGGAATTAATTGTAATTTGTCCTTTGTTTTGTATTTGTTGTACAGCCATGATTTTAGACCAGTAAATATTTTATTCATAGGAATGTTGTGTATTTCCTGTAGAGTAGTTACCTGGTAGACTCAAAACCTGAGCATGTGGTCGTATTGTGGGCAGGAACGTCCCATACCTCGAAAGACCGTGAGCTAGTTGGGATACGAACACATGGTCCACATGGTGACAATCGGGTACAGTATGTAGGCTTACAACATATAGCTGGCTAAATTTATGTAAAAACAAGATGTTCAGTAAAGAACATATAGCCTACTTTCTCCTAAATGCATGGGTATTGTTATAACTCTTTGTCCTTTTCAAGGAGTATGATTGAATGTTGGTTGTAGTAGCTTGTTGAAATACAACGTGCTATAGGGATATTAAACATGAATATGAGGTGCCCTTTGCTAGTGCTACCTCTGTACCAAATTTCGTTCAATTCGGTTTCACCGTGTTTGAATTGATCGGGGGAATCGATTTGCACACATACTTGGCCACCATCTGCAAACTATTGGGCTGATGTTCTTGCAGTTTGGTCAGAATATGTTTCCCACATAAAGATATGGTGTTGCAAAATTTGGTCGAGACTAGATTATTAGGTTGGTCGTAATTACATTTTAGCTTTTAACATTTGGGTGGCCGCGATTACGTTTCCGTCAAGATAGCGGTGATATAAAACATGACACTGAGGTGCCCTTTGCTAGTGCTACCTCTGTACCAAATTTCGTTCATTCGGTTCCACCGTGTTCGAATTAATAGGGGGAATCAATTTTGAAATAAAGATGGCCGCAATCCGCAAACTATTAGGCTAATGACCTATTAGATTGGTCAAAGGATGCTCCCTCCATGAAGGTATGTTGTTGCAAAGTTTGGTAGAGATCGGATGGTTATGTTAGTCGTAATTTGATTTAAGCTTTAAACATTTGTGTGGCCGCAATTACGTTTCTGTCAATATGGCGGCGATATTAATCATGACACTGAGATGCCCTTTGCTAGTGCTATCTCTGTACCTAATTTCGTTCCATTCGGTTTCGCCGTGTTTGAATTAATAGGGGAAATCGATTCTGACACAAAGATGGCCGCCATCTGCAAACTATTAGGCGAATGACCTATTAGATTGGCCAAAGGATGCTCCCTCCATAAAGGTATGTAGTTGCAAAATTTGGTAGAGATCGGATGATTAGGTTAATCGTAATTTGATTTAAGCTTTGAACATTCGTGTGGCCGCCATTATGTTTCAGTCAAGATGGCGGCGATATAAAACATGACACTGAGGTGCCCTTTGCTAGTGCTACCTCTGTACCAAATTTCGTTCCATTCGGTTCCATCGTGTTCGAATTAATAGGGGGAATCAATTTTGACATAAAGATGGCCGCCATCCGCAAACTATTAGGCTAATAACCTTTTAGAATGGTCAAAGGATGCTCCCTCCATAAAGGTATGTTGTTGCAAAGTTTGGTAGAGATCGGATGGTTATGTTAGTCGTAATTTAACTTAAGCTTTGAACATTTGTGTGGCCGCCATTACGTTTCCGTCAAGATGGCGGCGCAATAAAACATGACACTGAGGAGCCTATTGTTAGTACTACCTCTGTACCAAATTTCGTTCCATTCGGTTGCACCGTGTTCGAATTAATAGGGGAAATCGATTTTCACACAAAGATGGCCGCCAATCGCAAACTATTACGCTGATGACCTATTAGATTGGTCAAAGGATGCTCTCTCTATAAAGGTATGTAGTTGCAAAATTTGGTAGAGATCGGATGATTAGGTTAATCGTAATTTGATTTAAGCTTTGAACATTCGTGTGGCCGCCATTACGTCTCAGTCAAGATGGCGGCGATATAAAAAATGACACTGAGGTGCCCTAGGCTAGTGCTACCTCTGTACCAAATTTCGTTCCATTCGGTTTCACCGTGTTTGAATTAATAGGGGGAATTGATTTTCACACAAAGATGGCCGCCATCCGCAGACTATTACGCTAATGACCTATTAATTTGTTCAAAGGATACTCCCCCCATAAAGGTATGTTGTTGCAAAATTTGGTAGAGATCGTATGATTAGGTTAGTCGTAATTTGATTTAAGCTTTGAACATTTGTGTGGCCGCCATTACGTTTCCGTCAAGATGGCGGCGATATAAAACATGACACTGCGGTGCCTTTTGTTACTTCTACCTCAGTACCAAATTTCCTTCCATTCGGTTGCACCGTGTTCGAATTAATAGGGGGAATCGATTTTCACACAAAGATGGCCGCCATCCGCAAACGATTACGCTGAAGACCTATTGGTTTCGTCAAAGGATGCTCCCCCCATAAAGGTATGTTGTTGCAAAATTTGGTCGAGATAGGATGATTAGGTTAGTCGTAATTTGATTTAAGCTTTGAACATTTGTGTGGCCGCCATTACGTTTCCGTCAAGATGGCGGCGATATAAAACATGACACTGAGGTGTCCTTTGCTAGTGCTACCTTTGTACCAAATTTCGTTCAATTCGCATTCACCGTGTTCGAATTGATAAGGGGGGACAGACATTCAGAGTACACACACTCACACACACACAGACACACACACACACACACAGACTCACACACACACATACACACACACACACAGACTCACACACACACATACACACACACAGACAGACACACTTTTTTCGCCCTGTGTTGATCTCATAAGTCTACTTTCATTTTTTGCAAAAATCGAAAGTAGGCTAATAAAAATGGATATTCGTAATGTTGATAGCTTATTTGATTTCTTCTGCTTCCTCGACTTACAAGACTGCTATTGTACAAAGCTTAACAGTCATAAGGTTAACAAAATACGAGTAATGAATTATGAAATATAGGCCTATCTCACACATATGAATTAGAAAAAAAGACCTGAAGAGTTGGCAAACCGTAACTAAAAATAAATAATAACAAGTAGTTCCGTGAAGAACTATGCAGTCTATTTTCATATATCCTGCTCATGTTAATTGTCTCTATCAACATACAACATTTCAGTTTAATTGCTGTAACAGATTCGTAGATATTGAGAACCGTCTAAATATTTCATATGGTCGCCAGGATGGATTTTTATTTTTGTACTATTACATTAAGATTATTGTGTACGTGTGGTATTCAAACTTCAATCGCATGATTAGAACACAAGAAGTAAAAACGAGATTTTAAAAGTACGCACAGCAGCCATCTTGTGATTATGCAAACAATTGAAATAAATTACATGCCAGTGGATCAACATTTGTATAAGCATTTAACGTGCAACGTTTCACGGCACTCGGATAGTTAATTCGCGAGAAACGTCCATTTAAATATTTATACTTCGCGTCGCCGCCATGTTGGATTTGTGCTCACCAGGTTACTGAAAGTCCTATAGCTGAACATTTGTTCATAGTCTCTATGAACATTAAAAAATCAGTTTGGTAGCTGTAAAAGATTCATAGATATTGAGAACCGTCTAAATATTTCGGAAGCTCGCCATTTAGGATTGTTATATGTATAGGCATGGCCTGTTTGCCATCTCTTGATGAATACAGTACATTTGCATTTGTCAGTTGGCACAGGCTAGAGTAAAAGGTGGCTTTTCACCGATGTCTCAGTCTCACTCATGGCTGTGATTATATGGAAGCTACTGAGGTATGGGTGGTGCTTAGTAATGGCATTCGGGGCACAGTCAGTGCCTGTGAATGCTGTGAAAGGTTCTACTCATAGGGTTAGGACTACTGTTATGACTCAGTGAGGAAAGCAATGGCAAACTACCTCACTCCTCTTCTTGCCTAGAACGCCTCAAAATAGCGCTGCCTTGGGTTTTTGTGGGTATCTACTCGCATAACGTAACGGCGGTACTTTCTGAGGATCCAACCAGCCTTCGGGCTGACTACCTAACAGACATGTGTATAGGCCATAGAGTTATGTACCATTCAAGGACAATTATTTCCTAGCTTCATTATTGAAACTTTCACTTCGATCGCATGATTACGACACAAGAATAAAAACTTAATTTTAAAATTTCGCACAGCCGCCATCTTAAGGTTATGTAAACAATTGAATTAAATTAGATGGCAGTGCATTACAATCTGCAAAATCATTTACTGTACCACATTTCACTGCGCTCAGAGAGTTAAATCACGAGAAAAGTCCATTAAAATATTTCAAATTTGCTTGGTCGCCATGTTCGTTTTCTACTTTACAGGTTTATGAAATATACATAGGTAAACTTGTATCAGTACCCTTTATCACCGTACAAAATTGCATGATGATATCCGTAATAGTTTCGGAGATATAGAATGTCAGTGAAATATTTCGCACAGCCGCCATTTTGAGGTTATGTAAACAATTGAACTAAATTAGACTCCAGTGCATTACAATGTGTATAAACATTTGCTGTACCAAGTTTCATTACGTTTGGATAGTTAAATCGCGAGAAATGTCTATTTAAAAGTCTCAATTTCGCTTGACCGCCATGTTGGTTTTGTTGTCACCAGGTTTTTGAAAGTCTCATAGGTGAACTTCTAGTAGTGTCCTTTATCACCGTACACAATTTCAGGACAATATCGGTAATAGTTAATGCTAGTGAAATATTTCGCACAGCCGCCATGTTGGATTGGTGAGACGTAACAAAATTTGAAGGGCACGGTCGAGGTCGCCGGGAATAGTGCTGTGAACTTAACGAGATTCATTGAAATCGCTCCAGCCGTTTAGATTGTATTGGGGGGGGGGTATTCTTGGAATACACGGTAAGATAGAGTATTCTTTTTAATGCTCTTTGCTTGTTCATTTCATCCTTTTTCTCAAACACCAACAGTGATCTCCTAGTTTCTCTTTGGTGGTCATGTCTCTTATGTTATTGTGAGTCTGTTCTAGATATATATCTTCCATGACCCACCTAGCGTCATCTAGCAGCGAATCTCTGAAGCTCCTCAATTCTTCCTGGTGCAAGAGGACTTCCTTTTCCATCTGGCTACCAGATCTCGTTGCCATCGCCAGCTATTATCTCTGTGATCAAGAGAACTTCGTCTACTCTTTCACCCACCAGGCTGTGCTAGTATCGCCTGCTATCAACTCTTTGAAGACCATTTCCTCAAGAGAATTTAAGTTTACAATATTGGTCATGCTTATATGTTTTCCTTTTGTCTCCTACCCCCACTCTTTTCCCTTCCTTGGACCCTCCGCGCTTCGCTGAGTGGGTCTCACTTGTAAGTCGGCAGTTGACTCGGTCAGTCAAGGCTCAACTAGAGCCAGTCTCCTCAAACCAAGAGGCACTCTCTACGTTCTACGCCATGTTGGCACATTAAATATTCGTCAAAGGGAACTTCACCTTCGACATGCAACCAAGATAAGTACAGACTTAAGGTTTTAACCTCATCTTCATCAGTTTTA
Source organism: Meconema thalassinum (assembly GCA_946902985.2). NCBI lineage: Eukaryota > Metazoa > Arthropoda > Insecta > Orthoptera > Tettigoniidae > Meconema > Meconema thalassinum. The sequence continues at coordinate 133,077,264 of OX336396.1, forward strand.
TTATCTACATGCTTTTATTGATCATTTTACAGACAGCGTGAGATTACTTATTTGGGGCGGTAATCATTCTTCGCGGGATTTGCCATGTTGAGCTTTTGTCTGTCTAAGCCAACCTTAATAGAAAGTAGCTTTTCTTAAGCTATTTAAATGAGAAATCTTCTCACCACGTGGGATATTATCTAATACCCGCTGTCTATAAATTACCAAGCTAGTTCCTTCGCTGGATTATCTTTGGCCCCATTCTTCTATTAAGATCGTTCTGGAACCTTCCAGATCCTGTACTTTATCTACAAGTCCTGCCGTCATGTATTTTTCACTCACTTGTGAGAATACTATTTAAAATTGAAGAATCTCACTTCTGAATTAAAGCTCAATAGCGAATTTTCTTCCACCGTTGGAATGTTCTATGGCGCATTTAATTGTAATCCACAACTTTCTCAAGTAATAGACTTTCGCCTATCTAGTGCAACCAGTCCTTTTTCATCATTGCAATAACTTTCTTTGCCATAAACTTTCGTGTTACTACAGTGAATTTTTCATCTATTCAAAAGACTATAGTAATAACTAGTGCTTGTTCAACTTTTCTACCGCGTCGCGATCGTCCGTTTACATTAAATAAGGCCATGAACATTGATCCTAAATCCCAATTGATCTTTCCTAAACCTTCTACTAACAAACCATATTAATAAAATTGTAACTCTAAATCATTTTTCTATGAGGTGTCACTCTAACGAAGTGCCCTTCCATTTTGTTTGTTTATCATTAATTAAATTCTGCATAACTACGTGTTTTATACACGGTTCAAGCTTACATTGTTTCTACCCTATAATCAGGGAAAACAATTCTTTCAACTCATGAGTGAGTTATTTCTAGGTCTCACGAAAGGGAAACTGCCCCATTTGGCTCGTGATTCCTACTTAAACATAGGAGGTCGAGAACCTTCCTTTTGACTTTCTAATCAGGTTTCACAGTAAGTGACCTGCCCTTATTTGTATAATAACCAACAGTAATTCTGTATAAATATAAGAAGTTATAGGAACTTCTCCTTTATTCTACCCGCTTTCTTTTTTGTTATTTTCGAAGTTGTAACTTTTTCTAAAATAGTTACCTGGAAATTTCTTGAAGTACACTCCTTGTACTCAATTTAATGTTTAAACTTTAATCACTTCATTTGCCTTTTTTTAATCTTACAAAGATTTTAGTACATATATAAGGTTTGAAACCTAAAGAATTGTTAATTGCCTGGAGCAAACTTTAAATGTTAGGAGGTCTGCGACCCCAAATTGTTACTAAAAATTGAAACTATATACTTGTCAAATTTACTAGACTATTTTGCCTTGTTAAGTAAATTAAATATTTGTTTTTGGATTTATCATTTCTCTAATACAACGGTTAGGCAAGATCCTGTCTTCCTTGGCTCTCCCTACTCAATGCCATTAAATCTATTGATAGGGTTTTCACCACTCGTTGCATTTGAGCAAGAACTCTTAGTGGTAATCTCGTTAAAGTTTCTCTTAGCTTTAATAGCTAATTCTAACTGGCCAGTAAGGCAAGTATATCTCGCTACGCCAGCTACCTGCTTGTGGAGATCCTCTCCGAAAACTTATGGTTGGTTTTCCAAAAGATAAGTGTTTCTCTTTGTCTAAACTTTTAGCCGGCTCCTTGCTGAGTAAAAGCTTAGCCATTTCCAAATGCAACCATTGGTTCACTTACCAAAATTACTCCTCAAGGTATAATTTTTTATCACTATCCTTCTTGGAAGCACTTGGTCGCTTTTTCAGGAACTCTATAACTTCGAAAACTGGAAATACCAAACCTGATTCAAATTATTGGCATTCTTCGAATTACTTTGCAAAAACGAATTTCTTTGAACAGACATACAATAAATCTGTTACTCTCAGTCTTGCCAGACCATCACCCTTTCCCATAGTAGGCATATGCATGCTTGAGAGGGAATACGCTAAAGCCACTCTCTTACAAACCGCCCAAGTCCTATCTGCGTTTCCCGTCAGCTTGGACCAAGTCCTTACCCACTTTAGGTATCAGAGAACGAATTTGCAGTGCATTTAAAGTTAAATTCATAACTTTTGTGGGACTCTCCTCCTATTTTTCTATCCTTTTTCTCCAGTCCGAAACCTACCTCCTTTTCTTAATCATCTTCCCTTGGTGGTTAGGTTATTCCTCAGCCAATAATCTACCCAGGGGACACACACACACACACACCTCACACACACACACACACACGCACACACACACACGGACAAAAGGTGATCTCATAAGCCTATTTTTTTTTTTTTTTTTTTTTTTTCAAAATTGAAAATAGGCTAAAAACAGCAGTTCAGCCTTAAAATGCACATCATTTACGAATATATGTGATTTCTCAAAATACTAATGGATCCTTGAAGGGCTGCTACTGCTATGGTGTTAATGGTGGCATTTGAGATCCGAAATTTTCTACACTTTGCAGCAAAAAGAGAAGGTATTGTTCCCCGGGCCCCCACTAATAACCAAATAACTTCTATTTCGTGAAGGCTGTATTTTTCCTTGTGGAAAGTCTGTTGCATAGGCTATCTAAGTATAGAAGTTGCATACGGTTTACTCAACTACAGTAATCGATGGAGAATTCAAACTAAAACCTTCGAATGAGACAAGTTGCTCTTCAAAGATAATATTGTCATAGCCTCTACTTAGTATAAAACTAAGTCCCCGATTCTTGGGATGACACGAGTAATCTCGAGAACCACTAGATAGATTTTGATGCGGTTTTCACCATTCTTTAAAGGCTATCTAGAGGAAGGATTCTGTAGAAAATCATTTATTTATAATCAAAGGAAGCCAAGCAGTAACGATTTCAGTGAAAAGGTCGAAAAGAAAACCATGGCGACCGTGCGCTTTTTAAGCTTACGCTGGGCAAACCGTTAAAAATATCAATGCACTATGATTGTAAGAACTTTTCATCATGAAAAGTTCTACAAAAACATCGCCCACTATAAGTGTTTTTACGTTTTCATTTCTTCCAACAACCTTCATTCAATTACTGAGGCGACAGTTTACGGGCTAGCTAGGGGCGAGCCTATCACCCCAGTTACAACCTAGCTAGCGGGCGAGTCTATTACCCCAGATACAGCCAGCAGCAAACTGTCGAGTCGTGTTGAGTTAAGATTTCAGAGAAGAGTGGTTTTGTTTGGAGTTTCCCAGGAAGTGCAACTCGGCTTTTCTTAATTTCGTCTGTGAACTATTTGTTCCGCAAAATACACAGTTAAGATTTGAGGGAAGGGAGATTTGTGTTCCATGCACCTGGCCATTCTTAAATTACGTCTGACAATAATTCGTTGCACATGCATCTGCATAATATAATTAATAGTCCAGTCAGTGATTTTAACCCATCATGCCGAGACGTCAAACGGATATAGGTCGTAGTTCGTTGACATCGATAAAAAAAAAAGCGCTTATCACGTAATGCATTCATAACCGTTCACGGGCGAAGCCAGGGCGGGTTGCTAGTATTATGATAAAGAACAAGTTAAGAGCCAGGGATATAATCTAAGCTTCGAGATACCGAAAAAATCGAGTTATAGAGATTCGACTTAAAGAGAAAAGAAACAACATGTTAATTAAGTTATAGGAGGTTCAATCGCGAAATAATAGGGTATTATTACTTGTTGTCGAAACGTCGAGTAATGGCGGTTCGAGCTATCGATATTCGACTGTATATGTATTTATTTCTATCTTCTGTTCTCGTTGTGCAGTAATATTCAGTGCAATAAGGGTAGTTTAATTTCTGCGACATTTGTCAACATCACTCCGGGAAAAGACGTAACACGCATTATAGTCACTATCCGTAAACTTAGAGAAATGATGTTTAAGAACTGGAAATACACCCACGCACATAGACACACAAATGGACACAATGAGATTACAAAAGACTACTTTTTTTACTCAGGGAAGTAGCAAATGTATTGGGGTAATCTTAATTAGTCAAAAGTAAACATTTGAAACAATTGAAGAGCTTGTTTCCAAAGTGACGTAAATCCATGAAATGCAAAACTTCAGAAATCGCGTTTTTGTTTCTTCGTATAATTAAATTCAGATATGATTATGAATATAATGTAATTTCATTCATTACTCTTATGCTCATCCTGACACTGTGTTTTAAAAATCTCCTATCAATGGAAATGGTGGTAATCGTCTCCTGTAAGTTGGAGTTAGGACGCTTTGGAAGTAAATCATATATTGACATACGCTTTGAGTGACATTTATGAACATTTAAATGGTTTAAGCACAGCAAACACAAACTGATGCTCTACATATTCTTCAAAGTTAGCCATGGCATTGATTTATCACGAGAGAGAGCCATCGGATTGGTCAACATGGATATAAGACACATTGGAAATAAATACACGTTGGAGCTGCGTCACTTTGCAAATACACTTGGTTTTTAGATCTCTGTTAATACGGGATATACGACGTATTGCGACTTAAAACCTTTGCTATACGTTGAGAGAACCTATAAACTTGTTTATGAAAGAAGAAACTGAAACACCGTCAATTTGGATTTACGTCACTTTGGAAATAAGCTCTTCAATTGTTCTGGTATATAGTCGATTCGGTAGCGGTTCACTTTAGACCATCCTTTGTATAAATATTTTTAAAACCTGAAATTACCTGATTTAATAGTCGGGAGGATATCAGGAGAGGATTGAGTATTAGATGTTCACTGCTCCGCTGTCATAGACCCACCATCCCGCCCAAATAGCGACACGACTTATATAGTTGAAATCGAAGTTCTCACCCCCATCTTTCTCACTGAGTCAGTATTGCCAACCCCACGCGTTTGGTACTATTTCGCACGTGATGTATGAAATCACTAAGTGAACTCAATTACAGTGTTTATTTATGTATTTATTATGTTTTACATACAGAAACGGACCTAACCTGGGGCTTACGCCCCAGCCCCCCTTGCTTGTGGTACTAGCATTAATTTTCGACCAGGCAGTACCTAACCTAGTAGCGGACATAAATTGTATGTTATTAATGTTTTACATACAAAAACAGACCTAACCTGGGGCTTACGCCCCAGACTCCCTTGCTTGTAGTACTAGCAGTAATTTTCCACAAGACAGTGCCTAACTTAGTAGCGAAGGCGTGTGGTGAATTTCTTTATTCAAGTTGGTAACGTAGTCACATGATCGACTTTCGGGTGTCACATGACTGTCAAAGATGGCGTCCGTAAGTGAAGAAAGTGAAGAAAAATTGCATTCTTTCCTTGAAATAACAATTATTGCGATGTAGCAATGGCTATTGAGTATGAAGGGATTGTGAAACGACTCCCAACAACTCCCCGAAAGGTATGCATATCATAAATGATATATTTTCAATAAGCTAAGGTGTTAAAAGTTGTTAAAAGTGATGAAAAGGGAGGATGGTCTAAAGTGAACAATAAATGTCGATTCAACCCACATCAACCTGACAATTTGGTTTACGGTAGGCAATGCTCACTCTGAAAAGGTTCCTACAGAACTTTGCAAAAGTTCAACAAGAAATCTACATTTAGAAACACTGAGCTAAAACTGAATGCTGAATTAGAATCTCCCCCAAACAATAGGCCCTACTGAATATGTTTGAGTGGAGGGGGAATCCATCAACAATTCACAATACAATAACATCATTGGTATGGTAGGTTGTCTTCTACCTGACTCCATACACATGATGGGATAAACAATTGAAGACTTGTATTCTCACCGCTTAAAACAATGATTTAAATCACAATACTTAGATACATTCTCGGACCAAAGGCATCGTTAGATGGGGAGCCTCTCTCATACAATGTGAAAACGAATCGTTAAACCATATTTGAATGGACAATTAGTTTAAAATCGAAGCGAGCGCAAGAATAAATGTCTATGATACATTTATTATTTGAAGGGGTTAAAGTCAAAGTGGTGTAAGTCACTTTATCATCGTTTTTAGGAAATTAGCATAATGCAAAAGGTATTGTAGTTAATTCAGTAGACAAGTTTTTGAGATGGTATTGTTTTAGAGGTTTTACGTAGGTCCAAACTTAGTGATTAGGCTTGATTTGAAATTTTTTTGCTCAAAAGTTGTACCTCACACACTAACCAAAGTCACTTGCACCACTGTGCCTTACCAAAGCCTGTGACATACACCACTGTATGACCTAAAACCAAAGACTTACACCACTGTGGACATTAACAAAATGATGTAAAGTTGACTTGCACTTCTCAAAAACATTTTTATTGAACATTACACAAAGTATAAGAATAATACAAACAATTTAATTTTTATCACGAATGGATTCTTAATTTTCTAACATGGCAAAACGGATTCAGTCTATTTCATCAGGATTTGTGGTTTCCACAATTTCCAGAGGTCCAACATCTACAAGCTCCTCACCTTCTTCAATAGTGGTTCGCAGGGAAACGAAGAAATCATATTTCACTGGTGGAATGTATCGCAGAAGATCAAGCATATCTTTCTTTTTAGCCTCGGTAACAGGCCTTCCCCTTGGGTACAAAACATCTTGAGAAACGTTGGCCAGAGAATGTCGCCTACCGGGCCTTGCTGTCTTTAGATTTAGTTTAGAAAATGGGATATCCTCATTCACAGTTTCTTTGTAGAAGAGAGTGTAAGGTTGATCTTTCAAAATTCGTATCCATTGAATTTTCAACCAATTAACAGCAATGTTGTTCTCATTTTTCTTTCTTCGCGTGATACAATTTTCCAACTTTGCAACAGATTTGAAATCCTCTCGGCCCATTTTCGTCAACATGAATGGATTTTTCCTTCGGCACTTCAGTATGATACTGTACCAGTCGTCTGCAGTATAAATCAACTTGTTCTTGGCGTACATTTCAATTGATCCAAATTCAGAGTCGTTGGGTAGAAAAGAGTGGCCATTTACCATAAATTTGTGATCGATAATTTCTGCATTGCTTTGAGGGCCCTGTATGTATTTCATGAGGTACAAAGGAAACTTAATATTACGGTTTTGGCCCGTACATGCGTCACTGTACAACACTATGTGCTTAGCAGATGACGCTCTTGCTGCAAGATGTTTGACGATACAGGAACCAATCTCTTGAGACCCACGAGAAGCGATCGTTTCATCCCAGCAGAACATGAAGCCTAAACCTGTTCCAAGTTCATGGCAGCCAAGGTTATAACAATACATATTCCGCTTATAGTAAGCCACGGACGTCGTCAAAACAGGAAATGGCAAAGCCTTTTCGAGGTCGAATGTCAGACCATAGAAAGATTCGTCTTCCCGTGCTTTCACTGTGTCCCGATCTCTAGCCTCTCTCACCTTTTCGGCTTTTCTGAGGTGTAATTCTTTTTCAGCCTTCAGCTGTGTAGATTCGTCTTCATCTTCACACACTTCAATCTTCTTGTCAAGCACATCGCATCTGGTGCACGTATCTTTGAGAGGCCGGTGGAAATGCAAATTGAACTCATTGCTAAAGGTTCGACGGTAGATGGCTTCAGAAACAGGAATATCACCTTTTTCCGTGCACTTTTCTTTGTACAGTTCATACATTGTACGTACATTCATGTCAGGAGGAAGGTATTTCCTGTTAGGGTTCTCTGATCTACTGTAGTGGGATTGATACGATGGGAAAGATGCTATGTGGTCACGCACACCATTCATGGCAGCCTCCGGTGTTTTATTTTTGGGGGGATGGCGTCCTCGGCCATCACTTCCTGGTTGTTGACCCTCTCGTACTTTTTGTATTGCCCTTGTCATTCGCCCATCCGAAACTTGAAGTGTTTGTAAGAAAAAACGCTTGCACTCAGTAACGCTATTGCCTCTGACTTGGAATCTGAAGCTGTTTGAAACAGACTTTGCATTTCTCGTTGAATTTCGTGGGCGTCTTACTTTAGGTTTCTGTTGCACAATCAAACCACATAAAAATACGTTTTGTTCAGAAAAACTCCTCAGCTTCCAAAAGATGTCGAAAATTTCTCGCCTCGCCACTTCAGGTACGTTCTCCACACACTTTTTTTTACATTTACAATCAAAGTTCTGATACAGCTTACCGGCCACTTCTTTTCCTCTAGAGGACACGTACGGGAGCCCTGAATTTCGTGCTCGCTTTCGCTTTTGAGCTTTACTTCCGTGTTTTTGTCTTTTCCTCGTTCTCGGGTGAGCGTTTTCTCGATTCTCAGAAGTTCCAGCAGTACGAAATTCGCTGGAATGGTTGCGCTGGCGTCCGCCGTCGACCTCTTCATCTCCTTCTGATTCTGAAACAACAAACATCTTGTTACACTTACTACCGAAATAAAAAACTGCAGGGGAAGCCTCGATTCAGCATCCAAAATTACGTGAAAAACGATACTCAACACGACCGTTTTCAATAATCACAGAAAATTCACTAAAAACATCACTCTTCATGCATTTTTTCTCCATTTTTCCTTTCTTTTTTTCCGAACCGATTACAAAGGTGTATTATTCAGAGAAGAATAGACCAAAAGGACCTAAGGCATAATCTAATGTAAGTACTTGCTAAAAAAGTTGCAACAAAATAGGTTAGTCGGTGAGTAACTGAGAGGTGAGAAGGTGAATAGTACTTACCATCATCTCTTTCTGATGTGTTTTCTCCTTGTTCACGCTCCCATTCATCACTGGACTCCAGCTCATCCAACGGATCACTTAAACTTATTTCAGAATCCATCGTTTCTTTGAGTATTCACGCATGCATTCAACACTCGATGAAAACAATTACAACCACACTGGTGTAAGTCTGACTCACGCCACTTCAGTTATCAACAAAACAGATGATCCATTACCAGTCTAACTTGTGCTGGCATCTAACGACGACATGAGTGAAGCTCTGACTTACTCCACTTTTTCTATAAACAGTTTTTTATTTCTACATCGCATTTCTGTGCCTAAGTCAACTTCTACCGAAAATTGACTTACACCACTTTGACTTTAACCCCTTCATTTATTGAGAAAAACAGCAATAAAGTTGAGTGTTGTCAGTGGGACAGGACTACGCGGTAAGACGTAACATAGACTTTTGTTCCTTAAACCAGCACATTACAGTTCGAGCGGGAAGCGATTTAACATAGACTTTTAGCCTATTCGTTATTTTTAAAGTGCATTACGCTTCGCAATTTCTGGAATACTAAAGCCATCTTTTGAGATATGCTCGAACTACTTGCAAATTGACTTGCAAATACGCATTCAGAAAACATCGTAGGTGTTTGTTCCGTGAATATCTCAAACTAGCAATAGAGCCCGGCTTCGCCCGGTGGATTTATTTGTTTTATGGATGATAATGAATACCGGTACTACTACAGAACTGGAGCGCTCAAGGATAAGGATCGGAAAGCACCAACAACGCCTATTGCAGCTGATAACCTCAGTATACTGCACCGACACCATCGCCCTTACAGAGGCATACTATTGTCATGATAACTGTTTTAAGGAGCCTAAGAAATCTTTTTGCACTAATTACTCCCCATGACTGCAATTTATAAGCAGCTCGCAATTTTGCACCAGAACACTGGTTGGTTGGTTCTTAAGTTTAGGGGCTGCGACAGAACACTGGTATGGGCAACGTGATGCAGCCCACATTGCCAGGCAACAATAGACTTAGGTATTATTGAAGCTGTTCACGAGCGCTTATTCTTCCGACTTCATGAACAAAAATCAATCTTTAGGGTTACCTGAGGGGTTTAACCTAATCCTACACAGCCTAAACTATTCCTCTTGAATCTGGCTATCATATACAAAAATATTTTTTCGAATCCGACTGGTAGTTCCAGAGATTAGCGCGTTTAAACACACAAACAAACAAACAAACAAACTCTTCAGCTTTATTATACTAGTATAGATTACACAAAATGTAACATAGACGTTTGTTCCCGGATACGCTTCAATTGCTAATAATTATTACATCCACAAATGTGATCAACCATACAGGCACTATTTCTTTTATACTCAGAAGCTTAGCTGACCGCAAACTAGAGCTCCAAAACTGCAATGGAGAGATGCAACAACTACCTTCCTTGTTTTTCCGCACTCCATACAGGCAAATGCTGCAGAGAGCACGAGCCAATTCAATGTTCTCAAGTCGTTGTACTACAACAAAGCGGGTGAGCGAAGCTCTCCCTCCATTGCGATAGCATTATATTTCCACGTTCGTTCAAGTCCAAGCAGAGAATGACCGATGTTGGACGCGGGGAGTCAGGACGTGACACGTGTTTCAGAGGAGGCGTGAAGGAACTAAAATGCGTTACTGCGTCGCGGCAGAGACTGATGTGTCGGGCTCTAACATAAATTATTGTAAACTTGCACAGCTTGTCAAAATTTGTTAGTTATATGTAATATTATCTATATGTGTGTCAATTTTGGAACAGTTCCCATTCATACTTTCCGAGATATCCAACATGGAGCTCAAATTTCAATTGTGATTTTTCAGCAGTTGGTAGCACTGACGTCATTTTCAAATATGACCGCGAGATATTCAGGTATAGATCTGTACTCATACGGAATTTGGTATACGAACTTGCAAGAGAGCCCTTCTTATTAGAGGATTTGAGTTACAAGTTCTTGCTGCCACATACGGACACCTGGAAGAGGTCAATAGAAGACCACACCTTAAAAAGAGATGATATTTGGATGGAGTTTTACTCAACAGAGCCCTTGACAAATAGAGGCTGTACAGACGCGAACCATGAATTACGACAATTCACAGCATTTGCAGCATTTGCCTGCATGGAATTCACTAGTGGTGCATGGCTTGTTAGTTAGTTAGTTAGTTATTGTTGTTTTTAGGGGCGGAACTACGAGGTCATCTGCCCCTCTTAACACTACCACCACATCATGTGCAAGACAAAATGTTTCCACGAACCCAACCCGATGTGCATCTGTGAATTATGAGACGAGAATTGTGAACTCTACCACGTACAGTAATTAACTGCACAAGCCGTGGAAAATCCATCATTGACTTCTGCACTAACTGATCAATACACAGGTTATTGTATCTTTTGTTCGGCTCCGTGGATAAAGGGTTAGCGCGTTAAGCTTTGGCCCAAAGTGCCCCGTGTTCGATTCCCGGCCGTTCCATCAAGGATTTTAATCTCCTGGGGTTAATTCCCGTGGCTGGGGGACTGAGTGTATGTGCCGTCTTCATCATCACTTCATCCTCATTAGGACGCGCAGATCGCCCATGGGCGTCAACTAGAAAGACCTGCCTTCGGCCTCTCCGGAGGCCACACGATCATTTATTCATTCATTGTATATTTTGTAATTTGCACAATTTGTGCGCATTTGTAATTAATAAATTTGGTTTCGTTAGCTGCAGCCATTTAGGAATTGATAGCGGGTGGGGTGCACACACACACAGAGACGGACGGACAGACAGACGCACATATGCCCGGATTGATCTCATAAGTCTCCTTTTTCCTCATTTTTACAAAATGCGAAAAAAAGAGGCTAAAAATGACTCCTTACTTCATACATATCTGAAAGGAATATGGCTTATTCTTGTGGTGCCGGAACACATTCCGATACAACGAAAATGGAATTTTATGTTCGACGATGTCGAAATGTAAATATTATACGTCAGAAAACTGTATCATAATGATGGTCATTATAGTACTGTTTTTCATTATGAGGCAGTTTCTCCAGCCAATCAGAGCTCAATAAACACTTGTGTAACCAAGTAGGTGAGGATAGCATCGCACCTGTGCTCACTTCCATGGCTCCCTGTTTTAAATTTCACAACGTTGCGAGTGTCATAGTGAGGTATTCCAGGAGGCCATGGTCAAATACAAGGTATTCTCTGCGTCCCATGCCCTCTGTTCAGTACATAAAACTGGTGAAATCTCGACAGGTATTTATGAATATTTATGTTCAATCATACAATAGTTATAAGTATCGTCGAACATGAACAGTCGTATACAAATCGCCTATAATGGTATTTAAGACACGAGAATGTTTATAAAACGAGAGGATCGTTGCATAATGTACTATTAATGCACAGTGATCAAACTCTTGAAGTGCGGTAAAAGAACAACCAATGAGAGACAAAACAAGAAGTTCCGTGACGAACTAAAGAGCCTACTTTTCTTAAAATTAAAAATTCATGCCTTTGATTAATCTATATGGATCTATCTAGAATAATGGCAAAATTAAATTGGTAATATAGAAATTTCTAATTAGTTCGAAATACTGTATACCTGGCATAATGTAGCCTAATAGAGAACTACAGTTGGCAGCCCTGGTGACTGAATATATTCTTGTTTCCATCTCTTAAGGTACAGAATACAAAATTTGGTTGAAGTCCAATGGATAGCATGGACGTTACATGCAGTTAAACATTGGATCTAACAGCGCGCTTAAAATCATGTTGGCAACAATGACATACATGTATTGGTCAGAAATAATCTGCAATAATATGATCTCTTGTTGTGTTAATTTTGAATGAAATCCATTTGTTAGTATAGAAGTTACAGGCATTTTAAAATTGGACCTATCAGCAGGCTTAGAATCATGTTGGCAGCACTGACGTATATTAATTACTCCAAATTAATCTAGAATGTCAGGTACTATACGTGTGCAAATTTTAGAGCTATTGGCTTGCATATTTTATGATATATTGATATTAGGGAAACAAAAATAGAGACACCATTTTTTAAACAGTTGGCAACACTGGTTGCTCTTAAGAATACGCATAGTCGTATCTGTTATGGTGCACATAGCACATACAAATTTTGGTTGAAATCCAAATGATAGTATAGAAGCTACATGCATTTAAAGTTGGACCTCTCAGCAGGCTTAGAATCATGTTGGTAGCACTGACGTATATAAGTTACTCCAAATTATTACAGAATGTCAGGTACTATACGTGTGCATAGTTTAAAGTTGTCGGCTTGCATACTTTCTGATATATTGGTATTTGGAAAAAATAAATTGAGAGCATTTATTAACAGTTGGCAGCCCTGGTGGATCTTAGGAATACGCTCAGTTATATATGTTTATGAACACATAGCACATACGAAATTTGGTTGAATTCCAATTGATAGTGTAGAAGTTATATGCATTTAAATATTCATACATTGTACATTGTACCTTTCGAGATATCCAACATAGAGCTCAAATTTCAATTGCGATTTTTCAGCAGTTGGTAGCACTGACATCATTTTCAAATATGGCCGTGAGATATCCAGGTATAGATCTTTACTCCTACCAAATTTTGTTTCGATTGCTGCAGCCGTTTAGGAGTTGATAGGAGGACACACACACACAGACAGACAGACAGAAGGACAGACAGACAGACAGACACACATTTGCCCGATCTCATAAGTCTACTTTTTCCTCATTTTTGCAAAATGTGAAAAGTAGGATAAAAATATAAAATAAATAAATAGGAGAGAGGCTGAATAGTTAAAAGGAAAGTAAATTAATATTCAGGTGGGCGAGCTAAATTCCACGCAGCTTTTGTCTTTTTTTTTGTGGGGGGTAAAAATAAGCAACCTTAATACCGTAATTCCAAATTATGTAATAGGTTGAATAAAAATGGAGAGGCCTGGAAGACTTTGTCGTGACTGCTCTCTACGGCCGTGAAGCAAGATGCTGGTAACACATTTTGTTTTTAAAGTCCAGCTCATTGTTTTTCTCGGTCAGGTGTTGTAGAGTTGTGCCAAGTGTGGCGTGGGTCGGCTTGCAGGTCGCGTGGGTCGCGGGGTGTGGTCCAGGGATATGCTAATTGGCCAGCACAGCCCCGGCATTGTGTGGATACGCTCGGAAGTTTGATAACGTAGAGTTGAGTTCGTTGCCTTCCTCCGCGGACTAAAGCCGTCCGTATTGGGTTTCAAGACCGCGTGGTGGTGCTGACGAGCGCAGTTCTCACTCTCCATCGTACTTGATGTTTATGAAATAAAAATAATAAATAATAATGATAATAATGATACTAACCCAGTGGCACTACTGCCTACCATGGAGGAACTTGGCCAACCAAACAACCGCTGCTTAGCTACTGTATTTGCCCTACAGGTGGCGAGGTGACGCGTGGTCAGCGCGACAGATCTCCTCGGCCATTAATCTTCGCTTTCGTGACTAGGATGCTGCCTCTCTGATCAGACAGCTACTCAACTGCCCTCATGGGGCTGAGTGCACCCCGTTCCAGTCCTCACGTCACTTTCTAAAATCCCTCACCTCGTGGTGAAGCGGCTGGCATTCTTGGCTGTCGTCCTGTCTGTCCGGGTTCAATTCCCAACTCTTCTAAGAAATTTAATTCTGGATTGAGGGCTCAAACGGGATTCACTCAGTCTCTTGAGACAGAACTGAGAAGAGGTAGGTTCGACTCCAACTCCGACAGGAAACAGGCAATTAGCCGTACACTTTTACATGTAAGTTGGGGAACAAAAGAAGGAAGACCTACAGTATTTTCACATTTCTTGTTAGTTACATAATCAACTGCTACAGCAGACAAGATATACTTACACAGGGTATCTGAAAATTTTCTGAACACTACCTTCCGGAACGTGGACATTTCCCGTGAAAATGCGTATTTTGATTTCCGTTGTCCACGTCACAGAGTTTCCGCTTAATTAAGGGAATTTAACACATTTTCCACCACTAAGTTCACGGAACTATCAAATGTTTATATTTAATAAAGGCTCATTTGAAGGCAGATCTTTTTCAGGGATGCCTTATAAAGCATTAATATAATATTGCTTTCATGCGGTATTATATCGGACAAAATGTAATAGTAACAAGTAGCTCCGTGACGAACTAAAGAGTCTAATTTTCTTAAAATGTAAGATTCATGCCAATCTATCTTATACAGTACTAACTGAAGTCATAAATAAATTAAAATGTGAAGGTGACAGTTAAAACAGGGGATAGGCGAGGTGCTGTGCAGAGGGAGATTAAAGATGGAACATTTTGTCCAACTACACCGTTCGGCGTTGACCGTGTTTTATAGCACAAATTTAGGTTTTACTCGCTAACCGTTGGAGATACCTTTCGGATAGAAAATGTAATTTAAACCTCGTATATGCCATCAAAATTTTGCTATTTCTTAGCGTTCACTTTTTATTTGAAATGGAAATATGAAAGTTTGAATCCAAAGGGTTTAGTGACGTCACTAAAATGGTCACCATCTTTAAATAGTGCAAAGTATTGAAATCAAAAGTAGCCTATATGTTAACCAGGTAAATCATCTACTTCCATGTAAAATTCATGTAAATCGAACCAGTGGTTCTTGCGTGATTGAGTAATACACAGACACACACCATCTCATTTTAGCCTTGCTTCGCTCGCGTCATAGTCGTGTCATATTGTTATTCAATGAAATGCAGGTTTAATCCCGTTAACACCCCTTTAGAACCTGAATATCCAAAAATCCCTCCTTAGTGGAATTTTTCGACACAAAACATCATATCGCCTTCTTCTAACTTTAATAGTTTTGGTTGGTCGATGAGAGTGAACATCCAAAAATCCTTCCTTAGTGGACGTTTTTCTTCCAGAATTTCACCCCTCCCCATAGGCCCCTTAAATTGGATTTATGAAAAAACGGTCGAACACCTACTTATTTTAATTATTTATTCATTTATTTATTTTTAAGCTGATTGAAACTCAAGAAAATCAAACTCCTCGCCTATGTCGTTTAAGAGATACACGCTCCGTTAGGAATCTTTCATCCCTTTCACCTCATAATATACACCACATCGAAAAACCATTAGACATGTGTCAGCTTATTTTTAATGATTAGTATATATGCCAAGTATCACATCCCCAAATGAAACCACTCGTGAGATATTGTTATTCAATGAAATGCACGTTTACCCCCTTAACACCTCTTAAGAACCTGAATATCCAAAACTCTTTCCTTAGTGGACGTTTTCGACATACAATGAATATATCCCCAAAATTTCATGTTTCTAACTTCAATAATTTTGGCTGGGCGATGATGAGTGAGTGAGTCAGTCAGGACATTTTCTTTCATTCATTTTCGAGAATTTCACCCCTCCCCATGAACCCCTTAATTTGGATTTATGAAAAAAAACGGTGATGAGTGAGTAAGTGAGTCAATCAGTTAGGACACTTTCTTTCCTGTTTTTCCCCCGAATTTCACCCCTCCCCATGGGCCCCTTAAATTGGATTTATGAAGAAATGGTCGAACACCTATTTACTTATTTTTTAAGCTGCTTTTTTTTCCGCTGAATTTCAAACTTATCGCCTGTGATGAATAAGAGATACAGTACATGCTCCGTTAAGAATCCTTCAACCCCCAATTTTCTCCCCTTTCACCTCATAATATACACCATATCGATAAACCCATAGACATATGTCTGCCTATTTTGAATGATTGGTTTATATGCCGAATATCACATCCCCAAATGAAACAACTCGTGAGATATTGTTATTCAACAAAATGCAAGTTTAACCCCCTTAACACCCCTTCAGAACATGAATATCCAAGAATCCATCCTTAATGGACTTTTTTGATATACAACGAACATATCCCCAAAATTTCAAGTTTCTAACTGCAATAGGTTTGTGGGGGATGAGTGAATATCCAAAAATCCTTCCTTAGTGGACTTCTTTCCCCAGAATTTCACCCCTCCCCATGATCCCCTTAAATTGGATTTATGAAAAACGATCGAACACCTATTTACTACTTTTTTCAAGCTGATTTTTCTTCCTGAGATTCATACTTTTTGCCTCTGTCTTTTAAGAGATATTTGCTCCGTTAAGAATCCTCCTACACTCACTTTTCACACATACACCTCATAATATACACCACATCGAAAAACTCTCAGACACGTGTCTTCTTATTTTTAATGATGAGTTTATATGCCGAGTATCCCATCCCAAAGGAAACCAATCGGGAGATATTGATATTCAATTAAATGCAAGTCTACCCCCTTAACACCCCTTTAGAACCTGAATATCCAAAATTCCTTCCTTAGTGGACGTTTTCGACATACAACGAACATAGCCCCAAAATGTCATGTTTCTAACTTCAATAATTTTGGCTGGGCGATGATGAGTGAGTGAGTCAGACAGGACATTTTCTTTCAATTATTTTTCAGAATTTCACCCCTCTCATGAACCCCTTAAATTGGATTTATGAAAAAAAAAACGGTCGAACACCTATTTACTTATTTTTGAGCTGTTCTTCCCCCCTGAATTTGATGAGTGAGTGAGTTAGGACACTTTCTTTCCTGTTTTTTTTTCCAGAATTTCACCCCTCTCTAAGGGCCCCTTAAATTGGATTTACGAAAAAACGGTCGAACACCTATTTATTTATATTTTAAACTGGTTTTTTTTTCGCCGAATTTCAAATTTCTCGCCTATGTCGTTTAAGAGATACACGCTCCATTAAGAATCCCTCAACCCACAATTTCAACCCTTTCACCTCATAATATACACCACATCGATAAACCCTTAGACATATGTCGGATTATTTTAATGATTAGTTTATATACCAAATATCACATCCCCAAAGAAACAACTCATGAGATATCGTTATTCAATGAAATGCACGTTTGCCCCCTTAACACCTCTTTAAAACCCGAATAAACAAAAATCATTCCTTAGTTGACGTTTTCGACATACAGCAAACACATTCCCAAAATTTCATGTTTCTAACATTAATGGTTTTCGCTGGGCGTGATGAGTGAGTGAGTCAGACAGTACATTTTCTTTCAATTATTTTTACCAGAATTTCACCCCTCCCCATGGGCCCCTTAAATTGGATTGATGAAAAAAACGCTTGAACACTTATTAACTTATATTTTAAGCTGTCTTTTTCCCCTGAGTTTGATGAGTTAGTGAGTTAGTCAGTCAGTTAGGACACTTTCTCTCCTTTATTCCCCCAGAATTTCACCCCTCCCCATTGGCCCCTTAAATTAATTTATGAAAAAACGGTGTAACACCGATTTACTTATTTTTTTAAGCTGATTTTTTTTTCGCTGAGTTTCAAATTTCTCGCCTATGTCGTTTAAGAGATAGGCCTACACGCTTCGTTATGAATCCTTCAAACCACACTTTTCACCCCCTTTCACCTCATAATAATACACCACATCGAAAAACCCTTATGCCCGTTGCTCACGGTAAAATTTTCTTTCAAATTGATTGTACAATAATTTAATTTTATAAAATTTCTGTTGCTCACGGTTAAATTCAAGTTTTATAAAACCTTTGATAAAACTTTCCATAAAATAGGACATGTTCTATTCCGTAAAATTAATTTTGCGAAACGAACCAATCAGAGAAGCAGACATGACGATGATGCTGGCGCCACGTGTTGAGAAGATTGTGAAGCTCGCTTGTAATCAAACACTTCGAAAATGGCAGGCTCCGGCTGGACTAAGGAAGCTGTTAGTGTTTTACTGGACGAGTACCAGAAATATCCGTGTTTGTATGAGGTTAAAACGCCCATATAACACAATAGAAATGCAAGAAGGAAGGCAGAAATCTCCTCCATTCTTAGACAATTCCTTTATGAATTCTGATCTTCTAACCTCAACTCATTTTCGACCAAGGACAGCATTCCTCTACCTCCTTTTCTTCTTTTTATCCATTCCCGAGTCCAGCACTTCCTAGCATTTCTTTTCTTCCTTTTTACCTCCGTACAACATATAATTGTAACTAAAGCAGCAATTTTACAATTTTTGCTTTGTTTGTTGGAGCCATAACTTACTCTCAAACCAATGTGTGTTGAACAGCTGATTCTTGGTTCAGAAGTTCATCGGTAGATGGCGATCCTGATACATCCACGGATTTTATAAAATAATTTTACCATGAACAACACAGCTTGCTATCGTCAAATTTTTATAAAATTAGTTGTACAATACATTTTAAGAAATATTTTACCGTGAGCAACGGGCATTAGACACATATCTGCTTATTTTTAATGATTAGTTTATATGCCGAGTATCACATCCACAAATGAAACCACTCGAGAGATATTGTTATTCAATGAAATGCAGGTTTAACCCCCTTAAGACCCCTTTAGAACCTGAATATTCAAAAATCCTCCGTTAGTGTATGGTTTTGACATACAACGAACATATCCCGAAAATGCCTTGTTTCCACCTTCAATATTTTTGGCTGGGCGATGATGAGTGAGTGAGTCAGGACATTTTCTTTCATTTTTTTCTCCAGAATTTAACCCCTCCCGATGAACCCCTTAAATTTGATTTATCAAAAAAACTGTCGAACACATATTTACTTATTTTTAAGCAGTTTTTCCCCCTGAGTTTGAAGAGCGAGTGAGTCAATCGGTTAGGACACTTTCTTTCCTGTTTTTTTTTTCCTCAGAATTTCACCCCTCCCCATGGGCCCCTTAAATTGGATTTATGAAAAAAGGTCAAACACCTATTTACTTATATTTTATGCTGATTTTTTCCGCTGAGTTTCAAACTCCTCGCCTATGTATTTTAAGAGATACAGGCTCCGTTAGGAATCTTTCAACCCCCACTTTTCACCCCCTTTCACCTCATAATATACACTACATCGAAAAACCCTCCGACAGGTGTCTTCTTATTTTTAATTATGAGTTTATATGCCGAGTATCACATCCCCCAATGAAACCAATCGGGAGATATTGCTATTCAATGAGATGCAGGTCTACCCCCTTAACACCCCTTTAGAACCTGAATATCCAAAAATGCTTTCTTAGTGGGCGTTTGCGGCCTTTGAGGAAGCTGCATACCAAATTTCATTCCAATCGGTTGGGTGGTTACTGAGATTTCGTGATGAATGTGTGAGTGAGTGAGTGAGTGAGTGAGTGGTATTTGACAAATATCTAGTAGATAGTGGCAAGTCTTTGTTATGCTATACTCGGTTGACAGTGCTGTGTGAGCAGTTGAGTAACTAACGGGATTTCAAGTAATGATCCTCATTTTCTATACCGGTAGTGCAGAGCGCAACTGGCATCCAGTCGGCCGTGACTCGACTTGAGCTACGTTGCCCTGAAAACTATCTGCCTTGCCATTCCTTCATGAGTATATTTTATGAATTTATTAGCCTTTGCTCGAGTGCAAAAGGGCCTAAATCAGAAGAATGAGAAAGACTATCGAAAATTCATGTAGCCAGCGGTTCTTTCTGGGTCATAAACTATGTGTATGCAAAATTTGGTTGAGATTGGTGGAACGGTGTGGATTTGTATACGGAACCAACCCACCCACCCACCCACATACATACATACATACATACATACAGACTTTCACTTTTATATATAAGATATAGACCTATCTGGAATAATGACAAATTCAAGTAGGTAATATTAACATTTCTAAGTACTGCAGTTTGAAATACACCTGAAATAGTGTAGTCTAATAGAGTAACTTACTGCAGTTGCCAGCCCTGGTGACTCTGAATATATTCTTAGTTTCATCTTTTAAGGTATAGAATGTACTGTACATTCAAAATTTGGTTGACATCCATTTGTTAGTATATAAGTTACCGTATATGCAATTAAAAACTGGATTTATCAGCAGGCTTAGAATCGTGTTGGCAGCATTGATGTATATAAGTTACACTAAACTAAGGTAGAATGTCAGGTACTATACGTGTGAAAAGTTTAGAGCTGTTGGCTTGCCTACTTTCTGATATATTTATATTAGGGTTGAAACATAGAGAGAGCATTTATAAATAGTTGACAGCCCTGGTGGCTCTTTAGAATACGCACAGTCATATTTGTTGTAGTAGCTTCATAATCTATGGATGAATTAATCACACCCAACATATATTTGCTCATTTGGTACACATAGTACATACGAAATTTGGTTGACATCCAATCGATAGTATAGAAGTTACATGCATTTAGAAATTGGACCTATCGGCAGGCTTAGAACCATGTTGGCAACCCTGGAATATATGGACTTCTGAAAATTAATCTGGAATGTTATTATCTATATGTGTGCCAATTTTGGAATAGTTGGCATGCATAACTTCTGAGATATCCAACATAGAGCTCAAATTTCAATTGCGAATTTTCAGCAGTTGGTAGCACTGACGTCAATTTCAAATATGGCCGTGAGATATTCAGGTATAGATCTTTACTCTTGCCCAATTTGGTTTCAATAGCTGCAGCCGTTTAGTAGTTAATAGGGGGGGGGGAACACAAAGACAGAAGGACAGACTGACACACATTTTCCCGGATCGATCTCATAAGTCTACTTTTTCCTCATTTTTGCAAAATAAACAAGTAGTTCCGTGAAGAACTATACAGCCTATTTTCATATATTCTACTTATGTTAACTGCCAGTATCAACATACAAAATTTCAGTTTGATTGCTGTAATAGATTCGTAGATATTGAGAACCGACTAAATATTTCGGATGGTCGCCATGTTGGATTTTTATGTATGTAGGTCTTAGAGTTATGTACTATTACATGAAGAGTATTGTGTACGTGTAGTATTTAAACTTCAATCGCATGATTAGGACACAAGAAGTAAAAACGAGATTTTAAAATTTCGCACAGCTGCCATCTTGTGATTATGGAAACAATTGAAAAAAATTAGATGCCAATGGTTTAACATTTGTATTAGGATTTACTGTACTAAGTGTCACTGCACTCGGATGGTTAAATTGCGAGAAACGACCATGTGCATATTTATATTTCGCGTCGCCACCATGTTGGATTTGTGATCACCAAGTTATTGAAAGTCCGATAGGTGAACTTATGTTTAAGGCCCCTATGAACATTAAAAAAATAGTTTGATTGCTGTAATAGATTCGTAGATAATGAGATCCATCTAAATATTTCGGATGACGCCATGTTGGATTGTTATATGTATAGGCCATAGTCATGTACCAATAAAGGAAAATGATTGCGTAGGTTCATTATTCAAACTTTCACTTCGATCGCATGATTACGACACAAGAAATAAAAACTTAATTTTAAAATTCGCACAGCCGCCATCTTGAGGTTATGTAAACAATTGAACTGAATTAGATACCAGTGCATTACAATGTGTATAAACTTTTCCTGTACCATGTTTCATTCCGTTTGGATCATTAAATCGCGAGAAAGGTCTATTTAAAATTTTCAACTTCGCTTGACCGCCATATTCGTTTTGTAGTTAACCGGTTTCTGAATGTCTAATAGATGAACTTCCAGTAGTGCCCTTTATCTCCGTACAAAATTTTAGGGTGATACCGCTATTAGTTTCAGAGATATAGAATGCCGTTGAAATATTTCGCACGTCCGTCATCTTGAGGTTATGTAAACAATTGAACGAAATTATATGTCGGTGCATTACACTGTCTAAAAACATACACTATACCAAGTTTTATTGCGTTTGGTTCCTTAATTCGCGAGAAAAGTCTATTTAAAAGTCGCAAATTCGCTTGACCGCCATGTTGGTTTTGTAGTTACCAGGTTTTCATACGTCACATAGGTGAACTTCTAGTAGTTTCCTTTATCACCGTAAAATATTTCAGGGTAATATCGGTAATAGTTTCGGAGATATTGAATGCTGGTGAAATACTTCGCACAGCCGCCATGTTGGATTGGTGAGATGTAACAAAATTTGAAGGGCACGGTCGGGGTCGCCCGGAACAGTGCTATGAACTTACCAAGTTTCATTGAAATCGCTAATGCAGTTTAGAAGTTATTAGGGGGGGGGCACACACCATCACACACACACACTCACCATCACACACACCATCACACACACACGCACACACAGACAGACACACGGACAAAAGGTGATCTCATAAGCCTATTTTTTCATAAATGAAAATAGGCTAAAAATGTAATAGTAAAGTTATGCAAATGTTTTACGATGGTCCACCATAACACAAGAAGTATTTCCAGGAAGCCGTAACACTTAATAAGTTGGAAACCGCCGCTCTACAGCGAGGTTTATGATGAAGGTGAATGGCATAGTGAGGTATTAGTGCAGTGAGATGTTTCAGTCTGCACAGCTCTAGACAGACGATAGCTGCAAAGTGCTCTCCCCAGTTAAGATAAACAAGGGTTGCTATTCCTTGCTCTATCAACACTTTAGAAGCATAAATAACCATTTATTTGTTAATAAATATTCTTAAATTCTCAGCACCACAACAAATGTATACTCAAGTTCAATTTGAAAGTGCTGCAGCAAACTGCATTGTGTGCCCATGTCGAACAGGAATATAGATTGCTCGAGTAACTTACGACAGTAGATCTGTACAAATGTAAACAGCATTCAGTTTAGGAGAAATACATTCGAATAATGAAATTTGTTGGCTTAAGTAAATTATTGCCGGCTCATGTGAGGTAGGGGTAGCGCACCCGTCTCTCGCCAGGATGTCCTGGGTTCGATTCCTGACTACGTCAGAAGGTGAGAGCAAGAAAAGGGTGCACTCAAACGCATGAGTACAGAGAGGCAGTGCTTCAGTTACTAAATCCAAGATTAACTAGCGGCCGAGGAGATATGTCGCACTGACCACGCGTCACCCCGCCTCTGAACACCAAAGGATGAGCAGCGGCCAGGCCATCAAAAGGCAGTAGTGCCACTGGGTTAAGGTCACCACGTACTCTTACACGATGAAAAAGTCTATTTTTGTGGCATCACTTTACTAAGTATTTTCTGGGTTTATGCTAAAGGTACAGCTATGATTCTTGTCACATATAAGAAGCGGTATATTCTGAGCTGTTTTTGACCATGTAGTGCTACTTTGCTTTTATAGGATGTGTGAAATGAATACAAATTTGGGCAGATACATTTTCAAAAAAATGTTGCATAAGTTGTTTCAAGTACACATTTCTCAGTTGTTTTTCAATCAAATATTCTCAAAATTTGTTCACATACATGGAATGGATCATGGCAGATGAGTAACCACTTTGTTTCATTATTATTGGGACAGAATGCAAGAAAAACAAGTAGTTCCGTGAAGAACTATACAGCCTATTTTCATATATCCTACTTATGTTAATTGCCACTATCAACATACAAAATTTCAGTTTGATTGCTGTAATAGATTCGTAGATATTGAGAACCGACTAAATATTTCGGATGGTATCCATGTTGGACTTTATATATGTAGGTCCTAGAGTTATGTACCGTTACATGAAGATTATTGTGTAGGTGTAGCATTCAAACTTCAATCGCATGATTAGGACACAATAAGTAACAAGGAGATTTTAGAATTTCGCACAGCTGCCATCTTGTGGTTATGGAAACAATGAAATAAATTAGATGCCAGTGGATTAACATTCGTATAAGGATTTACTGTACCAAGTTTCACTGCACTCGGATGGTTAAATTGCGAGAAACGTCCATGTGAATAGTTATACTTCGCGTCGCCGCCATGTTGGATTTATGATCACCAGGTTATTGAAAGTCCTATGGGTGAACTTATGTTCATAGCCCCTATGCACATACAAATATTCAGTTTGATTTCTATAATAGATTCGTAGATATTCAGAGCCGTCTAAATATTTCGGATGGTCGCCATGTTGGATTGTTAAATGTATAGGCCGTATAGTCACGTACCAATAAAGGAAAATTATTGCGTAGGTTCATTATTGAAACTTTCACTTTGATCACTTGATAATAATAATAATATCGTATGGCCTCGGGTGCCTGGTGCAAGCTTTGTTAATTGACACCCAGAGGGTAGCTTGCATGTCAAATTTCGTCGTTCCTTTGAACGCTATGAAAGTCAAAGAGGTTAGATATCTAAACTCCTTGACACTACAGCGCTTTCAAGTAGAGAATGGAGGAACTTTGTGTTGGCGGAAAATCCCGAGATTAATTTTGCCATTGAACACGGCCTACTGAATTCAAATGGGTTCTTTAACATGCCAACATCGTATGACATGAGTGTCGTGACTTTTTTTTGCCTTCAAAAATCACTTACCATGGCCAGGGGCGAACCTGCAATCTTGGGGTTGGTAGTCCGACACTATAACCACTCACCCACCGTGGCAAGCTATCACTTGATTACGACACAAGAAATAAAAACTTAATTTTAAAATTCGCACAGCCGCCATCTTGAGGTTATGTAAACAATTGAAATAAATTAGATACCAGTGCATTACAATGTGTATAAACTTTTCCTGTACCAAATTTAATTGCGTTTGGAACATTTAATCGCGAGAAAGGTCTATTTAAATTTTGAAATTCGCTTGTCCGCCACGTTCGTTTTGTAGTTAACTGGTTTTGGAAAATCTTATAGATGAACTTCCAGTAGCGCCCTTTATCTCCATACAAAATTTCAGGGTGATACCCCTAATAGTTTCTGAGATATAGAATGCCGGTGAAATATTTCGCACAGCCGCCATCTAGTGGTTATGTAAATAATTGTACGAAGTTAGATGTCGGTGCATTACAATGTGTATAGACATATACTGTACCAAGTTTTATTGCGTTTGGTTGGTTAAATTGAGAGAAACGTCTATTTAAACGTCGCAACTTCGCTTGGTCGCCATGTTGGTTTTGTAGTTACCAGTTTTTCAAGAGTCACATAGGTGAACTTCTAATAGTTCCCTTTATCACCGTAAAACCGGTTGAGTTAGCCGAGGTCGTTGCGGCATGACTGTTGGCAGTCGCTCACATCCGGGAGGCGAGGAGGTTCGAGTCCCCCCGCCGGCAACCTTGAAGATGGTCTTCTGTGGTTTCCCATCTTCCTTCCAGGCAAATGCCGGGGTTGGTCCTTAACTATAGGCCACAGCCGCTACCTTTCAACTCCTCGACCCTCCCTTCCAACTTTCCTCCCCAACGGTACTTGTAGCTCACCCATTGGGTGTCCGTCTCGAAGCAGCTACAAAACTGGCGAGCCGAACATGTCCTCGGACACTCCCGGCCCTAAAAGCCATACGCTAAAAAAAATCACCGTAAAAAATTCCAGGGTGATATCGGTAATAGTTTCGGAGATATTGAATGCTGGTTTAAAATTGCGCACAGCCGCCATGTTGGATTGGTGAGACATAACAAAATTTGAAGGGCACGGTCGGGGTCGCCCGGAATAGTGCTATGAACTTACCGAGTTTCATTGAAATCGCTCCAGCCGTTTAGAATTTATTAGGGGAGACACACACACACACCTCACACACAAACACACACACACACACACACGCACACACACACGGACCAAAGGTGATCTCATAAGCCTATTTTTTTTTCAAAATTGAAAATAGGCTAAAAATCCGAACTCTTTCTTTTTAAATTTACTCAAAAATATGTATCAATTTTTCTCTTCCCAATCCATACCTACTATGTTTTGGAAGTGCAAATAGGTTAACATTCAAGTATTCCATTAGGCAAGTTAATGTAAAAACAAGTAGTTCCGTGAAGAACTATACAGCCTATTTTCATATATCCTATTTATGTTAATTGCCACTATCAACATACAACATTTCAGTTTGATTGCTGTATTAGATTCGTAGATATTGAGAACCGACACAATATTTCGGATGGTTGCCATGTTGGATTTTATATATGTAGGTCCTAGAGTTATGTACTGTTACATGAAGATTATTGTGAACGTGTAGCATTCAAACTACAATCGCATGATTAGGACACAAGAAGTAAAAACGATATTTTAAAATTTCGCACAGCTGCCATCTTGTGGTTACGGAAACAATTGAAATAAATTAGATGCCAGTGGATTAACATTCGTATAAGGATTTACTGTACCAAGTTTTACTGCACTCGGATGGTTAAATTGCGAGAAACGTCCATGTGAATATTTATATTTCGCGTCGCCACCATGTTGGATTTGTGATCACCAGGTTATTTAAAGTACTATAGGTGAACTTAAGTTCTAGCACCTATGAACAACAAAAAATTCAGTTTGATTGCTATAATAGATTCGTAGATATTCAGAGCCGTCTAAATATTTCAGATGGTCGCCATGTTGGATTTTTAAATGTATAGGCCATAGAGTCATGTACCATTAAAGAAGAATTACTGCGTAGGTTCATTATTCAAACTTTCACTTCGATCGCATGATTACGACACAAGAAATAAAAACTTAATTTTAAAATTCGCACAGCCGCCATCTAGAGGTATTGTAAACAATTGAACTAAATTAGATACCAGTGCATTACAATGTGTATAAACATTTCCTGTACCAGATTTCTTTGCGTTTGGAACATTAAACAGCGAGAAAGGTCTATTTAAAATTTTCAAATTCGCTTGGCCGCCATGTTCGTTTTGTAGTTAATCGGTTTTTGAAAGTCTTATAGATGAACTTCCAGTAGAGCCCTTTATCTCCGTACAAAATTTCAGGGTGATACCGCTAATAGTTTCAGAGATATAGAATGACGGTGAAATATTTCGCACATCCGCCATCTTGTGGTTATGTAAACAATTGAACGAAGTTAGATGTCGGTGCATTACAATGTGTATAAATATATACTGTACCAAGTTTTATTGTGTTTGGTTGGTTAAATCGGGAGTAACTTCTATTTAAAAGTCGCAAATTCGCGTGGCCGCCATGTTGGTTTCGTAGTTACCAGTTTTTCAAAAGTCACATGGGTGAACTTATAGTAGTTCCCTTTATCACCGTAATAAATTCCAGGGTGATATCGTAAATAGTTCCGGAGATATTGAATGCCGGTGAAATATTTCGCATAGCCGCTGTGTTGGATTGGTGAGACGTAACATAATTTGAATGGTACGGTCGAGGTCGTCAGAAATAGTGCTATGAACTTACCGAGTTTCATTGAAATCGATCCAGCCGTTTAGATTTTATTAGGGACACACACACACACACACCTCACACACACACGCACACACACACACGGACAAAAGGTGATCTCATAAGCCTATTTTTTTAAAATTGAAAATAGGCTAAAAATAGCCCTCTAAAATGGTTTCCTAGTTATTGGTACCTAAACATGAAAAATGAGTATTAACGGAAAACAGCTGGCAAAGTTAAAAGTGTATTATTCAGAGCATGGGACGCTAATTTTTAAAAACGAATTCAAGGTAGTTGTAGACAACAGAACCCCCACAAACTATATATTTGGATTCAGAAAAGAATGAAGAATTTTATGGCGCCAAAATAAAAAAATCGATTTTTTCCTCATGCAAGAGTACGTGGTGTCCTTACCGTCTATTATATTATAGTTCCCTCACTTTCCTTGTTAACCTGCGGCGACTCAAACGTAAATCAGCAGCACTCGCCGACAATAACCATTGTTCACTAGTGAACAATAGCTGTCGGTTTGATGACCAATAGAATGCTTCCTCTATCACTCCACTCCACGCCCTGGCAGCTAGATCGCATGCCACGCAGGTATCAAGTGTCCAGTGTTGTACATCCGCACGTAGTTCTGTCCAGTCTCGCTGCTTGCTCTCAGTGGCTAAGGTTGAAAGTTGGCAACACTGTGTCTTGCGTTGGGAAAGCATTAACTCCATGCAGCCATGGAATGTTCTCATATCCACCCAGCTAGGTTTCAAAGGCGCTAACGAGGAGAGTGCAAGAACTTTCTGATTTTTTAGTCTACTTTTCACATTTTGCAAAAATGAGGAAAAAGTAGACTTATGAGATCGGGCAAATGTGTGTCTGTCTGTCCTTCTGTCTGTCTGTCTGTCTGTCTGTCTGTCTGTGTTTGTGTCCCCCCCCCCCCCTTCCCTATCAACTCCTAAACTGCTGCAGCAATCGAAACAAAATTTGGTAGGAGTAAACATCTATCCCTGGATATCTCACGGCCATAATTGAAAATTATGTCAGTGCTACCAACTGCTGAAAAATCGCAATTGAAATTTGAGCTCCATGTTGGATATCTTGGAAGGTATGAATGGGAGCTATTTCAAAATTGGCACACGCATAGATAATAATATTGCAGTTTAATTTCCAGGAGGCCATACATGGCTGAATTGCCAAAATGATTATAAGCCTGCTGATAGGTCCAATTTTTAAATGCATGTAACTTCTATACTAACTAATGGATTTCATTCAAAATTGACACAACAATAGATCATATTATTTCAGATTTTTTTACCAATACATGTATGTCATTGTTGCCAACATGAATTTACGCGCGCTGTTAGATTCAATGTTTAACTGCATAAGACGTCCATGCTATCCATTGGACCTCAACCAAATTTTGTATTCTGTACGTTAAGAGATGGAACTAAGGAACCAGGCTGCCAACTGTAGTTCTCTATTAGGCTACATTATGCCAGGTATACAGTATTTCGAACTAATTAGAAATTTCGATATTACCAACTAATTTCGTCATTATTCTAGATATATCCACATAGATTAATCATTGGCATGAATCTTAAATTTTAGGAAAAGTATGCTCTTTAGTTCGTCACGGAACTTCTTATTATTAAAATATATATAGGCCTATACCGCACGGCCTTCGCGGAAAATACACTGTTGAACTCTTATATTGTATTTATTAAAACGCTCATTAAGAAAATGTTACTTCAAACAGAAAAGAAATAAAAGTATCACACTCAAACTTCTAATGTTACATGGTGTAAAAGAATATGCTATACATTTATTATTAATTCAAGTTTTTAAATGAGTACACAATGAAATCAGCTTCTTTCTCCATCGCTTTTGTTTGTAGGAAAAAGAACAAGAAGTTCCGTGACGAACTAAAGAGCCTACTTTTCTTAAAATTTAAGATTCATGTCAATGATTAATCTATATGGATCTATCTAGAAAAATAGACGAAATTAAGTTGGTAATATACACATTTCTAATTAGTTCGAAATACTGTATATCTAGCATAATGTAGCCTAATAAAGCACTACAGCTGGCAGCCCTGGTGACTGAATATATTCTTAAATCCATTTCTTAGGGTACAGAATACAAAATTTGTTTGAAGTCCAATGGATAGCATGGATGTTACATGCAGTCAAACATTGGATCTAACAGCGCGCGTAAAATCATGTTGGCAACAATGCGATGAGTGTATTGGTCAGAAATAATCTGAAATAATATGATCAATTGTCGTGCCAATTTTGAATTAAATCCATTAATTAGTATAGAAGTTACATGTATTTAAAGTTGGACCTCTCAGCAGGCTCAGAATCATGTTGGTAGCACTGACGTATATAAGTTTCTCCAAATTAATATAGAATGTCAGGTACTATACCTGAGCATAGTTTAAATCTGTCGGCTTGCATACTTTCTGATATATGGGTATTTGGATTTAAAAAAATTGAGAGCATTTATTAACAGTTGGAAGCCCTGGTGGCTCTTAAGAATACGCTCAGTCACATCTGTTTATGTACACATAGCACATACGAAATTTGGTTGAAATCCAATTGATAGTGTAGCAAGTTATATGCATTTAAAATTTGGACCTATCAGCAGGCTTATAATCATTTTGGCAACACTGCCATGTATGGCCTCCTGGAAATTAAACTGCAATATTATTATCTATACCTGTGCCAATTTTGAAGTAGCTCCCATTCATACCTTCCAAGATATCCAACATGGAGCTCAAATTTCAATTGCGATTTTTCAGCAGTTGGTAGCACTGACATCATTTTCAAATATGGCCGTGAGATATTCAGGTATAGATCTTTACTCCTACCAAATTTTGTTTCGATTGCTGTAGCCGTTAACAGTTGATAGGGATAGCCAGACAGACAGACAGAAGGACAGACAGACAGACACACATTTGCCCGATCTCATAAGTCTACGTTTTCCTCATTTTTAGCCTACTTTCGATTTTTGCAAAAAATGAAAGTAGACTTATGAGATCACTACAGGGCGAAAAAAAAGTGTGTCTGTCTGTGTATGTGTGTGAGTCTGTGTGTGTGTGTGTACTCTGAATGTCTGTCCCCCCCCCCCCCCTATCAATTCGAACACGGTGAAACCGAATTGAACAAAATTTGGTACAGAGGTAGCATTAGCAAAGGGCACCTCAGTGTCATACTTTATATTGCCGCCATCTTTACCAAAACAGAATGGCGGCCACTCAAACGTTCAAAACGTAAAATCAAATTACGTCTAAACTAATCATCCGATCTCTACCAAATTTGGTGACAACATACCTTTATATAGGACGCGTCTTTCATCCAACATTCAAGGTCATCGGCCGTACCATTTCAGGATGGCGGCCGTGTGAATTATTCAACCATATTAATCAATGGCTTAAGACCCACCAATTCCGATTTTCGAGCCTAGGGTGGTTTTTCTTGAATTATTTTACAAATGATGTGCACGAGCTCTTTCCACAGATACTGAATAAGATGTCATTTAGCTCAAAGGAGAAGCTAATGTATACACTCGTTTATTAATAAAATCACAGCCCCAGCATCGCAAATAAACAGAAGACATTAGGAAAAGGAGAATAGAAGAAATAGATACACGTTGTCATTAACCACAGCCTTCTTAATGCCTCTGTACGGTGCTGTCCTCTTGTGGGTTATGTGGGTAATATTGGTCCATACTTACCGCTGTGTAAATACCTGGCCTCCTGAAGTATGGCAATTTTGTAATACTGGTAGTTCAACTATTAGCCACGATCGCGCTCCGATTACCTTTAAACACTGCCAGCTGGATCGCCTCCCTCTTGGCTACTTTAAACTGTCTACTCATTCAACACCCTTAGGCCACTGCCATCGTAGTACATTACGATGGCAGTGCATAGGCGTACAACATAAAGATTAATTCACTGATAGGTCGCAGCACCAACCTACTGTGATCGGCGTGGATTTTTAAAGGGGAAGATACCCAAAACGGAAGATTCTTAACTTAGCAGGCTGGCTTAATATAGAGATTAACGGACGTGAATGCATTACAATAAGTTAGTAGTTTTGTTATTCAATCATCATAAAGTATACAATATTGATTTTGACACTTACTGGCTAATTATCAATGTAAAAGAAAACAAACAATACAATGTGGTAGAGGTGATTGTGTTAGGGATGAGGACAAAGAGTCATAAATATACCCATACATTTAGGAGAAAGTAGGCTATATGTTCTTTGCTGAACATCTTGTTGCAAAATGTGAAAAGTAGGCTAAAAATACATACGGTGTACCAGCGGCGGATCGGCACCATTATAGAGGGTGGTCCTAACAAAAAAATGAAGTTTTCTTAAATAATTATGTTGAGAGGCATTTGCGACATTAAGGATGCCGCTACCTGGCAATAACTGCATTTAGATGTCACTACTTGCGTTATAATAACACAATCATATAAAACAAACGTAGAACATTATTTAGGCCAGATATAACTTATTTAAAGTAAATCTTCCCTGTTTTTGAACTCCTCATTTTTAATCTCTCAATGCAAGCTCCTGGGCTCCTAGAAACGTATATAATCTATATCGATAAAGTCAAATGTGTGTTTGTTGGTTTGTTTGTTTGTTTGTTAATTATGCAAATCTACACGTCTCTACTGTACTTTTTTTAGCGTATGGCTTTTAGTGCCGGGAGTGTCCGAGGACATGTTCGGCTCGCCAGTTTTGTACCTGCTTCGAGACGGACACCCAATGGATGAGCTACAAGTACCGTTGGGGAGGAAAGTGGGAAGGGAGGGTCGAGGAGTTGGAAGGTAGCGGCTGTGGCCTATAGTTAAGGACCAACCCCGGCATTTGCCTGGAAGGAAGATGGGAAACTACAGAAGACCATCTTCAAGGTTGCCGTCGGGGGAATTCGAACCTCCTCGCTTCCCGGATGTGAGCGACTGCCAATAGTCATGCCGCAACGACCACGGCTAACTCACCGGTTTCTACTGTACTGATCAGTACCAGCATTTACGCCAAAGTGCATGAGGCACGCGGACGAGTCGTAGAAGTAGTTACACGGTATTGTTAAATTAAAATTTTAACTCCATGTTTTAAAGGAAAAATGAAAGATGACTTATGCGTAAGATAGGCTGAAAATCAAAGTTGCCGTAGAAGGATCGGACATATGATTTTACGCGCCTCACTCCGAGAAACAATACTCGGCAGGTTGCACAGGGACCTTGAAAACCACATTTCTAAGTTTCTAGAATCAACCGTTTCCCTGCCACAACAACAACAAGATATATTGTGTTTGTCACATAACTGAAGGTTATGACGATAGATGATTATGATGATGATACTAGTTGTTTCAAGCGGCCTAACATCTAGGTTATCTGCCCCTAAATGATGACGATACACCACCGAACTCTACGGTACACACCAGTGAGTTGCATTTTGACAGAGCCTATGGCACAAACGAAACTTTCAAGTAAGTATTAGTAGAATTATTAAAGCACTTCCATTGTTCATCAGTCCAAGAAACTAGCAAAGTTCAAGTTCTAATAGTTAGTTCTGTGCCGCCCTTTGTGTATGCTGGGGTACGTATGTTAATGGTTTTACGTCCCTTTTAATCACTGTGGCTTCTAGAGGCGCCGGGGTTCTGGAAATTTTGCCCAAAGGGGATCTTTAACGTGCCAGTAAATCTACTGACACGGCTCCCTCGCATTTTCTCACTCTCAAATGCCAACTGGCAGCGCCTGGATTCCATCCTGCAACCTTGAGCACAGCAGGCGAGAACGTTACCGCTGAGCCATGCAGGCAGTCACGTACGTATTGAGACTCCGGATCCAAAGGTCCTGGGTTCGATTCCTGGCTTTGTCAATACATTTAATTCTGGACTGAGGGTTTGAACGGGATGCGTTCAGTCCATTGAGGCAAAAATGAGAAGAGATGGGTTAGGATCCCGTCTAATCTGTCCCAGAATGGGTTTTCCACTTCTACTCCAAGCAAATGCCGGGATGGTGCCTAACATAAGGCCACGGCCACCTCCTTTCAAATCCTAGCTTCAATTAAAAATACGCACACTACTACAGTTATCATTATGACACAGGTTATCAGACAGATTCAACACACACCCAAGTACACGAGACTACATGACAACCACAACTTTCCCATTTCTTAGCAATATTACTAAATGGAGTTGTGAATTAGTTGTTTGTGTTCCAGGATGACGACGGTGCGGCAGACGGTGACCACTGTTCAGAGTCAGCAGGGTCAACTGGATAACAATCTGGGTGAGTGATGATCACTAAGTACACCTTGTAACCTAAAGCAAATAGCCTACAGTAACAGACACTCGCTGGAGTTATCAGCCTTTCAAGATACGACTACCGCTTAACTTGGCTGCGCCAGTTTTTGTTGATACAGTGAGGGCCCTCCTTATAGAACGGAGCTTTCCAAAGGCTGTGCCACGGACAGGTCGCAATCACTCACCGCCAGACGTATAGCATGTTCCGATTATAACAGCGGGTCGGGAAGCCTTGGATGCTGTCATAGCATATATTACACACGCAACTGTCAAGATATCATAGTTGTGATAATTAAGACTGGCTGCGAAGTACTCTAGCCTACCTCGTATCCCGTGAACATGGTTAGATATAGAACAAAATATCGAAATTTCCTAGCGGAAACTTATCTTCTCAAGAAGAAGTCTTACAGTAAATGTATTCGTAAGTTTCAGCACCGTGCGATTTTTACTTGTGGGGGAACCTCAAGCAAAAGGTATTGACTACAGAAACACTCCGCGTACTCTGGAGGCTCTCGAGAACGAAATAACTGCACTGGTATGAAATATCAGTGAGGAAGAATTACAGCGAGTGTACCAAAACTTCCTACATCAGTGCAACGTGTGTTTAGAAATTGAAGGGCAGCATTTCCAGCTACTACTCTAAAATTCATGTGCGGCAAGTAATTATGATTATTAAATACATTAAAAAGTGTAAATAAGTTAATCTGCCGGCCCCGTGGTGTTGGGGTAGCGCGCCTGCCTCTCACCCGGAGGCCCCGGGTTCGATCCCCGGCTCCGTCAGGGATTTTAAAACTGACGTGAGGGTTGGAACGGGGTGCACTCAGACTCGTGAGGACAATTGAGTAGCTATCTGACAGTGAGACAGCGCCCCGATCACGAATACCAAGATTAACGGCCGAGGGGACCCGACGCGCTGATCACGCGTCACCCCAATATCGGCAGGTCAAATGGCTGGGCAGCGGTCGCTTGGTCGGCCTTAGCCCGTCATGGGCTGTATAGTGCCAGGGGTTGACTTTTTTTTTTTTACTAAATATGTTAAATTAGTTGGGCTATTGCTATTGCTATTGCTAGCGCTATTGCCTTGCTCGACACGCTGCAATACACAATGTCCTGCCACCACACGGCCTTTGTGAGGCACCGTTCTATAGGGACGACCCTCACTGTAATAACAGCAGGAGCCTTGCCGGACGAGCAGAGGGACACAGTGATGACAGAGTACAGTCTGCAGCACAGCGCACTCTACTTGTGTTTTATTGGACAGAAGTTATGTTTTGAATTGTGAAAGGAACAATAATAATTAATAATAAAAAAATAATGATGATGGGCGAATGCCTGGCATTGAATAGAAAAGGTTTGATTGAAAAGTTAGAATCCAAAGAAAGGAAAACCCTGAGATAGATCCTTGGACCAATCAGAGAAAATGACGAGTACAGGAGATGGCGTAACAACAAACTCTACCTGAACATTGAGAGGATAACAGACACCATTCGGAAAAGGAGTATTCAATTTTATGGCCACATAACATGCATGAGCTTGCAGAGACTCATCAACAAGAACTTTTCCTACTTTGTTAACAAGAAAACCAAGGGACCCTGGTTCATTGGAGTTGAAAAAGATCTTCGAGAAGTAGGAATCACACTTGAAGACATCCAGGATCCAAAATTGAAAACTGGCAAGAAGTGGACTGTTGAAAGAAAGGAGGCTCACAGAACGCTAAAAGCTTGTAGTTTAACGTGACCGTTAATCTCGAGATCATGAGCCACAGGTCACAGAACGCGAATGGGAGAATATTGGGGAAGAGTTAAAGCTCTAGAGTGCAAACTATTGGAAGAAACGTGGTCCACAGCAAGACGAAACGAAGAAAGAAGAAGACGATGTTCGAATTAAAAATTGGTGCGTTTCGACAGTACAGCTAACCTTAATGAAGCTTATGTACAGGCCGGACGTTTGTTTTAGACGATTGCCCTTGACCTTGAAGCCTGCCGGTGAGCCTACACACACTCACTCTCTCACCCTATCGCCTCACACTTGTCACCACCGATCGGATGTAATGGAATTCCAGACTTGAGCAGACAGTACAGTCCACGTCGAAGTATTGTGTGACGCGGAAGTACACGTTACGTAGTTACGAACAGAACGTCATTATATTTGCCAATGACTGTACTTCAGTAGTAGTGTGAGACAGCTTTGTCAATCATCGGACCGCTTGGGGCAGCTGATAACAACACAGGTTTTGTAGTAACTCGCCTCCAGGCTTCCATTATGATTATTCACTCGTCTAAAACAAACGTCCAGCCTTTTTTTTTTTTTTAACCACGGAGAGTAAAACGATGAAAGGCTACTGGACGTGAGTCATATCCTTCCCGTGCGACTGTACCTGTCAACTAAGCAAGCTGTCAGCATGACACAAGTCAACAAAGAATTGTTTCCACCTTGGCCACGGTAATCGTATGTTGAAAGGCTAATACGGTCAATCGGTTAGGAACGTCATTATACCTGTTGACGTGTGGCTGTTTATGAAGTTGTCTGCCTCGTTGCGTAGTGGCTAGCATGATTGGCTGACACCGTGGAGGCCCGGGTTTGATTCCCAAGTCAGTAGATTTACTATCACGTTAAAAGATTCCCATCTCGGTCTTTAAAGCTGAGGTAGTTGAAAGGGACGTAAATCCTTATTATCTTTAAAGCGTATCGTCCACTATGAATGTCCTCGACAGCAGTATATACATCTCATTGCGTCACTCAGCTTCAGGCAAACCTGTTCTGTCTGACAGGTTCTTTCGTCTTTCTCTGCCCTTACTCTAGTAACTGTGCTAGAGAATTAATTAAGATGAAGTCACCAATTAAATGGAGATTAAAATTAACCGCGCTTACACTCAGAATTGAAGGCCTTATCTCTAGCGTTCAATGGTGGTTGCGTTTCATTTAGTTCCTTGAGACATTGTGGTCATCAGGTGAGTGTGAATCTATGTTACTAGAGGGACTGTGCGAGAAATATCGCATGTATAGACCACCCACCCAGCTTTACTGTTATGGGGTTCAACGCGACACAGTTCTCGCAGGGGCTATCTCCTTGTTTATTTATTTGAATGCCCTTTTTTTTTTTTACAAATTGTCATTAGTTATAAAATCAGTGTGCAATTCGTCAATGCTGCGGTTAATAATTTTGAATGTTCATTTGTTACAATCGGGGGTTCGATTCCCGGTCAATACATGTGAGATTTTCAAAGTGAAATGCCACGTCCTGTGGTTCGGATTCCACGTTAAAAGGAGGTCCCGTGGCTTATGATCTCGAGATTAACGGTCACGTAAAACTACAATCTTCCTTCCTTCCTTGTTACGATCGGTTTTCTACGTAAGCGCCCCAGGTGTGTAGACTACGCGCCCGACTTTACTGTTATGGGGGTTCGACGCGACATAGTTCTCGTGGGGGCTATCTTCTTGTTTATTTGTTTGAACGCACTTATAAACAAATAAATATATTTCCGTCGACTTTTCAAGATTTGGAATATTTTGGCGCAAACCAAACCTTCTAACTACCTCTGGTTTAAGAGCTGAGTTTTTTTTAACATACTCCTTAGCGTTTTGTGCTGTACAGAGCCTATGATTGTGGTAGGGTCTACCTGTGCTGTCTGTAGTTAATGGGGCTAGTTATGGAGGACGAATAACATAAATGAAAGAAGAATGCTAATTCGGTTTGTTGGTTCCTTAGTTTAGGGGTTGCGACAACGCGGTCATGTAGCCCCGTGTACTTTGGGTGTGTGTAGAATTTGTCTGATAACTGGTGTTAATTGTGATTGCTGTATTAGTGTGTGTTATCTGTGATTCAGGTATGCAGACGATCATGTTTTCAAGTAGTTCCTACTTTTGCTACCAAATGCTACCGTCCACGACACCTAGCGGCGGACTTGTGTACTAGATGCCATCGCAGCCAGCACCTGGCGACGAACGTTGGAACTAATATATCGGTATCAAACTAACCTACAAATTTTAGCTTCTACAAGTGTAGTTAGAGGAAGGTTCTTTTTCATGCCATAAATCTATGACATGGGCCCACCGGCTTTACTTCCTCTCCTAAGGAAGGCATACTAAGGGATTTTAACGCTCTTAAAAATCCGATGACTTCAGCCGGGTTTGAACCCACGATCTTGGGCATAGAAGCTCACCATGCTACCAACTACACCACCGAAGCCGCCAAAAATACTACTGCTAGGATTTTTGAAGTGGAACTTGAGCCCTTCTATTTTCAGTTACTGTTACCTGTCCACCAGGTGACGTAGTGACTAGAATTCTCGGCTATCACCACCCGAAGATCCGGATTCGATTTCCGGCTCTACCAAGAAATTCAATTCTGGTCTGAGGGTTGGAACGCGGTACAATCAGTCGCGTGAGGCAGGACTGAGGAGAACTGTGTTCTCTCCCTACATTAGCCATCCTAGAAGTGTCATTCCATGGTTTCCTACTTCTACTGCAAGTGAATACTGGGATGGTAACTAAATTAGGACCCCGGCTGCCTCCTACCCAAATCCTACCCTAATTTCAAGTACAATCATCTCAAAACCCTCGTTCAGATTCCACACACACTCAAGTGCACGGTGTTACATGATCATGATGTCGCAAAGCGTCTAAATGAATTAACACTAACAGGATGTTACAAAACTGCGTGAAGCTCTTTCCAGTCCTCACGACTCAATATAAAACCATGACAGAGCCAGGAATCGAACTCAAAACCCTCGATATTGAAGTCTCAATTCGTGCGCAGTGACTTAAAAAAATCAAATTACTGTTGTATGGTTTCCGCTGAATCAATGAGGTAAAGTCACATTCTTTTAATTTTTTTTCTGATACGTTATTTGAGTATTTACAAAATAAATACGGTATTAGTCTTCTTTTTCATCGACCAACAAAGACGTATTACAGTATAGGATGCTGCTATAGCCTGCAGACTTTGCACAATCGATCAGACTCAATTTGGCATCAAATCCAAAAACTTTGTATTGTACTTTGTAATGAAAGAGAGGAGTCTAGCACAAGTATGTTAAATCAATGTCAGAATAATGTCCCGTGCTTGCAGTCCTCATCTCACTAGCTATGAGTCTCTGGGGAAAGGATGTTGAATATTAAATGGGGTGAGTATCCTTGAAATTTGCCAGTCTCCCTCCCTCAATTTATTCTTATAAGAATGACTAAATGAATACTGTTATGGGTTTTACTTCCCTTTTTGTTAATGTGGCTTCTGCTCAAAAGCCACATCACTAAGCCGGGATTCTTTCCCGCGAATGTGGGCACCTAATATATATCAATAATTAATTAAACGAATAAATAAATAAATAAATGAATAGCTAGACAGATAAACAGATATATAAATAAATACATACAGTAAATAAGTAAAAAATAAACAAATAAACGAATAAATAAATAAATAAACAAAAAATAAATAATTTGATTAACATATAAATAAGCGAACAAATAATTACATAAATAAATAAACAAGTAACTTAAACGAATAAATTAATAAATAATTAAATAAGTAAATGAATAAATAAATAAATATTAATATTTAATTAATTAATTAATTAATTAATTAATTAATTAATTTTCACCCATGTGCCATATTTTGTGGAATCGGAAGATTGAATCACTGCGCCAACAACGGCTATCCAGAGTATGGTTTATCCCAGTTATTTCCTCAGTTAATTCAGTATTTATTTATTGGAGCCAGAAGCAATTATAATTACAAGAAAGAAAACGCAAATGTTTCAGGTTAGATGATCTTCGCCCAGAAATGGGCCACTCCCATAGCGCTATCACAACCTTCCGTTAACTCTTGTGTCGTGCAAGAGTATGGGTACAGCTCACAGAAATACAGGCGTAACATTGTCTGCCTCTCACCACAATCGCAGAGTTCCGATCCCTGTAGATATCCCCATTTATGTAGATTAACTCTGTATCTCCCAACATCTCTCCGAAGTCTATTGAGTGATCGTCAAGTTTCCCAGTTGGAGTGGTGGCCTGCTGGACGACTCTCTTTAGCCTTCATCCACTCCAGTAAATTGCTGGGATGATACTGTACCTTATCATCATAATAAGAATTTGCCACGGTGGGAGAGTGGTTATCGTGTCAGACTACCAACCCCAAGCTTGCAGGTTCGCTCATGGCCGCTGTAAGTGATTTTTGAAAGGCGACAAAAATGACAGTACGCATGTCATAGGTTGTTGGCATGTTAAAGAACACATTTGAATTCAGTAGGCCGTGTTCATAATGGTAAAATTAATCTCGGGATTTTCCACCAACAACAAAAGGTTCCTCCTTTCTCTACTAGAAAGCGCTATAGTGTCAAGGAACTTAGATATCAAACCTCCTTGACTTTCATAGCGCTCCAAGGAGCGATAAAATCTACACGAAAGGTGCCCTTTGGGCGCCAATTAACAAAGATTGCACCCGGCACCCGGCGCCATACGATAATATTATTATCATCATAATAAGAAATTAGAGCTGCGCAAATGTACTCAG
Source organism: Meconema thalassinum (assembly GCA_946902985.2). Lineage (NCBI taxonomy): Eukaryota > Metazoa > Arthropoda > Insecta > Orthoptera > Tettigoniidae > Meconema > Meconema thalassinum. The sequence goes on from OX336396.1 coordinate 133,117,714, forward strand.
GGCTGATGACTAAGATGTCAACAACAAATTTGCAACCTTGCGACTTGTGTCCTAAGGTAAGACTGTATCACTAATTACTGTCCCAGCCATATGTCACATGGGGCAATGCTCGTCTGGAATGGACTAATGACTTGGCAGCCTTCCGTTGCCCCTTATACGGTAAATGTCAAGTGTCAGTGCAGAGACAATAAATTGTCCTAAGTGGGACACAGGCTGTCCGAAAACCAGCGGATGTACGCTTCTGTGACAATACCAATCTGAAGTAAAGCTGCTTGAGAGAAGGTGTTGAAATGTAGAGTAGGCAGCACGGTATTCGAATTTCCAAAGTTCCACAAAATAGTATATTAAAAAATACTAGCGGACCAATGCAAGAACTCTCGCTATTTGTTTAGACGCAATTTTTAAGCAAATTGTCGATATTTATTAATTCAGAGTACAATTCCTCACTTCTGAGGCGAGTCTCTTTCTTTTGAATGGTCATTTGTTACAATCGGTTATTTGTGAGCGCCCCGTGTACAGTATATACCACCCACCCCGCTTTGCTGTTATGCGGGATCGATGCGACACAGTTCTGGCAGGGGTTATCGTCTTGTTAGTTTGTTTAAAGACACTTTATAAACAAATAAATATATTTCCGTTGACTTTCCAAGAAATGCAAGGTTTTTCCTGCACTATTGAGACGACTTGGAAGATTTTGGTACAAACCGCACCTTCTTACTTGCTCTTGTTTGAGCACCTTAACGTATGTTATATTGGCTTTCACGGCCAAGGAATCTAAACTCAGCATTCTTTTCTAGGTTTATGTCGTGACTTGTGTGGGGTTTCACCTAGGAACACTAAGATAAGCTCATCTGCGGGCTCTTGGTATCCGTGCCCGGACCCCCATAGGTATTTAGCTCTCACAGTAAAGAAGTGCAGGTACGCTTCATAAGAACGGAGGCAGCGCGCAGTTCGAAACCTTCCTCGAGAAATCCTTTACACAATGGTGAAAACCGCACCAAACTCCAGCCAGTGATTCTCGAGAGTACGCGTTACGTCCAAGAATCGGGGACTTCGTTTTAAGCTATGTAGAGATATTATTTTCACATTGCTAACTCATTTTGTTTTTCCATATTTTTGGAATCCACTTTCCATCGAATCGAGCAAATTATAGGGGCGGGGGAAATGTTATTAACCGACTATTTTATACAAATCTAACAGAAAAGTAACGATGCGTTACTTTGACAATTGTATCTGGAACGCACACACTTTTAACAAAGCGGAAATGTAACTTTAACTTCGTTATTATTTTTGGTTAGTAACGGTAACTGTGACGTAGTTAGACTAATGTAGTAACTAAGCGAACACTGAAGGTTTGGGCTACCTTTAATCACCAACCCCGTGTACTTGGGTGTATTGCATTTGTTTATTAACCGAAGGTATGGATGGTTGGTTCCTTAGTTTACGGGCTGCGACAACGCGGTCATGTAGCCCCGTGTACTTTGGGTGTGTGTAGAATCTGTCTGATAACCGGTGTTAATTGTGATGGCTGTATTAGTGTGTGTTATCTGTTTTAATTCAAGTAAGGACTGCAGACAATAAGTCCAAGAAGTTCCTACTTTTGCTACCAAATGCTCCCGTCCACAACACCTAGCTTGCGGACTTGGCTACTAGATGGCATCGCAGTCAGCACCTGGCGGCGAACGTTGGAACTAATACAGCAGTATCAATTCTAACCTACAAATTTTAGCTTCACACGAGTGTAGTTAGTGGAAGGTTCTTTTTCATGCCGTAAATCTATGACATGGGACCGCTGACTTTACTTCCCCTCCGAAGGAAGACATACTGAGGGATTTTTAACGCTCTTAAAAATCCGACGAGATTGGCCGGGTTTGAACCCGCGACCTTGGGCATAGAAGCTCAGCATGCTACCAACTACGCCACTGAAGTTATTGTCGTTGATTCAGTTATGGGTTTATGACTTGGTGAACCCCATGTACTTGGGTGTGTGTGTAATTTTTCTGATAACCAGTGTTATTGGGATGGTTTAACTTGTGTGTGTTGGTAATTGGGTCTAGGATTGAGTAGGAGGTGGTTGTGGCCTTAATAGCTAGGTACCATACCGGAACTTGGCTGGAGGAGACGTGAGAAACCACGGAGAAACACTTTTAAGAGGTTGTACGAAAATCGCGCCCAGGGAAAACAGCATCCACTGAGAAATGTGTGTAAATCGCGCTCAGTCTAGAAATTGTCCTCGTGACAATACTGGTCTACACACACAAAACAAACCTAATCTGGGACTTATGCCCCAGACCCCCTTGCTTGTAGTGCAATCAGTAATTTTCGTCCAGACAGTCATCTAACCAAGTAGCGACCAATGATTTCGTCCAGACAGTCGTCTGACCAAGTAGTGACCAATGATTTCGTCCAGACAGTCGTCTATTCAAGTAGCGAACAATGATTTCGTCCAGACCAATAGTTTCGTCCAGACAGTCATCTAACCAAGTAGCGACCAATGGTTTCGTACATACAGTCGTCTAACCAAGTAGCGACCAATGGTTTCGTCCAGACCAATGGTTTCGTCCATATCAGCCACAAACACTCCAGGTAGAGACCGTGTTGGGCGAGTTTTGTACTGGGCGCGATTTACAGGACACCCTTTAAAGATGGCTGAGTTGGGAAAATCGAACCCACATCTTTTCTCAGTTCTGTCTCAGGAGGCTGAGTAAATCAGATTCCAACCCTCAGATCAGAATTAAAATTATTGGTTGAGTTGGGAATCTGCCTCGGACCTCAGGGGAGACAGCAAAATATGCTAACCATTCCACCACGAGATGGTCACTCGAAGTTGCACAGCAAATGATGTCCGTACTCTAAATTTCTCGTGTGGATGCGTAGCGTAAACTCAGGTGTTTGAATAGTTTCACTCTTTCTTTTTTGCTTTGACTACTGTATTAATTTGACCACGTTTACAATCGATTAATTAATAGATTGGTTTTGGTGACTTGGTCTTTCTGTCTTACTTGTTTACAGATACCGAATATGGAAAGCCAGTCGTGCCATGAATTATCTGGCGCCACTACCATATTTAATATAGACTACTGTGCAAGGTTCAATTTATCGAGGCCATATTCTCACTTTACCCTCTTTGGAAATGGAATTAGCTCATATAAGGCTTCAGCACCAAACTGGAAACATCGATAAATTTAAATCATAATAATTAAAAGAAAACATCAATATTCATGAAGATATACATACTTGCCACTTCCTCTCTCAGAATCTCGCGACTCCTGTATATCATATTCCAATATATGAGGTATGTGCCTTGTTCAGAGCCCTGCGCGGATAAACAAAACGTTATCCGCATCCGCCCGGCATCCGCACGACTGGTATCCGAATCTACTGGCATTACAATAATATTTATAATTCCTCCGAAAGGGCAATGCGAAGGTCCTGGAGGGTCCTTGGCGGGTGCTGACGGGATGCAATTCGCCTCCCCAATGCATCCCAGGCATGTTCTATAGGATTCAGATCCGCAGACCTCGCAGCTCAGTCCATGCGATGAATGTTTTCCCCAGCCAGAAATTCATCCAACAGAGCAGCGCGGTGCGGTCGGGTATTATCGTCCATTAAGAGGAAGTCTGGACCAACCGCACCTCTGAAGAGTCAAACATGTGGTCTCAGCACCTCATCCCTGAATCTCCGAGCGTTCACAGTGCTCTTCGGACCACCCATGAAGATGTGCAGGTCCGTACGGCCATTCAACATGATGCCGCCCCACACCATGGCCCCACCACCACCACACCGGTCCCGTTCCACGATGTTCCTGTGGTTGTATCGGCTACCCGGTTCTCTCCAGATTAATGTGCGACGGGAATCGTTCTGCAAACTGAAGCAGGATTCATCTGTGGCCGATAACCTAGATGTTAGGCCCCTTAAAACAACAATTATCATCATCATCATCATCATCATCATCTGTGAAGAGCACATATGCCTCCATTCATTCATGATCCAGTTTCGACGTTTACGGCTCCACAGTAAACGGGCCTTTCTCTGTGCTGGAGTGAGCGGGACGCACACCGCTGGAAGTCTTGCAAACAGCCCTGCTGTTCTGAGCTTACGGTACACCGTTTGCCGGGAAACGGCAACCCCTGAGACGGCTGCAAGCTCCGCAGACAATTGTCTTGCAGGTGCACTCCGATTTCGTCGGGTGGTTAATGCCAGATATCGGTCCTGCTGTGGGGTGGGTTGACCTGGTACTGGCCCACGATTAACATCTCCTGTGTCTCGAAATCGTCTCCAAAGCCTGAAAATGACACTTTGCGGCACATTCAAGGATACTGCGACTTCGGTCTGTGTCGGGCCTGCTTCCAGGCGGCCGAGTATTCTACCCTGAAAAACGGGGTGCAAACGGCGTCGTTATGCCTTTTTGTTGTCACGTTCACCACGAGGCTACACTCCGCACACTGTAACAGGGGAAACACCACTGAGGGAATATGGGGCACAGGCAATGGCTGTGTTTCTTGCGGTTACGCTGCTAGTCAAAGCAAGGAATACTCCTTTCCTATACAGAGCGAACACGTAAGGTTGGTAGGTGCATATACCGTATATTGTGCGATTTGCCGTCTATTTCCTGTTGTCCTGCTTATTCGTAACTTATGCTTAACGTTTGGACACAAGTGTATTTCTAAAGCAGACAATAATTGCTTAGTGTTGGTATAGAGTCTCCCACAAATCCAACCCCTCGTCCTCGTCGTGGGAGATGGGCAACGTAATTAAGTAGGGGATTGCCTGTAGGGGTGAAGTACAGTGGGGACTTTGTGTGCCTCAAGACCGCTACGGTAGCTGTGAAGGCCCTACAGGAACCCTGAAGAAATTACGGCTAACGGGGCTCTGGTGAAACAACTGCTGCCTTGTAGTTTGGAGTTGGTTCTTCAAAGGCTAAGGGAAGAAACCCTGACAGAAAATCAGCCTGGTGCCTCAGGCTTAAGGTGGCAGCCCCTCCAAGGCACTCGGAGGCAGTGGGTTAATCACTCGCTCCTCTTAAATAAACTGATTACGGAAACTGAAGCGAAATTACAAAACCGGACGGATAACCTGATGACGACTTTTGGCATGAAGAGGACTACGAAAATCGGTTTCTGGAATGTGAGGACCTTGATGGAGAAAACCAGACTGAAACAAGTGACACGGGAGATGAAGAACTATGGACTGGATATCCTAGGATTGAGTGAAGTGAAGTGGCCAGGATTTGGTGAAATACAGACAACAGATGGAATTACATTTCTCTATTCTGGGGGTGATGATGAAGAACACAGGGATGGAGTGGGGTTGCTGCTCAACAGAAATGCAAAGAGAAGCCTTATGGAGTGGAAGCCAATTTCTAGTAGGCTCATGTTTGCTAGGTTCAAGACAAAGATCAGGAATGTGATCATCATCCAATGCTATGCGCCTACAGAACAGTCGGAGCCAGAGAAGAAGGAAGAATTCTACCAAATGCTGCGAGATGTCACAAGACAAACAAGTAAGAAGGACATTCTCATTGTTATGGGAGACTTCAACGCGAAGGTGGGCTCAAACAATGAGGGGTTGGAGCAGATCATGGGTAAACATGGCCTTGGGGAGATGAATGACAATGGGGAGAAATTTACGGAATATTGCGCCAGTCAGGATTTGGTGATGGGTGGCACGATATTTCCTCATAGGCGGTGCCACAAGGTCACCTGGGTGTCTCCTGATCAAGTCACAGAAAATCAAATTGATCACATCGCGGTGAGCAGGAGGTTCAGAAGAAGCTTGGAAGATGTTAGGAACAAGAGAGGAGCGGACGTTGGTAGTGACCATCATCTTGTGGTTGCTAACTTCCGCATGAAGATCGTCGCAGTCCGCCGAAAGTTTAACACTCGGCACAACAAGTTTGATGTGGGCAAGCTTAAGAACCAGCAGAGATTGGACCAATTTAAACTGGAGCTCAGAAATAAATTCCAGGTGTTGGACTCCGAGACAGAGAAGGACGTGGAGACTGTGTGGAGCGAGGTAAAGAATATCTTCGTGGAAACCAGTGAGATGCAGCTCGGGTACAAGAACTACCTGCGGAAAGAATGGATATCCGATCAGACCTGGGACAAGATAAATTATAGGAAGGAGATTAAGGCCAAGCTCAACACCTGCAAGACTAGGCAGCAGAAGGCTCTCACACAAGCAAAGTATTCAACAGCAAACAGGGAGGTAAAGAGGAGTGTACGGAAGGATCATAGGAGGTGGATTGATGAGCAGGCGGAGAAAGCAGAAGAAGCGGCAAGAAGGGGGGACGTTAAGGAGCTCTATGGCATCACAAAGATGCTTTCGAAGAAAGGTTTTAATAAAACTAGACCTGTGAAGAGCAAGACGGGCGAGATCCTCACGACGTGTGAACAGCAGCTGACAAGATGGAGAGAACACTTTGCGGAGGTTCTTAATAGAGATAGAGGACCAGAAAGTAAGCAGCGAGGATAAGATGAAGAGAAAGCAGAAAGTGACCCAAGCATCAGCCTCGACTCCCCAACTCGGGGCGAAATACGGACAGCGTTGAAGCAGATGAAATGCGGGAAGGCACCAGGTCTGGATAATATCCCAGCGGAAGTACTGAAAGCAGACCTGGATATTACGATTGATCTGCTGCACCCGCTGTTGGAGAAGATCTGGAAGGAGGAGAAAATACCAACCGACTGGAAGAAGGGGTTGATAGTCAAGTTGCCGAAGAAAGGGGACACCACAAACTGTAACAACTGGAGGGGTATCACCTTGCTGTCCATTCCAAGCAAAGTGCTGGCGAGAGTCATCCTGAATCGTATAAAAGACTGCGTAGAAAAAAGGCTTCGGAAGGAACAGGCTGGATTTCGACAACATCGCAGCTGTGTGGATCTCATCAGCACCCTCCGAATCATTCTGGAGCAGAGTGTGGAGTGGCGGAATACCCTTTACCTCACATTTGTTGACTTCGAGAAAGCCTTCGACTCCGTAAATCAAAGAATCATGTGGAAGACCCTCGAGGAATATAAAATTCCAACAAAGATCATCAGAATCATGGAAGAGATGTACGAAGGGTATGAGTGCCAGGTTCTTCACGAAGGCAAATTAACAGAAAAGATAAAGGTCAGTTCCGGAGTGAGACAGGGGTGTGTCCTTTCCCCCACTCTGTTCCTGTTGGTCCTGGATAGTGTGATGAAGAAGGTAATGGGAGGACGGAAGAGGGGTATTCAGTGGGGTATAAATGACAGGCTTGAAGATCTGGATTTCGCAGACGACATTTGTCTTATGGCACAACGGTACCGAGGCATAGAAGATAAGCTGGGGAGGTTGCAGAGAGAAGCAGAACGTGCAGGACTGATGATCAACACCAACAAGACCAAAGAGATGAGGATAAATTCTGACATCACGACTAGTTTGACAGTCAACGGAAAGGACATTGAGCGAGTTGAGTCCTTCCTCTACCTTGGAAGTATAGTCACAAATGATGGGGGAGCAGAGGAAGATGTTCGAAGCCGTATCAGGAAGGCAAATGGTGCCTTTGTCCAGCTCTACCCCATCTGGAGAAATGGAAACATTTCCAGGAAGACCAAGCTCCGCCTTTTCAATAGCAACGTAAAGTCGATTCTTCTCTACGGCTGTGAAACATGGAAAGTCACAAAACTGATCAACAACCAGCTACAGGTGTTCATTAACAGATGTCTGCGTCGCATCATGAATGTGAGGTGGCCGGACATAATCTCAAATGAAGATCTTTGGACCATCACCAATCAACAACCGATTAGCATCCAGATCAAAGAGAGGAAATGGCGCTGGATTGGTCACACACTAAGGAAGCCGGACGGAGCTATTGAGAAGGCGGCGCTAGACTGGAATCCTCAAGGCGCCAGGAAGGGAGGTCGACCTAAGAAGACATGGAAGAGGACGATCGAAAATGAAATTGCAGAGGTGGACAAGAACTGGAGTCAAGTGAAGAGAATGGCCAGGAACCGTACTGCGTGGAGAAATTTCGCCAAGGCCCTATGCTCCGGAAGGAGCGGCAGGATTAAGTAAGTTGGTATAGAGCCTTATAAACGGATATATTCTATCTTTCTTCGACATTATTCGCAACATGGGATTATGCACTATCTTGGTGTACTTTTAATATTATTATTATTATTATTATTATTATTATTATTATTATTATTATTATTATTATTTTACATCGTATGCCCATCTGTGTAGCGCGATAGAACTTATTTTGCTAATGATGTTTTTTTCTCCTCCTAAATTTTCTTCATCTGAGCACTGAAAATCTTCCTCTGTGGTGTTTTTGATTAATGTTCTGAACTGGAGTCGATCTTGTAAAATTTCCTCTGTGATGTCAAATTCTTTGAAGGTCTTTTTCTATTTCACTCGGCCAGTTGTTCTTAACTTTCATTGAGAGAGCAAGGTTGAGAATGTTTTTGATGAACCTGTCATTACGTTTTTTAACGGTCTAGGGTTCCACCTGAATCAATACTTTCATTGAAAATGATAACGTATGTGGTCATTAGAAATGGTACATGTTTCGGGGACTAATAGGCATTTTTGTCCCCTTCATGAGCCAATATTAAGCACTGACCCAGTTAATAGTGTTTTTTTCGTGTATTGTGCCATAATCATTTCAAATAACCTATCTATATATGGTGCACCATATAAGGTTCAGTGGCTATTGACATTTTAGTGCTACGCTAATCAAATAATTTTCTCATTTAGTGCTTAATATTGGTTGATGAATGGGACAAAAATGTATATTAGTCCTCGAAACATGTACCATTTCTAATGACCACATAAGTGATCATTTTCAATAAAAGTATTGATTCAGGCGGAACTCGAGCCCATTAAATAATGTAATTAGTATATCAATACGGAACCAGAATGAATGTTATAAATCTTAGAACCTGTCATTGTTCATTCTGTGAATGTGGCCATAGAACTTCAATCACCTTTTCCTGAACGTGTCAGTGATATTTTCAGCATGGTGATAATGATAAAGCTCCTTGAGACTCCCGTTTCATCCAGATTATTTTTGAGCAGACTGGACCAAGGATTTTCCTCAATATTGTCCCTTCCTGTTTCTCTACGTCTTTGATAATAGATCCTCCTTCAATGACCAAGGCTTCCGAGGCATTTAGTGCTTCAGGTTTGATTACTGTGGTGTAATGTCTTAATTTTGCATTCTTTGAAATTGATTTTTTGTTATACCTGTTCCAGGTGATTCCATTATTATTATTATTATTATTATTATTATTATTATTATTATTATTATTATTATTATTATTATTATTATTACTATTGTTCAAATGTTATTACAATATACATAGTTTACCCATTTACTTATGGAAGGGAGGGGGGATTTCTCGTAGCTAAGCTCATACGGTACAAAACCAATGTCGAGTTGAGCCTGACGTGTCTCGCGAGTCGCGGTGTGGTCACGCAGCTGCCAGGTCCGCAGGCACTTGACGGTGTTGAGTAACCCGGGAATGATGTCACACTTCACACATGGTGAACTGTTCGCCAAGTGCATGATTAGCGATCCTTAATGAACACTTAATGGGGGCCTACTGACAGTTGGCGGGGAACACGTACGCCCAGTAAATGAGATGGAACAGCGTCCAGTGAGGAAGTTTTAACTCTTACTAGAGGAAACAGGGACGCAGTCAGAGGGTTCACCCCCTATTACCTTAACACAAGGCTGCCAAACTCTTGTCTATCGGGCGAGAGCTTAGTGCTTAGCTCCAAGCTGTGATTATGATCATGATAATTGTTTTAAGGGGCCTAACATCGAGGTTATCGGCCCCTAATGGCCTGGGTGATAGCGAAAATGACAATAAAAAGGGAACCATAACGAAAACCAAGGTAGACTGAAAACACTCACAAAAGGCAAGTTAAAGGATAACGTCTGACAAAGTGGAATTTAGACCGAAAAGACGCACAAAATAGAGTTTAGATTCAAAATACTCACAAAATGCAAGTTAGATTCGAAATACCCACAACATGCAATGTAGATTCAAAAGACTTACAAATGCTATGTAGATTGACCATACTTATAACATGCAATTAAGGTTGAAAATACTTACAAAATGCAATTGAAATTCAAAATACTCACAAAATGCAATTTAGATTCAAATCAAGATTGAAAATACTTGCAAAAAGCGAGTGTGGTTGAAAATACTTACAAAATACAATTGCAATTCGAAACACTCACAATATGTCGGCGCCCACGATGCAAAATACTTACAAAATGCAATGTAGATTGAAAATACTTACAAAATTTAAGTGAGATCGAAAAGCTTACAAAATGCAATTTAGATTGAGAATATTCACAAAAGGTAAATTTAGATGGAAAAGACTTACAAAATGGAATTTAGAGTGAATATACGCAAAAAATGGAATTTAGATTCAAAATACTCACAAAAAAGCGAGTAAGATTCAAAATACTCACAAAATGCAATTTAGATTCAAAATACTTACTAAATGCAATTTAGGATATATTGAGAACACTTACAAAATGCAATTTAGGTTGAAAATACTTACAAAATGCAATTGAAATTCAAAATACCTACAAAATGCAATTTAGATTCAAAATACTTGCAAAAATACAATTTAGATTTAAAATGCCGGCAAAATGCAATTGGGGTTGAAAATACTTATAAAATGCAATTGAAATTCAAAATACTCACATCATGCAAGTGAAAATCAAAATGCTTACAAAATCGAATTTAGATTGAAAGTACGTGCAAAATGCAATTTAAATAGAAAAAACTCACAAAACGGAATTTACTGTAGATTGGTTGGTTGGTTGGTTCCTAAGTTTAGGGGCTGCGACAACGCGGTCATGTAGCCCCGTGTACTTTGGGTGTGTGTAGAATCTGTCCGATAACCGGTGTTAAATGTGATGACTGTATTAGTGTGTGTTATCTGTTTTAGGTAGATTTCTTTAGGAAGCTAACTCTTGCAATGGGTCCCATGTTTCGACTTCCGGAAAATTTCGACATATCTTCGCGTTTCACATCCCCCAGACCCCAAAACCACCCTCAGTTCAAAAGTTTATATATAATTTATGTATATATGTATCTATCTATATATATATATATCAGTTTTTTGTGGACACGATAACTGCCGTAATTTTGCACCAATCACTTTGAATGTTTTACATAATATGTATCCCTATTAAATCTCGGTCGAGTTCGTTAATGGGCAAAATCGGTCAAAGGGGGTAAAAATGGGGGGCTTTTTTAGAAAAAGTGAAATATCGCTATAACTCTCTTAATACATGAAATATCGAATCCCTTCAAAGTTCATAATATGTGTCCGATAAGTGCCAAAAATTTATGTCAAATAAGTTTTTTGATAGCACCAACCATTGACCAAAGGGGTGGAAAAAAGTGGGTTTTTCGGGAAACATTAATCATATCTCTGTTAATAGGCAGAATATCAAAACCGCACAAAATGGACAATATTCCTCCAATAATTACCTAAAACTTTTGTCTGAAAGTATTTTCGATATGACCCACCATTACGCCACGGGGTGAACAAAATGATTTAAATTATAAGAAAATGCCAAGTGCCAAGAGAGGTTGCCATGACAACTTTACTTTTAATTGATAAGGGATGACCATCAGCAGTTGCTATGACAACGCCACTGCACGAGATCACATTCAGTTTTCATGTCAGTGGGAAGCAACTTCGGTATCGGAACTGGTAGCATGCTGAACTTCTATGCCCAAGGTCGCGGGTTCAAACCCGGTTGAAGTCGTCGGATTTACTAAGAGCGCTAAAAAAACTGAGTTTGCTTTCCTTCGGAGGGGAAGTTCCAACGTTCGTTGCGAGTTGCTGATTGAGGTGGCATCTAGTAGCCAAGTTCACAGCTAGGTGTCGTTGACGGCAGTATTTTAGGTAGATTTCATTAGAAAGCTAACTATTGCAATGGGTACCATGTTTCGATTTCCGGAAAATTTCGACATATCTTCGCGTTTCACATCCCCCAGACCCCAAAACCACTGTCAGTTCAAAAGTTTATATATAATTTATGTAATATATGTATATATGTATATCAGTTTCTTGTGGACACGATAACTGCCGTAATTTTGCACCAATCACTTTGAATTTTTTACCGAATATGTATACCCATAAAATCTCGGACGAGTTCGTTACTGGGCTAAATCGGTCGAAGGGGATGAAAATGGGGGACTTTTTTTTTTTCAAAAAAAATGAAATATTGCTATAACTCTCTTAATATGTGAAATATCGAATCCGTTCAAAGTTCATACTATGTGTCGGATAAAGCTCAGAAATTTATGTTTGAAACGTTTTTTTATAGCACCAAACATTGACCAAAGGGGTGGGAAAAAGTGTTTTTTTTTTCGGGAAACATTAATCATATCTCTGTTAATAGGCACAATATCAAAACCGTACAAAATGGACAATATTCCCCTAATAATTACCTAAAACGTTTGTCTGAAAGAATTTTTGATATGAGCCACCATTGCGCCAAGGGATGAGAAAAATGATTTCGGAATTATAAGAAAATGCCAAGAGCTATCAGTGGTTGACATGGCAACACTACTAAATTGATGATGGATGAGCCATCAGACGTTGCCATGACAACGCACTTGCGCGAGATCAGATTCAGATTTCCATCTGACTAAGTGTGCAGCGGCTTCGGTGACGTAACTGGTAGCATGCTGAACTTCTATGCCCAAGGTCGCGGGTTCAAAGCCGGCCAAAGTCGTCTGATTTTCTAAGAGCGCTAAAAATCCCTCAGTAAGCTTTCCTTTGGAGGGGAAGTTCCAACGTTCGTTGCGAGTTGCTGATTGAGGTGGCATCTAGTAGCCAAGTTCACAGCTGGGTGGCGTTGACGTTAGTATCTGGTAGCAACATTAGGAACTACTGCTTGAAATTTAGCGTCTGCATTCCTTACCTGAATTACAGACTAATACAGCCATCACAATTCACACCGTTTATCAGACAGATTCTACACTCACACAAAGTACACGGGGTTATATGACCGCGTTGTCGCAGCCCCTAAATTGAGGAACCAACCAACATCTCTGCGGGAGATATAATTTTGCGTGAAGAAGTAACAGACCGTTACATAGTTACACATCAGTGTCGAAACCTTGCATAAGGACAGTGTGACCACAAGTATAACAAGTAGTTCCGTGAAGAACTGTACAGCCTATTTTCATATATCCTGCTCATGTTAATTGCCTCTATCAACATACAAAATTTCAGTTTAATTGCTGTAACAGATTCGTATATATTGAGAACCGTCTAAATATTTCAGATGGTCGCCAGGTTGGATTTTTATTTTTGTACTATTATATTAAGATTATTGTGTAAGTGTGGTATTCAAACTTCAATCGCATGATTAGAACACAAGAAGTAAAAACGAGATTTTAAAATTACGCACAGCAGCCATCTTGTGATTATGCAAACAATTGAAATAAATTAGATGCCAGTGGATCAACATTTGTGTAAGCATTTAAAACGTGCAACGTTTCACGGCACTCGGATAGTTAATTCGCGAGAAACGTCCATTTAAATATTTATACTTCGCGTCGCCGCCATGTTGGATTCGTGCTCACCAGGTTACTGAAAGTCCTATAGGTGAACATATGTTCATAGTCTCTATGAACATAAAAATTTCAGTTTGGTTGCTGTAAAAGATTCATATATATTGAGAACCGTCTAAATATTACGGAAGCTTGCCATATAGGATTGTTATATGTATAGGCCATAGAGTTATGTACCATTCAAGGACAATTATTGCCTAGGTTCATTATTCAAACTTTCACTTCGATCGCATGATTACGACACAAGAAATAAAAACTTAATTTTAAAATTTCGCACAGCCGCCATCTTGAGGTTATGTAAACAATTGAATTAAATTAGATGGCAGTACATTACAATCTGCAAAATCATTTACTGTACCACATTTCACTGCGCTCAGAGAGTTAACTCACGAGAAAAGTCTATTAAAATATATCAAATTCGCTTGGTCGCCATGTTCGTTTTGTACTCTACAGGTTTATGAATTATACATAGGTAAACTTGTATCAGTACCCTTTATCACCGTACAAAATTGCAGGGTGATATCTGTAATAGTTTCGGGGATATAGAATGTCAGTGAAATATTTCGCACAGCCGCCATTTTGAGGTTAAGTAAACAATTGAACTAAATTAGACTCCAGAGCATTGCAATGTGTATAAATATTTGCTGTACCAAGTTTCATTACGTTTGGATAGTTAAATCGCGAGAAAAGTCTATTTAAAAGTCTCCACTTCGCTTGGCCGCCATGTTGATTATGTAGTAACCAGGTTTTTGAAAGTTTCATAGGTGAACTTCTAGTAGTACCCTTTATCACCGTACACAATTTCAGGGCGATATCCGTTATAGTTTCGGAGATACTGAATGCTAGTGAAATATTTCGCACGGCCGCCATGTTGGATTGGTGAGACGTAACAAAATTCGATGGGCACGGTCGACGTCGCCGGGAATAGTGCTATGAACTTACCGAGTTTCACTGAAATCGCTCCAGCCGTTTAGATTTCATTAGGGGGACACACACACACACCTCACACACACACACACACACACACACACGCACACACACACGGACAAAAGGTGATCTCATAAGCCTATTTTTTCAAAATTTAAAATAGGCTAAAAATGAACTCCAAATGACAAGAAGGTTACCGTCCCCGTAAGACAATAAAATGTTTAAAATATGTTTAAAATGAAGAAAAACAAAGTTAATTAATCTCCAATTATAAAATACTTTCACGCGATAAATGAGGTCTGATCCTTCTACGAAAACCTGCATATTCTGCCTATTTTCGCCTATCTCCAAGTTTGTCCGGTGAAATCTACCTCCGCCTTCCGGCGTGCCGAGAGGACTTTTTTTTAAATTCAATTAAAGACTGCAGCCTTTTGATTTTTTCAAATAGTTCCTACTTTGCCACCAAACGCCACCGTCAACGACTAATAGTTCTGAACTTAGCTACCAGACGCCACCACAGTCGGCTCTTGGCAACGAACGTAGGAACCTAAGAGCGTTGTTTACATTCTTAACCTATACAATTTAACTTCACACAGGTGTAATTAGTGGAAGGTTCTTTAACATGCCATAAATCTATGACATGGAACCGCCGGCTTTACTTCCCCTCCGAAGGAAGGCATACTGAGGGATTTTTAACGCTCTTAAAAAATCCGACGACTTCGGCCGGATTTGAACCCGCGACCTTGGGCATAGAAGCTCAGCATACTACCAACTACGCCACCGAAGCCGCCCGAAATTTAGATTGAAAAGACGTACAAAATGTAATTGGAAGTGAAAATATGTACAGAATGTAAAAGAAAAGGAAGGCGGGACCCTCGAAGAATGAGCGATCCGGAAATATGAGAGAATGGCCAATTAAGCAGGAAAGGAAGAGACTCCCTCGGCCTCGGATACCCTAATACCGTCGGGGTCGGAAGAGAACAAGAGTTGGCAATTGGAGGCCGACAGGAAAGACAACAGAGAAAAGCCCGGCACAAGTGGAAGCAAGTGGAAGCAATGCCGGACTCAGCTGGGGTCCCGTGGTCACCAAGCCACGTCCCACTAGTTGTAAGCCCCTGGGGGAACTCCAAGCTGTGACTACAGTCCGTATTACCGATCTACCACATTATATAGTTTACGCCACCTTTTTTGGTCGGTAGCCGCGGGAGCTCGCGTATTGAAGCGAGTTTAGTAGCAGCAGCTGACAGGAGATGCTTAGAGCACGTGCTCCTCTGGTAGTCTGGAGTCTCGCCGACTGATTGGAATTTTATCTCTAGTCCATCATTTTGATCATAACTAAAAATAAAATAAAGTCAACATACCCAGCAAATTATTCGAGTGTACGTCAGTTCGGTTGACCTGCGCAATAAATCCTCAAAGTTTAAATCCGGACTGCGGTCACATTGTCATGTCTTATTCAATAGAAAGTTATTGTTCCGTTCAAAATATCACTACAGTGAAACCTCTATTAAGAGACCAGTGTCGGTTCCATGGAAAACTGGTCGTTTAGAGGGGTGGTCTCTTAATAGGGGCAGGCATTACAAATAATTTTATACTGCATTATTAATAAAGTACAGTTGGAACACATACTTGATTACAATTTATCTGCATTGGTTCTCATTTAGTACAAATTAATTACAATTAGTTATTTTCTGAGCTCTGTCAATTAAAAAAGACACGAATTGATCTCTGTTACAGATTAGCACATCTTCTTTTTTAACAATTTCACTTTCTAGAATATCTCTGAGTGAGTTAGAAAGTCCATTAATTTGTTCTGGGTTCCAACAATATTCTAGGAGAGCTGTTTTTGTATTTTTTAGCCTATTTTCAATTTTGAAAAAATAGGCTTATGAGATCACCTTTTGTCCGTGTGTGTGTGCGTGTGTGTGTGTGTGTGTGTGTGTGTGTGTGTGATTCGTGTGTGTCCCCCCCCTAATAAAATCTAAACGGCTGGAGCGATTTCAATGAAACTCGGTGTGTTCATAGCACTATTCCCGGCGACCTCGACCGTGCCCTTCAAATTTTGTTACGTCTCACCAATGCAAAATGGCGGCTGTGCGAAATATTTCACTAGCATTCAATATCTCCGAAACTATTACCGATATCGCCCTAAAATTGTGTACGGTATTAAAGGGTACTACTAGAAGTTCACCTATGAGACTTTCAAAAACCTGGTGACTACAAAACCAACATGGCGGTCAAGCGAAGTTGAGACTTTTAAATAGACTTTTCCCGCGATTTAACTATCCACACGTAATGAAACTTGGTACAGCAAATGTTTATACACATTGTAATGCACGGGAGTCTAATTTAGTTCAATTGTTAACATAACTTCAAAATGGCGGCTGTGCGAAATATTTCACTGACATTCTATATCTCCGAAACTATTACAGATACCACCCTGCAATTTAGTACGGTGATAAAGGGTACTGATACAAGTTTACCTATGTATATTTCATAAACGTGTAAAGTAGAAAACGAACATGGCGACCAAGCGAAGTTGAGACTTTTAAATAGACTTTTCTCACGATTTAACCATCCAAACGTAATGAAACTAGGTACAGCAAGTGTTTATACACATAGTAATGCACTGGAGTCTAATTTAGTTCAATTGTTTACATAACCTCAAAATGGCGGCTGTGCGAAATATTTCACTGACATTCTATATCTCCGAAACTATTACAGATATCATCATGCAATTTTGCACGGTGATAAAGGGTACTGGTACAAGTTTATCTATGTATATTTCATAAACTTGTAAAGTAAAAAACGAACATGGCGACCAAGCGAATTTGAAATATTTTAATAGACTTTTCTCGTGATTTAACTCTCTGAGCGCAGTGAAATGTGGTACAGTAAATGATTTTGCAGATTGTAATGCACTGCCATCTAATTTAAATCAATTGTTTACATAACCTCAATATGGCGGCTGTGCGAAATTTTAAAATTAAGTTTTTATTTCTTGTGTCGTAATCATGCGATCGAAGTGAAAGTTTGAATAATGAACCTAGGCAATAATTTTCCTTGAATGGTACATAATTCTATGGCCTATACATATAACAATCCTAAATGGCGAGCTTCCGAAATATTTAGACGGTTCTCAATATCTATGAATCTTTTACAGCAACCAAACTGATTTTTTTAATGTTCATAGAGACTATGAACATATGTTCACCTATAGGACTTTCATTAACCTGGTGAGCACAAATCCAACATGGTGGCGACGCGAAGTATAAATATTTAAATGGACGATTCTCGCGAATTAACTATCCGAGTGCTGTGAAACGTTGCACGTTAAATGCTTATACAAATGTTGATCCACTGGCATCTAATTTATTTCAATTGTTTGCATAATCACAAGATGGCTGCTGTGCGTAATTTTAAAATCTCGTTTTTACTTCTTGTGTTCTAATCATGCGATTGAAGTTTGAATACCACACGTACACAATAATCTTAATGTAATAGTACAAAAATAATAATCCAACCTGGCGACAATCTGAAATATTTAGACGGTTCTCAATATCTACGAATCTGTTACAGCAATTAAACTGAAATTTTGTATGTTGTTAGAAGAAATTAACATGAGCAGGATATATGAAAATAGGCTGTATAGTTCTTTACGGAACTACTTGTTTATACATTACATAACACTTTTTCTAATGACATTGTATGCTGATACAGTTCTGTGCCATTGTTTACATCATCACCCTCATCACCATCTCCAATGGGAAGGCAGACGAGAAGTGGTCTTTTGAAAGAGGTCAGCCTGAGAAAATGCCTGGTCTTTGGTCGGGGAGAGGGGTGGTCCTAAAATAGAGGTAATAAATACATTGATCTTATGAGGTTTTAAATCGGTTCCAAGAAAATTCGGTCTTTAAGAGGGGTGGTCTTTTAATAGAGGTGGTCTTTTAGAGAGGTTTCACTGTATTTGCAGATGCATTATTGATCTCTCTTCGAGATCGTTGTGGTGGAAGTTCTGACCATGAGCTCTATCAGTGGCGGCTGGCGGATAATTGTTCGGGGTGTTGCTCGATTTTCATTAAGGAGGAGGGGGTATGGTAAAAGACTGATTGATATCAGAGAAAACTGTATTCACTTGCGCGGTAAAACGAATGTACCTCATTCATGACGAATGCCGCAGTTCAGTGAACATCACATTGTCATCGGATTAAATGGATTATAAGTTAGTCTACATGAAGACCTTCACGAGAACAAAACAACGTAAGTTATACAGGGCGCCCGAGAATGTTCTCCGCAGTTGGCAGCACTGCACTGTGTCCTTCATAGCGGGACTCCCCCATGTGGGCTATTAGTGTGAATTGCGATAAGCGAGCGAGCCTGCATGTCTTCAGTGTGTATTACAGTAAGCGAACGTTCAGATAGATTATTGGAAGAATACAACAGTATACAGGCGGTCTAATGTTTACTACTGAAGAGAGAGTTTTTTTGGTGGAATACGTTTTTCGCGAAGGCGGTCGGTTTACAGAAAATGTTAAATTAAGATTTCAGACGCGGTTTCCTAATTCAAAGTGTCCAAACCGTGATACCGTTCGGGATTTGATAAGGACATTTCGTTGACTGGCTCAGTTCACGATATACCGGGAACAGGCAGGCCTACGCTTTTAACAAACGAAAAACTTGATGAAATATCCGAATTAATGCTACGTAGTCCAAGTAAATCACCACGAAAATTAGCTCAACCAACAGGAATCTCTAAATCGACAGCACATAATGCTGTAAGAGACAAGCTTCAGTTGTTCCCTTATAGAGTTACCGTGGTTCTTGAATTAAAACAAACTGATTACGGGAAAAGAGTGATGTACTGTGAATGGTTCCAGCATCTGTTATGAATGGCTGTGGTGAATACAAAGTTTACTGTTTATTTGTTATGATGCAAGCGGCAGCCGTGCTACCAACGTAACTGCTGTAGCATGTAGGCGCTGCGGAGAACATTCCCGGACTCACTGTATAATGTTATTGGTTTTACGTCTTAACTACTGTGGCTTTTAGAGACACTGGGGTGCCGGAATTTTGCCCAGAAGGGGATCTTTATCGTGCCAGTAAATTTACTGACACGGCTCCCTCGCATTTGCGCACCCTCAAATGCCAGCTGTCTGCGCCGGGATTCGATCCTGCAACCATAGGAACAGCAAGCGTGAGCGTTACCGCTGAGCCACGCAGCCAGCCGTAAGTTATATAAGAGGGTGAGAAAGAACCACAAGTACGTGCAAATTACATAGCATTGGCAGTTGACGATAGGCTACACCACGGATGTCTCTCTCCGCGCCTCGGCTCCCTTGTTGCAATCAACGGGCAACGTCCAGCCGAGGTAACTGTTGGGATAGGGCTTACTCGGTCTAACATCTCTGCCATACCCTTCACTATTGAGATCTGGTCGGTGCTTGGGCCTGGCAACGACCAAACGGACGAGCGCTCCTAGTTGGTTGGCACGCTTCGCTTTCTCAGACACTTCACAGTAACTTACTATAAGATTTTCTTAATTAATATTGTTTAGTCAGTTTACCCTTCAGGTTGGTGGATCGCACGGACTTAGCGAGGGAACTCACCCCTACCGCCTTTCCAGGCAGTGTCCTAGAGCCGAGAACACATGGGCGGTTTGGATACAACTGGGGAGGTGTGATCAGCACTTCACCCAGGCGGCCTCACCTGCAAAGCGAACAGGGGCCTCATGAGGGTTGGGAAGTGAAGATTGGGATGGATAGGCAAGGAAGAGGGAAGGAGGCGGCCGTGGCCTTATAGTAGGTAACATCCCGGCATTTGCCCGAAGACGAAGTGGGAAACCACGGAAGACCACTTCGAGGATGGCTGAGGTGGGAATCAAACCCCCTCTACTCATTTTGACCACCCGAGGCTGAGTAGACCCCGTTCCAGTCCTCATACCACTTTTCAAATTTCGTGGCAGAGCCGGGAATCGAACCCAGGACCTCCGGGGCGCCAGCTAACCATGCTGACCGCCACGCTACGGAGGCGACTTCTTAATTATTAAAGAACAAAATTATGAATTCCTATGCATATAAAAGGAAACGTTCAGCTTTTATTAGTAAAAATATTATTACGATATTAATTGTTTTTCTTGGAGTAATCTGGTCGTTGTGCAACACTGCAACATTATCGGCCACCACTGAGCTCTATAATAACAGAATCGTTAAATGCGCTGGACTGTTAAGTCTCCTAAAATAGACTTATGAGCTTTTAGAAGCAAGCCGTCGTCCCATTCCGCTGGAGAATGTTTGTTCTGTGACGACTGCAATGAGAACACAGCTATTACCCCGGCGAGGCAGAAAGAAATGCCTGTTCAAGCCTTTTAGGAATAGTCTAGATGTTAATCTCCAAGTACATTTACATAGCCTGCTCTAGTTACCATACTGGACCCGACTATTACACTGCAGACTGCGAGACTCATCGCTAATTCAAGACCGCAGCCTTTCCCAACGCATTTGCATTGTTACTTTAAAAATTATAGTGTTTCTAGAAGTATGGTAATGGTAATAATATACTGGTGTAGGCGTTCACAGCCGGTTGAGTAATCTTCAGAAGAGTTTCACATGTTCTATCTGAATTTGTGACAAAAGGCGAAATTATTGCAAACATGATATTACAATGAACGCTATGTAGCCTAAGTTAATTAATTTCATTTCATTAAGACTGTTTTGGTTTGGTTTGTTTCGCTTCGTTTCGCCTCGTTTCATTTCGTTTCGCTTCGCTTCGTTTCGTTTCGCTTCGTTTCGCTTTGTTTAGCTTCGTTTCGTTTGGCTTCGTTTGGTTTCGCTTCGTTTCGTTTAGCTTCGTTTCACTTCGTTCCCCGTTTCGTTTCGCTACATTTAGCTTCGTTTCGCTTCTGTTAGCTTCGTTTCGTTTCGTTCCGTTTGGCTTCGTTTCGTTTCACTTCGTTTAGTTTCGTTTGACTTCATTTCGCATCGTTCCGTTTCGTTTCGATTCGCTTCATTTCACTTCCTTTTTTTTACTTCGTTTCGCTTCGCTTCGTTTCGTTTGACTTCATTTCGCTTCGTTCTGTTTCGTTTCGTTTCGTTTCGCTTGATTCCGTTCCGTTCCGTTTCGCTTTTTTTCGTTTCACTTCGTTTCATTTCGCTTCGCTTCGTTTCGTTGTTTTTTTAATTCCATTTAAATTTGTTTTATTTTGTTTCATTTCGTTTCAATTTGTTTTGTTTCTGTTTTGTTTGTTTCGTTCTTTTATTTTCTTTATTTCAGTTCGTTTTGTTTTGCTTTATAGACTATTATTTTATTTATATTTATTTTAATTAATTTATTTTATTCCTACCTCGGACAATCGCCACTTCAAACCATTCAGTGTAAATGTTATAAAATGCCAGCTGTACTTATTGGAGACGTCAGATATCAAGAAACGTTTTACACGGCCTGGCAGCCCGAAAAGCCTTTCTGAAGTATAAATGGCAATAAAGTAATGGGTTTTAGGTCCCATCAACTACTACAGCATTTAGAGACAACGGGTGGAATTTTACCCTGAGTGGATGATTAATGTGCCAGTAAATCTACAATCAAAGTTTAACACCCACAAATGTCACCTACGCCACTTCCAGCAACACTTGATTGCTTAATATATGTATTCTTTGGGGGGGGGGGGGGGGGGTCGTGATGGCACAGTGGACAAGTCACTTGCCTCTCACCAAGGTGGACCGGGGTCGATTCTCGGTTAAGGCATGTGAGATTTTCAGTGAAATGTCACGTCCTGTGTCAACGTCGTGAGTGGACATACCGCCTGATTACCACCTATTGATGATTGCAGTGTTTTGCATTCGTCTGATGACACAGGCTGGAGTAAAAATGTGTCTCAGGCTCATTCATGGCTGTGATTATATGGAAGCTACTGAGGTATGGGTGGTGCTGAGTAATGGCCTTCAGGTACAGCTATAAAATAGCGCCTGTGGATGCTGTGAAAGGCGCTACTCAGGGTCAGTACAACTGACTCAGTGAAGAAACCAACGGCAAACTACCTCACCCCTCACCTTGCCTAGTGAAAATCCACAGCCTGCTTCCAGTCGACCGAGCGGGTCAGGGATTGGAATGAATGAAGCCTTCATTTAGCGGCAAGGAACCGACAGTAGTGGCTACGCGGGCTAAAGCGCTGCGTTAGGTCAAGGGGCCAAGCTCTCTGCTGACTCGGTAGACGCGTGGGTTCGAGCCCCACCGTCGGCTGTCCTTGAAATGGTTTTCCGTGGTTTCCCCATTTTCAACACCAAGCAAATGCTGGGACAGTACCTTCTGACAAGCCACGGCCGCTTCCTTCCCCATCCTTGCCCAGTTTCATTCATCGTCATCCTTTCCATCTCTCATCCCGACGCGCAGGTCGCCCACGGGCGTCGACTAGAAAGACCTGCACTCGGCCTCTCAGGAGGCCACACGACCACAAAAAAACGGCAAGGATATGAACTGTGCCGGCTGCCGAAGCCTGCCGCACTCCCCTGGTACCTTGCCTAGTACGTCTCATTATAGTGCTACTTTGGGTTTTAATGGACTTATACCATAAAATAACCTACGGCGGCAAGTTTTGAGGATATGACCAGCCTATGGGCCGACAAGCAAACAAACAGACAGGCAGACAGATAGACAGACAAAATTGACATTACAACAGTCAAACTTGAACAGATATCGTTGTTGATTCTCTTAGGGGTTTTGCGACATTGTGGTCATGTAACCCCGTGTACCTGGGTGTGTGTAGAATTCGTCTGATAACCTGTGTCACTGTGATGTCTGAGCATTTGTAACTAAAGTAGGATTATGGGTGGGGAGTGGCCGTGGCTTTAAGTAGGAATCTTTCCAGTATTTGCCTGGAATGGAAGTGGGGAAGGGGGACGCCATGGAAAATCACTTCCAGGATAACTGAGGTAGGAATCCTCTCAGTTTTTCTTCACGAGGCTGAGTGTGCTCCTTTCCAGCCCTCAAACCGGGATTACATTTCTTGGCAGAGAGGGGAATCGAACCCGGGCCTTCGTGGTGACAGCCAACAACACTAGCCACTACGCAACGAGGTGGACTAAACTTGAACAGAGTTTGGAGGCTCACCTGGTAGTTCCTGTTTCAAATTTTGTGGTGGGAGGCTGGCTCAGTGGCTCTCACGCACTGCACCCAAAATTGCGGGATCGAATCCCTGCGTGTCCAAGCCACATTTGAGGCCACTTAAATGCAAGAGAGCCGTGACTGAAGACTTACTGGCACCCTAAAGATCCCAATACTGGCACCCCAGCGTTACAAGAGCTGCAGTAGTTCAAATGGACATAAAACCCATAACATTATTATTAAATTCAGAGGTTGGTTAATTTAAGTTATACTTGGTGATGTGAGTGCATTTTCCTCTTCCTCTTGATGGACTTATAGACAAAGCCCTGCGCGTATCCGCAAAATTTTTCACCATGCGGATGGCGAATAAGCAGCGGATAATATAAGGTGCGTTCAAAAAGTAACGAGCCGGAGGCATAATTACAGAAGCCAGTACCTGCATGTTAGAAGTATTGGCCTTGGCTGTTGAGGCACTTGTCCCGCTGTGACACGAGGCGGTGAATGGCTGTCTCATAAAATTCCCTGGGCTGCGATGTGAACCAGTTCCGCACGTACAGCTGGACGTCGGCGTCCGAGGTCAATCGTTGGCACCGCAGAGCCCTTTTCAGGGGACCAAACATGGCGTAATCACAGGGAGAGAGGTCAGGACTGTATGGAGGGTGACCGAGAACCTCCCATTTGAAATTCTGCAGGAGTGCCGCGACTGTGTTGGCCCTATGAGGTCGTGCATTATCGTGGAGCGACACGGCGGCTATGGCGTTCACTGTCACTCGGCGGTCCTGGGTAATGAGTGCATCAACCAGCTGGACGTTGTCATCGGTAATGCAGGGGGGTGCCCCAGACCGGGCATCATCGGCTAACGACACCCGTCCTTCCCTGAAGCGCTTGTGCCACGCCTTGACCCTTGCAAGGGGCATGCAGTGTTCGCCGTACACTTGTGACATTCGGCGATGAATGTCCGTTCCCCTTACTCCTTCCGCTGTCAGAAACCGAACAACACCTCTTTGCTCTTCGGTTGACGCCTCCATGTCACTGTTTGCAATGCGACTGGAAACGTTGGACGATTGATGCATGCTGCTGCTCGCTTTGTATCGTCACGTGACGTGCACGCATGCCTTCTAGCGACGGGCTGTGACCTTCCACGCTCTGGTCGGAACCACACCTCGTTACACACGCCACGATTAGCCGATGTAGTCAACAGTTTGCGCATTCCAGCCTCCGGCTCGTTACTTTTTGAACGCACCTTATATTTTAACGTACATATTTGCGGATAGTTTTTAGAATACAGTGTTGAGCTGTTGTTTTTTTAATAATTTTAGTTTTTGTTAAGGTCTGCGTCTTTCACGTTTCTTGTTATTTCCCTATTTGCTTTCGCTTGGATTGTATGTGAATAACAGGGAAGTGAGAGAGGCCAGTCATGGAAATACCCTCAATTAGTGTTAACTTATGCCAAAAAGATCCTTTGTGCCTGTGCTTGCCTGCCTGGGTATATCCAACGACTAAGTAAGTGCTATTATTAACCACCCGCTGTTTCACTTGCTGTTACTCAGAGGGACAAAACTCAGTCAACATTGTCTTGCGATTCACACAACCTTGGGGAACTAATTTCTCCTTAAATGTCTAAATACGTTGCCTTAATACTTTATGCTTTATCTAATAAATTAACAAGAAGTTCCGTGACGAACAAAAGAGCCTACTGTTCTTAAAATTTAAGATTCATGCCAATGATTAATCTATATGGATCTATCTAGAATAATGACGAAATTAAGTTGGTAATATCGAAATTTCTAATTAGTTCGAAATACTGTATACCTGGCATAGAGCACTACAGTTGGCAGCCCTGGTGACTGAATATATTCTCAGTTCCATCTCTTAAGGTACAGAATACAAAATTTGGTTGAAGTCCAATGGATAGCATAGACGTTACATGCAGTTAAACATTGGATCTAACAGCGCGTAAAATCATGTTGACAACAATATCATGCATGTATTGGTCAGAAATAATCTGAAATAATATGATCTTATGTTGTGCCAATTTTGAATGAAATCCATTAGTATAGAAGTTACATGCATTTTAAAATTGGACCTATCAGCAGGCTTGGAATCATGTTGGCAGCACTGACGTATATTAGTTACTTCAAATTAATCTAGAATGCCAGGTACTAGACGTGTGCAAAGTTTAGAGCTATTAGCTTGCATACTTTCTTATATATTGAAATTAGGGTAACAAAAATAGAGGTAGCATTTATTAACAGTTGGCAGCCCTGGTTACTCTTAAGAATACGCATAATCATAGGCTATCTGTTATGGTACACATAGCACATACGAAATGTGGTTGAAATCCAAATGATAGTATAGAAGTTACATGTATTTGAAGTTGGGCCTCTCAGCAGGCTTAGAATCATGTTGGTAGCACTGACGTATATAAGTTACTAGAAATTAATATAACATGTCAGGTACTATACGTGAGCATAGTTTAAAGCTGTCGGCTTGCATACTTTCTGATATATTGGTATTTTGATAAAATAAATTGAGAGCATTTATTAATAGTTGGCTGCCCTGGTGGCTCTTAACAATATACTAGTTATATCTGTTTATGTACACGTAGGACATACGAAATTTGGTTGAATTCCAATTGATAGTGTAGAAGTTATATGCATTTAAAATTGGACCTATTAGCAGTCTTATAATCATTTTGGCAACACTGCCATGTAGGCCTATGGCTTCCTGGAAATTAAACTGAAATATTATTATCTATACGTGCGCCAATTCTGAAATAGCTCCCATTCATACCTTCCAATATATTCAACATGGAGCTCGAATTTCAATTGCGATGTTTCAGCAGTTGATAGCACTGACATCATTTTCAAATACGGCATTGAGATATTCAGGTATAGATCTTTACTCCTACCAAATTTTGTTTCGATTTCTGCAGCTGTTTAGGAGTTGATAGGTGGGGAGGGGGGAGGGGGATGGGAGGGGACACACACACACAGCCAGCCAGACAGACAGACACACATTTGCCCGGATCGATCTCATAAGTCTAGTTTTTCCTCATTTTTGCAAAATGTGAAAAGTAGGCTAAAACTTGTATTGTAATGTCAGCGGATTTGTATATAAACGTGCGGATGCGAGGCGGTTGCGGATAATAGTTGTGCGGATGCGGGCCGAATGCGGATAACGTTTACTGTATCCGCGCAGGGCTCTGCTTATAGATGCTTCAATTTATTTCGTACTTAATTTCTGTTGAAAATAAGAGCGGGAAAACCAGAGAGAGACACAAGCGTTCCCTTTCCAATAGAATGTACAGTAATGCGGCAAAGAACCACACTGGCGGCTAAGAATACCTAGTGTTTACTATTCTACGTCACTGACAGTCAGATTCTATAAACCTACAGCATTAGCTGCTCTATTTAGATGAATCTTGATCTGACGACTGGAAGGGGAACACACGGCCTCGTGAGGTAGAAATGAAAAGAGGTAAGTTTTAATTTCCACCACAGCCATCCTAGAAGTGGTTATGCGCAGCTTAGTACTTCTACTCAAGGCACCTGGTACCTAAATTAAGGCCACAGCCGCCTCCTCTTCAAATCTTAGCATCAATTACAAATACGCACATTTGTACAGTCATGACTAGTGCTCAGATTTTTAGGTAAATAAATATTTCTTTATGTAAATAACTTACATATTTAAAGCATTTTTCTATAAATACATAAATTCCTACTTTTCACTTATTCGCACATAAAAAGTCATAATAACTTATTTACATTTTGTTTTATCAGTATGCTAGATCTTTCTGTTTATTGCATTTTTGTTCTGTGTTACTTCAACGGGGAAGAACCTGTGAGCAATCTAATCTTCATGCAGAGCGTATGTCAGCATGTAGCTGTGTTATTCTTAACGTGTCGCCCTGTGCCACTCACTGTGGAAGCCGGGGATTTCCTTGTCCATAGCCATATGCTAGACCTTCCCCCTCCCCCCAGCTACCTGGAACAAGTGTCACTCACATCCAGTTCATTTCTGGCACTGTGAAGTGTAAGGCAGTTCTACCATGCCTAAAGTATAAGCAACTACAAGTTATCGTCTGCAGCAGTATGTTGCAGAATTTAAAGATCATTTTACTTGTGATGGCGGGTTCTGTTCTGCCAACCAAGTGTGGAAAAACAATCAAGGCTGAACAGCGATCTCAAGTTACACAACACCTCAAGGGCAAGAAACTTATTGCCGCGCCTTCAGAAGAAGTGTTTCGCGAAAATCGTCGGTCATTTGTGATGGACAACCTGAAAATGTACCTCGTTGTGTATTGTAATTCTTCAGTTGTCAGTGAAGCATAGCATAAATTGCATTCGTGAGTACTGAATATTGTTTATATTCACATTAATAAACAAAAATTATCATTAATTATTTTTACATTTATGACACATATTTCAGATATTTTTAGTACATTAAAAAAATCCCGATTATTAGCACCTAAAAATTTGAGCCCTAGTCATGACACAGTCTATCAGATAGATTCTACACATACTCAGATACACGGGACTTCGTGATAACGATGTTGCAAAGCCCCAATATGAATCAAAAACAACTCTATTTAGATGTGGCACACAGCTACAGTAGTTTGGAATCGACGTAGAAGTTAACTGAATAATTCAACGACAAATATGAGTCATAAGAAGCGTTTTAAGTTTAATACAGGGTGATTCTTTTTCTGGAGCGGGGCCAGCGGGCTGCTACCAGGCGCGCGCACGCCCTCCGTCCGCCAACCGAACTCGGCTCGCAGATTGCGCGCAGATAGAAACCTTAACAGAGTACATTAATTAATGGCAAATTCACCAGCAAATCATGATTAAAGAACTTACCTTTTCACACGTTGTAATTTCCTTCTGTTGTGAGGGATATCTGCTGCCGTATATTGTTCAGTGCCCTGCTCTATGGAGTTGATCATGGACACTTACCGAGGTTTTAAGTAAGAAACTGACAGCATTTGAATTGTGGACGTATCACAGGATTTTAAGGATATCATGGACAGCTAAAGTCACAAATGTGGAATTACTGCGGCGAATGAACAAAGACTTGGAATTTCTCAGAATAATCAAAAGGAGAAAACTAGAATACTTTGGTCATTTCATGTGCAACAACAAATACCACCTCTTGCAATTAATTATCCAAGGGAAGATCGATGGCATCAGGGGTCCATGACGCAGACGAATATCCTGGCTAAAGAACTTAAGCCAGTGGTTTGGACTTAATACAATGGCGCTGTTTAGAACAGCAATGGACAAACAACAGATCATGCTACTGATCGCCAATGTTCTTGGAGGACGAGGCACTTGAAGAAGAAGAAGTATATTCTCCTTCTCGCAGTGAGGGGTGTGAAATGAACTACAATTTGTCTGATTCTTCAACGAGACCTTCGATATTTTGCTTATTTTATGCATTTCTTATTTTTACCCTCTTAAAACATAGAGTTAAAATTGAAATTTGATAATTCGAATACCCCTACGACCCGTCAGCGTGCCTCGTGTACCTTGGTATAAATTTTGGTACAGATCAGTGGAAGCGTGTAGATTTGTGTAAGTAATAAACTCACATTAATTCTATAAATGTAGATAATTATCTAATAATTTAGACATTGTGAACATTAATTCTCATGAAGTTTTATTTATGGCTGTGGAAGTTCTAAGTGAATTGGCAACACTGATTCTCTAATCTGTGTACCAAGAACAACCCACCTTCGTTACTCCTACGATATTCTCACTTCTACATGCTGACCTTCTAGCGGTCTTTTACCTCACCAACACCCCTCAGCAAGTTTGTTGTCTCTCTTCAATAAAATTAAACTACTGTATTCCTGGTTCAGTGGCGTGAAATTGTTCTGGTGATGATCAGGACATGATCAAAATAATGTATGAAATTATTAATGTCCTAAGTTTTGGGGAAAATCAATACACCTGCTTTGGGATCTGCGATCTGATGTGGCATCTTTTCTTAAATTGTATTTATTTATCAATTTATGTATTTGTTTATTTATTGATAATATAGTCTATAAATATAACTGTACAAACAGACAGAGACGATTACAAACAACATACGGAAAAGAAGAGCAAAATTTTATGGACATATAAATAGACAGACAGACTGACCAAGACAAGTTTTAATATAGTTACGAATAGTACACTAAAAAAAAGTGACAGTCAGTCTGAAAGACTAGACTTTGTATCATTTTAAATGCTACAAATGCTGAAAAATGCTAGAAAGGCTGGACTCTTGACATGTTAGAAAATTATCTGCATAATACTTATCTTGTTTTATAATACTTTACCTTGTTTCAAATTACTCCCGAACTGCAAGTGCAAACCAAAGGCAACGCAAGGTCAAACGCGCGGAGGGAGATGGCTGGATGACGTGCCCCTTCCATCCAGTCTAAAAACACTTATAGTTGACGATGTATTGAAGATAGAGATATGCTCTCGCGGACTTTTTTGTAGAACTTTTCATGCTGACCAATTCTTACGCTCATAGTATATTGATATTTTTAACGATTTGCCCAGCGTAAGCTTAAGAAGCGCACGGTCGCCAAGTTTGTTTTCGACTTTTTTACTGAAATCGTTACTGCTTGGCTTCCTTTGATCATACAAAAATTATTTTCTACAGAATCTTTCCTCGAGACATCCTTTACAGAATGGTGAAAACCGCATCAAAATCCATCCAGTGGTTCTCGAGATCACCCGTGACATCCAAGAATCGGGGATTTTGTCTTATACTAACGAAGTAGAGATTGTCGGGGTACACGTGCACCAAGCGGTACTATGACGTCACACACTTCAGTACATCTGTCCGTCCGTCACCGTAACGTAACGCCAGACCCCTGCGTAACGACAAAGTCGACAAGATCATTTAAAATGATAAAAGAAGTAAGTGCCAGAATGAAAATGAAAATTGATTGTGTTGTAACGCTCTCCTTATGGGGAATTAACGAATAAATAATAAATAATAATTTAAATTAATATGGTGATGGAGATTTTTTGTTGTAAGGAGCGAAACATCTAAGTCATGTGCTCCTTATATTTATTAATTAGTTAATTACATATTAAGCAACATAATTAAGTATTAGGTTGTCAATGGAGGAGGCTTCTGTTGATTTTTAATAAAATAAAATTACAAGTGACACACTAGTCGGAAAAGGTTCGCCATCACTGTTCTAGACAAATCTAAGTAAGCGGCTTTGGTGGCATGCTGAGCTTCTATGCCCAAGGTCGCGGGTTCAAACCCGGCCGAAGTCATCGGATTTTTAAGAGCGTTAAAATCCCTCAGTATGCCTTCCTTCGGAGGGGAAGTAAAGCCGGCGGTCAATTTATGTCATGTAAAGAACCTTCCACTAATTACACTTGTGTGAAGCTAAGTTATAGGTTAGATTTGACTAACGCTCTTAGGTTCCAACGTTCGTTGCCAGGAGCTGACTGTGGTGGCATCTAGTAACCAAGTTCAGAACTAGTTGTCGTTGACGGTGGCGGTTTCCTATTAATAGTAAAAGTAGGAACTACTTGAAAATTGAATGTCTGTAACCTTACTTGAATTAAAAACAGATAACATACACTAATACAGCTTCTATGCCCAAGATAGCGGGTTCAATCCCGGCCGAAGCCGTCGGATTTTTTAAGAGCGTTAAAAATCCCTCAGTATGCCTTCCTTCGGAGGGGAAATAAAGCCGGCGCGGCGGTCCCATGTCACAGATTTATGGTATGTTAAAAAACCTTCCACTAATTACACATGTGTGAAGCTAAATTGGATAGGTTAAGAATGTAAACAACGCTCTTAGGTTTCTACGTTCGTTGCCAAGAGCCGACTGCGGTGGCGTCTAGTAGCTAAGTTCTGAACTTGGCCTAGTAGTCGTTGACGGTGGCGCTTGGCGGCAAAAGTAGGAACTATTTGAAAAATTCTAAGTTGCAGTCTGTACTTAAATTAAAAAACAGATAACACACACTAATACAGTCATCACAATTAACACCGGTTATCAGACAGATTCTACACACACCCAAAGTACACGGGGCTACATGATCGCGTTGTCGCAGCCCGTAAACTTTAAGACCCAACCAACAATTAACACCGGTTATCAGACAGATTCTAAACACACCCAAAGTACACGGGGCTACTTGACCACGATGTCGCATTCCCTAGACTGAGGAACCTACCACAAATCGAAATAAGCTTTAACGTGAATTTAAAATCTAGAAATATTACGTGTTTTGCTCGGAAATGGTTGAGAAGTGAGTTGTAGCACCACTGCGCTATGAGGCCCACTCTTGACAGGATGGGTTTTAAAGCTGCATTCTTGAAGAAATGTTATTATTAGGATCTGCAACAAGTCTCATGCGAAACTATAAATCCAACAGTCTATACGTGTGCCGTTTACCCTTATTTGTATGTCTCCACATTCTACATGGTGTGACGTATCCTGCACCTGCACGCGGTCTCCATGGCAACCAGTCCGTGACGTCACCAAACCAGTCGGGATGCTAGTTTCAGCGAAGTGTATGATGTGTGGGCCCACATCCGATCTTCGCACCCACGTCTCCATAGACATATATAGGGCCATGCACGAGAGGGGGAAAGTTCAGTTCACTTATCGCGTAAAACCACTTCCGTTCTTGCTCTGTGGCAGCTGTAGCACTATTTTTAAAAGGATATTTTGGTTTTAAAGAGGCTGAAGAGAGTTGAATCTTGCATGTGTAAAGAACAGCCCGCCCCCGTCACTAAGACCGGTGGAGGGAGAGACATCTGTCAGTGCCGTGTGTGTGTTCAGTGAGGCAGGGTGCTACCTGCGCGTCTCTCTTCACTCAGCGTCTTCATATTGGATCACAATGGCACCAGTAAGACATTTATAATTACTTCTTATATTCTAATTATACACATTTCCTTTCCCGTATAAAAATCGTATACAGTATGTTTCTTTTCTCTCACTGGAAAAATGCACATATTCATTCAATGTTAACATCTACATGAGCACTTTCCATCTGAAAGAACGATGGAGAGCTATGTTTCAGTGAAAGATACGTTCCTTATGATCTGGCTTACGCGTACTATTGCTATCTAAGGAATTTTCTTTTGATCTCCACGGAGTTGTGAACGAATGAAGTAATGGATATTTCTCCTTGTTTCTGAACAGATCGGCTAATGCCAGTTGGAGCTATTAACCATTAACCTTTAACTGTATAAGGTTATTAAATTGCTAAAATCTGCTAAATATACAGCTATTTAGTCATTTACAGTTCCAGTATTTTATGGGAGGCGCCAAATTTCTTCCATATGATAGAAACTATGGACACTATTAGGGTTAATTTTGTGAGGAATCTGTTCAAAGCAGAATTTCTAAATTAAGTTGTATGCTTTTGATATTATCTTGCATATATTCCCTTTCGCTGTACGTTTTTAATTCGATATTAGGAAAAACTGTTTACTTTTTCCAAATATCACATTTTTATTTTTATTATATGGTGATTTGATGAAACTCTGCATTCTATTAAAGCCTGCTATGGTGGTTACACTAGATCTGATTCATAACAGAATTTAGATATAAAAATAAACGTTTGTCACTTACCACACACTTGGTTGCAAGAGTAAGTGACTCATTTTGTTGAAATCGTAACATGAACTTTCTAGCGGCGAATATGTTGGACTTCAACCAACAACGGAAGAGAACATCCATACTGTGGTATGTTATCAATGGCTAACTAACCATCAGAAAAGTTCAACCTTTGTTAGGCAGTGAATCAAATGACAATTTAACAGAAACGTGAGTTCACTAACCAGTCATGCATTCAGTGGCGAATGATTAAGAAGCATAATGGGAATATTTGATAGGAGTGATCATAAAGTGGCATCCACTTAACTACAATCCTATTAAGAATACAATTAATTGTTTGCTAAACTTTTCTCATTTATGGTTCTTTAATAATACACAGTAGACAAGTGTAAGTCCATAATATTTGTTTTTAAATTTCACTTACTTGGTCAACTTCTCAAAATATTACTTATGCCTGAATAATACACTTTTTTTTATAACAAAGATATATGCCGATCTCAGTCTTATATTTAAAACAATGGAAAATATAATGTGTCAACAGTAATGTGTATCAAGTGAAAATGTCTAACCACAATTTCACGAAAACTTATTCGGTATGTAAGTTGATGGAGTGCAGCATACGATAGAAACAGTTGAAACTCAAGGTTTCATTTGGTGACACGCTAGATTCTAAACACCTAAACATATGACGGGTCACAGTTTACCTGACCCGTTCTGGAGGACTCTACAACAGAATGAGCGTATCATGTGCAACCCAGACACCTGTAAAATGGTTTTCCACTGTGTCAGCTGCCAAAGAACATAAGATATCAGCTTACGTACGCAGAAGACTGCATAGTCAATCATACAGGCCACTGAATACGCGAAAGCTCGTAACATAAATATAACTGTTAATATTGAAAAATTGTGTATGACCAAAAAAAATGTTGAAAAGCGAACTCGATTTTTCATGTATCGTGTATTTTTTTAAATTCATGCGATAAATCGTTTTAGTTGCGATATCTTAGTTAATATTAATAATCGCATCGAAAAACAGCACATAACTAACTGTTCGAAAAGCACTCTGTAATCTCTTATGTTTCATATTATGTGTCTTTACGTACGAGTGATCATTAACGAGATATTTCAGATTTTCTAAGGAAAGATGACTTTCTCACCACTGCTTCTCTGTGGATGTTAATTTTTTTAACGCTGTACCAATACCACTGAAAGCTATAACCTCGAGGGGACCATGTAGTGAAATACCTATCTTATATAGTTTTCAGTACATCCGAATTACAGTATTAACAAAAATGAAGTTCACAGGTATCTGTGACGGTGATTGCTCCTAACTTAAGGTCATGGCCGCCTCCTTCACATTTCTAACATCAATACAAATACACATACTACTATAGACACCTCAATAACACAAGTGAGAGAACTTAAAAAAAACAATTTTCCATTTTACTGCTAAGCTAAATTGTAGTTGTTTCTTTCATACAAAAAGTCCTTTGTCTTCTAGTTGTCATCAGATTTAAGTGACATTTATCATAAAGTAGTAAGATAATTGACACTTATTCGGTATGTAAGTTGATGGAGTGCAGCATAGGATAGAAACAGTTGAAACTCAAGATTCTGCGATGGATTGATTCTAGGTGGTTTTTGAACTTACCAAAGCTTAAATGAAAGTCCATATTCTTTCAAAAATTAATTGTAACATTTTTACTGTATTGTAGGCCTGCATGTACTGTTGTATTGTACTGTGCATACCAACATTGAGTCTAAACACAAAATTTGATAGTAACTTTCAATGGAAGGGTCCACAGGAAGAAGGGTGAATGTCAAATAATGTAAAATGTTCAGGAAGCGAGTTTTAAAATCTCATTATTTGTATGTATTTATATGTACGCGTCAACTTGAAACGTCATTTTCTCACGACCCTGATTGTTCATAGCCAGACACAATTGTGCCTTCAATACGTCGCAAAGAGGCCAGCCAGATCGCGCTGATATCTTGATTTTACATTTTGAGTGACATTTCCCCGTTCTTCCCGTACACTCTTCAATAATTGTAGACCTAGCAAGCAGACTTGTGAGGGCTTGGCGTCAAAGGTTTGAAAAGATGTGCTGCAAGGGACTTTCTATAGCAATGCAACTAAAATAGTAGATAATAATTTTTACTCAAAAATCTTAACTCACATTAGGCCTGCTAAAGATTTGTAGGGTTACTATAATAATCAGAGATATCTGTGTACTTAAAAAAATCACTCAAAAATATAGAAGTTAGGCATTTCACTCCAGGGTCCACTGAAGTTACAGCGAGTTCCATATGCTGACGCCCATGACAATGAACCGAGTCTTGATTACGCAGTAATATACCACTGAACTTTTACATTTGTTCAACTTAAACATAAATCAAATGTGCTTTCGGTTCAACTTTGTACGCTACAAAGACTTGTTTACGGATGTTGACTTTGAGACGCGACATGAAACACTACTGGCCCGTCACCTATGCGCTGTGCAGTTCGCACCTTGCAAGCCAAACAACCTTAACACAAATATTTATTTGGTCGCTGGTGGCGCGCCCAGACATACCAACACTCTCTCCGTCCGACCTTCTTCAGGCTGCCTGCCCATATGGTGTGTATTAGCCCTCATAAGTGGCAGACGAATTGTGATTAATAATGCATGTTCATCTGTCATCATTATTAACTAGGAAACGAACCAGAGACACCTCGATTAACATAATACTAGTATTATGTCACCAATGAGACATATCAGTGCAGGAGTTCACGGGATTATCCACGAAAAAGTACATATGAGGACTGCTGTTGAAAACAGTCTTGTGTCTACTTTCCCATTTGCTATTTGATGTTGTTAAATAAAATTGTCACGCATTTGGTAGCATCTAGAAAGCATATAATGATGATAATAATAATAATAATAATAATAATTCATAATGAGTGAAATCCCCATCCCATCCCCAGCCCTGGGGTCTCCACAAACTGGAGAGGGGGGTTGATTTCTTAATCAACAATGTACACACACATATATTTAAAAAATCACTATATTCATACAATACCAGTACATGCAAAGTAAATAATTTGTTAGGGGCAGATGACCTTGTGGTTTCTACCCTTAAAATAACAATAACTAACAGGCCCGAATGCCCAAATATGTGTAGGGTGGGTTCATATGAATAAATGAAGATGTGTAATAGTTACAAATTAAATGCAATGAAAGTCGAAATTTTAAATACATATTTCCCACAAAGCAAACCTATGGGAGCTGCTTTAAGTACATATATAAATATAATAATAATAACCCCTGGCACTACAGCCCTTGAAGGGCCTAGGCCTACCAAGCGACCCCTGTCCAGCCATTTGGCCTGCAGATATTGGGGTGACGCGTGGTCAGCACATCGGGTCCTCTCGGCCGTTAATCTTGGTTTTCCTGACCGGGGCGCTGCCTCACTGTCAGACAGCTACTTAATTGTCCTCACGAGGCCGAGTGCACACCGTTCCAGCCCTCACGTCAGTTTCTAAAATCCCTGATGGAGCCGGGAATCGAACCCGGGGCCTTCGGGTGAGAGGCAGGCGCGCTTCCCCAACACCACGGGGCCGGGTTGCTTTAAGTACATACAATATAATAACATGAGGTAAAACTCGTAACAATTAATATCTAGTAACTAAATATGAATAAATAATCTTGAGACCCATCCCCAGCCCTGGGACTTCCAAAAGCTGGAACGGAGGGATCACAGTAAGATTATCCATTTACCAACTAATAAAAGAATCTAAAAGTTATAATATATATCTAACATATCTTAGGTTGTTCTGAGATCCATCAGTCATAACAGGCTACTAAATTATGTATTGTAATAAATCTTAATATGGTATTTAGCTTTATATGTTTGTTTTATAATAATAATAATAATAATAATAATAATAATAATCCAATATATCACATGAGGTGGTCATGTCATGCAAGCTCCTGTACTGATTACTTGAAAAGGCACAGTCAAGAAGCCAAAATAATGCACTTACGCCTTGCATAAAAGTAACTCAAAATAATTTGCCTTAGTATCCCTGACGCCGTTTTGGAAGTTGTTACGGGACAGATCAGTTATCACTGATAAAACCATACCAGAAAACCAGCCAGATATCGTTTTTGTGACAAAGTGCGCAAGAGATCCTTTCTCATTGATATCGCAGTACCCAATTTCCATAACCGGCTACAAACCTGCTGTGGGAAGATTACCAAGTATCTGCCCTTAGCAGAGAAAAAACGGCAAATGTGGAGACGGGAAAGTGTAGTGGTGCTGCCCATAGTTTTCACTAAATCATTGGCTGGAAACATTGGGAACACATACTGGTCTACATATTACTGTATTATGCAGAAAGCCGTAAAGCCGTCATCTTGGAGACCTGTTCCATAGTTAGCTCGTTTCTCAGTGTGCCATCCTAAAAGTAGTTGCCATACCGTCTTGAAAATAAGCTGACGTTATGTTGATTTGTGCCTACTGATTTGGTGAGATAAATATGCCATAATAATAATATTAATAATTACACAAAAATTTGTTATATGCAGAACTTTCTCCAACTTGCACAGGACAGTTTTTAACAGAATGCAAAGTGCTATCAGACAGACGAACGGAGTTTTGCAGGGTGATCCTTTAAACCCACTTATTTTTAATATTACTACGGCAGACATTACCAGCTTAATAAAGGACTCTCCCAATACCACACACTTACTCTATGCGGATGACATGGTTTTAGGGTCTTCAAACAAATTAGAATTACAGAGTGTATTGTTTGAACTAGAAAAATGGGTCAATGATAGTCGCCTTGATATTAATCTTCAAAAAACGGTTCAAATGATATTTCGAAAAAGAGGTAAACCTGCGCTTAAAGACAGGCTCATATTGTACAACGAACCATTAAACGTAATGAACAAGTTCAAATACCTGGGCATAACCCTGCAGACTTCAGCCACATCCTTCAGTCATCATATACAAGAGAGTTCAGCATCAGCTATCAGAGCCATTTACAAGATTAAGAATCTACCAGCGTTATCGCTAGTTACAGCTTTGACCCTTTTCCATACGACCATCTCGCCAGTTGTTACGTATGGTCTTGAAATAATACGGGAGCATCTCACATTCAGCGATCTTGAAAGAATAGAGAATGTTAAATCAAGATTTTTAAAATATATACTAAGAGTTGGAAAGATGGCACCCACAAGATTAGTCTACGAGTTAGCACAGGAAATCTTCTTCATCGAAGACCTCAGACTGAAGTCTAGAAGTCTGGAGTCTAGAAGAGTAAAGAGACGAGAGATAGATCCAACTTTTATATCACTGATGCCATGATGGACAGAACGTGGTCTAACGAGAATCAAAGACACATAATAACGAGACTCGCCATTCACGGATTCCATCATAAGATATGCTCCAACGGATCCTTCCATAGTCCAAATGACAATTGTGTCTGTATTTTATGCAACGTAAGGTGCACCAGGTACCATATTACGACCTGCCGCAAGAGATTAATATCATTAAGTGATTATAGTAAAAATTAATGCCCATTCGGGCGATCCTCTTTCCTTTATTGTGTTTTCAGTTAGGTGGGTGAGTGGTTATAGTGTCGGACTACCAACCCCAAGATTGCAGGTTCGCCCCTGGCCATGGTAAGTGATTTTTGAAAGGCGACAAAAATCACGACACTCATGTCATACGTTGTTGGCATGTTAGAGAACCCATTTGAATTCAGTAGGCCGTGTTCAATGGCAAAATTAATCTCGGGATTTTCCGCCAACACAAAGTTCCTCCATTCTCTACTTGAAAGCGCTGTAGTGTCAAGGAGTTTAGATATCTAACCTCCTTGACTTTCATAGCGTTCAAAGGAACGACGAAATTCGACATACAAGCTACCCTCTGGGTGTCAATTAACAAAGCTTGCACCAGGCACCCGAGGCCATACGATATTATTATTATTAGTTAGGATGTACAGTTTCTTGTTTCAATACAGGAAATCTTTAATAGTGCTATACATGCAATTTACAATTTTGTGCCCGGATAACGACAAAGTGTGTACGAAAAATAACATTGTAGCAGAAATTAAATGTCCTCTTATCTCAACAAATAATAATCCAAGAACCCTTAAACACCTCACCATAAATGTCCAAATCATTTCAAATAAGCTTTCCAAGTTTCAGTCACATATGAACAAAGTTGTAAAAGTTACGAGTATTTGTGATCTGCTTGTGTTTCTGTCCTACTTCTCCCCCACTTAAGCTGATTGCCTCGGATGTAAGGTGTGCTAGCTACGTAGAGATGAAACGATTAGCTCAGGAGAGGAATGGAGCGCTGCATCAAACCAGTCAAAATACTGTAGACTCAAACAACAACAACAATAACAGGCCATTTCCAATACAGCCTATTTTACCCCTCAAAAAGCCGAATATCCTGGCGATATACCCACAGAAGTAGACTACCGGTATGTTTTGATATGTTATGTAAGAAACTGCATTAAGAAAAGCAAACACAATCCATGAGGGGTGTTACCGAGCAGGTCCACAGGTGATACCTTATGTAAATGAGCCCTATGCCTCCAGGCGAGCTGTACCTATAATGTCATGTGGACAAGGCCAAACTCAGCCCACGTCCGACACCTACCTCTCAGGGTGAGGAGATCGAAGGTCACTGGAACACCCATCATCCCATGAACATTAATAATGTAGTATTTTAATTTTTAAAATGGATGTTTAACGTGCCAATTTGCATTTCAAATTTTACTCTTTCGATGGTTCACCTCGAGCAGTAGCTGTCACAATGGGGTTGGCGTATGAGCCCATATGACCATAAAATAAATATCCATATACAGGGTCTTTCATATAAAATAAGAGCGCCAATCGGCGGCTTTGTTAACCGCTGCTGCGGTCACCTTGGCCGAGCTTTTGGCGCACCAAGGACCCCTGCTTTAAGCGTGTGTACAATCCTATATGATGCAGCGGCCTTGCTAGCGTGTGTACAGTGCTGAAATCTTACTTTAGTTAGTTATTGTTGATGAAACCGAAACCCCTACTTGTGCTAATTTTGTGAGTGATTTATTCGGAGACCGTTCAAGATTCTCGCCAATGCCATCTAGCTCATCCTCTGTTAAAACTGTTCGTGTGCGGGCATGTTTTTTATTGAGCACCGAGCCAGTATTGTCAAACTTATTTGCAATTACGTGAATCTGTGCTAGTGAAGGTGGCGCTTCATCAGGAAATTGTTGAACAAATGCATCACGTATCCGCCGAGCCGACTCGTATTTATAATAAGTTTTACATAACAAAATACGATGTTGCAATGATAACTGTCTCACCATGTTAAGGCTGTGCGATCGCCACCGCCGTCAATCGCATGGCAAGAGATGGCAGCACTACTGTATTACCGATAGCAGCCGCTGCATTTGTGTTAGTGACGTGTCACCCTTCAATTATCACCTCCTTCCGCCCCTACTCCCACCGCTTTTCCTCGTCACTCAATGTCTTCTCTCTCTCTCTCATTGATAGCGTTGTTTTGCATCTGAAAAACAAACCAGACTTGCTTTCCGAGCCGTATTGCCAATTTGTGGACTACTATTGGATTTTTATTATGGATACTCGAGTTTAGGCCTTAATTACAACCAAACCAACAGACCTATTGAAAAACGAGTTATACCAATATTTTCCTTGTTTAATTCTGCGTTAGACTATATAAGCCAATTATTTTCAAGTTTATTAATTATTTATTTATTTGTGGTTGTATGAAAAATTGTCCGTGTTTTTGACGTCTTTTCTAGGAACCGCTCGCTTAAAACTATATACATGGACAACTACTTGGCTGAGGGTAATAATAATAATAATAATAATATCGTATGGCCTCGGGTGCCTGGTGCAAGCTTTGTTAATTGACACCCAGAGGGTAGCTTGCATGTCGAATTTCGTCGTTCCTTTGAACGCTATGAAAGTCAAGGAGGTTAGATATCTAATCTCCTTGACACTACAGCGCTTTCAAGTAGAGAATGGAGGAACTTTGTGTTGGCGGAAAATCCCGAGATTAATTTTGCCATTGAACACGGCCTACTGAATTCAAATGGGTTCTTTAACATGCCAACATCGTATGACATGAGTATCGTGATTTTAGTCGCCTTCAAAAATCACTTACCATGGCCAGGGGCGAACCTGCAATCTTGGGGTTGGTAGTCCGACACTATAACCACTCACCCACCGTGGCAAGCTTGCTGAGGGTAATGCAATTTTTATATGTGATAGGCACAAGTATTGGTAGTGCAAATCTCAAGTTTCAATTTTTTTCAACTACCCGATAAAAAGTTCTTATACTTTTTCTGACGTAACGTTTTCTCAGCCCAGGATAAACGTACAGCAGGAAACTTGGTCTCATTTTGAAGCTCTCATTCGTGATTATCGGAAACTACGACCACTGTAAACGTACAGTGTGATGACGAATTTATGAAGAGTAATATTAATGGGAGGTTTTGTGCGTTGTGTGTAGGTATTCTCCCTCCGTCCAGCCCAATAAAAAAGAATATATTATGATATAGGCCTATTATGATTATATTTTGATATAGTATGATATGATTCACGGAGTGAGGTTGTGGTTAGGGTTGTGCAGCTGTGAGCTTTCATTCCGGAAATAGTGGGTTCGAACCCCCCTGTCGGTAGCCCGGGTGATGGTTGTCCCTGGTTTCTCATTTTCACACCAGGCAAATGGGCGCTGTACCTTAATAAAGGCCAAGAGTTTAGTGCTTTTCAGTCGGTCAACACGAATGTACCCAAAAGAGATGGGTTATGTCCTAATCCTGAAATAAATTACACGAGATTAATGGGTACATTCGTGTTGACCGACTGAAAAGCACTAAACTCTTGTTTACTAAGGCAACACTGAAAATATGGCTTCAAACACCACAATGTTAATAAAGGCCAAAGCCGCTTCCTTCCCACTGCTAGTCTTTCCTATCCCATCGTCGCCATAAGACCTACAGTATCTGTGTCGGTGCGACGTAAGGCAAATTGTAATATGTACATTATTTTGATATATATTGAAGATTACAACTCGCATAATAGGCCAGGCGACAGGTAGTTCAATAAGGAAATAATTAGTGGAAAGCTGGAAATTGCTTTAATCGCTTTATTTGGACCCAGATATTACTCTCCCAAGTTTCTTCCTCGAGCGAAGTCGGTGTTGGCCCTTCTGGCCCTAAGAAGGTACCATTTTTCAATTTCTTTGCAAATATCTCCCAAATCTTCAACTTTATCAACAAAATACCTATTATAAAAAATAATCTAGAGTAAATTTCCTACAACAATTTTCCCTACCTTTTGTCTCTAATGTGAACCGTTACGATGCTACGACCATTCAAAGTGGAGCCCTTTTTGATTCATGCGGAAAAGCTATGGAAATGATATGCCATATCAACGTTTCTACATGTTTTAATATTTGTCAGCATTCCAGATGCACAAGCTGTTAACTTGTTACAAGTATAACAGATTTTCAATCTAAACAGCTGTGGCAAAATACCTACCATTAGTATCATTTTGCAATATTGAGTTTTCGACTACAGAACAGCATGTGGATGCACGGTGTGCGCGGATCTCGCGGGATGATGCGGACTTGAAAAAATTTGTTGGATGGTTATCAACTCAAGAGCCCTTTCCTCGTGGACAACACGTTGTTTCGTTAAGCACAGGAGTTGTCGGGGATGGACAAATCACTTGTCATATGGCCTATGAAATTGGAATAGCAGCACAAAAAGGCATAACCGGCAACAATTTTCACGATGTGAAGTTCCTTAGAAAAAATGGCGTGATGCCTCTCCGCGCGGTAAATTCGAAAATAACAAGTAGTTCCGTGAAGAACTATACAGCCTATTTTCATATATCCTGCTCATGTTAATTGCCTCTATCAACATACAAAATTTCAGTTTAATTGCTGTAACAGATTCGTAGATATTGAGAACCGTCTAAATATTTCAGATGGTCGCCAGGTTGGATTTTTATTTTTGTACTATTACATTAAGATTATTGTGGTCGTGTGGTATTCAAACTTCAATCGCATGATTAGAACACAAGAAGTAAAAACGAGATTTTAAAATTACGCACAGCAGCCATCTTGTGATTATGCAAACAATTGAAATAAATTAGATGACAGTGGATCTACATTTGAATAAGCATTTAACGTGAAACGTTTCACGGCACTCGGATAGTTAATTCGCGAGAAACGTCCATTTAAATATTTATACTTCGCGTCGCCGCCATGTTGGATTTGTGCTCACCAGGTTACTCAAAGTCCTATAGGTAAACATATGTTCATAGTCTCTATGAACATAAAAAAAATCTGTTTGTTTGCTGTAAAAGATTCATAGATATTGAGAACCGTCTAAATATTTCGGAAGCTCGCCGTTTAGGATTGTTATATGTATAGGCCATAGAGTTATGTACCATTCAAGGACAATTATTGCCTAGGTTCATTATTCAAACTTTCACTTCAATCGCATGATAACGACACAAGAAATAAAAACATAATTTTAAAATTTCGCACAGCCGCCATCTTGAGGTTATGTAAACAATTGAATTAAATTAGATGGCAGTGCATTACAATCTGCAAAATCATTTACTGTACCACATTTCACTGCGCTCAGAGAGTTAAATCACGAGAAAAGTCTATTAAAATATTTCAAATTCGCTTGTTCGCCATGTTCGTTTTGTACTTTACAGGTTTATGAAATATACATAGGTAAACTTGTATCAGTACCCTTTATCACCGTACAAGATTGCAGGGTGATATCTGTAATAGTTTCGGAGATATAGAATGTCAGTGAAATATTTCGCACAGCCGCCATTTTGAGGTTATGTAAACAATTGAACTAAATTAGACTCCAGTGCTTTACAATGTGTATAAACAATTGCTGTACCCAGTTTCATTACGTTTGGGTAGTTAAATCGCGAGAAAAGTCTATTTAAAAGTCTCAACTTCGCTTGGCCGCCATGTTGGTTTTGTAGTCACCAGGTTTTTGAAAGTCTCATAGGCGAACTTCTAGTAGTGCCCTTTATCACCGTACACAATTTCAGGGCGATATCGGTAATAGTTTCGGAGATATCGAATGCTAGTGAAATATTTCGCACAGCCGCCATGTTGGATTGGTGAGACGTAACAAAATTTGAAGGGCACGGTCGAGGTCGCCGGGAATAGCGCCATGAACTTACCGAGTTTCATTGAAATCGCTCCAGCCGTTTAGATTTTATTAGGGACACACACACACACACACCTCACACACACACACACACGCACACACACACGGACAAAAGGTGATTTCATAAGCCTATTTTTTCAAAA
Organism: Meconema thalassinum; assembly: GCA_946902985.2. NCBI lineage: Eukaryota > Metazoa > Arthropoda > Insecta > Orthoptera > Tettigoniidae > Meconema > Meconema thalassinum. Next base: position 133,162,264 of record OX336396.1, read on the forward strand.
TTGAAAATAGGCTAAAAATCCGCAACACGGATATTCCTGTAGATCCTCTTGTGCTTTTCGAATGCATTTGCCTTGCAAAGAAATCCGATGCAGAATTGAAACAATATTTCCTGTTTGAACTAGCTCCGTATCCGGTTGCGATCTTTGATAAAGCGGGTATGCGTAGACGCAAAAGTCTGTGTTCTATAAATTATTCGATCCTGTTACCGATGAGCCCATATTTGAGGAGCTACATCATGTTCTCGACGGAGGATATCTTCTGCACCGTGTAATTTGGCACTAAACCGATACTTTTGTCGACATTAGTTTCAAATATGCGAGTTACGTTAAAAGATACTTTAAAAACAGTGTCATTATTTTCGATGGGTATCCTGACGACCCGAAGCCTCCGTAGCTTAGGCGGCAGCACGCCGGCCTCTCACCACTGGGTCCGTGGTTCAAATCCCGGTCACTCCATGTGAGATCTGTGCTGGACAAAACGGAGGCAGGCAGGTTTTTCTCCGGGTACTCCGGTTTTCCCTGTCAAAAATTTAATTCCAGCAACACTCTCCACTATCATTTCATTTCATCTGTCATTATTTAATCATTACCCCAGAGGAGTGCGTCAGGCCTCGGCAGCCGGCACAGTTCATATCCTCGCCGCTAGATGGGGGCTTCATTCATTCCATTCCTGACCCGGTCGGAGACTGGAAGCAGGCTGTGGATTTTTCATCCTGACGACCCAGCAGCTCGCAGTACCAAGTCCGTTGAACGTTTTCGACGATCGCACAAGCATGAAGCTGCTAATGTTTTTTTTTATGAGTCCATGACGGCACCTATGCCACAAGCAAACTTTTTGTCTAATGTCACAAACAAACGAAGATTGATCGACTTGTTGCGCGTCAAATTCGAAAGCGAAGGAATCGAAACCAGACAAGCTCCAGAAGATACCGATGTGCTCATCGTTACCACCCCACTCGAGTTATCTCGGCCCGAAAATTCAGTCATTATAGTGGCTGAAGATATAGATATCCTGGTCATCTTGGCGGCTTGTGTGCCACCCTCCACGAAAATGTATTTTATGAAACCCGGCCAAGGTTCAACCAAACAACAACTATTTTGCACAACAAGTTTCAATCTCCCAACATGTGTGCAAGAAAACTTCCTCTTTTTGCATGCGTTTAGTGGGTGCGATATAACGTCTTCGTTTCACAGGCAGTGCAAAATGAAATTCGTAACACTGCTGAAGAGTAATGAGGAACTGCAGACAGCTGTTAGGGTTTTCCGAGACGTGAACGCAAACCCCGATGAAATTGACAAAGCGGGCCAGTTGGTTTTGGCTGGGCTTTATGACAACAAAACCACGGGAAATACCCTGAATGAGCTGCGGTTCAACTGTTTGAAAAATCTCTAAGCAAACATCGATTTAATCTCGCAAGCTTACCTCCCACCGAATCAGCGGCACGTGATCACTCTTTAAGAACATATCATCAAATCCAAACATGGTATGGAAATGATACAAATCCACTGGATTGGGGCTGGAAAAATTCTCAATGTGGTTTGGCTCCCATACCTACGAGGGATCCGGTGCCACAAACGCTTCTAAACACAGTGTCCAGCAAATGTTCGGAAGGATGTAACGCAGCTTGTGGTTGCAGGAAAACGGGCCTCCGATGCTCCAGAATCTGCATGAATTGTATGGGACGGTCATGTACAAATGCTGCCGAGGAAGATGATATGGATGATTGTGACGGAGACATCGATGTTAATCTTGAGCGCTCTGTGACGTCGGCGAAATGTACCGATACAGACGATGTAAGCGATGGCGGAGAAATTGAGGCCACAGCTGTTTACATTGAAAATCTGTTATACTTGTAACAAGTTAACAGCTTGTGCACCTGGAATGCTGACAAATATTTTATAATATGTAGAAACTTTGATATGGCATATCATCTCCATAGCTTTTCCGCAAGAATCTAAAAGGGCTCCAATTTGAATGGTCGTAGCATCGTAACAGTTCACATTAGAGACAAAAGGTAGAGAGCATTTTTGTAGAAAATGTACTCTAGATGATTTTTATACTAGGCATTTTGTTGATAAAGTTGATGGTTTGGGAGATATTAGCAAAAAAAGAAAAAGAAAAGGAAAAATGGTACCTTCTTAGGGCCAGAAGGGCCAACGCCGACTTCGCTTGAGGGGAAAAACTTGGGAGAGTAATATCTGGGTCAAAATAAAGCAATTAAAGCAATTTCCAGCTTTCCACTAATTATTTCCTTATTGAGGCTTTTGTTTTTCGACCTGTCGCCTGGCCTATAAAGTTCTATTGATCTTAAACATGATTTATTCTGCGAATATAACTTACAGAATTTTATAAAGTAACTCATAAATAATTTTTAACATTCTGTAAACGAAACACATACATATTTTATTATGAGCAAATATTCTCATGAAAACAAATTTTATTATTTCAGATTTTGAAAAATCATTTACATATCATATTGTTCTATATTGAAACATCTTTTTTTAGTAATAATCTGATACAGGTACGAAGTACACCATTTTATACTGACTGTATAACAATATAAAGTATTGACAGTAAGAAAACAAACAATAAAATTTAACAAAAAAAAAAAGGGCTTAATAATAACAAATTCATTGGAAATTAAATAACAAATAAAATAAATAACAGAGGTTATAAAGATATGTATGTGAGTCGTCCAATTCCAGAACTACCTAAGTCAATTTCATGAAATTTGTGAGAAAGGGCAAAAAACTGTCTTGAGTTATCCGTGTGCGTTTAAATAGAAACAGTTTGTATAATAGTTACAAAATACGATTAGTTTTCATTTTATGTATGTTTTAAAAATACAGTAAAAGCAGTTTTTACGTAATAATAGAAAATATATTGCACTTAAGCAGTTTTGATACAGGATCTAGGACTTAAGTAGTTTTGGATTAGTTTCAATAAGTCAGTAATTATGGTTTCTATGTGAAAGTGAAATTATTGCTATATTTTAAAGTTCTCTAAGAAACTACCCAGTATACAATAAAAGTAACCTTTCAACCTTAAATTTCCATTCACAATATGCTCACAGCTTTTCAAACTAGGCGAAATAGAGTCCATTGGACTGCACAGCAACGTCATTCCATGGGGTCTTCTTCTTCTTCTACTTCAGATACATTTTGTCGAGCTATGTCTTCGCCACATAGTAGCAAGTCTCGGTAGAAGCCTAGATCCTCTCTGTTGTGCCACTCAGGGCCGAAATGCTTTGACAAAAGCTGTTTCACATCAGTCACTTACATATATATAAATATATAAAAGTGTACCCGTTCCTACGCCACTTTAACATGTTTTCTTGGCGTTGATTACAGTAGCAGTGTTTAGCTATGGACAAGTTCATTGTTAAACGTAAACGTCTGGAGAGTGAAAGTGAGCAGTCGGCTCCTACTCCCGAACCGTCGAATTCAACATAAAGAAGACAAACGAAAGAAAAGAACATACCAGGACAGTTACGTTGTGTATGGATTTACGTTGAATAAGAACGAGGAAAACCCTATCCCTATGTGTTTAGTTTGTGGCGAAACACGAGGCCATGGTACCTAGCAAACTGAAGTGGCATCTCACAATTAAGCATCCTAGTGGGTCAGGGAAGAGTGTGATGTATTTTTCACGTGTACTAGAAGGGAAAAAAAAAACAGCTGTGCGAATGGTAAAGAGAATGACCATAAGTGATACTGCTCTTGAAGCCTCGTTTAAAGTAGCAGAACTGATAGGAAAAAAAATCACACACACACCTCATACTCTTGGAGAGGAAATCATAGGTCCTGCATGGAAAATTATAGTTTCAACAATACTTGGTGAAGGAGCAGCTAATCAAATTTCGAAATTTCCTCTTTCCAACAACACAATCAGTCGCAGGATATCTGAAATGTTTGCAATATCAACGAACAAGTCGTGGGGAAAATAAAAACTGATAGAGCATTTGCTTTGCAAGTAGATGAGAGTATCGATAGTGGTGACAAACTGCAACTCCTTGGTTTTACCAGATATATTGATGATAAAGATATTAATGAGCCGTTTCTGTTCTGTAGACCGCTGGAGACTACAACCTCAGGCCATGATATTTTTGTTTCTATTAATTCCTTTCTCAATGTCCAAGATCTTTCATGGAAAGACTGGTTGGTTGGTTCTTAAGTTTAGGGGCTGCGACAACGCGGTCATGTAGCCCCGTGTACTTTGGTGTGTGTAGAATCTGTCTGATAACCGGTGTTAATTGTGATGACTGTATTAGTGCGTGTTATCTGTTTTTAATTCAAGTAAGGACTGCAGTCTTTTGAATTTTTCAAATAGTTCCGACTTTTGCTGCCAAACGCCACCGTCAATGACTACTAGTTCAGAACGTAGCTACCAGACGCCACCGCAGTCGGCTCTTGACGACGAACGTAGGAACCTAAGAACGTTAGTCAAATGTTTAACCTATATATAATTTAGCTTCACACAGGTGTAATTAGTGGAAGGTTCTTTAACATGCCATAAATCTATGACATGGGACCGCCGGATTTACTTCCCCTCCGAAGGAAGGCATACTGAGGGATTTTTAACTCTCTTAAAAAATCCGACGACTTCGGCCGGCATGGAAAGACTGTTGTGGTATATGTACAGATGGTGAACAATCTATGTCTGGGAAATTTGAAGGTTTGTATTGCAAGAGCTCAAGATTTTGCTGCAGTGTTTATCGAAGTTGTGAAAATGGTGAACTACATCAAGTCTCGACCTTTAATGTGCAGGATTTTTAAACAGTTATGTCTCGCAACGGATGCACCTCATACCTCTTTGTTACTTCATACAGAGTAAGGTAGTTGTCGCGGGGTCGTGTATTGAAGCAGTTTCTTGAACTTAGAGAACAGGTGAAAACTCTTTTTAAGGATGAAAATCAAGATACATTTTATGAGCTGTTACTAACTGATTCTTGGTGCTTGGAACTGTCGTATCTGGCAGATATTTTTCATAAACTGAATTAACTGAATGTTTCAATGCAGGGTAGACAGGAAACAATAATTTCCTCAACCAATAAAATGAAAGATTTTAAAAGAAAACTTAGTTCTTGGACGTCTGCAGTTCAGAAAGGAGATCTTTCAAACTTTCTTCATCTGGCAGTAGATAACGATCTGGGTAAGCTGAAAGACCGCATTTGTGATCACTTATCAAGATTGCAAGAAGCAATAGATACATACTTTCCATCTATTTCCACTATGAATGTCAACTGGGTTGTCTCACCATTTGATTTCATAGATAGTGCGAGGAAATAGATTTCACTGGTTGCGAACGAGATGAATTTATTGATCTTTGTGCCGATTCCACACTCAAAGGTAAGTCCACCAAGAGTGAGGCGTCGGTGGCTACTTTTGGGCTTCAGCGGAGAGAGTAGTATCCTAACCTAATGAAGAAAGCAATTAACACACTTTCGCCCCTTCCAAAATCCTATCTATGCGAGCAAGCCTTCTCTGCTCTGGTGACAATAAAATCCAAAGCAAGAAATAGACTGAATAACCTTGAGGATGATTTGCGTGTTTCATTGTCAACTGCAAGGCCCGATATCACGTATCTGTGCTCTAAACATGAATCACAAGTTTCTCATTAACGATTTATCGAACAAAATTTTGATGTATTTTTACTCACTGACTGTAGTAAAGTTGACTGTATTATGTTATGGTGTACGTTACTTATTATAAAATATTTCAATAAATTTACATATGAAACATATTTTTTTTTATTCAAGGAAGGATGCCCCTAGTGTTTAATGTTATTCCCAAGGGTGCCGTGAACTTCAAAAGGTTGGTAAACTCTGCTCTAGTCTGTGGTCGTGTGGACTGGCATGATGAGTCAGGGCGGGAGGGAGGCGGAAGCTGCGATAGCAAAGGTGTTGAAGGAGAGCAAGGCAGGTGCCCGAGCGCGCTCTTGCCCAAGACCTTGTCTTACCGCTGTGTGTGTGCACGCGTGTGTGTATGTGTGTGTGACTGATTCAACCTGCGTTTTGTAGAGTCTGAAAGGTACAATCACCACGGGTATATCGCTGAACCAATTTTCTTTATCGAACTTTTCTACTGCTCAGAATAAGAGCCACATCAAATTAATAAAACTTTGAAGTTAATATAACAATTTTTTCTCACTAAAAATGGTATTCAAATCTGAAGAGGTTAATACAAAATTTGAATTTCGTAATAAGAACTGTTCCTATTGCAGGTACTACTACAGGGGTTGTTGTACATAAATTTCGGTGTCTTCCGATTATTAGTTTCGTCGTGGAGATTGTACCTTTAACGCTCAAAATAGCCACTTTGAAGCCATGTCCTCAGCAAACGAGCCGTCGTTATTTTCTTCAAAACGCATATAATATCTCACAAAGACCTACATTAGAGATTAAGAGTAAAAATAAAAATAAAAATAAAATTTCAATTTTTGACCGCACAGCCTTAACACTTGAGGTTTAGACTGGTGACTGAGCTACTGCACGCTTATTGCAAGGTCAAGTTTGGTAATGTCAATCTGTTATTTTTATACAGTCCATCGGAACTTGAAAAAAAAACCAGCCATCGTATGTACTATGCGCGCGCTTTCAATACTATAGGGGTTTCGGTTTCATCAACAATAACTAACTAACTAACTAACTAACTAATGTAAGATTTCAGCATTGTACACACGCTAGCAAGGCCGCTGCATCATATAGGATTGTACACACGCTTAAAGCAGGGGGCCTTGGTGCGCCAAAAGCTCGGCCGAGGTGACCGCAGCAGCGGTTAACAAAGCCGCCGCTTGGCGCTCTTATTTTATATGAAAGACCCTGTATATACAATGAAGTCCTTCTCTAAATGACGGAACCTCGCAGAGGCTGTTTGGTAGACGTGAAACTGTGTGTAGCTGCCTGTCGAGCAAGGTACTGGCGCTAGCAGCAGCGTAGTGCTCAACTAGTTCAACACATTTACACTTTTAAACGTATTTAATAATCATTATTACTTACATGAATTTCCGAAAGCCTCCGTGGCTTAGGCGGCAGCATGCCGGCCTCTCACCGCTGGGTCCGTGGTTCAAATCCCGGTCACTCCATGTGAGATCTGTGCTGGACAAAATGGAGGCAGACAGGTTTTTCTCCGGGTACTCCGGTTTTCCCTGTCAAAATTTCATTCCAGCAACACTCTCCACTATCATTTCATTTCATCTGTCATTCATTTAATCATTGCCCCAGAACCGGGTGAGTTAGCCGTGGTGGTTACGGCATGACTGATGGCAGTCGCTCACATCCGGGAGGCGAGGAGGTTCGAATCCCCCCGCCGGCAACCTTAAAGATGGTCTTCTGTGGTTTCCCATCTTCCTTCCAGGAAAATGCCGGGGTTGGTCCCTAACTATAGGCCACAGCCGCTACCTTCCAACTCCTCGTCCTTACATTCCAACTTCCCTCCTTCCCTCTCCAACGGTACTTGTAGCTCACCCATTGGGTGTCCGTCTCGAAGCAGCTACAAAACTGGCGAGCCGAACATGTCCTCGGACACTCCCGGCACTAAAAGCCATACGCTAAAAAAAATGCCCCAGAGGAGTGCGTCAGGCCTCGGCAGCCGGCACAGTTCATATCCTCGCCGCTAGATAGGGGCTTCATTCATTCCATTCCTGACCCGGTCGGAGACTGGAAGCAGGCTGTGGATTTTCACTTACATGAATTTCCGAGTAGTTGCTGGAAATGCTGTCCTTCATTTTCTAGACACACGTTGCACCGCCGTAGGAAGTTTTGGTACACTCGCTGTAATTCATCCTGACTATTTTGTGTCAGTGCAGCTATTTTGTTCACGAGGACCTCCCGAGTACGTGGATTGTTTCCACTAAGAAAATTTGTTTTTTATACCTAACCATGTTAACGGAATACGAGATAGGCTACAGTATTTCACTACAAGTCATAATTATCTCAACTAAGGTACCTTGCCAGCTGCTTATGTAATCAATGCTATGGCAGCGTTCGGGGCTTCCCGACCAGCTGTCTTGTAATCGGTACATGCCGTGACTCACTGCGACCCATCCGCCGCACGGCCTGCGAGAGAAGGACTTCACTGTAGATGTTCATTTCATATCCAACGCTGGAGAAACGAGATTATTAAGGCGTAAAAATTATAATCAAAATCCAGCAAGGCTTCTAGGTTTTTGTCGTGACTTTTGTGGGGTTTCACCTAGGTGCACCAAGTAAGGCTCATCAGCGGACTCTTGATATACACTGCCCGGACCGCCACTGGGGTAGTGGGCCAAGCACTACTGTACGTCCCACATATGGCAAAACCCCGCGAACGACACGGCAAAAATCCAAAGAATTGCTGGATTTCATCCTACTGTACTTGGTCGTGAAAGCCATCGGTAAGACATACAGAGCCATTACATATATGACTAACATTTACATTACACCTCTTTACGCGGCTTAAGTGGCGTAGTTGATAGCATGCTGAGCTTCTATTTCCAAGATCGCGGGTTCAATCACGGCCGAAGTCGTCGGTTTTTTTAAGAGCGTTAAAAATCCCTCAGTATGCCTTCCTTCGGAGGGGAAGTGAAGTCCGCGGGCCCATGTCATAGATTTATGTCATCTAAAAGAATTCACACTGTAATTGTGTGAAGCTAAATTTGTAGGTTAGATTTGATTAACACTCAATAAGTTCCAACGTTCGTCGCCAGGTGCAGGTTGCGGTGGCATCTAGTTGCCAAGTTCACAGCAATGTGTCGTTGACGATATTTTTTGGTAGCAAAAGTAGGAACTACTTGAAATTGATCATCTGCAGTCCTTACCTGAATTACAGATCACACACACTAATACAGCCATCACAATTAACACCGGTTATCAGACAGATTCTACGCACACCCAAAGTACACGGGGCTACATGACCGCGTTGTCGCAGCCCCTAAACTGAGGAACCAACCAACCTGACTAGTGGTAAGCTGACATTGACAGTGAATGAGCATAATGCTGGGTTTATTTGTAGTTTGTAAGTTACGTCATAACTTCCTCACTGTCTGTGCATGTCGGTGGAAACCATCATGGTTTTCCGACACTTTCTCCTGTAATAAGAGATTTTAAACCAGCTTGTATCAACATATATATTATTTCAGTAGTATAGATCCCTCCCGCGGCGCTCACAAGCGACCGATCGTGAAAAATGAGTATTCAAATGAAAGAGAATATACATTACCAGTTACGCATTGCACTCTAATTTCATAAATATATATAATTTCCTTAAAAAAATTACTTTTGAAAAACTGTACGAAGTGTGCGATTTGCAGATACTGTTCCTGCAGATAGATACGCTCCATAATTGCTGTCCACTTCACATTTTGGCCGCTGTGACGCCTGTTTCATGTCATTTTAACATTCGGAGGTATTTTCTTCATCATTTTGCATGGATTTCAGAAACAGTAATTTAAAGGAATGAGTACCGGTACTCAAATCGTATCGTTTCATAAATATCGAAGGACCGGTGAGTGTTACAGCTAAGCTGTCAATCAATGGACTCAGCACACAAATGACATTAGCAGTGACGAATTGCATTGTAATTTCATAAATATCAATTGTTGTAAGAAGTGTGCGGTTTGCAACTACTGTTGCTGTAGGAAAATACGCGACATCATTGCTGTCAGATCGCATTTTGGCCGTAGGGACGCCTAAAACGTAAATAGTGTTCTATAATCATTTGGTTAAAATAAAAACATAACAACCTTTCTCCTTAAGTGTCTCATTATAAACCTATTGGGGAAAGTGTGGTTTATGAACATGCGAGATTTCTCGCACGGGTCCGCTTGTTTAAATATAATTCGGGAACAAAACAAATGCACTATCAATATTTGGCACTTGACGCCTCAGTATGATATTTCTGTTGAATCATTCTATAGTTCTAAAGCAGTGGTTCTTAACCAGTTGTCCGTGGACCACAGGTGGGCCGCGAGTGCCTCAGTAGTGGTCCGCGAGAGAAAAGGGTCCACCAGCACGTATAAAAAATTAGTCAATAAATGGGGATTTCGAAAACGATGTGCGTTGAACGAGAATCGTCCGAATGTATTCGCGGCGATGACTATCAGGTTTTGAATTGAAATATCTTTAAAATAAGAGTTAGTGGGGAAGGGTTACAACTGACAAGGTGTATTGGGGACGGGGGGTGGTCCGTACATGATTCAATTTCAGGCTGAGTGGTCCGCAGACTTTTACGGGTTCAGAACCACTGTTCTAAAGTGAATGTTCGAGAATCATCTTTATTAATGATTGGAGAGGGAAGAAAATTCTGATATATTACATCCTCTACCATCAACTCACAAGAGACAAATGACTCTGTTCGTTAATTTGGGTCTCGCTGATTGCTTTCTGCTCCCACTCGGCGACAATAACACTTTCCTCACTCGAGCGTTAGAAATAATGGCCAGTGCTGCTTGCGTAATCCGCCAAAGAGGCTGCCATATGTTTATACGTGACGCTCTTGGCATGAGCGCAACGCCACAGAGAAAACACTAGTGTAACGTATGTCGGTCACTTTTCAGGCTAAAAGTGTCTACAAAGAAAATAGGAATGTGTTTTATAACATTGGATAAGCCAGGAGGCGTTAACAGCTACTGGAGAAACTGTTCAAAATATGTCATTAGGCCATTCCTAAACACTTCAAACAGAGCACAGGCATGTTTTAGTTTGACATGGTTATACCAGTGTTGTAGATTTAGTAGTGGAAGGTGTACAGTTGCCAGACGTTCCGTATTATCCGGAACAAATTCGTTTTTAGCCTATTTTCAATTTTGAAAAAATAGGCTCATGAGATCACCTTTTGTCCGTGTGTGTGTGCGTGTGTGTGTGTGTGTGTGTGTGATTCGTGTGTGTGTGTCCCCCCTAATAAAATCTAAACGGCAGGAGCGATTTCAATGAAACTCGGAAAGTTTATAGCACTATTCCCGGCGACCTCGACCGTGCCCTTCAAATTTTGTTACGACTCACCAATCCAACATGGCGGCTGTGCGAAATATTTCACCAGCATTCAATATCTCCGAAAATATTGCCGATATTACCCTGACATTTTCTATGGTGATAGAGGGAACTACTATAAGTTCACTTATGTGACTTTTGAAAACCTGGTAACTACAAAACCAACATGGTGGCCAAGCGAATTTGCGACTTTTACATAGACGTTTCTCGCGATTTGACCAACCAAACGCAATGAAACTTGGTACAGTATATGTTTATATACATTGTAATGCACCGACATCTAACTTCGTTCAATTGTTTACATAATCACAAGATGGCGGATGTGCGAAATATTTCACCGGCATTCTATATCTCTGAAACTATTAGCGGTATCTCCCTAAATTTTTGTACGGAGATAAAGGGCACTACTGGAAGTCCATCTATAAGATTTTCAAAAATCGGTTAACTACAAAACGAACATGGCGGCCAAGCGAATTTGAACATTTTAAATAGACCTTTCTCGCGATTTAATGTTCCAAGCGCACTGAAACCTGGTACAGGAAATATTTATACACATTGTAATCCACTGGTATCTAATTTAATTCAATTGTTTACATAACCTCAAGATGGCGGCAGTGCGAATTTTAAAATTAAGTTTTTATTTCTTGTGATGTAGTCATGCGATCGAAGTGAAAGTTTGAATAATGAACCTACGCAATAATTTTCCTTTAATGGTACATGACTCTATGGCCTATACATTTAACAATCCAACATGGCGACCAACCGAAATATTTAGACGATACTGAATATCTACGAATCTATTTTAGCAATCAAACTGCTTTTTTTAATGTTCATAGGGGCTATGAACTTAAGTTCACCTATAGGACTTTAAATAACCTGGTGATCACAAATCCAACATGGCGGTGACGCGAATTATAAATATTCACATGGACGTTTCTCGCAATTTAACCATCCGCGTGCAGTGAAAGTTGGTACAGTAAATCTTTATCCGAATGTTAATCCACTGGCATCTAATTTATTTCAATTGTTTCCATAACCTCAACATGGCAGCTGTGAAATTTTTTTAAATCTCCTTGTTTTTTCTTGTGTCCTAATTATGCGATTGAAGTTTGAATACTACACGTTCACAATAATCTGCATGTAACAGTACATAACTCTAGGACCTACATATATAAAATCCAACATGGGGACCATCCGAAATATTTAGTCGGTTCTCAATATCTACGAATCTATTACAGCAATCAAACTGAAATTGTGTATGTTGATAGTGGCAATTAATATAAGTAGGATATATGAAAATAGGCTGTATAGTTCTTCACGGAACTACTTGTTTCTTGTTTTGTTCCGCGTACCGTGTCAATCTTTAACGGAACGCCAAATATTTCGTTTTTTGGAGGGGTTAATTTGATAATATATTCAATTTCGCACCAATTTTCAAATGTCCCGCTTCACAATTGATTGTAATACCTAGCTTGTTTTCTGGTGATACAGGTGCATGTTTGAAAGAGTAAATGATCTCTATATCTGTGACAGATAGATGGGTACATGTTATAGATTTATTAGGGACAACAAAATCTCGACTTGGTATAAAACTAAGTCCCCGATTCTTGGATGTTACGGGTAATCTCGAGAACCTCTGGATGGATTTTGATGCGATTTTCACAATTCTGTCAAGGATATCTCGAGGAAGGTTTCTGTAGAAAATAATTTATTTATAATCAAAGGAAGCCAAGCAGTAACGATTTCAGTGAAAAGGTCGGAAAAACATCTGGCGTCCGTGCGCTTTTTAAGCTTACGCTGGGCAAACCGTTAAAAAATATCAATATACTATGAGTGTAGGAATTGTTCAGCATGAAAAGTTATACAGAAAAGACCGCGACAGCATATCTCTCTCCTCAATACATCGGCCACTACAAGTGTTTTTACGTTTTCATTTCTTTCAACCATCTCCATTCAATTACTAGCTTCGAGACAGTTTGCGAGCAAGCTGGCTGGCAAGCGAGCCTATCACCCCCAGGCACTGTCGAGTCGTGTCGAGTTAAGACTTCAGAGAAGAGTGAATGTGTTTGGAATTTCCCTGGAAGTGCAACTCGGCTTTTATGTACTTCGCCTGTGATCTTTCCGTTCCGCAGAATGCACAGACAAGTTTAGATTGGACGGAAGGGAGATTTGTGATTCATGCACCTCGCCATTCATAAATTGCGTCTGACAAGAATTCGTTGCACATGATAATATAATTAATAGTCCAGCCAGTGATTTTAACCCATCATGCCGAGAGGGGAAAAGGATATAGGTCGTAGTTCATTGAAATCGATTTATAAAAAATACGCTTATCATGTAACAATGAAACTGAGCAACAAATAATTTGTCTATTGTCACAAGAGAGAGAAAGAAAGAATTCACAAAGACAAAGGGAGCCATCCCCAAAGTTCCTATGGCACAGGGAAGAAATGTTCATGGTTTGTGGTCCGATAAAGCGAATTCTGCTATGAATTATGATTCCTCCATAAATTATATAAAATGAATGTTGCTTCAGTATCCGGGCGAAGCCGGGGCGGGTTGCTACTTAAAGAATAAATTTATCCTTGTGAAGTTCATACTCAGTTTTCCCTCCAATGATTTTACGGAGAGAGTATTTTCTGTCATGAATATCAAATGGAGAGATGATAGAAACAGAAGCTTCATTAGTTTAATAAAACAAGATTGGTTCATATTTTACAATTATGCCGAAAATTGTAGTGAATTTTATCAGAAGGTACTTACAATAAAAAAATCCTTGCTAAGTGTCGTTCAAATGAAAAGCATTTGTAAGTTTCTGGTGTCTTAGGCCTATATGTTATGTCAGCAATATCTAGTTTTAACTTTGTGTATTTGATTATGTAATACTTATTTAGTACATATGTTATTATGTATTACAACAATAAAGAACCTTGATAAAAAAAACAATGTTTTGGGACGTGTGTTGCGTTTTTTCATTCTTGAAATCTGGCAACCCCAAGTGGAACTGAGTTGTGTACAAAAACGAAATAGTTTTTTATATGAGTTTCTTGTTCTTTATGGTAATAGAGACTACTAAAATAAGTACACAAGCATTACATTCAAAACCCTGCTTAATACAAAATTAACATGTCTGCCACGCGAAGTTCAAATATTTGAATGAGCGTTTCTCTCATTTTAATCATCCGAGCGGAGTGAAACTTGGCAGAGAAAATCTTTATTTAGATGACACCAGAGCGAAATTTTAAAAACATGTATAATTTCTCATCCTATTCAAGCGAAGCACTGATTTCTTCAGCAAAACCCTGCAGATGACTTTCCTTAATATGAACTGCTGTGACTCGTTACAGAATGATGCCAACGAGGGGTCAAATTAACCGATACTGAAACTTATATAACATTTATATTATGATTATTATGATTATTATTATTATTATTATTATTATTATATCATTTTTGCCCTTATGGACAATGTTTGTAGTTAAATATCTCTTGATGACACAATTTTCACTTCTCTCCCTTTCTTCTCTTCCCAAAATCTCTTCATCCTTTGACTGTGCACCTGTTTCTGTTGTTCTGTCCACAATGTGCTTGTCTTCATCTTTTCATTTGTTTTAAATGTTGTATTCTTAATTTAGTTTCTGAATTCTCATCTGTCCCCAATCATTCCCCACCTGCCTTAAGTCTTCCCCCATTTCATGATACCAATTAGTCTCCCTGCTTGAGCTGTTTACTACATCAAAGATCTGTTCCTATATATTATAGGCTATAATAATACAGTATTATTCTTGTACCTAATTTTTTGTTCTAGTAGCGGTAGTGATTATTCTTAGGGTAATTTGCTCCAAGTGTATGTATCGTAAATAGATTAAACGGATGTTAATTTCTGATAAGGAACATCACTGTTCTATTGAACCGTTCTTAGAGAAAGTTGATAAACCAGTACCATGAACTAAATATGCTGGTACATAATTCTTCAGTGCTGTATTCTGTAGGCCTACATAACGCCTCAACATGAGAGTTAAGACACATATTCTCCAGTGCAGGAGATGTGGCGATGTAATTATCCTGAGCAACGATGAAAGCTTTGGTTTAAGATAGGGCAAGAACTAGTGTAGATTAATGAGTATAGTATCACAAATCTAACCGATCACCTAGTTCCAGTTCCGTTAAGAGTTTTTGTGTTCTTTGCGTCTCACTGTCTACGAAAACTGATAGTAATCGTTCCATAATGGTGACATATTTTCCGCAGTCAGGTGGTTTAACCAAAGTATCTGCTACCTGTGTTAAAACTTCCGCGTCGATTGAACTCACTACTGTATCTTATTTCGTCTGATCGCGGGTTATGTTACTCGTACGTAACTGAGCTTCTAACTGTATAAACCATATTTTAGGATCAGGCTACCAGAACGGTGGCACTTTAACGCTCACACGTGATACTGCACAATCGTGTTCAGTTTTGCTTTCCGTAACTTCCTCTAACGACATCACGTCGGGGTCACCAACGTAGATTAATGATTATAGTATCACAAATCTAACCAAATAACAATGCATGCGATGTTCTATATCATTACGGTTTCTCTTGTCCAACACTGAGCACAAGGAACAAAAAACTAGGAACAGTCATAGAAGGAAAGCCAAAGATATGACACTCATTATTTCTGTTCGTACATTGCAACCAAGTTCTAAATGTAGGTTACATTGTCACTACACTAGTATCATAGAAAGAATATTTGCTATATATATATATATGTATAAATATTATTATTATTATTATTATTATTATTATTATTATTTCCAATTATTCCCCTTCAGGAGAGCGTGAGAACTTGAGCCAATCACAGCTTCACTTCCCTTTCCTCTCTTCTTTTCTTCCCAAAACCTCTTCATTAGTTCACTGTGCTTTTTCTTCCTTTCCTCTGTCAATTTTTTCCCTGATGTATCTTTCCTTCAAACTTGTACACTTTTCGTGTTTCTGATTTTATTTCTAAATTGTTCTCTGTCCTTAATGTCGTCTTCAGAGATTTTAAGTAATTCCATGTCTTCATGTACTTCTTTAGTCCAACTGGTCTTTAATTTACTTGCATTCACGATATTGAAAATCTTCTTAGTGAGTCTGTTCTCATCCATCCTATATATGTGTCCATAGAACTGCAGACGTCTCTTCCTAAATTTATCTATAATGGTGTCTGTATTTTCATAAAGTTCCTTTGTTGGTCTCCTGACCCAAATTCCATTACGGAAAACAGCGCCATGGATTTTCCTAAGAAGTTTTCGTTTCTGTTTCTCAATATCATGAATTCTTGTCATTCCTCTAATGACGGTGGTTTCTGCCGCGTACAAGGCTTCAGGCAAGACAACTGTGCTATAATGGTGCAATTTTGCATTGCGAGATACTGCTCTTTTGTTATAATGATTCCATGTCAGCTTGTACGCCTTCTGCAATTTTACTATTCTATCTGCATTAGAAATTGTGTTCAATCCTGTGAGTTGGATGGCTTCTCCTAAATATTTGAAGTGAGTGACCTGCGAGATTTTTCCATATTGCGTTCGCAAGGTGATGTTTCCTGTTAATTTGGTATCCATATACTGTGTTTTTCATAGGAAATATCAAGTCCCGTTTTACTGGAGATTTCATGTAGTTTCTCTAGCGCTAATATGGCTTCATCCTTGTTGTTTGTTAAGATGGCCACTGGCCAGATCATCTGCAAAGGCCAAGCATTTCACTGTGACTCTTTTCCCTTTCTCCTTTCCAATTTGGATTCCTTTCACATGCTTTTCCCATTCTGTGATGATTTTGTCCAGTACGATGTATATATATATATATATATATATTTTAATGTTAATTGTTTAAAATGATTACAATGTGTGAATATCGAATTTTGAGTTATACTATTTCTGCGTTATACTTCATCACAATGTACTGTAGGTCAAGATGGTAAGGACCCATAGAACATATGAAAATAGGCTATATTGTTTTTTCACGGAACTACTTGTTTTATCTTGATTCTCTTCCTTATTCTTTTCTGTTATAGATAGGAAAGAGAGTGTTAAAAGAAGCGAAACAAACTGTATTGGAGGCAATTTTCGCCACTGTATTTATTTGGTAAATAATAGTCTAATAATAATAATAATATCGTGTGGCCTCGGATGCCGGGTGCAAGCTTTGTTAATTGACACCCAGAGGGCAGCTTGCGTGTCGAATTTAATGCTCCTTGGAGCGCTATGAATGTCAAAGAGGTTAGATAGCCTATCTAATCTCCTTGGCGCTATACCGCTTTCTAGTAGAGAAATGAGGAACTTAGTGTTGGCGGAAAATCCCGAGATTAATTTTGCCATTATGAACTCGGCCTACTGAATTCAAATGGGTTCTTTAACATGCCAACAACGTATGACATGAGTATCGTGATTTTTGTCGCCTTTCAAAAAATCACTTACCATGGCCAGGAGAGAACCTGCAATCTTGGGGTTGGTAGTCCGACACTATAACCACACACCCACCGTGGCAAGCTACTTATTTGGTGATTAATGTATTATATTATTTATTAGGTAATTTAATTAATTAATTTATTAATTTATTTATTTCCTGAAATGTAGATCCCATGACAAAGATTATTATTATTATTATTATTATTATTATTATTATTATTATTATTATTATTATTATTATTATTATTATTACCAGCTATTTATGAGTAATACCTTCTCTGCAGATAAGCCATGTGATTAGGAATAACGAACTCTTGATGAGAGAGATCACAAGTGGAAAAGGTTTCCTCCCACTGATATAAAAATTTTAACGTCTTTGGCAAATGTTCCTTCTTTCCTCTATATAAATCTGGTTGGTTAATCTGTTTAGGGGCAGCGACTACGCGGTCATGAAGCCCCGTGTACTTTGGGTGTGTGTAGAATCTGTCTGATAACCAGTGTTAATTGTAAGGTAAGGACTACAGACGATCAATTTCAAGTAGTTCCTATTTTTGCTACCCAATGCTACCGTCCACGACTCCTACCTGCGACCTTGTGCACAGAAGCTCAGCACGCTATCAACTACGCCACCCAAGCCACAACCAAATGCTCAGTAGTCCGATGGTTGCCTAGGAACAATAACCCGTCTTACCCGGAACGGGTGTATAGCCGCCTTCTGTGGCCCCGGGGTACGAATTGAGACACTGGTCCCAAAGGTCCTGGGTTAGTTATGTAGATATTATTGTTTTAAGGGGCGAAACTGCGAGGTTATCTGTCCCTGTCCTGGGTTAGATTCTTGCCTTTGCCAAAATAATTAATTTTGGTCTGAGGGTTGGAACAGGGTAGGCTACACTTAGTTTCGTGAGGTAACATTGAGAAGATGTGGGTTTTATTCCTACCTCAGCCATCTTAGAAGTGCCTTTCCGTGGTTTTCCCACTTCTACTCCAAGCGAATGCTGGGATGGAATCTAAATTAAAGCCAAGGCCGGATCTTAGCCAAATCTTATGCAGTTACGAATATACGCACTAGTACAGTCATCATAATGACACACGTTATTACGGAATCATACACACCAACGTACACTGGACTACATGGCCCACGATGTAACAAAGTCCCTAAACGAATCCATGACGATGATGATAACAAAAGAAAAAAATAGTCAAAAATTGATTAAATATTTTCGTTATAGGTTACAATAGCAAATCTTATACAAATTCAGTACTGTGTGTATTTTGACTGGTTTGATGCAGCCCTCCATGCCTCCCTGGCCTGAGATAATCGTTCCATCTCTACATAACTACCACACCCTCCGAGGCAATCTCCGAGGCAACCTTGGTCTACCCCTACAGTTCTTATCCTCGACCCTTCCTTCCATTACTAACTTTGCTATTCCTGGGTGTCTTAGTATGTGTCCTACCAACCTATCTCTTCTATTCATTAGCAGTCGCCAGAAACATCTCTCCTCTCCCAATCGTCGTAATACCTCTTCATTTGTAACCTTACCTACCCATCTGATCGTCATCATTCTCCTGTAACACCACATGTCAAACGCTTCAATTCTCCTCTTTTCTGCTGTTTGGATAGTCCAGGTTTCACTTCCATAGAGTACCACGCTCCAATCAAAAGCTTTCAAAAATTACTTCCTAATACAGCACTTAAATCTATATTCAATGGCAACAGATTTCTTTTCTGTAGAATGCTTCCCTTGCCTGTGTTAACCTACTTTTTATATCCTCTTTGCTTCGGTCATCACTGGTTATTTTGCTTCCTAAGTAACGCAAGTCTCCCACATTCTTTAGAATTTCACCTGCCAATTCAACGTCCATAGGAGTTTCTAATTTCTTTCGGCTGCATTCCAATATTTTTGTTTTACATCTATTAATTTTCATCATGAATTCTTTCCTCAAGACAGAATCCATACCAGTACTGTAACTGGTGATAATTGAACGCTAGAGTCAATAGCTGTATTGGTATTTCATATGTGTTCCAGGTAGGGTTACCAACTGAAAATTTCCAAATGCAGGACATTGCTCAGCAAGAAGCAGGACATATTTAAGAAAAATGCTTGACAAGTTCAATCGATAACAAAATTATTGATATACAGTATTGCACATTCCTTTTTACAAAACGAAATACCCTACTTAATGATCAGTCCTTGCTGCAGTTCTTTTCTTTGAAGCTGTATTTTTCACACAACCTACTTTCGAAAGATTAGAATATTATGTCTCCTTGAAACTTTATTGATTTGGGTCTTAATCTTATTTCCCATCTGGATTTGATCAGTTTCGTTGTATTCACTTGAAGTAAGTGTAATTTTCTTGCTCATTAGTTTATTACTTTGTAATTACTCTTTGGGTCCTTCTTGTTTTTACGTTTTCCCTTATTTGAAGTAAATATAAAAGAAACCTTTATCATTTTCCTCTCCTTTCCTTTTCAGGTTTCTCCTTAGTAGTATTACGCAAATTATTTTCTTGAAGCGCATATCTATAAAATTCTCCACGCGACATATCTTTGAAATTGAACTCAACAAGTAACATTCCTTTCACTGATTCTTTTCCGTTCTGATTACTTATTTCCACCCTTGGAATTAACACCCCGATCACGAGGAGATGATGTACGATACAATAACATGCTGTCTTCAGCCTAAAACCTAAATGAGCAATCTTGTAACGAACAAGTAGTTCCGTGACGAACTAAAGAACCTGCTTTTAATTTAAATTATAGACAGCATATATCAACAGTCGGCAGACTTGGCGACTCCAAATATATTCTTACGTCCAATATCTTAAGGTCTACAATGCACATGTAAAATTTGGACGAGGACCAATAGAAAGTATGCACTTTACATGTATATAAATATCGAATTTATCAGCAAGCGTAAATTCTGGTTGGCGACACTGCCGTAAATGGGATGCTCAAACTTAAATTTGAAATATTATGATCTATTGAGACTGAATGCTACAAATAAACAGTGGCGGATCCAGGCCTTGCGGGGCCCTGGGCGATATGATAAGGTGGGGCCCACAACAATAGGAAATAAAAAAATCAGATCAAATGGAAAGTAGTTTTTTAATAATAATAAAATGAAGAATAGTTACAATATTTTTAATACACTACAGTACATTTTTTAATAATATGAAAGAAACCTTTAAGTCCCTTTGAAGAAGATTATGTAAACTATGAAATATTAAAATATTACTTTGCGACTTTCTTTCCGGCTGAAGTCTTCTATTATTTCACTGAAATCTTAACTTGCTAAACGGTCAAGGGAGGCCATAGCTGCACTGAAAAAAAAGTTTGAAAAGTATAATTAATTAATTAAATTTAAAAAAATCCATGGCGTGAGGCCCCCCGGACCGCGGGGCCCAGAATGGTCGCCCTCCTCGCCCTCCCCTAGATCCGCCCCTGCAAATAAACAGGAATTCCGGTACTATGTATGTGTCAATTTTGAAAGAACTTCATTTATTAGTATGGAAGTTACACGTGATTCAACATTAAACCTATCAGCACGCGTATAATTATATTGGCAGCACTGTCTTATATCGGTTAACCTACATTTCCAGGTACTATTAGTATGCAAAGTTTAGAACTGTTGGCCAGAATACTTTCCGATATATTGAGATTAGGATTAAAATGGTATGGAGTGCATTATTCAACAGTTGGAAGACCTGTTGACACAAAATAATGCATATTCATATCTGCTTTGGTGCGCAAATCACATACCAAATTTGGTTGAAATCCAATAGATAGTATGGAAGTTACATGCATTTAAATATTGGACCTATCAGCAGTCATAGAATCATGTTGGCATCACTCTCATATATGGGCTCCTGTAAATTGATCTGATGTAATATTATCTATATTTTTGCCAATTTTGGAATAGTTCGTATGCATAACTTCTGAGAGATCCAACATAGAGCTCAAATTTCAATAGCGATTTTTCAGCAGTTGGTAGCACTGACCGTGAGATATTCAGGGATAGGTCTTTACTCATATCAGATTTGGTTTCGATAGCTGCAGCCGTTTAGGAGTTGATAGGAGAGGGGGGACACGCAGACAGACAGACAACAGAAGGACAGGCAGACGGACAGACAGACACACATTTGCCCGGATTGATCTCATAAGTCTACTTTTTTATAATTTTTGCAAAATGAGTAAAAGCAGGCTAAAAATGCCGGACATTTCCATAAATTATAAATGCCGGCCGGACATAATCAAAATGAATGAAAAGCAGGACATGTCCGGCAAAAGCCGGACGGTTGGTAACCCTAGTCCCAGGAAGGTTTTGGGGTCAGGTCAGGAGATCATCTACACCTCCTATGGGCCTCCAGATGAAGCAACCCTGACCGACGTAACTTATCATGTCACTAGTAACTATAATTCACGCTCTGTTAGATGAATATCTGCGTGCATCTCTATTTGGTAGCAGATTGTGGTGGCACGCAACACGCGATGAAAGGCAGAGCTTGTGTTGGCAACACACGACTGATATTAACATGCAACAAGAGGCCTCCACCTAATGAGGCGCGTCTGAAGGTTCCATCTTCAAGGCGAAGATACGCTACTGTTATTGGAGAAAGTAGACCAGCAGCATCAAACACAAACCTAACACATCAATGTGAATACAATTATAACTGCTCCGTTGGGGTTGTAACTGCCCATTGTGGATTTATGATTTCAGAATTGGATTTTTACGGAATGAAAATTAATACTAACCAAAATTAAAACTATTAAACATACATAAATCTATATACATACTGTACATACATGAATTTTCCTTTGAGACTGTTTTGCCTGTCACGTCCAGTCTAGTCTGACAGCTTCTGCTTGCGAACAAGTCACCACCATGATCTTAGCACTACGGCCTCCCCCGCTTGTGCATCTCTCACTTTGAAATCACCTCCTAGGTCTACTTCTGCTTCTCTTACCCTCTATAGCCAAGCTTATTAACCTCCCCATACTCGTCACATGACCCCACCACCTGAGTCGGCTCATACGAACAGCTTCAATTAATGAATTTATTTCTGCCTTACTGTCGACCAAAATATTATGTGCACTCGAGTTTGAATGTTGTTTGTGAAGTAACCAATAGACCTACATAAAATCCAATAACAACATCATTTTCATCGTTCTATTTTACGTTAGTTCATGTAGGTTTGGAATTTTTAATTTATATTTTAATATTTTTTGTCGCAGTTGGAACACAAAAAGTGCCCGTTTTTAAGCGTGTTTCAACCATGCGTCACATTTAAGAATCATTATCTCACAAACCCGTCATTAGATCGAATCGAAATTTTATCACAATATACATGGAATGTTGTATAACTGGTTTATTGATTTCAAAATTTTGTGTGTCCAAGAAAGAAAGTTGTTAACATTTTTGTAAGGTAACTTTTTCTCGGCTCGGGATCGTTGGAAAATGTATTTCTCGGTCGCGTTGTAATCCTTATAGATCAAAATGGTATGCTGTATGACTGTGAAATACGTAAATTAATTAACTTATTTTATATCGGTTTGTATTTGTACGGGGAAATAAGACATGGTTCACCAGCTAGCCGCTCCGGGGAAAGCTGTACAGCGTTGCCAAGATGGAGCCCAACACGCGTCATGGGGCGCCTCGCTCGGAAGTGATGGGCTCCATCTCAGCAACGCTGTACAGCATTCCCCGGAGCGGCTAGCTGGTGAACCATGTCTTATTTCCCCGTACAAATACAAACCGATATAAAATAATTTAATTAATTTACGTATTTCAAAGTCATACAGCATACCTTTTTGATGTATAAGGATTACAACGCGACCAAGAACTACATTTTCCAACGACACCGAGATGAGAAAAATGATAACAACTTTCTTTATTGGATACACAAAATTTTGAAATTAATAAACCAGTTATACAACATTCCAATGTATATTGTGTTAAAATCTGGATTCGATATGATGACGGGTTTGTGAGATAATAATTCTTAAATGTGACGCATGGTTGAAACACACTTAAAAACGGGCACTTTTTGTGTTCCAACTGCGATAAAGAATATTAAAATGTAAATTAAAATTCCAAGCCTACATGAACTAACGTAAAATAGAACGACAAAAATGATGATGTTACTGGATTTAAGGTAAGTCTGTTGGTTACTTCACAAACAACCTTCAAACTCGAGTGCACATAATATTTTGGTCGACAGTAGTCTTTTTCTCTTCATTATGAGTATCCTCCTGCCATTGCTCCCACCTATCATTCCCGGCAATCTGCTCCAATTTAGTTCCCCCTACCTGTCATCCTATTTTCCTGAGTTTCTTCTCGACTAACATCACCTACGTCTTTTAATTGCTGATTTTAATTAATAAGATTTATTAAACACACTGTGTACTTATACAAAGCTTCACACAAAGTTAGAAGGTAGAATAAGGAAAGATAAGAGAACGTTCATGGGATCTGTAGACTTAGAAAAGACTTTTGATAACGTTGATTGGGCTAAATTGTTTGACATGTTGAAAACGTTTGGAAAACGGACAGGGATAGGAGGGTGATCTACAATCTATACAGAAACCAGACAGCAGTTATTCGAACTGAAGGACATGAGAGAGAAGCTGCTATTCAGAAAGGTGTGAGGCAAGGCTGCAATTTATCACCCATACTTTTCAATCTTTATATTAGCAATGAAGGAAATTGGAGAAACATTTTAAGTGGGAGTGAAGATTCGAGGAGAAATAATTTCAACTCTGAGATTTGCTGATGACATCGTCATCTTGGCCGACACGCCAGAGAATTTGAATGAATTTTTGAATGGTATGGACTCCGTCATGAGGAAAGAATTCAAGATGAAATTTAATAAATGTAAAACAAAAATATTGGAATGCAGCCGAAATAAATCAGAAACCCCTATAGACATCAAATTGGCAGGTGAAAAGCTAAATGAAGTAGAAGACTTCTGTTACTTAGGAAGCTAAATAACCTGTGAAGGACGAAGCAAAAAAGATATAAAAAGTAGGCTGAATCAGACAAGGAAAGCATTTGTACAGAACGGGAATCTGTTGACATCGAATATAGATTTGAGTGCTGTATTAGGAAGTCATTTTTGAAAGCCTGTGTCTGGAGCGTGGCACTCTATGGAAGTGAAACTTCGACTGTTGGAGCAGCAGAAAAGAGGAGAATTGAAGCGTTTGAAATGTGGTGTTACAGGAGAATGATGATATATTACGACGATTGGGAGAGGAGAGATGTTTCTGGTGACTGATAATTGCTAATGAAGAGTAGAGATGGGTTGGTAGGACACATATTAGGACACCCAGGAATAGCAAGCATAGTTATGGAAGGAAGGGTCGAGGACAGAACTGTAGGGGTACACCAAGGTTAGAATATGTTAAACAGATTGCCTCAGAGGTAGGGTGTGGTAGCTATGTAGAGATGAAACGATTAGCTCAGGACAGGGAATTATGGATAGCTGCATCAAACTAGTCGAAAGACTGGAGACTCAAACAACAACACAAAATGTTTGTCCTGTGGTAAATTCTTAGTGTTTTTGTCCTTGCTGTGCACTCAAGTAGGTGATACTGTTTACATCGTAGTCCACATAGCGTACAGATAGATAGGCTACATTGAATTGACGCCTGGCGAAATCCTCTTTGGTTGTAAATTATTTTGTGAAAGCCGCGTGCAGCCATTCTAGTGACAAGGGAAAAATAATAGTGTTCAGTATCGTTCGCAGGATATGCTTGCAGTGCATTAGTACCATACGGGAAGCAAGCATATAAATATCGACCTTCCTTATTATTATTATTATTATTATTATTATTATTATTATTATTATTATTATTTAGCGTATGGCATTTAGTGCCGGGAGTGTCCGATGACATATTCGGCTCGTCAGAGGCTGTAGCTGTTTCAAGCGGACACCCATGGGGTGAGCTACAACTTCCGTTCAATTTCAAGTAGTTCCAACTTTCGCTACCAGATATCACTGACACCTAGTGGTGAACTTTGGAGCTTTGATAGAGCGTTTCAACCTTCCTGACAGCACGCGTTAGTTGGGCTGCATAAAACAATATTATTAGGGGCAGCTGATTCACCCGGTACGTGTGTATACAGTATATTTTTTGAAAAATGAACTCTGTCTTCTATGCGATCGTAAAATTTATAAAATGTGTGCTCGCTAGTGAGCGAAACCTCTTTAATACAAGACTTCTTGGATACAATATGACCTGTTGATTGAGTGCTCTATACTTGATTGCACTCTTATCTCTCCACATATTATTATGATTGCCTCCCATGAGAATACCCTTGTCACGCGCCTCGCCCAACTTGTGCAATTCCTCACAAATACACGCAATTGTATAAATAGCTCAGGCTAGCGTCGCTCTGAGTGCGAGGCGGGCGTCTGCAGCCCAAGATGATATCCTGTTACTGCTTTGTTAACCTTGTGGCGACCTACTTAACATGGCGGTGTAACTCACACACCGCGTTTACTCGACATAAGACATTATTATACGTTCGTTCAAGAAATTGAGGGGCTTTACGAACGAGCGCGGATACTGGTACTAAATAACAAGGGGAATAAATCATCTCATGGTGTAAAGCCTAGTTTTTTCTGTTCTCACTTCCCGGCTCTGACAAAAAACTTGATTAGCGTATGGTCTGAGGGTTGAAACGGGGTACATTCAGCCAGGACCGTAGAGAGCGACCACGGGCCCTAGGACGACGTCTTCCGAGCTCCTCGATTTTTATTCAATCTGAGACATCATTTTGGAATTACGGTACTAAGCTTGCAAATTTTAACCCTTCAAAACAAAAGCTCCTCGCAGTTCCACTCCTTAAAACTTCAATCATCATCATCTGTGGAATTCAGTTTGCCCAACTGATTATTAATTTATTTAGGTTTTAGTTATTCAACCACTCTCCTTTATTTTTATCTATCTCTCGTTGGTTGTTCTTTTACTTCAAGATTTTGAGCACTGTGCATTAACATTTCCATTTTCATTGTACAGTATTTGAACGTGTTCAGGCACCGCAAGAATAAGCCATTGCTAGAGCCCTGTGCGGTTAAACAAAACGTTATCCACATCCGCCCTGCATCCGCACGACTGTTATCTGATTCCACTGACATTACAATGAATGAGAATCCACAGCCTGCTTCCAGTCTCCGACCGGGTCAGGAATGGAATGAATGAAGCCACCATCTAGCGGCGAGGATATGAACTGTGCCGACTGCCGAGGCCTGACGCACTCCTCTGGGGCAATGATTAAATGAATGACAGATGAAATGAAATGATAGTGGCGAGTGTTGCTGGAATGAAATTTTGACAGGGAAAACCGGAGTACCGGAGAAAAACCTGTCTGCCTCCGTTTTGTCCAGCACAGACCTCACATGGAGTGACCGGGATTTGAACCACGGACCCAGCGTTGACAGGCCGGCGTGCTGCCGCCTAAGCCACGGAGGCTTCTGACATTACAATAATAGTTTTAATTTAATGATAATGCATAACGCAACACATTTAGATATTTGAGGAGAAATTCGTACCCCTAGGCTTTGTATGAATCGCAAGACAATATTTAATGAGTTTTGTCCCTCTGAGTAAAGGCATGTGAGTGAAACAGCAGGTGGCTAATTATAGTACTTACTTAGTTGTTGGATATACTCACACAGGCAAGTGCAGGTATAAAGGACTCCTTTTGGGGATAAGTCAACACTAATTGAGGGTATTTCCATGACTGGCCTCTCTCACTTCTCTCTTATTCTCATACAATCCAAGCGAAAGCAAATACGGAAATAACAAGAAACGAAATTTGATGTTTCTCAGTCGGTCAACACGATTGTATCCAGTTGGATGTGATCCAAGAGTATTTATTAATCCAATGTAATTTTTTTCCAGGGTTAGGGAACAATCCAGCACAATTGGGTACAAACATGTTGACCAACTGAAAAACATCAAATTTCGATTACTAAGGCAACACTGAAAAAAATGTCTTCAAACACCATAATAACAAGAACGTGAAAGCCATGGAAAAAAAATATTATTTTTTAATCCAGTTCAACATTGTATTCTAAAAACTATCCGCAAATTTACTCTAAACATTATCCGCAGTTTATTCGCTATCCGCACAGTCGTGCAAACTATATCCGCATGGCGAAAAGTTTTGCGGATATCTGAATCCGCGCAGGGCATTACATTTATAACCTCTTCCACTGGGATCATCCCGGAGTCGCTGAGTGCCAACCTTGATAAGCTGGGGATCCATTATAATGTGCATATCAGTATGCAGGAAGCAGTAATTTTAGAAACCTGCTCCATTGTTCGTTCGTTTCTCAGCTTACAAATTTATAGAACTCCAGTCAATCTTGCAACAAATGTCGATGAAATGGTGTATTATACCTAATGACATTGTGAACATATGAACGTAAATAATATTAATAATTTATTGAAAGAAACTCGCACAATCTGTGCAAAAATAAGAATACATAATTAGACTGAAGAAATGTCAGTTCTGGCAATAGACTCCACACGTTTATCACATGTCACAACATGATAACGGGCTCAGTACTGATCACAGAGTTTTTACGTGCAATCGGGTCCTGGGTCGTGGTGATACGTTAAGGTGCACACTTTGTGGTGATAATCGTGCACTGTCATCGAATTCACAAATTGGCGGAGTTCCTGGTTTGTACCAGTCCACTATCTGTCGAGCATAGCTTCAGATGTGTAAAATTCAGGCCAGATATCCTTCCTTTTCTGTTCCCTGTCATCCAGCAATTTTTCCCAGCTGTGTGTACGGAGCAAGTCATATTTCAATCTTAGATCCTGTATTAGAGCTCAGCAACTTGAAGTGAGACCCTGGCGACAGCGCTAGCTCTGTCAGCCAGTGTGACAGAGAGGAGGGCAAGCTTGAGGGAGAGAGTGGACTGTGAACGCTTGTCAACACATCTATTGGCTCCCGGCCAGCGATGGACTACACCCCTCTGTACAGATATTGGTCTTGCTTGAGTTGGTCAGAGCGGGCAGGGGGAAGTACTTTTAGTTCGCATTTTTTCCGGGGTTTCAGTTAGAGTTGCTGAGCTCTAGGAAGGATTCTTTAGCGAGAATATGAATAATAATACCAACTACGATGGCCGCTCACGCTGGCATCGGGAAAGCGTGTGTTTGAATTCCAGCCTTACTATTCTGAATATGTTTTTCGTGTTATCCTATTTTCACCACCAGGCAAATGCCGGTATGGTTCCTTTCAACAGGTCCGCGGTCAACCTCCTTCCCAAATCCCTTCCCTGGCCCTTCCCTACCTGGGCGATTGGCCTGTCGCCATCCCCAGTTGTATCTGCTGATAAAGTGTTTTAAGCTCCAAGACACCGTTCTTGTGGCGGTGATCCCTCGCCGAGTCCGTGGGTGGAGCCGAGCTGGGAGGATAAGTGATTGAATAATAATAATAACTAGATTTAAGCGGGTATAACTACACTATTGTCAGCCATTTGCATGAGGGTAAAAAAGAATCTTGTTGCTCGAGGTGGTGTATCAGCGAGAGGAAAGAAGAGGGAAAAAGAAGGATGGAAAACAGAGAGATGGAAAGACAAGTAATAGATGTGCACAAAGTTGTTGAGGGGCAGAGTGATCCCTCTCTTTAGAAGCAGACAGGGCGCCAAATATCCTTCCGGAAACTCTTGCATTCCAGTCTGGGTGTAGAGGAAGCCTACGTACTACACCCAAGAGAACAGAAGAGGAGATGACATCGCCGTTTGGACATGGCGTTGTGCCAGCGAGTGGTCGCAGCCTACAGCCTCCATTCTCTTCGTTTGTCTGAATAGCTCAGTAGGTTCTCCGGTTCGACAACAGACTCTCGTAGTCTTTGGTAAGTGAATACGTAGTAAGATTCTATGTTTGATTTCACTGAGGGAAGGGGACAGAGGCAAATGCCCCGCCTTCTTGAAGTCCCTAAATATGGCTCGTATTTAAAAGTTTATTGAGATGTTAAGGACATAACAAATGAATTGGAAGACGCAAAGTAGGTGTCTATTGGCGTTAAGAGTTATCTGCCGACTGGCAGATCGCTTTATGTGTATAATGGCTTGATTTATATTGTTACAAATTACAGACCGGTTTAGCTGAGCTATTTTGAATTCGGGAAACGAGTGAGTTCTAACCCTTTTGTCGGCCGTCCTAGAATAGTTTCCCCATTTACAACTCCAGACAAATACTGGGACAACATCTTCTAATAGGCCATGGTCACCTCATTCCAGTCTTATCTTCAATAATGTCATCCCCATCAGCTCCTCTGCTGCGGTAGGCGTCTTGAAGAACTCCCGCCTTCAATCTACATGTCACGTACGGTAGAGACTCGTTTCAGCTTATCTCCAACCCCACAGAAACGGTAATAACAGCGGGTAGAAATATATATATTCATTATTGTTAGGTACGATGGCATTTACGGGTGTTTAAATGAAACAATCTCGTAAATATTTGTGTTATTTATTTAGTTGTTGCATGTGGAAGTGAGGCTTGAACCATCAGGAAGGCAGATGAAAAAAACTAATAGTAGAAGATATGAGATTCATGAGGCAAACTTCTGGTTACTCCTTATTCGATCATCGGAGGAATGAAGACATCCTGCAAGAACTAAAAATCACCCCAGTTGTACAGCATATACAACAGCCTAGGGAAAAATGGAAAGAACATGTGGACAGGATGAGTTCTAGCCGAGTCCCTAAACAGATTCTACCCTATACTCCAAGTGGTCGATGAAACCTGCGAAGACAAACGAAACGCTGACGAAAGACCGTAGACGTGGAAGTTAATTATGATGATCAGTATATAGATATACTGTCTTGTTGAAAATACATTTCAGAGCAATATTCTGTCCTATTAGTCCTTTAAAGGTACAGCAGTTAATTTTTTAAAATTCATACATTATTATTATTATTATTATTATTATTATTATTATTATTATTATTATTATTATTCCAATATCGCCAAATGCGTCGTCTATAGCTCTAACAGTTGTTCTTCGTATACATTCCAGATGTCCATGTTATTCTTTATGTCTGTGACAAATATTTCACGCGTACAGTACGTACATCATTTCTGATAACTATGCCACTTGTTTTTAAGCTCACGAGTTTATCAACATGGTCAAAGGTTATCCATCCAACACTAATGTTTATGCACTGACATCTGACCTGTAATACTGGACAAGGTATTTGCGTTACTCAGCTCTTAATATAAACATGACTTAATGCTGCACTTACTTCGTGCATAGATGAATAATAAACCAGTATACATTCAGTAGCGTCGCCAGAATATTTTACACAGGGAAGGAGGGTGGCAGAGAAAATACAGGATGATCACCTTGTTGTACAGAGGCTAGCATTCTTGGCTGTTACCCCTGAAGTCTGGGTTCGATTCCTGCTCTGCCAAGAAATTTTATTCTGGTCTGAGGACTTGAACGGGGTACACTCAGCGTCGTGTGGCAAAACAGAAGAGATGGTTTCGATTTCTATCTCAGCCATCCTGGAAGTAATTTTCCGTGGTTTCCCACCGCTATTCTAGGCAAATGCCGGGATGGTTCCTAACTTAAGGCCACGGCCGTCTCTTTCCCAATCCTCACACACTACTACAGATACAACAGTAAAGCAGGATATTAGACAAATTCTACGCACATCCAAGTATACGGGACTAAATGACCGCGATGTCCATGCCCCTCAAATGATCTAATTACAACAACAAAAAAGTTAATAAAGGCGCCCATGCTGGTCATAAAAATACAGACTTGACTGAAGTCACATCTTTCTGTTTAATATTATAAAGACGCAGTTGAAAACAAGCATCAGAGCAGATGGTTGGTCGGTTGGTTCCTCAGTTTAGGGGCTGCGACAACGCGGTCATGTAGCCCCGTGTACTTTTGGTGTGTGTAGAATCTGTCTGATAACCTGTGTTAATTGTGATGGCTGTATTAGTGTTTGCTATCTGTTTTTAATTCAAGTAAGGACTGTAGGCATTGAATTTTCAAGTAGTTCCTACTTTTGCCGCCAAACGCCACCGTCAACGACTACTAGTTCTGAACTTGGTTACTAGATGCCACCGCAGGCAGCTCGTAGTGACGAACATTGGAATCTAAGAGCGTTGGTCAAATTTAACCTATAATTTAGCTTCACACAAGTGTAATTAGTGGAAGGTTTTAACATACCATAAATCTATGACATGGGACCGCCGGCTTTACTTCCCCTCCGAAGGAAGGCATACTGAGGGATTTTTAACGCTCGTAAAAATCCGACGACTTCGGCCGGGTTTGATCCCGCGATCTTGTGCATAGAAGCTCTTCATGCTACCAACTACGCCACCGAGCCGCCATCAGAGCAGAGTTTGGTTAAGTTTGTAAAGAATGTTCTGGTATTCTGGGTTTTAAAAATCAATTTACGGTAGTTTGTGATTGTTTGATATCATATTCCCATATAATCTAGGGGGAAGGTGTTCAATCTAGGGGACCCCGTTCCCACCCAAGCCTACCCGGTGGCGACGCTTCTGTATACATTACATTAATATGATACACGTAACTTATATCAGGCCATGAAGTGTGAACTAAATTTAGTTGTGACAATGAGCAAGCACAATGACGACACAGGGTGACTCGACCTCGCTTACAGAAAAATAAATAAAAAATAGAAAGCACATTTCAAAGCTTCGACTCACAATCTATGTGCCATAAGTGCCAGTAAAACGAAAGAAAACTAATCGAAATTTAATGGTTTTCAGTTGGTAAACACGATTGTACCCAGTTGTAATGGGTGGTTCCCTAATCAAGAAAAAAGATACACGAGATTTATAAATACACTTGGATGATCAGTTTCGATCGTCAAGTGATCATCAGATCCTTTACACTTAGACTATTAAATCTGTGTTTAAAATTATGGGTTATGATTAGGGCCCGGATGTTGATGATGTAAAAAGTTTAAAAAATGCACTTTAAATTTTCAAGAATGACTGTGTTAAATGTCCTAAAAATTTTAAAAATGCACTATAAAGTGGAGAAAATGATCTTATAATAAAATCACCAATATTGCAAAAATTCAAAAAATGCACTATAAAATGGAGAAAATAATCTTATGATAATAAACTCACCAATAATTCAAAAATGACATCTTGCTCAAACTGAAAAGTCAATCAAAATAGATTTCTAGCACTTTAGTCTGAGTTGCACTGCACTACGAATGTCATTGTGATGTTGTCAAATGTAAATGATCTGCGATTATCACCCAACACGTTTCTACACACATCAAAAAAAGTTTTGCATCACCTCGGTTCCCAGATCTCCGGCATATAGACGTTGACTGTGTATATTGTATCCAAGATACAGTCCCTTTGACTGTTCATAGATGTCACTAAAACTGCTCAAAGATGTAAACAACCATGCATGAGCAGGGCCTATTAGACGGAGGGGGTACGACAGCCGATCAGTTCCAGTCATTCCACCAGGACGAAGGTACGCTGCTCATGTTGTCTGTAGTTCTACCATGCCTAGAAGGTCAATACCGCAGTTCGATCGCGTCCGCATTGTTACTTTGTGTCAAGAAGGGCTCTCAACAAGGGAAGTTTCCAGGCGTCTCAGAGTGAACCAAAGCGATGTTGTTCGGACATGGAGGAGGTACAGAGATACAGGAACTGTCGATGACAGGCCTCGCTCAGGCCGCCCAAGGGCTACTACTGTAGTGGATGACCGCTACTTACGGATTGCCGCTCGGAGGAACCCTGACAGCAATGCCACCATGTTGAATAATGCGTTTCGTTCAGCCACAGGACGTCGTGTTTCAACTCAAACTGTGCGCAATAGGCTGCATGATGCGCAACTTCACTCCCGACGTCCATGGCGAGGTCCAGCTTTGCAACCCCGACACCATGCAGCGCGGTACAGATGGGCCCAACAACATGCTGAATGGACCCCACGGAATTGGCATCACGTTCTCTTCACCGATGAGTGTCGCATATGCCTTCAACCAGACAATCGTCGGAGACGTGTTTGGAGGCACCCTGGTCAGGCTGAACGTCTTAGACACACTGTCCAGCGAGTGCAGCAAGGTGGTGGTTCCCTGATGTTTTGGGGTGGCATTATGTGGGGCCGACGTACGCCACTGGTGGTCATGGAAGGCTCCGAAACGGCTTTACGATACCTGAATGACATCCTCCGACCCATAGTGCAACCATATCGGCAGAATATTGGAGAGGCATTTGTCTTCATGGACGACAATTCTCGACCTCATCGTGCACATCTTGTGAATGCGTTCCTTCAAGATAACGACATCGCTCGACTACAGTGGCCAGCATGTTCGCCAGACATGAACCCTATCGAACATGCCTGGGATATGTTGAAAAGGGCTGTTTATGGACGTCTTGACCCACCAACCACTCTGAGAGATTTACGCCGAATTGTCGTTGAGGAGTGGGACAATTTGGACCAACAGTGTCTTGATGAACTTGTGGATAGTATGCCACGACGAATACAGGCATGCATCAATGCAAGAGGACGTGCTACTGGGTATTAGAGGTAGTGGTGTGTACTGCAATCTGGACCACAAATGCTGAAAGTCTAGCTGTATGATGGTACAACATGCAATGTGTGGGTCTCATGAGCAATAAAACGAGCTGAAATGTTGTTTGTGTTGATCTCTATTCCCTTTGTATTTAAAGGTTCCGGAACTCTTGGAACCGAGGTGATGCAAAACTTTTTTTGATGTGTGTATATCTCGAAAAGCTGCGTTCAACATCAACTGATGTGATCGGGGTGTACTTGAAGTGATACTAAATCCTCCTCAATCCCATCCATGCAGCAGTTTTCACCAGAATGAATGTCTGAGATTTTGCATAAAGTTTTATACCCGGTGTTTTTGTCCGGCAATTTTTTCAGTTTTGATGCAATACCCGCAGCCATTTCGCCACGATTGTTGCTAAGACTAGCTTCCACCCGGTTGATTAAGGAAATGGAATCAATATTTCAATATTTAAAATAATCTTGTAACAGCTACTAACTTCTTAATTCTGAGAGACGTAACTCCCTCATATAAAGCTGTGACATGACTAAATTGGAGAAAAATGACCTCAAAAGGCCGATTTCTCTAAAATAAGACCAATAAAATCTACCAAACTTAAAAAAATGCTCTTAAAATGGGAAAATAGCACAAAAAAAATGCAAAAAGATGCAAATTAAAAATGACATATTTGAAGACGGGGTGGCCAGCCCGGAGTTTCTATGTACTTCAGCATTGTTTTAGACAGCTCAGTAAAATGATGACATGTCATCAACATCCGGTCCCTAGTTATGTTATTTCCAACATACAGGGTGTTTCAAAAATAGAGGGCATAATTTCAGGTATGTATTTTTATATGTAGACAATCAAAATAGTGCCTTACAACATGTGTCCGGAAATGCTTCATTTCTGAGTTATGGCCTTCACAACACTGAACTTCACCGGAACGTTTTTCGTATCGCAGGTCGTTTCCGTGATAGGAGACATAAGGAGGATACGCTGACGGTCCATTATGAGGCGAAGGATAAATTCAGTGTTGTGTTTGGCGTTCGTCTGTGCGTCATGTACTCAAATCAGCATCTGGCAGAGATGCACTTGATGTGCGGTAAGGTGGACGGTAATGCTGGGTTGGCTCGTTGTTTGTTCCAGGAGAGACATCAATGTGAGATCTGTATTCAAGCAGGCGGTGGACATTTTGAACATATTCTGTAATGACAATGACCTGCGGAAGAAAAAAACGTTCCGGTGAAGTTCAGTGTTGTGAAGGCCATAACTCAGAAATGAAGCATTTCCGGACACATGTTGTAATGAACTATTCTGATTGCCTATACATAACAAATACATACCTGAAATTATGCCCCCTATTTTTGATACACCCTGTATACACTTATTTAGTAGCAGCAGTGATTAAACTAGCACAACTAGTCAAGATATGTGGTTTTTGTTGTTGTTGAGATACTGATGGTGGTGAATGACCTTCAAGTTTGTTTGCTTAGTGTGATTATGTGTTTGTTATTAAATGGTGCATCTGTCATCTCCCGCTCCCTGTGTAAAGGATCTGATGATGATCGTTTGACGATCGAAACTGCTCATCCAAGTGTATTTATTAATCTCATGCAATTAGGGAACAATTGGGTACACTCGTGTTGACCGACTGAAAGTCATTACATTTAGATTACAATGGCAACACTGAATAATGGCTTCCAACACGATAATGAAAGAAAACCATAACAAGTAGTTCCGTGAAGAACTAAAGCCTATTTTCATATATCCTACTTATGTTAATTGTCACTCTAAACATACAAAATTTCAGTTTGATTGCTGCAATAGATTCGTAGATATTGAGAACTGACTAAATATTGCGGATGGTCGCCATGTTGGATTTTGATACATGTAGATCTCAGATTTATGTACCATTAAAGGACAATTATTGCGTAAGTTGATTATAAAAACTTTCACTTCGATCGCATGATTACGACACAAGAAATAAAAACTTAATTTTAAAATTCGCACAGCCGCCATCTTGAGGTTATGTAAACATTTGAACTAAATTAGATACCAGTGAATTACAATGTATACAAACATTTGCTGTACCAAGTTTCATTGCGTTTGGATCATTAAATCGCGAGAAAAGTCTATTTAAAACTTTCATTTTCATTTGGAAGCCATGTTCGTATTGTAGTTAACCGGTTTTGGAAAATCTCTTAGACGAACTTCCAGTAGTGCCCTTTATCTCCGTACAAATATTCAGGGTGATACCGGTAATATTTGCAGAGATATAGAATGCCATTGAAATATTTCGCACAGCCGTCATCTTGAGGTTATGTAAACAATGGAACGAAGTTAGATGTCGGTGCATTACAATGTGTATAAACATATTCTGTACCAAGTTTCATAGCGTTTGGTTGGTTAAATCGCGAGCAACGTCTATTGAAAAGTCGCAACTTCGCTTGGACGCCAAGTTGCTTTTGTAGTTACCAGGTTTTCAAAGGTCACATAGGTGAAATTCTAGTAGTTACCTTTATCACCGTACCAAATTCCAGGGTGATATCGGTAATAGTTTCGGAGATATTGAATGCTAGTTAAATATTTCGCACAGCTGCCATGTTGGATTCGTGAGACAACAACATTTGAAAGGCACGGTCGGGGTCGTCCGGAATAGTGCTATGAACTTACCGAGTTTCATTGAAATCGCTCCAGCCGTTTAGATTTTAATAGGGGGGTTACACACACACGAATCACACACGAATCACACACGCACACACAGACAGACACACGGACAAAAAGTGATCTCATAAGCCTACTGTATTTTTTCATAAATGAAAATAGGCTAAAAATGACCATGATAGTCCGATACCTGATTGACGTGTTAATTATAAACTATGTATTTTTACCTCAAGACAATATTTATTTCATTGAAACCATACTGGTTTAAAAGCTGGTATATAGTTAATAATTAATACGTCAATAAGGTATCGGGCTATCATGGTCATGTTTATGTCATTGTATAATAACGCTAACCAAGCTTTCAAACAGGCCCATTAATTTTATAAATATACCAGCTGAAGAAGGCCACAATATGACCGAAATAAATATTGACTTTATGTAAAAATAAATAGTTTGGAAAGAAGATCATTTATACAATGCAGGTGTGTTTGTAAGGAATTAACAAAAGGTTGACACATAATAAATTAATGCAGGAATAAATGAATGAAATAAATTAATTAATGTATGCATTTCTTTTAATTAATAGGTTAGTTAGCATAGTTTCTCCTTTTCTGATAAACTTGTAAATAATTATCTGGTTTCTGAGTAGGCCCCTGCATGTATTACCATATTATTATTATTGTTATTATTCTTTCTTTTTGCGTTTTGCCCATTATAGAACGCGCTTGAACTTGCTTTTCGGCTTGATGATATTCGCCTTCCTATCTTCCCAAAATCTCTTCATGAAGTCACTGTGCTGCTTCTTCCGTTCTTCTGTCCACTTGGTTCCAGTCCTGCCACTAGTTTTCAGCCTAAACTTGTGCTTTGTTACTGCGGTCCTGAAGACTTGGCGGTTTCTCAGAATATTTTCTCCGATGTTCAACTCTTGCAGGTCCTCCCTTGATTCATCCAGCCAGGCTATCCTTGACTTCAGAGAATTTATTACATTGAATAACTCTTTTGTAAGTCTATAATCGTCCATCCTGAAGAGGTGTCCATAAAATGTTAAACGTCTTCTTCGTACAGTGTTGCTGAAACTATCTGTGTGACGGTATAGATCTGAATTTCATCTTTTAACCCAAATTCCGTTTTCTTGTGTGGGGCCGAATATTTTTCTAAGAATTTTACGTTCTTGCTTTTCTATATTTGAAATTTTAGAATGACCTCCTAAAGCATATAGAGCTTCCAGTTGTACAACTGTTTTGTAGTGTTTCAGTTTTGCATTATGTGACATTACTTATTTATTATAGTGATCCCATGTTAGTCTGAATGCTCTATGAAGTTTTGAGGCTCTTTCTGTGTTAGCCAAACTGTCCAATCCTGAAGGAAGAATTATTTCTCCAAGGTATTTAAAAAATTCTACTTGGGATATTGCTCCATACGCTGTTTGTTATTATTATTATTATTATTATTATTATATTAATTTTTTTCATCGATATGCCCCTCTGTAGAGTGCGATATAACTTATAATTATAATGTTTTCTTTCATCTGAAAATATCTCATTATCTGGGCACTGAAAATCTTCCTTTGTTCTCCAGTCGATGATTTATTGTTCCTGGTAGTAATTTTGTCAGCAAAATGATGGTTGTTGATTACTGCTTTGAACTGGAGTTAATAATAATATCGTATGGCCTCGGGTGCCGGGTGAAAGCTTTGTAATTTGACACCCAGAGGGTAGCTTGCATGTCGAATTTCGTTGTTCCTTGAATCACTATGAAAGTCAAGGAGGTTAGATATCTAAGCTCCTTGAACACTATAGCGCTTTCTAGCAGAGATATGAGGAACTTTGTGTTGGCGGAAACTCCCGAGATTAATTTTGCCATTATGAACACGGTCTACTGAATTCAAATGGGTTCTTTGGCATGCCAACATCGTATGACATCCGTGTCGTATTTTTGCCGCCTTTCAAAAAATCACTTACCACGGCCAGGAGCGAACCTGCAATCTTGGGGTTAGTAGACCGACACGCTGGAGTTGATCTTGTGTAATTTTGTCTGTGAAACCAATTTCTTGAGTTTTTATTTCTATTTCACTAGCAAGTTTTTCTTGGCTTTCATTAAGAGAGCAAGGTTGAGAATCCTTTTGGTGAGTCTGTCATTGTTCATTCTGGGAATGTGGCCGTAGAACTACAATTATATTATCATTATTATTATTGGAGCATCCGTGGCTTAGGTGGCAGCACGCCGGCCTCTCACCGCTGGGTCCGTGGTTCAAATCCCCGTCACTCCATGTGAGATCTGTGCTGGACAAAACGGAGGCAGACAGGTTTTTCTCCGGGTACTCCGGTTTTCCCTGTCAAAATTTCATTCCAGCAACACTATCCACTATCATTTCATTTCATCTGTCATTCATTTAATCATTGCCCCAGAGGAGTGCGTCAGGCCTCGGCAGCCGGCACAGTTCATATCCTCGCCGCTAGATGGGGGCTTCATTCATTCCATTCCTGACCCGGTCGGAGACTGGAAGCAGGCTGTGGATTTTCATTTTTCATTATTATTATTATTATTATTATTATTATTATTGTAGAGCGGGAGAAATATATGTCACTCCGAGCCGTTCAATGTCGGTTCATAAAAGATCTCTTGTATCATATTTGTTGTTTACAAGACACAATTAATTAAATATCAGATAGGCCTACAGATCACTCAATAGAGATCGAAAATAGAGAGTAGATCACCTCAATGGCTTCAAGCCAAAATATCTACGCCACGGTAGCTGAGGCAATTTGTTATTATTATTATTATTATTATTATTATTATTATTATAACACCACAATTTCTTCAGGGGCCGATAACCTAGATGTTAGGCCCCTTAAAACAACAATTATCATCATCATCATCTTCATACGCACCCATATATGGATTTGCTTGAAATGCTGCGAACTGATGAACAACGCAAATACTGAATGACATCAGATAACCTTGAAAAGCAATTCCACTGCGTTGTGTAACCTCGTTTGCTTTAACGCCTTCTGAGTATTTCCTGTGCTAGAATTAATGAAGTAATTTGTGCGGTTTGTGTTTAACTAGCATATATGGCTTTAGCTGATAGAAGGGTACTAGCTGGGCACGAGCCTCCACTTTTAGGCCAACAGGTATTATTATTTTAACCCTGTGTCAGAGGGGTGCTCCGATAACGTCGATAACCCAACTGTAGAGTGAATAGAGTGACTTCCTTCATTTAGCGATGGAACGAACGTTAAGGTTACCTATGAGTGAAATCTCCAATTCTAAACCATGAGAATCATAAAGAGACATGTTGGCTTTCAGGGGCATTAATTATACCCCAGCAATGATTGTAGGTTTTTGCGTGTGTATTGCGGGATTTCGCCTTAGTGTACCACGTCGGACTCATCAGGGGGTTTGGTACACCCTTGGTTGGTTCTTAAGTTAAGGGGCTGCGACAACGTGGTCATGTAGCCCCGTGTACTTTGTGTGTGTGTAGAATCTTTCTGATAACCGGTGTTAATTGTGATGACTGTATTAGTGTGTGTTATCTGTTTTTTAATTTAAGTACAGACTGCAACTTAGAAATTTTCAAATAGTTCCTACTTTTGCCACCAAGCGCCACCGTCAACGACTACTAGGCCAAGTTCAGAACTTAGCTACTAGACGTCACCACAGTCGGCTCTTGGCAACAAACGTAGAAGCATAAGAGCGATGTTTACATTCTTAACCTATCCAATTTAGCTTCACACAGGTATAATTAGTGGAAGGTTCATTAACATGCCATAAATCTATGACATGGGACCGCCGGCTTTACTTCCCCTCCGAAGGAAGGCATACTGAGGGATTTTTAACGCCCTTAAAAAATCCGACTGCTTCGGCCGGGTTTGAACCCGCTATCTTGGGCATAGAAGCTCAGCATGCTACCAACTGCGCCACCGAAGCCGCCTTGGTACACCCTGCCCGGACCACAGCTGCGATAGCACATCTTGCACTACGTCCTAACTTTATAGCACACCACTTTATTATAATTAATGGCCGTGAAATTCAATTTGGAAACCTTTATAGGGGGGAGAAAAGCTGTGGGAGCTCTTAGTTCCCGCTGCAAAGTAGTACAGTGGTGTGCTATAAATATGGGACGTAGTGAAAGATGCGCTACCCCAGCGGTACTCCGGGCAAGGTCACCAAGTGCCCACTGATGAGCCTGACTTGTTGCGCGTAGGCGAAACAATCACGTCAAAAACATTAAAGGATTGCTCAAAAAAGCCATGTTTTCTAAATGTGTATCGCATATTAGTGGTGGTATAGTTAGAACTTCCCCCGGTAGCACTACAGTCCATGAAGGGCCTTGGCCTACCTAGCGACCGCTGCCCAGCCATTCAGCCTACAGATTGCGGGATGACGCGTGGTCAGTGCGTCGGGTCCCTTCAGCCGTTAATCTTGGCTTCCGTGACCTGGAAGCTGCCCCACTTTCATACAGCTACTCAATTGTCCTTCCGAGGCTGAGTGCACCCCATTCCAGCCTAAATGTCAGTTTCTAAAATCGCGGACAGAGCCGGAATCGAACCCGAAGCCTCCGTGTGAGAGGCAGACGCGCTACCTCAATACAACGGGGATGGCGATGTAGTTAGACATTATACCAAATTTTACTGGTTTAGCTTAAAACTGATTGGATGTTACAACTAAAAAAAGTTTTTTTTCTATCTCGATAAAAACAAGAAGTTCCGTGACGAACTAAAGAGCCTACTTTTCTTAAAATATAAGATTCATGCCAATGATTAATCTATATGGATCTATCTAGAATAATGACGAAATTCAGTTGGTAATACCAACATTTCTAATTAGTTCGAAATACTGTATACCTGGCATAATGTAGCCAAATAGAGAACTACAGTTGGCAGCCCTGGTGGCTGAATATATTCTTAGTTCCATCTATTAAGGTACAGAATACAAAATTTGGTTGAAATCCGATGGATAGCATGGACGTTATATGCAGTTAAACATTGGATCTAACAGCGCGCGTAAAATCATGTTGGCAACAATGACATACATGTATTGGTCAGAAATAATCTGAAATAATATGATCTATTGTTGTGTCAATTTTGAATGAAATCCATTAGTTAGTATATAAGTTACATGCATTTTAAAATTGGACCTATCAGCAGGCTTAGAATCATGTTGGCAGCACTGACGTTATTAGTTATTCCAAATCAATCTAGAATGCCAGGTACTATACGTGTGCAAAGTTTAGAGCTAATGGCTTGCTTACTTTCTGATATATTGATATTAGGGTAACCAAAATAGAGACAGTATTTATTAACAGTTGGCAGCCTTTGTTACTCTTAAGAATCGGCATAGTCATATCTGTTATGGTACACATAGCACTCACGAAATTTGGTTGAAATCCAAATGATAGTATAGAAGTTACATGTATTTAAAGTTGGACCTCTCAGTAAGCTTAGAATCATGTTGGTAGCACTGACGTATATAAGTTACTCCAAATTAATATAGAATGTCAGGTACTATACGTGTGCATAGTTTAAAACTGTTGGCTTGCATACTTTCTGATATATGGGTATTTGGATTTTAAAAAATTGAGAGCATTTATTAACAGTTGGCAGCCCTGGTGGCTCTTCAGAATACGCTCAGTCATATCTGTTTATGTACACATAGCACATACGAAATTTGGTTGAAATCCAATTGATAGTGTAGAAGTTATATGCATTTAAAATTTGTACCTATCAGCAGGCTTATAATCATTTTGGCAACACTGCCATGTATGGCCTCCTGGAAATTAAACTGCCATATAATTATCTATGCGTGTGCCAATTTTGAAATAGCTCCCATTATTACCTTCCAAGATATCCAACTTGGAGCTCAAATTTCAATTGCGATTTTTCAGCAGTTGGTAGCACTGACATCATTTTTAAATATGGCCGTGAGATATTCAGGTATAGATCTTTACTCCTACCAAATTTTGTTTCGATTGCTGCAGCCGTTTAGGAGTTGATAGGGGGGGGGGGCACACACTCAGCCAGACAGACAGACAGACAGAAGAACAGACAGACAGACAGACACACATTTGCCCGATCTCATAAGTCTACTTTTTCCTCATTTTTGCAAAATGTGAAAAGTAGGCTAAAAATAGTCCCTTGCATTGTAAATTTAAGTTTGTTGGTCTCATACTTTATCAAACGATTAAATGAATGCATATTCATGTTTTTGTTGCTTCGGGGGATTTGGGCATCGAGGTCATCAGCTTCATGCATTTGAGCCTGCGTTCAAAAATTATCACCTTGTTTATAATCATTGGACGGATGCAGTTGCTCTATTTGTAAATCAAACATTTAAAACTTCGAATTGATCATTTTAGAACTTTCTGTTCATTGGGAGTGAGCTTATTTTATGTACCTAGCCTAAAAATCCCAGCCTTGCAATGAGTAACTGTTTGTGTTTGATTCATTGGAGGCTGAACAGGGAACATTATGAAACATCTGACGTGACTTCCAGGCAGTTTCAGAGTGCCGTTAAGATGAGAAATGACACCAACCCGTGTTCTGCTCGTACGAACAAGTAGAAGCGAATGGTTTTCCTTTTACGGTTAAGTGCTCAGAAGATGACCTACATAAATGTATCTAGTGGCGCCTACTGACTAGTCTACCCACACAACACAACGGTCAAGTTGGTTGCTTGCCATGCAGGAGTCATCGACTGGTGCTTTTAGGGTCGACCTGTGTGTACAGTACATCAGCAAATACAATCATGAAAAGCGTGGAAAATGGCCAAGGTAAATGGCTTGGATAAAACTAAAATCAGCGTAATATCTTCTAGTGCCAATATTCAACCTCTGAACGGTGACAGAGCAGTTCCCCAGCTTCACGCTTTCGTCACCGAAAATTAAGATCTTAGGAGGGCATACTATGAAAATTACTGGAGGCAATCAACCTTCTTTCACTGCTGGTAGCGAACTGAACAATCCATTTTACTGGGTTGTAGCTATGCCTTTCGAGTTTCGACAAAAGAACCTCTTGGTTGTCAAGGTGACCAACCGAATGTTCGATTCTTTATTGTTTAGTCCTCACCAACTTACCCTATGTCCCTGCAGCGTATGAAACCCTATGGATCGTATTGTACACTACGTATATAATTGTAATTATCTTACCATAAATACTATCACAGGGTTTTCTTTGACGTATCATGTCTGTCTGTTAGGTAGTCAGCCCAGAGGCTAGCTTGCCACGGTGGGTGAGTGGTTATCGTGTCGGATTACTAACACCAAGCTTGCAGGTTCGCTCCTGCCGTGGTAAGTGATTTTTGAAAGGCGGCAAAAATCACGATACGCATGTCATACGATGTTGGCATGTTAAAGAACTCATTTGAATTCAGAAGGGCGTATTCAAAATGGCAAAATTAATCTCGGGATTTTCCGCCAACACAAAGTTCCTCATTTCTCTACTAGAAAGCGCTCTAGTGTTCAAGGAGCTTAGATATCAAACCTTCTTGACTTTTATAGCGCTTCATGGAACAACAAAATTCGACATGTAAGCTACCCTCTGGGTGTCAAATAACAGAGCTTGCACCCGGTACCCGAAGCCATACGATATTATTATTATTATTATTATTATTATTATTATTATTATTATTATTATTATTATAGCCCAGAGGCTGGTTGGATCCTCAAAACGTACACCCATAGGTTAGATCAGTAAATACCCACGAAACCTCAAAGCA
This sequence comes from Meconema thalassinum, assembly GCA_946902985.2. NCBI lineage: Eukaryota > Metazoa > Arthropoda > Insecta > Orthoptera > Tettigoniidae > Meconema > Meconema thalassinum. The sequence continues at coordinate 133,206,576 of OX336396.1, forward strand.
GCGCTATAATGAGGCGTACTAGGTAAGATGAGGAGTGAGGTAGTTTGCCATTGCTTTCCTCACTGAGTCAGAACAATAGCACTGACCTTATGAATAGAACCTATCACAGTACACACAGACACTGGCTGTGCCCTGAAGGCCATTACTCAGCCCCACCCATACCTCAGTAGCTTCCATATAACCACAGCCATGAATGAGACTGAGACATCGGTGGAAAGCCACATAATTAACATAAGATGTTCAAAGATATTAGTAAATATTGAGTACATGAGGGTGACTCAAATAATAATGTAATAAGACCTCTAACTGAGTAGGCTACATTTATTCAACTTGGACATACAGCACACATGTAACCCATGGTATAGTCTAGCTACATACCGTACAGGGGGATGACTTTGTGACAAATGGGGTGGCTTTATGACGCATGATTATTAGTATCTGTCTTGTTTGAAGTTAGATTGGTTGTGGTAATAATAATAATAATATAATAATAATATCATATGGCCTCGGGTGCCGGGTGCAAGCTTTGTTATTTGACACCCAGAGGGTAGCTTGCATGTCGAATTTCGGTGTTCCTTGAAGCACTATGAAAGTCAAGGAGGTTAGACATCTAAGCTCCTTGAACACTATAGCGCTTTCTAGTAGAGAACTGAGGAACTTTGGATTGGCGGAAACTCCCGATATTAATTTTGCCTTTATGAACACGGCCTACTGAATTAAAATGGGTTCTTTGACATGCCAACATCGTATGACATGCGTGCCGTAATTTTTGCCGCCCTTTAAAAATCACTTAGCCTACCACGGCCAGGAACGAACCCGCAAGCTTGGGGTTAGTAGACCGATACGTTAACCACTCACCCACTGTGGCAAGCATTGGTTGTGATAATCGTTGTTTAAAAGGGGCGGAACAGCTACGTGTCTGCCTGTGTGCACTTTATTTATTACTACTAGCTTAAATGCGTCACCATGTCTCAGGAATGAAATGATTCGCGACCGAGATGCTCGGAGGGAAGGAGATGTAATACTGTGAATATCCAACTGGATGGCTGGAACATTTCGCTAAAGATCAGCTAACATAAAAATATCCTCGAAGTCCATATTTGATTGAAGTACGTATGTCATACCTTAATCACTAGTCACAATATTTACCTACCTAAGTTAGGCCTAATATAACGGCAGCGCTGCCGTATGCATCAATAACAACTAACTTAGGGTCTGGAGCATTGCATTCCCTATTAATTAATTAATTTATTTATTTATCAATATGAAGGAACACAGGCACCAGCCCAAATACATTCCTTCTTGACATTATCTGATTAAATAACAACATGTATCAGTGGAAAATAGAGAAAACAGATTACACAAATTACACAAATGAAGAACAGAACATAAATACTACAAAGGAGATCGTGAAAATATAAACCATAAAATGAAAACAAAACTTTACAAAGTAAAAAAAAGAATATACAAAAATAAAGGAGAAAAGAGTACCCAGTATTCAAGGAACAGCTGCTTTTACTTGTTTATTGAATAAGTTAGCGCCAGCGAATAAATCTACTTGAACATCAATTGAATTATAAAATGATAATATTTTAACTAAAGGCGAATTAGAATGGTGAACACTTTTAGATCTTGGGATGTGAAAGAGTGCTTGCTGTCGAGATCTTACTTGTGGTACATGAAAAGTGATGAATTGAAATAATTCTAGGCAGTCAACTTTTCCAGTTAAAATTTTCCTCAGCAGTTGCAAAGAACTTAACGACCTTCTACTTTTCAAGGACTTGAAATTGAACAAATTTCGTAAAAACTGAGTCGAAGTATCAAATGGACAAAATACATTGAACGTCTTATAATACATGTATCTTAGAAATTTATTTTGCACAATCTCAATGTGATGAATTTGATCTTTATAAAAGGGATCCCAGATTACTGCTGAATATTCTAACTTGCTTCGAACTAAACTTTCATACAACTTAACAATTACTCCAGTTTTAGTAAATAATTTGGAGTTTCTAATGACAAAACCAAGCATCTTGTTGGCCGAACTAATTATATTTGCAATATGGTTATTAAAGGTTAATTTGCTGTCATAAATAATTCCTAAATCATTTATCGACGGTACAATTTCGAGTGCTGTTTCTCCAATACAATATTTAGGATTTATATACTAGTTCTTCCTTGTAAATACCATGACTTTACATTTTTTACATTAAGGACTAAATTATTACTAACACACCAAGCTACAATATTATTAACATCCCTCTGAAGGTCATTCTCGTCTCTCAAGTTGTATATGGTCTTATATAGCTTTACATCGTCAGCAAACAATAAGCAGTCAGAGTAACATAGAATATTAGGCAAATCATTAACCAAAATTAGAAATAGAAGAGGCCCAAGATTAGATCCTTGTGGGACACCAGAAGAACTAACAAAATTACCTGAAATTTCACTTCTGAAACAAAAAAATTGCTTTCTAAATTTTAAGTAGGAGCATAACAATTGAAGTAATGGTTTAGCAACTCCAAACTGGTACAGCTTTGTCACCAGAATTTTATGGTCTACTTTGTCGAATGCCTTTTCTAAATCCATGTATATCACGTCAGTTCTTCTATTGGTATCTAATGCATTGTAAACCTTTTGAGTAAAACCCAGCAAATTTGTAATAACTGATCTGCCGGGCATAAAGCCACGCTGATATTGTGAGAGCTCAACCTTAATATGATTGTAAATCTTAGAATATAAAATGTGCTCATATACTTTTGCTATAGCATTTATCACTGAGACAGGGCGGTAGTTCGATATCATTTCAGAGTTGCCTCCCTTTAGGATTGGAATAATTCTAGACATTTTCCACTTTCCAGGAAAGCTTGACGTCTTTAAAGAAAGATTAAAGATGAAGGCCAACTGAGAAACCAATAAGTCCACACAGCCCTTGATTATGTAAGGTGGTATGCCATCAGGCCCACAGGATTTCTTAGGCTTTAATTTTCTATTTATAGTTGTTCTTACTTCATCCACCGTTATGTGAGTCACGTTCAGCATATCAACCCTGGGCAAAACAGGAAATTCATTCAAAGACAAATGATCCACGTTATAAGTAAAATTCGTTTTGATATATACTGAAGAGAAATACTCAGCAAACCCATCTGCAATACTTCCAGCTGTATAATGATTTCCGTTTAGTATAAATGTGTAGTCGCGTGTACGTGATTCCCGTATCTGTATCGTTGGCATTTTTGACCAGGCTTATTTATCTTAAGTAACGTCGTAACAACAGCACTCAACTTGGAGGACGGAATACATCTGCAGCGCTAAATACAGTTCTATCAACAAACAAGTACCGTAGCGCAAAATCTATTCCTGGCCTTCATAACAACTCGTGCTCTGTCGCATTTCAGAACATCCCACAGATTAAACCACTACAGTAATAATGTATGTATGTCTACCCCTTATTATTCCCGTTTTCCAACGGGGTCGGGGATGAGATGCGATGGAAGTCTTTGTGGCGATGGTTTTTACGGCCGGATGCCCTTCCTGACGCCAACCTCATGAGAGGAGTTAATGAGAGATGAAATTAATGATGGTGAATGAAACTGGGCAAGGATGTGGAAGGAAGCGGCCGTGGCCTGTCAGAAGGTACCGTCCCAGCATTTGCCTGGTGTTGAAAATGGGAAACCACGGAAAACCATTTCAAGGACGGCCGACGGTGGGGCTCGAACCCACGCGTCTACCGAGGCAGCAGAGAGCTTGGCCCCATGACCTAATGCTGCGCTTTAGCCAGCGTAGCTACTACTGTCGGTAATAATAATAATAATATTGGAATCGCTGAACAAATTAAATGATTCATTATTTCAATTTAAAATATTTGTATAAAAATATCTAGAACAAATTTTCAATAGTTTTGAATATTCGATATAGAATTCAACTAAAAGAAATTCGATACCTTCAACACTCATTCTTTCCAATTTATAAAGTGTGCTAAATAAAAACCTATATCGATTAGTTGTATCAGCACAGTTCTGTCTTCATTCATCGCCACGAGATCAGTAGCGGCTCATGCACAATTTCTCAGGGTAGGCTAATTATGTACACTATATTGAAAGTTTAAGGTAACACAATATGTTCAAAACTCGCTGAACACAAATAATAAATAAGTATTAACACAAGTCACAAAATATGTAATATTTTACGTGTAGGTGCACGATAACATGGGATCGTAAACAGTCGGCAATTATCGTTAACGATTGGAGAGGACAGGCTGGATCTCACCATGCCGGTCAAAGTGCTATGCGCATGAGTTGAGTATGGACGAAGACTGTGCCGTTCGTCGTGTGGGTCATTCAAGGGCCGAGTCCTCTGCAGTTGGGTGACTAGGCAAACTCTCGACTTGCCTGCCCTACGAACATATTTTTGGTTGTGAAGCATGTGTCGCTCTCGAGTCATGTGCAGTGGATTGTCGCTCAGTTTAAAAACTGAACACTAACAGCCTTTCTTGAGAGCTGACAATTTGAAACATTATGAAGGCAAAATACCGTTTCAAACATTGTAAATAATGTAAGTTATAATGTATTATATACAGTATAAGGGGGAAAGATAAAAACAAATATAAGGGACGGTTAATTTCTCAAAATGTCCAGGTAGGCTTAGCCTACCCTGCGAAGGCACGCCTGTACGTGAGACAAAGTTAGTCGAACCATTATCATAAAACACCCCAAAGCAGCTGTGCTGCATTCTGCTGTACTAGAGTTGAACCAATACCCTAATACGATATAAGTTATGGACAAAACTGTGACATGATTTCAATAATCCATTATTTGTATAATCCGTCCAGTCTTTAATTGCAATTTCCCACAAACATATTTTTAAACAAATGTAGGCCTAAGCCATTAACTATTAGGTCGTGTATTGTACAGAAAGTACAAGCCATTTAGATGGAAGGTAGAAAATTCAAATGTCAGAGCCAAGCGAGACTCAAACCCGTGACCTCTTACGTTGTACGCCGATACTCTACCACTGAACTCACGGAGCAGACAACTTGATTCTCTTTGGCGAAAGGAACATAATATGAGGCTAGCATAGCTTCGCATAATCACATTGTATCGGTTGTATGCTGGGGAATTTCACGACGGTTGTGCAAGTCCAATTTATTATGGAATGCTATTTAGAGCAGTCATTTTTCTCAAATCGAGCTATGTTATATTTGTCCATTTGTTTCTAAAAAACATTGTTTTCCACAAATCTCCTAAGAAATATTTACGTGTACGTAGACAAATTCTACATTCACCTAAGTACACGGGGTTTGACCACGATACCCTAGCCTCTCAAATAAGACAACAACAACAACAACAACAAGAAGGAGTTCCCGTGGTTCATGATTATGAAATAAATGGCCACCTAAAATTACAAGCTTCCTTCCTTCCTTCACCCAATTCTGTAGGAGATAATTGAGCGTGCTCTGTACTCGCTTGCGTGCTATGCGATAAATTACACAGGTTGCCATGGTGACAACAAGCACTTTGAGGAGAAAATTGTGCCAACACCACCTAGATCTAGGTGGTGTTGATTGTGCTAAGTTGTAAGAGGAAGAATCGTTCAACTGTGCAATGTGATTTCTTTACCATGAAAATACCGAGTGAGTTAGCCGTGGTCGTTACGGCATGACTGCTGGCAGTCACTCACATCCGGGAGGCGAGGAGGTTCGAATCCTCCCGCCGGCAACCTTGAAGATGGTCTTCTGTGGTTTCCCATCTTCCTTCCAGGCAAATGCCGGGGTTGGTCCCTAACTATAGGCCACAGCCGCTACCTTCCAACTCCTCATCCTTACATTCAAACTTTCCTCCCCAGACAACACTCCACACGCGACGGTACGTGTAGCTCATCCATTGGGTGTCCGCCTTGAAGCAGCTACAAAACTGGCGAGCCGAACATGTCTTCGGACACTCCTGGCACTAAAAGCCATACGCTGAAAAAAATAATGAAAATGTTAGGAAAGAGAAGAAACAGCTGACGGACAAGAGTGGCCGATTTTAGCGAACAGCTTGCTAATAAAATGATTCCAAGCAAGTACGAGCACTGCCGATCAACTCCATCCCGAACAATTCAGTCATGTCTTTCAAAACGTAGTCTGTAAATTTTCCGATTTCATTATTTCATTTTTCACGCAAATGGCTGCCCCGATATTTCACGTTACGGCCCTCCACGAAGCTTCGCATTGTATTATCTCTTCTGTAATTCATGCAAACGAAATGACTTCGTCATTCACTAATAATAATAATAATATCGTATGGCCTCGGGTGCCTGGTGCAAGCTTTGCTATTTGACACCCAGAGGGTAGCTTGCATGTCGAATTTCGTTGTTCCTTGACTATGAAAGTCAAGGAGGTTAGATGTTAGATATCTAATCTCCTTGAACACAATAGCGCTTTCTAGTAGAGAAATGAGGAACTTTGTGCTGGCGGAAACTCCCGAGATTAATTTTGCCATTATGAACTCGGCCTACTGAATTCAAATGGGTTCTTTGACATGCCAACATCGTATGACATGCGTATCGTATTTTTGCCGCCTTTCAAAAATCACTTACCACGGTCAGGGGCGAACCTGCAATCTTGGGGTTAGTAGACCGACACGCTATCCACTCACCCACCGTGGCAAGCTGAAAAGCCTACATAGTGAATATTTATTATGGTTGTGGAATGGGCACGGGTAGCTTTCACTTCCTGTACGCTAGATGACACCCACTCGACTCCTAGTTCGTGGGCTGGTGGTTCTGAGGTGAGTCTTGCCCAAGAGTTCAGTGTGGGAAGAGAGTTAATGATCTCCAGAGAAAAAGCAGACCGGTCAGCATAGATGAGAAAGACTTGGACAGGGCGGTGAGGTTTGTTAAAATGCGCCTCTAGTAGCCGTTCAACATCTGATCAAAATGTACCTTTCCCCTATTTCTATTTCCTGTGAAGTTGTGCCACCGCGCTAGTGACACCATCCCTCATCATTTTCTGGCAAAATCCTTGAAACAAGCATGTCTTGAGCATATTATGTGTGAACCTGGGTGGTCTAATCAACAATTCGGACAAACTGAGAAACACATAATTTTCCTCCTGTAGTGTTCCAGTTTCTGTAGGCTATACAATCATATGTTTACAGTAGATAACGGCAGGGTACCGTATGTAAATTACGAGGTTGAAGGTACTGGAAAACTTAAGAAATACTCTACGGTATATATTTGTTCATGTTCTATAGAATTGATGGTTAGACCACTATTGCACAGAGGTCTACATTTAAAACTTATGAATTAGATCACAACATCCATAAGAAAAGAGTTCTTCATATACGGTAGTCGTTGTCCTAAGTACTGTGTTTAGAATCAGACAAAAGTATTAGTCCGTAAGGTAACGGCATTTAAAAAGTCTTTCCAACGAAAGTTAGTGTATGACGCTCATGCCGTCAAACCCTGAATCTGAATTAATGCTCAGGGTTGCCGCACACTCTTTTGCTGCTTCTTTGTCACTGTAACCAAATATGCCATTTGTCACAATCTACCCCCTAATTTAAAAAAATAAGCTACGCTAGTACCGGCACGTGACATATATCTAACTGTCCATTACATGTTTAACCTGCTATTGAACTACAAATGGATCAATCTTTATTCAAGACGCACGTACTACCGTACGTCATACAGGCCTAAGTGTGAAGAAGTTGAAATAAACAAACACAATAAGAATTGGCAATACGATGTTCAGGGCCATTATCTATGAGTGCCCCGATAAACACGGCAAGCTAAGCCGGCTTTGACTGGCGCAGATTGCGGGCGCGCGTACACGGTTCAGCTGGAGGTTGGCGCGCTCCGCTGACTCATATCGGTAGTTTACATGCGTTTTGTCATTCATAAGGACGTGTATCTGCAAAGCTTAGACATGTGGGTATATCCATAATTCGTATATGAAAAGCAGAAAGTCTTGTTCTGAAACAAGATGAAAATTTGGAATCAAGTTTCCAGGAAGACCTGGGCCTAATGCCAGTACAATTAGGAGGCTCGCTAAACGATTCAAGAAAACAGTCTCCGTAAATAATAACAAAAGTTAACAGACAACGTTGTGTTCTTACAGAACAAGAATTAGATGAGATTGTTGTCCATTCTTTCATCAGAATATGTCAGCTGTGTGTGTTACAAGAGAGGGAGGACATTTTCAGCATCGGCTATGAGCACTGTAAGTACACATTATTGAACATGTTTGGTAAAAGTGTAAAAGTGCGTGCCACCACCGGCTGAACCGTGTACGCGCGCCCACGATCCGCGCCAGTCAAAGCCGGCTTAGCTTGCCGTGTTTATCGGGGTGCACATAAATAATGACCCTGTATTATTATAGACTACCGGTACATTGTTGGCATATTTAGTTTCTATCAATAAATCTCGAAGTTGCAGTTAGCCATTGCAAGACCGACTGCAAAACAAAAGAACACAGAACACAAATGCGTTAGGCTTCGATCACATTGGAGGCACGCTTGTGCAAGTAATTTGGTGGCGCGCGCGTGCGCAAGCTGGCGTGAACAGCATTGTGCTCACACTAAATGCAAGCAGGTGCAAGTTAATTATTATAAACAGGTCAGTCGAATTGGAGATGTCAGACGATGAGGACATTGTTTTGGAAAATGGTGTTTTAAAGTTTTAATGTTTGGATGAGCAGGACAGCAGGGAGGAATGGGTGAACGAGTATTTTTTGGACAAAGAGGAAGATGGAGAGTGTGCACGAATATTCAACGATTTGCTTAGACAGCTGATAAGTTTTTTTTAATACTTCAGAATGATACCAGACACTTTCCACTATATACTGGACAAATCGGTCTTCTTCTTCTCACGGCATCGATAAGCGTTTCCGTATCCATCATATACTCGTAAACACACAAATCAAGAGCTCCACAGCACTAGACTGTCACTGCCTCGATGTCAGAAATCAACTGAGATCAAGCACGCGTGCAACTACAAAACAAATATTTTTGTTTCGAAGTGGAGTCGGATCAAGCTTGCGCAAGCGTGCACTTGCTTGTGGTGGGCAGTGTGAGCGGCGATGGACACGTCACCACTAGTTTCAGTCGCTCTCCTACAGATTTTGTTTATCTGTGCACGCTTGCACACGCGCGCACCACCAAATTACTTGCTCAAGCGTGCCTTCAATGTGATCGAAGCCTAAGTAATACTGTAATGGCAGCACACTGTCGTTTGTGTTACCATAGCAACAGGCTACTCTCGAATAGGAATAATCGACTGTTCAGCGACAGTGGCGCTTTCTCGCATTCCCCATCTCTTGCTGGAAATATAGCAGAAAAATCTATGGTGATCACTTTTGTAGTTCATAACGTAGCCTAATATGAACAGCAACACGTTCACATCGGTACGCCCATTAGTTATGGAGAAGCAAACCTGATTCTTCAAGTCGGGCGAATGCGTAGTTCAGGAGGACATAGGGGGTAAATCGAGAGCCATACGCCAGCGTGGCCAATTCAGGTCTTTGGGTGTAAATATTTGATAAATCCCTATCCAAAAGATACTAAATTTGAAAAATGTTGTCGCTAATTTGGCAATACTGCCTGGGACTTCCTTATCAAGTGGGTTAAATAATTCTTGTGTGGGTGAATTGGTTTAAAATGTGTTTACAATCAACACACATAAGGGTGCAATGCAACTTACCGTAGTATGAACAAGTTAGTCATACCGTACTTGATTTCTTGAGCAATGAGCAACTTCATATAATCTTCAAAAACATGATCCGTATGAAAAAGTTATAAGTTACTGCTAAAATGGCGCATCAGACACCCATGCAGTTCTTTTTTTTGGTGTTTATATCACCAAAAACAATGTTATATTTTACATTGCATTATCATAATTATCTACCAACATTATCAAGTAACTCATCACCTGAAATTGGTCTGCTGCTCATGTCGTTTCCGTACTCCTTTTTATCTTTCTTATCGTCCCCACTGTTTTTCGCTCAATTTAGAGGATTACCGGTAATGGTCTCTGTTTAATCTTCCGACCCTATTTCACACTCATTTTGGAAACACTGTTGGCCCATTTTGGAGACAGATTCACTACGAAGTGGAAGTCGCAAACATTCACATTATCAAGCCAGTGAATATTGTAGACTCGCGGGAAAACAGCATTTCGCAGCGTACCTTTCTTCTTTTTTTTCTCCAAAATCCCTGTGTTATGACACATAGCGTCATTTTCCGATTAGTGGAAGTCGGGAACATTCACATTATCAAGCCAGTGAATATTGTAGACTCGCGGGTAAACAGCATTTCGCAGCGTACATTTCTTGTTTTCTCCCAAATCCCTGTGTTATGACCCATGGCGTCATTTTCCGAGTGTCTGCCATTATTGACCCAAGTGGTAGGCTCCTAACCATTGTTGCAGTACGGAGACTGACGTCCTTTATCAATTCCTTCCATGGAACTTACAATCTAAACACTAAGAATATTCTAAAATTACTGCTATGTAGCTAACATTATGCACATTGAAGTGTACTAGTACGGTATATTTCCATTACTGGTACTTCAAAATATTTCACTCGCGTGGTAGAATGGCACTACGCGTACCGGTAGCTGATATCTTAAAACGGCATTGGAAATCTTGGTTCCATAAAGGTTATTCGAATATAGCCTTTCCAAGGCGGAAGAGTTGAAAATGAGACTACCGTTGGCATCTTCTGTACAGTATTCCAGGCAGGTGCATGAACCAATTACACCACGAACGGTTGGGCCTACGCCCGAGGTACGGCAGTTCATTTTTCAATTCTTATTGAATCAATGACTGAATATATGGAGCGTCATATGGTCACCGATCAAAGTTTCTGTGAGCTTTAAAGTAAACCATTTTGGTCTTTTCTTAGAAATTTCCGTATTGACTTACAATGCCGGGTACCAAACTTGTTTTCTTAAAAATGCATATAAAATTCTACCCAGTCAATGCTCTATTTTTTCATTATTCGACAATCAATTAAGAATGTAGCCTACATGTTTCAAGTTCTGAACATCAAACTCTCCTTCAGTCAGTGAATGTTGTAGACTCGCGAGAAAACAGCGTTTCGCAGCGTAACCTTCTTCTTTTTTTCTCCCCTGTGTTATGACCCATAGCGTCATTTTCCGAGCGGCTGCCTTTATTGACCCAAGTGGCAGGCCATTGTTGCAGTTTTGTCCAATCTAAAAAAATACGGTACGGTAGGCTACATTGATACTGGCAGGTACTTAGCCTAAGTCTTATAAATTAAAACACATTGGTTTTAAAAATGCATTATACGGTATGTATAAACGTTCAGGCATTGAATATGCCCTTCATTTAGGCTTATTTTTAAAACCAATGTTTTCTGTATTAGTCTTTAAGACTGAAGTACGTACGGTACCTGCCGTTATCAATGTAGCCTATTTTAGATTTGACAAAAGTGCTGAAGATACATTAATACGGTAATTGATTTTCAAATAATAAAAATAATTATACGGTAACTTATATGAATTCCTGCCAATGGCCAAAACAGGGTATTTTAATTGAACTCCTGTAGGCTCCCAGCAAGTTTAAATTTCAAGTACGGTACCATACCGGTAGTTCCAACTTTGGCTACCAGATGTGGCATCAATGACACCCAGCGGCGAACGTTGGAACTTGATAGAGCGTTTCTAACCAAATAACTTAAAAAATTGGCTACACACTGCCAATTGTAATGGTAGGTTCTTTTACATGCCATAATAAATGATTAAGGGTGTACTCACTGATAACAGCATATATAAAATTGATGAATTTTTTGAAGTCTGTAAATTAGTTAGGCATGAATTATTTTAAAATTGTTATCTTAATATTACGGTTAGCTTCCTCTTATGCAGGTGCTTTAAGTTGACCTTGTCTTGTAAGATAAATTTATACTAAAATATGTAGTGTAAATACTGTACGTGTTATAGGGTGTCCTCGCTTTAGAGTAGCATATGTACGGTACATTGTATATTCTAATTTGTTTGACGACTGCATTACACTTGATGTTTTCCTGTGTCTCCGCAATAAACGATATCTGTCTATCTATATATGACATGGGCCCGCTGGCTTTACTTCCCCTGGAGGCATACTGAAGGATTTGATCGCTCATAAAAGATCCGACGACTTCAGCCGCGCTTGAACCCACGATCTTGGGCATAGCAGTTCAATCATTTAAAAAAAAGTATTGATTGGGTGAATACTGAAATGTTATATGTATTTTTTTAAAGCAACCAAAGTTTCTGTGTCGATGATTGCATGCTCTCTTAGCTATATTTTAAACAGACATTGGAAATGTTGGTGGCTTTTTCATGGTCTAATAAAACTCACATTCAAGACGAAGAAATACATACCCTTTCCTTTCTTTATAAAACTCTGGTTCCCTTCTCTTTGAGCTGGCTGCATGGCTCAGTGGTAAGGTTCTCACCAACTGTGTCCAATGGTGCGGAATCGAATCCTGGTGCAGTTATTTGGCATTTGAGGGTGCTTAAATGTTCGAGACCTGTGTTGGTAGATTTACTGGAGCGTTAAATAACCCCTTCAAGGTAAATACCAGCATCCCTGCATCTCTAAAACCATAGTAAAGGGAATGTAAAATCCATAAGATTTTTAGCCTACTGGTACTATTATTCTTCTTCTCTTATTTCCAGATGCACTCCTGGAGGACCTGCAGACCAGTGTGGTTCGAAATCCGTCCAACACCATGAATGGTATTGGGGGAACTGCTAATCGATCATACAGAGAAGTAACTCGAACGGTTCAACAAGAAAATATTCCCCAAGAGTACCACGTGACGCGGACTGTCCAGCAAGAAGTCTTACCAACTGAATACAGAGAGACATCTCGCGACTACCGAGAAGCGACTCATCCTCGCGACTACCAGCAAGTGGTGACCAGGACCGTGCAGCAAGAAACTGTACCGCAGGTGCAATACCTGTCCGCAGCCAACCCAACTACTGTCGTACCAGAACGAGCTCCCAGCCCAATGGTGAGTACACTAGCAACGTAATTTACGGTACATTAAACCCAAACAACAGAAGCATTGTTTGGTCATCAATAATTCTCTTTTCTTTATTCGTTTAGTCGATACCGACTCTCCGTGACCCCATGTACTAAACTACGCCAATTTCTTCTGTCCTGCACTGCCTCCCGAATAATTACTTGCTCGTATTTTTTTTAAGTCTGTTTACCCAAGTTTGAAAATAGTACATTATGCAAGGAGCCTATAATAGCAATAATTAAGACACGAGTTTTATAATTTCCATACGAGTGTCTTAATTACCATTATAGGCGAGTTGCATACGACTGTTTATGTTCGACGATATTTATAACTATTTTATGTTCGAACATAAATATTCATAAATATCTGTCGAGATTTCGCCAGTTTAATGTACTGAACAGAGCGCATGGGACGCAGAGAATACCATGGCCTCCTGGAATACCCCACTATGACACTAGAAGCCACACAGTGAAATTTAAAATAGAAGGCCGTGGAAATCAGCGCAGGTGCGATGCTATCCTTACCTAATTGGTCACACAACTGTTTCTTGAGCTCTGATTGGTGGTAGAGACTGTTTCATAATGAAAAAATAGTGTTATAATGACCCTCATTATGATACAGTTTTCTGATATAAAATATTTACATTTCGATATCGTCGAACATAAAATCCAACTAAAGAACAAGTTTTTGTCATTTTGTATCACCGGATTGTCAGGAGCTAACAGCAGTTGTTCCTAATTGGTGTCTTGGTAAAGAAGCATGCTAGTAGAGCACTACCTCTCCAAGTCTATAGATCTCCTGCAGACAGCCATAGACTATGTTTGAAAGTCCACTATTCTTTATCACAACTAGCAACAGAGAATATGCATGTATTAGCTACTTGGCACAAATTATTCTCCCCTTCCCTTCTATCCCACCGGCTTAAGCGATGTCCAGGGATGTATTGCAAAAAATATTACACTGCAGCCAATTATAGGCCTTCAATCTTGCTGTGTATGTACATTTCTGTTGTTCCACTTTTAACTCAGTCATCACTGTTTCTTGCATGATGAAGGTTGTACAACAAACAAGGAAAGATGTCTATGTAAATATAACACATTGACCATCCACCAGTTCTACATGTTCTCCAGAAATAGAACGAGGAAACTTATTTTCTGACGTCCCACTTAGTAAACATGGATGTTAACCATATTGCTTAATTAAGCATAATGCACATATTGACATACAAATCGTAAAGGACAGTGTTATCCGCTGGTCAATATTTAATGACACAAAACAGTTTTGTTCATGTTTCGAGTTTATGTTGAGCTCTTCATTAGCAAATTATATGACTATATCTTAAAATAAATAATTCTTACAAACTAAGAAGATATAAAACTGTTATAAAGTAAAATCTGTAGTAAATTTGGGAATATGATGAAAAGAGTAGACTACATCAGATAAGATAGTTCCATCTCAACATTTACTCAAAATTTTGCTATACCGGTATTTGAGTTCCTCTCGGCACGCCGGAAGGCGGAGGTAGATTTCACCGGGCAAACTAGGGGATAGGCGAAAATAGGCAGAATATGCAGGATTTCATAGAAAGATCAGACCTCATTTATTGCGAGAAAGTATTTTTACAATTGGAGCTTAATTAACTTTGTTTTTTGTCTTTTTATACATTTTTTTAACATTGTCTTATGGGGACGGTAACCTTCTCGTCATTTGGGGTCCATTTTTAGCCTATTTTCAGTTTTGAAAAAAATAGGCTTATTGTCCGTGTGTGAGTGTGTGTGTGTGTGTGGTGTCTTCCCCCCTAATAAAATCTAAACGGCTGGAGCGATTTCAATGAAACTCGGTAAGTTCATAGCACTATTTCGGATGACCCCGACCGTGCCCTTGAAATTTTGTTACGTCTCACCAATCCAATATGGCGGCTGTGCGAAATATTTCTCCAGCATTCAATATATCCGAAACTATTCCCGATATCACCCTGGAATTTTTTACGGTGATAAAGGGAACTACTAGGAGTTCACCTATGTGACTTTTGAAAAACTGGTAACTACAAAACCAACATGGTGGCCACGCGAATTTGCGACTTTTAAATAGACGTTTCACGCGATTTAACCAACCAATCGCAATAAAACTTGGTTCAGTATATGTTTATACAAATTGTAATGCACCGACATCTAACTTCGTTCAATTGTTTACATAACCACAAGATGGCGGATGTGCGAAATATTTCACCGGCAATCTATATCTCTGAAACTATTAGCGGTATCACCCTGACATTTTGTACGGAGATAAAGGGCACTACTGGAAGTTCATCTATAAGACTTTCAAAAACCGGTTAATTACAAAACGAACATGGCGACCAAGCGAATTTGACAATTTTAAATAGACCTTCCTCGCGAATTAATGTTCTAAACGCAATAAAATCTGGTACTGGAAATGTTTATACACATTGTAATGCGCTGGTATCTAATTTAGTTCAATTGTTTACATAACCTCAAAATGGCAGCTGTGCGAATTTTAAAATTAAGGTTTTATTTCTTGTGTCGTAGTCATGCGATCGAAGTGAAAGTTTGAATAATGAACGTACGCAATAATTTTCCTTTAATGGTACATGACTCTATGGCCTATGCATTTAACAATCCAACACGGCGACCATCTGAAATATTTAGACGGCTCTCAATATCTACGAATCTATTACAGCAATCAAACTGAAATTTTGTATGTTGATAGTGGCAATTAACATAAGTAGGATATATGAAAATAGGCTGTATAGTTCTTCACGGAACTACTTGTTACACTTGTGGTCACACTGTCCTTATGCAAGGTTTCGACACTGATGTGTAACTATCTAACGGTCTGTTACTTCTTCACGCAAAATTTTATCTCACGTCGAGATGTTGGTTGGTTCCTCAGTTCAGGGGCTGCGACAACGCGGTCATGTAGCCCCGTGTACTTTGGGTGTGTGTAGAATCTTTCTGATAAACGGTGTTAATTGCGATGGCAGTATTAGTCTGTAATTCATAATATAATGTTATTGGTTTTACGTTCCTTTTAACTACACTGGTGCCTGCTCCTCCACCTAGACGACTGCTCCCGACAGCCCGACTCCGCTCCTTATATACAAAACCCAGCCGGGCATGTACAAAGGAGGCGAAGCCGAGCGGTACGGGCGCAGCCGCCTGGCGAGGAGCGGCGGGCTGAGGGCCCAGTGCTTTATTATAATAAACTAGCTGGTACCCGCGGCTTCGCTCGCGATCAAGACAATGAGGACGATGCATTATTGCTGATAAAATAATAATAATAATAATATCATATGGCCTCGGTTGCCGGATGGAAGCTTTGTAATTTGACACCCAGAGGGTAGCTTGCGTCGAATTTCGTTGTTCCTTGAATCACTATGAAAGTCAAGGAGGTTAGATATCTAAGCTCCTTGAACATTATAGCGCTTTCTAGTAGAGAAATGAGGAACTTTGTGTTGGCGGAAAATCCCGAGATTAATTTTGCCATTATGAACACGGCCTACTGAATTCAAATGGGTTCTTTGACATGCCAACATCGAATGGCATGCGTGTCGTATTTTTGCCGCCTTTCAAAAATGACTTACCACGACCAGGAGCGAACCTGCAATCTTGGGGTTAGTACACCGACACGCTATCCACTCATCTACCTGGCAAGCATTGCTGATAATTGGTCTATTCTATTACAGCAATCGCGGTTACAGGTGGGTCCATTGTAATTCTGAAAATGTTGATACATACAGTACAGTATATTGATATGAGCAGCAAAGTGGGAATTTTATAGAGTTGTGAAAGTCTGCAGGGTACGATGTTACATTATGTGAACACATTTTAGAATTACGATTTTGGTTTTGCCATCTTCTGCTGACCATTTTTTGTCCGGATACTCGAGAGCACGCCACATACCGTTGCCCATGGGAAAAAATGGTTTTGTCTAAATGTACACCTGCTGCTGTTAAGTGTGTGGCATTGTGCTTTGTTAATAGAAATTGCGAATGTTGTTTGAAGAGGGAACTGCACTCTTGCACACTGGAATGGCAAATCTATCGGAATATGGAGAATTAAAAGTAGGCGTATATTTCCTTAAGTTATTCTGGGTGTAATTTTGCCACACTTATTGATGATTTGAACGTCAACGTGTCACTATTAATAGACCTATAGTAAAATATCTCTCACCTTGGACGCTGATGTACATTATGCAGTCTCTTATAGTGTTACATCCCAGGGATTGAAATTCTCCAACAACCCTTTTGCCTCACATGCCTTTCTAATTAATTAAAATTCCAGATTGTTGTTGTTTGAGTCTTCAGTTTTTTGACAGGTTTGATGCAGCCCTCCATGCCTCCCTTTCCTGGTCTACCCCTACAGTTCTTGTCCTCGACCCTCCCATCCATAACTAAGCTTGCTATTCCTGGGTGTGTTAATATGTGTCGTACCATCTTATCTCTTCTCTTCATTAGCAGTCGCCAGAAACATCTCTCCTCTCCCACTCGTCTTAATAGCTCTTCATTTGTTACCCTATCTACCCATCTGATCTTCATCATTCTCCTTTAACACCACATTTCAAATGCCTCAATTGTCCTCTTTTCTGCTGCACCATTAGTCCAAGTTTCACTTCGTTATAGTGTCACGCTCCAGACAAAAGCTTTAAAAAATGACTTCCAAATACCTAAATGTATATTCGATGTCAACAGATTCCTTTTCTGTAGAAATACTTTCCTTGCCTGAGCCAACCTGCTTTTTATATCCTCTTTGCTTCGTCCATCAATGGTTATCTTGCTTCCTAAGTAACAGAAGTCTCCTACTTCCCGTAGCGTTTCACCTACCAATTTGAGGTCCATAGAGTTTTCTGATTTATTTCGGCTGCATTCCAAAAATTTTGTTTTACATTTATTGATTTTCATCATGAATTCTTTCCTCAAGACGGAGTCCTTACCATTCAAAAACTCGTTCAAATCCTCTGGCGTATCGGCCAAGATGACGATGTCATCAGCAAATCTCAGACATGAAATTATTTCTCGTTGAATCTTCGCTCCCACTTTAAATTTTGTTTTACATTTATTGATTTTCATCATGAATTCTTTCCTCAAGACGGAGTCCTTACCATTCAAAAACTCGTCCAAATCCTCTGGCGTATCGGCCAAGATGACGATGTCATCAGAAAATCTCAGACATGAAATTATTTCTCCTTGAATCTTCGCTCCCACTTTAAATTTCCTGATTATTATGTTTTTAGAGATCTTTGAAATGCGTTGCCCTCGCACATGGTGTAGATGCATTGTCAAAGGAAAACATTCCATGTTACGAACATGGGCCGCATAACCTGCCCTAAGCCTATTCTGGACAGCAGTTCCTTGAACGCAGATTTGCCAACATTTTATTGTATGTTTCCATGTGGTATATGTCTGTACCTAAACATACAGAAGAGTGCTTTAAAAATCATGTCTTGTGTAAATTTTGGAAAAGGTGGTGAGTGTGGTTTTTGCCGGAGTGGATACTCGCTCGTAGAAATTCTTTTCAGTAAAATAGACTGGTTCACAATTTTGTAAGTGCACATTGAGGTATGTGACGGCGGGATGCCTTAAGTGTTACGGAAACGGCAATAGCCGCCACAGAGCTTCGTTGCTACTGAAATAACGACCAGACTGATATTTCTACTTAACTATACGGGATTTGTAAGCCCAGTGTTTATTAAATTGAACGTAGCTATATCGCTACCTTTATTTAGTAGCCGCTACTGTAGTGATTAAAAATTAAAAGTGGTATTGGAAGGCGCTACACCTAATTTTTTTTACCCCTGGCTTTACAGACCATGAAGGGCCTAGGCCTATCATGCGACCGCTCCCAGCCATTTGGCCTGCAGATATTGTGGTGACGCGTGGTCAGTGCATCGTGTCCCCTCGGCCGTTAATCTTGTTTTTCGTGACCGGCGCGCTGCCTCTCTATCAGACAGCTACTCAATTGTCCTCAAGAAGCTGAGTGAACTCCGTTGCAGTCCTCACGTCAGTGTCTATAATTTCTGACGGAGCCGGGAATGGAACCCGGGGCCTCCGGTTGGGAGGCAGGCATGCTACCCTGTTCTTATTGTGTTCATATATATCTTGAAAAAGATAATAAATGGATTGGCATTGCCTCCTACGGGGATATATAGAAAATCGGATGTCATACCTTCAGATTCAGTTGTCATGGAAACGGACTTGCCATTAGTTCATCAGTTTATCAGAGTGAATATAGTTTTCTTCGAATATCTTTGAAACTGTTGGTTTTAGGGCCTTAAAATGTGGTTTTCGGTGTCCCGTAGGGACCTACCGAGTATTATTTCTCGCATCGAGAGGCGTAAAATGAGCTTTGTCCGGTCTTTATGCGACAACTTCGATATTTTGTCCCAGTTGAGTATTTTTGGTGACTTTTCAGTTATGTTGCCCGTTCCACGGGAACAATGATTTATTTCCGGATGAAAGGCAGCCTATATGTTATCCCAGGGTATAAGCTGTCTCCATATCAAATTTTACCCAAATCCGTCCAGCCGTTTTAGTGTCAAGAGGTAACAAACTAACACACACACACGGACACACAGATTTTCACAATTATAATATATATAGGGATTGGTGCAGCCATACAAAGAACAATACATTCCCCATGTGGGGTGAAAAAACAAAAAAATTGAAAAAACATTCACAAACACATATACAAGACAGGGTTATCAAAACAGGAATAACACTGAGTTCAAAGTCACTAGTTTTCACACGTAACCATCGGCACTATTCTTCTCCCGTAAGGTCCGGACCGCAGAGCTCTGTTGCGACGTGGGATCCATGAATAGCCAGGGCCACTTGGTAATCGTCCAACGAGCGCCACTATCGAGTCCTAGGAAGTCGGATGGTCGGAAAACTTTTAGTTGGTTCTGGATGTTCCGATCTGCTGGCCCGCCGGGAGGACCGCAGAACGGACTCTACTTGGCTGCCACCCCTCGTCCGCCCCCGCGTGGTCCGCGTCCTCGGCCAGCTCCCCTGGGGAGCCCTCCGCGGGAGACCGCGGGCTGACGAACTGGCTGGTACTGGAAGTTCGTCGGAAGCTCCAGGATCTCGTCCCCGCCGGCACTGTCCATTTGAATGGCGAAGCCCCAACCTTTTGTGAGAGCCGCGTATAGGAGGTTGGCTCGATTGAAAGCGTATTTTCTCTGGCAGTGGTCGAGGCTCCGCCAATTGGATAAAAGAAATAGAATGGTTTGCGCGTCGTGGTGGTCGCGTCCGGTGGGAATGTACACAAGCTGTTGTTTGAGGGCGACCGCCAAATTGTAGACGCGGCTCCGTTGGAACTGGAAGACCCTTGGGATATTCTGCAGGTGCCAAGGCCCTCCAGGGTAAGATAGGACGCTGAGGATGCCGTGGAGGTCGTTCGTCGATGTCGTCCTCCTCCTCTGCCGTGTCGTCTGGTGGATCGTCGTCTTGCTGGCGCTCCTCTAAAAAAGTTAATCTCTGTCGTATGTCTTGCATCAACTCGAGGAGTTCCGGATTGATAGGTGGTGCTGCCATTGTGACTGATGTAACTGATACTGTGTCGTCAGAATGTTCAACCTCTTGATGCTGTGATGCAGGAGGTGGTCGCTTGGCTGGCGACGGTGTCCTAGTTCTTGGTTGATGCTGCGTTTTGGCTTTCGGTGTGTTCTTTGGTGTGGAAGTTCCTGCCTTTGTTTCCTTGAAGTGAGTTGAAACACTAGGCTGATCCTTAGCAAGTCGCCTCGTCACGCCTCGGTCCCCTGAAGTTACTGGTGTCTTCTGGGCCTTAGGAGGCATGCTCCGATGCACGTATGGTGGGCCGCTGCGGGCGGCGATAGGTGGACACTCAAGGTTGCTGCTGCCTGCTCCTCCACCTAGACGACTCTAGAGACGCCGGGGTGCCGGAATTTTGCCCCGAAGGGGATCTTTAACGTGCCAGTAAATCTACGGACACGGCTCCTTCGCATTTGCGCACCCTCAAATGCCAGCTGAATGCGCCAGGATACGAACCTGCAAACTTGGGCCCAGCAAGCGAGAACGTTACCCCTGAGCCACGCAGCCAGCCAGTCTGTAATTCAGGTAAGGACTGCAGACGGTTAATGTCAAGTCGTAGTTTCTAATTTTGGTACCCAATACTACAGTCGACGACACCTAGCTGTTAACTTGGCTACTAGATGCCACTGCAACAAGCAACTCGCAACGAACGTTGGAACTTCCCCTACGAAGGAAAGCATACTGAGGGATTTTTAGCACTCTTAGACTTCGACCGGCTTTGAACCCTCGACCTTGGGAATAGAAGTTCAGCATGCTACCAGTTACGCCACCGAAGCCACTTCCCACAGTCAGATGGAAAACTGAATGTGATCTCGTGCAATGGCGTTGTCATGGCAACCTCTGATGGCTCATTCCTCATCAATTTAGTAGCGTTGTTATGACAACCTCTGATGGCTCTTGGCATTTTCTTCCAATTCCGAAATCATTTTGCTCATCCCTTGGCGGAATGGTGGGTCATATAAAAAAATTCTTTCAGACAAAATGTTTAGGTAATTATTAGGGGAATATTTTTCATTCTATACGGTTTTGATATTGTGCCTATTAAGAGAGATATGAATAATGTTTCCCGAAAAAAACACTTTTTCCCACCCCTTTGGTCAATGGCTGGTGCCATCAAAAAACGTCTCAAACATAAATGTTTGGGCCTTATCCGACACATAATATGAACTTTGAATGGATTCGATATTTCACATATTAAGAGAGTTATAGCAATATTTCACTTTTTCGATAAAAGACCCCCATTTTCAACCCTTTCGACCGATTGTGCCCGTTAACGAACTCGACCGAGATTTTAAAGGGATACATGTTATGTTAAAAAATCAGAGTGATTGGTGAAAAATTACGGTAGTTATCGTGTCCACAAGAAAGTGATTATGTACTGTATATACATACATAAATTGTAAGTTATATAAACTTTTGAACTGACGGTGGTTTTGGGGCCTGGGGGATGTGAAACGCGAAGATATGTCGAAATTTTCCGGAAGTCGAAACATGGTACCCATTGCAATAGTTAGCTTTCTAATGAAATCTACCTAAGGAGATTCCAGCTATGGTATGCAACTTGGTTGGTTGGTTTCCTCAGTTTAGGGGCTGTGACAACGAGGTCATGTAGCCTCATGTACTTTGGGTGTGTGTAGAATCTGTCTGATAACCGGTGTTAATTGTGATGGCTGTATTAGTGTATGTTATCTGTAATTTAGGTAAGAACTGCAGACGATGAAATTCAATAGTTCCTACTTTTGCTACCAAATGTTACCATCAACGACACCTAGCCGTGAACTTGGCTACTAGATATCATCACACCGCACCTGGTAGCGAACGTTGGAACTTAAAGCATTAATCAAATCTAACCTATAAATTTTAGCTTCACACAATTGAAGTTAGTGGTATGCAACTTGATTAACCTGTGTGAAAGGTCTTCACAAGGACAGTAAGGAACTTTGTTATACTATTATTGCTGGTAGTGAAGGCCCTAGAATGTTATCTGTACTAAAAAGGGCAATGCTTGTAATTCTGCATTTCTTGCACTGTTCATAAAAGTTCCCAGTAGTTTGGTCACCTGTTTTTGATGGTTTTATCATCATTCTTCTCACCTGTTTAACAGAGTTTGTTAGCGAGTTTTGTTCCTGTTTCAGAATCCGGGAGAGCAGAGAAGTGTGACGGCCTATAAGACCGTCTCATACCAGTACAAGAGCAACGACAAGCAGCAGTCAGGTAATATTCCTATATTCTGGCTGTTCAACATCTAGGTCAATGTCAATCAGTTTAGAAAATACTTTCAGGCATCTTCAGCCCATGCTTTAGTTCTAGCTCTCTTTAAACATTGAAAGATACTCCCAAATGATATTATCTATGTTATACTATAGGGAAGGGTAGGTCACAGTGAGGCAAATTATACTTTTCTAAAGTTAGCTGCACTGTAGGTTTGTCTTGTGGTAGAAAAATAACTCATTCCTTATCCATTTGTTCTATTTTCAAATGGCTAGTTCACGCCATGGTTCTTGTCCGGGCACCCCTGATTTCGCAGTCTGCGAGCCTCACGCATGTGCAATTGATACGTGAGTTTTCAGTTGCGCGGAAAGCAACTCTCGTATCAATTACACATGCCTGAGGTTCACCACCAGTCCTCTGTACGACTGCGCAATCGGGGCTTACCGGCCTAAAACCATGGCATGAACTGTAACTAACTAATTAATTAATTAACTAACAAAATTGCTCTACTAAACACTATTAGAACCCACAATGCCAATCACAAACTGCTGCAGCCCTCTACTTGGTTCACTCACATCACACGCTCATCTTCCGCCACAGACTTCTGTCTCTGACCAACTTCAGCATGAATATCCATTTGGTCATCTCTAATTTCCTTCAGCGTTCTCGTACCAAGCCGTAACTCATAAAAGTTTTCACTATACACATGGCTCATGCTACAGTGCATTTCTGCTGCATCAATCCAATCAATATCACTTCAATACAGTACTATTGGCCTTGCTTTGACTTCCAGGTCTCATCAGAGTGCTGTCTTCAAAAGCCATAACTTAACTTTAAGAACAAAAATCAGACTTTTGCATTGTTATGTATATTCTGTTCTTTTATATGGTGTAGAGTCATGGACCTTAAATAGCAACACGGAGAAGAGGCTAGCGGCCTTTGTATTGTGGCTTTATAGACGGATGCTAAGAATATCTTGGATACAAAGAGTGGCAAATGTAGAAGTAATGAGAAGAATGAACACAACACCAAAATTGATCAAGATAGTAAAATGTCGAAAATTGAAATATCCAAGTCATATCATGCATACCGGTAATACAAATAGATATGACCTATTACAAAAAATACTCCAAGGAAAGATCAACAACAAAAGAGGTCCTGGACGAAGAAGAATATCTTGGTTTGACAATCTTAGATTCTGGTTGAATATGTCTTCAACTGAATTATTCTGCGTTCCCACTGACAAGACAAGAATAGCCATCATGATCGCCGGATAGGCACCGAAAGAAGAAGGTGGTCTCATCAGGCATTCTTCAATGAGGTCTTTTGTATTGGCATAAATGGTGTAGGAAGGAGTGAAACACGAGACAATAACAGGAGAGAAAAACGGAGAAGGAAAAAATAAAGAGATAAGGAGTCAAGTAGGAACACACAGGAAAATTAAAAAACAAATCTCCTAACATGTACACTATTTGATTGGTTATTGGAAGCTACCAGTAGCTTCATTTTAATTCATTTTACTTATTCATTATGAAATAAGATGTAGATATTTTGGTTTTAGAAATGAAATAGACTTACAGATTTTGTTTTTGTCGTGTAGCCTCCTGAGAGGCCGAGTGCAGGTCTTTCTAGTCGACGCCCGTGGACAACCTGCGCGTCGGAATGAGAGATGAGATGAATGGATGAATGTGGGCAAGGATGTGGAAGGAAGCGGCCATGGCCTGTCAGAAGGTACTGTCCCAGCATTTGCCTGGTGTTGAAAATGGGAAACCACGGAAAACCATTTCAAGGACAGCCGACGGTGGGGCTCGAACCCACGCGTCTACCGAGTCAGCAGAGATCTTGGCCCCTTGACCTCGCCGCGCTTTTAGCCAGTGTAGCCACGACTGTCGGTTACTTACAGATGAAAACAGCACACACATCCATGTCCATGGTCGGATTATAACCGGAAGCTAAGCATGAGCTTAGTTACAAGATTAACCCCAAGCCACTGCAACACACCAGCTGGCATGCACATTTTTGAGTGGCAGAAGAACTGGTTGCTGCCCACCCCTCTGTTGAAATCCCTAATGGATAAAAACATAGTAATGTTCAAGTAGTACAAATCCCCTCTCAAATAATAAATTCTGAGTATGCCCCTGGATAGCACCTTATTTAAGTCCCACCCATTTGAAATATTATTGGCAACAATCAAGTTAGAAAATAGCATTTTTTTCTGGCAGGGTTGAGCTTGTATTGGCCTGGCAAAGACCCCTATTTCTCCACTACCCCACAAGCACTTGGATAAACAAATAGCAAAACAACCTCTTTCAGTGGGATTCATTTCTCAAATCATATTCCTAGCCCAAAAATTTCACAATATTATGCACACACTATTACAGACTTCTCAATGACACGAAGTATCTTAGTATGCATTAAATCATGTAAGCTGTAAAATTTTGCCTCCTGGACATTCTCTTTCTCTCCTAGCGTTTATGCTACCATGCAAGGCCACTGCTTTGCTATATACATCTCCTCCATTTCAGTCTGTTGTTGGCATCTTCCAGTTTTAAGCCAACATCGTACACGTCCAGCGCTTTGCTGGTTTTTCGCGTGGTTGCATTCCACTTACATCAATTTGAAGAACTGTTTTAAAGATTGAGTTATGCGACTATGAAGGCGGAGCCGAGTTTCTCTCACTTTCTCCATGATCAGAACGTCATTAAGTGTAGATAAATGAAACATACACCCCGAGGTATAGCCATGCACGTTAAATCGCTCACAATGATCGTGATATGGAGCTGCAGCAAGTCCAGAGATCGAAGATTTGAATCCCAGCACTGACAACGGCTATTCCAAGTGATGTTTATCCTCGTTTTCTTTCGCACTCCTCCAGGCAAATTATTTATTATTTCAAGTCAAGTCCCAGAGCATCTACCTCATCCCTGAGACTAATAAGTACAGTTATTCACACTACTACAGTCACTACAGAAACAGAGGTTATCAGACAAATTCTATACCCACACACCCCCAGTACGTAGGGCTGATGACCATGATGTCTCAAACCCCTAAAAAACTTAACAACAAAACGGTATATGCAATTTTTTAACAGTACAATGCGCATAGAGTAATGCCTCTAGGTCACACAGCACCACCAAATCTGCGGAGACAGAACGCCCTTCTAAATGAATAAAAAATACTAAGTATCAATCCTCAGCTTCCAATCCACTCTGATATACCTGTACTTAGAAAAGGCCGATTAAAATCCAGACAGCCACCCATCATACTGGCAGAATCGTTGCAAGCAATGAATTTCAACATGAAGAGGAAATGGTCAGGAATGTGGACTAGTGCTGCACATGAGGACCACCAGGCTCTCGTTAGACCAGGTACACAGCCAGTTGGCATGAACTACCGCGACGTGTTTGGAAGACACTTAACAGGCTCTGTACAGGCCATGGCATTTGTGCAGAGAACCTCCACCGATGGGGATTGGCGGCATCTTCTAAATGTGACTGTGACAGTGAGCATCAGACCATCAAACACATTGTAATATGCAGCAGCAGACGAGCTTATTCTGAAAGTCCAGAAGATTTCTTTGAAGTGACGGCTGTAGCCCTTCAATGGATTGAAAACTTAGATATTAACTTGTAGATTTAGTATTTCTAATTTTATACAATTTGTAAACTATGTATATTAGTTGCTCTACAGTTGTCATATGCTAAATAATAAAAAATAATTTCATAAATCACTCTCTTGATCCAATTTCAGTTCCTGTTGTGGACAGCAAAGTCCTAACATCCAAGAGTGCTTCCGATGAGAGGTTGCAGCAGAATTTGACTGAGTTGGACAGCCTACTGGTAGACTTACATCAAGCTCAGAAGACAGGTTTTGGAAGTCCTCAAAGCACAGGATATGGAAGCCCTCAAGGTAAATTCCAGCCTGGTCATGTCCTAACCATACTACACAATGGGATTATGGACCATGAATACTAATAAGAATTAAGTCAGGAATTTCAGTGATGAGTGCTAACTTGAATAACAGAAACATATTTTAGAATTGAACTGAAAATACAATGAAAACAGGTATCATAGGTCCTATAAAATAGTAACTCTTCTGAATGTAAAGGTAAAAAAATTATCTTGGACTGTTTAATATAAATCAGTAAAATCTAGAATTTGTTGGTGTACCACAATTACTACCTGATGGCTCATGCATAAGAACAAGTTCTGTATGTGGGCGAGTCCAAGTGCTGCAACGTTCACTTCTCTCGTTACTACGGAAATGTTCACATTGGCTCCTACTATAACTGTAACAGTATTGTGCATTAGTGTCTCCCACGAGCACAGCAGCACTACCTTCCTTCTCCACTCTCAAGTTCACGCATGTTTGCGCCATCAGGTATTAATTGCTGTCTATTGACCCATTAAGTATGCTTATAGTACAAAATTTAAAGAATTTCAAATCCCCACCATTAAGCCTGCCATGTTGTAATTTTACTTCTGGAGATTGAAGATTCAAATCCTGGTTCTGAAAAAGAGTATCCTGAGTGTGGATTTCCCCCGTTTTTTTCCACACTCCCTCCAGGCAAGTCCTGGGACACCTACCCCAAACTCATACCCTAATAATTACCAAACCACAAAAAACAAATGAGACAAACTCAATGTACAGATCCCGGCGAGTAGCTCTGCACTTGACCTTGAGAGCTCAGTGGTAGGAGAGGGGCATGGAGCAGTGCAGGGATCATGCCAAATACTTCCCTGTCTGAGACGTGCGCGACAGTAGCAGTTCCCTCTGACATTACCAGTCTAAGCCAGTGCCGCTTAGCGTGGCAAATGGTTTACACTGCAGTAGTATGCAGGAGGAGGGAGATGGGCAAGTGCAGAGCTAGCTGCCGGTAACTGTACACCCAAGTACATGGAGATGATAACCCAGATGTTCCAGGCCCCTAAAATGAATTAACTACAGCATCCACCGTTTCCCTGAGTTGTTTATTTTCACAGGAAAATCTAAAAGGAGGGAATAAGTTATACTTTATAGTATTTAGATTTATTTCTTAATTATTCCATTTAAGAAAATAAATGCATACCCTATGTCATTCCATTTACTTGTATGCAATGGAGCGGTGAAAAGCCCCGCCACCAACCTCTGTCTTTGTACTTTTCTTCTTCTTCTTGAAAGCTGTCCCAGTCTCCACCTAGACAATGAATGTTGTTTCTCAGCCTTGGCCACCCTCTTAGTCTCGGATCTTTCAACTTTAGATAATACATTTTTCTGGGTGTTCGTCCAGCATCCATCCTTCTCATGTGACCATACCAAATGAGAAGAAAATACAAAAAGATTAACTTGATAGAGGAATCATAGAGATTTAATGGCTAAAGTGATCATTGTTATCAAAACTAGAAAATAGAGATGAAATATTTTGAAATACATAGCATAGCAATGTGTTTTCTAATGAACACACCTGTTTACAGGTGGATCTACTACTACCACCACTAGGACCGAGGTCATGACAAGTGGCATAGACCCAGGACTTCTGTAAGTATTTCCTACACAGTACTCACTAAAAAAGAAACTCAGACTGTCTAGAAGGAATTTTCAATGGGAGGAAAAGACTTACATTAAAAATCCAAAATATACTGATCTGATAACAATCAATTCCTGAACAGCAGCAGACCATTGCTTATTACGATAATTATCATTCATATCCTAGAACAGCAAATGTGTTGAACTTCACCAATTTTGGTGGAAGCATATATAGCTATTCAGAAATATTCTAGTAGGAAACCTAGCAAGAAGCAGTATAATATAAGCATAAAGGAAGACAAATTGGGATAGCACATCGTTCTTCTGTTTTGCAATAATGCTCTAACCCAGAAAATCACTGCTTTCCATTTGTCCTCTGCCATAGTTCTAGCCATTTATAAGTTATTATGAGGTAACATAAACACACACGTAGCATTTCTATTCAAGTTAACATGAACCTACATGTGTAACAGGTCTGTCTGTTAGGTAGTCAGCCCGAAGGCTGGTTGGATCCTCAAAAAGTACCGCTGTTAGGTTATATGGGTAGACACCCACAAAAACCCAAGGCAGCGCTATAGTGAGGCGTACTAGGCAAGATGAGGAGTGAGGTAGTATGCCATTGCTTTCCTCACTGAGTCAGAACAGCAGTACTAACCCTGTGAGTAGAACCTTTCACAGCATCCACAGGCACTGACTGTGCCCTGAATGTCATTACTAATCACCGCCCAAACCTCAGTAGCTTCCATATAATCACAGCCATGAGTGAGACTGAGACAGCGGTGAAAAGCCAGGTAATTAAAAAAATTCATCGCCCACCCAAGTACATGGGTTTGATGACCAAGATGTCTCAATCCCCTAAAATGAACTAACAACATCAGTATCCAAAGTTTTTCTAAGTTGATGTTTGTTTCCACAGAAACATTTTTAAAATTCATTTGATGCCATTTCAGTGTAATTTTTATTCAGAGCTTGACAATAAGGAGCACCACTAGTGACCATTCTAGCATCAGGTGGTCATTGGTGAGACAAAGATTTTATGTAGGCCTTGCCATAATGTGCCATTATTGCATATAGAAACTCTAAGGATGGATGTTAATTAGCATAATGCTCAGTAGAAATCCAAACTATCATTTTAAGGCAGTCATGTTCATGGAGGTAATAAACAGGTCTGTTTTTACACATGCAGGTTTAACATGAACAGAGCAACAATCAACATTAAGCCATTCCTGTTTCAGAGAGCCCATTAACCACAGTACTCCGGCACCACCAGCGAGACAGCAGCAACACATCTCGCGCTCCGTTCAGTACAAGTATAACACCCAGCAATACGAGAGCGATGGCTCATCACCCATCAGGTACCAGGTGGACTCACCCAGCCCTCGACTACAGCCCAAGCGGTCATCCTCGGCCAACAGGGAGCTTACGTATGGACCCAACGAGTCAGGACACACACGGACCACCCGCTCACCATCTCCCATGAGGCAGCGCGATGTGACCAACGCCGTGTACTATGAGAACAAGTCCAGCAGCAATGTGCTGCCGTCCACACGCTCACAGACGATGCCCCACGACCATTACCGTGAGAAGTCACCTACTAACGAGCGTCTCCGTAGAGAGATGTTCTACGAGACCAAGACAACAGGCTCAGTTCCTCCATCGCCTCGCTACAGAGACATGTCTCCACCTTCTCAGAGGAGAGGAACATCGCCCATTCCTCCCGTTCAGACTATCTCCAGTTCCCCCGAGCCCTACCCAGGAACACCTGGAGGAACATCCAGAGTCACAACGGTGCGAACATACAACTACTCAACGAATACAACTGGGACACCCACACCTCCTCCTCCAAACTCTCGATCTCCTTACCGCAGTGTATCTCCATCTCCTGTCCCCATGTCCAAGTCTCCATATTCTGAGACAGTGACCGTGACAGACCTTGGCCCAGTACCCCACCGTTCACCCCCGGCATCATCTCCTGAGGGGTATCCTCCACACCAAACTCTGCCTCCTGGTGTGATACCATATCCACCCCCACCGCAGATACCTGGCCAGCCACCGACCAAGGTTATCACAACAGTCCGCACCTACACTTACGAGATCCCCGGCCAGCCCGGAGTGAACCATCCCTACCCTCCTCCAGGCACGACCACCACGACGTACGTGAACTCTCTACCACCAGATGCGCCTGATTATCCTGGTCCTGGAGATCATACTCTGACATATCATGTGTCACCACAAGTCCCAAGGGAGAAAGAGCCACTTCTACCGCAGGAACCACCGACGGTCATCCATCCTGCAGATCCCAATCAGCCACCGACGGTGATTACATACAAGTACTCGACACATCATTCTTCGCATACAACCAACAATAAATACCCTGGAGGTCCACCGCACCCAGACGATCAGCAGCCACTCTTGCCACGACCATTTCCCACTTCATCGCCCACGCCAGGACAGCCTGCTGAAGGGCATCCTCCCAAGAGACTTGATGATCTGATGGCATCATTTGGAGACCAGAAGGTGAGTACAAGGCAGTCAGCCTCGAAGTGGGTCTGATCCTCAAAAAACACAGCCAGAGATTATGTGAGTAGAAACTTCAAAAAGCAAGGCAGTGGTATAATGAGGTGTATTATGCAAGGTGAGGAGTGGTGTAGGTTGCCTTTGCTTTCCACACTAAGAAAATGCTGCAGTACCAACTCTATGAGTACGGTAGCACCTTCGACAGAATCCACAAGCACATGCTGAGCCCCAAATGCCGTTGCTCATCACCACCCATAACTCAGTAGCTTCTATATAATTTCAGCTAAAAGGGTGCGGCTTCGGTGGCGTAGTCGGTAGCATGCTGAACTGCTATGCCCAAGATAGCGGGTTCAAACCCGGCTGAAGTCGGATTTTTTAAGAGCGTTAAAAATCCTTCAGTATGCCTTCCTTCGGAGGGGAAGTAAAGCCGGCGGTCCCATGTCATAGATTTATGGCATGTAAAAGATCCTTTCACAGACTAAACTTGTGTAAAGCAAAATTTGTTAGGTTAGATTTCGTCAGAACGCTCTATCAAAGTTCCAACGTTCGCCACTAGGTATCATTGATATCTGGTGGTGAAAGTTCGAACTACTTGAAATTGAACGGAACTTGTAGCTCACCCTTTAGGGTGTCCACTGGAAGCAGCTACAGACTCAGGCGAGCCGAACATGTCCTCGGACACTCCCGGCACTAAAAGACATACGATAAATAAATAAATAAATAGCTAAAAGGGTGAAAGACCACATTTTGTTCTAACCTGTGCCAACAGACAAATTAAAAAAGGTACCAGGCATTACTGAGGAGGTATGGCCAAGCTGCCTCATTGGAAGAGTTCATAAGGATGATAGGACTTGCCAAACAGAGCCAATGCTGAATATCATACAATAGCAATATCAGAAACTCTCTTGATATGGCACGGAGCTGGCAACATAACAGTGTTAAAATAATAAAATTATCCAAGCCTTATTAGTAGAATACAGTACAAATACTGGACACTACTGTCGACCAAAGTATTATGTGCACTCGAGTTGGAAGGTTATTTTTGACGTAACCAATAGACCTACATAAAATCCAATAACATCATAATTTCCGTCGTTCTATTTTACGTTAGTTCATGTGGGTTTGGAATTTTTAATTTATATTTTAATATTTTTCATCGCAGTTGGAACACAAAAAGTGCACGTTTTTAAGCGTGTTTCAATCATGCGTCACATTTAAGAATTATTATCTAAAAAACCCGTCATCAGATCGAATACAAATTTTAACACAATATACATTGGAATGTTGTATAACTGGTTTATTTATTACAAAATTTTGTGTGTCTAAGGAACAAAGTTGTTATAATTTTTGTAAGGTAACTTTTCTCGGCTCGGGGTGGTTGGAAAATGTAGTTCTTGGTCGCGTTGGAATCCTTATACATCGAAAAGTTATGCTGTATGACTGTGAAATACGTAAATTAATTCACTTATTTTATATCAGTTTGTATTTTTAGGGGAAAATAAGACATGGTTCACCAGCTAGCCACTCCCGGAAAAGCTGTACAGCATTGCCGAAATGGAGCCCATCATGGCATGCCTCTCTCGGAAGTGATGGGCTCCATCTCAGCAACGCTGTACAGCTTTTCCCGGAGCGGCTAGCTGGTGAACCATGTGTTATTTCCCCCTACAAATACAAACCGATATAAAATAAGTGAATTAATTTACGTATTTCACAGTCATA
Source organism: Meconema thalassinum (assembly GCA_946902985.2). Classification (NCBI taxonomy): domain Eukaryota; kingdom Metazoa; phylum Arthropoda; class Insecta; order Orthoptera; family Tettigoniidae; genus Meconema; species Meconema thalassinum. The sequence continues at coordinate 133,239,107 of OX336396.1, forward strand.
CAGCATAACTTTTTGATGTATAAGGATTTCAACGCGATCAAGAACTACATTTTCCAACCACCCCAAGCCGAGAAAAGTTACCTTACAAAAATGATAACAACTTTGTTCCTTAGACACACAAAGTTTTGAAATTAATAAACCAGTTATACAACATTCCAATGTATATTTGTGTTATAATTTGGATTTGATCTGATGACAGGTTTCTGAGATAATAAATCTTAAATGTGATGCATGATTGAAACACGCTTAAAAATGTGCACTTTTTGTGTTCCAACTACGATAAAAAATATTGAAATATAAATTAAAAATTCCAAACCTACATGAACTAACGTAAAATAGAACAACGAAAATGATGATGTTATTGGATTTTATGTAGGTCTATTGGTTACTTCACAAACGACCTTCAAACTCGAGTGCACATAATACTTTGGTCGACAGTAGTCCCTTGGCTACAAGATGTATTGTCTGCGTACCAGAAGTCAGCTGAGTTTGAACTGCGGATGCCTTCCCACATACTGTGTACCTTGCATTCCAAACACGTCTAGTCTGTCACTGCCAGTTTCACTCATTCAGTGACTTCTGTTTTTCATCATTTGTATTCTGTACTCTGCAAATGGGAAAAGTGGAAAGGGGCTTCCAGTGACAGACTGCATACTTACTGTAAGGCTGAATAAACAACAAGCACCATATCAGAGGTAACAGTAACAGACTGTAAATATATTTAGGTCAGGAATAGACAGACTGCGCATGCGTTCAGCTAAACCCCCGCTTCCCGTCACAGTGTGGTGAACTGACTTCTCCTGGCGTGCAGACAATAGGTGGGCAGTATTACAGACAAACCATATAACTGGCCTAGAATTGCTTGCAGGAATCCCTCTAGTTTTCTGGTTGTTTAATGAAAATTTATTTATTTGTGTCAGAAGTACAAAGTATGTATTGAACCGACAACTTCAAACAGTTTCTGCCCATAACTTAGACACTTCGATAGCTCTTGAATAAGCTTCAGTCAAGTCATTCATTGTGCAGCTGTACGGGCACAATGGACAGGAGAAGAGGTGTTGTGTTAATGAAAATTAGTACTATAAGACAATGTAAATTGACTTCTACAACCATAGCTCTATGTGATACTGTTGTCTATGAGATATGGAAGGCCAGGAAATATGTGCTAAGATTGTGGGTCACTTGTTGATGTGAATGTAAGTATTGAGTACATGCCAGTGGCGTGAAAATAAATTAAAAATAGTTAATGTTAAAATTTGTATTTAGGAATATTATTTGTATGACAATGCTTAAAAAGTAAAAGAGTGGAGATAACTTCATTAACAACCAACTGGCTGCATGGTAACGCTCCTGCTTACTGTGCCCAGGATCGAATTCTGGTGCAGTCAGTTGGCATTTGAGGGTGTGCAAATGTGAGGGAGATTTACTGGCACTTTAAAGATCCCCTTCAGGGCAAAATCCTGCCACCCAGGGGTCTCTAAAAGCCTCAGTAGTTTAAAGGGACGTAAAACCAATAACAGTATTATTATATCATTAACGACCTCACTAATGCTATGGCTCGCTCTCGCGTCACAGTCACAGAGCTGTGGTAACAGCTACAGTATTGGTATTAATATGGCATGCGTGGGCATCCTTGCTATTGTCTGGGAGGGAGGGCCAAATAACACAGGTATTGTATGTGACGTGTCACCCAGCGCTGAAGCAGCCGCCTTGGGCGCTATGGGTCTTAACGGCCTGCTTACGTGGCGTAATTTAGTACTAGAAATATTTCGATTCATTCTGGGTCCGTATTGACAAACTGGGAAACAGTATAATAGGGTAATAAAATTAGGTAAGAAGTTCTGCCTAATCAATACCTTCTGAATTATTTGACATTAAATTGTTTAAATTTACTAGTAGATACGACATTAATAGTTTCCCCACTTGTACAGTGCTTTTTACGAGGAACTGCCACAGAGATTCTTATGAAAATGAGTCAGCAAGAACTTCCGAACGACATGAAAATGATTTCAATTAGTCCATTGAAATACTAGAAACAAGTGCTATCGACTGAAGCCTTGGCGTTTATACATAAATAAAAGTTTCTTAAATATTTTTATGGAGGGTTTTCCACTGGAAATTAATGACTTTAAAAAAATCCTATCAACAAGAGCTTTCGAACGACATGCAAATAATTTAAATTGGACTAGTAGAACACTAGGAAGAAGTGTTAACGTACAAAGCCTTGGCCTTTTATGTAGGTACATTAATGATCAAGATAACTGGCCTCCAATGAGCATGTTGACCAACTGAAGAGCAATATATTAAATTAATCTAAAATGGTGACACTGAAAACAAATGGCTAATAAGGTGTCTCTTAGAATAAGAATTAAGTTGAAAAAAGTGATGGTGAAATGTTATGAATTAAGGTGCACATGCTTTGTCAATAAAGTGTCAAATTTTTCATTACCAAATCATTACAGTTGTTGTGTTATCAGTATTTCCTCAAGGTTGATGGCTGACACTTTGTTTCTAGGAACCCATATCTCCACCCTCCTATTATAAAACTGAGAAGACAACCACCACCACCACTACACGCCACCCACCTGAGGGGAACGGAGTGGCCATAGTGCCACCCTCGTCACCCAACACCAAGATTACTGAAACAGAGAAGGCAGTCGTTAAAGGTCGAGAGAAGTCGGTGAACAAGGTTGGGCCTCCTGTCTACTACCCGCCTGGAGTAGAACTCTTCACCAAGAATGAGGAGTCCATGATGACACAGGTAAAATACTGATTGTTCTTTATACAACAGTTGCCTAATGTGTGTCTATCCATTTTAACTCAATGTTTTTTCTTAGAAACTGGAATTTCTAAATGCATTAAAAACATTTAAGACATTAGGGGCATTTAAAAATCTTTAAAAAATTAGCATTTTGAATTGGAAATTTATAATTTTGTAGTATCTGAGCATTTTATCATTTTAAATGATCTTGTCGACTTCGTCGTTACGCTGGGGTCTGGCGTTACGTTACCGTGACGGGATGAAATGTACCCAGATGCACTGAGGTGTGTGACGTCATAGTACCGCTTGGTGCATGTGTTCCCCGACAATCTCGAACTCGTTAGAATAAGACAAAAATCCTCGATTCTTGGATGTCACGGGTAATTTCGAGAACCACTGGATGGATTTTGATGCAGTTTTCACCATTCTGTAAAGGATATCTCGAGGAAAGATTCTGTAGAAAATAATTTATGTATGATGAAAGGAAGCCAAGCAGTAACGATTTCAGTGAAAAAGTCGAAAACAAACTTGGCGTCCGTGTGCTTCTTAAGCTTACGCTGGGCAAACTGTTAAAAATATCAATATACTATGAGCGTAAGAATTGGTCAGCATGAAAAGTTCTACAAGAAAGTCCGCGAGAGCATATCTCTATCTTCAATACATCGCCCACTATAAGTGTTTTTAGACTGGATGGAAGGGGCATGTCCCCGCACGCTCTGGTGAGTGTGACGGCATCCCGCGCGCTTGACCTTGCTTTGCCCTTGGTTTGCACTTGCCGTTCGCGAGTAATTTGAAACAAGCTAAGCAAGATAAGTATTATGCAGATAATTTTCTAACATGTCAAGAGTCTTTGGCTTCGAGCGGGCGAGAAGCCTCCAGCCTTTCTAGCATTTTTCAGCATTTGTAGCATTTAAAATGATACAAAGTCTAGTCTTTCAGACTGACTGTCATCATCATCATCTTGTACAGTTTCCAGCCCCAGGCTGGGTCTGTTTGGAACATAAGCCTCGCCACTTAGTCCTTTCTTCCCACCACCTCTCCGCTATCACTCTGGTCCAGTCCTTGCCTCTCTTCTTGACACATTCCTCCACTCCTTTCAGCCATCTATCTCTTGGTCTACCCCTTGGTCGTTTCTTCTGCATCTGCATCTCATGTGTCCTCTTGGGAATCTTCTTCTCATCCATTCTCTTTAAGTGTCCATACCACCTCAATCTTGATGTCTCAATCCTACCTTGCAAGGGCTCCTCTTTCACTAAATCCCTGACCTTTTCATTCCTCACCCTGTCTCTTCTTGATACTCCGATCCTACTTCGCAGGAACTTCATTTCACCTGCCTGTATTCTGCTTATGTCTCTTTTCTTCATTGTCAACGTTTCTGAAGCATAGGTCAGTATCGGGATATAGTAGCTTCTGTATAACACTTCCTTGCTTTTTTGTGGGACATCTTTGTTCCACACTAAGCTCCTAATGCTTCTCAGAAATGATTCTGCCTGTCTGCCACGTTCCGTAATCTCTTTGTCATTTCTCCCATTTTCCTCTACTATACTTCCCAAGTACTTGAGACTTTCCACCTTCTTCAGCTGTCCACCTCCAAGTGTTATCCCACTCATTGATCTGCCCTTTTTCCTGGTCGTTAACAGGATCTCACATTTACTGATGTTGAACTTCCATCCGTACTCTCCCACTGTTTCTTCCCAAGCCTTCAGTTGCTCCTGAATTTCCTCCTCCTAGTTTCCCCAGACCATGAGATCATCTGCAAACACCATTGCTTTCATCTTATCTTCTCCTATCTTTCCTGCTATCCGTGCCATTACCTCGTCCATAACCACAATAAAGAGAAGGGGTGACAGCGCACTACCCTGTTTCAGGCCACTCATTTGTCTGAACCAGTCTGTTCTTTCCCCTCCAACTTTCACACAACTCACACTTCCACAATACATCTCCTTCACTCTGCCTACAGTCCCTTTTTCCACTCCCATGTTTTCCATTGCTTCCCAAACCTTCTCCCTACACGCACTATCATAGGCCTTTTCAATGTCCAGGAAGGCCATCAACAGATCCTCTCCAAATTTGTAGTGGTGTTCCTGGAGCTGTCTCACTGAAAATATGAGATCCACTGTTGATCTCCCAGGTCTGAATCCATACTGCTCCTCTCTCAATTTTCTCTCCACTTTGGCTCGTATTCTACTTTCTAATATCTAATGAGTGTGACTCCCCTGTAATTTCTGCACTCCTTTCTGCTTCCTTTCTTAAATATTGGGACAATTAATCCTTTCTTCCAATCTTCAGGGGTCTTTTTCTCCTTCCATATCACCCTCATCACACGGTACAGCCTCTGTTTCCCAACCTCCTCTGCTGCCTTCACCACTTCAACACTCACTTCGTCCACACCCGGTGCCCTTCCTCCTTTCATCTTGTCTATAGCCATCTCCAGTTCTGTCCAAGTCAGGTCCTCTTCCATTCCTGTGTTGTCTTCTCCATCTTCCAATACATTGTCTTCCTCCCTATGACCATTTGGATTCAGTAAATCCTCAAAGTACTCTTTCCACACTATCTTGAGTGTCTCTTTGTTGTGTACCTCATTCCCGTTTTTGTCCACCATTACCACATCCTCTCGCAGACCTCTTCTCTTACTTTTGACCATCCCATAAAGTACTTTCTTATTTCCTCTGCTGTCTTCCTCCATCATCTCTGCCCACTTTACCATCCACTTCTTCCTCTCCTCTGCGACAATCTTGTTTGCTTCTTTCTTCTTCATCTTATAATCTTCCCTTGCCAGATCAGTTCTTTCCTGGAACCACACTCTGAAAGCCTTGTTCTTCCTTCCCACAGCTTCTTTTACTCTCTCATTCCACCATGGTGTCTCTTTACACCGCTTTCTGTTGCTTGTTCTTCCACATACTGCCACTGCAGCTTCCACCATTGTGTTTTTGAATTGCTTCCATTCCTCTTCCCCTGTTTTAGGATTGTCTGTTGGCATCCTTTCCCTTATTATCCTCTGGAATTCTTCCTTGACTTCCTTTTCCTTGAGTTTCCATACTTTGATTCTCCTTTCCTGGTACTCTGTCCTCTTGCTATCCTTAACAACTCCCAGGTTCATAACAAGTATTCTGTGGTCGCTATCTAAGGCCTCTGATGGAATTACCATTATATCTCTGACACTTCTCTTCATTTCCCAGTCGTACAGCATGTAATCTACCAAAGATTTCTTTGTTAAATCACTGCTGTACCACGTTACCTTGTGGCTTTCTTTCTTCCGGAACCAGGAGTTGCCTACCACTAAACCGTTTCTCTTGAAAAAATCCAGCAACTTTCTCCCTTCTTCATTCCTGCTATCCCATCCTTCTGCTCCCATTACATTTTCATATCCTTGCCTTTCACTTCCTACATGTGCATTCAAATCTCCCATGACAATGATGCTCTGACCATTCAACTGCTGTTGTAGCTCCTCCTCAAAGTCTTCCTTCTCTTGAGCTGTACATCCAACTTGAGGGGCATACACCTGGGCTATCTCCAGGCTTCTTCCCTTTACAGTTACTCTGATCTTCATGATCCTGTCACTTATTCCCTTTACCTCTTCCTTCATTCCATCTCTCACAACTACTCCTACTCCGCTGCTCCTTCCTTCACTGTTCCCACTCCAGTACAACCGGTACCCTTTCCTCAGTTCTCTGCAACCTTCTCCTTTCCATCTTGTTTCTGCCAAGCCCAGTACATCCAGCTTTCTTCTCTCCATCACATCTACAATCTCCTCCACCTTTCCTGTCAGTGTCTGTATGTTTAATGTCCCAACTCGTAGTCCATTAGCATATCTGGGTCGTCGTCGTTTGCATCCGTCCTTTCCGAGGCCTGTTCCTGTTTTGAAAGCAAATATGATATCCACTACTGGCTTACTAGGCCTATCGTAGCTTCACCAGAGCCCCGTCAGCCGTCACTTTTCAGGGTTCCCATAGAGCCTTCACAGCTACCGTAGCGGTCCCGGGGCACACAAAGTCCCCACTGTACTTCACCCCTACAGGCAATCTCCTACTTCATGCCGTTGCCCGTCTCCCACCATGTGGAGGAGGGGTTGGACTTGTGGGAGACTCAGACTGACTGTCACTTTTTTTTTATCTAGAATTTTGAAGCAATTTTATGGTAAGTGAGGATTATGAGCACAATATTACAGGTAACAATGGGATTAAAATTCTTCTTCTTGCTTTTTGGCCAACTAAGGACCACGTCATTTCAACTGATTTCTGCTTCGAGCTTTAATATTCGCCCAGTACTGTCGCATGAATGCTTAATGTTGTTGCTTCCTTTCTTCCATCCACTTCATGCCTGTTTTAAGCTTAGGTTTTTCCAGGAAACCCCAGTGAACTGTTAGTTTCACCTTAAGTGACACACGATCCCGCACATCGTCACATAAAATCCCAATTTCTTGTCAATGTATGCCTACCTCAGTGAACCAAGCCCCCTTAGTTTTCTTCTCATGAAAATATAAAATAATATAATTTAATTTCTTAACATTCCTAAGAAGCTACGAAAGCTTGCAGTTTTATGTGACCATTAATCTCGCGATCATAAGCTACGAGACCTCCTTTTTATGTGGAGTCCAAACCACAGGATATGACATTTCACACAAAAACTTCATATGGATTAACCAGGAATCGAACCCATTGTGCCTTGCTGTGACGCAAGTCGCTTTACCACTGTGTCATCATTAGAGACGGGAATTTGCCTATTTGCCTATTTTATTCCTGTGTTTAGAAACGTAGGCTTTCGAGATGTAAATCCGTTTTAGGTTCTTTTAGGCTAGATTTCGTTGGTTTTATTGTGCCTATTTGTAGTATAATTGCCTATTTGATGCCTTTTGACTGTATTTTAAATTGCATTATATTGCAGCTGGTGTGCTCGACAGAATTATATTCTCATTTCTCAATATGTGTTTACCCCGCGAACATGAACGGGAATTCTCGGAAGTCACCAGAAAGCGCTTGGGAAATTTCCATCAGAAGAAACAAGGAACAATTTGACCTCAAAGCCTTCAACCTCTCCAACCTCGCAAGACATATGCGAGAACCAATCAACGTCGAATTATGTCCCCTTACCTCCCTCTCGATGCGTACAGTGTAAGTGTACGCTTTATCTTCACTTCAGATTCAGAACTTTGTGTGACTTATTGCGAAGAAGAAGTGTGTCTGTGGCAATGCCGAAAGATAAATTATCGAAGTCTTACTGGCTGAAGCAGTGGATCACAGGGGATACCAATTTCACTACCGGTGGAAGAGTAGTCTTCTGCCAAGCTTGCTGTAAAGAGTTAATTCGTTTGTTTCTTTTATGTTTTTGTGATTGAGAAGTACGATCGCATTTCATTGTAGCATTTATAGGCCTATTAATTTATGTATTGCGGCAAGTTGTTTTGTTGCAATGCTGTATTAGACATTTAACTCTCAATAATTTATATATAAAATGTAAATAAACATTTAATTACTGAACGAGGAGTTAGAACGCTGGTGGTCTCTTGTCCCAGAGTGGATGGAAATTAAAAATCGGTATTTTGAACTCTGACTCATTTCCTGTGAAAATGGAGATATACAACGTAAATGCAATTTTTTTGAAAAAGTCGCGAATAACTTTCACCAGCGCTATGTGGGGCTCTAGTCTGGGGGAGCGTTAAGCTCCCAGGTTAGGGCCGCGAAGTTGCCAACAAGCCTCTAGCATCCCCTCTAGAGTCTTGCTAAATTGTGGCAAAAAGTAAGGTTATGGGCGAATGCCACAATTTCAAATTACTCAGTTTTCTAATTTTCAACGAGGATTGCAGGCTTGTGGGTACACATCATGCAGGCAACAGAAAATAAAGAAGAGTGGAATACCCCTGGTGGAGTCATGTAGGATTGTTGAAGTAGTCAGGGGAAGTTTGGAAGGAACCTCTGGGAAGATAGCCGCTGTCAGGGAAAAGTTTGACAGGGTCCTGCAGAGGAATCCAGGATGGGAAGCAGTGGTAAAGGTAGCCAGTGTGCTACAACGTGAGGTAGATGAAGCAAATGACCTAAAACCAGATGCAGTGGTTTCGTTAAAGTTTTGCCCAATCACTTAATGTGATGTTGAGAGATCTTTCTCTCAATATAAAAACATTCTTCATGACAGGAGAACAAACTTATTACCAGAAAACATTGAAAAGTTGCTTGTTGTTAATTCTTATTATAGTAATTAAATATGTTATTAAATTATAAGAAATATTTTCATGCCTATTTTGTTGACTATTTTACACGTTAGTGCCTATTTACATGCCTATTTTGGCTATTTTAAGAGCCTATATACCTGCCTATTTTAACTGTTTTTAGTGCCTATAATTCTCGTCTCTAGTCATCATGCTCTTAATATTTCTCATCATAATTAACAAAATATAGCGCTATGTAGCTACCTCATGGTGTAGAATTCTTGGTTTCCACCTCTGAGGCCCTGGGTTCAATTCCCAGCTCTGCCAAGAATTTTAAAATGGTACTCCCAACTTCATGATGCCAAATAAAACCTGCTGGGTGCTGAGGTAGGAGGACGAAAGGAACTGGCCATCTAACCATATTTTAACTCCAAGTTCATGATTAGTGACCTCTTGCATAGCCAAGGGCTCCATTGTGGATATGGCACTCAAGTTAGAGTACTATATAAAATGAAGTAGTTTTCCACAGAGGAATCATTAGTTTAACAAAATCCTAAAAAAAGAAATGCATTTATGTAGGACATTTTGAGTGAATTTCACATTTTATCACTGATTAAATCATTGCCCCAGAGGAGTGTGACAGGTTTTGGCAGCCGGCACAGTTCATATCCTCGCCGCCAGATGGGGACTGCATTCATTCCCTCCCTCACCCAGTCAGTCGACTGGAAGCAGGATGTCGATTTTCATTTTCCATCACTAATTAAAAATGACAAAATCTAACATGTAGAGGTCTCAAAACATGAAGATGTTACCCATCTGATGAGTCCTTGCCATTCTGAATTGAGTGCGCTGTCAACTGTTTACATCTGTCTATCAGCGCGACAGGGCTAGTGTGAGGCAAGAGGGAAGGCATGTACACTCTGCATCAAGCGTTATTGTGTGTTCTTATACTGCTGGTGTTAATATATACTGTAATACACTACTGGCCAAAAAAAAGTAACTCTTCGGAAAATGTACGGTGCCAAAAAGTGTTTCATAATTACATTCTTTATAATGCCACGGTGGGTGAGTGGATAGCGTTTCGGCCTACCAACCCCAAGATTGCAGGTTCGCTCCTGGCCGTGGTAAGTGATTTTTGAAAGGCGGCAAAAATACGACACGCATGTCTTACGATGTTGGCATGTCAAAGAACCCATTTGAATTCAGTAGGCCGCGTTCATAATGGCAAAATTAATCTCGGGAGTTTCCGCCAACACAAAGTTCCTCATTTCTCTACTAGAAAGCCCTATAGTGTTCAAGGAGATTAGATATCTAACCTCCTTGACTTTCATAGTGATTCAACGAACAACGAAATTCGACATGCAAGCTACCCTCTGGGTGTCAAATTACAAAGCTTGCACCCGGCATCCAAGGCCATATGATATTATTATTATGGTTGTCTTTTAATTCTTGGGGTAAAGGATCATGTTTTGTACATTTGGGAGCAAGGATAAGAAAATGTACAGGTTATAAAGGGATTCTGTCGCCCAGGGTTGTATTTAGAATTTTATGGTGGTAGCTGCATTAACTTGACAGATTCGCGCTTCTGCTATTATTGGGATGTGTGGATCGTGGTTTGTTGTGGCATTGTTGGGCTCTCTAATTTGTTATTCAGTATTTCCTAGTGCATCGAGAAGTTTGGTTGCAGTAAAGATGAGTGTAGCAGTACATGTTGAATCACGCACAGCAACTCAAAGGGGAGCTGGAAATCGAGATATCGAATGTTCAAATCCTGGCACTGACAGTGACCATTCTAAGTGTGATTTATTTCACACTCCCACTAGGCAAATGCCAGGATGGTATCTTATTTCAAGTCTTCTAGTCCTAAAGTACCTATCCCAATTCTAGATCCTAATAGGTAGAGCCCTGCGCGGATAAACAAAATGTTATCGCATCTGCATTCCCATGCTTGTTATACAATAATACTAGCAGACCCGTGCGAGAAATCTCGCATGTTCATAAGTCATACTTTCCCCAATAGATTTATAATGAGTGACTTAACGACAAAGGTTGTTATGTTTTTATTTCAACCAAATGGTTATAGAACACTATTTACATTTCAGTTAGAATTCCAAGCTCTACGTTCTCTGACTTCAGAAGGCAATCACTGAAAATTGGATCATCATAACACTCACTAGTTATTCGATATTTATGAAAGCATCTTTGTCAAGATTTACTGCTTTATCTTGTTGACTGAGGATCCTCTTTCTCCCTTAAAAGGACAGTCTTCGTTGGAAAACTTCTTCATGCCCCGCTTACAGTGAGGCTCCCTTGTTCCTAAGTGCAACGATCAGCATTAAATGCCTTCACACACTGCCTGCAGGGCAGCTTTCCCGTTCCTGTGTGAGGCGCTCAGCGCAAAACTCCTTTGCACGTTACCTACAGGGGTGCTTTTGCTTTCTTGAGTGGAGCGTCAGCATGAGAGCATGCTGTGGCTGGTTTCATTCTGTGAGCATTGTATACTGCTTCTTTGATCTGATTTTCCATGTTTTCCTGAAGTCGGGTTTTGATGTATTGTGTTAGGTCTTCGACCTTTTCGGCAAGGGCGGCTATTACCACCCTACAGGATTTATTCATGTCCAGTGCCTCAGGTTTACATATTTCACACAGCCATATCAGTTTCCTGTTCTTTCTTTCAAGGTCTTTGACTGCCTGACCAATGAGGCCAGTACAGTTCTCGTGGGTCTTTTCACTGCACCTATCGCATTCGATTGTGCTGTCCTCATTAGTGCATTGCCTCTGACATATCGAGCAGAATTTCTTTTTGTTGCTTCTGGGTGCACTCTGGGCAGAAAGCATCTTGGTCAAGATTTCCTGCTTTATCTTGTTGGCTGAGGAGCTTCTTTCTCCCTTATCAGGACAGCCCTCGTTATAAAACTTCCTCATGCCCCGCTTACAGTGAGGCTTCCTTGTTCCTAAGTCCAACGATCAGCGTGGCTGGTTTCTTTCTTTGATATTTATGAAATTAGAATGCAATTCGTCACTGTTAATGCCATTTGTGTGCTGAGTCCATTGATTGACAGTTTAGCCGTAACACTCTCCGGTTATTCGATACATTAACTTTCAGTCAGAATTCCAAGTAGTACGTTCCCTAACATAAGAGGGCAATCACTGAAAATTGGATTATCATAACACCGGTTATTCGATATTTATGAAATTATACGATTTGAGTACCCGATCCATTGATTTACTAATTCTGAAAACCATGGGAAATTATAGAAGATAGAAGAAAAACCTGTAAAAGAATTAATGTTTAATAGTTCTAAGGTTTTAGACGCCGTAACACTCGCTGGTTTTATGGTTTAGAGTAGGGCCTACTCAATCCATTGATTTACTGTTTCTGAAATCCATGCGAAATGATAGAAGAAAAACTGTAAGGGAATTAACATTCAATAGCACACTTTTTACAAAAATTGATAGGCCTATTTATGAAATTAGAATGCAATTCGTCACTGCTAATTTATGAGGCCTATATGATGATGATGATGATGATGATAGTTTTAAGGTTTTAGATGACAACTCGTATTATAGCATGATACAGCAAGAATATTTGCAAAAAGCACACTTCTTACAAAAATCGATATTAATGGAATTACAATGCAGAAGAAAAACCTGTACCGAATCCATTGATTTACTGATTCTGAAAACCACATAACAAAAAGCACAATTCTTACAAAAATCGATATTTATGGAATTAGAATGCAGAAGAAAAACCTGTATCGCGGCATATTAACAAACCTGTAATTTAATAAATCCATTGTTTAGATGGATGAGCTTAAATCATGTGTGTGCTGAGTCCATTGATTGAAAGCTTAGCAGTAACACTCGCCGGTTATATGATTTGAGTACCCAATCCAATAATTTAGCCGACTGATTCTGAAACCAGGGGAAATGATAGAAGATAACGTGTAAAAGAATTAACTTAATGTTTAATAGTTCTAAGGTTTTAGACGACGTAACACTCATCGGTTATACGATTAGGTTACTCAATCCATTGATTTACTGTTCCTGAAAACCATTCGAAATGATCGATATTTATGAAATTAGATGCAGAAGAAAAACCTGTAAAATAATTAACGTTTAATAGTTTTAAGGGTTTGGACGACAACTCATAATTGCAGCTTGTTAGAGCATCAGTATCTGCAAATCGCACACTTCTTACAAAAAGTGATATTTAAGAAATTAGAATGCAATTCGTCACTGCTCATTTATGAAATTAGACGATTTGAGTATACATTCCTTTGATTTACTGTTCCTGAAATCCATGCAAAATGATAAAGGAAAGACCTCAGAATGTTAAAATGACATGAAACAGGCGTCACAGCGGCCAAAATGTAAAGTGGACACCAATTATGGAGCGTATCTTCCTGCAGTAACAGTAACTGCAAATCGCACACTTCGTACAGTTTTTAAAAGTAATTTTTTAAAGAAATTATAGATATTTATGAAATTAGAGTGCAATGCGTCACTCGTAATGTATATTCTCTTTCATTTGAATGCTCATTTTTCATGATCGATCGCTTGTGAGCGCCGCAGGAGGGATGCATACTACTGAAATAATATATACTAGCTCACCCGTGCGAGAAATCTTGCATGTTCATAAACCACACTTTCCCCAATAGGTTTATAATGAGACATTTAAGGAGAAAGGTTATGTTTTTATTCCAACCAAATGATTATAGAACACTATTTACATTTCAGGATAAAGGAAAGACCTCAGAATGTTAACATGACATGAAACAGGCGTCACAGTGCCCGTGGACAGCAATTATGGAGAGTATTTTCCTACATCAACGGTGATTGCAAATCGCACACTTCGTACAATTTTTTAAAGTATTTTTTTAAAGAAATTATTAGTACATTATGCAACGAGCCTATAATGGCTATAATTAAGACACGAGTATTTTTTATAAAACGAGCGTATGCGAGTTTTATAATTTCCATACGAGTGTCTTAATTACCATTATAGGCGAGTTGCATACGACTGTTTATGTTCGACGATAATTATAACTTTATTATATGTTTTAACATAAATATTAATAAATATCTGTTGAGAGTCAGCTACTGGAATTTTGTGATCACAGAGCGAGCGTTGGGTGTTATAGCTTCGTCTTTCAAGAGCTTTGAACGGCCGACGCATGCACTCTGTGGGCTCTCAATGCCATATGCAGCCATATGTTTACATCAGCCGTCCCTCAGTAATATTGTCACCGCAGTCATTTGAAGACAATGCTCTGTGTAGAAATTAGTGTTAGTGATTTTAAGGTACTGTGCTATTTCTTGTCTCATATTCGCCAGTTTATTTACGCGAACATATGGACGGTGGGTATTCCATGTCGGTAATTTATTATAGTTCGATGTTGTGTTTATGTCCGACATGTTGGATTTTGAGCGCATGCGCGAAATTATCGTTTCCTAATTGGTCAATGAACGAGCTCTGATTGGCTGGAGAAACTGTATCGTAATGAAAAACGGTGTTATAATGACCATCATTATGATACAGTTTTCAAACACATAATAGTGAGGGTCGAACATAAAGATATTTATGAAATTATAGTGCAATAAGTCACTACTAATGTCTATTCTCTTTCATTTGAATGCTCTCTTGTCACGATCGGTCGCTTGTGAGCGCCGCAGGAGGGATGCATACTACTGAAATAATATATATATGATTTTAAATTAGATAAAGCATAAATTACTAAAGCAACATATTTAGACATTTGAGAAAAAAGTCGTTCCCTTAGGCTTTGTATGCCATGTGCTATGTTTAAAATGAATGTTATATAGCCAGAATTGTAACCCTTTCCTGTTGCGAGTGTTAATTATGCTTAATGACATAATTTGAATGAGATTAGCTAAAATCATCATCTTACATTTGTCATGATAAAAACATAATGGAACAAGATGTTCCGTGACGAACTAAAGAGCCTACTATTCTTAAAATTTAAGATACATGCCAATGATTAATCTATATGACGAAATTAAGTTGGTAATATCGAAATTTCTAATTAGTTCGAAGTACTGTATACCTGACATAATGTAGCCTAATAGACAACTACAGTTGGCAGCCCTGGTGACTAAATATATTCTTAGTTCCATCCCTTAAGGTACAGAATACAAAATTTGGTTGAAGTCCAATGGATAGCATGGACGTTACATGCAGTTAAACATTGGATCTAACAGCACGCTTAAAATCATGTTGGCAACAATGACATACATGTATTGGTCAGAAATAATCTGCAATAATATGATCTCTTGTTGTGTTAATTTTGAATGAAATCCATTTGTTAGTATAGAAGTTACAGGCATTTTAAAATTGGACCTATCAGCAGGCTTAGAAACATGTTGGCAGCACTGACATATATTAATTACTCCAAATTAATCTAGAATGTCACGTACTATACGTGTGCAAATTTTAGAGCTATTGGCTTGCATATTTTATGATATATTGATATTAGGGAAACAAAAATAGAGACACCATTTTTTTTAACAGTTGGCAACACTGGTTGCTCTTAAGAATACGCATAGTCTTATCTGTTATGGTGCACATAGCACATACAAATTTTGGTTGAAATCCAAATGATAGTATAGAAGCTACATGTATTTAAAGTTGGACCTCTCAGCAGGCTTAGAATCATGTTGGTAGCACTGATGTATATAAGTTACTCCAAATTAATACAGAATGTCAGGTACTATACGTGTGCATAGTTTAAAGTTGTCGGCTTGCATACTTTCTGATATATGGGTATTTGGATTTAAAAAATTGAGAGCATTTATTAACAGTTGGCAGCCCTGGTGGCTCTTAAGAATACGCTCAGTCATATCTGTTTATGTACACATAGCACATACGAAATTTGGTTGAAATTCAATTAATAGTGTAGAAGTTATATGCATATGAAATTTGGACTTATCAGCAGGCTTATAATCATTTTGGCAACACTGCCATGTATGGCCTCCTGGAAATTAAACTGCAATATTATTATCTATACGTGTGCCAATTTTGAAATAGCTCCCATTCATACCTTCCAAGATATCCAACATGGAGCTTAAATTTCAATTGCGATTTTTCAGCAGTTGGTAGCACTGACATCATTTTCAAATATGGCCGTGAGATATTCAGGTATAGATCTTTACTGCTACCAAATTTTGTTTCGATTGCTGCAGCCGTTTAGGAGTTGATAGGGACACACACACACACAGACAGACAGACAGACAGACAGACAGACAGACAGACAGAAGGACAGACAGACAGACAGACAGACAGAAGGACAGACAGACACACATTTGCCCGATCTCATAAGACTACTTTTTCCTCATTTTTAGCCTATTTTCAATTTTGAAAAAATAGGCTTATGAGATCACCTTTTGTCCGTGTGTGTGTGCGTGTGTGATAGATAGATAGATAGATTTTTATTAATTCCATTTGATCAAATACATGCATTCAATACATTTTTGATATAGGACACGTCAGAATTTACATGCATAAAATAAAAGAACTAACAGGTATATATTACTAAGATTAAAACTATTTATAACTTATTATAATAGCAAATCTTAATAGATACAATCTTATTGCACAACTATTTACACCTCACTCTATTATCATAATATGAAAACTTAATTCTATAAATACAACAACATACAGCTAGGTATTAAAATTAAATTAAAAAAGTAAAATATAGTTATAGATTCCATCACTCCTATACGCTAAAATATTCAACTACTGAGTAAAAACAATGGCACTGCAGATAAGCTTTCAACATTCTATCAAAGGTTTTTATTTTTGGGGCCAGTTTTATATACTGGGGTAGTTTATTGTATAATTTAACTCCAGTGTGAAAAGTTCCTTTTTGATATATGCTTGTGTGTGTGTGTGAAATATGAATGTTTTGATTTTGTCTTGTGTTATGCCTATGAACATCATTGTTTGTTTTAAGAAAAACATCTTTATTCATTAAATTCTTTTTAAAAAACATAATACTTTCAAAGATATATATGCAGGGCAGTGGGAGAATGTTTAAATCTTTAAACAGAGGTCTACATGATTCTCTAGAGTGTACATTTGCCATAATTCTAATCGCTCTCTTTTGTATCCTAAACGTGCTTAGTACATCTGGCGACATACCCCAAAATATGATCCCATATCTTAAGTATGAATGGAAATAAGCAAAATAAGTATTTCTTAATGTGTGCATGCTAGTGCAGGTTTTCAAAATACGTAACGCAAAGCACATCGAGTTCAGTTTAGTATTCAGATATTGTATATGTTTATTCCATTTCAAGTCTTGTTGTATCCATAGTCCTAAAAACTTTGTTTCTGATTTATTTTCTATTTGATGACCATTTAATGTTATATTGGGCATCGCAGGATTCCTATTCTGTATAGTGTGGAAATTTAGACATACTGTCTTTTTATAGTTTATTATGAGGCGATTATCTTGTGACCATTTGGTTAACTCTCCTGTAACGGAGTCAGCAGACTGCTGTATGACCTGTTTAGTTTCACCTTTTATTACGAGTGTTGTATCGTCCGCAAACAAAATTTCCTTATGTGAATGAACGTTCTGTGTTATATCATTGATATATAGAAGAAAGAGTAGTGGGCCCAAAACCGATCCCTGGGGTACTCCAAATTCAATAATTCCCTCATTGGACAATGTTTCATTAAGTAATTTGGTTCCATCATCCTTGTGTCTCAAGCTTACTATTTGTTTACGCCTTGTTAAGTAAGACTCTATCCATTTATTAGCTAGACCTCTAACACCATATTGATTTAGTTTGGTAAGGAGGATTTTATGGTCAACTACATCAAATGCTTTCGATAAATCCAAGAATAGGCCAGTTACATGTTCCTTATTGTCAATTAATTTCAGTATACTATTACTACATTCGTAAATTGCTGTCTGTGTAGATTTTTCCGTTCTAAATCCATGTTGTGAGTTTGATAATATTTTATTTTTTTCTATGAAACTTATCAGTCTCTTATACATAATTTTTTCCACAATTTTTGCAATACCAGTTGGTAAGGTAATAGGACGATAGTTATCTAATTCATCTTTTGAACCATTTTTGTGCACTGGAATTACTTTTGATAACTTCAAAATATCCGGGTAAGTTCCTGAGAGAATTGAACTGTTTATTAAGTGCGTAAGTGGATTTATTATATTTTCTGCACATTTCTTTAAAATTGCATCAGGGATGCCATCAATGCCAGCACAGAATTTATTTTTTAGCTCTTTTATAACTATTCTTACCTCTTCACTTGTGACATGATTTATAAATAAAGAATCACTGCATATATTTATTTTATTATTAGAATTTAGTGTATTTACCTGTGATTTATTTAATAATTTTTGCGGAATTTCCAGAAAATAGTCATTAAAAGTGTTTGCTATTTCCTCTGGATTATTAATCACTTTATTATTTCTGGTCAGTGTAATGTTCCTTTGTATTTTAGCAGATTTTCCAGTTTCTTTCTTTATTACAGACCACATAGCCCTGTTTTTATTAGATGATTGGGAAATAAAATTATCATTATGCATTTTCTTTGCTAGTCTTATTACCTTATTTAATATGCTAATATGTGTGCGTGTGTGTGTGTGTGTGTGTGTGATTCGTGTGTGTGTCCCCCCCTAATAAAATCTAAACGGTTCGAGAGATTTCAATGAAACTCGGTAAGTTCATAGCACTATTCCCGGCGACCTCGACCGTGCCCTTCAAATTTTGTTACGTCTCACCAATCCAACATGGCGGCTGTGCGAAATATTTCACCAGCAATCAATATCTCCGAAACTATTACCGATATCACTCTGGAATTTTGTATGGTGATAAAGGGAAATACTAGAAATTCACTCATGTGACCGTTGAAAACCAGGTTTCTACAAAACCAACATGGCGGCCAAGCGAAGTTGCGACTTTTAAATGGACGTTTCTCGCGATTTAACTAACCAAACGCAATGAAACTTGGCGCAGTATATATTTATATACATTGTAATGCACCGACATCTAACTTCGTTCAATTGTTTACATAATCTCAAAATGGCGGCTGTGCGAAATATTTCACAGCCATTCAATATCTCCGAAACTATTTATGATATCAACCTAAAATTTTGTACGGTGATAAAGAGCACTGCTACAAGTTTATCTATGTAACTTTCATAAACCTGTAAAGTACAAGACGAACATGGCGGCCAAGCGAAGTTGAAACGTTTTAATACACTTTTTTGTGATTTAACCATCTGAGTGCAGTGAAATGTGGTACAGTAAATGGTTATACATATTGTAATGCACTGGCATCTAATTTAGTTCAATTGTTTACATAACCTCAAGATGGCGGCTGTGCGAAATCTTAAAATTAAGTTTTTATTTCTTGTGTCGTAATCATGCGATCGAAGTGAAAGTTTGAATAATGAACTTAGGCAATAATTTTCCTTTAATGGTAAATAACTCTATGGCATATGCATATAACAATCCAAAATGGCGAGCATCCGAAATATTTAGACGGTTCTCAATATCTACGAATCTTTTACAGCAATCAAACTGAATCTTTTTATGTTCATAGATGCTATGAACATAATTTCACCTATAGGACTTTCAGTAACCTGGTGAGCACAAATCCAACATGGCGGCGACGCGAAGTATAAATATTTAAATGGACGTTTCTCGCGATTTAACCATCTGAGTGCAGTGAATTTTTGCACGTTAATGCTTATACAAATGTTAATCCACTGGTATCTAATTTATTTCAATTGTTTTCATAACCACAAGATGGCAGCTATGCGAAATTTTAAAATCTCGTTTTTACTTCTTGTGTCCTAATCATGCGATTGAAGTCTGAAAACCACACGTACACAATAATCTTCATGTAATAGTTCATAAATAAAAATCCAACCTGGCTACCATCTGCAATATTTAGTCGGTTCTCAGTATCTACGAATCTAACATAGCAATCAAACTGAAATTTTGTATGTTGATAGTGGCAATTAATATGAGTAGGATATATGAAAATAGGCTGTATAGTTCTTCACGGAACTACTTGTTGCAAAATGTGAAAAGTAGGCTAAAAATATGATGCCAGTATATCAAACATCCGGGTCCTAGTAATGATAATAAAGAAGTTGGATTGTATTCTAAGAACTATCCGCAAATTTTCTCCAAACATTATCCGCATGTTATCCGCTATCCGCACAGCCATGCAAATGATATCCGCATGGCAAAAAAAGTTGTGAATATCCGCATTAGCACAGGACTTTACTAATAGGTACAGTTACTCACACAGAAACTAATTATCAAACAATGACGATGACGTTATTATGAAGCATAAGAGTTGAAAATACAGGGCTTTTTTATATGTCAGGACTGTCATGCAATAGTCGTGGCATGGGATGACTGCGTGGTGAGCGATGCAGCTGACAGACGAGTGGGCACAGAGATAATGAGGGGAGTTAAAGCAGCGGCCAGCCAATGAACACGTAACAGCTGAGTGTAAAATCCCCGCGTGACGGTCTTCACATATAGATAAAACCCTGTAGTACAAGGCTTGAACCTCAATCCCGCCAGATTCTGAGCAGGCACATACATACTCAGCTTCCAGTACATCTGAAGGATTCCAACTCTTTGGTGTGCCAGCTAAGTGGGAAATGCACCTGCTTGGACTGTAGAGGATTTAAATGCGAGCTCCTAGGGCAGTCTAATTTGTATCTCCTACACTTCACTACTTTAAGAAATGCTCGACTCTTAAAGATTGTTTTACTAACTATTATGTTTTCTGTTTACAGGGCAGCAAAAAGGCGAGTGCTAGTGGCAAGTATAAATATGAGAGTGAAAGCAAGAGTAAGAGTAGCTCCGGAGGTGGTGCAGCTGTGGTGCCCGTGTGTCTCCCCTTGTGCTGTGCCATGCCTTGCGTCATTCTCTGAACTCCAAGTCAAGATTTACAGGAACTTTATATTGATATCAGAATGACCCAGGCATTATTGAATTTTACTATAATAGTAACACAACTAACATTATGTGAAAAGTAAATAATCAACAAACAAAGGCAGTAACAAGGTAAAGCTGGGAAAGGGGAAAATATGCAAATGATGTGCTTCATCAAATAGGGCATTACAAAAAGAAACTGCTGAGTCTTCTACTGTATATTGGTCTCACCTCGACATCCCCAGCTGTATGAAAAAGCCTAGAAACATATGTAACTAATATAAGTCATTGGATGAAGAAGTTAATTCTTTAGTTATGATACAAAATTGTTCCTCAAAAGGAGTTACAGTACAAGCCCTGTAATCCGTCACCTTTGGGACTGAGGGTAAGGTCGGTACACAAAAAAGGTCAGATTATCAGAAAGTACAGAAAAATATGGATTTACATTAAAATAAATAATCTCTGAACTCAAGATATCGGGGTTCCTTTCCTTCTTACTTTCTTGGTAGAACCACATCCGCAATGCATTGTCAGCAGTTCAAGTTTAGGATGTTTTACGATTCTTAAGAGCGTTTTCACTATCTATCATCACTGTACATGATTCAATGTCATTGAGATTTCTTTTCCAATCTTTTATTGTCGTAACGCCTACATTGAGTGCTTTGGCAATTTCTTGGAGTGATTTCCCTTTGTCCAGTCTTCGTAGCACTGCTAATTTTTCATTTAATGAAAGAGTAACGTGTTTACGTTTCACTCCTGACATGTTGAAAAAAACACACACAGCTGTAAACAAATTACTGTCCAGTACTGTAACGAACATAGAAGAACAATGCCATAAAACCAACGAACAGTAAGTACTAAAAACTTCACACTGCAGTACGTACTGTACAAAACGTGGACGACAGAAACGATACGAGAGATGACAGAGCACTAAAACGGGCAAGCGATAACAAGTACCTGTGAACAACAATGGCACGACGGGTAATGAGTCACCGCTACGAGTCGGGGCAAGTTCGGCTCGAGCACGGTCGGATCAACCGGAGCGGCGGGCAAGAGGGGCTCTACAGTAGTTACGGAGAGAACATTTCTGCTTAACAATTGAATGTGACATACAAGGTTTAGCTTCTTCATCAAAGAACAGTTTCCTCATTCCTCCTCCTCCTCCTAATGAGTGTTTAATTGTCAACATTGTTCATAACCTATCCTCGCGTAGCACTACTTTCTGCCCTGAAGATATCCAAGATTAGGCACCAGGTAATTTTAAAATCTAGGGCTAATCAGAAACCCTGAACATTAGAACACATTCACCTTGGAAGCTATTGCCTTTATCACCTACTCCACTTATCTACATATTTTGTGTAGTGTCTTCATCATCCATAAAGCCTGGCATCAAAATACTGAATATCGTACCTATTTTTGTAATGTCCTGCTTCATGTTATGTGTCCCATTCTTGCCTTGGTAAGTCAGTCTTCCTTCCTACTGTCATCATCATCATCTTGTACAGTTTCCAGCCCCAGGCTGGGTCTGTTTTCCTTCCTACTGTAATGTATATAAAACAAGAGAATATTTATTTTACATGTTTTTAATGTATTCAAAACCATCTGTTTCGAACTTCAGAGCTTATAAAAGAATATGTTTATCACGAGGTTTAGAATGGTCAGTGCCTCTCAAAAACAGTTTGATTATGGTATCTGTTTAATAAACAATATGAAATTACTTGTGAAGAACAGGTTGTTCATCAGAATATAATGCTATAAGCCTATAAAATAAATGGCTTCTTATGAATTCAATTTATTTTATTGGTGGGCAGCTTGAATCTCTCCACTGTGATTGGTCAAAGAGTGATAAGCTTTGTCATCCATTGTGAACAAATAGTAGTCACTATGAATAGAAATAT
Source organism: Meconema thalassinum (assembly GCA_946902985.2). Taxonomy (NCBI): domain Eukaryota; kingdom Metazoa; phylum Arthropoda; class Insecta; order Orthoptera; family Tettigoniidae; genus Meconema; species Meconema thalassinum. The sequence goes on from OX336396.1 coordinate 133,261,863, forward strand.
GTATCTTTTATTTTTTAAGAACTAATTTAGGTGCATCAATCAGAATGCATATCTGGTAAATAAAAGCTTTAATAGCAATATAGAATATTTTCTCAACCCTTTTGTACAGAGAACTGCAATGGTTGTTTGGGTTGATGTGTTGGAGCAAGAATGCTAAAATAATGCTCAAATCCAGGCAGACCTGCTTCCTAGTTTTAAATGCACATTTGTTGAAAAGAAAAACGTTCTGATTTCTAATGAATAACTCTGTGTAAATATTCCTAATATTTTCATAGACCTAACTTAACCTGGCTATGAATTTATTTGTTTATAGTAAGTTAATTGTATATAGCCTGCTACACAGTATGTTTAACGAGTTTTGTGGAGAATTATTTAAAATTCTATTTTTCTAGACATATACTGTACATTATATCACAGCCTGTAATGGTTGACATTCTCTTTTGGGCTTGCCTCACGAGCAAGCACAAAGTGAACTCACGACTTAAACGAAGTTCTTCCATATGTCCTGGTTTTTTAAATGATTTTGAAGAACTATATAATTAAATATGCTTTGTATATACTTAAATAAATTTATTATATTAGACCTGAAGTCAAAACACCACATTTTTGTTAAAATGAGTATTACTTTACAGTATCTTACATAGAATTAGGTGGACAGTGAATGAATGGTACTGTAGCTTGCTTGTTAGGTACAGTTGCTTAAGATGATGAGTTCTGTGAATACAGTTACTACATTTTTGTGATTGATGTCTATGAACAGCCAACAAAGTTTGCAGACTGAATTTATTTTTTAAGACATCAACTGTTTTGTAAACAGAAACATGCCCTAAAGGCAGCTCTCGTATAATTAGATACTTTGGTTGAATTGAACTTCTCATAAGCAATACCATCAGTTAAAAGAGTTGTTGGCTATTAGTGTTTATCAAATATGACAAGTACTATAAGTAGATTTTTCTTACATAAATAATGCCTTAGCATTTACTCATTATTATAATAAACCCATTATAATACTGTAATTAAAGAAGTGTTTTTTAATATTGAGGGAGAAGATAGTCCAGCATTATGAAACTTAACCTTACAATATTGATTTATCAAATACCAGTTCATACTTGGAAACAAATATGTTCTTTATAAAGTTTGTTTTTAAGCTCCATCAATCTATGATAAAGTTCAGGCATGGGTTTGTGGCAATGCTTTTGTTGTGTACTGTAAATGTATTATCTGAGAGGATAAAGTATATTTTATAAACTGTTTCCTAAATATTTTCCCTTTTGTAGAAATCATGAGTCAACCATATTCCTATTGCTTAATTCCAAGTCAACAAATTTTACTGAAATTGTATGAAGAGAATTTGCAGGTTTCAGGCCTCTAGTTATCAGAAATATTGTCTTAAGTAGTGATGGAAGTAAGGAACGTCTCTCATCTTACATGCTATAATTTATTTGCAATCATCATCATCATCTTGTACAGTTTCCAGCCCCAGGCTGGGTCTGTTTGGAACATAAGCCTCGCCACTCAGTCCCTTCCTCCCACCACCCCTCCGCTATCACTCCGGTCCAATCCTCGCCTCTCTTCTTGACACATTCCTCCACTCCCTTCAGCCATCCATCTCCCGGTCCCCCCCCCCGGTCGCCTCTTCCGCATCTGCATCTCATGCATCCTCCCCTCAAGCGTCCACACCACCCCAGTCCCGACGTCTCAATCCCACCCTGCAAGGGCTCCTCCCTCACCACCTCCCCGACCCCCGGCACCCCGATCCCACCTCGCAGGAACCCCACTTCACCTGCCTGTATTCTGCTTATGTCTCTTTTCTTCATTGTCCACGTTTCTGAAGCATAGGTCAGTATCGGGATATAGTAGCTTCTGTAAAACACTTCCTTGCTTTTTTGTGGGACATCTTTGTTGCACACCAAGCTCCTAATGCTTCTCAGAAATGATTCTGCCTGTCTGCCACGTTCCATAATCTCTTTGTCATTTCTCCCATTTTCCTCCACTATACTTCCCAAGTACTTGAGACTTTCCACCTTCTTCAGCTGTCCACCTCCAAGTGTTATCCCACTCATTGGTCTGTCCTTTTTCCTGGTCGTTAACAGGATCTCACATTTACTGATGTTGAACTTCCATCCGTACTCTCCAGCTGTTTCTTCCCAAGCCTTCAGTTGCTCCTGAATTTCCTCCTCCTTGTTTCCCCAGACCATGAGATCATCTGCAAACACCATTGCTTTCATCTTATCTTCTCCTATCTTTCCTGCTATCCGTGTCATTACCTCGTCCATAACCATAATAAAGAGAAGGGGTGACAGCGCACTACCCTGTTTCAGGCCACTCATTTGTCTGAACCAGTCTGTTCTTTCCCCTCCAACTTTCACACAACTCACACTTCCACAATACATCTCCTTCACTCTGCCTACAGTCCCTTTTTCCACTCCCATGTTTTCCATTGCTTCCCAAACCTTCTCCCTGCACACACTATCATAGGCCTTTTCGATGTCCAGGAAGGCCATCAACAGATCCTCTCCAAATTGCAATCATCTGAACCAAAATTGGATGGACAGCCAAGAGATCGAGATCAGGATTGAGCACGCGAGAAGCACATTTGTTAAAATGAATAACTTGGCCTCTAATCGCAACTTAAATGTGGAGCTTAGTCTGAGAATGGTCAGAGTATATGTGTTTCCTACACTGCTGTATGGTATGGAAGGATGGAGAACCCAGACCATGGGCAGAAAACTGGAAGCCTTTGAAATGTGGGTCTACCGGTGAATGCTTCACATCTCGTGGATAGAAAAAGTGCGAAATTCCGAGGTGTTAGATGAGCTAGCTAAAAGTACAAAAGTACTGCTTTCCGTTAAAAGACGGAAGCTTGAATATTTTGGACACATGAAGCGGAACGACAAGTACAGGATCGTACAACTGGTGATGCAGGGAAAAATTGTAGGATATTGCCTATCCGACCGACGACGAATTTCCTGGTTTAAGAACCTCAAAGACTGGTATTAGACGACCACGTGGGAACTTTTCTGTGTGGCAGCATCCAAATCTCAAATAGCCATGATGATTGCCAACCTTCGTTAGAAGATGGCACACCAAGAAGAAGAAGAAGAAGAAGAAGGAATGATTGTTTTGAGGCATTTGAGACATGGTGGTTCTGTAGAGTGATAACATGTAGTTCCATGAAGTACTAAAACCTATTTTCATATATCCTACTTATGTTAATTGCCTTTATCATGACACAAAATTTCAGTTTGATTGCTGTAATAGATTCGTAGATATTGAGAACTGTCTAATATTTTGGATGGTCGCCATATTGGATTGTTATACGTCTAGGCCGTAGAGTTATGTACCACTAGCAGTAATGCCCGGCTTCGCTCGGTGGATTTATTTGTTTTATGGATGATAATGAATACTACTACAGAACTGGCTCATGATACTTATACTAACAGAAAACAATATGTTAAAAATATATCTTTTTGTGGTGGTGGTGTAGTGGAGGTGATAAGTAGTACAGTATAATGGACGTAACATTCAGGTCATTTTCCCATAATGATAATTATGAATAGGGAAACAGCTATTTACTAACTACAGCACTGACATATGAAATTTACAAACAAATTTTCAACAAAAAATAGAAAGAGGAGTAAGTGAAATAAAAGACACTGCCTATGGCCTATATCTCATTGGCTATTAGAAATGTAGAGACCAACAGTGTCGTTTTTTGTCGCATAGCGCCATAGGAAAATAATCAGAACTCTTTGGAAAACTTCGGCTGTCCCGAGCTACTGAGGTAGCAATACTATAATTTATCGCCACAAAGCGCTTAACGATAAGTTTTGGAATAAATGAAGGTAAATTTGAATGCACCAATGCTTATTGCAGCTGATAACCTCAATGTACAGCACCAACACCATTGCACTTATACAGAGGCAAAATATTTTCATGATGATAACTGTTTAAAGGGGCCTAAGAAATCTTTTTGCACTAATTACCACCCCCCACCCCCCCCCCCCTGTTACTGCAATTTATAAACAGCGCAAGATGCAACTATTATCGCAATTCTGCACCAGAAACTGGTAGGGGTGACGTGATGCAGCCCGAATTGCCCGTCAACAATACTTATAAAAATACTCTTACAGTTACAGTACTACGGACATAAATGGTTCTAGGGCCTTAATACGTGGTTTTCAAGTTCAATTTGTCTGTCATTCTAAATGTAGGGAATGGGGAGCGTTGCCCAAAATAACAAGTGGACAGTGTTACCAGCAGGGTTTCAAAGTGTATGTAAAATTTGGTGCAATTAGGAGAAATGGTGTAGATTTGTGATGAAGGGCCTAAATGCAGGGAATGGAGTGGTCTGTCCAAAATTTGAAGTGGACAGTGTCACCCACAGGGTTCCAAAGGGTAAGTATACAAAATGTGGTTCAGATAGGTGAAACGGTATAGATTTGTGCCAAAGGACCTAAATGCAGGGAATGGAGTAGTCTGTCCGAAATTTCAAGCAGACAGTGTTACTCGTTGGGTTCCAAAGGGTAAGTATGTAAAATTTGGTTCAGATCTGTGAAACGGTGTATATTTGTGCCAAAGGGCCTAAATACAGAGAATGGAGGGGTCTGTCCAAAATTTCATGCAGGCAGTGTTACTCGCAGGGTTCCAAAAGGTAAGTATACAAATTGCCGTTCAGATCGGTGAAACGGTGTAGATGTGTGCCAAAGGGCCTAAATGCAGGGAATGGAGTGGTCTGTCCGAAAGTTCATGTAAACAGTGTTACTCGCAGGGTTCCAAAGGTTAAGTATACAAATTTTGGTTCAGATCGGTGAAACGGTGTAGATTTGTGCCAAAGGGCCTAAATGCAGGGAATGGAGTGGTCTGTCTGAAATTTCATGCAGACTGTGTTACTCGCAGGGTTCCAAAGGGCAAGTATACAAATTTTGGTTCAGATCGTGTAAAAGGTGTAGATTTGAAACAAAGGGCCTAAATGCAGGGAATGGACTGGTCTGTCATAAATTTCACGTAGACAGTGTTACCATCAGGGTTCCAAAGGGTAAGTATAGAAATTTTAGTTCAGATAGGTGAAACGGTGTACGTATCACTAACCATAACGCCAGCGCATGTGGATAGATCTGTTCGGGAGCGCTTGTTCTTCCAACTTACTGAACAAAAATCAATCTTTAAGGGTACCTGAGAGGTGTAGCCTAATGCTACATAGCCTAAACTATTCCTCTTGAATCTGGCTATCATATAAAAAAAAGAATTTTTCGAATCGGACTGGTAGTTCCAGAGATTAGCGCGTTTAAACACATAAACACACAAACTCTTCAGCTTTATTATATTAGTATAGATTAAAGGAACATTATTGGGTAGGTTCATTATTCAAACTTTCACTTCCATCGCATGATTACGACACAAGAAATAAAAACTTAATTTTAAAAATTTGCACAACCGCCATCTTGAGGTTATGTAAACACATGAACTAAATTAGATGCCAGTGCATTACAATATGTATAAAAATTTACTGTACCATATTTCACTCCGCTCAAATAGTTAAATTGCGAGAAAAGTCTATTCAAATGTTTACCTTCACTTGGCCGCCATGTTCGTTTTGTACTCGACAGGTTTTCAAAACATATAAACTTGTAGTAGTGCCCTTTATCACCGTACATAATTTCAGGGTGATACAAGTAATAGTTTCGGAGATATAGAATGCCGGTGAAATATTTCGCACAGCCGCCATCTTGAGGTTATGTAAACAATTGAACTAAATTAGATGCCAGTGCATTACAATGTGTATAAACATTTGCTGTACTGAGTTTCATTGCGTTTGGATGGTTAAATCGCGAGAAAAGTCTATTTAAAAGTCTCAACCTCGCTTGGCCACCATGTTGGTTTTATAGCTACCAGGTTTTTGAAAGTTCCATAGGTGAACTTGTAGTATTGCCCTTTATCACTCTAGAAAATTTCAGAGTGATATCGGTAATAGTTTCGGAGACATTGAATACGGGTGAAATATTTCGCACAGCCACCATGTTGGATTGGTGAGACGTAATAAAATTTGAAGGGCACGGTCGGGGTCAGCCAAAATGGTGTTATGACCTTACCGTGTTTCATTGAAATCGCTTCAGCCGTTTAGAAGTTATTAGGGGGGACACACACATACGGACAAAAGGTGATCTCATAAACCTATTTTTTCATAAAATGAAAATAGGCTAAAAATCTCCTAGAGGGATGAGGTGATAAATTCAAAGATCCTTATGATTGACCAAAAGAGATCATTGGTATAAATTGTATGTAGGAGTCATCTAGCTTGCTGGGATGTGCGATGTGCAATTCAGTTAATGCAGATGATTGCAGAATGTTTGGCTGAAGGAAAAATGCCTCACGAAAGATTAAGATATAAAATCAACCATTACAGAAATTGTAAATGCTAGGTGGCAATAAAGACTACTGCAAGGGACCACAGAACACGGAAGAGCTTTGTCACAACTGACTAGTCCCAGGACTGAATACTGATGACTCAATGAATGTACAGTATCATCAGGTGCCATCAAGTTGACAATTCCTGGTGATTGCATGGGTGGAGTGCCTCCATGAAGCCTTTCAGATCTTCCAGAGACATATTTATTATATCTTTGACCGAGTCTTTCCACCTGTGTCAGTTGCCACATCACCGAATCCCTTCCACTTTTACAATCAGGTAGTCTCATAATATGCCTGAAGTGTGGCAACTGTAAATTTGTAACAAATGCCTCGAGACAGACCTTGATTGATTTACTGAATTCTCCACTTGTTTGTTCTAAGTATACATAAGATTCTTTGCCAGCACCTTAGTTCAACTGCATCAATATGTTTCCTATCTCACTTTACAAAAGTCCTGCCCTACGGAAAAGGCTAGTGCCTGCTGACCTATGTGCATAAGAAACATCTGAGCATTGGATGATCTTATTTAGGTCTTTGAAGAGCTAATTTGTGGCAAATTTCAGGACTACTAGACAATTTGCTCTTGGCTCTTGCAGACAAAAGTTTCAGGCAATTTTTAGAGGACTAGTGACCATTTTAAATGGTTTTCATATTGTGCCTATTAAGGGAGGGAATGGTTTTCTTCTCTCGAAACTCAATTTTTACAAACCAACGATGGTTGGTGCTATCAAAAACCTTTTTTGTCCCTTATCCGAAGAATAGTAGTCTATGAACTTTGAATGGATTCGAGTTTTCACATACTAAGAAAGTTATAGCAATATCTCATTTTTTCGAAAAAGGCCCCCCCATTTCCACCCACCGGGGGCGATTTTGCCCTTTTAACGAACTCGACCTAGACTTTGAATGGCTAGATTTTATGTATAACTTCTAACGTGTTTGGTGCAAAATGATGGTAGTTATCGAGTCCACAAGAAAGTGATATATATACCCTATACTAGCAAACCGCCCCAGCTTTGCACGGGAACAGTTATGAATGTATTACGTGATTAGCGCTTTTCAATAAACTACGACCTATATCCGTTTTACGTCTCAGCATGATGGGTTAAAATCACTGACTGGACTAGCAATTATACTATCATGGAGATGCATGTGCAAGGAATTCTTGTCAGGCGTAATTTAAGAATGGCGAGGTACATGAAACACAAATCCCCCTTCCGCCCAATCTTAACTTGACTATGTATTTTGCAGAACGAAAAGTTTACAGGCGAAATGAAGAAAAGCCAAGTTGCACTTCCAGGGAAACTCCTAACACAACCACTCTTCTCTGAAGTCTTAACTCAACACGACTCGACAGTTTGCTGGCTGTATCTGGGGTAATAGGCTCGCCCGATAGCTAGACTGTAACTGGGGTTATAGGCTCACCCCTAGCTAGCTCGTAAACTGTTGCCTCAGTAATTGAATGGAGATTGTTGGAAGAAATGAAAACGTAAAAACACTTATAGTGGGCGATGTATTGAAGATAGAGATATGCTCTCGCGGACTTTCTTGTAGAACTTTTCATGCTCAACAATTCTTACACTCATAGTATATTGATATTTTTAATGGTTTACCCAGAGTAAGCTTAAAAAGCGCATGGACGCCAGGTTTCATTTTCGACTTTTTTACTGAAATCGTTACTGCTTGGCTTCCTTTGATCATAAATAAATTATTTTCTACAGAAACCTTCCTAGAGATATCCTTTACAAAATGGTGAAACCGCATCAAAATCCATTCAGCGGTTCTCGAGATTACCCACGACATCCAAGAATCAGGGACTTTGATTATACTAAGTAGAGATAACTTTTGAACTGATGGTGGTTTTGGGGTCTGGGGGATGTGAAACTCTAAGATATGTTGACATTTTCTAGAAGTCACAAGATGGTACCCACTGCAATAAGTAGCTTTCTAACGAAATCTACCTAATACACGAGATTAATTAATACACTTGGATGATTGTCAAGCGATAATCATCGGATCCTTTACACTCAGGCTTATTTTCGGTATCAAAGACCCAATGACCAGGATCCAATTTTTAGTATGCGCCAAGTTATAGAAAAATGCTACGGAAGGAATAGGCAGCTGTAATTGTGTTTTGTAAATCTCGAGAAGGCGTACGATAGAGTACCCAGAGAAAAGAGGGTTTATAGCATAGAGAGAAGGCTGCTGGTACTGTATATAGGATGAGTTCTTGGTCTACAGTTGTTACAGGAGTGAGGCAAGGCTATAATCTTTCACCGTTGCTGCTTATTTTATTCCTGGAAAACCAGATAAGCAGTTTGGCTTATTGGTTGTATTGACAGACTGTTGAAAGCTTACAAGCTAGTACAGAACGTGAACAGAAATGTAGGAAATATGGTATGAAAATTTGCATTTCAAAAAAGAAAGTGATGTTTCAGGGAGAAAATACAAGAAGATAGAATGCCAGGTAGGAAGAACAAAATTGGAACAGGTGGACCATTTTAAGTACTTGGGCTGTGTATTCTGTCAGGATGGTAGAGTAGTTAAAAACATTGAGTCAAGGCATAGAAAAGCCAATTTAGCGAGTTCTCATTTGCAGTCTACAGTATTCTGCAAGTAAGATGTTAGTGTAGAGACGAAACTCTCCCTACATCGCTCAGTATTTAGACCAATCTTGCTACATAGGAGTGATATCTCACACATAAACTGGAGATAACTGATATGAAGGTAGCCTGGGACAAATAGATGGGAGCAATGGCAGGAGGTGGCAAGAGATGAAGACTAAATAAGAAATTAACTCCACTAATGAGGGTAAGAGAAACAGAGGTAGACCTAGGATGTGATGGTTAGTTTCGGTGTTAAATGATAGAAGCAGAGGAGGCTGCAATGCTAACTGTTAATATGGGATCATGGAGGTGACTCATTCGCAAACAGAGGCTTGCAGACTCAACTGGATGCTGATAGGCAAAACAGAGTAAATTAATCAATTAATCAAGTAGAAACACTACCAGGGAGCAGTAAAATACAAACATAGGAGAAGACGGAAAGCAACAACTTATTAGGCAAGAACATCATGGAAACCCAAAAGAATGGTTGGTTCCTTAGTTTAGGGGCTGCGACAACACGGTCGTATAGCCCCGTGTACTTTGGGTGTGTGTAGAATCTGTCTGATAACCGGTGTTAATTGTGATGACTGTATTAGTGTGTGTATCTCTTTTTAATTCAAGTAAAGACTGCAGACATTCAATTTTTGCAAGTAGTTCCAAACGCCACCGTCAACGACCAACTAGTTCAGAACTTAGTTACCGGATGCCACCACAGTCGGCTCTTGACAAAGAACGTAGGAACCTAAGAACGTTAGTCAAATGTTTAACCTAGTTTAATTAGTGGAAGGTTCTTTAACATGCCATAAATCTATGACATGGGACTGCCAGCTTTACTTCCCCTCCAAAGGAAGGCATCCTGAGGGATTTTTAACGTTCTTAAAAAATCCCATGACTTCGGCCGGGTTTGAACCCGCGATCTTGGGCATAGAAGCTCAGCATGCTACCAACTACGCCACCGAAGCCGCTAACCCGAAAGAATGATGTTGCATTTGGGGAATCCCTCGTCAGTGGAGAAGAGTAAGATATTCTGACGTGTAAGTAAGAGACTGCTGTATCAGGAAGGAAATCAAAATTAATGTACGTGCACATGAGTGTCTTTATTGCTAATAACAACAAAGCAACATATACATATTTACATGAAAAACAACATCATAAGGTTACACATAATGAGATCAACAAGACCAATAGGTCATAATTATTTAACAAGTGAACATGTCATCTCAAGTTTAAATGTTAAAAGTGTACAAGGCTTCAAAACGAGATCAAAACACTTTGTATCGCCAATCGACAGTACAAAACATTCAACCCAGCTGGTATTTTATCCAAATAACCAATTTTACAAAAATTCTCCCTTTAGAAATGGAAGAATGAATCATTCAAATGTAGACAAGCGGCAAGAACTCTACAAACTGTACCTCTAGTAAAAGAAAAAAAGGAACTGTAAATAAAATAGCCATATTCAAAATTTCAGAAAACGTGTATTAGAACTGTGAAACAGGTTTGCCATTATTACTTCAGCAGAAATAAAAAAATATTAGTTGCGATCTGGGCATCACAGCTACCAATTAGTTCATTACTCCGTCTTTCAGCTTACCAACCTCCAACAAAATGAATGAATTTCAAAGACATAGTTTGAGTTCCACAAAACTGAAGAATTAATTTGCTTTAATCTCCACACCACAGCACAACATAAAACTGGGTACTGTTTGCTGTAATAAAGAAGTTCTGTATTGGGTTTTTGTGGCAGGGATCTAACAGATACCTAAATTCAACCCAGTATAATAAAAATAAACTCATAATTCATATCTGACAAAACATAAAAATACTGTAATCAAATAAAACTGAAAATATGATCTAGTTATTTAAAATAGGGGCAGATGACCTAGCTGTTCCACCCCTTAAAACAATAATAACTAACTAGTTTAAAATAATGCAAGTCTCCTCAATAACCCACAAAAGCAGACAGTGGAATAGACTTGAAAATTAGATCGCAGTTGTTATTTGAGCCCAAACTTAAGGACAGGTTTAGGCTATGGTGCACAGATGGCACCATCTACTCTACTCACGGTCTACTCTATGTTATCCAAGATACCATTTATGCCCTCTCCATCTAAGGTTTGGAAATGTATCGTCATAGAGGGGTGACCACAATGGTGTAAATGGCTAAATGCATTTGTCCAGACAGCAGGTAATTGTGGTTTGAATCCTGACTGTAGTCACATTTCGAAGTTACTCAACAGAACAAAAATAAACATAACATAAAACTGGGTACCATTTGTCATAATAAAGAAGTTCTGTATTGGGTTTTTGTGGCAGGGATCTAACAGCTATTCTATCATACAGCAACCTAAACTCAACTTGGTATGATAAAAATGAATTTATAATTCATAAGGTTCATATTGTTAATTTATTTTAGGCATCTAATCATATGAATAAAAGATTTTTATACAAACTTACAAAACTCCATGTCCCACAACCTGGTTGGGAGTTGCATACTACACCGAGTGTCTGTGTGCTGGCTGGAGACCCTACACCTCATATTTCATTTGTATTTTAACTCCCATAAAATATAGTATGTACTGTAAATATAAATACCTGCTATAAAGTATGAAACCATTTTTATTAATATAACTTTTTAGCTTTCCCTCTTGTTATACACAACTATAAGGCGCTTCAAAGACCAGCTGAAACAAACCATCAAGTTGACAGAAATTAACCTTCTAACTTGGGAGGCACTGGCTGAAGATCTTGTACTTTGGAGGCAAACTATATCTGCTTCAGTGAATCATTTTGAACAGGAACGTCGCAGACTAGCAGAAATGAAGAGACTCCAACGTAAGCTTCGTCAAACCCGTCCATGTTCTCCTCCAACTATAAGATGCTCAGTATGTGGCAGCATGTTCCATGCAAGAATTGGCTGGTTTAGTAACCAGAAATTCACTCATAAAATGCCCTGATTTCATTTCATTTTCATTGTCAGAAAATTTTATACTCGGAGACGAGCTGCAGACGACGACGACACTCCTATAAGAAATGTATCCGTATATACCATGTGAAATTATTATGCGAACTAATTAATTAATAATCAAATTACAGTAAAACACGGTTAAGAAGTTCCCGCATAAAACGTTTTTCCGCTCAAGACGTCCGATATTCTCGGTCCCGTGATTCGTCCCATAAGATACATGTATATTTTTCCCGTATATAGTGTTTGTGCTTAAGAGGTTTTCCCGGTTAAATAGTTCAGATTTTGTATTCCCTTAGAGCATAAGACGTTCACTGAGAGACAACTGACTTAGCATCAAAACTCGCCAATCTCCGCGGAAGATACATCCGGTGTTCCGAATGAAAGAATACAAGAGTTTCGAGTGTTCGCGGGTCTCTGACCGGGCCCGGTGTTCCGAATGAAAGAATACAGCCGTTCCGAGTGTTCGCGGGTCACTGACCAGGCGAGCATTTCAAGGCTGAATGACGTCACGCTATGACGACACCCGCCCAAGACCGACTACAATATACAGCATCATGCTTTCATTTGTGGCCTCCTATATTCTTTGTTCGTGGCTTTTATCGCTGGTCTGTGTGATCTAACTTGTTAGCCAAGCATTGCCAGACGTAGCATAACATTATTGAGATTACGAGAATTGCGTCGTCAGTGAAGTAAAGTTTTCAAATCATTGTGAAAATGAATGGTTCTCAGATGAAAGGCATCAAAAGAAAGGCACTTTCTATTAAAGATAAAGTGGACATTATAAGAAAAGTAGAGTCGTCTACTCTTTCACGTGTTGCTCTTGCAAAGGAGCTCGGAATGCCGCCGTCTACTTTGAACGGCATCATAGCAAAGAAAGAAGGGATCTTGGCTTCTGCCGGGAATACTTCGGCAAGCTGCAAGAAGATTTAAAGCGCGAAATACCAAGACGATGAACAAGCTCTGCTCGTGTGGTTTAAACAGCAGCGAAGAAATCGCGTGTCGATTACAAGTGCCTTTTACTGGCTGGATCGCTTTAAAAATCGGGCTGGCATCGTTTACAGGACTATTAGTGGTGAAGCTGCGAGTGTAAGTACTGTACAGAGGAAACGGAAGCGTGGAAGGAAACACTGCTGCCGGCAAAATTCAGTAATTACAAACTTTGTGACGTTTTTAATGTTGACGAATTCGGACTTTTTTATCAGGTTGTTCCGGATAAATATTTGGTTTTGAAGGGAGAAAAAAGGGACAAAAAAGTGTTTTCAATTCAGTCTCAGTTGTTGTTTATTTACATTCTAAAATGTGTCTATAATTGTAGTTTGCTGGAATATATGGTGTGTGCTCAAACAGTTATTGAAATTAATTCTATTAATGTGAATTGTGAGGATTATGCCAATTAATTTCTCTTAATCTCTGGTCTGATAGTCAGATAGTTGTTGTTTATTTACATTCTAAAATGTGTGTATAATTGTAGTTTGCTGGAATATATGGTGTGTGCTCAAACAGTTATTGAAATTAATTCTATTAATGTGAATTGTGAGGATTATGCCAATTAATTTCTCTTAATCTCTGGTCTGATAGTCAGATTTTAATATTGGGGCTTCTCTTTTTCTGGCTTTTATATAGGCCTATGTACAGTATATTATAGGATCCTTCACAAACAACAAGATGTTCAGTAAAGAACATATAGCCTACTTTCTCCTAAATGCATGGGTATTGTTATAACTCTTTGTCCTTTTCAAGGAGTATTATTGAATGTTGGTTGTAGTAGCTTGTTGAAATACAACGTGCTATAGGGATATTAAACATGAATATGAAGTGCCCTTTGCTAGTGCTACCTCTCTAAAAAAATTCATTCAATTCGGTTTCACCGTGTTTGAATTGATCTGGGGAATGGATTTGCACACATACATGGCCACTATTTGCAAACTATTGGGCTGATGACCTTGTAGTCAGTCATAAGATGCTTTCCACAAAAAGGCATGTTGTTGCAAAATCCGGTCGAGATCAAATTATTAGGATGGTCGAAATTTGATTTAAGCTTTTAACATTTGGGTGGCCGTCATTCCGTTTCCGTCAAGATGGCGGCGATATAAAACATGACACTGAGGTGCCTTTTGCTAGTGCTACCTCTGTACCAAATTTCATTCAATTCGGTTTCACCGTGTTTGAATTGATAGGGGGAATCGATTTGCACACATACTTGGCCACCATCTGCAAACTATTGGGCTGATGATCTAGCAGTTTGGTCAGAATATGCTTCCCACATAAAGATTTGTTGTTGCAAAATTTGGTAGAGACTAGATTATTAGGTTGGTCGTAATTACATTTTAGCCTTTAACATTTGGGTGGCCGCGATTACGCTTCCGTCAAGATGGCGGTGATATAAAACATGACACTGAGGTGGCCTTTTCTAGTGCTACCTCTGTACCAAATTTCGTTCCATTCGGTTTCACCATGTTCGAATTAATACGGGGAATCGATTTTCACACAAAGATGGCCGCCATCCGCAAAATATTAGGCTAATGACCTCATCATCATCAGCTTTAACTCGAATCCGAGTATAAATCTTCTTCCTTCAGTCCAGTTTGTGGATGTGTTTACGGTGACTAAAGAGTCCAATCCTGGCATGGAACAAGCGACCACACAAGTCGCATAGTATTGCTGGTGGAGGACGTGGTTGGGCTGCTCGAAGTTTCCTAGCTTGACGCTTGGCCTCTTCATGTATGCGTCGATCCCTTTCAAACGTCTTTACAGTATCCGAGATGGTACGGCGCCAAGTTGAGCGGTTTTCAGCCAGCATGTCCCAGGTTTGTGAATCAAGACCTGTCAATTTCAGGGTCTGCTTAAATTGGTCCTTGTAGCGCCTCTTAGGACCACCATGAGGTCTGGTGCCATAGCATAACTCACCATATAGCATTTGACGAGGTAATCTCACATCATCCATCCGATGGACATGACCAATCCATCTAAATTGGTGACCTATTATGGATGATTCTATGCTGTTGATTTGAGCCTTTTCCAGAACAGCAATATTGGTAATGCGGTCTTCCCATTTAATCCTCAAGATTGATCGAAGTTTTTGTAGGTGGAAACGCTCAAGCTTCCTAAGATCACGTCGGTAAAGGGTCCACGTTTCACAGCCATACAACAATGTAGAAATGACTACCGCTTTGTACACCATAAGCTTTGTACTCATGGATAGATCTTTATTCATGAAGACCCGGTGCGCTAATCGTCCATATGCTGCATGGGCTGCGCCAATTCTCTTATCCACATCCTGCTCACAGGTACAGCTCACAGAAATGGTACTGCCCAGGTACGAGAAGTGGTCAACCTGTTCTAATGGCAAATTTGAAATGGAGATATTGAACTGAGGAAGAGGTGTGCCTGGTGAAGGTTGTGCCAAGACTTTAGTCTTATTGACATTTATGGTAAGACCAAAGCGATCACATGCACTTTTGTAACAGTTAACTGACTCTTGCAGCTCTTCTGGTGTGAGAGTTGGTGACGCAGCATCATCTGCATACAACATGTTAGTAACCTTAGTAACCTGAGTTTTCCTCAAGGAGCGGAGACGAGTTAGGTTGAAAAGCCCTCCATCAAAACGATACTTGATCTCCACACCTGGGATGTTTGTGGGTGAATCATAAAGCATTGCAGCCAAGTACAGCGCAAAAAGCGTTGGAGCCAGTACACATCCTGTTTCAGTCCATGGGTAATGGGAAATTCATCGGACATCTTATTCTGATGGCAAACCTGACCTGTCATGCCATCATGGAGAGCTTTGATTAGATCTACAAAACGCTGAGGGCAACCAAACCGCTTCAGCACTGCCCACATGGCCGCCATCCGCAAAATATTAGGCTAATGACCTATTAGTTTGGTCAAAGGATGCTCCCTCCATAATGGTATGTTGATGCAAAATTTGGTAGAGATCGGATGATTAGGTTAATCGTAATTTGATTTAAGCTTTGAATATTTGTGTGGCCGCCATTACGTTTCCGTCAAGATGGCGACGATATAAAACATGACACTGAGGTGCCCTTTGCTAGTGCTACCTCTGTACCAAATTTCATTCCATTCGGTTTCACCGTGTTCGAATTAATAGGGGTAATCGATTTTGACACAAAGATGGCCGCCATCCGCAAACTATTAGGCTAATGACCTATTAGATTTGTCAAAGGATGCTTCCTCCATAAAGGTATGTCGTTGCAAAATTTGGTAGAGATCGGATGATTAGGTTAGTCGTAATTTGATTTAAGCTTTGAACATTTGTGTGGCCGCCATTACGTTTCAGTCAAGATGGCGGTGATATAAAACATGACACTGAGGTGCACTTTGCTAGTGCTACCTCTGTACCAAATTTCATTCCATTCGGTTTCACCGTGTTCGAATTAATAGGGGTAATCGATTTTGACACAAAGATGGCCGCCATCCGCAAACTATTAGGCTAATGACCTATTAGATTTGTCAAAGGGTGCTCCCTTCATAAAGGTATGTTGTTGCAAAATTTGGTAGAGATCGGATGATTAGGTTAGTCGTAATTTGATTTAAGCTTTGAACATTTGTGTGGCCGCCATTACGTTTCCGTCAAGATGGCGGCGATATAAAACATGACACTGAGGTGTCCTTTGCTAGTGCTACCTTTGTACCAAATTTCGTTCAATTTGCGCTCACCGTGTTCGAATTGATAGGGGGGGACAGACATTCAGAGTACACACACTCACTCACGCACACACACACACACAGACTCACACACATACACACACACAGACAGACACACTTTTTTTTGCCCTGTAGTGATCTCATAAGTCTACTTTCATTTTTTGCAAAAATCGAAAGTAGGCTAAAAATGTGTGCGTTTCACATGCATTTCAGGCCACTACCCTTTTAAGAAGTTTCCCTGTTAAGAAGTTTTTTTTTAATGGTCCCTTGAAAAACTTCTTAACAGAGTTTTACTGTATAATAAAATGACTGAAAACCTAAAATTGCTATTGACTACTAGCAGCACACCTCGTTACAGGGTTAGGATATGCCATTGGTTCATATGTATAAGAAAGCTGTAGAATTAAGCCATTAAATACAGCAGTAAAAAACGAAAGTTCTGTAGAAAAAATGTGAAAAATTTAGCATCCTTGGATCTAAAATATAAGGCAAGAATTACTTTCATGGATAAAATCTTGAGTCCTTACTTGCTGTCAAAAGGCTTACCTACGAATGTGCTGCCTACCGACCTTCTAATGGGAGGCAGATTACTTATGAAACTTCACGGTCTCTCCTTTCATACTTACACTCGATATGGTACCAATTAAATATACCTGTCACTGGAAGACTCGACACAGCTTTGTGATCAAACTGATGCCATTGACATTCATTCATTATCAATATCACAACTGCTCAATAAAATTCTGCCACAAATAACTTGCAATAAATTAATAACAACCTTCTCTTCCTTTTTACAGTCATTTGTACAAGTTGTGGAGTATAATTAAAACTAGTATAACAAATATGCATGTTGAGTCCAAGAATATACTGCATAGCAATAATAGGAGGCCAACTTATTCATAAGATAATGAGTAAATGAATGAAATAAACAAATGAATGAATAACAGACTTGAACAGGATATTACTTCCTATCTGGCCTACAACTAAAGTAATATCAGTCTTCAAGAGTTCCTCAAAAACACCTTGACCTATAACATGACAAAGCATACAGTACATGGTTTAAATTCATTCTCAAGTATGAGGACTTAACTTAGCTGGCTTGATTTTCACCCCACCTGGCATACATATCACAATACAACCTTGTGATTTTACATCGCCATATTCAATAGCATTCTAAACATCCACAGGGAAACATGCACTTATCGCCAAAAGGGTGTCATGATACTGCCATCGGATTGAGAACTGTATTGACCTAAAATGAATCAATAAGACGAGAAGAATCTGTGACAACTATAAGGCTATCCAATTGAAGTCTATGAAGGGTTTTTAACCATTTAAAACTATCCAATGATATCCTATAATTTTAACAAAGTTTTTATCAACTGTATAAAATAAAACTAATGGTGCTACTATTTTACGTAACTACTTAATGAAAGCGAATGCACAAAATAACATTGTAATTTGGCTAAGGAAATAATTGTACAATGAGTTTCAACAACATTAAGAAACTTCAAAAAATTACATCAACAAATAATATAACATCATCAACAAAGTCTCTAACAGACATTTTAGTAAGTGAGAATAAATAAAATGTTTTAACAATTACAATAGAAAATGTCTAGATAATAAGATTTGTTTTATGATTTAAATTGTCATTCCTTTATGTGCTGAAGATGGGTTATGATTACGTCGAAGTTTTGATGTGAAAATGAAGTACTGACTAGGCGGATAGCTTATAAATTTCTTTAAATAACATTTGTAAGTCAATACGGAACTCAACAAAATAAAAACCAATTTGGTTTACTTTATGGGTTATTATACTCAGAACATACAATAACGTTAGATATTAAAACATTATACTAATAGTAAGTTATATAGTAGATTGCTCGGCAGTGCCCCCTTCATCTAAAAACTTGAAAGTGAGCTGTTTTTTAGACCATTTGGGTACAAATGGAAAGTTCAACTGCTCAGAATGCAGAAATACAAATTCACATCCTGACGGTGGTTATATTTTCAAGCCCAACTTCACAAATATGTTAAACTGTTTCCAGAAGGATCCCGAAAGATCAGCCTGGCAGGCTAATTTTTAGCAGTAAGGGAGCAACAGGTCTCATGGTTGTACATTGGCACTGCTCGTGATTCATAAAAACTTTGTATTGGTACTGAGAAGGCTCAGTACGTACTAATCAGTGTCTTGGTGAGGTGTACTATACCAACTGACGAGCCCAATGGTACACTGGAGCAAAACACTGGTGGACAGACGGAGCTGACCAGAACAATTTTTCAATTTTCTTTGAAAATCGAAGTAATCCAGA
The DNA here is from genome assembly GCA_946902985.2 of Meconema thalassinum. Classification (NCBI taxonomy): domain Eukaryota; kingdom Metazoa; phylum Arthropoda; class Insecta; order Orthoptera; family Tettigoniidae; genus Meconema; species Meconema thalassinum. The sequence goes on from OX336396.1 coordinate 133,280,825, forward strand.
AATATGATTGCTTAAAGAGGAGATATTCTCAAAACCCTTTTGGTAGATAATTACACTCGCTTCGCATTCCTAGCCGACATAGCTTCCCCTTTTAAGTGCGAGTCTCAATAAATTAAAAGAGTTACTTTTTACAGTATCCCGTGGAAATTTAAAAAGGGCAGGGCTGATACTGGAAAGAACTAGGCCAAATGGTTACAGGAAGTCCCAAAATAAATACACATGCACACCCCTAGTACTGTGTTCAGAATGAAACACACTAGAACCAAGATAAGAACACAATAAGCACACACACAACACATGTCCACTCATGTGATAGGAAATGTTTACATATAGACAAATGAATGTATACTGAAGTCAGACCCAGACAAAAGTTACATATCACTTAAACTTGGACCCAACATGCATGAAATACAGTGAATAGTGCATTAAAAGACTTAAAGCTATAACTAATTCATAGGTAACAAAATTATGTCAATATTGCATACAATACAATTTTAAAAACGTGAGTTGAAGAACAGAAAACCAGACATATTCTGCTGCCTCTAACTTGTACTTTCACCTAAATCTAAGTCAATAGTTTCATTATAAATAATAAACAGAATCCAGAAACTTTTATATCATAACAAGAGAGAACTAGGCATGAGGGGAACATTACCTGAACAAGTTAAACACTGTACCTTACATTATATGGACAATATTCAACACCAGGCCAGCTAGCCTCAACTAATGTGTTACTGCAGATAAATTTACACCCTATTTAATGTAATATAAAGCAATGTTTTTATAACAGTTCATTCTAAAGGAACAGTAAAACCTCTTGGGTTCAGAATGGTCTCAAATTAAAGCTTTTGGTTTGGAAATTATGATGTTGAAGGCCTGTATATATGGTTGGTGGTGCTCTCTGATTGTCTCTAAATTGCTGAGTTGCAGTACAAATTGCACTCTACCGGTTGCCATTAGGGCACAGGATCGTCGATCATGGGTTTAGATACCACAATATTACAGTGTTCAGAAATATGATGGCCAAGCCTCTAAAAGAACCCAGTTATGTCATTAAAGAAAGGAATGAGGGAGGAAGAGATATTCACTGTCTGTGGTTTAATGGAGACCGACTTCTCTCATATTGTTTAATTCTTCATAGGAGCATAGGCTACTTATATTTTTACTTAACACAATGGTGGTGGTGTAACGTGTTTTTCGAGGGTTTTTTATGCAACTGGCATAAGTCAGTAGGAAGCCATTCCATATTTATTTACGCGGCAAATTGTTCAGCCAAGAGAATTTTTCATGTTAATTTATTATTATTATTAATTTATTATAATTATTATTAAGGTATTTTCGGAGCATTTTATAAAAATTATTAGCATTCAGATAGGTTTTCTATGTCTTAGAAAACGCTATCAAGCAAATTATTACGAACAACAATATCATAGAAAATTATATGATTGCGGAATTTTACGGAGTTTTCGTCAGTTAGGGTATATCGAGAGACGTGACTCACTGGGAATTCAGGTACACGCTTAATCTTGTCGGAAAGCATGACGCAATCCTGGGTCGCAGCGTCCAGGAAAGGCGAATAGTTGGAACGGAAATCGACTTCATCATTCGCGCGCCGAGTGTAATGAACTAGAGGAGGGGAAGTAGCGGGGTGCAGCCAATCAGTGGAGACCACGTAAGCTGGAAGTCGGTACCATGGTGGGGGAGCCAACGTGTGCATATATTGTTCGGCGCGGCGTGGAACGAGGACAATCTGTGAAATACTTGACGAGTATGGGTGCGCGTGCGAGTGGCTCCGATGTTCGGTGGAGTTAGCGACTATCTGTATAGAATTTAACGAGTATGGTTGTACGCGGGAATCGCTCCGATGTTCCGTGGATTGGAGGACTAACTTTTGTAAAACTTAACCAGTGCGGTTGTACGAGTGTTTGGGTCCGATGTACGGACCATAGAATTATCTAATCTACCAGAATCTCATCAAATATCGACGAAGATGTGGACGTCCAGGAGACTGTGGGAAGCTCACAGCATCATCCAGTACGAGGGAAATGTTTCGGCAATTCCAATGGTAAGCGCGAATGACGCAGAAATACGCAATCTCTCATTTCTCTTGGTTTTATATTTCATATTTCAGTAACTTCATAGCTTGGGAATAAGAGTAAAATCAATAATTTATCAGACTCCGTTTTCACGTAATTCTCTATCGGTAATATTAAAATCACAACGCTCCTATTTAAATTTTAAACTTATTATTATTATTAATTTTACTATTCTTGTTTTATATAATAAACTCATTTCTTTTACAATGCAATCTTTGCTTTCAGTAGGTAGCATTAGATATAGACCAATTCCTTCTCCTGATACAATTGTTTGTTGGGTTAATGATCAAATCATACCACGATCTGAGTGAATAGAGTCTTGAAGGTGTTCTGCCAGAGCTAGACGTTGTTAAATACAAATTTAGATTTCAACATTGCATTGAGGTCTTGGCGCCCATTAAAACAACATAGCTTAGGCAAAGGGGGGGCTAGCAAAACTGCTACATTTGTACGCTCAACGTGGAGCAAAGTAAATACCGTTTTACTTGTCATCCCAGCCTAAGCGAAACTGCTACAATTGGCGCCCAACTCAGAAATATGATGGCCAAGCCTCTAAAAGAACCCAGTTATGTCATTAAAGAAAGGAATGAGGGAGGAAGAGATATTCACTGTCTGTGGTTTAATGGAGACCGACTTCTCTCATATTGTTTAATTCTTCATAGGAGCATAGGCTACTTATATTTTTACTTAACACAATGGTGGTGGTAAATGTTATTCTAAGGGGCAGAACATCATGGTCATCTGCCCTTCACAGAATGAGACAATTATTATTTTTATTAGGTGCCGATTTTCATAAATTAAGTATGTCTCACTCATACATTAAAACAAACTAAGCATTTAAACACTATTATGTGACAAATGGAGGCTTTCAGTTTATTGGGTCGCAAAACTACAATTTTAGATTATTATGTAATTTTACAACAATATTGCTTTTTGACTTTCAGCTTTGGTAAAAACATTTAGAAAAATACGATAATACTACTACCGTACTAATAATAATAATAATAAAAGGCAAATTGTAAGAGTACCAAGGAATCAATCCAAGAAAAGACATAATCCTGCCAGTGATGGGATATTTCCATGCTAGACTTATCTGACTTTGATGTAAGTCACCTTGAATTGAAATATTAATAAAATAAATAATCAACATTAAAGGGGTGATGGTGCAGCAGTCAAGATGGTTGCTTCTCACCAAGGCAAACCAAGTTTGATTTCTGGTTAATGCATGTGAGATTTTCTAAGTGAAGAGTCATGTCCAGTAGTTCAGCTTCCGCTACAAGCTTGTTTGCTTTTGATTTAATCAACATTAACAAAACTTCCTAAACGGTTTGAGGCTGACTGGCTTGGTACTTCTGCTGTCGACACTGCCTAGCACAGAGGTAATGTGACTGACTAGTAATTAGGACTTAGGTTTGATTTCCAAGTTCCAGTTTGATGAATATATGAAATTTATAGTTGATAACAGCTCATCACATAATATTATAGAAAACTCACTTCTATAGCCTTGCAAAGATTTTCATTAGGACCTTTTGTTTCTAGCCAAATCATAGCTAGTCTGGCTTTATAATTATCAATATTAAATATAAAGTTGCTGTATTGTCATTGGCTGCAATGCATAAATTTCAATATTACTTCTTAAATGGATGGAATATCAGATCTAGAAATCCTTAAGTTAAGGAAGGCAGTTTTTTTTTTTTTCACACAATGACTGAAATCTAGTTAAAGCCATAATTTTACTTTGCCAGTTAATATTCCCACCATAAGATCTCTTTTACATGTTTGAAAAAAAAATAATCATAATACTGATTTCATATTGGCAAGGAAGATGGAGAACACCTTAAGCTGCCGCCCAATGTTCAGCCCGCCACAGAAGTGCGTACATGTTCTGGCTGCGAACATCCCCTTGTGAGTGAGTTGGACTTAGTACCGATGGAGTCATGACAGTGTCAGTATACCTCCCAATCAGACTGCGATACCCTCTACCAACTGTTGCGATCATGGGATACGACGATCTTCTAACCCGAGAGTCATCCTCCCCACTCTCGGACGCCTTCCCCTTGTCCGAGGGGAACCACACTAATGGTACGATGGCTCGTACCTCCTCTTCAAATGGACGGAAGACAGTGATTGGACGCATGGTTGAACGTTCGGCTACTACGATGCAGCCCCATGTTGTGCCAATGTATAGTTCATTCTTGAGTATACACAAGCTGGTCACCTGAAAATAGATATTAGCAAAAATTACACAGCTTGTCTGTACATATTCATCAAAACAGAAGGCAGATAATAGTAATCTCTATAAATTAAGCAGGATTTAGTCTGAACATTTTGACGTTTTGACTAAAACATTGTAAAACTGCCTCAGAACTAATTGACCCTTGTGAAAATCTAGTAGGAATCCGAAGAGAGAGTCTACTTTTCTCAGCCTGCTGGGTGGTGTCCGCTGCATCACCCATCAGTCGTCAGAAGTACACTCTGTTCCCGCAGCAACTGTCACTCACTCACTCACACGATACCAACCATTATGTATTTCACTCGTTATAAACTGTATTAGGTGATTAGAATAATTAAATGGCACTAATACGTGTAATGGAATAATATTGTAATGAAATTTTTATGACTATATAGTTCAGCACTGTACTGTTAAAAATCAACCGTTCTTTCTGCGTGTTGTGGCACGATACGTTGTCATTACTAGCACTGAGTTGCGTTCCAAATTAGGGATCTACTTTTCTTAAAACCAACAAATATAATATTCACTGTTCATATCTTCGTGGTAGCCTAGTCCTCACTTCTTTTATGTGACTGGTAAATAAGTAGCACGTTGGGAACAAATGGCTGACTGTATCTCTCTGTTATAAATCTGTCACAAGAAGCAGCCTTTCTTCCTTCGCCCGCTCTCGCCCCTTCCCAACCCTCTTCTGCATTGCAAGCTGTCATTGAACTTGAGATAGGCCCGGTGGCCAGCTTCAGTTTGTCACTCACGGGCCAATTTGTTCCGAGGGACTTATACAGGGTGATTACAAATGATTCATCGGGTTTCGGATGAATGTATTTCACAAAGTATTATATACAAAATAGTGAATGATACATTGTATGAAAAAGCATATTTTCAAGTTTCTTACACATGATTACAAATGTTCTATGTGCTCTCCTTGTGATACACGACACACAGTAGTAAAGCTCAGCCCATACACGTTCGAGCGCGTCCCTGTCAATGTACACCAGCGCAGCAGTGATGCGATCCTAGAGTTCAGCCAATGTTGTCGGCAAAGGTGGTACGCACACATTGTCTTTCACATATACCCAAAGAAAAAGATCACAAACTGTAAGGTCAGGAGATCTTGGGGGCCACCTGAAGAGTGCGAAATCATCCTGAGAACATCGTCCAATCCACCTGTTTGGAAGTTCCTCGTTCAGATCGCGACACTCTTCTCCATGCCAATGAGGTGGAGCTCTGTCTTGCTGAAATATGAAGTGTGGGTTATCAGCTAACAGTCTTGTAACATGTGTAGGTACGTCATATCCGTCACAGCTTTCCCAGGAAAAAAGTAGGACTCGTAAACGTTGCTATGTGACGCAGCACAGAAGTCCCTTGGAGATTCTCTTTCAATCTCCACTGTAACATTGGGATTTACCATGTCCCATATGTTGGGGTACTGTCTTCGGAACGCACGCTGCACGGTAGTGACAGATTCATTCCTTTCATATTGCAACATACAAAATGCTTTCTGTTGATTAGCCACCATTTTACAAACTGTTATCACCCTGCCACCTGGTGAGTCACAATGAAACCAGCAGTGACATAAACAAAACTTTAAAGCATGCTCTTTCGATTGGTTATTGGTACAGATGGATGGGCATTATATATTTGAAGCTATATGACATCAAAACCCGATGAATCATTTGTAATCACCCTGTATTTATCAGAGATAACGTGTACGAGGATCAAAAGTACATCAATATTCATATCTAGGTACAAGACACCCCTACAATAAAACTAAGCTACAAATTGTTCATGTCATACAAAGGGGTGAGAGAATTAACAGGAAGCTTTAAATCCCAGCTGTAAGGCAGTTGCCCAATCTGTAAATCTGTACCTCCCTCTTGACATGACAAGGCGAGGTGTGATGCCCAGGGTTGATGAAGCAACAACTGGTCACCATTATCGTTTCTCAAGTCACACCACTCAGCGATGACATAGCTGAGATCAATTACTTTTTACAGAGTGTCCACACACAAGCAAAGGATGAGCATTTTACAGCAACTGTTGTTGGTGTTGATACCTTAGGGGCTTTGCGACATCGTTGTCATATAGCCCTGTGGACTTGGGTGTGTGTAACCTGTGTCACTGTGATATTTGTATTAGTGTGTGTATTTGTAATTGAGGTAGGATATGGGTAGGAAACAGCTGTGGCCTTGAGTTAGGTACCATGCCTGGAGTAGAAGTGGGGAAACCATGATGGCTGAGGTAGGAGGTAGTTAGTTATTGTTGTTTTAAGGGGCGGAACTACGAGGTAGTTAGGAATAGAACCCGCCTCTCCTCAGTTTTGCTTAACGAGGCTGATTTGACCCCGTTCCAGCCCTCAGATAAGAATTAAATTTCTTGACAGAGCCGGGAATCGAACCCAGGCCTCTGTGGCGACAGTATTTAACTAATCCTCTCTTTTACATAGTTCAGAATTTGAGTGTGTGTGTAAGGGTGGAGAGGACATGATGGCACAGTGGTGTAGCTGCTTGGCTTTCACCAGAATGGCTGAGGTTTGAATCCCATGACAGAAAAGGGGAATTTTCACTTGAGAAATCATGTGGTCTCAAGAACGGCATCCGGTCAAAACCAACAAGAGCAAGGGTGGCTCCAAAGACCCTAAGTAATTGTGATATAAAGTAGAAACCCGCTTACCGAGAGTAGCTTGGATAGCAGAAAACTCAGTTAAGAGGGAATGCGTAGGGAATCATATTTAATTCAACGAATTACAAAACGATGCAACGTATGTATAAACGTCGAAATACAACTAGTCGAGCAAGCGAAGCAACACACGGTGACTCGGGACTTTTAATTAGAGTAAAGATCAACAAACGGATCCGATCCCTGCCGAAGTTCGTCTATATAGACTCTCCCGCACACTCAACTTGAGGGGTGTTGAGCTATTCGTTACTAGCAGCTAATTTAATTAATTACGTTGACAAAACGAGTGCCACGGTTAACACGGAGCTTTGGATAAGTGGGTCTCGGTTAAGCCGGTTTCTACTGTACTTTCTTTCTTTATTCGTGTCAGAAGTATCAATATTGAATACAGAATATCTACATTTCTACCATACATATATACAGGTCTATTATACAAAACAAATCAAATATTGAAGCAACAAATTTGAGCTAGATGATTTTTGCCCAGTATTGGGCGTCGTCAATAGCGCTGGAGGAGGCTGCACTGAAGAATGGTTTAACTGGTCAGGGTTATGTTGTGTCTTGGTGGTAGAAATGCACATGATGTAAATGAAGTGAGAACACACACTTGTACTTATAACTTTATATACTTACAACTTAATATGATACATATAATACAGTTACGTGTTGATAGCACCATGGCTACTTCTTAGTGTTTGAAAACGTCAGAGAGAGTATAGACTCTGTATGTAGCTTCCACAACCGACACCAGAGTGCTCTTTCACTGGATATTACAGGTTATTACACGGATTAATGTGAAAGGACATTGGACCAGGTTATCTCCAGACTCAAATTACTAAGCACAATTTTTCTAACAAAACTAGATGCAGCATGGGAGCGATGAATTCACTAGGGTGATGGACGAATGAGTGATCACTGAATCCGATAGCCAGGCCATAGCTCACCTATTAACACCAATTGCGGAAGTGTTATTCAACCATATGAACCCATCAACAACTGCTAATGAAATCTAGAAACAGCATAAATTATACTAAATCATACACCATTATCAGTAAACAATGGTATTAACTAGCTAGGCACTGTCTGGGATGGCTGACATATTCTTGTTCAACAATAACAACATCTAAATAGATTTCAATAACTTCCTTAATCTAACTAATAGTTACTGGTAGAATTAATTTAAGCGGCTTCGGTGACGTAGTTGGTAGCATGCTGAGCTTCTATGCCCAAGATCGTGAGGTCAAACCCGGCAAAAGTCGTCGGATTTTGTAAGGGCGTTAAATAATCCCTCATATGTCTTCCTTCGAAGGGGAAGTTAAGTCGGCGAGCCCATGTCATAGATTTATGGCAGGAAAAAAACCTTCCACTAACTTAACTTGTGTGAAGCTAAAATTTGTAGGTTAGATTTGATAACGCTATATTTGTTCCTACATTCGCCGCCAGGTGCTGGCTGCGATGGCAACTAGTAGCCAAGTTCGCAACTAGGTGTCATGGACGGTAGTATTTGGTAGCAAAGGTAGGAACTACTTGAAAATTGATCATCTGCAGTCCTTACCTGAATCACAGATAACACACACTAAGACAACCGTCACAATTAACAACGGTTATCAGACAAAGTCTACACACACCCAAAGCACACAGGGCTACATGATCACGTTGTCGCAGGCCCTAAACTAAGGAACCAACCAACCAAGAATTAATGTATTAATCAATATGAATAAGGCATACACTAAAGAAAAAGTAAAATTAAAAAAAATAACTTTAATTTAAAAAATTCATTGTAGAACTCCTTGGTCCATCAGTTGAACAAGAGAAGTTACATTAGGTGGTAAAAACCTCACTTTAAAATTATCTTTGACTAGTTCATTGACAGATGGATGCAAAGGTGCATTGTCAATCAGCAAAGCCGCCATGTTGGGAAGGCCACACTTCGTCAAATATCTTTCTATTGACGGCACAAAATTCTGGAAGAACCCTTGTTTGAAAATGTCATTAACCATCCAAGCACTTGTTTTGTGAGCTGTTAACAACAGGCATGAATCTCGTTTCACATTCTTCCTTATAAGGAGAGGAAGTTTGTGCTTCCCTGACACATTACTGCAAGCCTTTTTTATACACTTTTGCTGAATCTTCTACCTTTGAGGCTAGCGTTTTACTTGGCAACATCCGGTAAAATAAGCCGGATTCATCGGCATTGTAAACTTGATCTGCCGTCAATTCTTCCTTTTTAATAAAGTCTTCAAACTCTTTTATACATTTTTCTCCCGCTTCAACATCACCTGACAAGCTTTCCCCAGCGATTGTAAGTTGATGCACTCCATGCCGTTTTTTCCATCTGTCCAACCATCCCTGGCTGGCTGTAAAACTTGGATCTCCATGGGGCAACTGTTTGTTCAAACTCAATGCTTTCTGTTGGATGATGGGTCAAGAATTTGGCAAACCACATTCTCTTTCAGCAACAAACCAGGCAAACACTGCTTCATCCAGAGTTACTAGTTTAGCAGTTTTTGCTGTACACCCATTATACAAACTGTCGTTACAAATCATCTTGAAACAAAAGTCTTCAATGTGTTTTCTGTTCTTTTTCCAATCAGATACGGTCGATGTTCCTACTCCAAACTCAGCAGCAATGTTCTTTAACGATTCTCCTTTATCAATTCTTGTCAATGCTTCCATCCTTTTCTCCATAGTCACAAAGTTTTTACGTTTCGTCGCCATCGCGGACAATGAGCAAACAAAACAGCACAATGACACTGTTCCTCAACCGTGACGCTAGGAAAACTAGCGAACCACTACTGAGATTGCAGTGCAACTGAGGAACGTTGTTTCTTGGTCAATGTCAAGTGCGAGGCGCGGGTAGGGAAAGGAGAGGGTTGAGTCACCAGTCTGCTGCGTAGCAACAACAGGTGGGGTTAGTGCAATGAACTCGCCCACTAGCAAGAGAATTTGACCTACTGAGAATAGCAATTTATCGTCTGGAAAACAAGTCTTCATTTACTAAGCTAAACAACATAATTTATTTTTTCAAAACTGGTCCGGGTTAATGAGGTTTTACTGTACTAGTTTCTTCCCTTTACTACACTTTCCGCCCTCCTAGTGTACATACAGTAACTCCAGTCAGCCATCTAGTGACAAACAGAGGATCTCTCCTATATTGTTTCCATAACCTCATTGCCACACATTATTAGATCATATTATTCTATTGACTGTGTCAGTAGCGTGAAGACCAAGATTGACAAACTAGTTCAATGTAGAAACAGGTCTACGACAAGGGAGTGTGTTGTCCTCCATGCTTTTCCTTCTTGTCGTGGATGGAATCCATAAACGAATGAAAAGGAAAGTGGGAAGTAAAGGGACGAAGGCCTTACTCTTTGCTGATGACATAGTGATATGGGGAGACGAATTGGAAGTCCAAGAACAGGTAAATGTTTGGAACCAGGAAATAGAAGAGCATGGAATCAGTGTGGAGAAGAGTCAGACAATGGTGATGACAAGAAATTTGCGAGATGGTACGGGGAATATTGCAGGAGATGGAAAACCATTACAAGTTGTGAAAAGTTTCAAATAATTAGGGAGTGTCCTAACAGACGATGGAAGGATAAGTGAGGAAATTGGTACGAGGACCTAACAAGCAAATGGGTTTTACCGGAGTGTGAGGGGTCTGGTGTGGAACCAGAAAGTTCCCGAGAAATGTAAAAAAATCTTGTATTCAACATATTACACATCTATATTGGCATATGCAGCTGGCACGTGGACGACTAAACGGGAGGAAAGTAGAATCCAGAGGTATAAATGGAAAAACCGAGACAACATCAGAAACAAGGAAATTAGGGAGAAAATAGGATTTCCGAAGTTACAAGCCAAGATCGAGATCAGTAAGCTAAAATGGTATGGACATATGATGCAAATGGGAGAAGACAGAGTCTCGAAGCCATTATTTACTGAGAAAGTCAACGGAAGGCGCCAAAGGGCAAGGCCGAGGATGTGGTGGATGGATACAGTGAGGGAGAGCATAGAGAAAAGAGGAGTGAAAGGGGAGAATGTACTGGAAGAGGGATGAGAGTGGTGGATAGACAGAAAAGTATGGATGTCCTTGATTCACATCCCGACCCAAATCACTGGAACCGGGAAATGAAGAAGAAGATTATGCTATTGACAACGCAGACATGGTTTCTAGCGAAACACCTAGCATATTTTAACACAACAAAAACACAAAAGAATATAATGAATAGTATTCTGGGTCACAAAAGCCTTATAATAATGATTCTCCTAAGAATGTTATGTCATCATATTGACAACAGGATACTAACCTGGCACTTTCCAGGACTTAGATGTTCTTCAATACTGATGGACTTCAGACTCTCAGAGCAAGGCACAAGCTTGGAGCAATCCAATTTATTAAGGATGTTACGAGATACTGGGTCCCACTGGTACACCACACAACCTGCACACAATTCTCATTTATCACTGAAGTCCTGAACACAGGAAAACAAGGTTCGTGAAATATGATTGGAAGATCAGGGAAGGGTAACATCTTCGGAAAATACATCAGTCGTGAAAATGCATGCTCTAACATTCCCACTTCTAGACAATTTTCAGGAATAAAAAGAGTTGTAGTCCCATGCCCTAGCCAAAGACAGTGGGAAATTAATTCTTCAAAATTTGGTTAGGTTTTCCTGAGTTAATATTAATTATAAAATACATTGTTACTCAAGGCTTATATACTAAGTCCCTTAAAGCAACAATTCTAAACTTGTTGCCTTTGCCACAGACAATACACTAGTCTTATATCCACATCCTTGTCTTCTCAAGTGAACAAGCAAACAACATAACAAAACTGCCTTCCCATTCCCACCTATTTCCAATCTCATAGAGCTGCATTTGACAAGTGTTATCAATAGACAACCACGTACACCACAATAACACAAGTTATCACACAAGCACACGGAGCTAAATGACCACAATGTCTCGAAGCCTTTACCTGATCTCATAGGTTTTGAGATCATGTACCAGGTTTAGATCCTGCGTTTTCAACACTGGATAGGTTTTAGCAGCTACTCCAGTATCAGAACCCTTCTCCTCCCTCTTCTGGCATACCCTACTACTGACAGTCAAAACATTTCTTTCTCTAATGATATCTAACTCTATGATGTGTATGTGCACAGTAAGTCACCTTCCATCTTTGTTTTTCCTTTTCCGGCTTGATAATAATGTTGCCTGTATTCTGTTTTTCTGATATTTATATGCCATAATCTATTTAAAATGCTAAGCCTTTCAGATATTTGTAACAACAGTTTCTTAAGTTCTAGCCCCCCTAGAGTTCATCCTCCAGTACAGGGTCTGCAGCTTTGCTACATCTCTTCCATTTCAGTCTGTAGTTGGTATCTTCAGGTTTGAGTCGACATCGTGCATGTCCACCTTGATGTTGTCAGTCTACTACTTTTAGGGGCAGATGACCTCGCTGTTCCACCCCTTAAAACAACAATAACTAACTAGTCTACCACTTTCCTGGTCTTCCACAGGGTCGCATTCAACCAGGAAGCATTAGCTAACCAATTACAGTATAATGATACTTGCAGCAATCGAATCCCTTTGTTGCATATTTTTGCAAATAATTCCTGAAGTGATGGTTAGTTTGGATTTTTGCTTTATTTAAAAAAGTCTTAGTTATTGGTGTTTTAAGGGGTGAAACGTGAGATCGTCTGCCCCTCAAAAAGCTGTCTAGCAAAGAAAAGACTATTTCTATGGTCCAGTCAGCTGGCTCTCATGATGCTCACAATGATTGAATCCTCCTATTGTAAATAATTCCTAAGTTATAGGTCTATTCGGTATCAGTCTTTATTCTCAGAGAAGTTAACCATTATTATCTCAAGGATACCGGGTGAGTTAGTCGTGGTCGTTACGGCCTGGCTGCTGGCAGTCGCTCACATCTGGGAGGCGAGGAGGTTCGAATCCCCCCGCCGGCAATCTTGAAGATGGTCTTCTGTGGTTTCCCATCTTCCTTCCAGGCAAATGCTGGGGTTGGTCCCTAACTATAGGCTACAGCCGCTACCTTCCAACTCCTCGTCCTTATATTCAAACTTTCCTCCCCAGTCAACACTTCACGCGACAGTACATGTAGCTCACCCCATGGGTGTCCGTATAGAAGCAGCTACAAACTGGTGAGCCGAACATGTCCTTGGACACTCCCGGCACTAAGAGCCATACGCAAAAAAAAACTCAAGGATAGCGTGCTAATTCGATGCCTGCATATCTCTTGCGCATACCATACTGCTCACCACACAGCGTATGTCACAGCAAGTGCTTTGAATGGAGCATCAAGTTAGTGTAATTTACATTGCTATTAGCTATGTAAAGAGCAAGACTGTCCTCCATTTAATTTTGTCATAGATCTTTTCTTCAGTGATTGGGATATGACCTACTGTAGAGTTTGTCCCCATAAACTGCCCTCCTTTGATCAATGAGCCCATCAACAATGGATTGTTGTTGTTGGAGTCTTCAGTTTTTGACAGGTTTGATGCAGCGCTCCATGCCTCCCTGTCCTGGGTTAAAATCATTTCATTTCTACATAGCTATCACGCCTTACATCCGAGGCAATCTGTTTAACATATTTTAACCTTGGTCTACCCCTACAGTTCTTGTCCTCGATCCTTCCTTCCATAACTACAGTAAGTTTGCTATTCCTGGGTATCTTAGTATGTGTCCTACCAACCTATCTCTTCTCTTCATTAACAGTCGCTAGAAACATCTCTCCCACTCTTCTTAATACCTCTTCGTTTGTTACTCTATCTACCCATCTGATCTTCATCCTTCTCCTGTAACACCACATTTCAAATGCTTCTATTCTCCACTTTTCTGCTGTGCTTACAGTCTAAGTTTCACTTCCATAGAGTACCACACTCCAGAGAAAGGTTATCAAAAATTACTTTATAATACCAAATCTATATTTGATGTCAACAGTTTATTTTATTTTGAAACCACTGCTAAAGTGTCAGGCCTACTTGTTAGAGCAGCCAGAGGTTAACTCATAAGAACCAGGTTTGATTCCCACTCCTAACCCTCTCATTTTCTCCCTAGTTATTTATATCATCAGTCAACTTCCAGTAACTATGAATGACCAAAAGGCTGGACTAATATTCATATGTTCCACTGTCTGGTTGTATGACAATGGCACAAGGGGTAGATGACCTAGCTCTTACGCTCCTTAAAACCCCAATAACTAACTAACCAACTATTACGATGGCACAGAGAAAAGTTGACATTCACAAACAAGTAAAAGTAACTTTGATCTTACCCGGATAAACATAGGAACATACAGCCACTTCCTCTGCAGGATAATACACAGGACAATGTGTTGACACCAGATTTAAAACATTAATGTTTTCAATGACAGGCTCGTAGTGATTCACAATATCGTGAGCTGTGACAATGTTCTCACGAATTGTGAAGATGGAAATGTTGCCATGAGATTCTCCACACCATAACTCACATACTCTGAAAAGAAAATATATGGCATTCACAGTATTACCAAAGAAACAAATTAAGTATGAAAACAAAGGTCTACTTCATTAAAGAAGTAGGCAAAAAAAAAGTGAAGTTAGCACATGAAATAATATTTAAACATTGCACTTACTTGCCATCCTCCTTGAAAACTGCTGTTACAGAATGTAACACAGTGCTGCTACCGAGCTCAGTCATGACGAAGCTGCCCTCACCCATCGTTGGCGACGTGGGCAGAATGTCGCTGCGTACAAGAAACAGGCGGCCATTGGCGAGTGCCACAGCTACCCTCTGCAATTCGGGCAGTGGAACGAGGCTGCACACGGCACTGGGTTCCGGAGCTTCCGGATCCAGAGCATAACTGAACAGTTTGCAACAGTCTGTGCCCCTACAGAAAACAATTAATCAGGTGGCATATATTGCAAGTGATTTATACAAAAGTTTCATTTTTGTGGTTATTTGCTAAAAGCTGATGTGTCAAAATAAAGTCTGACTTTAAGTTATATAGTTTTGTGTTTCTGGAGAGGTTTCCAATGCTCTGCCAAAAGCTCAGTAGCCAATAGCCTGGAAGAACAGTGGCACAACTCAAATAAGTTTAATTTTGAGTTATAAAAAGATAAAAATAAAGATTGCAAAGAAAAACATTACAACTCGGCGTAGAATTACTGCCATTGGACGGAAGTATTGTTGCCTTTCTTCTGGATATGTGTTTTGTTGTCTGGCAAAGGAAGAAGAGTGTAGCATGCAAGTTGTGCTGTAACCTTGGTTGAGTAAGAGCATGCATTTAACAAGAGGATTTTGGGAAACAACCATATAATTATGTAATGAGGTTTGGAGAACTTACACATAAGCATGTATCTGGCCCACACAGTCTCCGAGCCACACATTGCCATCGATCGTACAGGCAGCAGTGGGTCGCTGTGGCAGAGAGAGGGAGCAATACTGGAGCCAGCCTCTGTTTGTGGCTAACAATAAATCAGATCGGGAGTTTGCACATGGCAGCCACAGCTCTGCACTGCATGTACCATCATCTGTAACAGGAAGAAAATTCCTCAATACACAGAGAAGAATTGCTATTTTGTCTTAAGATTAGTATATACGGTATATATCTGATCAATTTTTTTTCCCTATACATTTATCAATGCAAGCTGATGGATTGGAATCCGGGCTAGCCATAGGAAACAACACATTTATCAATGCTTAATAGGAGCATGCTTAGTAAAACCTACAAGATATTTATTTCCTGGTGATCATTGCTGAAAGTCATGCTCTGGGATTGGAGTTTCAAGACATACCAAACCTTTTCATTGCTTGAATTATTTTAGCCAACAATCTAAACCTAGATCGTCATCAATTTCAATGTAAAATCTAAGCACGAAATAAAAAATTATATTTTAACTCACCAGTGTGTTTATACAGTGTTAGAGTTGGTTCTTTGAATCCACATCAGTTGATAAATTTATCAACCATTAGCAAGAAGCTTAGAAATTTTGTCCACTTTGACAATATCTCTTCACTCACAAAGAGTTCGAAATAATCAATTTCAAGCGATTCAGGGGTCATGTAAGTATTTGACATACTTGGGTTTGGCACGTGATAAACATGCACCACTGCATGAACTCATCCTCGAACCACATGGGCAGGCCTAGGTTGAGGGCATTTCTCCCCCTCTGTGGTTGCATATCACTAACATAAACTTCACTGTCAATTTCTAACAGCTTCCCAATATCCCCAATAAGACTTCTGCCGTTACAGAAATCCATATGGGACTTGATCTTCTGCAAAATTGTGAGAATCACCCCCAGATGTGTTTTACATTTGGACATAGCAGCCATAATTCAACAAGTTTACAAATGTGATACAAAAGAAAAAAAAATCCTGCAGCACTACACGGGTGAACACTAATAAGGCGACTTAATGTGCAGTTAATAGATGGCAGAAGCATATTAGATAGTTGTACGACAGATCAAGCATACTTGATTGCAGCACTAAAGGCACAAAGCCCTGATCGAGTTTACTTGATACCAGCACTCATGCACTATTTTAGAAAGATTCAGGATATTCGATCATAGCTACGAAACTTCACATCTTAAGTTTCTAGTCAGAGTAGCTGTGAATCTGAAAGAAAACAGAGCTTTGCAACTTCTCTTGGCACAAGGGACAGTCTGATGATATGGTCTGACATTGAGATTTCAAAAAAAAAAATACCAAGAAGATATTTATAGAAACCTTGGTATTCTCTATACTGTATTTCGGTACGGTGTTGAGTCATGGATAATGTGCAGATGAACTGATGAAAACATCAGATAAAAATAAATTAAAAAATGAATAGATGTTGAGATGTGGTGTCTGAGACGAATATTGCACATCCCTTGGTAGAAGAAAGAACTAATCCATCTGTTTTAAATGAAGGGAGTGTACATGTCAATTTGCAGATGCCACATTTTGCAATACTTTGGGTACAAACCAGTCTTGAGAAGTTTATTGTTCAAGAAAAGGAAGACTAAAGGTGCTCCAGACGATGGTTGGATCAAATTAAATACTTCACTGGACAATCTCTCAAGATGTCTTATCATCATCATCATCTTGCACAGTTTCCAGTCACTGGCCGGGTCTGTTTGGAACACAAGCCTCTCCAACGTCTTCTGTCTTCCCGCCATCTCTCAGCCTCCACCCATGTCCAGTCTTCTCCTCTCTTCTTCACGCTTTCTTCCACCCCCTTCAGCCACCTGTCTCTCGGTCTTCCTCTCGGTCTCTTTCCTTCTCACTTCGTCTCGTGTACTCTCCTGGGTATCCTCTTCTCCTCCATTCGTTTTACATGTCCATACCATCTAAGTCTAGATTTCTCTATACCATCCTGTAATGGTTCCTCCTTCATTAATTCTCTGGTCCTCTCATTTCTTATTCTGTCCATCTTTGTAGCTCCAATACTACTTCTCAAGAACCTCATCTCACTGGCCTCTATTTTGCTCTTCTCCCTTCCTTTCATAACCCAGGCCTCCGAGGCATACGTCAGGATAGGGACATAGTACGTCCGATATATGATCTTTTTGCTGTTCTGAGGGACATCCTTGCTCCATAACATGCTTCTCACACTCCTCCGAAATGCTTCTGCCTGCCTGTCTTATAAGAGGAGTAAAATCAGCAAATACAATAAAATTATTGTAGGCCACATAATCACGAATCCTCAACATGAGGACAGCAAACTGGATGGATGGAATATCGGTAATACAGCGAGGTCCTTCTCTAAATGAACTTTACAAGGGCCGCCTGGCGGGGCGGGGGCACAGTGTGTAGTAGCCTGTCGAGAAAGGCACTGCCGCTAGCAGCAGTGTAGCGCCCAACTAGTATAACGCATTTACACTTTTTAACATATTTAACCCCCTTAGTGCCACGCGCCGATCAGATCGGCTCTCGCTGCTCGCGCCAAAAGTGCCAAAGCCGATTGAATCGGCGCGCAGTTTATCTTATATTTGCAGATTTCTGTAGGCTTATGCCCGTGATTATTTCATACTGTTGGAAAGGCGAGGTTCCAAGCTTGCCTGTGCGGTGTTTACTTTTTTCCTTCGAAGTCCGTTACGCGATAGGTTTGAGTTTGTATTCACGCCCTCCCTTACCGCTCCCCCAATCAAGCACGTTCCCGCCAAAATTGCGGTGCAGTTGTTTTCTTCTCGTTGAAGTTTTCTGCCTACAGATGTATCTAAGAACTTTATACAGCTGGAAACATAGTATTTCTTCGAATATGACTCTTAGGTGACCTTAATTTAGACTCAAAATTGATTTTTTACAACAACAAAATGAAAAATTGTAAAATTTACAGAATAACCTCCATTATAATGGTTTTTGATGCAGTATTTACTTTTATGAACATAATATATGAAAGAATGGGGGTATTGGTTATAATGCAAAGCAAAAGTAATGATTCTATCGTTGAAAATGTGGTATTAATGATTTCTTTTCGAAGGGTCTGCATGATCTTTGAAATCAGCTTGGCATTCTTGGCAAGTATTTCAGGAAATGGCTTGGCACTAAGAGGGTTAATAATCATCATTACTTACATGAATTTCAGAGTTGTTGCAGGAAATGCTGTCCTTTGTTTTTCTAGACGTACGCTGCATCAACGTAGGAAGTTTTGGTACACTCGCTGTAATTCATTCTAACTGATATTTGGTATAAGTGCAGATATTTCATTCACAAGAGCCTCCAGAGTATGAGGATTGTTTCTGTATATCTTTAGATTGAGATTTCCACACAAGTAAAAGTCGCACGGCGCTGAAACTTACGAATACGTAAGACTTCTTCTTGAGAAGATAAGTTTCCACTAGGAAAATTTGTATTTTTGTTCTGTACCTAACCATGTTCACGGGAAATGAGATAGGCTACACAGTACTTCACCACAAGTCTTAACTCCATCAACTAGGGTATATCTCAGGGATGCTGCGTTGCCGGTGGTTGACACTTATCGCTTCCTGGGGCTCCATTTTGACAGCAAGTTAACGTGGCAGCACCATATACGGCAATTGAAAATGACATGTCTCAGGAAACTGAACATGCTCAGGTTTCTTAGTGGCACTACGTGGGGGGCTGACCGTGCGGTGCTGCTACGGTTCTACCAAGCCCTCGTCCTGTCCCGGCTAGACTATGGTTCTGCGGCATACGGTTCAGCAAGGCCGGCAACCTTGAAAATGCTGGACAGTATCCACCATAGTGGCGTTAGACTGGCTACCGGTGCCTTCCGGACCAGCCCGATACCCAGCCTACTCGTCGAATCGGGTGTTCCACCTTTAAATTATAGACGCCAACATATGCTGTTAGCATATGCTGCCAATGTGCGTCAAATGCCGCAACACCCGACCTATCAAGCTCTCTTCGGTACCCAAAACCACCAGGGGTACGCCAACCGGCCTCGTGCCACTCGGCCGGTTGGTATTAGACTTGATAGCTCGTGTACCGAAATAGGAGTGGCTGTAGGTCCCTGTATGATCCGGACATCTAGCGAGGTGCCTCCGTGGCAAGTCCCGCGTCCGGAAATTCGGTTAGATCTGCACCGAGGTCCTAAGGTGAACACGGATGCCTCCGTTTACCGGAGGCAGTTCCACAGCATAGTTCACCAATTTCCGGACGCTGGCATTCTATACACGGATGGTTCGAAGGTGGACGAGAAGGTGGGTTGTGCTTACGTTATTGATGGTGCAAATACCAAGATCTCTTTGCCTGAGGCCTGTAGTGTGTTTACTGCGGAGCTCGTTGCCATCTATGAAGCTCTGCAGTTTGCACTACAGGATGCACGAATCCACTTTCTCGTGTGTACCGACTCTTTGAGTTCGTTGCAGTCAATTGCTACATGTTTCCCGCAACACCCCCTAGTGCAGCGAATCCACGACCTACTAGCCGGGCTGTGCCACGCTGACACTCGAATCACCTTTCTGTGGCTTCCAAGCCACATGGGAATTGCGGGAAATGAGTTAGCGGATCAAGCTGCAAAAGAGGCGGTATCACTACCACCTCGACCAATGGAGGTACCCGCTAGAGATATTCGCTCTCAGTTACGCCTACAAGTTCTGGCTTTTTGGGAGAGTCAGTGGCTAGCTGACCCACTGCCCAGTAAACTGAGAGCGATCAAGGGAACTACTCGCGTTTGGCGGAGCTCCTTCCGGGCCCGGAGAGAGTCCGTCATTTTGTGTAGGCTAAGGATAGGTCATACAAGATCCACCCACTCGTACCTAATGAGAAGGGAAGACCCCCCACTTTGTACCTGTGGAGCCGTTTTCACCGTGGCCCACATTTTCACCGAGTGTGTGGATCTTGCTGACTTACGAAGAAACCTTGGTTTGCAGACGACACTCAAACTTATATTAGCCGATGACGCGGTGGCTGCTGATCGCGTTATCCGCTTTATAAGTGATAGTGGGTTAGGGCCAGCAATCTAAATTTTCCAGTGAACTTTGACTCAACGACTTGTTCGTTTTTGAATGATAATGTATTGTTTTTTCCGTAATTTTTGTTTATGTTTATATTTTTATTTATTTAATTGTTTGTTTTTGTTTTATTAATTTTTGGTCTTTTTAAATTTAGATGTCCACCTCAAAATTTTAAATTCAATTCAAAATTTGTATTCTTTAATCTGTGTTAAGAGGGGCAGATGACCTCGTAGTTCCGCCCCTTAAAACAACAATAACTAATAACTAACTAACTAGGGTATCTTGCCAGCTGTGTATGTAATCAATGCTAAGACAACATCCAGGGCTTCCCGACCCGTTTTGAAATCTGTACATGTTAGTTATCTGGCTGTGACTCATCGCGATCCACCCGCTGTGTGGCCCCTGAGAGGTTTCCAATCATTTACAGAAGGACCTTACTGTATAAGAAGCCATAATTATGTGGAACAAATGAACTATTTTTATAGCTCCTTAGGTCTTGGGAAGTCCCTCTTCCTTTTCCAGTTTGACAATCTCTCTTGACATTATTTTTATAGTAACTAACAACTAACCTCCAAGATCTGGTAGTGTGGCAACAGTGGTGGCTACAACAGGAGCCGAGTGGTTGAGCGAGACAGTATCTCTGAGGTGTGTGAACTCTGGAGCAGAAGCTATGGACACTATCTGACTGGCAGACGGGCGGTCCCGAGGTGACTGCGACCAGCACAGCACCATAAGGTCTAGGATGAAGCTGGGGTACAGAGTCTCCTGCAAGATAAGAGAAGCACACAATACAATATACCATTCACTACTACTTTAAGTGATTTGGAAAATTAAGGTTTGAATAAGAATTGGATTTTCATGACTGCATTGAATACCACGGAGGCTAACAGCTATAAGGCCTGTATTTTATTAATAACTACCTGAAGTACCCGTTCTTCGAACGGCTTTCAGTACTTGCTGGCCTAAGTCATTAATATATATAATCATTCCTAATGTAGTTATGTTATTTCCACGTTACCAACTACATGTGTAGACTACATGCATTTTCACTCACCAAGATATGAACTGTGGCGGCTGCCGAAGCCTGTCGCACTCCCCTGGGGCAATGATTAAATGAATGACGCATGAAATGAAATGATAGTGGAGATTGTTGCTGGAATGAAATTGTGACAGGGAAAACCGGAGTACCCGGAGAAAAGCCTGTTGCCTCCGCTGTGTAGGTGAGAAAGTGCGTTTAAATATTGGAAATAAATATCAGCTTCTATGTAGTAAAAGTTAAATAACCTGTCTTAAATATTGAACACCTATTGTTTAACGTCTTCATACTATATTTAAACATATAAACATTATGTTAAAAATACATCAAACTTGATAGCAATTATCATATCCGCAATAAGTAATATTGCGGAAAGTACGTACCATATCATGATAAAGAGTAACAGTAACGGAACAAACTTCAATCATCCCAAGTAATAATAACAAAAAAAAAATTAATCACAGAAAAATTATCTAAGTTTATGCCGTGTCTTGTGCGAGATTACGCCTAGTAACTCCGAGATGGTTCATCAGCGGGCTCTTGTGGTCTATTTGCAGACAACCAAAGGAGTGGCAAACTGTGCGATACCTCAATTCCTATTTAGAACACCTCAGCTACTTTACTGTGAGTGCTAAAGGTTAAAACAGTCTTTCGTGCGGGTTTTTTTATTGGCCGCGAAAGTCAAAATACCTACTTTATTGAAATAAATTTGCCCAGTTCTGCAGTAAGATTAATATGAACACTAAATAAACTAATGTGACAGTAGATAGTCTTCGACACATTCGTCTGTGAATTTGGGTTTCAGGTCATGGTAAAAAATGACAAAAAGCAGATAAATATTGGCCAACTGAAATATTCATTTAACGAAAAACAAATCGATAAAAAGGATGAAAGCATACCGTGCAAATTACAAAGCCCTATAACATTGTGAAACAGCGTAAAGATCCAAATACTCACATACAATAACCGGCACAAAGAGTATAAAATTAGACTCAAAATCACGTCTAGTTTCGGACCCCACACACTACCTCTATAAATAAAACAGTTTATGTAGAGACTAAAATAGACTAACATCGCTCTGCATTGACCGTGTTTTATAAGACATGTTTAGGTTTTACTCGCTAACCGTTGGAGATACACGAAAATTGATAAGGACCTTTCGGATAGAAAATTAAATTTTAAAGCTCGTAGTGCCATCAAAAGTTTGCTATTTCTTAGCGTTCTCTTTTTATTTGAAATGGAAATATGAAAATAGTCGCCATTTTTAAATAGTGGAAAATATCGAAATCAAAAGTAGCCTATATGTAAGCCTGGTAAATCAGCTACGTCCATGCAAAATTTCATTTAAATTGAACCAGTGGTTCTTGTGTTATTGAGTAACACACAGACACACACCATCACATTTTTATATATTAGTATGATAAATACTTTATTGCACACAACAACAACAACAACAATCAGGGGCCGATAACCTAGATGTTAGGCCCCTTAAAACAACAATTATCATCATCATCATCATCATTATTGCGCACAATGTGCATGAACGTGGTTCTTACGAACCATCATTTATACAAAATGTTGTCGTTGTCACTGTAAATGCTTCTTTCCGAGGGGTGTCCATATACAGTAGAACCTTGTTAACACGTTCCTCATTAGTACGTTTTATCGCATATCATGTCGTAATTTTCAAGTCCCGATTCTTATCTGATGACAATAATGTAAAAGTACCTCATTTATCACGTCGCACATTTTGCCGCGCATCGCTTAGTATGATCGCATTTTCGTCAGCCCTGAAAGCATTCTTTGTCCACCCCTAGTGGAATGTGAGACCGACCGCTCTGAGATAACATTCCTTGCCAAAAGGCGGGCGAGAGTTGCAACTTAACAGGTATAGGCGACTCTTAAAAGTAAGACAGTAGCACGCGCCGCACCGCGCATCGCGTAGTACGATCGCATTTTTGTCAGCCCTGAAAGCATTTTTTGTCCACCCCTAGTGGAATGTGAGACCGACCGCACTGAGATAACATTCCTTGCCAACAAGCGGGCGAGGGTTGCGACTTAACAGGTATAGGCGACTCTTAAAAGTAAGAGACTAGCACGCGCCACGCATCGCGTAGTACGATAGCATTTTCGTCAGCCCTGAAAGCATTCTTTGTCCACCCCTAGTGGAATGTGAGACCGACCGCACTGAGATAACATTCCTTGCCAACAAGCGGGCGAGGGTTGCGACTTAACAGGTAGAGGCGACTCTTAAAAGTAAGACAGTAGCACGCGCCGCGCCGCGGCACTGCTGATTAACGCGTTTTTTACATTTCCCTTACTGATACAAATTTATGAGGTTTAATTATTATTTTCCATTAGTACGTTTTCCCGCTTTTGAAGTCCAAATTTTTCAGTCCCTTGAAAAACGTACTAATGAGGTTTCACTGTATTACTAATTTTCACAGAATTTCGTCAGAGTCACCTCTCTGCACTTGCACTGCACAAGTTTAATTGCTTAGTCAATACAAGGTGAATTGGAACCAAGTCAAAAAGTTACAGGAAGGTACATGTTTCGAACATGAGTTTATCATCAACAAGTTAAAAGGTGGCTAGCAAAACTTTAAAAGGAAACATTATTATAGATGAATAAGTAATAGCACTTGTGAAGTCCATTTTCATCTTGACTCTTCATCAAGATTTTCTATCATATGAATACTTCTACATAAGTGTTTTGACTTCCAAGATTTTGGTGTTTATCTTTAAGACTTTTTCAAGAACAGACTAGAGATTTTAGTGCACCTCTCTGGAAAAGAGAAGAACTTGGGTTCATGTCCCAAATGAGTCTAGTATATTCAAACTGCCCCTTCAAATAAGCCAAGAAAAATGGGTAGTAATGGTTGGAGAACGCAGTTGTATCATATTCAAACATAAGTAGCATACTACAGCAAAACCACAATAATTCGAAACGGGTTAGTTTGAGGATGTGTTAGCCACTCATTTCTTCTCGTAATTGACAATGATAATTGCTAATACTTTTTGGAAAGTATTTTTTTCATGTGTCACGTTGTCCAATGATTTCTCCTTGTATGCTAATTGAATAATAATTTGGATACTGTTGGACAGATTGTCAATCAAGAGTTGTAAAAAGACATATCAGTAATAGGATGTGTGCATAGGTTGTAAGGTTTACACTTTCGAGTGTTTTTTATTTTTTTCAGGGAGGAGGAATGTTCTGCAGTTAACTAATTCAAAACCTGTAATTTGAAGTTTCCATCCCAATCGCTTTGAATTATCGAGGCTTTACTGTACTGGTTTCATCTGGCATTACTCTTTTGCCATCATCATTGATCATTGTATTTACCTGTACCCCTGTAATTATGTATTTTATGATTTGACAACTCCCATATGTATATTAACATATTACAATGGAGAAATAAAGAAATGAATGAATCATATAAAAGATGAAGGACATTCTGAAGAGGTAGGGACACTAATCAAAAATGTTGGCAGAAAATATTATAAAATTAGAATAGAATAAAACAGTGTCTGGTTGGGGTTCATGGAGTGGAGTATTCGATGTTTGACCAGGTCAGCTGGATATCCTGTGACAGTGAAGGCACTGCTGAGGTTGTTCTTGAAAGCTATGCAGACTTCAGATATGGAGCACATTCATTTGCTCTGGGTGGCAAAATTGCAAGGAAAGGACCGTTTGATTTGGCATGATGAAAGCTAGTATAATAGAAATCCTGTTGGCAGTTGGTTGCTTGATGTAGACAGATGCGTTGACAAATATCAGCTGGAGGATGTTCAGGTGAGAGGTCTTATTATCAGCACAAGGGAGACAATCCCCCTCAAAAGCTCTTTATTTTGAGATGCCAACTATGTTCTCAAGTGGCCTCAAGCTTATTTTGTGTTGTCATGACTTGAGGTGTCATATGACGACTTTTAAATTCTGTCGATATAAATTTCATAAATTGTTTTTAGAATCTTAAGTTATACATAAATTAATCTCCTTCACAACTAATATTTAATCTATTTGAGTATTCTTTATCTTTGAGTAGTTTTTACATGGATGAAGAAATACACATTTTCAAAATATGTACAGACAGTTGAGCAGCGAGTTAACATCAGAAAGATCTCCACAAAACCAGATGCAGCAGAGACTCGAAGGTGAGGAAACAGGATTATTCTAGTACAAGTACTTACTCTGTACGTCAATGGTGGCCTCCCTCCTTCGAGAATACATTCCTTCACTGACTCATGGCCCTCAAAGGGTTGATGTAGGGTTAGAAGCTCATATATGAACATTCCAAATGAAAAACAATCCACCTGAAAGAGAGAAATATCACATGAACAAGAATAAAAGTTGAGAAAAATCCCAAGCATATGGATTATTTTAAAATTACAACTATAGTCCGGGACAGCTTAATTAAGTTACTAGATCAAAACAGGGTAGGCAACATTAACAGCCGTCCCCTATGCCTACGTAAATGTTGGTTTATGGTTGCATTTCTTGAAGTTAAGTTGTTTTCAGGTGCGAGTACATTGTCGCCAACCCTGCTTAAAATCTCGCCATCTCCAAAGACCATAATACCAGTAAAATTTCTTAACACACAGTTGCCGACATTTTTCTCCCAGAATGCATTTACCGCACATTCTCCCAACATAATAATTACTAATTTTACTAGTGCCTATTATCTGAATAATTTCACAGTTTTCTTTGGAATTTCAAGTCTAATGAAGTTAAAACAAGTTGTACAAGGTAAGTACTACTAATATACATCGATTAAAACAGTTTTTACAGTTATTATAGACCCTTGATTATGGAATACAGTGCACTCTCGGTAATTCGCGGTAATTAATGCACGAAATTCCGCGAATTATTGAAAACCGCGAATTATCCCCAGTTATTTTTGTTAAGCCTAGTAAAAACAAAACTATTGATTAAAATATTGAAATAGGCTTGAACACGCAAAATAATAATTATAACACTTGATTGTAGTGTCCTATAAGACATGCTAGGCTAGAGGAAGGCCTATGTGGATTATGCCTACAATAATATTTAAAAAAAAGTCATTCCATTTTGTTTCTTAGATCGTTTATTCTAATTTTTGAGTGCACATTTCCGAAGAAAACATTATAAGAGAACAAAAATTCATTTATGTTTTTCTATATAAGAGATAAGTGTGACTAGAGACTGTGGGAAACTTTCGGGATTTCCGTTGCATTACTCCCGCACTCGATATCAACTGGATCTCAGGTTTTCTCACCAACAGTCAAATTCCGCACTTTTTCATCTTTGCCTTCATGTCTTAAATCATAATCATCTTTATCGGCGTCTAACTTGCCCGTTCGAAATATCGTCGTTACAGATGTCGGCAAGAGCTTGCTTTTGTAGCGGTATTTTTCTCTTATGACTGGTTCAATGCATGAAGAGCATCCAACAAACACACTCTATATCTCGCGAAAGTTTACGTCATTACGCAATAATCCCTGTTTACAATACGCTGTCCGCGCATCCACCCTTCACAACTCACAGGTCAGCGACCTTGGAGTGTGGCTGTTGGGAAAGGGAGGGTAGGTTCCCAGTGAAAGCGCATTCCTCTTGTCTTGTTTGGGCTTCGAAGATAAAGGAAATCTATGCTATACCACTCGCGGCAACCTACTCGTATGTTTCGAACTTGCGCAAGTAGGACTACTGTTCCATCACAGAGAAACACAGTTCAGTCTTCTCGAATGTCAATGATTTCGTCTTTACGCATTGCGTCCCACGAAAATTATTTTAAATGACGGGGAGGTTGCTTAGTTGCCGTGAGAATTTCTATTTAAAAATATATTTGGAGACCCGCGAATTAACCGCAAAGCGAATTATCTGCACGCGTATTATCGGGAGTGCACTGTATGTGCGCGTTCATACCCACTCGTCTGAGATGTTTGCAAGCTTTTATTTAATTAATTTTTGCATAAATTCTTATTTAGATTTTATCATGATGTCTAAAAAACACGAGAACAAGATTGAAGATGGATTGGAGAAACTCGACGAAGATCACTGGCGAATCAACTAGGTTTTGAGTAAGTAGCCTAGACCCTATCTACATAATTAAAAGTACAAAGTTATTTAATCGTTGTTTTATGTATTTTTATATTCAGTCCGAGCACAAATAACGTAATAAAGAACCTTAATGGTCTTTGGAAATTTTGGAAAAGTCTTTGACTGCATTTTTCGTATAATATACACCAAACATAACCTAAAATATAGCCTATGTCTACAAGTTCACTCCCAGGGACATATTCTTAGGATCAATTCGCCTTGTAATATACAGGTAATGTAATGTACCGATATCTTATTCTCGACTTCCAAGTGCCGTCAGCCATAGTGTTATAATACATTGCATATGTTACTCCAAAGCTTGAAAGTAGTCTATGATTCACACTCTGCTAGTTGTAGTGTGAATGTATTGGCGATTATTTATGTAGTTGGCTACTGACCTATAGCCTACTTAGTAGTAGGCAGATAAAATATTTATATTAGGCCTATTTTTGTTTCAGTTATGGTTGCGACAGATCAGTGTGGAAGCCTTCAACGAACTTCAAGGGTTGTGCAACATGAATCAATCATCATTCCGAAGAGCCATATGCACTGCGGTTGAGTCACAGATGCACATTTTCAGAGAATACCAACAATATCTCTTGGCTCTCTTTTAGTTCTCGACATAAGTTACTGCACCACTGAATGTCTGGGTGAAAATTACTGATGTAGGCCTACTTAAGTTGGATGAGACAAAGTCACTGTTCGCTACTTGGTTAGATGACACAGTTCGTGCGAAGCCACTGGTTGCAATACGTTATAAATATTCCTCGCAACTATAGCCTAGGCTACTTGTATTATTAATTCTGAATGAAAGTAGAACGCGACTTATACATTTGCATCGGACATGATTGTGACGCTTACATACCTTGTGTCCTTGTTTCATCTTCTGGGCGATATTACGTATTGAAATTAGGAACCCTGTCCCTACTGCATTTTATATACTGTATGTGCATAAGTACATAAATATGTGTTTTTATATATTGCTCTTTAAAAACGGCTGCCACGTTCCAACAGCGCTTGCATCTTGTTCAACTGTCAACAAGGCGCACTCTAGAGGCACACCGATGCGCACACATTGTTGCCAACATGTGGGATACAAAATCGGCTTCCTTTGGTCATAAATGAATATTTTTTCTAAAATTACCTCCCTCCAGAACAGTGCAAACTGCATCAAAATCCATCCAGTGGTTCTCGAGATTACCCACTTTCTTCAGCTCAATGGCTTATCCGCCAAACTGTCAGCACACATCTCTAAGAAATACAACTCTAGAATAGACGACTGTCTGGACGAAACCGTTGGCCGCTACTAGGCCAGGTGACTGTGTGGATGAATATTACTGCTTTTAATACAAGCAAGGGGGTCTGGGGTATAAGCCCCAGGTTAGGTTTGTATGTAAAGCCTTATTCCGGGTTCACCACGCTCGAACTAAGAGGCAAGACCAGTGCCAAACAATAATGTTGGCACTGCTGAAAAATTTAACAACACCCTTTAGCGATAAAGTGTTCAACTCTTGTATGTCACATTACATACGGTAAGTTACTGTAGAAAATTTTCCAGATTTTGATGGAGTTTTTCAATCGCTAGGCAAAGTTCAGAGTAGCGTACTCCCAGCATCAAACGCCATATTGTGTTTTTCAATCGCTAGGCAGCGCTGCCAAGGGAATTAATATGGTGGGCAAGTTGGTCATATTTACTCGGTGCTATTTGTGCTGAATAAGCATTAACCCTATGGAGTAGTGACACTCCGTAGTTGCTTGTTGTGTTTCTCCTACCAGCTGTGAACACTATGATTTGTGTCATGGATTTGTATGTTAATTGCATGAATCTTAATTTCAAGGCTTGATTTCGTTTATCGAAGAGTGCTGTGATGGCTGACCAATAATTGTTAGGTTGTTACGCCATACAAACACCACCCCTGGTTTTTGTCACGCACAGTGGGGGTAGACGCGCATCAATAATTTTCATCCAAACCAATGGTTTGTGCCTAGACCAATCATTTTTAGGCACTGAGGCGCTGGTTTTACCGATTAGTTCGAAACATGGAATCCTTGAGATCAGCGTTCATTACAGTGGTAAATACGGTTCTACATACAAAACAAAACTAACCTGGGGCTTACGCCCAGTAGTGCAATCAGTAATTTTCGTCCAGACTGTCGTCTAACCAAGTAGCGACCAATGGTTTCGTCCAGACAGTCGTCTAACTAAGAAGAGCCCGATTATTTCTCCTTTTTTTCCCCCCACATAATTGCAACATTACATGTGTCGTCTAATGTAGGCCTATTTTGTATCGGATATGTTGGTAACTAATGATGTCAATGTGATTGCTGCAGCAGTTTCACATACTAAATATGCTGTCGAACATGGCTGCGGTTGTTAAATATACAATAAATAAAAACACACATTTTAAGTGATTAAGCACATATATCCGGTGCAGAAGTGATCAAGGTTAGTAGTTACAACTGACAATGCCCGCCCCCCGCCCCGCCAAAAGATGAAATATGGTATGAAAATGATATATTATCAAAGTGAAAGTGAAAAGGAAAAGAGTGATACGTTGTACAGAATTAATCTGAAATTTCCCTACAGTATATAAGTCGTGTTGTAAAGGGGATAGCGGGTGGGTTAGAGACAGCGAAGGAGAAAACATCTATTAGGACATCATTTCCACAATTATTAATCATCATTACACAAGGTATTTAGGCTAATTTAAGTATTCTACTTGGTTCATCACTCCTGAAGTGTTACCTCTATTATGGTACGTATGTCGTTTTGCTTTAAACATTTTTGCTTGAAGACGGGCTATTATTTTATGTAATTTCTTAATTTATTCCACTAATATGTATCGGTTTTCCAATATTTGCATTATTCATGTAAATTTTAGATGGTTGGCTACAGAAAATACTGAAACCTGTTTTACAAAACGCTTTAACTCGCAAATTTCGTTACATATTTTTGCAAATCATACAATTTTCTAATTTTTTAGTAATGTTCTTTTGGGCTGATTTTTTATTTTTCAAACAAAACAGTGTTAATGTTTGCACTGCACAACACCACTGGTCACTAAAAACAAGTGTTTCCATCCTTAGCGTCTATGACAGCTTGTAAACGCTCAGGCATACTGTTCACAACTTGTCGAATGACATTTGCCGGGATGCGATCCCATTCCTCCAGCAGCAATGTTCTCAGTTGTGCCAAGGTGGTGGGGTCACACTGTCTGACGTTCTTTCCAAGCATATCTCGTACATGTTCGATGGGGTTTAAGTCAGGACTACGAGCTGGCCAGTCCAGGGTTTGAATCCCCACTTCCTGCAGATATTATACAACACAGCGAGCAGTATGAGGGCATTATCCTGCATCAGCATGAAATTCTGACCAATGAAAGGCGCACATGGTTCATCAGGATCTCTTCGATGTACCTTTGGGAATTGAGTGTCCCGTGATCGATGCACACCAACTCAGTGCGGGCCATAACGTTGATGCCACCCCACACCATAACCGAGCCACCTCCAAATGGAGTCCTGGAGGAGAAAGCAACAGGGCTGTACCTCTCCCCGCGCCTTTTCCACATTCTTTCTCTTCCATCAGGAGATCTAAGATTAAAGCGACTCTCGTCAGTGAAGAGAATAGAGGCCCACTGCTCGTGTTCAACAAATGCCAGTTGTTATTCCTAGAATAACAATAAGCGAGCGGCAACATTCACAACCCTTAAATGCTTACAGTGCACTTCCCGCCATCGAAGATTGGGTAATTGGTGGTAATAAACCACCCTAAGAAATGTCATATTATCAATTACTATTCACGGATGTTTCAGATGTTTGTTCTAATGCGTGAAAAGCTTTTAAAATGTGATTACATCTTTTTCATGGCTAATTTTATACCATTTATATTACATTTTTAACTGTTCCACTTTTTTTTTGCCGGTCTGTGTATTACTCCATCGATAAAGCTTGCCTTTCAACGCATGTATTTAACTAGTCGATTTGTCAGTGAATTCAGTAAATTTTCTGCAAGTGGCTTATAATGTGCCAGGTGACGAAAGATCAGGAGAGTATTCTACCAACCATCTCGCATTGTGCCGCTAGCATTTTTTTTTTACAGTTGGTCCTGGTTCGATTTTTGGCTCTGCCAAGAAATTTTAATTTTGGTCTGAGGGATGGAACAAGGCACACTAAACCTCGTGAGACAAAACTGAGAAGAGGAGGGTTCGCTTCCCATCTTAGCCATCTTGGAAGTGGTTTCCGCACTTCTACTCCAGGCAAATACTGGGATGGTTCCTAATTTAATCCCAATCCTCATCTGAACTTCTTGCATCTGAATAGGGATTTGCCAATAGGCTTTCAATAGCTTGTCTCAATTCTGCTTCCATATATGTAGGCCTATACATGCAAGAAATGAGTATGGTACTTATCAAAAATAAAGAAATAATAAGCTGATATGTACCCTACTATTCTATTTCTCTCCTACTCCTAAATACTTCTCTGAACACTCATCTTAAAACAGAATGGTCTGCATTTTTGGACTAATTATAAAAATGTAGCCTATAAGAAGAAATGAACATGTTTCTGTTCTTATGCATTTTATATGATGCTTTAAAAAATCAATCTAGAAGAGCTAATTTAAGTTAACTTCACTACCATAATACTGCTTAAGAGTTAGACTGTCGAGGACTGATGACCAAGATGTCCCTAACTTGAGCAAGGACTGCTTCACAACTTTATGTAAAATGTAAAGGGCCTTTACGTAGTTTGGATCATTTGCGTACGTGTTACAAGGATGTGTGTGCTGACTTTTTGGTGTTAAATGATGTAGGTTGGCAACACCAAAAGTGGCGGCCATGTTGGTTTTCTAGTAACTTATTTAAGGTGTCCCAGACTATAGCATTAAGCTTCATAAATTATAGTTTTTTGCTATGACGAGTAGGTCACAGATGATACAAAATCCCAATCCTGAAATAGAGGCCACCATAGGGAGGACATAGGCTCCCTCTCCTGACCTTTCCATGAAAACATGAACAGATAATTCAGTGCTGTAGAGAACTTGTAAACAAGAAGATTCATGATTGTGGAGTAGATGGGTGGCACATGATACTTGAAATACTAATGAGTTGTTGTTCAAATCAACAACTTCAGAAGATAGTTCCAATACTTGAATAATGTAGGTGTTTCATTTAGGGACTTGGAGATCATGAGTATATCAGCCTTGTGTACTCTGGTGTGTGTATGTGTGTGTGGAATTTGTCTGATAACCTGTGTTGTGATGTCTGCAGTAATGTGGGTATTTGTAATTGAGACTAGGATTGAGGAGGTGGCCATAGCCTTACATTAGGAACCATCCCAGCATTTTCATGGAGTAGAAGTGGGGAAACTATGGAAGACAACCTTCTAGAGTGGCTGAGGAGAGAATCAAACCCACCTCTTCTCAGTTTTACCTCATGAGACTTAGTGTACCCCATTCCAGCAGTCAGAACATAATTAAACTTTTTAGCAGAGACAGGAATCAAACCCAGATCCCAGGGGTGACAGCCAAGAATGCTAGCTACTACACCACTACACAACATGAATTCCCTTGGCACTGCTGAAGAATAGTTCTAAAAATGAAGACAGCTCAGAATAATAATTTAAGCATAGATACATTCTGTTAGTCAAAAGAGTGAAATCGATGATGCACTTGAATAACATGGGTATCATCATCATCATTATTAAGAAGAAGAACTGAGTTAAGATATTTTTGGGCTCATCAGATGTTCACTGTAGGTATAGATAGATGTTGATACTCAAGCTTAAGTTACCGTATTTACTTGCGTATTCTTCACCATCCCATAATCGTCGCACCCTACTTATGAAATACAAATACGAAAAATTGTTTTAGAAAATGTTAACAGAATAATCGTCGCATAGCACATTCAAATTTGGTGGCACATGCTGCCATGAGGTTATAACCTGGCATGACATCGTTAGAAGAAAGGAGTCCGTGCCCCTGTGCCTGTGGGCTACTACTCATGCTATGCGAGCATTTGGCATCGTCACATGGCACATTATTCATATTTATGCGCTGATTGGCTGCACATGCTGCCATGAGCTTATAACCTGGCATGGCCTCGTCAGAAGAAAAGAGTCTGTTTTTCTTCCTACAGGTTATGATTCAGGCTATGAGAGCGGCCAGCGCATGGCAGGCCAGACAGTGGTCGTGCCTAGCGCCAGTCCAGGGGAGCGAAACTTGTATGGACTTCTGTGAGTTGGCCTTGGAATGACGAGATTTAATAAGCCAACGTAAAAGGCACTGCTAGTGCCAGTCCCCTTAAATTAAAACTTTGACAGGCCACGACATCAGCCACTTCTGTGGAAACATTGCAACAGAGACCCGTGCGTGATGTTATGCACGTGGTATTCACAATGAGAAAATACAATTATATGGTGATCTTGATGAAAGTGAAATACTCAGGATTACAAATTCAGCAATTAATGATATTTGAAAGAAAAAACAATTAAATAAATAAATAAAAAATAATAATAATTAAAAAATGAATCTACATTGAAAAATATTTGCACCCTGCATTCCTTCCACAAATTTTAGGCTAAAAATATGCAATGATTATGGGAGGAAATACGGCAGTACGAGCCTCTTGAGAATAGAAGCAAGGGGAATTTCTTAAAAACTTGAAGACATGTATAGATTATAGATGTAAAGATTAGTCCAAAAGATCCATTTTCTGAGTGGCAAAAGAGCCTTAGAGATATCAGTATAACGGAACGAACACCGGGTGTCCGAAGCAGGAGGCGCAGCGCCCAACAGACTTGGAAGTGTGACAACGACAGCTGTGAGCTGAGCACGCAAGCAAAGCAAAATTTTGCTCGTTTTAACTTGGCCTGTTTTGATCCTCAGCATAGGCGAAATATTGATCTTCGAACTAACAACAATCCTCCATTTAATAGGAGTCACAAGACAGCCAGGTCCAATAGGATTGGTTTGGTAACAACATATTCAACGATTTTCATGGAATGAACTTTTTCTTTTAGACACGATACCATGCTGGTATTTTTGTTTTCATATGGACACACAAAAGATTTGTCTTGACAAGCACTTAAAAGTGCCCCCCTTTTAAAATGTTGTTTTAAAGTGTTTTTTTATATGTCGCCTGTTAACATTTTTAAATGTCTCTGTAATTTTTGTCACATTCAAGTGTTTTTATCACCACATCATCTTTTCATGATTATGTTCCATTTTCATCCATTCTTTTTACATGTTGGTTTTACCTTTTATCAATGTATCCTATGATTATACTGATAATCTGTATGTTATTGGCTGATGAAGGGGCCATCGTAATAGGCCACGAAACATGTACCAAATGATTTTTATTTTGACCCATATATAAATTTTGTGTATTGATCAGGCGGATGCCCCAATTTTATTATACTTGATTGTCAATCAATACGGAACCATGACTGAGTCTAAAATCAATACCTATAATAGCCAAAATCTGATGAGTAAAAGATGGAATTCTGTGAGATAAAATGAAATAACATACGAAACAGGATAGGAGGAATGTAGCAGAGCAGACTTACCTATGGTACGTATTAAGTTCACTGCAGGACAACACACAGTATATGGAAGAATTGCACATAATACAAATTTTCGACTGACCATGCTGTCTACATAAGATCAACGGCCGAGTGGACCAGACGCGCTGACCACTTGTCACCCCAATATCTGCAGGCCAAATGGCTGGGCAGCGGTCGCTTGGTAGGCCTAGGCCCTCGTGGGCTGTAGTGCCAGAGGTTAAAAGAATGCTGTCTACATCCCTATCCTGCTTAACATGTTATTTCAATATGCACTCAGTATACACTTCCCTTTAAACTTGTGAGATAGTAATACTAATGTGGAGTGAAGGCTCTCTCTGCCCAGAGTAGAATAGTAATTCACTGGCATCTCCTAACTTTACCTTTTCCGTATACTCCTCCTCTCCATTGTACCGCATGATCTCAGGGGCCATGAAACCTTCAGTACCACCAAATCCTTTAGTGCCAGATGGGAGAGTTAAACGGCTGATACCTGAAACATTGAAGAAAGCTATGACGTTTATTACTGTACTGTGATCTACAGATAATGTACATGATCTCCAAGAACTTCTTGACATAGTAAGGGAACACAGCAGTAATATGGGTCTGTGTTGCCCTTTACATCAGCCTTACTACCAATCCAGTAGCAATGCAGTGGTGGGCTGAACCTGTAAATCCACCAACTAACTGTACTCGTTCACACCCACAACTACCGTACCACTTTTGATAACTCCTGCTCCTCCTCCTGTCTTTTTCACTCATACCTTTTCTTTTCCTGTCCTTAACAAGTGTCCTTCCTGTTGACCATTATTTCCTTCCTCCATTGACGAAAGAACATCTGAAAATTCTGGATCATGTGATCCACTTTTGTGTGATTTATCTAATGTGGCAAGTAGCTATTATCTACCTGTATTTCCTAATTTTGTATTATATCGTTCATTGATAGCTTTCCTACTTGAAGTGACCAACAACATAATTCTATTCTGCATAGCTAATGTAAATTAATGAGTTACTCACCATAATCTGCCAGTTTAATATGAACTCCATCTTCTGGATCATCATGGAATGGAGGTGGCATGTCCCACACCAGAACATTTTCAGACTTCAGATCTCGATAGATTATATGCTGCTGATGTAAATATTCAATTGCTTTTGCAGCCTGAAACATATTATGGAGGAGAAATAATTCCTCTGGAAACATCACAGATATGAAATACAATATAGACTGTCATGCCTTTCAAATTTTCGTCTAGTCAGCAATCCTTGTAACAATGTGTATCACAGCTATAGTAGCCTTTTCTCAGTCTTGTAACATAGTAGGTACCGTATATAAATAGTTCTCTTTCCTGATGCGTATTGCTTTAGTATTTTACCAGTAATAGTTGCCACACTTTCTAAGGTTTTGTCGGGTCTTTTCTTGAAAGGCAGTGACCGTTAGTGGGTGTCATTGTAGGTTTGGCAGTATATTGTAGAGCTATTTTGTCTTGTACAAATTTGGATCTGATGATGCTCACCCAACGAGCGAAACATGTTATCTCTTAGTTTTCTCCCCTTTCTGCAGTCCAAAACAAAGATCACATTAATTCCTTTCCAGATTATTTTTTGCATGTCCCAGTAATTGGGATTACATTGAGTTGACTAACTGCAAAGCAATACCCCTTACTTCAAGTACATCAAGTAATACGGTGTGCACATGCACATAAATGGTCAGCATTACTTGCAAGTTTATGGCAATTCTCACTACTACTACACTTTCAAGTTTGCAGTAAAACATGGTTTTGCCAGCTGTCAACCATGGGAGTTAGTATGGTGATACAGTAGAACTCCAATTATCCGAATCAATTGGGACCGGACTCCATTCGGGTAATCAAAGACTCGGATAATTGGATTTACATACATGGTATACATATGTATTTTAATGAAAAAGAGCTTATTTTCGGTAATGTATGTATTTTTAATTATGTAATTAAATGAAAAGGCAACACTTTTACATGTTATATAGCGTACGTAACTGAACGAAAATATTCAGAAGTACGGCCTGAAAATCAGTATAGAGAAAAGCAAGACCATGGTGATGACAAGAGGGGAAAGACAAGGAAAGGGCACTGTGAAAATTGGAAGTCAGAGTTTGGAAATTGTGGACACATTCAAATACCTAGGAAGTGAATTGATGCAAACTGGTAGGTTGGACATGGAGATTGGCAGGAGGGTACAGCAGAGCAATGCATTCTATCAAAGTGTAAGGAAACTTGTTTGGGATAAGGAAGTACCAAGGAAAAGCAAGGAGGTAATGTATAAAGTGTACTATGTACCCATATTAACTTATGCAGCTGAGACTTGGACCCTGACAAGCAGGCAAGAGAGTAGAATCCAAGCCAGTGAAATGAAATTCCTAAGAAGTATGATAGGAAAGACAAGGAAAGACAGAGTGAGGAATGAAGATGTTAGGAAGGAAGTTGGGATGGGAAAACTAAATGAGAGAATTGAGAAGAATAAACTAAGGTGGTTTGGACATGTAAAGAGGGTGGAGGAAAATAGAATACCAAGACAGATGCTGGAGGCGAAGTGCAAGGGTAAGAGAGCAAGAGGAAGACCTAGAACAAGGTGGATTGATTCAGTGAAGAACAGCGTAAGAAAAAGAAATCTGGGCTGGGGCAAGATCGTGGAAGAAGAATGGTGGAAGGAAAGAGGAAAGTGGAGAAGTGCCATAAATACCCCGACCCGGCAGGAGCTGGATAAGGGGAAATGATGATGATGATGATGATTATGATGATGATAGCGTACGTACTTACAAGTGCTGTACAGTAGTAGTAAATGA
Organism: Meconema thalassinum; assembly: GCA_946902985.2. NCBI lineage: Eukaryota > Metazoa > Arthropoda > Insecta > Orthoptera > Tettigoniidae > Meconema > Meconema thalassinum. The sequence continues at coordinate 133,318,735 of OX336396.1, forward strand.
ATGTCATTGTTTGCTGAACATCTCGGTCAAAGTAAGCTCTTCATCCCAATAATGTTCGTGCTGAACCTACACTAGCTTCGTGGAGGGAAGAACAATAGTGCGCATAGAGAGAATCATTATTTTGTGAATCGCAGTACGTTTCCGTCTTAATTTTCTTTTCTGAAAGCGATTCGGGAAGTTCGGATAATTGGAGTTCTACTGTATTACCGGTACTATGCTTGTATTCTTGGAGATGTGACCAGTGTCTTTTAATCATATATTGCTTGTGGTGGGCAAATTACATCATCGAAATTTGGATGGGAGGATTTCAACACATGTTTTTTACTTCAAAATTTTGAAGAAAAAAAAAATTGCTTATGGTATTTGAGTACATATAGTACCAACCCTCATTGGACAAAGTTCAAGGAACATATGGATACCAACTGAGGAATCAGACCTCACTTACCTGCAAGATAACAGCCTGAAGGCAGAAGGCTCCGAAGCGAGCACCAGAGCGTCGGTAATGTCTGAGGGTGGAATCTAAAGCACCCTGTGGTGCAAGGTCTAAGACCAATGCCAAGGGTTTGGTACAGACACCAACAAGCGGCACGATGTTAGGGTGACGTAAACTCAACAGGATGTTCAGCTCTTGACGGGCAGTGCAATAAGCCTTGCAAGCATATTGCAGAGGGTCCCTATCCCATTTTCCTTGGGCAGCCTGGAAAACAGAACATAACACATTAAACAATGGTACCAAATATTTAACTACGGTTGGTGGTGGTGAGTTTTAGCATTTTGAAATCAGAAATTTAGCATTTTGATGTGAACATTTAGTATTTTGTAGCTTTTATACATTTGCAATTTAGCATTTTATAGCATTTTGAAGAAAGAAAGAAAGAAAGAAAGAAAGAAAGAAAGAAAGAAAGACATGCCATATTATAATATGGTATAAATCTGACAAATGAGTAATGAGTCTTTTGAAATACAATTAATGTGAAATTTAAATCACATTTATAAAAGATTAATAGTGAGGTAAAATGCATGAAGTAAATTGTGTGCATACAGTGCACTCCCGATAATTTGAGGTAATTAATGCACGAACTTCCGCGAATTATCTGCAGTTATGCTTTTTTAAGCCTAGTAAAAACAAAACTATTGATTAAAGTATTGAAATGTATTTTATGAACATGCAAAAAAATAATTATAACCCTTTGCTACATTGCATTGTAAGACACACTACTAGAGGTGTGTGGATTAATAATAACTATGAAAGAAAGACTGTCATCGCTTTTTGTTTTTTAGATCGTTTATTTTTTCTAATTTTAAAGTGTATATTTCTGAAGAAAACAATATATAACGAATATTCATCTGGATTTTCTATATAAGAGATAAGTGTGACTTTAGACTGTAGGAAACTTTCGGGATTTCCGTTGGATCACTCCCGCACTCTATCTCAGTTTTCCTCACCGACAGTCAAATTCCGTACAATATTTTCCTCACTCTCATGTCTGAAACCATAATCGTCTTTATCGACGTCTAACTACTCAATTACAGCATGTCACTTTCTTCTGCATCTTGACATTCATCCAGATTTTGCCTCAATGTCATCGTAGTGAGACCACCTTGTCCGTTCAAAATATCGTCGTCACAGAAGCTGGCAAACGTTTGCTTTTGTGCGAGTGCAGTAGCGTGTTGACTGCATGAAAATCAGGTAACAAACATGCACTCGGCGCGGCGTTGCATAGGTAGGATTGCACCAACGGGCAATAATCGCTATTTACAATAGACTAGCGGACCCATGCGAGAAATCTCGCATGTCATAAACCACACATTCCCCAATAGGTTTATAATGAGAGACTTAAGGAGAAAGGTTATGTTTTTATTTCATCCAAATTATTATAGAACACTATTTACACTTCAGGATAAAGGAAATACCTCAGATTGTTAAAATAACATGAGACAGGCGACACAGCAGTCCGTGGACAGCAATTATGGAGCGTATTATCTATCAGCAACAGTAACTGCAAATCGCACACTTCGTACATTTTTTTAAAGTAATTTTTAAAATAAATTATAGATACTTATGAAATGATAGTGCAATTCGTCACCGCTAATGTCTATTCTCTTTCATTTGAACGCTCATTTGTCATGATCGGTCGCTTGTGAGCGCCGGAGAAGGGATCTATACTACTGAAATAATATATATGATGCTATCCGTGCATCTACCCTTCACAACTCATAGGCTGACCTTGGGGTGTGGCTGTTGGGAAAGGGAGGGTAGGTTCTGAGTGAAAGTGCATTTCACTTTTCATTGTCTCAGCATTGAAGATAAAAGAAATCCCTTTCGGCGACATGCTCGTATGTTTTCAAGATGGCAACATTCTAGTAGCAGTGCAAACTTAAATTTTACATCGCTGAGAATCGCAGTTCAGTCTCCTCAAATCTCAATGATTTTGTCTCCACGCATTGTATCGTGTTAAAATTCTTTTAAATGACGGAGAGATTATTTTATTTAGCCGGATGATTAGTAGTTGTAAGAATTACTACTGTAAAAAATACTCTCAGAGACTCGCGAATTAACCGCAAGCGAATTATCGGGAGTACACTGTATTTTAAATTAATAAGGTTCAAATAACACACAAGAAAACTGTTACAGGCTAAAGTATTACACACAAAAAAATATAAATGAATACTGAAGCAAAACCAGAATAACACAAGAGGAAAGACATAAAATCAACTCGACTCATGCTTCAATAACCACCATAGTGGGTAAGTGTATACAAGTTCATGAATCATTAAATTTGAGCTATTTTAAGTTCATGAATTATTAAATTTGAGCTATTTTAGAGACCTTTTTGGTCTCACCATCTTAGCACTTGACCTACGCGAAGGGAATGAAAACCACGGGTGGGCAACGAGGTGCAAGGGTGATTACTTTCCGCATTGCTGACCGGTGGTCAAGGCGTCAAACATTTCAAGGGTGTGCAAACTCCTCACTTGCAGTTTCCATAAGAAAAGAAAGAATATAAAAACGTTACAATTGAAAAATCACGTATTTCGCATTTATGTAGCTTTTTGGTTTAATTTTCGTATTTGGACTTCGGTACGGCGTCGATGGCGGAAGAGGGAATTCTGTAGCGTCTGTACTCCAGAGGAGCGGCTGCAAAAGGCGTCGGTTATCCAGTGGATCGGCCTAGGACAGTACCTGGCAGTAGGTCATAAAATGCCTTTGAGTGTGGCGAGCTCATCGTACTAATAGCCTATAGAATGAGTAAATGTGAATTGAGGCCTCGGAAAGGGCTAGGGCGTCCCCTGCAAGCGACGCGCAGTTCTCAGGGGTCTGGGGGAGCTATGAGAAGTGGGCTACCAGACACTACTAACATCGGATTCATAAATGTGATGAGCCTAAATGGCAAGACAGAAGAATTGGTGGACTACATGGAAAAGAAGCAAATAGCAATGATGGGAGTCAGTGAAGCGAAATGGAAGGGAAAAGGTGAGAAAGAAATCAAGAAAGGGAAGGGATATAGAATATATTGGAGTGGAGGAAAGAAGGCAGTGAATGGTGTTGCAATAATATTGAGAGAAGACTTGGTACAGTATGTTGATAAAGTAGAGCAAACTAGTGACAGAATACTGAAAATTAGATTAGGACTTGAGAGTGGAACAAAGGACTTCATACAGATTTATGCACCCCAAACAGGGAAGGTAGATGAATGTTTAGAGGAGTTCCTAGATGAACTGGAAAAGTGTATAGAAGACAAAGAGGTTATAATATTGGGAGATATGAATGCACATGTGGGAACAGATAGACAGGGAAAAGAAGAGATAATTGGCCCGTTTAGTTATGGAAACCAGGATGAAGAAGGGGATCTGTTAATAGATTTCTGTAGAAGGAATGGATTAATTGTTGGAAATACATGGTTTAGAAAAAAGAACTCCCAAAAAATAACTAGGTATGGTTGGGGAGACAGAAAGACAAAGATAATGATTGATCTTATCCTGGTGGAAAAGGATAAACGAAGACAACTGGTAGATGTGACGGCTATGCCAAGAGGAGATTTTGAAGGAGACCATAAAGTGGTGATAGCCAAATTAAGGCTGGGAAAAATCACAAACCTTTTGGAAAAGAGGGAAAGAAAAATAAAGGTGTGGAAGCTAAAAGGGTGGGAGACAATGGACAAGTTCCAAGAGGATTTAAAAAAGGAAGTTCCCAAAGATGAAGCAAAAAGTGTAGAAGAGGAATGGGCATGTTTTAGGAATGGTTTTGTGAAGTGTGCAGTAAACACCTGTGGAAGATTATCAGGGAAGAAAAAGGAAAGGGAGACTCCTTGGTGGAATGACAGGGTAAAGGAAGCTGTTAAAGAAAAGCAAATGGCATGGAGGAAGTGGATAGGCAGTAAAAATGCAGAGAAATTACAAAAATATAGGGAAGCAAAGAAGGCATGCCAAAAAATCGTACAAGAAGAAAAACGGAAAAGTTGGGAAAGATTCACAGAAACTTTGAAGGAGGATATCCAAGGAAGTAAGAAGGTGCTATATGGATTCGTTAAAAACAGTGTAAAAGGTAGGGAAAATACAAAATTTGTAAAAACTGAAGCAGGGCAGATATTGTATCAAAGAGATGATATATTAAATAGATGGGAAGAATACTTTTCAAAGCTACTAAATGTGAAATACATTGAACTGGAAGATGAAAGGGAACAAGAAGAAACAATGGAAGAAGAAGAAGAAGAAGAAGAAGAAGAAGAAGAAGAAGAACAACAACAACAACAACAACAACAACAACAACAAGAAAAGGAGATAACTATGCTAGAAATAGAGGAAGCCATACAGAAGATGAAGAGTGGTAAAGCAGCAGGAGTGGATGAGGTTACCACGGAAATGATAAAAGCAGCGGGACCAATAGGGGTACAGTGGCTGTATAGATTATTTAGAATAATTTGGAAGAAGAAAGAAATTCCAGAAGAATGGGGAAAGGGTTTAATTATCCCGATTTTTAAGAAAGGAGACAAAAAGGAATGTAATAACTACAGAGGGATCACTCTTATTGCTCATGTAGCTAAGATCTTTGAGAGAGTATTGGAAGGCAGACTGAGGAGGAGGATAGAAGGAGAGTTGGAAGAAGAACAGTATGGTTTTAGGAAAGACAGATCAACATTTGACCTAATCTTTACATTAAGGCAAATGATGGAGAAAAGATGGGAATTTGGAAAAGAAATGGTGATGACATTTATTGATATTGAGAAAGCATATGACAGTGTGCCTAGACAGGTGGTTTGGGATGTATTAAGAAAAAGAAGAGTTATTAGAGCAGAAGTCCAAATGTTAAAAGCTATGTACAAAAATTGTGTCAGTAGCGTGAAGACCAGTATAGGAGAAACAGAATGGTTTAAAGTGGAAACGGGTCTCCGACAGGGAAGTGTATTGTCCCCATTACTATTCATCATAGTCATGGATGAAATCCACAAGAATGTCAAACAGAGATTGGGACAAGAAGCAACAAAGGCCACGCTGTTTGCAGATGATATAGTTATATGGGGTGAGGATGAAAAGGATGTACAAAAACAACTAGATGTATGGAACCAAGAGATAGAGAAATTTGGGATGAAAGTAAGCACAGAGAAGAGCAAGATAATGGTAATGTCAAGAGGAAGGAAGAAAGGAAGAGGAAAGATAGAATTGAATGGCAAAATTCTAGAAGTCGTTAAAAGTTTCAAGTATTTGGGAAGTGTGATCGCAGAAGACGGAAAGATAACTGAGCAAATTGGAAAGAGAATACAACAAGCGAACAGTTTTTAAAGGAAGCTTGTAGTTTAACGTGACCGTTAATCTTGAGATCATGAGCCACGGGACCTCCTTTTTACGTGGAATCCGAACCACAGGACATGGCATTTCACTTCGAAAATCTCACATGCATTGACCGGGAATCGAACAGTTTTTACCAGAGTGTAAGGGGTATTGTGTGGAACCAAGATGTCCCAAAGAAATGCAAAAAAGTAATATATTCAACCTACTACGGACCCATACTAACATACGCAGCTGGAGCGTGGACTACTACAAAAAGAGAGGAGAGTAGAATACAAGCCGCAGAGATGAAATTCCTAAGAGGTATAGAGGGCAAGACCAGAAGAGATAGAGTTAGAAATGAGATTAGAGAAAGGACAGGAATCTTGAAGCTGCAGGACAGGATAGAAACAACAAAGTTAAAGTGGTATGGACATATGATGAGAATGGGAGAGGAGAGAGTACCAAAGAAAACTTTCTGTGAAAAGATGACAGGGAAGAGACCACGAGGAAGGCCCCGGAAGAGATGGGCATATACAGTGTGGGAGTGTGTCGAGAAGAAGGGAGGAAAACCCGAAGATGTACTAAAATCAGGAGAGGAGTGGTGGAGAGACAGGCAACGATGGAGGTCCTTAATTCACAACCCGACCCAGGAAGCTGGAAACGGGAAATGAAGATGATGATGATTTGGAGTCAATTTCGCATTTTGTCGCTTTCTTGAAAGACATTAAAAAGGGGTTTACAGGCCATGAAAAGGGAAAATACAAGAGTACAAGGCATTTCGAGCATTTCGCGCATTATCACAATTGCGAAAAATCACCACCCCTAACTATGGTATCTATGAAGGAATGGCAAAACAATTCTCATATCTATATACAGTACAGTGTTGTTTATCCGGACGTCAAACAACCGGAACGTCAATTATCCAGACGAGCAAAAAATAAAAAGACGGCGCAGCGCACGCTTCCTGCTGTTACGCGGAAGTGCGCGCTGCCTATAGTAGTGAGTCGGTTTTCAATTGTTGTCTCGGTTGTCTCCTACCATTTGTTTACTCTAGAATGTCTCAACGTGAGTGTACGTACTGTATTGCGTTGTAAAAATGGCTTCTATGAGTGGCAGAAAGGAAAAACAAAATCAAAATATTTTATCGATTGAGAAGAAGGTGGAGATCATTAATAAACTGGATAAAGGTGAGAGTGTGCAGTGTCTAATGAAAACTTACAGGGTTGGAAAATCCACAATTTATGATTTGAAGAACCGAAAAGGTCAAATTCTGAATTATGCATCGAAGTCAGATAGTGAAGAAGGGTCTAAAAAGAGAAAAACAACGAGATCAGTTATGGATGAAAAATTGGAAGAAGCGGCATACTTATGGTTTATTCACACAAGAAGTAAGGGAGATCCCATTTCTGGATCTTTGTTATGTGAGAAAGAGTTTGCTGCTAAATGAGAAGCTTGGTGGTTCTCCCTATGAAATAAACGCATGTTCGATTATCCAGAAAGATTGTTATTCGGAATACTTTTGGTCCCAATTAGTCCAGATAAACGACGTTCTACTGTATGAAGATGATCATTAGCCACACTTTTTATGTGGAATCTGAACCACTTGATGTGATTCCGTATGTTTGAAAATTCCACATGCATTGGCTGAGAATTGAACCTTTAGAGAGAAGCAAAAATTAGGCTAGTTTACAATCATGTCCCTACAAAAAAGGTTCTATGGTTTTGTTAATTTAAATGAATCATTAACTCACAATACAACAGACAGAAACAAAACAATGAATGAATTACCCCTAAAACTGAACTGGACACTAAAGCCAGAAAAGAAGAGGAAGTAAAATCATTTGAATGTGGCTGGGGATGAATTGATACCTTGTAGGCAATGACAGCTGACTGCCTGGAATTGGGCCCTGGCTGTACAGGCTGAAGCATTTTCATAGCAACATCGATGTAGGAGTTGGTGCCGCGTAGCTTACAAGAACCTCTGAACACAAAACCAAAAGCTCCTCGTCCAAGCAATCGCCCTTTCTTGATGTTATCTGGGCGTACTAGATGTCGCTCCCCAAGATCCAAGAAGATCTAAACAGCAGTACAAGAAATATATTAATTACTTCTTTAAAAAGAGATATCAGCTGATAACACATAATACACCAAATAAGAAGTAAGGACTGTAAGTGTGCAGCTATGTTCAGGGCACAGATAAGAGGGGTGGGATTTTTTGAGAAATTAACCTCTAACAGAGGTCTAATAACAAATCAAAATACCTTAAGGAAGACATACTTACAGTGTCTGGTGCAATCTGTGCTAGAGAAATATCTCCATGTGTTGGGCAGTTGACACTCTTCCTATCATAAGCAGCCAAGATGCACTCCTCAATCATCCAGCTGAAAACTGGCAGCACCTCATTTTCCTCCATGAGATGGTACATGTCGTCTGGGTTATATCCCGGATGGCCTTCCACAGAAGGCTTGCGGCTGCAATAGCAAAAAGCAAATTTTTTTTTTCTAACGAAACATTCATTCTCAATATAGACTGTCATACCTTTCAAAATTCAGTCTAGTCTGCAATCCTTGTAACAAAGTTTGATTCCTTTGGCTTTTCAAGTTCGCCATAAGCTTGATATTAATTCAACCTCGCATATTAAAGCTTATATAGCTCACCCACTCCTTTAAACTGCAACCTTTTATATATTCATGAAATATCTTGAGACATAATGCCAATCAGATCATAAACGAAACGACATAACCCGCATAAAATACAATATTCAGTTCCTTTGCATTCCGGCAACTTTTCTACATACTACTTCTACCAATGTTCTGGTAGGCAACTAATTTTCTATTCAAACACATAACAAAATGTCCATATTGGCCTATTTCTCAATTCAGTTTAAGAAAAACCACGGCATAATGTACTCTTTGAATTTAACTATTATATAAGATTTTCCTGCATTTCAATCCACTAGTGAAGAGATATCTTCATTTATATTTGTTTTCCAGTCCTAAGAATTTTGTTCAAGTGTATTTATTTAGGTGTACCGTGATTGTTCGCATTTATCACGCACTTTCTTTGATCGAAAATAGGTGTGAACATTTTTGGTGCGTGATATATGCGGGGATTTGAATGGAAAAGACTGTATTCTCAAAAACAACGTAAAATTTGCAATATTGAAACAAGATAACTGGCACTGTCACTGCCGTCACTGCTGCCAATCTCCGAGCTACTCTCACATGCATCATTCTGACTTCCACCCAACACATTTGCGATGCCTATCTTCAAGAAGTTCTTCCACAACAATGTCAACCATAACACAATCCCATATAATCCAATAACGCACGAGTTCAACTGACGACCTTCTTTATTTTGTTCTCAGTCATCAGATTATCGTAACTAACAATATCAGATATCCTAACAATTACTTATTTAGCGTGTGGAACATAAAAAAAACAGCTGACTATCACACCCCGTATGGTTGTCTTACGGTGTTGCCACATTTGAAAACACCTTACGTGTTTGGTAAGCGGTTTCTAGAGTGCCTTTCGTTTACGCCAGCAGCGAATATTGAAGTCACAATAAATTCTCGACCGGCAGCTCTATTACCATCGTCTTCTGTGTATTTTATCACTTTGAGTTTAAACCCAGCAGTATCACTTCTGCGTTTTTACATACCTTAAAGGTCGACCTCCACAAGAAAACAATCACAACTGAGAAACAACTATGGAGCATGAAGACAGAATACTGGTACAGTAGAACCTCGATGCATCGATTTTCAAGGGGGAGGGGGAAAATGACGATGGATGCAGGAAACGATAAATGCGGGTAACATAAAAAAATTTGAGTAAAAAAAAAAAGTACGGTTACTGTATTTGGGCATATTTCTTCGTGTAAACTTCATCGAGGCATCAAAATATTGCAACCACGATGTACGCGATATGATTTCATATGTCATTTTATCACTTGCTCTTTTTAGTAAAAAAGACATTAATTGTTTTTTGTTTCGTCGAAGCTTTGCGTTTCAGACGAAACAAAGCCTTCTCAACTTGCATAATGTTCTCTTCTTCACGATCACTGATAACATGCGAGTACATGAAGGATTTCACCTTCGCTAAGACGGCAAGCGCTTCGGCGAAACTCGGGACGACTTGGGGCTCACGATCGTCTTCTTCCTCTTCATCACACCTCTCCCCCGCGCCTTCATCGCACAGCTCGCCAATCTCCGCGGAAGATACTTCCGGTGTTCCGAATGAAAGAATATAGCAGTTCCGAGTGTTTGCGGGTTTCTGACCGGGCAAGCTATTTCCAGGCTAAATGACGTCATGCTATGACGACACCCGCTCAAGACCGTCTACATGCTTTCATTCGTGGCTTTCATTGCTGTTCTGTGTGATCTAACTTGTTAGCCAAGCATTGCCAAACGTAGCGTAACATTATTGAGATTACGAGAATTGCGTCGTCAGTGAAGTAAAGTTTTCATTACGAACTACAGATAAAATTGTAATCGCCGCACACAACCAAGATACTACACAGAACCACTCAGAATGAAATGAAACAGCACAATAACGGCTTGGCGCTTGAGCAGAATCGTTGGCGCCTGAAGGCTCGTAGGCGTGGTTATATAGTGTGGTTGCGCGTATACAATCTGCGCACTGCAGGCCAGCCTACTTGAACCTTACTTCAACCGAGAAACTTGCTCAAGCCTAGGAACTTCTAATCGTTCGTACCTCGTACATTCTCGCGTAACAGGTTGCCGCTATTATATGCTGCTTCAAATTCAAAAGAACTTTTGCATATATTTTTTTCATAAACGATCAATGCGGGAAAATTGTGGCCAAGGACTAGTGATTTTTTGACGATCCTTGCGAAAAAACGATAGTTCGAGGAACGATACATGCGGGGAAATTTAACATTAGTTTATATGGAAAATTTTCGGGACTAAATTAATTGAACGATGCATACGGGAAAACGACAGTTCAGGGAACGATGCATCGGGGTTCTACTGTACTTGTCGACAATGCAACAGACGGACAAATACCCTGAAAGAAAGGAAAGCACCGCCGCCAAAACGAACAGAATCATAGTGGGCAAGAGGTGAGATGTCCGGTGAGAAGGGGTTCTAAAATTAATACGGTCATTGTTATGATGGCGTCATATCTTAATGAGTGTTATTATGCAAGGATCTTTTACCTGCAATTTCAAATTTAAAAATGGGATGAGAGATATACGTGATGGCGAGTTTAGTGCAAGCAAATGCGGTATTTTAAGCACACTCTATTTTAGTATAAGATTGAATAGTTACATTTAATTTATTATAATTAGTTTCATAATCAAATACCATACAAAGCTTTGGTATTTGTGCCAGTCGTTTCGACTGACACAATGTTTTGTCCCCACCCCTCCCCCTCTCGCTGGGCTGCTTGTCCCGGGAGCTGGGATCTGAACTCTGATTTTCAAATATGCTAATCTCCCGCCGTTCCCCTCTCTGCCCTGTGACGTATACTTCCGGCCTTGGAAGCGACGTGACATCACCAGAAGCCGCGAGATCCTTCTCGTAGGTTCCAGACTAAAATTCATAATACCGGCCGCGCCACAAATTGCCACGGTCTGATTGGTTGGTGTAGGCGCGCATGCGCCAAGTGCCGATGTGTGTGTGAGCGTCTGGAGGACGCTATCTTTCTGCTTGGAACATTCGAACTGTGAAGACGTGCTCTGGTGAGCAAGATGTAACGCTTGTAGAAAAACGTGGCTTGGGTCCTCGGACCAAGTCCAATACATCGCGACGAAACAGGTACTGTTTGATGAAAATAATTGTGTAAAGCTTGAGTATATTATTTGGTTTTTTTTTTCACTCCCGTCGGAGTTTCTCTTTATTAATTTTGTTACTTCTAGTGCGGGTTAGAAGCTTGCGTCTTGGAACATTTGGACACTAACATTGTGGTACCACGTGATCATTGAAGTAATTGTATCACATTTATATTGAACTATTATTCCTGCAGATAATTCGCTCTGATTATATCGAGCTTGGTGCGATATTGCACGCTCAGAAAATGCTTCGTTAAGTTACAAACACATGGGCGATCGTAATTCATAACGGCCGTGCTGAAGACGCCAACCTAACTATTTTGAAATAACGTATCTAACCTCCAATTCGTATGGACAAATGAACCATTATTCTAAATGTATATTGAAATGTTTTTGAAGTTGATGTGATTTTTGGATGGGGTTTCTTTTCATGTAAATTAAGGCGACATAACCTTTCCTTGTCGTCCGCTGGTCAGGCCATTGTCTAAGTGCATCGTAGCACGGGTCTTTTTAGGCCTAAAGCCTTCTGCTTCAACATTGCTTGCTTGGAATGCAAGTTTTATTTCTGATTGTTTCTGCTGTTGAGTAAGCCCTCCTGGGCCGATATATGTAAATTCTGTCACTAGTTTGAAACACGTGCTCGAGTAGTTAACGTAGTTTCGGTGGTTCCTCATGCCACGTTTACCCACCCCATTTACTGCCTCGGTTGGCAGGATGCTGTAACTCTTTCCTGCTCTCCCGAGCCTTGGTTTTATTAAATTACTAAATTTGTTTCTTACGGGTTTGTCATACCCGCGGTTTCGGCCAGCTTAAGGGGAACCTCCAGCATTTTTCTTTCAGGCCCAAGTGTTATATTGTGTTCGCCCCAATCCCTCTTGTATTCCCATTTTGGATAATATATTTTATTTGTTACACCTTGTTATACAGCCTTGGAGGCTGGATTTAGACAGCTCCTTAACCCGGTCCATGAGTCAATCCTAATTGGCTACATGGATAATTCTTGCCAGGCGCGTCCACGTCGCGGGGGTGGGCAACGGTACTGTAATATACCATGGAACTACAGTACCGGCTAAGTTCTGGTGAGGACCCAGTCCTATGGGGTATAACATAGGCCCCGTGCACAGGGTTACGTGCGAAGACCTCAACGGAATCTACAGCGGAGAAGATGGACTTCAGAACGGTGGAGATTGCGGAAGAGGCAACCCAGTACTCAGGGAATAGTATGAGTACAGCATCAATCGGCAGCGTCTGTTTCCCATGTTAGGGGCGGCTGCAGGGGCGTCTGTTCTCCATGTTAGGGGCGGCCTGAATAATAGCTGGCAGTAGCTTCATAAAATGCCTTTGGGAGTGGCGACCCCATCGTAATAATAGCCTAAAATGGATATGGCACTTCCAATTATTCGGAAAAGGTTAGGGCGTACCCTGCAGGCGACGCGCAGTTCCTTTGGTACTGGGGGAACTGTGAGAAATGGGCGACCAGTAACCGAAATGAAAGTGGGAATCATGAATGTCATGACCCTGACAGGCAAGGTGGAGGAGGTGGTAGACTTCATGGAGAGGGAGAAGGTTGGAATGATGGGGCTGAGTGAAGTGAAATGGAAAGGTAAAGGAAGGAAGAAATTGAGGAAAGGATATACATTATACTGGAGTGGTGGCCAAGAGGCAAAAAATGGCGTGGGACTGATAACCTCGAAACAACTGGAGGAGTATGTTGAAGTGGTAGAGTGTGTGAGTGACAGAATAATGAAAATTAGAATGAAGATGAAGAATGACGTGATGGACTTCATACAAGTGTATGCACCACAGACTGGAAACAGAGAAGAAGATATTGAAGTATTCCTGGAGGATGTAGAAAGAGTAATCTCAGATGTAGAAGTGGTGATCATGGGAGACATGAATGCGCAAGTCGGAATTGAGAGACAAGGAAAGGAAGAAGTCGTTGGACCATATGGATATGGGAAAAAGAACCGGGAAGGAGAGGAACTTGTAAACTTTTGTGAAAGGAATGGACTGATAGTGGGTAATTCATGGTTTCGGAAGAAAAACAGCAGGAAAATTACGAGATATGGGTGGGGTGATAGAAGAACAAAATCAGTAATTGACTACTTCCTGGTGGAAAGGACAAATCGCAGAAAGCTGATGGATGTGACAGCTTTACCAGGTGAAGCATTTGATGGGGACCATAGAGCTGTGGTGGCAAAATTTAGATGGGGAAAATTGGAAAACCTAAAGGAGATCAGAGAAAGTAAAATAAAAGTATGGAAATTGAAAGACAAAGCTGTACAGGAAGATTTTCAGGAGAGATTGAAGCAACAAATCCCAGTTACTGAAGTGGAAAATGTAGAAGAGGAATGGTCCCACTTTAAAAAGGCATTTGCTGGTGCAGCAGGGAGTGCTTGTGGTAGGACGTCAACAAGAGTGAAAGAGAAGGAGACACCGTGGTGGAATGAGGAAGTGAGGAAAGCAGTAAAAGAAAAGAAGTCTGCATGGAAAGAATGGAACAGAGATCAAACAGAAGAAAGCAAAAGGAAGTACCACGACAGCAAACGGAGGTGTAAGAAAGTGGTAGGAGAAGAAAAGAAGAAAAGTTGGGAAGAATTTACACGAAGAATGGAAACAGATGTAAGTGGCAGTAAAAGGATGCTGTATGGGCTTCTAAGAAGTAAGAGGAAAGAAAGAGTTACTACAAAGCTGGTGAAAAAGGAAGATGGAGAGTTGTTAACACACCCAGAAGAGATAAAGGGACGATGGAAGGAGTATTTCGATAAGCTATTGAATGTGAGCAATTGTACTGGTGAGATCGAAGTGACACAGCCTGACGACTCTATAACAGAAGATGATATAACAATGCTGGAGGTGGAATTATCAGTACAGAAAATGAAGATGGGAAAAGCAACAGGGGTGGATGAAATCAGTGTAGAAATGATAAAGGCTGCTGGACCTGTTGGTATGCAATGGCTGTATCGACTGCTAAAGTGTGTGTGGAAACGGAAATGTGTACCAGAAGACTGGGAGAAAGGGCTAATAATACCAGTGTTTAAGAAAGGGGACAAGAAAGTGTGTGATAACTATAGAGGGATCACCCTCATATCACAGATAGTAAAAATACTGGAAAGGATTTTAGAAAGAAGAATGAGAAGAAAGGTGGAAGGAGAGTTGCAAGAGGAACAGTATGGCTTCAGGAGTGGAAGATCCACAGTGGACCCAATCTTTAGCTTGAGGCAGGTGATGGAAAAGAACTGGGAATATGGAGAGGATTTGATCATGACTTTCATAGATCTAGAAAAGGCATATGATAGTGTCCCCAGAGAGAAGGTATGGGAAACCATGGTTAAGAAGAGACTGGGAAGAGAAATGTTGGAAATGGTGCAAGCAATGTACAGCAACTGTGTTAGCAGTGTACTGACCCCAGTTGGAAAGACAGATTGGTTTAGGAACAAGACTGGACTAAGACAGGGGAGTGTGCTGTCACCTCTTTTATTCATAATGGTAATGGATGAAATTGTAAAGGAAACAAAGGAAGCATATGGACATAAAGAAATGAAGTTACTATTATTTGCAGACGATATTGTGGTCTGGGGAAGGAACACCGAAGAAGTGCAAAAACAACTAGATGCACTGAACGAAAATATTCAGAAGTATGGCCTGAAAATCAGTATAGAGAAAAGCAAGACCATGGTGATGACAAGAGGGGAAAGACAAGGAAAGGGCACTGTGAAAATTGGAAGTCAGAGTTTGGAAATTGTGGACACGTTCAAATACCTAGGAAGTGAATTGATGCAGACTGGTAGGTTGGACATGGAGATTGGCAGGAGGGTACAGCAGAGCAATGCATTCTATCAAAGTGTAAGAAAACTTGTTTGGGATAAGGAAGTACCAAGGAAAAGCAAGGAGGTAATGTATAAAATGTACTATGTACCCATATTAACTTATGCAGCTGAGACTTGGACCCTGACAAGCAGGCAAGAGAGTAAAATCCAAGCCAGTGAAATGAAATTCCTAAGAAGTATGATAGGTAAGACAAGGAAAGACAGAGTGAGGAATGAAGATGTTAGGAAGGAAGTTGGGATGGGAAAACTAAATGAGAGAATTGAGAAGAATAAACTAAGGTGGTTTGGACATGTAAAGAGGATGGAGGAAAATAGAATACCAAGACAGGTGCTGGAGGCAAAGTGCAAGGGTAAGAGAGCAAGGGGAAGACCTAGAACAAGGTGGATCGATTCAGTGAAGAAAAGCGTGAGAAAAAGGAATCTGGACTGGGACAAGATCGTGGAAGAAGAATTGTGGAAGGAAAGAGGAAAGTGGAGAAGTGCCATAAATACCCCGACCCGGCAGGAGCTGGATAAGGGGAAATGATGATGATGATGATGACCTTGTTATACAATGACTGTTTATTTCTGGGGGGACATCTAGCAGTAAAATCCCACCCCTCTGGACACTTGTCCAGACCCCCACTTACCGGTCATTCTGATCGCTGCAGCGGATACCCGAAGTGCCGCACAGTGTTATTGTTTTCAAACTTTCAAGTTTTGCTGATGGATCCAACGTTGATCCAAAACATGTCCGCTAATCTATATTAGTTAATGTTTCAATAAATATAGACTATTGTATAGATAGGCACTTACACCATCATATATTATTGGAAGTAAATACAGAACTTTCTAACTGACCATACTAGTTAACATTTTTGCTTATTATATAAATATCTCATTTCTTTCTATAGATGTAAGAAGTATTTCCTTTATGTCACAAACCCACGTAACATTAGGAAATATATAATAACTTGGTAAAATGCAACACTGTCATAGGTTTGTAAACAGAACCAGAAACATTATTCCATGCACTGCACTTGGTTCACTCCCCACCCAACCTGTCTCTGTTGCATGTTTTTCAAGTCAACATGACTGTATGTGCTCACTGATTCAGAGCAGGGTTTGGGCTAGTTATTTGGAATAGAGATATAGTAAACGAGAGTGCAGAATACAGAAGAGAAGACAAACCTTGAACTAGAGCTTTCTGCCCCCACTCCACTGTCTCCATCAGATGCGTAGCTCTCTTGGGATTTGCGCACTTGGCGAACGTTCTGAAGTTCAAGCTCGGCACGATGGAAAGCCTACAAGAATAAAATAATGCAAACAGTTCTGATAATTATACCAATCTACCCCCATGGAATAAATAAAATAAAAGCATCGGGTTTACTGTGCTACAAGTAAGAAACAATGCCTCTCTTTTAATCACAGCGTTCATGTTATTTTGTGTTCACCCTACTATTACTATATGTGGTGGTGGTGGTGTTCCATTTGAGGGGCTTGGACAATGTGGTCATTTAGCCTCATGTACTTGGGTGTGTGTGTATATATATATTTTTTAATTTAAAAGATGAATTTGTCTGATAACCTGTTTCATTGTGGTGCCTGTAGAAATGTTAATTAGGGTTGCTTTTATGGGCAGAAGAGCAAGTTTGTAGTAGTGTGTGCATTTGTAATTCAATGAGCATTGGGAAGATGCCCATTGTCTTAAGTCAGGAACCATCCCAGCATTTGCCTGGAGTAGACTTGGGGAAACCCTGGATAACCACTTCCAGAATGGTGATGATGATGATGATAATTGTTGTTTTAAGGGGCGGAATCAAACCCACCTTTTCTCAGTTTTGCCTCACGAGGCTGAGTGTACCCTATTCCAGCCCTCAGATCAATAATAAATTTCTTGGCAGAGTCAGGAATCAAACCCAACCTCTGCGGTGACGGCCAAGAATGCTAGCCGGTACACCAATAGGTGGTCCCTTACTGTGTATCGATCATCTACTTATCTACTTTCTATTTTCCCCTCAGCTTGATAATGTTGCCTGCTTTTAGAGGTTAAGCAACTGAAAACTAGCTGAAGAGCTCACAAGTTACTTCACTTCAAAAGTAATTAAGGTAAATGTTACATTGTTGCAGAATGTACTTATCTCCTAAGAAAATATAGAGACTGGCTTGCTTATCCTTTTTCTTCACATTTCACAAGAGTTTTCATATCATCAAGTTTTTATTACAATCAAGATTTTCAATAGATTGACTTCTATGATGCAAGTTTTTCGAGATTTATCATTACTTATACTGCAATTAATACCTGATGGCATAAAACCCCAGCTGTGCAAACAGCAAATCTCGTATGCAGGCTAGCCTATCTGCTTCAGCATCATTGATAGGGGGGGAACGTTCACTTCATTCCTTGGTAAGGATGTGTTCGCGTCAGCTCTTGGTATCTGTAATATTGCGAGTTTAAGATCTCAAGCATTACTCTCTAAACTTGGTGCGGCTCCCAGTAGCATAGCAGCAGCAACCCCCTAAACCACCTTCCTCTCCAAGCCATCGAGTTCGCGCACGTCTGCATCATCAGGTATTAATTGATCTCTACTACAGTCTGACTTTTACTACACAAGTGTTTAAACTTCAAGACTTGTGTTTATCATCAAGACTTTCCAAGAACGTTCCGTATTTCCTGGTATAACCGTCACATACTTTTAATCTAAGGATAAGCTTGCCACGGTGGGTGAGTGGATAGCGTGTCGGTCTACTAACCCCAAGATTGCAGGTTTGCCCCTGACCGTGGTAAGTGATTTTTGAAAGGCGGCAAAAATACGATATGCATGTCATACGATGTTGGCATGTCAAAGAACCCATTTGAATTCAGTAGGCCAAGTTCATAATGGCAAAATTAATCTCGGGAGTTTCCGCCAGCACCAAGTTCCTCATCTCTCTACTAGAAAGCACTATTGTGTTCAAGGAGATTAGATATCTAACATTTAACCTCCTTGACTTTCATAGTCAAGGAACTACGAAATTCGACATGCAAGCTACCCTCTGGGTGTCAAATAACAAAGCTTGCACCAGGCACCCGAGGCCATACGATATTATTATTATTATCTAAAATTCATAGAAGAAAATCAGTGTATGACGATTATGCAAAGAATGATAGGCAAAGAAGAAAAACCACAATATTAAAAAAAAGAAAAAAAAATACTGTACCATTATTTCCTTAATTTGTAATCCCATGTATTTTATTTTCAACTTCAAGATCACCTTATAATTCTTGTATTTTTTTAAACTGTGAACATCACGTGTGTAACATCATGCACGGATTTCTGTTGTGATGTTTCCACAGAAATGGCTGATGCTAGACTGGTGCCCAATGTCAAATATTTAAATTTAACTCAGGTGTCCCTTGCATACGTTTCCACCAATAGCAGTCATGCCTGTTTTCATGTGGGCCAACTGGGGCTAGCAGCACTTTGTACTGCGGCTTACTGAAGATCATAAATCCGAGGCCAACTTGCGGAAGTGATGGAGCCACACAAGGTTCACTCCCTAGACTATCGCCGTGTACTGGCTGTTCACATAGGATGAGTCATAGCCTGTAGGCACAGGTCATACCAGGTTATAAGCTTGCAACTGACCAGCAAAGAAATATGAATGTGCTATGTAGTGGGTGCGGTACATCCTACATTCTAAGAAGATACTGCAAATAGTTTCTATACCACGTCCCTTGGCAGGTTTGTTGGTGACACTGTGTTTGATGATTCTAGAAGAGGAAACACCGAAAATGTCCCTTAGGATTCAAGATGGCGATCATTTTTGAACAAGCGTTAAAAATATACGAAAAAAACTAAATATGTAATTGCGGGGTGCGTTGTGTTGCTTTCGACTAATTTTGGCATCCTAAACACAACTAAAATATTTATTTGAACGTCTGAAGGCATATAAGAATGTTTCGGGTCAAAAATACCGTTATTTTTTAACAAACGTGAAGAAATTAGAAAAAATAAGGAATCGACAACATATTGCATGTGTTATATTGTTTTCGACTAATTTCGACGTCCCAAACACATCTAAAATATTTATTAGAACGTCTGAGGCCATATAAGTTTGTTTTGGGGCAAAAAGTACCGTTATTCTTGAACAAACGTGAAAAAATGTGAAAAATATAAGAAATTCACAACATTTTGGCCTCACTGTTTATGATTAATTTCGACATTCCAAACACAACTATAATAATTGTTTTAACTTTGGAGATCATAAAAATTATTTGCTTTGACAAAATACCGCCCACCCCCACCCCTTCCGTTTTTTTTTTTCCAACACTGTTAGCGCGTTTTGACAAATACCAGCAAAGGTTGTTCATACCTGCTATGTGCAAGGAATTTTTTATTGATTAACTTACTGCGTCCTCGACATTAATACTCGCAAATACGGTTAAAGACTTCCTCTTACTCAGTTTATTAAACATGTAAATATTTGACTTTTGCGCCCTGCGCTCGCACCCTGCCACTGCCGTGTGGAAAAGAATGTTTGGCGTCAACATTGCTTCGTCTCGTGACACGTGTGTGCGCTGGTGCTGAAGACTGCTTTGCGAACATGGTGATGTTTTATAAGTAAATAATGTAGTGTAGTGAAGGTGTTTCGTGTGGCAGACTTCTGACGTTGTTCAGAGGTAAGTTAAAACGTCGTTATTTATGTGTATGTAGGCATAGAACGTAGAGTCAGCTCAGAGTGAGATATAAAATACATGACTATTGGGATGATTTTATGCTTATCTCATGTGGCTCTTATTAATGCGTACCGTTATTGTAGCAGTTCGTTTTCGTTGTTTGTTCACAGATACTTTATCTATATATATAAAGCTCAATGTCTGTCTGTCTGTCTGTCTGTCTGTTATGTATACAAATCCACACTGTTTCACCGATCTGAACCAAAATTTGTATACTTACCCTTCGGAACCCTGCGGGTAACCCTGTCCACTTGAAATTTCCGACAGACCACCCCATTCCCTGCATTTAGGCCCTTTGGCCCAAATCTACACCGTTTCACCGATCTCAACCAAAATTTGTATACTTACCCTATGTAACCCTGTGAATAACACTGTCCACTTAAAATTTCGGTCAGACAACCCCATTTCCTGCATTTAGGCCCTTTGGCAAACATCTACACTGTTTGACCGATCCGAACCAAAATTTGTATACTTACCCTTTGCAACCCTGCGGGTAACCCTGTCCACTTGAAATTTCCGACAGACCACCCCATTCCCTGCATTTAGGCCCTTTGGCCCAAATCTACACCGTTTCACCGATCTCAACCAAAATTTGTATACTTACCCTATGTAACCCTGTGAATAACACTGTCCACTTAAAATTTCGGACAGACCACCCTATTTCCTGCATTTAGGCCCTTTGGCAAACATCTACACCGTTTGACCGATCCGAACCAAAATTTGTATACTTACCCTTTGCAACCCTGCGGGTAACCCTGTCCACTTGAAATTTCGGACAGACCACCCCATTCTCTGCATTTAGGCCCTTTGACCCAAATCTACACCGTTTCACCGATCAGAACCAAAATTTGTATACTTACCCTTTGTAACTCTGTGAATATCACTGTCCACCTAAAATTTTGGACAGACCACCCCATTTCCTGCATTTAGGCCCTTTGGCAAAAATCTATATCGTTTCACCGATCCGGACCAAAATTTGTATACTTACCCTTTCGAACCCTGCGGGTAACCCTGTCCACTTGAAATTGCGGACAGATCACCCCATTCCCTGCATTTAGGCCCTTTGGCACAAATCTACACCGTTTCACCGTTCAGAACCAAAATTTGTATACTTACCCTTTGGTACCCTGCGAGTAACATTGTCTGCTTGAAATTGCGGACAGACCACTCCATTCCCGGAAAGAGGACAGGGTCCGTCCCAAAGGCAATGGAAAAAAGGGGTAAAACCGGACCCGCTCAGGAAACCCTCAGGGTTGCCATCTCCCGAACTCGCCAGCCATGAGCCCTTGAGGATGTAGCACTATCCAGGGTGCACCAGAAGTGGTGGGGCTACACACACCCTGCCTCCTTGAGGGTCTTGAGCAGAAGACATGAGATATTAAGAAAAGAAAAAGAAGGCTGACACCTCGAAGAATGCGGCTATCAGGAATGATTAGACAAGGGCCAATTAAGGCGGGAAAGTGAAAGAGTCGCTAGGCCTCGGATACCCTGATACCATCGGGGTCGGAAGAGAACAAGAGTTTGACCAAGGGAGGCTGACAGGAAAGAGAACTGAAAGGAGCCCGGCACCAGTAAGTAGAAGCAATGCCGGACTCAGTTGGGGTCCCGTGGTCGCAAACCCACGTCCCACAAGTTGAGAGACCCTGGTGGGTGGAGGGGGGAGGAGGGGGCCAGGTGTGAGAATAGCTTGCTGATTCATCGCGAGCTGACATGAGAGAAATGTCCAGACCCCGCCGTGTTACCTGGTATTGCTGACTATGCTGATGTTCATACATGGTCTTTGCTCAAACCACTGTAGTGTTACGGAAGAATGAGTGATTCACCGGTCAATGTGAATAGGACCGGGAACCCCCGAACGTCTATCATCATATATCGTCATCATCTGCGATTTGTGCAGCTTGGACCCGGGCAGTACTCGATAAGCTCTTTCACTACACGCATCGAGTACATAGGCTTAAGCCAGAAAATAACGTTCAGACTTTGGAAGACATCGAAGGTAGAAATCTAAATTGCCTATATCAGATTTAAAATTACACCATGTTCGTTTAGTAGTCATTTTTCATTACCTTATTATTATCATCATAAGGGCAAATGACCTAGATGTTACGCCCATTATACCACTAATCACCACACACAATAAGTTTTCATCGCCTGTGAATTTTGAAATATTTCTTTCTATCACGGTAGTTTGTAAGTTTGTCGTGTCATTTCAACAGTAGTTTTCATTATCATCCTCATCAAAAGGGCAAATGGCCTAAATGTTACGTCCATTATACTACTAAGTAACACCACAGTCTTCATGGCCTGCGATTTTAAAATGTGTATTTCCATTAGTTTGTAAGTTTGATATACCCGTTCAGTAGTAGTCGTCTTCATTATCATCCTCATCAAAAGGGCAAATGACCTAGATGTTACGTCCATTATACTACTAAACACCAGAGTCTACCTAGCCTGTGATTTAAAAAATATGTATTTGCATTAATTTGTAAGGTTGATATACCCGTTCAGTAGTAGTCGTCTTCATTATCATCCTCATCAAAAGGGCAAATGACCTAGATGTTACGTCCATTATACAGTACTACTAAGCAACATCACAGTCTTCATTGCCTGTGATTTATAAAATATGTATTTCCATTAGTTTGTAAGTTTAATATACCCGTTCAGTAGTAGTAGTCTTCATTGTCATCCTCATCAAAAGGGAAAATGACCTAGATGTTACGCCCATTATACTACTAGGCAACACCACAGTCTTATTCGCCGGTAATTTAAAAATATGTATTTCTATTAGAGTGTAAGTTTATTATACCCGTTCAATAGCAGTCGTCGTCAGTATCAACTTCATCAATGACGTTGAGTGTTAAGGAGACTGAAATATTATCATCATTCCACCGGGCGAAGCCGGGTACTACTGCTAGTACAGAATATTTAGTCCCATACCGAAAAGTTAAATATGGCTCAAGTTAAGCATTTGAGGTTAGCTGAACCGCGACCGCTCTCCCCAGACATTCGCGTGAGACCTTTTGATTGGGAAAAGTGCTGCCTCTGCCAGGTGGATGGGGGCGCTCTTGTATGTCCAAGCCGGAATAAGAACCCATCCTCGGGCAATTGCCCGCTTCTGTACAACTGAATAATCTGGACGAAGGCATAAAAGAAACTTTACTTGCTCACAACGCAAGCTGGCACAAGTCGTGTTATGTATTGTTCAGTAATAGTATGATTGAGAGAGCCATAAATAGAGCTCAGAGGAGTAATAATTTTAGTGCAGCTCCAGAGTGTACAGCCGAAAACAATGATTCCGATAACCAACCCCTTACAAGACATCAAATTGAAACTCGTAATACGTTCGACGACGTTTGTTTTCTTTGTCGAAAAGAAGATCACTGGATCCAAAAGTTGCACCAAATCATGAGCTATGAGAAGAATTAAGACATATGCAAGTGTGCTAGTCAGGAAATTTTGGCGGCGATTGGTCCCACAAGTCTCGTGGCCCAAGAAGCGAAATACCACCAAGGATGTCTCGATAGACTATCCCGAAACAGCCGTACGACTTCAGATTCCGGGGGCATACAAATGAAGGACTTAAAATGTGCGAAGGGATGGCATTCACAGAGCTTCGCTCGTATATTGAAGACTAACTCGATCGTGGAATTCATGTTTTCAGAATGTCACATCTTTCAAATATGTACGATACAAGATTGGTGCAACTTTTGGGCTGTAATACGACAGACTTGCAACCAATCCACTGTACTCGATTGCGTGAAATAATTGCATCGTATTTCCTACAACTTCGTGCCGACAAACCACTAACAAGCAAAGAGTATACACTAGTTAGCAACGAGGCAAATTTATGAAGTGTTCTGTTTCTGACGATTACGACACCGATGCAGCGTCTTTCCAGCGCACTGTAAAAGCGCTACGGAAAGAGATTTCATGACTTAAAACGTCTTTTGGGGGTTCTTTTCAGCCAGACTGTCAAAGTGATGCTCTTCTCCCAGCGTTAGTTGCAATGGTCAGCTCGATCTCTTACGGTTCTCCAGTTAAAGATGCAAATAGTTCTAATCAGCCAGCGTTGACAATCAGCCAGTTGATCATCTTTAATTTTCGAGAGAGTGTTCGAAAAGGTGACATCGCTCGCAACAACATTAACCGTGAACCACCTATTCTTCTTTATGTGGGGTTAGGAAGAAATGAGGAAGGAAAGAGACTGTTGGACTTCTGCCAGAGGAACAGCCTGCTAGTTGGGAACTCCTGGTTTAAGAAAAGAGAGAGCCACACAATCACATGGTACAGTGATGACTTGACCAGGAAGTCGGTGGTCGACTATATACTGTATGAGAAAGAACTAAATAAGAACATCACGGACATCAAGGTTATACCATCGGAGAACCTGGATAGCGACCATCGATTGCTGGTAATGAACCTGAGAGGCAGTAAGGAGAAGAAAGGGACTGAGAACCAGGAAAGACGTATAAGGATATGGAAACTGAAAGAAGGGGATAGAAGGGTCGAGTACCTCAAAATGGTAAAGGAAGGAATTCCAACAGATGAAGAAAGAGGGGTGGAAGAGGAATGGGCTAGATTTAAGAAGACACTAGTGGGTGCAGCAGAAGCAGTATGTGGGAGGACAAGTAGTAAGAAGAGGTGGAAGGAAACACCATGGTGGAATGAGAAGACAAAAGATATAGTAAGGGGAAAGAATAGAGCCTTTAGGAGGTGGTATCAAAATAGGACGGTAGAGACAAGGGAAGAGTACTAGGAAAGAAAGAAGGAGGCGAAGAGAGTGGTGGCGGAGGAGAGAAGGAAGTGGATGGAAGAGTGGACAAAGATGATGGAGGAGGATAGTGAAGGTACAAAAAAGGTCCTGTATGGGATGGTAAAAAATAAGAGGCGGAAGGATCCTACGGATTATGTTAGAATGGTGAACAAAAGGGGACAAGAGATAGAAATTAGGGAAGAACTGAAGAAAATGTGGAAAGAATATTTTTAAGAACTTCTGAACCCAAATGGAAAAGATGGTGAGGAGGAAGAAATCGGGGAAGAGGAAGATGAACTTCAAACAGAAAAGGACTTAACATGGAAAGAAGTGGAAGATGCAGTGAACAAGATGAAAGGAGGGAAGGCACCGGGTGTGGATGAGTTGAGTGTGGAGATGGTGAGAGCAGCAGGAGAGGTGGGAATACAGTGGCTGTACCGAGTGATGAGGACAGCATGGAAGGAAAGGAAGACCCCAGAGGACTGGAAAAAAGGAATCATAGTCCCGATCTTCAAGAAAGGTAGTAGAACAGATTGCAGAAACTATCGGGGAATAACACTGATGAGTCATTGTGCAAAGATCTTCGAGAAAGTTTTGGAAAAGAGGATTAGGACAAGGATAGAAGGAGGGATGAGGGAAGAACAACATGGCTTCAGAACAGGAAGGTCCACAGTGGATTTGATTTTTGCTGTAAGGCAGTTACAAGAACAGCACTATGAGTATGGAACAGATCTACTGATGGCCTTCCTGGACATTGAGAAAGCATATGACAGTGTATGCAGAAACAAAGTATGGAAGTCCCTGGAGGATAGAGGAGTAGAGAAATGGACTATAAAGAGGATAAAGGAGATGTACAAGGGAAGCATGAGCTGTGTGAAAGTGGGAGGAGAGAGATCAGACTGGTTGGAACAAAGAAACGGCCTGAAACAAGGAAGTGCACTGTCACCGTTACTTTTCATTGTGGTGATGGATGACATAATGACCCGAGTGGCACAAGTAATTGGGGACGGAAATATGAAAGCAATGGTGTTTGCAGATGATTTGATGATTTGGGGAAACAAGGAGGAGGAGGTACAGGAACAGTTGGATGTGTGGGAAGGAATAATACAAGGATATGGGATGAAATTTAGCATAAATAAGAGTGAGATGGTGATCACAACAAGGAAGAAGGAAAGAACCACAACGGGAATAACAATTGGTGGGGAACAGCTGAAGAAAGTGGAGAGTTTCAAGTATCTGGGAAGCCTGATACAAGATAATGGAAGAAACGATAGAGAAATAAATGAGCGGGGGAGGCAGGCAGAAGCATTTCGGAGGAGTGTGAGAAGCATGTTATGGAGCAAGGATGTCCCTCAGAACAGCAAAAAGATCATATATCGGACGTACTATGTCCCTATCCTGACGTATGCCTCGGAGACCTGGGTTATGAAAGGAAGGGAGAAGAGCAAAATACAGGCCAGTGAGATGAGGTTCTTGAGAAGCAGTATTGGAGCTACAAAGATGGACAGAATAAGAAATGAGAGGACCAGAGAATTAATGAAGGAGGAACCATTACAGGATGGTATAGAGAAATCTAGACTTAGATGGTATGGACATGTAAAACGAATGGAGGAGAAGAGGATACCCAGGAGAGTACATGAGACGAAGTGGGAAGGAAAGAGACCGAGGGGAAGACCGAGAGACAGGTGGCTGAAGGGGGTGGAAGAAAGCGTGAAGAAGAGAGGAGAAGACTGGACAAGGGTGGAGGCTGAGAGATGGTGGGAAGACAGAAGACGTTGGAGAGGCTTGTGTTCCAAACAGACCCGGCCAGTGGCTGGAAACTGTGCAAGATGATGATGATGATCTCTGTAAGGTAGATCACGATCGAAGACAGCATTCGACGAAATGCATAAGCTAGGATTGAGTGTATCTGCAAATAGAGTAACCCAAATTACATCGACGTTGAGTCATGTGGTCATTCAACGAGCTAATGAAGAAGGAGTTTTGTGTCCAGTCAACATGAGGAAGGGGCTTTTTACTGTTGGAGCATACGACAATGTTGACCATAATCCATCCAGCTCTACATCAAACAGTTCGTTTCATGGCACCAGCATATCTATGTTTCAAATGAGATCGAATTTAGAAGAAGGAATACAGCGCCAGTTTAATACCACTATTGAGGACGTTGATCCACGCTCTCGGTTTGTGCCTGAACTTCCGGGCAAGTTTGCATTGTAAAGGCAGTTGCAATGCACAATAAACAGCCAACTGTAAACTTCCAAACTACCGATGCAACTTTACAAAACGGCAGATGCCGTAACGTTAGAGCAACCATGGTTGGAACACGTCCGTAGCAGTTACGAGGAAGACCTTGACGAGAAAAAGAACACTCTCTTGGGCTGCTTATTACGCAAGACAGTTAGAGGACAAGCCTGTGTGTCCAGCTTTGAATTCCCTGCTACCTGTCTTTCGTGATAGCTCTTCGTCTGTCTCTATGCTGTGCCACAGATTAGAAATTGTCCCTGATGTGACTAACTATGTGAACCCCGATCAGATGAAAATTATGTTCCTAGACCAACCTCTGTACGCTCTCGGAAAAACAATCCAGTGGAACTGGCCAGCAAAGTATGGCGAAGATAATTTCCTGCTTATATTCGCTCCATTTCATATTGAACAGGTGTTACTCAGGCTCATTGGCCGATACCTGGAAGGATGCGGCTGGATTGGCGTTGTTGAAAACGCAGGTAGGTTTAGTCGTAATATATTCGTGATTATTATTTTCTGCAACGAACGGAATGTAACAAATGTACTTCTTTTCAAGGGTAGCCACAGCTTCAAACACTGAATCCCTGCTGAAGGTAAAATCAGTAACGAAATCGAGAACGGTGCTCCAAACTACAGCAGCGGCTATTCACATCCTTTTGAAAGACGCTTATGAATGCCAATCCGACGCCAGCAGTTTCGAAGACTGGCCGTGTGATCGAGGAACGTCTTCATTTATGTTCAGGGTTTGGCTAATCCTTCTTCGATTAGTTACATTACTTCTTTCCTTTGTTCGTGCTCTAAGATGCGGCTACTTCTGCCTGTTTCAAGACACAAAAGGCAATGATGCCTTTTTTTTTTTTTTTTTTTCCTTCAACCTCGTGCACTACGCTCGTTGGTTGTCTGTTCATGTTCAAGACCTTGAGGAACTAGCCACAAGAGCACCAAAGTTTACGAGGAGTTTTGTAAAGGGAATTTTGTCGTCCGGAATTCTTGTCGATTGTTCTCGGCCCTTGGAGTAGATCAGGCACACGAGCAGAACAACGCCATCGTGAAGGGTGATGGCGTTTCGTTTAAATTCCAACCCTAACTAATTTGTATTGGTCTCGAAAGTTCAAAAAAATATTGTAGTTGTGTTTGGAATGTAGAAATTAGTCAAAAACAATATAACACATACCTGTACCCTATTTTGTCCATTTCTTTTATTTCAAATTTGTTAACGTTTGTTAACAAATAATAGCAGCACTCTTGATCCCGGAACGTACTTCGATGTCATCAGAAGTTCAAACAAATATTTCAGTTGTGTTTTGGATGTCGAAATTAGTTGAAAATTATACAACACCTGCCTAATATTGGCAGTTACTTATTTTTCAAATTTATTAACGTTTGTTCAAAAATAACGGTATTTTTTGTCCCGAAACGTATTTATATGCCCTCAGACGTTCAAATAAATATTTCAATTGTGTTCAGGTCGGAATTAGTCGAAAACAACACAACATTTAACAAATTTATTTATTTTCGTGCGTTTTTAACGCTTGTTCAAAAATGGCCGCCATCTTGGATCCTAAGGGACATTTTTGGAGTTTCCTCTTTTAAAACATCACCTCAAACCAAAAATGCATGGGACGAAAAAAAACATCAAAATATCATGTTGGTTTCGGACCCTAAAAGACGTGAAAAATATAATAAAAGTATTAAAAAAACTATTTTTCGAAATTTCATTCGAATCAATTTTTATGTCATTCCTGGGACTTAGAAAATTCCGGCCAAAAAGTACAAAATCATTAATAACTCCCTAAGTATTCGTCGTATGATGAAATAGCAAGAGACAAAAAAGATGTAATATGTTATTGTCTACAACATAGGCCATGTATAATTTTACACTCAGACATATTACGTTCCCCCCCATAATTTCACCCCTCCCCATGGGCCCCTTATATTGGATTTATGAAAAAACGGTCAAACACCTATTTTGTTATTTTTTATGCTGATTTTTTTCCGCTGAGTTCCAAACTCCTCGCCTATGTCGTTTAAGAGATACACGCTCGGTTAGGAATCCTTCAACCCCCACTT
Source organism: Meconema thalassinum (assembly GCA_946902985.2). NCBI lineage: Eukaryota > Metazoa > Arthropoda > Insecta > Orthoptera > Tettigoniidae > Meconema > Meconema thalassinum. The sequence continues at coordinate 133,347,893 of OX336396.1, forward strand.
TTCACCCCTTTCACCTCATAATATACACCACATCGAAAAACCCTCAGACACGTGTCTTCTTATTTTTAACGATGAGTTTATATGCCGAGTATCACATCTCCCAATGAAACCAATCGGGAGATATTGCTATTCAATGACATGCAGGTCTACCCCCTTAACACCCCTTTAGAACCTGAATATCCAAAAATCCTTCCTTAGTGGGTGTTTGCGGCCCTTGAGGAAGCTGCATACCAAATTTCATTCCAATCCGTTCGGTGGTTTCTGAGATTTTGTGATGAATGAATGAGTCAGTCAGTCAGTCAGTGGTATTTGAGCTTTATATAGTAGATAGTGCTACCGACAAACCTGCCAAGTGGCGTGGTATAGAAACTATTTGCAGTTTGGAAATAAGTACCGCACCCACTAATGGGACAATGCTGGCCGCTTGCATAGCAGGAGTCATAGGCTGCAGGCACAGAAGCAGAGACCCCTTTCTTCTGACAAGGTTGCGGCAGCATGTGTAACCAACCAGTGAATAAGTACGAATATGCTACGCGACAATTATGCCATGAAAGTTTATAAATCAATTTTTTGCATTTGAAAAGTAAGTTGTGTTGATTATGCTATGGCCAGGAAATGCCAGGAAATATGGTAATTCACCTTTTTGACCAAGTGTAACAATATTTTTCAAAACAATAATTCATATTTTATGTTTTGCTTGCTATAAATTTTACTTGAAGCTGATGAAGAATTCATGTAGTTTGAAACATGTAACAATATAACATTGGTTCAATACGGACCTTTACTCACGCAGTATAGATTCATGGGCTCACAAGGGAACAACATGTGATACCTTGCTTTATCAGTGCTCATTATACACTGCTGTACTTTGCCATTTTCACCACATTTCATCAATGGGTATCTGAATTTTTGAGATCTTAACATGGAGTGTTGCTGAGAGTTTCAAGAGAATTTTTCTCTACATTTTACTTTGGTTTATAAGCTTGAATTATGTCTTTTGGGGTTATCATTCAAACATATTTTCTCAGCCCTAGTTATAATGAATACTATTTACACATTAAGTTCATGAAACTTAAAGAATTTGGTGGTGTTCTAGTCTTTTCAGAGGAATCTGTCCTGTAATTGATAATACACATTATTATACTATTAAATCTAATTTTGTAATAGATTTCAATTAATACAAAAATGAATTCACAAATAAGGATGAAATCACGTAAGATCAAGTAAAATTGATTGCAATATAACATGCCATGTTTCTTTTAGTTTCATCCCAGAATACCTCCTGCTTATAAAAAACAGTCAAGAAGCCAAGATTAGATGCAGGATTTATCTTAAACTACACTTTGACATACTGACCTCATTAACATGTTTTGGTGCGAGTCCTGGTAGATGGTTCTCCACAGGAGGCAAGTTCTCTGCCCTCTGTCTCTGGACGACCTCCTGGTCCCCTTGAGCTGCCAGACAGCGTGGACAAGGAACTAGTCTTGTAACCAGGAATTTGCCTTCCGAGGTGTGCACAAATCTTGTACCTGGAAGAATTAATATTGTTGGTTGGTTCCTCAGTTTAGGGGCTGTGACAACGCGGTCATGTAGCCCCGTGTACTTTGGGTGTGTGTAGAATCTGTCAGATAACCGCTGTTATTCATATAATGAAAAATACTTTTCAAAACATATTTGTAATAATGGTCAAGCACGAGAAGAGATGAGTGGCTGACACAATACAGTATAAACAAATACAAACATAACCTGCTGTAAAAGGAAGAAATTGGAAAGATTTAACTATGTTATGTTGTTGCAGAATGTACTTATCTCCTTAGAATCTATACTTACTTAATTCCTGCCGCTCCTTCCGGAGCATAGGGCCTTGGCGAAATTTCTCCACGCAGTACGGTTCCTGGCCATTCTCTTCACTTGACTCCAGTTCTTGTCCACCTCTGCAATTTCATTTTCGATCGTCCTCTTCCAGGCCTTCTTAGGTCGACCTCGTTTCCTGGCGCCTTGAGGATTCCAATCTAGCGCCGCCCTCTCAATAGCTCTGTCCGGCTTCCTTAGTGTGTGACCAATCCAGCGCCATTTCCTCTCCTTGATCTGGATGCTAATCGGTTGTTGATTGGTGATGGTCCAAAGATCTTCATTTGAGATTATGTCCGGCCACCTCACATTCATGATGCGACGCAGACATCTGTTAATGAACACCTGTAGCTGGTTGTTGATCAGTTTTGTGACTTTCCATGTTTCACAGCCGTAGAGAAGAATCGACTTTACGTTGCTATTGAAAAGGCAGAGCTTGGTCTTCCTGGAAATGTTTCTATTTCTCCAGATGGGGTAGAGCTGGACAAAGGCACCATTTGCCTTCCTGATACGGCTTCGAACATCTTCCTCTGCTCCCCCATCATTTGCGACTATACTTCCAAGGTAGAGGAAGGACTCAACTCGCTCAATGTCCTTTCCGTTGACTGTCAAACTAGTCGTGATGTCAGAATTTATCCTCATATCTTTGGTCTTGTTGGTGTTGATCATCAGTCCTGCACATTCTGCTTCTCTCTGCAACCTCCCCAGCTTATCTTCTATGTCTCGGTACCGTTGTGCCATAAGACAAATGTCGTCTGCGAAATCCAGATCTTCAAGCCTGTCATTTATACCCCATTGAATACCCCTCTTCCGTCCTCCCATTACCTTCTTCATCACACTATCCAGGACCAACAGGAACAGAGTGGGGGAAAGGACACACCCCTGTCTCACTCCGGAACTGACCTTTATCTTTTCTGTTAATTTGCCTTCGTGAAGAACCTGGCACTCATACCCTTCGTACATCTCTTCCATGATTCTGATGATCTTTGTTGGAATTTTACATTCCTCGAGGGTCTTCCACATGATTCTTTGATTTACGGAGTCGAAGGCTTTCTCGAAGTCAACAAATGTGAGGTAAAGGGTATTCCGCCACTCCACACTCTGCTCCAGGATGATTCGGAGGGTGTTGATGAGATCCACACAGCTGCGATGTTGTCGAAATCCAGCCTGTTCCTTCCGAAGCCTTTTTTCTACGCAGTCTTTTATACGATTCAGGATGACTCTCGCCAGCACTTTGCTTGGAATGGACAGCAAGGTGATACTCCTCCAGTTGTTACAGTTTGTGGTGTCCCCTTTCTTCGGCAACTTGACTATCAACCCCTTCTTCCAGTCGGTTGGTATTTTCTCCTCCTTCCAGATCTTCTCCAACAGCGGGTGCAGCAGATCGATCGTAATATCCAGGTCTGCTTTCAGTACTTCCGCTGGGATATTATCCAGACCTGGTGCCTTCCCGCATTCCATCTGTTTCAACGCTGTCCGTATTTCGCCCCGAGTTGGGGAGTCGAGGCTGATGCTTGGGTCACTTTCTGCTTCCTCTTCATCTTCTCCTCGCTGCTTACTTTCTGGTCCTCTATCTCTATTAAGAACCTCCGCAAAGTGTTCTCTCCATCTTGTCAGCTGCTGTTCACACGTCGTGAGGATCTCGCCCGTCTTGCTCTTCACAGGCCTAGTTTTATTAAAACCTTTCTTCGAAAGCATCTTTGTGATGCCATAGAGCTCCTTAACGTCCCCCTTCTTGCCGCTTCTTCTGCTTTCTCCGCCTGCTCATCAATCCACCTCCTATGATCCTTCCGTACACTCCTCTTTACCTCCTTGTTTGCTGTTGAATACTTTGCTTGTGTGAGAGCCTTCTGCTGCCTAGTCTTGCAGGTGTTGAGCTTGGCCTTAATCTCCTTCCTATGATTTATCTTGTCCCAGGTCTGATCGGATATCCATTCTTTCCGCAGGTAGTTCTTGTACCCGAGCTGCATCTCACTGGTTTCCACGAATATATTCTTTACCTCGCTCCACACAGTCTCCACGTCCTTCTCTGTCTCGGAGTCCAACACCTGGAATTTATTTCTGAGCTCCAGTTTAAATTGGTCCAATCTCTGCTGGTTCTTAAGCTTGCCCACATCAAACTTGTTGTGCCGAGTGTTAAACTTTCGGGGGACTGAGACGATCTTCATGCGGAAGTTGGCAACCACAAGATGATGGTCACTACCAACGTCCGCTCCTCTCTTGTTCCTAACATCTTCCAAGCTTCTTCTGAACCTCCTGCTCACCGCGATATGATCATTTGATTTTCTGTGACTTGATCAGGAGACACCCAGGTGACCTTGTGGCACCGCCTATGAGGAAATACCGTGCCACCCATCACCAAATCCTGACTGGCGCAATATTCCGTAAATTTCTCCCCATTATCATTCATCTCACCAAGGCCATGTTTACCCATGATCTGCTCCAACCCCTCATTGTTTGAGCCCACCTTCGCGTTGAAGTCTCCCATAACAATGAGAATGTCCTTCTTACTTGTTTGTCTTGTGACATCTCGCAGCATTTTGTAGAATTCTTCCTTCTTCTCTGGCTCCGATTGTTCTGTAGGCGCATAGCATTGGATGATGGTCACATTCCTGATCTTTGTCTTGAACCTAGCAAGCATGAGCCTACTAGAAATTGGCTTCCACTCCATAAGGCTTCTCTTTGCATTTCTGTTGAGCAGCAACCCCACTCCATCCCTGTGTTTTTCATCATCGCCCCCAGAATAGAGAAATGTAATTCCATCTGTTGTCTGTATTTCACCAAATCCTGGCCACCTAACTTCACTCAATCCTAGGATATCCAGCCCATAGTTCTTCATCTCCCGTGTCACTTGTTTCAGTCTGGTTTTCTCCATCAAGGTCCTCACATTCCAGAAACCGATTTTCGTAGTCCTCTTCATGCCAAAAGTCGTCATCAGGTTATCCGTCCGGTTTTGTAATTTCGCTTCAGTTTCCATAATCAGTTTATTTAAGAGGAGCGAGTGATTAACCCACTGCCTCCGAGTGCCTTGGAGGGGCTGCCACCTTAAGCCTGAGGCACCAGACTGATTTTCTGTCAGGGTTTCTTCCCTTAGCCTTTGAAGAACCAACTCCAAACTACAAGGCAGCAGTTGTTTCACCAGAGCCCCGTTAGCCGTAATTTCTTCAGGGTTCCTGTAGGGCCTTCACAGCTACCGTAGCGGTCTTGAGGCACACAAAGTCCCCACTGTACTTCACCCCTACAGGCAATCCCCTACTTAATTACGTTGCCCATCTCCCACGACGAGGACGAGGGGTTGGATTTGTGGGAGAGTCTTAGAATCTATAGAGACTATTTTTGAGTATTCTTTTATTAGCACAACCAAACAAAACTATGAAAGAATTTCCTCAAAAACAAAGTTTTATTGGCCGTAATGCATGGATCAAGAACAACAGACTGCCATTTTTTAAATTGAACACAACCAATCATAGTTTCGACAGACAATAGTTCGATTATTTGTTAGTACAAAGTCCATATTTTCATTGCCGGGGAGCTGTGCTAACAGAGCGCGGCATGATGAATTTTGTGAAAAAGTCGCGTTATTTCCAAGAAAAATTTTTAATATCCTGAATAAAAGATTAGAATTTCATACATGGGATTGGCATCGCCCTTTGAATTATGACTTATCCGTATTTCAAATTTAACAGATTAAATAACATGAAAAGACGGACCTTGAATACGGGGATTGCACATTCTTCAAAAATTAGATGAATTTCGAATAAACCTACTTCGAACTATCGATGCTGTACTCTATTTTGCTGATAACCAAATCAAGCTCTATATGATTAAATTCTCAGTATTTCTGTTGCTACTCACCCAAGGTAGGGTACCAGTCCTCCAGTAAGATGTCGATATGATCAACTGCAAGTGCCAGAAGCTGAGCTGTGCACTCAGGACTAGGATCCAACACTATGGCCTGGTAGCCAATGGGCTCTCCTGTACCCAACTCATCTGCAATGGGCCTCTTGATCACTATTGTGTCCACTGGGAAGTAGATCTCCAGAATAGAAGTATTCATGAGATCTACATCACCCCAACAACCTTCCTGCTTCAAGCGAAACCTGGAAGGAACATCAAAACAGCCCATTGACAAATGATTCAAGAATCATTGTTGTAACCTATTACGGTAATCCTTGCATTAGAAACAATATAATTGAAAATAGTGTAATTGTACAGCACTGATAGCAATTTCTTTAGTAAAATTAGGCAATACTGAATAATGGCTTGTATCATTTTAACTGATAACAAATCACTTAGGAACTAAACAGAACATGCAATATGTATATCCTTGACATTCATCATGGTTTCAGTTTTTCTGTATTGATTCAATATCATAAACTTAACAGTCCACTTTTCAATACAATTTTCAATTTGACCCCATCGGTAGGCTACTGTTCAAAAATATGTATTGGACAGGTATCTTACACTGATACTAACAGGTTGTTTTTCACATTTTTCTAGAAAATGTTCAAATGGCAACAACATGGAATAGAAGATTTTATTCAAGATAATGAATATTAAATGGTTGACAAAAGAAGGATTTCTGGAATCAATTTTATTTCAAGCGACATTTTAAGAATTTTTATATCTATGCAGATAAAACAATGTCATATGAATCAAAATTAGTGATTATTTTTTAAAGGAATGTGTGATAAAATTGATGCTAATGCTGTAGTAGTCGTATGATAATATTGTAATAGACTGAAGAAGGCACGCGTGTCGAAACATGTACCGATTGAAAATTATATTGAAAAGTGGACAATTAAATTTATGAGAACATGCAATGAAACATTAATAAATAAAAACAAATAAACAAGACAGTAGATGACTTAACAGCCTTTGATCAGACTCTTGATTTCTTTGTTTAATCATAGAAAGCTTTGAAGCCATTTTTCAGAGTTGGCCTATTAATGATTGACAACTTTCGTAAGTTGACATGACAACAACCACAATTTTCTTTTGATCCGTATTGACTTAATTAACAATGCCAATTTATATACAGATAGCTTCGAAGCTATTATTCAATTATTGATATTGCAGCTATTCAATCGGTCAACACTATATAATCCCAATTTCTGGGACATGAGAAGTAAGCCAGTATGCAATTCTACCATTGTTTTCCTTGGACATGCTACATCATTATTACAATCTGAAAAGATGCAATAACAATCTGCTATTATAAAATCTGCTCAAATTACAAAAGTTAATCTTCATATTGTTGACTTGTGAGTGGTTCCACAGACAGACTTTTCGCCCATTAGAACAGGGGTTATTAGAAGAGTTTGTACGCATTTCACAATAATCAGATAAATCTCCACATTAGATCTTACAACACGACCACTGTTTTTGTACATTGTAGTTCTAGCTTTATACCATCATCTTAGCTGCGGCTTCGGTGCGTAGTTCTACACACACCCAAAGCATGCTAAGCTTCTATGCCCAAGATTGCAGGTTCAAATCCGGTCGAAGTCTCCGAATTTTTTAAGAGCTTTAAAAATCCCTCAGTATGCCTTCCTTTGAAGGGGAAGTAAAGCCGGCGGGCCCATGTCATAGATTTATGGCATATAAAAGAACCTTCCACAAACTACAATTGTGTGAGGCTAAATTTGATTAATGCCCTCTAAGTTCCAACGTTTGCCACCAAGTGCCAGTTGCAGTGGCATCTAGTAGTCAAGTTCACAGCTAGGTGTCGTTGATGGTAGCATTTGGTAGCAAAAGTAGGAACTACTTGAAATTGATCATCTGCAGTCCTTACCTGAATTACAAATAACACACACTAATACAGCCATCACAATTAATACCGGTTAGCAGACAGATTCTACACACACACAAAGTACACAGGGCTACATGGCCCCTAACCTGAGGAACCAACCAAGTCTCCACATTAGATCTTTCAACACAAACACTGTTTTTGTACATTGTAGTTCCAGTTTTTTACCATCATCTCAGCAGAGTTAGTTATTTTTTAAGGGGTGAAACAGCAAGATCACCTGCCCCTGCCAGCAGAGTACTAGTGGGTCATTCCTGCATATTTATTAAAAATATTCTAGTTTAGGGCTTATTGTTTAAGTGTATCACAATAATAGTAGCTACTCCTTCATAGCTTAGTTGGTGGAGGAAGACAGTTTGTTGGTTTCTCAGTCTTGCAACATAGTAACTCATGTATCATTTGCACATGCCTGAGGCTTGAGACTGTCTTCTGTACAACTGCACAACCGTGGCTGACCAGCCAAAAACTGTGGCGTAAACCTTATCAGTAGGGTTCGGCAGTTTAAGACCTAAAGAAGTAAAAAATATGCAAGAAAATATGCCCTAAAAACTAGCTAAATATGAACTAAAAACTATAAAATATGACCTAAAAAACTATGAAATATGACATGAATTTTTGGGATAGGTAGAGTATCACTAACATCCAGTAAACGTCTAAGTGATCAGCGATAATACACCAGACACATTTAATCATACAAACTGACCGAGAGCTACAGAACATTAAAAATTTTCAACATTCATTCAGTATCACACTACAGTACAGTATTCGGAAATCCTGTGTTTGAAACTCGACGCAGATAACACGTACCTTGTTAACGACGCCGCAATTTAAACAAAATTGCTGAAATTATAACCAAATATGACCTTTTATCACTAAAATATGACCAAATATGACCAAAACAATAAAAATGGCCGAAATATGCATTTATAGGCAACATCAAATTGCTTTAAATGTGGTCAGGGACCCGTCATTCAAACTTATTTTTCAGATTTCGGGTAAAATGAGCTCAGGAAAAAAATATGACTTTTCCTTAACATCCGAACCTTACTTATCAGTAATAGTTTCACCGACAGTAGTGGCTACGTGGGCTAAAGCGCTGCGTTAGGTCAAGGGGCCAAGCTCTCTGCTGACTCGGTCGACGCGTGGGTTCGAGCCCCACCGTCGGCTGTCCTTGAAATGGTTTTCCGTGGTTTCCCATTTTCAACACCAGGCAAATGCTGGGACAGTACCTTCTGACAGGCCACGGCCGCTTCCTTCCACATCCTTGCCCAGTTTCATTCATCTTCATCCATTCCATCTCTCATCCCGACAAGCAGGTCGCCCACGGGCGTCGACTAGAAAGACCTGCACTCGGCCTCTCAGGAGGCTACACGAAAAAAGAAAAAAAAGTAATAGTTTCCATATTTTCTAAGATTTTGGCGGACTTCTTGTTTTTGGAGAGCGGAAACCGTTCGTGGGTGACATTGTAGGTTTGGCAGTGTTCTGTAGAGCTATTTTGTCTAGCATATCTGAATCTAGATAAGCTTTAAAAAAAGACCATAATTGGTTTTGTTTGTTGTTATTGTTTCATATTGGCTTACAATTAGTTTAAAATTAGTACATTATAATTCCACCCGGTCAATACAGATAATTTTTCTTTTTTAAAACAGTGTACAATTGTTTCGAGTCATATTTCTGAACTCATCTTCAGCACTTTTAACATATTCATTAATCTCATGTAAATGTCTTGCAGGATTAGGGAATAACCCATCTCATTTGGGTACAATCGTGTTGACCGACTGAAAAGCATCAAACTTTCGTTAACATAATAGTGTAAACATTGCTAAGATATGCTTATTTATAACTTTTTTTTAAAGTGCATTTAGGTTGAACTCCTTTCGCCCCCCCCCCCCCCCCTTTATTCAGATAGTTCATTATCTTCGTTGAGAATTATCTCGATCTGATGATGCTCGCTTGACGAGAAAAGAATGTCATCCCTTTCTGTAGTCGATAACAATATATATTTTAATCACATATAATTTTTATTTTCACATTGTTATTGTTTTGCATGTCCCCGTAATTGGAATAATACTGTGTTGACCGACTGAAAAATGTATTGGTTAACCATTCTAAAAATGGACATGGATAGCCAAAATCATGGATAAGAGAAAACCTTGTTTACGGGAAAAGTTTGTTCACAAGCTTCAAAAATATCTTTACCTTTGTTTCTTGTTTTTTTTTTTTTTTTTTTTTTTTTTGTTGGACAAAATAATAGGAAATGTGTTTAAAAATACTGGAAGAATGGATGGTTGGTTGGTTCCTAAGTTTAGAGGCTGCGACAACGCGGTCATGTAGCCCCGTGTACTTTGGGTGTGTGTAGAATCTGTCTGATAACCTGTGTTAAATGTGATGACTGTATTAATGTGTGTTATCTGTTTTTTTAATTCAAGTAAGGACTGCAGACTTTTTGAATTTTTCAAATAGTTCCTACTTTTGCCGCCAAATGCCACCGTCAACGACTACTGGTTCAGAACTTAGCTACCAGACGCCACCACAGTCGGCTCTTGGCAACGAACGTAGGAACCTAAGAGCGTTGTTTACAATCTTAACCTATACAATTTAGCTTCACACAGGTGTAACTAGTGGAAGGTTCTTTAGCATGCCATAAATCTATCACATGGGACTTTACTTCCCCTCCGAAGGAAGGCATACTGAGGGATTTTTAATGCTCTTAAAAAATCCGACAACTTCGGACGGATTTATGGAAGAATAAAAGTTCTCTCTCACAAGTAGCATGAATATTTCACACCAAAATAGAAACTGTATCACAAAATGATACAAGGAAGGGCACATCTGCTACTCTCTTGACATGTTCAACCCTAGACTGATAAAATATTTAGTATCCAGAAGAACTACTCAAGTGAGCACTCACTATTGTCAGCTTGACAGAAAAGCACCTTTGGTATACTATAAAATATTCAAAAGTAAACAAACACTGCTAAGAATTAATGCACTGAATTTTAAAGAATTAGGAACTCTTTTGCAAAATATTTAGTTGCTAATAATAAATATACGGTATGTAGGATGGGAGATTGTTGCAGTTGTAACAATAAGAGAGCTTCACTATTTAGTCATACCATTTTATACAACCCAGCTCTAATGCTGTAAAACATCCAGTACAAAATGCATTCTTGACCAACTAAATATTCATGTAGAATGAATTATGCAGTACCTAAGCTGGCGGTAATCAACTGGAGAGTTCTTCATGTTAGAAAGCACTTCTTTCATTCTGAAGAGTGTTGTATCAGCATAACGTAGCTCCATGCCTGTTTGCCACAGGATCCACTCTGCCCTCACATCAAGCAACTGGGCTAATTTAGCATCTTGCACAACCTGCAAAGAGATTTTAAACAGTACTACAGTAGTAAGCAACATGGACTTCTGGTTTCATGACAAACTTCCTCTATTTTTCAAAAAAAATTAGATAATTATGGCCACAAGTTCTACAATGTCAGTTCCTTCAATGCACTATTCTCCAAGAATGCAAACAATCAAGGGTATTTACGTTGAGAGTTACACTGTAGCGAGTAAAATCGGTAGTTAGTTCTTGCTTCAAAGTAGTTACAAGAGTGAGGCAAGGTTGTATATTTTCATCATTACTGTTCATTTTCTACATGGACATTATTTATTGAAAGGCATGAACTGGTAGGGTAAGATTCAGTTATTTGAAAATCATGTAAGCAGTTTGGCTTATACTAATAAAGATAGCTATAGATTTATTTGCAAATAGGAACATCATCCCTGGTGACAAAATTACAATTAATATAAAAATATGTACATAAAGATAATGAAAAACAGTTAATTTTTTTGTAGAAAAATTTTTAAAAACCAATCATTTAAAAAATGATAAAATACTAATCCAATCCTATCCTCCAACACTTCACAAACACATTGATTCCCACCAATCTAATCATGTTGTTTTGTGGACACTGCCTGACTAGTTTCTCAAACCTCTGAACATTTGGAGGCATAAGGCTAAAAATGTCCTCTGGTAAATGGTTCTATCCTCTTTTCCCCTCTCCGCACAAAGGTAATTATTGGCCTTATGTCCCTTTTAACTACTGCGGCTTTAAGAGATGCTGGAGTGCCAGAATTTTTTCCCAAAGGGGATCTTTAACATGCCAGTAAATCTACTGACATGGCTCCCTTTTGCATTTAAGCATCCGCAAATGCCAACTGACTGCACTGGGATTCGATCTGACAACCTTGGGCACAGCACGCAAGAATGTTACCACTTTACCAAGCAGCTGGTCTCTCCACGAAGGAGGCAGACTTTCAAGAGCTTACAGTCTAGCATTTCAAAACTTGAACAGCAATGTTGGGAGTATGGTATGAAAACTAGAATTGCAAAAACAAAGGTGATGTTGACATGCCAATAACAGCAAATTGTAGCAGTTGGAACATTTCAAATGCTTAGGCTGTGTGTTTTCCCAGTATGCAGAGTAGTGAAAGACGTGATAGATGAACCTATGCGTTTAAGTCAACTCAGACGGTAGGGCCATAAGATGAGAATGTACGAGGGGAGATTACCTAAGACTTGGCTAAAAGGACTAAGAGAATTTGAGGAAGACCTAGAAGATTATGAAGGATTTGATTTTGGGGTAAGAGGTATATATGCAGAAGAAAGGAAGGAAGGAAGCTTGTAGTTTAACGTGACCGTTAATCTTCGTCATGAGCCACGGGGGATGCAGAAGAGGTCACACTAACTGCAAATAGGGGATTGTGCAAATGCTTAGTTCACTCTCATGGACTCACAGGCGGAGGTGAAACATCTAGAATTAAAATGTATGTGCATGAGTGCAACACAATTGGGATTCGAACCTGGGATCCCAAGTCTATTAAGTCATGTTTATATTCAAACCATAGCATGCTTAGGATGCTTAAGATGGGATTTAATTTATAAGACTATTGAATTGTCATGAAATATTATGTGAGAATACTGTGTCTTGAGAACCGTAGCTAAGATGGTCAATTATTTGTAAGAGTGTTGAGTCATGTTTGCTGTAAGCTCACAGTATCAGCTTGTTCATTTACTTGAGATGGGCAAAGTTGGATACTAAGTAAATACTTGCTTCATGGAAAGTTTCGATGCTCATATAGATTATCAGGAGTGAGGAATCAAGTATGAGGGACCACTGGGCTTGAGTTCATGGGAATTCCTAGACAAGAGAACCAATGCTGTAGATTGTAACAATTAGGAATAGCATGCCATAACAGTTCTGGTTGGCTACGACCACACGTAGGCAGAGTCTATGCTGTTCCTTGGTGGAGAATAGTCCAGCTAGAAACTAGACTTAGTGAGCATCGGGGAGAATGATCCGAGATGTGAACACAACTAGACACAACTTAAGAAGCAGTCACCAGCCAAAACTAGATGTAGGGACTTAGGTTTTGAGAGCCAGATAGTCAAAGCAAATGGACTTCAGCGAGATGGTAGATAGTTTAGTTAGCTGGGGAAGAATGAAGACTTGATAGAGCAACTGCCCAGCCTTCTTGAATAGAACATATGCTCAATTTGTAAATATGTATACATATATTGTATGGAATGCTCAACACAATGAAGAGCAATTACAATGGGCAATGAACTATGCGGTAAATTAATGAGTTCCCAGTACTCAAACCCATGTCCATTTACCATCAATTAACTGCTTGGCCGGTAAATTGGATAAACCGCCTTCGACGAAATAATTACAAATCACTTGGGTCACGACATATGAATGATTGAATGTCCTGATTATTGACAACTGCAAAAGTATGACAGAACCTGAATTTGACAAACCTCTGGTTGTTTTCACAATTTTCTACATGTTTGACCCATCAAGGACAAAAAAGGAGGGGAAAGTGAATATGCAAAAATAAAAAAGTAAACTTACCTCTTTAGGCATAATGAAGAAGGAGCGCACAATGTCAACAATAGCATCATCTGCAAGGATCCTGGTGATTAGTCGAGACCAGAAGCCACTCGGGAAGTAAGACATGAGTAACAAGCGTCGAATGGAGCACTCAGGATCAGACCGGTGTGTTACTTCACACTGGAGATTGGGTGAGGTATCTGTTGCTTCCTCAGAAGCAGTAGGAGCTGGTAAGAAAGATAAGATAATACTGTAAAAAGGCTGATGATTGTAAAATCACAATTAAATCCGATTATATTCCAAACTTTACTTACGTAATAGCAAAATTATCTGGGTAAACTGCTCTTTCATTCTACTGCATTTATCAGTCTCTATTCCTCGTAGAATTACCATTATGGAAACTAAAAGTACTAGTTTGACTGGTCTCTTTAAAATACACTGTCCCCCTTAATCAAGGAAAGTTGATTCATAGAAATAACCTAAACCGGTCATGTCTGAAGAGTAAGATTGGAAATGAGACCTTCCTTGGGATTCAAAACCAAATCTTGTGTATACTGGGTAGGTGCACCTTCTGTTTGCACGATAACAGTTAATTTGAGATGTACTCCATTTCAGCTCGTGTATCATCACTTGATGGGTGTCTAACACAATACCGTATTTCCCCGCATAATCTTCGCACTTCTTTAGCCTAAAATTCGTGGAAAAATGCAGGGTGCGACAATTATGCAAAGAATATACTGTATCATTATCTGCTGCACGGGCCAGTCATTCGCGTAGCGTGAGTCATGGCCTGCAGTCAGAGAGACAGGCTTCTTTCTTCTAACAAGGTCACAACAGGTTAAAGCTCGCGGAATGTTCTGACGAAGGTAGCGGCCATTCGTGTCGCGGTTCACAGCCCGCAGGCATAAATACGAGATTACTTTCAGCTGACAAGATCACGCCAGATTAGGCCTATAAGCTCGCGGAATATGCGCTGGCCGCTCACGTCACAGTTCATAGCTGGCAGGCATAAAGACGAGATTACTTTCTGCTGACAAGATCACGCCAAATTAGGCCTATAAACTCACGGAATGTGCGCTGGCCGCTCGCGCCTCAGGAGATTACTTACTCCTGACAAGATCACGCCAGATTATATGCTCGCGGAATGTGCTAAGTGACGAAGCTTGCCGCTCACGTCACAGTTCATAGCCCGCAAGCATAAAGACGAGATAGTTTTCTTCTGACAAAGTCGCGCCAGGTTATAAAGTCGCGGCAGCATGTCCAACTGACTGGAGCACAAATACGAATATGCTATGCGACGATTATGCGATGAAATTTTAAAAACCTATTTTAGTGCTTGAAAAGTAGGGTGCGACAAATACACGGTGGCGACGATTATGCGAGGAAATACGGTATCATACCTACATTTAACTAATCGTATGTTCAGTGGTGACCTCATTTGGATGTCTTGGATGCTTAGCATCATTTGTGCTTAAATGACTATAGAATTCAGTGAAGTTCTTTTGAGTCATATCAAGCAACGGAAAAGGGTCCCTACACACCAGACTCTTCAATCGCAGTAAACAAGACCAATGTGGTCAAAAGAGTTCTAACAAAGAGATCTCAACAAGACTTGAGGAATATAGCCAAAAAAGTTTGCCGACATCAAGGATAAAATGAAATTTGTGATTTCATCACCATCTTGCATCAAAGTCTCCAACTTTCCAAACCACCTTCATACCTTATGAACACATTAGGATCATTAGAATTAACCTCCATTATTTCAGGTCCGTATTGACAAATAAGTAACTTGTAATTTAATGGGTTAACTTTTCCGCCCAATCAATACTTGAAATTGCCTGACAAACAAAGATTTATTTACTCAGGTGGCATGTTTCGGGTACTTTTGACCCTTCTTCAGCCTCTTTAATCACAGATCACAACAAATGTCAAACATATAAAATCACACTCAAGAACATAATCTTAAATTAAAGCATGCATTATTTCCATTAATATAGTTCTCATTTGTCCACATGACACTGGTTTACACTTAAAATAACTTGATATTATCCCCCATTGGATGCTCTGTCGTGTTGGATCACCGTACACTTATATCAATAAATCGTTGTTTGTCAGGCAATTTCAAGTATTGATTGGGCGGAAAAGTTAACCCATTAAATTACAAGTTATGAACACATATAACTACACACTTATCACAGTTAAAAATTACCATGTTTACTATACATTTTGAACATTATTCCTATGTTTTGCATATTTTACAGTTTATACAGTTGACAAAATACAAATTAGTGACAGATCAATTCTACTTGTAAGCAATATAGAAATAAACTATGATAAGTTGCCTTGGCATAATTTCCAACGACTTCTAATGATAAACTTCATACATTTGGATGAAGTTTCATACCAGATATTTTAAATGCTCCAGGTGAACTTCCAGGCCGCTGAAGTCTGAATTTATCAGGACTCTGAGTATAAAAGGAAGAGTTTCCCACAAGAGTTGAAGCACTGGATATCGTCATCTTCTTGTTGCGGACAGCCCATCCTCGGGATCGAACTGGAATCTAAAGTTTATCGTACTGTTATACATTATGATTGGAAAAAAGTGCATCATAACACAATTTTTAAAAAATACAGATAAAATGACGAAAAGGTTCTCACTTGATTTATTAGTAATTCAAGATAATACTGAAATAATTAGATTGTGAGTATTGTCAAAAATACCTCTGAGATGATATCAAAAAGGGTTGGGGTAGGTGGCACAGCAAGTTGAGCACTACCCTTCAAAACTCAAAATTGCAGGTTTGATCCTAGCTCAGTCTGATGGCATTTAAGGGTATTAAAACACAACAACCTTGTGTTAGCATGTTAAAATTCTCCTCCAGGGCAATACTTAGGCAACCCAGAGTCTCTAAACCCACTACAGTTAAAGGGGACATAAAACCCACAGCATTATCTCATCATCATCGGCTTTAACTCGAATCCGAGTATAAATCTTCTTCCTTCAGTCCAGTTTGTGGATGTGTTTACGGTGACTAAAGAGTCCAATCCTGGCATGGAACAAGCGACCACACAAGTCGCATAGTATTGCTGGAGGAGGACGTGGTTGGGCTGCTCGAAGTTTCCTAGCTTGACGCTTGGCCTCTTCATGTATGTGTCGATCCCTTTCAAACGCCTTTACAGTATCCGAGATGGTACGGCGCCAAGTTGAGCGGTTTTCAGCCAGCATGTCCCAGGTTTGTGAATCAAGACCTGTCAATTTCAGGGTCTGCTTAAATTGGTCCTTGTAGCGCCTCTTAGGACCACCATGAGGTCTGGTGCCATAGCATAACTCACCATATAGCATTTGACGAGGTAATCTCACATCATCCATCCGATGGACATGACCAATCCATCTAAATTGGTGACCTATTATGGATGATTCTATGGTGTTGATTTGAGCCTTTTCCAGAACAGCAATATTGGTAATGCGGTCTTCCCATTTAATCCTCAGGATTGATCGAAGTTTTTGTAGGTGAAAACGCTCAAGCTTCCTAAGATCACGTCGGTAAAGGGTCCACGTTTCACAGCCATACAACAATGTAGAAATGACTACTGCTTTGTACACCATAAGCTTTGTACTCATGGATAGATCTTTATTCATGAAGACCCGGTGCGCTAATCGTCCATATGCTGCATGGGCTGCGCCAATTCTCTTATCCACATCCTGCTCACAGGTACAGCTCACAGAAATGGTACTGCCCAGGTACGAGAAGTGGTCAACCTGTTCTAATGGCAAATTTGAAATGGAGATATTGAACTGAGGAAGAGGTGTGCCTGGTGAAGGTTGTGCCAAGACTTTAGTCTTATTGACATTTATGGTAAGACCAAAGCGATCACATGCACTTTTGTACCAGTTAACTGACTCTTGCAGCTCTTCTGGTGTGAGAGTTGGTGACGCAGCATCATCTGCATACAACATGTTAGTAACCTTAGTAACCTGAGTTTTCCTCAAGGAGCGGAGACAAGTTAGGTTGAAAAGCCCTCCATCAAAACGATACTTGATCTCCACACCTGGGATGTTTGTGGGTGAATCATAAAGCATTGCAGCCAAGTACAGCGCAAAAAGCGTTGGAGCCAGTACACATCCTTGTTTCAGTCCATGGGTAATGGGAAATTCATCGGACATCTTATTCTGATGGCAAACCTGACCTGTCATGCCATCATGGAGAGCTTTGATTAGATCTACAAAACGCTGAGGGCAACCAAACCGCTTCAGCACTGCCCACATGGCTGGTCTTGGAACCGAATCAAATGCCTTTTCCAAGTCATAAAAGACTAAGAAGAGTGGATTCTGTTGTTCTCTACATTTTTCTTGTAGCTGTCTCACACAGAAAATCAAGTCAATTGTGCTTCTGGAAGTTCTAAATCCGCATTGTGACTCTGGGAGGATCCTCTCAGAGATAACCTTGAGCATTATCTATATCACTGATGTTAGCCCTTACCAAACCAACAAATGTTGGTGGTGTGTTCCTGTGCGACACAACTGTGTCTAAGGTTTATAAATCCAAGAAATGAGACTAGACTGGAACAACTTCATTAAAAAGAAAAAAAAAAAAAAAAAAAAAAACTGAGCCCAATCAAAGTCTATAGCAAACAGTAATCATATTGATCAAAAGAACACAAAACCATTAACAGAAAACATATCTTTTTACAAAGAAGGTAGGGGATGATTACTATCTGATGGCACAAAACCTCAGCTGCCCATAAAATGAGCTTCGTAAGCAGGCAAGTACATGTGCTGCAGTATGAAGGAGAGGATAGTTGCTATGGATGTGTTCATTTCAGTTGCTGGTGAATCTAGCTGTATTGCGACTTAAATTCTCAAGTGAAAAAAAAATATGACTCTCTACACTTAGCAAGGGAAGAGAGGGGAAGTGGTGAGCATCAAGTTAGTTGAAACATGTATAAATTCATTGGTGGTTGGTTCTTAAGTTTAGGGGCTGCGACAACGCGGTCATGTAGCCCCGTGTACTTTGGGTGTGTGTAGAATCTGTCTGATAACCGGTGTTAATTGTGATGACTGAATTAGTGTGTGTTATCTGTTTTTTTTTATTTAAGTACAGACTGCAACTTAGAATTTTTCAAATAGTTCCTACTTTTGCCGCCAACGACTACTAGGCCAAGTTCAGAACTTAGCTACTAGACACCACCGCAGTCAGCTCTTGGCAACGAACGTAGAAACCTAAGAGCGTTGTTTACATTCTTAACCTATCCAATTTAGCTTCACACAGGTTTAATTAGTGGAAGGTTCTTTTACATGCCATTAATCTATGACATGGGACCGCCGGCTTTACTTCCCCTCCGAAGGAAGACATACTGAGGGACTTTTAACGCTCTTAAAAAATCCGACGGCTTCGGCCGGGTTTGAACCCATTATCTTGGGCATAGAAGCTCAGCATGCTACCGACTATGCCACTGAAGCCGCTATAAATTCATTAATTAGTTATATGCACAAGCCTAGAGACCTGTAATACTTAATCAAATTTCAGATACAGTATTTCAAAAAATCCATCCAGTTGGCTCAATTCAGCATTTCCAGCATTTCACCCCAGTGTACTATTGGTCTCATCAGTTGGTATGGTACACCTCACCAAGACATACGGTACTGGGAAGGCCACTGCAAGGCTACTATGATGCCACTAGCAGTGCCAACATACTATGAGAGCTATGCTCCCTTTATTAAAAAATTAGCCCACCAAGGCTATCCATATCGGGAAAACTATTGTATTTCCCGAAGGATCCTGGATATTTTTTATCCCGAATGAGGGCAATAACACAGTAACAAATTTCAAATATTTAGAAATACTGATTCGGTTAGCTCAATAAATTCTGCATTGCCAGCATTTCGCCTTGTGTACCATTATGCTCATGCAAAGTAAAAAATATCCTGGATCCTTCGGGAAACAGTTATTCCAGTATATTCCCCTGTTAATTCTCACTACAAGGTCCAATTGATATACAAAATATGTATGAGCACCCTCCTTTGTGCAATATATCTGGTTTGCGGGAAAAGTCTGCTATGTTATTTTTAATATTTGTAATACAGTACAACCTCGATGCATCGTTCCCGGAACTGTCGTTTTTCCGTATGCATCGTTCAATTTATATAGTGCCGAAAATTTTCCACATAAACTAATGTTAAATTTCCCTGCATCTATCGTTCCTCGAACTATCGTTTTTTCGCATGGATCGTCAAAAAATCACTAGTCCTTGGCCAAAATTTTCCCACATTGATAGTTTATGAGAAAAATATATCCAAACGTTCTTTTGAATTTGAAGCGGCATAGAATAGCGGCAACCTGTTACGCGAGAACGTACGAGGTACGAACGATTAGGAGTTCCTAGGCTTGAGCAAGTTTCTCGGCTGAAGCAAGGTTCAAGTAGGCTGGACTGCAGTGCGCAGATTGTTTACGCGCAATCACACTATATAACCACGCCTACGAGCCTTCAGGCGCCAACGATTCTGCTCGAAGAGCCAAGCCGTCATTGTGCTGTTTCATTTCATTCTGAGTGGTTCTGTGTAGTATCTTGGTTGTGTGCGGCAATTACAATTTATGAAAACTTGACTTCACTGACGACGCAATTCTCGTAATCTCAATAATGTTACGCTACGTTTGGCAATGCTCGGCTAACAAGTTAGATCACACAGAACAGCAATGAAAGCATGATACTGTATATTGTAGTCAGTCTTGAGCGGGTGTCGTCATAGCGTGACGTCATTTAGCCTTGAAATAGCTCGCCCGGTCAGAGGCCCGCGAACTCTTGGAACTGCTGTATTCTTTCATTCGGAACACTGGAAGTATCTTCCGCGGAGATTGGCGAGCTGTGCGATGAAGGCGCGGGGGAGAGGAGTGATGAAGAGGAAGAAGACGATCGTAAGCCCCAAGTCGTCCCAAGTTTCGCCGAAGCGCATGCCGCCTTAGCGAAGGTGAAATCCTTCATGTACTCGCATATCAGTGATCATGAAGAAGAGAACATTATGCAAGTAGAGAAGGCTTTGTTTAGTCTGAAACGCAAAGCTTCGACGAAACAAATACAATTAATAACTTTTTTACTAAAACGAGCAAGTGATAAAATAACACATATGAAATCATATCGCGTACATCGTGGTTGCAATATTTTGATGCCTCTATGAAGTTTACATGAAGAAATATGTCCAAATACAGTAACCGTACTTGGTTCTTTTTTTTACTCAAATCTTTTATGTTACCCGCATTTATCGTTTCCCGCATCCATCGTCATTTTCCCCCTCCCCCTTGAAAAACGATGCATCGAGGTTCTACTGTACTGGGAAATGAAAGCAACTATGGTTGTCATTGATGGAGTTAAATATGTTGTGTATGGACATAGTTTATTTTCAATTACACCAACAAGTGCACATTTAAATGTGCACTGAATGCCCTTGTCTGCACTTCTCCTTCTGGTCTCAGCAGTCTAGTACGTTAGTGTGAAGAAGCTTCATTTCTTTCCCAACAGCAGAGCAGCAAATATCCTTTCCCCTCCTAGCTCTTAGCTCTGCACAGGTTTATGCCATCAGGTAATAATCCATTTCTATTAATGGGATGGTAGACGGGTCTATGTACAGAGACGAAAGAATAGAAACAGTCATAGTTAATATACAAACAGATGTGCACTGTGATGAAATTACATATTTTCTCCCACTGCCACTCAATCATATTTCTTTGAATTAAGGAGTAGCATAGGTTTTGAATCTAGAACAGTATTGGAAACTGTATTGATACCACATCAGCTATCTAATTACCAGACACCGTTACTAGGGGTTGATCTAAGGCTGTATAAACGTGAATAATCCCCACATAAACTTTCCCAAATTTGGGGTGTCGAAGTTGGGACCACACACCTGACACACCCAAATCTTGATATTGGTTTTGTGCATTGCATGTGGGATTAGTGGAAATAAACCAAGTGTTTAGGATGACTGCAAGAAGTGTTACACGTTGTTGACAGTCGGAGAAAAAATATGTAGGTATTCTAGAAGATGCAGAAGTATTGAAATTTGCTATATATATATATGTGTGTGTGTGTGTGTGTGTGTGTGTTTGGTGCAAAAACAAAGGATATCTTGAACAAATTGTGATTGGCAGGAAAGAACCACAATTATGAGAATGGAAAGGGTGAATACAGATGATGATGATAATTGTTGTTTTAAGGGGACTAACATCTAGGTTATCGGCCCCAGGTTAATACAGACATGCAGTTACAAGTGAGAATGTATTACCTAAAAGCTGTAGGGGAAAGAAAATTGGCTGCTAAAGGTTTCAAGGTTAGGCATGTTTGTCTTGAAAACAAGTTTCAGATCACAATAGTTCTGACTTTTGGAGGAAAACAATGGTAGAATTGCATACTGGCTTACTTTTGTAAATATGTAACATGTATTTTGAAATACTACTCTGTAAAACATTGTTTCATTTGAGGGGCTAGGACATTGGGGTCATTTAGCCCTGTGTACTTAGGTGTGTGGGTATTCATAATTCAGGGGAGTATGGTATTGGGAAGAAGGCGGCTGTGGCCTTAAGGTGGGAATCAAATCCATCTCTTCTCGGGTTTGTCTCACGAGGCCGAGTTTACCATGTTCCAGCCCTAAAAAACCATTTTCTTGGCAGAGCCGGGAATATACTGTAAACAAGAAGAAAGATTCCAGTTGCTGTAATTAGAGCTCCAGCCCAATGAAACAAGACCAAAAAGAAAAGAAAAAAAAATCCTTTAAAATTATGGTGCGGAGATTAATCGAAAGTGGGGATTATTCATGTATATACACTTTAGGTCCCAAACCTCTCAAAATTCTTCACTGGGGAAAATATTTCTCTTGGACAAAACATCCAGATAAGAATGTGAGCATATGTCCATCTGTTGCTTATTATCAGTACAACCTTGTTTCTTTTGTGTGAGGGTGTGCATGCCTGTGCTCATGCAGATAGTACAAGAAGAAGTTTGCAGCACCTTTACCCTGACTAGAGGCGTGTGACAAGTCGTCATATGTTCCTCAGATGGCAGCAAGGAGGGTATTAGCAGTGTGCGGCTGTCCCACGTCAGGGCCACTTCAAACTTGTTCAGCAAGTTGACGATGTAGCCTCTCGTATCCACAGGGCCAATGTTTGAGGACTTGAAAACATGTTTCAAGTCATCCAGCTTCATCACACCTAGCAAATGAACAACATCCAATAAGAAAAAACTCGATGCAACAACTTTCAAATCAAACAAATCTCAGCACACCTTACAACATTAATATGTCCTAAAACAGTTTAACAATATTTATCATTCATAACACCCAATGTGAAGCCTCCGTGGCTTAGGCGGCAGCACGCCGGCCTCTCACCACTGGGTCCGTCGTTCAAATCCCGGTCCCTCCATGTGAGATCTGTGCTGGACAAAACGGAGGCAGACAGGTTTTTCTTCGGGTACTCCGGTTTTCCCTGTCAACATTTCATTCCAGCAACACTCTCCACTATCATTTCATTTCATCTGTCATTCATTTAATCATTGCCCCAGAGGAGTGCGTCAGGCCTCGACAGCTGGCACAGTTCATATCCTCGCCGCTAGATGGGGGCTTCATTCATTCCATTCCTGACCCGGTCGGAGACTGGAAGCAGGCTGTGGATTTTTTCATTGGCACAAATATTGATCTATTGTAAAAGGGAGTGTTTTACAGATATTGTAGTTTATAATACGGAACTCATTTTATTAGACATTTGTAGCTTCCACTAGCCTAAATGAAGAAAACGATATGGATAAACTAGATTAATGGATGCGACACCGCTCATAACCTTAAATTCCTTATAAACAGGACCTCTTGATTCACAGACCAACACGTAATTTCATATGTATTCTGTTAAAATGAGTCATATTGATATGATAAATATCGATTAAAATGATAATCTGGTAGCAAAAATATATACCCCGTCCGCGATTCGAACCCGAGATCTCTAAATTCACAGTCATAGGCGCTAACCTCATGGTTATTTCGACTATGCAAATATTGTGCACAAGATGGTGCCTATTTCCACGTTCCAATAATACTGCATTACGGAATTAAGTTTCATTTATATTTTGCTTTTTTCGATAATGTTCCTGTGTGAAATTGAGTTTAAAATGCCTTATGAATAGGCCCTCTTGTGAGTAAAGAGAATGTATTCAGCAATAGTTCATGAAGGCTTGCTCAATTCTCGTATAACCACAACGATTGTATTATATTGATGACTGCATTACCGTTATGTGGGTTAATATTTGAATAGCCATTGTGCAGAAACATAATACCGGCAATGCCGACTACTTACAATGTTTGATATTAAGGCATTTTACCATTCAAATACTGATACGAAGACTTCGAACATGTACCATGTGCTTTGTTTCAATCACTTGACACCAGAGTTTGCATGAGCGTTTACCGTTCAGTATGTCATATAAATTCCACATGGTCGAGAGTACGTCATGGTATCAATTTCCGACACCGCACGCTCATTGTTTCTCTTACCACTGCCAGCTCCATCGATCGATCGAGTTGGCAGTGCGTCTTACACTTCCGTTCTATCCACCACTGCCAGCTCGATCGTTCCGATCCCCTTCCGTCCCCTTTTTCAAAATCACTCCCATAAAAATATCCAGCAACCGAGTGGAAAGATGTTACACATCAATGAAGCAAAATGGCTGTGGGGTTTACATGGCCAGTAGTGAACATGACAACTCCACCCCTTACCATGAAAAGTGAAAGCCTTTAAACTTCCGCCACTCCGTAGCCTACATAGACATAAAACAAACCGTGTTTGCCTTTCATTGGACCATGTTTATTTAACAAATTAAGAATGACTTTCCTTGAATTTTGAAGATATGTTTCCACCTAATCAACACTTAAATCTAATAATTCATTTAATATTGGTTCATGCTTCATTAATATTGGTTCATGCTTTAGATATTAATAACATCGTTCATCGGCCTTTTCAGTTTTACATTAAACACAATCTTATTCCGTAACATTTCAATTTATGTGAATAACGTGCTGTTGTGAAGCTTTTGTTTCTTTTGCTTCATTTTTATGTATATGAATGGCATGATTTGTTTTGTGCCTGATGTACAAAAATGCACATACACGCACGAAATCGAGGAAAATAGCATACTGAATATTTAATTAAATGCAACATCACTAAAAGTGTATACTAACCAGTGCGAGCAAACGGGTTGATCTCTCTTATTGTAACAACATGTGCCAGCATATCACACAGCCATTGTGGATCCAAGAAGTAGAGGTCCTTCAAAGTGGCATCATCATAATGGAGTAACACACCTCAACAGAGAGAAAAACCAACTATAAAACAGTTCAAGTGATATGCCAGACTATACAACACTATTCCAGGCTAATACAGTTCACCAATAACAGTATACATCATCAGCAACTACAGTGGAATCTCGTTAGCACGTTCTCGGTTACGACGTTTTCCCATTTAGCGCGATGATTTTCTCAAGTCCCAGTCCCAATTCTACAAAATACATGATGATATATCCCCTTAATACATTCTCTATTCCCGCTTACAACGATCAAATTTCCGTTGAACTATTTGTTAGTGAACCGTATTTTATTCTTATTTCATTAAAAAATTCGGCTTCTGGGAAACACGACGCGATATTGCCGCATATTCTCTGATAGTTATTGACAGTGTAGATGATTTTATTGTGTTTGACGGCGTAGAAGCGGCTATAGCTATGACGCAACACGGGTGACGTGTCTCTCTCCCGCTGCCCTCCACCCCTTTCCCTTTGTTTATTTCTCACGTAGGCGCATTATTGTCTTCGTATTCCGCACTATTGTCTTCTAGTTCTTAGTGTTCACGTCCAGTTATGACCTATTTTATTGCGTGTTTCATAATGGATAAGAAGAAAGTACGGCAGATAACTAATGATGAGAAGATGAAATACATTCGAGACGTGGAATGCAATCCTCACAAGAAGCGTGTGGATAAAGCGCGAAAGTGGAACATTCCTCCATCTACACTAAACACGATTCTCGGCAAAAGGAAGGAAATCGAACGTGCATTTGAAGAAGGAATGAGCGGCAAAAGGAAACGTGTGCGAGAGGGACAGTTTCCTCAACTAGAAAGCGCTTTATTGAAGTGGTTCAAGCAAGCCCGTGATTCAAACATATGCGTGCGCGGTCGCCGGTAACTGAGCCGTCACAGGCGGAGCGCGAGAGCGAGAATGTCCTTCCTAAGCAGAAATAAAGACCCCGTATTATACTGTAGTGTAGAGGTACAGTAATTCATTTTTATGTTATTTATTCCGTGTAAGTTACTGATAACCTATGTTTATGTCGTGACTGTAGTAGTGCATACAATCACTTACTAAGGTCGGCGATTTGACGTCCATATATACGCCGCGTTCTTTCTTATACGTTGTAAATGCAGTATGGCGTTTTTCGGTAGTACGTTTTCCCGCATATGACGTCCAAATTTTTCAGTCCCTTGAAAAACGTACTAACGAGATTCCACTGTAGATAGTTTAAGAGATAATGGTGATTATCGATTTAAGGGACAGAACATTGATGTTTTACGTGATCTAATATTTTAAAAAAATATCATCATCATCATCATCATTTCCCCTTATCCAGCTCCTGCCGGGTCGGAGTATTTATGGCACTTCTCCACTTTCCTCTTTCCTTCCACCATTCTTCTTCCACGATCTTGTCCCAGTCCAGATTTCTTTTTCTCACGCTGTTCTTCACTGAATCGATCCACCTTGTTCTAGGTCTTCCCCTTGCTCTCTTACCCTTGCACTTGGCCTCCTGCATCTCTCTTGGTATTCTATTTTCCTCCATCCTCTTTACATGTCCAAACCACCTTAGTTTATTCTTCTCAATTCTCTCATTTAGTTTTCCCATCCCAACTTCCTTCCTAACATCTTCATTCCTCACTCTGTCTTTCCTTGTCTTACCTATCATACTTCTTAGGAATTTCATTTCACTGGCTTGGATTCTACTCTCTTGCCTGCTCGTCAGGGTCCAAGTCTCAGCTGCATAAGTTAATATGGGTACATAGTACATTTTATACATTACCTCCTTGCTTTTCCTTGGTACTTCCTTATCCCAAACAAGTTTTCTTACACTTTGATAGAATGCATTGCTCTGCTGTACCCTCCTGCCAATCTCCATGTCCAACCTACCAGTTTGCATCAATTCACTTCCTAGGTATTTGAACGTGTCCACAATTTCCAAACTCTGACTTCCAATTTTCACAGTGCCCTTTCCTTGTCTTTCCCCTCTTGTCATCACCATGGTCTTGCTTTTCTCTATACTGATTTTCAGGCCATACTTCTGAATATTTTCGTTCAGTGCATCTAGTTGTCTTTGCACTTCTTCGGTGTTCCTTCCCCAGACCACAATATCGTCTGCAAATAATAGTAGCTTCATTTCTTTATGTCCATATGCTTCCTTTGTTTCCTTTACAATTTCATCCATTACCATTATGAATAACAGAGGTGACAGCACACTCCCCTGTCTTAGTCCAGTCTTGTTCCTAAACCAATCTGTCTTTCCAAATGGGGTCAGGACACTGCTAACACAGTTGTTGTACATTGCTTGCACCATTTCCAACAATTCTCTTCCCAGTCTCTTCTTAACCATGGTTTCCCATACCTTCTCTCTGGGGACACTATCATATGCCTTTTCTAGATCTATGAAAGTCATGATCAAATCCTCTCCATATTCCCAGTTCTTTTCCATCACCTGCCTCAAGCTAAAGATTGGGTCCACTGTGGATCTTCCACTCCTGAAGCCATACTGTTCCTCTTGCAACTCTCCTTCCACCTTTCTTCTCATTCTTCTTTCTAATATCCTTTCCAGTATTTTTACTATCTGTGATATGAGGGTGATCCCTCTATAGTTATCACACACTTTCTTGTCCCCTTTCTTGAACACTGGTATTATTAGCCCTTTCTCCCAGTCTTCTGGTACACATTTCCGTTTCCACACACACTTTAGCAGTCGATACAGCCATTGCATACCAACAGGTCCAGCAGCCTTTATCATTTCTACACTGATTTCATCCACCCCTGTTGCTTTTCCCATCTTCATTTTCTGTACTGTTAATTCCACCTCCAGCATTGTTATATATCTTCTGTTATAGAGGCGTCAGGCCGTGTCACTTCGATCTCACCAGTACAATTGCTCACATTCAATAGCTTATCGAAATACTCCTTCCATCGTCCCTTTATCTCCTCTGGGTGTGTTAACAACTCTCCATTTTCCTTTTTCACCAGCTTTGTTTGAACTCTTTCTTTCCTCTTACTTCTTAGAAGCCCATACAGCATCCTTTTACTGCCACTTACATCTGTTTCCATTCTTCGTGTAAATTCTTCCCAACTTTTCTTCTTTTCTTCTCCTACCACTTTCTTACACCTCCGTTTGCTGTCGTGATACTTCCTTTTGCTTTCTTCTGTTTGATCTCGGTTCCATTCTTTCCATGCAGACTTCTTTTCTTTCACTGCTTTCCTCACTTCCTCATTCCACCACGGTGTCTCCTTCTCTTTCACTCTTGTTGACGTCCTACCACAAGCACACTCTGCTGCACCAGCAAATGCCTTTTTAAAGTGGGACCATTCCTCTTCTACATTTTCCACTTCAGTAACTGGGATTTGTTGCTTCAATCTCTCCTGAAAATCTTCCTGTACAGCTTTGTCTTTCAATTTCCATAGTTAGAATGAAAAAGAAAGAATGAATAAACAGAAGATGTTAATAGAACTGCAGTGAAAATGTTATCTAGTTCTCTTTCTTCTGCAACATCCATTAGTTCACAATCATAAGCAAAAGGCTGTCAATTTACCATTTTCATGAAGGAAAAGTGTAGCCTGATGTAATTCGGCAGCATCTCTGAAGGAGCGCTGATAGCGATATTGCATCTCTGCTGTCACCACTGCTCGATACTGCTCAGCATTGAGTACAGGATCCACACCAGTCTGGCGGCGTTCGGTAGCTAAATGGCTGACAACATCCTCCAGAGCCAAGTAGCTGGCTGGAACTCTCTGCTCCAGAAGTAACTCCTTGCTTCCTGTGCAACAAATGAATAAAATAATACCACACTGGAAAACTGCATTTGATTTCAATTATTTTTCTAACCACAACCCCTGAAAAAAGATTCGGAAGTACACAATGGATACACACTGTATCCATTGTATCCATGGCATAAACAAACATAAACAAACCAAATACAGTATTTTATTTGAAGTCATTGTCTCGACTTAAAGGAAGAAGAGAAAAGAGACCCAGGAATGCTTTACATCGTGTGTTGGTTGTGGAGTCGGGGAAAGGGCGAGTGACACAGGAGGTGGATAGGTAATATTTGCACCATTTTGGATCCGTACTGACTTACAGTATGTTATATCTATAAATATAATAATTAATGTTTCTGCCAATCAATCCTTTTAGTGTTAGTTTTGAACAGTACAAGTTTGTGATACCAACTCACCTTCCTCAGCTGATTGTATCAACAAGCATTTATATATGGTAATGAACCCTTTTCTTGCTTTAATTTTGTTTAATTTAGAACTCAATTCTCATTCCTTTCTCACTTAAACCAAAGATTTTGCTATAATTCATTTTATAAAAACCATTATGTTGGAAGGCCAATCTCTACTATAATGAAATGAAAATCCACTGCCTGCTTCCAGTCTCCGACCGGGTCAGGAATGGAATGAATGAAGCCCCTATCTAGCGGCGAGGATATGAACTGTGCCGGCTGCCGAGGCCTGACGCACCTCTACTATAATAAAATTTATAAAAAATACTTAGAAATATACATTATGAAAAAACATTTGATGATTTTCTTTAATGGCTATGGTTAACAATATTTCATCCCTCTCAAATCATTGTTAGTTTGTCTTAGCTTCCAATAAAACAGTCTATAAAGAAATAGAACCAGTGACGAGCACTATGAAAAAGAAGGGAATATCTTTCTTGGGGCATCTAATAAGGTCACTAGAAAATAGGATCAGTAAGAAAATAATAGAAACATTTTGGGAGATTAACAGCAACATTAGATGGATCACAGAACTTAAGGAAGACATGAGAGAGTTACATATTACAATAGAAGACTTAAAATACAAGATGGACACACTAAAGATATTGAAAGACAAACACACTAAGCTATAGACTAAGATCAACAGAGGATAGGAAGAGTGATTCCAGAGGAAGAAGAAAAAATATGCTTAGAGAGGATGAAGAAGTGTTGGGCAGATAAAAAGAAGAAAAACCTGAACCATAAACCTGACAAAAGTGGTCCTATGCAGAAAAGAAAAAAAGAAAAGAAAATATATTTAAGAAAAAAGGTACTGTAGCACCTAATATAAACTAACAATAAAAGTATTGATTGACTGATATAATAATTACAACATTATTTATAGGAGGTGGAGCTGATAAAAGCTATCTAATGTTGGGGATCTGTTCTAAAATTAAGTATGAGCTGCTATGCAATCTTGAGTCTCAGACAGCAGGATAAGAAGCTGAGGAAAGATGTCTACAGTACATACAGACGATTAGGGAATACACTCTCGGAGTGGATTGACAACTATGACAATGAAATACTTGTCAAAGGTAGCATCATAGGATTGTGAATGACTGGAAATGGACAGGCAGCTGTCACAGAGGCTGGCTCTACCATCTTCCACTCCTGTGCGACTCTTTCCAGTGCAAATGTACAATATATGTCAAACATTGAGAGAGCAACATTACATCAGGATGACAGAGCTTGCCCCATTAAAAGTCATATCCAAAAATTAGATCTGCTAATTAGGATGCAAGAGATGATCTGCTTTCTGTACTGGCTCAACATAAATTTCCCTGTCTAATCACAGAAAAACATACAATACAATACAACAAGTTCCTTTCCATTCCCACAGATGCTCAGTGTTATAAAACCACCTTTCATAATGGTTTCATAAAGTTGTCAACAGGCCTCCCAGTCTACCCCTCAGCCGACACCCAATGGAATCGACTCTCACCTCTCAGCCGACACCCAATGGAATCGACTCTCACCCCTCAGCCGACACCCAATAGAATCGACTCTCACCCCTCAGCCGACACCCAATGGAATCGACTCTCACCCCTCAGCCGACACCCAATGGAATCGACTCTCACCCCTCAGCTTCGTTTAACTCCATATTGGAATTTGTTAGGTCCGTATTGACAAAAGACTAGTAAACCAAAATAAGAAGGAATCTCCGTCAATCAATACTTGGTTTGGTTTTGGTTTACTCTCACCCCTCAGCCGACACCTAATGGAATTGACTCTCAAGAAGAGCATTGCTCTTTTGTTTCTTTATTGGAACACTGATGATAACTTAGTTAGCCAAGAATTGTTTCTTTTGTGATGCTCTATTCCATGATTTATTTATTTGTTTATTTTATGTCTTTGGCAGTGGTAAAGTTAGGGCTCACGACCCTTGCTTACACTTACCACTTACTTAAATTCTTTTATACGTTTCACACTTATACAATTTTTTCCCTGGTCCCGGCAAAATCCCTGTTAATTTACTTCCGAAATACGGTTTACATTTATTCGTTTTTAATGCTTCTACGATCATATTTTAAGTCCCTTGCAACATAAAGCATCATTTATATGTTGCGTGTTCTGAGAAAGTATAATTGAATGCAAACATTTGGTACAGACTGTACTTCAGACACATCACTCGGTGCGAGGAATGCAGCGGTTGCTATTTATGTTACGATGGCCTTGAGCGACACTCGCTGGCCTGTGCTGGGCAGTGTGTTGGAACAAGGAAGAATAGCTTCTTGCATAATAATCAGTAGGGAACGCTATTTGTGTTAGCCAACATGTTGATCTCTCAAAATACAGGAAGTAGCCATATAACACAGTTAGACAGTGTCTGAAGCTTATGTTAAGATGAGCGGAAGAAAGCGGACGTGTGTTACGATTGCCGATAAATTTAAAAAAATATTATTTCCTCTTTTATAATTTTTATTCGTGTTTTTTGTTTTTTCTTTTTTTTTTCAGGACTTCTCGTCAAACCATTAAAAATACGCGATTGATTCTGTGTTATAATAATCTTGAGTCTTCAGACAAATTAAAATCCATAAATTAATTTACACTATGGTATTTTATTAATGACGATGACGAAGAGCCACAGCATAATACAGTGGATTTTAATGATGATGTTAATGCTCTATGTTGCGGCTTCGGTGGCGTAGTTGGTAGCATGCTGAGCTTTATGCCCAAGATAGCGGGTTCAAACCCGGCCGAAGCCGTCGGATTTTTTAAGAGCGTTAAAAATCCCTCAGTATGCCTTCCTTCGGAGGGGAAGTAAAGCCGGCGGTCCCATGTCATAGATTTATGGCATGTTAAAGATCTTTCCACTAATTACACCTGTGTGAAACTAAATTGGATAGGTTAAGAATGTAAACAACGCTCTTAGGTTGCTACGTTCGTTGCCAAGAGCCGACTGCGGTGGCGTCTAGTAGCTAGTTCTGAACTAGGCCTAGTAGTCGTTGACGGTGGCGTTTGGCGGCAAAAGTAGGAACTATTTGAAAATTCAAAGTTGCAGTCTCTACTTGAATTAAAAAACAGATACACACACTAATACAGTCATCACAATTAACACCGGTTATCAGACAGATTCTACACACACCCAAAGTACACGGGGCTACATGACCGCGTTGTCGCAGCCCCTAAACTAAGGAACCAACCAACCATGCTCTATGTACTATCAAACATTTTGTGATGTGCCATAATGTTTCTGAGGAGATAATGGCCGAATTATATCGGTTTGAAAATACTGTTCATGCCGTGGCCGCGGCCAAAAAAAAACAAGCCAAGATAACAGACTACTTCGTAAAGTGACTCAATTTTCTTTGTTTTGTTGTTGTTTCTTTCTTTCTTTATCTGGGTGCATTTCTCTTGTAGTTGTATTGTTACATATTGCCGATTATAGTTAAACAATCGTAATATTATTTATGTTCGACCCTAACTATTATGTGTCAGAAAACTGTATCATAATGAGGCTCATTATAACACTATTTTTCATTATGAAACAGTTTCTCCCACCAATCAGAGCTCAAGAAACAGTTGTGTGACCAATTAGATCAGGATACCTTCGCGGATGCGCTCAAAATCCAACATGTCTATATAAATTACCGAAATTGCACCGTCCATATGTTCGCGTAAATAAACTGGTGAATATGAGACAAGAAATGGCACTGTACCTTAATATCCCCAAAATCAGCGCGTGGTTTTGAAACGACTTCGGTGACAGTTTTACTGAATACTGGAGCACAATCTGAACATATGGCATTGAAGCACACAGAGCGCATGCGTCGGTTGTCCAGAGAGCTTGGAAAACAGAGATATACTACCCACCGCAGCACCCGATCACAACATTCTAGTGACTGAACAGATATTTATGAATATTTATGTTAAAACATATAATAAAGTTATAATTATCGTCGAACATAAACAGTCGTATGCAACTCGCCTATAATGGTAATTAAGACACTCGTATGGAAATTATAAAACTCGCATATGCTTGTTTTATAAAAATACTCGTGTCTTAATTATAGCCATTATAGGCTCGTTGTATAATGTACTATTCTTGTCGTTCACTTCTTAACTATAATGCATATTATCGCATACATTTTGCAGTCTTTATTTACCAACTTTCATTTATGCGTTTTTCACACTTATACCTTTTTTTCCTTTGGTCCCCTGGAAAACATACAAGTGAAGTTTTACTGTAATATGGTACACAAAAAAGATGTTTAACAACAATAACACAATGTGTTTTTCTATTGTGTACTTGTCCCAGGGAGTCTCTCATTCACTCTATATTCTTTTCTTGATATTGCTTGTAAATTCCTATAATGAACAATTGTTGAATGTTTGTTTTCAATTGATATGGCAACTTTTTCAGTCGGTCAACACATTATATTCCCCAATTACGGGGATATGCAAAAAAATAGCCTGAAAAAAATTACATGTGATTCATATATATATTGTTTTTGAAGCAGCCATTGGCAATTTATTATATTTACAAGAAGGGTCAGGGAAGGGATTCTGGAAGGAAATTGGCCGTGGACCTATTGAAAGGAATCGTCCCGGTATTTGCCTGGTGGTGAATATGGGAAACCATGAAAACTATTTTCAGGATGGCCGAGGTGGGATTCGAACCCACGCTCTCCCGATGCCAGTGAGGCACGATATAACACATTAAAGGTCTTGGCCACCGTGGCCGGTATATACAGGGTCAAGATTATCTGGAGGGTTTTCCAATCTTTAAGGTCCGTATTGACGTTTACAATTCAAGCTAATGGGATCGGGAATCTCCGCCCAATCAATACCTTTTGGCCTGGCTCGCCTTACCATCAAGATTATCTGGAGGGTTTTCCAATCTTTAAGGTCCGTATTGACGTTTACAATT
This sequence comes from Meconema thalassinum, assembly GCA_946902985.2. Taxonomy (NCBI): domain Eukaryota; kingdom Metazoa; phylum Arthropoda; class Insecta; order Orthoptera; family Tettigoniidae; genus Meconema; species Meconema thalassinum. Next base: position 133,381,910 of record OX336396.1, read on the forward strand.
CAAGCTAATGGGATAGGGAATCTCCGCCCAATCAATACCTTTTGGCCTGGCTCGCCTTATCATCAAGATTATCTGGAGGGTTTTCCAATCTTTAAGGTCCGTATTGACGTTTACAATTCAAGCTAATGGGATAGGGAATCTCCGCCCAATCAATACCTTTTGGCCTGGCTCGCCTTATCATCAAGATTATCTGGAGGGTTTTCCAATCTTTAAGGTCCGTATTGACGTTTACAATTCAAGCTAATGGGATAGGGAATCTCTGCCCAATCAATACCTTTTGGCCTGGCTCGCCTTATCATCAAGATTATCTGGAGGGTTTTCCAGTCTTTAAGGTCCGTATTGACGTTTACAATTCAAGCTAATGGGATAGGGAATCTCCGCCCAATCAATACCTTTTGGCCTGGCTCGCCTTATCATCAAGATTATCTGGAGGGTTTTCCATTCTTTAAGGTCCGTATTGACGTTTACAATTCAAGCTAATGGGATAGGGAATCTCCGCCCAATCAATACCTTTTGGCCTGGCTCGCCTTATCATCCAGATTATCTGGAGGGTTTTCCATTCTTTAAGGTCCGTATTGACGTTTACAATTCAAGCTAATGGGATAGGGAATCTCCGCCCAATCAATACCTTTTGGCCTGGCTCGCCTTATCATCCAGATTATCTGGAGGGTTTTCCATTCTTTAAGGTCCGTATTGACGTTTACAATTCAAGCTAATGGGATAGGGAATCTCGGCCCAATCAATACCTTTGATTGGGCAGAGATTCCCTATCCCATTAGCTTGAATATACAGGGTAATCGAAAAATCACATGTAATTTTTTTAAGTTTATTTTTTGCACATCCCAGTAATTGGGTATTATAATTGTCGACCAACTGAAAAGTTGTGATATCAATTGACAAAAAGGCAACACTGAAAAATGGCTTCAAAGCTGTCAATGTTGGTTTTCCTCAAGCTTGTGCCATACGTGAGTATGCTCTATACAGGAGTATCTTAAATACAGTCCCACCTACCTGGTGGTCTCAAACTGAAGACAGTATCATAAACAAGATTACAGAGCAGCTTGACGTTGTGCCGAGTCTTGCAGCTCACTTCTATGGTGTCCAAGACACGTGGCAGCCCACACTTCTCGGCATCTACCACATTGATGAACCTTCAATCAATAACACAACATAATTAGGGATTCTAAGAGGGAGTGGTTAAACTGTGGATGCCACCAGTATTCAAACCCAGATTCCTAGTTTTTCTAGATATAGTGTGTTGCCACCAAAGAAGCTGGGAATTCAGATTTGGATCCTGGTGGCATCTACATTAGGAAGTTCTCAGAACATACAGTATTTTAAATAAAATTCAGGCATTACTGACTCTTCCACCACTGAGGACTGTGAAAAAGTGACTGCAAGCTGTGAGTTGAGAGAACTCAGAGTAGCTCATTGTCGACATTTTGAGGGTTACATTTTAATCACTTACCTATCTCTGATCATCTGCTGCAGCTGTTCCGAGATGGAAGCTGGGTAGAATTCACGCATCATATCATAGTGAGTGCCTACGATAAGGACCGGTGAATTAGGAGCTCGAGCCTGCACACAGAACATGAAATCATGAGATCCCAAACAACAGAAGAAACCTTCTAAACCAATAAACATAAGTAAAGTAAGAATGTATCACGTCTTTTATATCTCAAAGAAAATGAGTATGTACCCAAACATACTGTAACTTACTAGAACATTGTACATGTACATAGTAGGAAACTGTTATATTTTAGAATTGTTTTCAGGTAGGGCTTCAAATACACTGACCGGCAAAAAAAGTGGAACACTTTAATTTTTTATGTAATTTCTTAATTTATTCCACTAAAATGTATCGGTTTTCCAATATTTGCATTATTCATGTAAATTTTAGATGGTTGGCTACAGAAAATACCGAAATATGTTTTATAACACGCTTTAACTCACAAATTTCGTTACATTTTGCAAATCTTACAATTTTCTATTTTTTAGTAATGTTCTTTTGGGCTGGTTTTTATCAAACGTATTGCCTAACAAAACAGTATTAATGTTTGCACTGCACTGCACTGCACGAGAACACTGTTCACTAAAAACGAGTGTTTTCACCCTTAGCGTCTATGACAGGTTGTAAACGCTCAGGCATACTGTTCACAACTCGTCGAATGGCATCTGCCGGGATGCGATCCCATTCCTCCAGCAGCGATGTTCTCAGTTGTGCCAAGGTGGTGTGGTCAGGCTGTCTGACGTTCCTTCCAAGCATATCCCATACATGTTCAATGGGGTTCAAGTCAGGACTACGAGATGGCCAGTCCAGGGTTTGAATCCCCACTTCCTGCAGATATTGTACAACACAGCGAGCAGTATGAGGGTGGGCATTATCCTGCATCAGCATGAAATTCTGACCTATGAAAGGCGCAAAGGGCATCACATGGTTCATCAGGATCACTTCGATGTACCTTTGGGAATTGAGCGTCGCGTGATCGATGCACATCAACTCAGTGTGGGCCATAACGTTGATGCCACCTCACACCATAACAGAGCCACCTCCAAATGGAGTCTGGAGAAGAAAGCAACAGGGCTGTACCTCTCTCCACACCATCTCCACACTCTTTCTCTTCCATCACGACTCTCGTCAGTGAAGAGAACAGAGGCCCACTGCTCGTGGGTCCATCCCAGATGCTGCCTTGCGAAGCGAAAACGTGCCTCTCTGTGATGTCGTTCGAGTGCGGGTCCACGTGCAGGTCTCCTGGACGAAAGATGAGCTTCTTCAAACCTTCTTCTTACTGTTCGCTCACTCACTCTCACAATTCTGACATTTTCCAGTTGATTTCGTGCCTGGACTGCTGTTGTATGGCGATCACGCAGAACTTGCAGGGTGAGAAATCTGTCATCCCTGGCACATGTGCATCTTCTACGGCCTGATCCTCGTCTCCTGTCATAAGTTTGGAGTTCTCTGTAACGTTGCACTGCACGGTGAATGCTACCGAGAGATGATCCAATGACCTCAACAACATAACGGAAGCTGCAGCCATCCTCCACCAATGCAACTGCCTGTGCAGCTCCTTCACGGCTAAGAGGCACTTTTTAGTGTGAACTGCACATGGATAACTTGCTAAAATGTATGACAATGGTTCACACGTGTTCAACAAATGCCAGTTGTTATCCCTAGAACAACAATAAGCCAGCGGCAACACCCTTAAACCGTAAACGCTTACAGTGCGCTTCCCGCCATAAAACCATTAAGATAGGCTCATCGAAGATCGGGGGTAATTGGTGGTAATAAACCACCCTAAGAAATGTCATATTATCAATTTCTATTCACGGATGTTTCAGATGTTTGTTCTAATGCGTGAAAAGCTTTTAAAATGTGATTAAATCTTTTTCATGGATAATTTTAGACTATTTATATTACTTTTTTAACTGTTCCACTTTTTTTGCCGGTCAGTGTATTTTACTTTCCCATGGATTATACCTAATTTTACAACTGGAGTTTAGTTTGTTGTTGATAATTCATTTGAGGGGCCTGAAACATCTCAGTCATCAGCACTGTGTAGTTGGGTGTATGCTGAACTTGTCTGATAACCTGTATTACTGTGATGTCTTTAGTAGTGTGTGCAACTGTATCAAGAACAGGAATGGGGTAGGCACCCTGGGACTTGAAGTAAATTACTACCCCGGCATTTTCCTGGACAGAGTGTGGAAAACTCACACTCAGGATAGCCGCTGTGAGTGCCAGTATTCAAACCTCTGATCTCTGGAATTGCTGCAGCTGGCCTCGTGGCCATGGTGCATGATTTGATGATCATGGCTACGCTGCAGGACCTAAACTTTATTCTGGTCTGTATGGTATTATGCGGAGATTTCAGCAGATTGCTAATTTTATTTTATAAACCAGAAGAAACACAGCTACACAGTACACAATCGACTTGCCTGCAGGAGCAACTGAAATGTCTTTGGGGTCGATACCCTAGATGTTAGATCCCTTTTACAATCATCATCATGAAATGAAATGTCTTCAGGTAAAACAAGGAATACACATTATTTTGTTACTTTCAAGAAGGGGAAATTAACTTCAAGTATCATTTTATCATCTTCATCAAAAAGAAGAACCATCTTCCCTAGGTACCATAATTTTAATCACACCATAAAACAATATGAATTTTATATCATAAATCTTCAAAGACGTTGTCCAATCGAATATCTTTGAATTTATTCCATTAATTTCCCGACATCCCGATATAGTCTTAGTAGGTCATTAATCACTTGAGATTGATTAATCTTTAAAGTTTCCACAATTAAACAATTAAGCTATGTTGATTTGATTGGTTTATGATATTTTTTTTAATTCTTCAAGAAAAAAATGTTCTAGTATTGTATCTTTTAATGGCTGCACTCATGCCAAATGAGACCTTCAGCTATTAGGTCATGTAATGTATCAAAGAGATAACTGTACAACAGGGGCAGAAGACCTTGTAGTTCCACCCCTTAAAACAACAATAACTAACTAACTGTACAGTGGTCAGAGTGTTAGTCTGTAAGATTCCTGATTGGATTCCCTGTCATACCAGTTCATTTTAATTCTGTAGTCAACATCTAAGTGGCTTGTACTCCAGTCCAATAATTTAAGCTTCATTTGGTAGAAATATTACATTCGATCATTGTGGCAAAATATAAAGCTCATTTACTACCTATTAGTGGTCAGCAAGAAATGCAGAATAAAAATGTGTAGGCCAACACCAAATTACCTGGATATTGACAAGCCATTGCAGAATTTCATTGATTCCTCTCTGTCCATCAGGTATCCTCCATACAACAAGATACAAGCTCCTTTTGGACAGGAAATACTGATGAGTGGCATAGTACTCACGTTGGCCACCAAAGTCCCATGTTCTGCAATCAAACAAATTCAGTGTCAAAAAACAAAGTTATGTCTAGGGGCAGATGCCCTTGCTGTTCTACCACTTAAAATAACAACCACCAACGTAATGGCTGGCATTAAGTCCAAACCTTTGAAATGTTAACTTCCCGATAGTAGATACGGAAACACTGAATAAAATTAGGCCATTTACCTGAAGACCACAGGCCCATATGATGACTGTCCCCGAAGTTTCTTCTCATACACCCAGTCACCAATATCCACTCCAACAGTGGACATGTTAGCTCCTCGAGAAGTCTTCACGTTAATATTCTTATTGCCCATACGTTTGGCCCAGTGCTACAGAGAAACAAAGTAAATACACGCCTTTAGAAAACGGCAGGAATTACTCACTGCACTCAGCATACATCAGATTTTAAGCAGACCCATAGCAAAGCAACATAGGGTTCACCAACTTCAATATGATGAAAGTTGCTACCAAGCCACAGTACATGGGATATAATAGATCTGGCAGAGTAGGAAAAAGTATTTTCTAAGATCCATCTTTAAAATTAGTTTGCTTTATCTAGATGCACTTGAGCAGATTACACTTCTCCCATATTGTCAGTTCAATGCAGGGTGGATTATGTTGCAAATTGAAGATCAAAACAGGAAAGAATATTTTATTGAAAAATTGTTGCTGCCTTTGAGCAATGGTTAAAAAAAAAGTTGGAACTTCAAATCACAATTGAATTAACATATTTTGCATATAAATTGATGATTTTTCATCTTTTAGATTTTAGAATGAAATTTAAAAAAGGCTTGAGCTTGAGTTTGAAGGCATTAAGTTGAAAGCATTTGGCAAACTTAAAAAAGCTTCATTTCAAGTAGCTAGAATCAAACATTATGTCCCCTAAATGATAAAAATTAGGAAGACATCAAACTTGTCATATGATAAATCTTTCACACACATATTTGAATTAATTACCTCAACTGGTTTCTTCTTGTATGAGCCGATGCCCTCTTGTCTCAGTTGTTCTAGGAGTGAGGTTTTACCAATGCCCTGCACACCAACGATCATCAATTTCATGCGGGCATATGGTCGAGCATCTTCCAACACAGACTTCAAGTAGCCAATAACATCCATGGTCTTGTATTTCTTTGACTCTATCATGGATTTCAGAGGTTCCTGAAGACCACATCCTCGAGTATTTAAATTCCATAGACGAGACAACAGACCCATTTGTGGAGGAAGTTCACTAACGTCTGAAACAATAAATGGCAGGTTTTTAAAATAATGGACTATATTCTGTCAATGAATTTTTGAGCTAAAATGTTTAATAGAATTTAAAATGTTCCTCAGTTCTTGTTTTGTAAACATGCTGTTGTAATTTCATAAATTTAACGAACTGAATTCATAAATCTAGAACTATCAAGAGCTTGTCTCACATGTTCCATTTAGATTTAATTCTGGATGTAATTTTATCATTAGACCAATAGTGCTACAATGACATAGCTGGAAAAATCTGAGTTGGAAAGGAAAGGAAGAAAGTTTGTAGTTTAACGTGACCGTTAATCTCGCGATCATGAGCCACGGGACTTATTTTCTCCGTGGAATCCGAACTACAGGGCATTGCATTTCACTTTGAAAATCTCACATGCATTGACTGGGAATCAAACCCATTCCGCTGTGGTGAAAGGCCAACTGCTCGACTGCTGCTCCACCACGCCCAAAAATCTAAGTTGATGCAGGTAAGTATGACCATGATCACTGCTTAGCCTTGACAACATAATGGTAAGTATGGTTCTCAAGTTACGAAGAGGAGGCGTGGTGGTGCAATGATGAAGCTCTTTGCCTCTCACTAAGGCAGACTAGGTTCGATTCACAGTTAATGCATGTAAGATTTTCGAAGTGTAATGTCACATCCTGGGGTTCGTATTCACGTAAAAATGTGAGGTCCCGTAGATCGTGATCGTGATGTTAACGGCCATGTAAAACTACAAGCTTCTGTTGGTTCCATTTCAAGACACATGAAATACAGTGTTGTTAACAATGGATTTCACTCTGGTAACATTCAATAATGAATATGATTATCAGTATTTTCTACAGAATTTATGCGAGCTTAATCTTTCCCAGTTCCTAAAATTGAATGGTTCGAATAAAGATATAACCCACGAGAAATCGAAAGTTGAGTTTTCAGTGGAATCATGATCTGTGTATAATATTTCCCCTCAAGTGTGACCAACATTTGTTTTATATTACATAGAAGATTGAAAAACGAATGATTTACTCATGAGATTTAAATCTAAATCAATGTGTTTTTTTTCCCCCTTTGACAATAATTTTCTATTTGTGGGTTAGATCTTTATTCGGGGTAACCATTCAATTACTAACACGAAGACTAAATTTGCCTGGCACTGACCGTGAAAACCTAAGACCTTATGGCTTGTCTGAAATGACTATTATAACCATTTACATGTAATATGTGTTTTCTTATACACTCTTACATGAAATGATTATTAATTTAAGCCATCTGGGTATTATATTTTAACTGTACACATATAATTTAAAAAAACGAATAAAATATTAAAAAAGAAATAAGGCAATAGGAAAGTAAGGTGGGTGGCTGCCAATGTTTTATTTTAACTTATCATAGCACATTTCAATTCAATTAACAATCTGAAATTGTCTAGGTTCCTCAATCTATTTTGCCAGCATTTTATTTCAGTGGACCATTGGCCTCATCAGTTAGTGAGGTACACCTCACCATGACACTGGTTTGTACATGCTGGGAAGGTATGTTTCAGTAAAGAGAACCAAAGGTGCATTTGAAATATTTAATGAAAATGAAAATCCACAGACTGCTTCCAGTCTCCGACCGGGTCAGGAATGGAATGAATGAAGCCCCCATCTAGCGGCGAGGATATGAACTGTGCCGGCTGCCGAGGCCTGACGCACTCCTCTGGGGCAATGATTAAATGAATGACAGATGAAATGAAATGATAGTGGAGAGTGTTGCTGGAATGAAATTTTGACAGGGAAAACCGGAGTACCCAGAGAAAAACCTGTCTGCCTCCGTTTTGTCCAGCACAGATCTCACATGGAGTGACCGAGATTTGAACCACGGACCCAGCGGTGAGAGGCCGGCGTGCTGCCGCCTAAGCCACGGAGGCTTGCGAAATATTTAATATTGATATATATTATAGACCTACTGTGTAATTTAGGTTCAAGCTATTCAAGCTATACTAAAATGTTTGATGTTCATTGCTAAGGAGTGCCCTGCAATTTCGAACCTATTAACAATTCCACACATTATGGAATTTCAATTAAAAATTCTATATATTGATTGGTTATATTTTTAATCCGACTTATCTTGACTAGCACCATACTGAATATAATACCATTTACCTGGATTGCCACTGATGTTGAGTACAGAGAGGTTGCCGAGTTCATGAATGTTGTGCGGGATCTCTCGCAGCTGGTTGTTGCTTATATCCAGCATACTGAGGTTAGGAAACATGAGCCGTGTCTTGCTCTGAGCAGGACTTGGGGAGTTGAGCAGATCCTGCTAAGACAAAAAGAAAACAACTGTCAGGAGACAAGGACTCTTCCTAGTTCACTTAGCACTGAAGGAGCTGGTGTGTCCGGTTGTGAGAATTTCCCTTACCTTACTTCCTCCACCCATCACCTGCTTGTCATTGTTGTTACCTATTTTCCCACGTTTCTCTACTTTTTTCCCCAGTTTAATGATTATTTGTACTGTAGGCTATATCTATCTTAAGGAATTTTCATGATAGATTTAGTTTACTAATCTCACTGTTTCAAAAAGTGATGACTGATGGCAATGTCCTCTCAGACGTTGGCAAGGCCTCTCAGACGTTGGCAAGGCCATATCTGGCCTCCAAAAAAGTAGAAACTGAGTAAAACCAACCACCCTACAATTTCACACTATTGAACATTGAATTTTTGGAGTAATGTACTGAGCAGTTTCATACAGCATCAAGTGGCAGGTATGTTCGAAAAATGATAATCTTGGAAAATCCTTTGGGAGCTTATTTAAAAATCTAGTGTACCAGAGAGCGAGGCAAAATTAACGAATAAAAGTCAATTTTCTTGGTTTGCTAGATTTGTAGTTGTTAAAATTTCATACTTCATACCCAACACAACTACATAAGCACTGTGCAGAAATAACTCAGCAGCATCCGAAATGGTTATATCATGCTGTCGCTAGTGAATTGTTCCATGCAATCAATCATACTGAATTTTGGACAATTGCTCTTTGCAAATATTATGCAGAACACAGTGCTACCAGAATATCCTATAATTCAGCCATGTCCATGTGCACCTGCTGTGTGTGTGTGTGTGTGTGTGTGTGTGTGTAGAACAGTCTTACTTGCCATATACACTGTAAATTCCCCTCCGGTGTCTGCAGTTGAGGCATGGAGGGAGGGTATAGCACAGAGCAGTAAACTTGCATGTGTGGCCAGGGTATAAACATTCAAGATTGCAGTGTGTACAGATGTGACTTATTCAGGCTATAGTCTCTTGTGAGCCAGAAGACAGAAGTTAAATTCTTCTATTAACTTATACACTAAATACACTAAATTAGAATAGAAAATATAATAATTTTTAATCTCTGGAGAAGCTTAATTTTCATCTCTCAAACATAGCATTCTTAACACTGTTATCAATTCAATATACTATGTCCTCATACTAACTGAACTTATAGCTGAGTTTCAGAGCATATTCCAGAATCTTGAGCTCATATAATATACAGTATACATTTTAAATGCAGTGCTTTCCTTTGCCCTTTAGTGTCAAAACAAAACATAACATGACCATTAACCCTCTTAGTGCCAAGAATGCCAAGATATTTTCAATGATCATGCAGACTATTCGAAAAGAAATCATTAATACCACATTTTCAACCATAGAATCATTACTTTTGCTTTGCATTATAACCAATACCCCATTCCTTCATACATTATGCTCATAAAAATAAATACTGCTGCTAAACCTTTATAATGGAGGTTATTCTGATTTTTTTTTTGTAAAAAAATTAATTTTGAGTCTAAATCAAGGTCAGCTAAGAGTCATATTTGAAGAAATACTATGTTTCTAGCTGTATAAAGTTCTTAGATACATCTGTAGGCAGAAAACTTCGACAAGAAGAAAACAAACAGCACCGCAATTTTGGCGGGAACGTGCGTGATTGGGGGAGTGCTAAGGGAGGGTGTGAATACAAACTCAAACCTATTGCGTAATGGACTTCGAAGGAAGAAAGTAAACACTGCACAGGCAAGCTTGAAACCTCGCCTTTCCAACAGTATGAAATAACCCCGGACATACGCCTACAGAAATCTGCAAATATAAGATAAACAGCGCGCCGATTCAATTGGCTTTGGCACTTTTGGCGCGAGCAGCGAGAGCCGATCTGATCGGCGCGTGGCACTAAGGGGGTTAAACTAACAATTACTAAGTGTGTCCCTCCCGATTCTGTCAGTTGCATAATTTTCTGAGAAGACGATTTCAAAGTGGGAGATACCCCCCATAATTAGAACCAAGAAGAGTGATTCTGGATAGTTCTTATATTTTTTGTAATCTATGACTTACTAAATACACGCACACCATGTTTCTAGCATCACCTCAAGTACAGTTCACGCAAAGGTTTATGGCCGGTGATCCCCAATTGTGCAGTCGTAAAGAGGACACGTGGTGAACCTCAGGCATGTGTAATTGATACATGAGTTGCTTTCCGCATAACTGAAAACGCACGTATCAATTGCGTGAGGCTCGCAGACCGTTCTCTGTATGACTGCGAAACCGTGGCATGAACTGTACTCCTCTGAAGTGATTACAGCATTGAGGTGTAAATTTCATGCAAAGCCCTCTATACAAACAGCAACAACAGAATAAACATCATTATCGTCATCATCAGTAGGGGTATGGTGGCACGGCGGTTAAGTTATTGACCTCTCAACAAGGTGTACAGGGTTCGATTCCCGGTCAAAGCATGCGAGATTTTCGAAGTGAAATGTCATGTCCTGTGGTTTGGAATCCATGTAAAAAGGAGGTCTCGGGGCTGATGACCGCACGATTACAAAGTAAAACTAAAAGCTTCCTTCACCATCATCATCTATTGTAACCGAAATTATTGGGTTCCAGGACTCAACCTCACATTTTAGCCTTGTCATCGTATTATGTTTTTTAGGTTAGAAGCATGGCCACCTGTTGATGGAGCACTGCAAAGAGTTTAGTACATTTGCCAACTAGATTCTTTGTGGTGGTCCAGCAATGGGTAACAGGGGGGCTTTGCTCTTTGATGAAGTTTCATTGCAGGTTATTCTATATTCCTTTTAAGATAGTGTGTTGTATTTTAGTCTGCTTGTTGAGGAGTGTTACGTCTTATTCAGTGTTACTATGAAATGTGTAGGCAGATAGTGTGTTGTTTTATGATCTTCTTGTTGGAAAAAGAACAAGTAGTTCCGTGAAGAACTATACTCCCTATTTTCATATATCCTCTTCTTCTTTTTCTTTAGCGTTTGTCCCACCTTGTGGCAGGGTCCGCTATGTGGGATCGTAGTCCCCATTTCCCTCGGTCATGGGCCAAGTCTCGATGAAGATTGACAGCCTTTAGATCATTGTGCAGTGTATCGGCCCAACGTTGCCTTGGTCGCCCTCTGGGCCTCTTTCCAGCCACATCCAGTGTGTAAGCTGCTTTTGTCATTGTGTCGCCCTCTGCGCGCAGCACATGTCCAAACCATCTCAGACGGTTTTCCTGCAATTTTTCCCCGATTGGAGCAACACCAAACCGATTTCTGATGGCATCATTTGAAATATGATCCAGCCTAGTGAAACCTGCTGACCATCTAAGCATCTTCGTCTCCATGACACATAGGCGACGTTCTGCTTCCTTAGTAGATGGCCAGCACTCCGTGCCGTAGAGAGCGACAGGACGAATGACAGTCCGGTAGATCTTAGATTTCAGATGGTCATTCATCCTACGGTCACAGGTGATGCCAGTTGTCATTCGCCACTTCGTCCAGACTGCGTGTATCCTTGTGTTGACCTTGTCAGTAAGTCGCCCATCATCAGAGATAGTGGAACCAAGATACTTAAATTTCGCTACACGTGGTAAATCTTCTCCGTCAATAGTAATGGTGCCCACAAACTCAAACCTATCATATATCCTATTTATGTTAATTGCCTCTATCAACATACAAAATTTCAGTTTGATTGCTGCAACAGATTTATAGATATTGAGAACCGACTAAATATTGCGGATGGTCGCCATATTGGATTTTTAAATATGTAGGTCTTAAGAGTTATGTACTGTTACATGAAGATTATTGTGTACGTGTAGTATTCAAACTTCGATCGCATGATTACGACACAAGAAATAAAAACTTTATTTTAAAATTCGCACAGCCGACATCTTGAGGTTATGTAAACAATTGAACTAAATTAGATACCAGTGCCTTACAATGTGTATAAACATTTCCTGTACCAAGTTTCATTGCGTTTGGATCATTAAATCGCGAGAAAGGTCTATTTAAAATTTTCAACTTCGCTTGGCCGCCATATTCGTTTTGTAGTTAAATGGTTTTTGTAAGCCTTATAGACCAACTTCCAGTAGTGCCCTTTATCTCCGTAAAAAAATTCAGGGTGATACCGCCAATAGGTTCAGAGATATAGAATGCCGGTGAAATATTTTGCACAGCCGCCATCTTGAGGTTATGTAAACAATTGAACGAAGTTAGATGTCAGTATATTACAATGTGTATAAACACATACTGTACCAAGTTTCAATGCCTTTGGTTGGTTAAATCCCGAGAAACGTCTATTTAAAAGTCGCAACTTCGCTTGGCCGCCATGTTGGTTCTGTAGTTACCAGGTTTTCAAAAGTCACATAGGTGAACTTCTAGTAGTTCCCTTTATCACCGTAAAATATTCCAGGGTGACATCAGTAATAGTTTCGGAGATATTGAATGCTGGTGAAATATTTCGCACAGCATTGTTGGATTGGTGAGACGTAACAAAATTTGAAGGGCACGGTCGGGGTCTTCCGGAATAGTGCTATAAACTTACCGAGTTTCATTGAAATCGCTCCAGCCATTTAGATTTTATTAGGGACACACAGACACACGAATCACACACGCACACACAGACACACGGACAAAAGGTGATCTCAAAATCCTATTTTTTCATAAATGAAAATAGGCTAAAAATAGAGTGTCTGCTAGTGGAGAATGGGAATATGAAATGTTGAGATGTGAAGATGGAAAAATGTTATGTTTTGGGGATGGTTATGTTTGTTTGCTTGTTGGGATGATGATATGTGTAGATTTGGTTATGTTGTAAGAAATAAGGAAGAAAAGAATTACAGTAAAACCCCGTTTTAACGCGCCCGCTTTTAACGAATTCCCGCTTTTAACGAAGATTTTCGTAAGTCCCAGCCAAATCCCCATAAGCACAGTGTTATTTAAACCCCCTTCTAACAAACCCCGATATAAGGAAAAGTCCGCTTCTAAGGAATATATTTCACATAAATTACGATCGCGCATCCCGTTGTAACGAATATGTCGATAAGATACTTTTTTCTAAACTTGTTTTGAATGTAAATTAACTTCCGTTTTGACGTAATCTCAGTCCGAAGTTGACGCGCTAAACGAAATCGCTCCTTTAGCGATGTATAGAACCGTGATAAATTGGCGCGGCCGCTGGAAATCACTGTTACCGGCATGCAGCAGTCACTATCACGCTAGACGCTGTTGGTTAGTTATGTCCATTGAACTGTAGGTAGTACTGGAATGACAGCTGTATGGGAACGAAGTGCGGTTTACCTTGAGACTAGCTATACAGCCTAGAAGCATGACTGACGTAGGGCCTACGCGTAAATGTCGCGAGACTCGGGTAACTTCACGAAATATAAATATTTAGGCCAAAGTTCTCTTGCAAACTTCACGTGATTTAGGTGAAAGATTAAAAGCAATAAACAATAAGAAACTGAAAATGTTTATGGATATTCTACAAAATGAAAATGTATTCTAGAAAAAATTACGGAATAAGTACAAAGTCGTGCCTCCATGGCTTACGCTGCCTGAACCGTCATTGATAGACCCCAAGTATATGCGTACGAAATGTAGAGCTGTTCAAGCTCTACAAAAAAGTCCGCGAACACATATACTTATCTACAACTGTTAGGGAGTTAGGACAGTTTTAGTCGGGTAATGTCTACAGTGACGTCAGCTGCCTTAACCTATAGCCGCAGCGCTCTTACACCGGCTACGCACTTCTGTCCCGCTGCTCCAATCGCTGCTTAGGAATCATGCGGACGCGAGGGGTGCGGAATGAAGGCTCATTCTCTGTTTGTGTTCCTGTGTTGTTGGAAGTTGTGCTACGAGTTTTTTGTGTCTGTGATAAGAGTTGTACTGCGAGTTACGGCGGACCACATTCATTATGGCTGCAAAACGTAAGAAGCTGACTCTTCAGAAAAAGATAGACATCATCAGGGATGTTGAAAGGGATAGCCAAGTACCTTTGTCACAGATGGCAAAAAAATATGACTTGGCACCCTCTACCAGGGTGTCTACTGTAAGGATGAAGTAAAAATTAGTTACTTTTTAGTTACCTTTTAGTTACCTTTTAATTAATTTTAGTTACCTTTGAATTCAAGATACGTCTGCGGTTTGCAAGCATAGGCGCTCATCACGCGGTGAAGAAAACCAACAATGAACTGTTTTTAAAGAGGTATTTTATTTATCGTATGGCTTTTAGTACCGGGAGTGTCCGAGGACATGTTCAGCTCGCCTGAGTCTGTAGCTACTTCCAGCGGACACCCTTAGGGTGAGCTACAAGTTCTGTTCAATTTCATGTGGCTACCAGATATCAATGATACCTAGTCGTGAATGTTGGAACTTTGATAGAGCGTTCCGACGAAATCTATCATAACAATTTAGCTTCACACTAGTTTAGTATGTGGAAGAATCTTTTACATGCCATAAATCTATAACATGGGACCGCTGGCTTTGGTTGGTTGGTTCGTCAGTTTAGGGGCTGCGACAACGCGGTCATGTAGCCCCGTGTACTTTGGGTGTGTGTAGAATCTGTCTGATAACCGGTGTTAATTGTGATGGCTGTACCTTTGGGTGTGGCGAACCCATCGTACAAATAGCCTAAATATGATAGTGTGTGAGTCGAGGCCTCGGATGGAGGTCCTTGATTCACGCCCCGACCCAGATCACTGGAACCGGGAAATGAAGAAAAAGAATTGTGATGGCTGTATTAGTGTGTGTATCTGTTTTTTAATTTAAGTACAGACTGCAACTTAGAATTTTTCAAATAGTTCCTACTTTTGCCGCCAAACGCCACCGTCAACGACTACTAAGCCTAGATCAGAAATTAGCTACGAGACGCCACCGCAGTCGGCTCTTGGCAACGAACGTAGAAACCTAAGAGCGTTGTTTACGTTCTTAACCTATCCAATTTAGCTTCACACAGGCGTAATTAGTGGAAGGTTCTTTAACATGCCATAAATCTACGACATGGGACCGCCGGCTTTACTTCCCCTCCGAAGGAAGGCATACTGAGGGATTTTAACGCTCCTAAAAAATCCGACGACTTCGGCCGGGTTTGAACCCGCTATCTTGGGCACAGCTGTTCAGCATGCTACCAACTACGCCACCGAAGTCGCTTTAAATGTAATTCACATAATGTTATAAAACTTTAAAAAATAATAAATATATACTAGACATTTAATATCCAATGAGTTGTTTCAGCTAATATGTCGCCTTGTGCACAATATGTTGTTATAATTACGGTACCAAGAGGTTGCTCTGCTCTTGACCATTTGGCGAGATTTCCTTCGTGCCCGCGATAGGTCGCGAAAAAATGTATGTGATGTTACGCGATCGTCACCGAATTCTGTCTTCGTAGTCAAATACGGAGAAATATCGAGATGTTACACGATCGGCGCTGGTCTCAGTTGTTTGATGAGCTTCCAGTAGTTTTCACGATAGAACACGGAGAAAAATCGCGATTTAGATAATCAGTGTCTTTTAGTCATTCGACGAGATTTCCATTGTCCTTGAGGTCGGGCACAAGAAAATATAGCATTATTACGCAATCGGAGCCACT
Organism: Meconema thalassinum; assembly: GCA_946902985.2. NCBI lineage: Eukaryota > Metazoa > Arthropoda > Insecta > Orthoptera > Tettigoniidae > Meconema > Meconema thalassinum. The sequence continues at coordinate 133,397,908 of OX336396.1, forward strand.
TGCTCAAGAATACAGTTGTCCTCGTCAGTGAATGCGGAGAAATATCGCGATGTATCGCAATCGCTGCCGCTCTCGGCCGTTTTACGTTGTCCTCGAGGTATTTTGCAATCGTCGCCGCACCCGGCCGTTCAACGATTGTCTGCCTGTATATCTGTCCTGACAGAATGGCGCAGGCAAGCTCATGGTTGGGCATGGTTAAAATTCACGAGTAGTTATGAACATGTTGTTCGGTCGGCGCCGTGATTTCCTTTGTCCCTATGCTGTGGTTGGGAGTTCATCAGGTCAGGGTGGATCACGAGGAGGAATTACCCAGTAGTATTTCGAAGCTATGTAGGCTGTCATTTTTAAGTGGGTTGATGCACTTCTCGCTCCCCGCACGCTTTTAAGTATACGGTCATGGGAAAAGTGGCAAGTAGGTTTCGTGATGGGTGCCCCGTGAAGGGTGCCCAATCACCTTTGACAGGATTCCCGCAGTCCTCGTTGTCACAAGTTCACGATAAGGGACGGGCTTTATGATTTTACGCAACTGACGTCGATCTCGATCCGTTTGACGAGATTTCCGCAGGCAAGTCATGCGGTCAGCCGGCCGTCTTGAGGATGCGATTTTGGAGGATGAACGTTCGAAGTAGGTACGGTATCGAATATTACGAATTATTCTGAGAGGATTGCACGAATAATACGACAAGAGCGCAAGTTTTATTTTGACTGAGAACCACGAATTATCTACAAGTTATCGAAATAATCGGTTAGATTTTATATCCGATGGAACGACAGTTCGAAGGAAATATCGACTTATAACGGAATTTCGAATTAACCATACTGGATGTCGCAAATTTACTAGACATATTTTTAAATAAGTTATATGTATTTCGAAGATTTTTCGCAATTTTTTTTCGAAACGGTAACATTTAGCAAGGTTACGACATTAAATTGTTTCGCGTTATTTCTGGACTTCAATTTGACATAGTTTCCAAATAACAGAAATAAGAGATTTCTTTTTAGTTTCGGAAGTATTCGCGAATAAACGTCTCGCGAAAAGTCAGGTTTCCTAATACAGTAACACAGAAAAATATTTCACACGAAACTTAAGTCTTCTTGATGCCGAAAATATACGTTGAACCGATGTATACCACTCAAGGTATCCTCAATATGTATTTTCTTGAGGTCGGGCACGGGGAAATATAGCTTACGTTAGTACTATGCAATAGGCCTCTTGCGTGAAACTCGCTCCATCGCAATCTCTGAGCCTAGCGGCGCGAGTTTAAATGATTCAACCCGCTTTCAGAAAATTTTCGTTACCCGTTTGTAAAATTCGTTACTTTTTCGTTACTTTCGTTACCCACTTGTAAAATTCGTTACTTTTTCGTTACTTTCGTTACCGGTAGACACCCTGTCTACGCTGTTTGGCATCATGAAACAGAAGGAAGCTATTCTGACCGCGGAAGTCGAGTGCGGTTCTGGGGCAAAAATCGGAAGAATATTCGTTCTTCGCCATACGAGGAAGTTGAAAACATTTTAATGAAATGGTTCGAGGGAAAAAGGAGTGAGAACGCTCCAATTGACGGGAACATACTTAAACAAAAAGCTCAAGAAATCGCACTTAAGCTGGGTTTGGTCGATTTCCATGCTTCTAATGGCTGGTTTGATCGCTTCAAAAAAGGCACAATCTTTCGTTCCAAAACATGTGCGGCGAGAGTGCGGAAGTTAATGACGATACAGTGGTATACTGGAAAGAGAAAACGTTGCCTCGACTTCTTGAAGGATATGATGCTAAGGATATTTTTAACGCCGATGAAATGGGAGTGTTTTACAACTTGCTCCCGTCCAAAACATACGCTGTTCGCGGAGAAAAATGCCACGGAGGTAAAAAAAAGTAAAGAAAGACTGACAGCGTTGTTATGTGTTAACAGCAACGGGAGTGAAAAATTACCCCCACTAATAATTGGAAAATTCAAGAATCCAAGATGTTTCAAGAACACCCGTACACTCCCATGTAAATATGATTTTAACAAAAGTGCATGGATGACATCGGAGATATTTCGAACATTTTTACAGAGCTTGGATGCCAAGATGGGATCGGCAGGAAGGCAAATAGTGCTGGTGATAGACAGATGTCCAGCTCATCCTTCAGATACGTCTTTCCTGCGGAATATCAAAGTGGTTTTCTTTCCTACTAACTGCACCCGTCACCTGCAGCCTTTGGACCTTGGCATTATTCATTCTGTGAAAGTGAAGTACAGGAAGGCCCTGGTTCAAAGAGCTGTTTCTTTCCTCGAAAGAGGTAATGAAATTGAACATACTCCAAGCCATGCATATGTTTGTAGCAGCATGGCAACTAGTCACAACGACCACTATTCAAAACTGCTTTGGCCATGCAGGTTTTGGTGCTATTTCAGAAGTTTTTAAAGAAGAAGACGCTACTGATGACATTGGGGAAGATTGGGGGGTTGTATCAAAGGATTCTACTGTCACAACATTTGAAGAATTTGTTACTTGTGATGATGATATCCTAACCTCACCACCACAGATGGATGTTGGAGACCTTTGTGATGATGCAAAAAGGCAAAGTACTGAAGAGGAAGACGAAGAAGAAGAAGAAGAAGAAGAAGAAGAGGATCCAGCAGAACCAACTTTTGGGGCAGCAGTGGATGGACTGGATATTGTCCGCCAGTACTTCTCCTCCTTCAGTGTGGATGAAGAGCTCATCAACACTCTCAACCAAATTGAGAGAAAACTTCTTTCCGTGAGACATCTGGGTAAGAGGAAGCAAACTACTTTACTGGACTACTTCAGGAAGTATGCTTATTCTCATAGTTCTCATGGTCTGCCTTCACAAATATCCTTAATATATGTTAGGCCTCTGTTCCTTCAAGTTACAATTACAAGTCAGTAATACCTATTTCTTCTTTCCTTGCTACAGCTTGTGCTCCCAATGGACCACTAAGGAATCCGTTACCTGTGCTGTTTCGTAAATATTTTCTGTTATTCTTGTGTTAATTTGACTTTTTAGTATTTCTTAACATGTTCATTTATTATTTCTTGACATTACATTAGTTGAAGACATAAATGTACCGGTATCATTATTTCTTGTGATATATAGCCTATTTTCTTCGAACCCCCTTTTAAGGAAAACCCCCTTCTAAGGAAGAAATATCAAATCCCGCTGAGATTCGTTAAAAAGGGGTTCTAGAAAGTTTGAGCAAGAAGGTGTTGTAAGATGAAGTAAGAAGAATAGAATGAAGCCAGGGTATGTTTTGAAAGGGATGATTTCTTATTTCTTTGCGTGTTTAACGCTATTTCGACCCCGAAGTTTATTATTAGAAGAAATAAATTTAGTTACATTGATCGCTCAATGGTGGGGTTTGTTGTTGTTGGTTGACCCTGACCAATATAAGAAGAGATTTGTTTCATTGATCACCAAACGTGTGGCTTGTTGTTGTTGGTTGACCCTGACCAATATAAGAAGAGATTTGTTTCATTGATCAACTGTGGTGGTGTTGTTGGCTTACCCCGATCATTACTACTATTTAAATTCTTTACACTATCAACACCATCCAATGTGGTTCTATATCTCTTTGAAATGTACAGTCTTTGACTATCTACTGATATTCACAGCACTATCTTAGTTAACCAACTTATGTATGTAAGAAAAGTATTTTCTCCACAAATCGATGGCTGAAAGGAGTGGAGGAATGTGTCAAGAAGAGAGGTGAGGACTGGACCAGAGTGACAGCGGAGAGATGGTGGGAAGAAAGAAATAAGTGGCGAGGCTTATGTTCCAAACAGACCCAGCCTGGGGCTGGAAACTGTACAAGATGATGATGATGATGATGATGTTAATGCTGTGTTGATGTTCTCATATTTCAAGCAACATAACTGGTGAATCTAAAATACTAGCCATTCAAAATATCAGTCATTTTGTGATGCTTCTGACATAGAATGCTATCGTAAAACATCATCAACAACTAAACAAAATGCAAAACTACACTGTTAATTGTCCAGAATAATTTCATTTGACAACTATAAGCTATTAATCACAAAGAACAAATTGTCACAATTTTCATAGATAGCAGAATAGACCAGAAAATTTGAATAAGAACTTACCCATTCAGATTCTTCCTCTTCTGATACAGAGCTTGCACCATCATCATCAGTTGATAGCTGAATTCGACTCAAGTTGTTATCAGCCAAGATAAGTGTCCGTAAATTATCGAGGCGTAAGTGGCGGCGATGTATGCAAACAACATTTAATATGGCACTACGAAGGGATCGGCGTCCTGAAATAACAAATTTTACCATTATCATCACTTAACACACAAAATAATGATTAATTTGTTAATCAAGACATCTTGCACAAAATATTGCATATTTATGTTATACCCTAAATCACAAACACTCAAGCAAAAACTGTCAAGAAGCGGTGTAAACACAGATGGAAAGCAATGAATTAAAAGTATCAGAATTACTTGCAACAATTATTTGTTCAATATTTCCTACTTGGACTCTGTATATTGTTTTGTTTTTAATGCCTTTGGTTGTGGCACCATACGCAACCATTAACCCGGCTCAAGGGAGATAGGGTCACCTTCCCTATTCTCCACTTGAGTAATTCTTGCCTGGCGTGTCCACGTCACGGGGGTGGGCATCCTACACTTCAGTAGGTCGGAGTGATAGGATGGCGGAGTTCAGGCAAGGACCCAGTCCCGTGGGGTATAGCACGGAACCCATGCCCAGGGTTACGGGTGAAGTCCTTAATGGCAGCGGCGGCGGAGGAGGAGACTTCGGTACGGCAAAGCTGACAGACGAGGCAACCCTCCCTTCTGGGGATTAAATGAGAAGGGGAATTTTTCCTCAGCTTGTGTAGGTAGCAGTGAACGGCTTTGAAGGCGGATGAGGAACAAGTGTCCCAACGGCAGAGAAGGCGGAAGAACTGTCACCAGCAGCGTCTGTACTCCAGAGGAGCGGCTGCAAAAGGCGTCTGTTCCCCATGTTAGGGGCGGTCTAAAGTAAAAACCTGGCAGTAGGTTATAAAATGCCTTTGGGTGTGGCGAGCCCATCGAACAAATAGCCTATATTATGAAAGTTTGTGAATTGAGGCCTCGGAAACAGCTAGGGCGTCCCCCGGAGGCGACGCGCAGCTCCCGGTGTCCTGGGGGAGCTGTGAGAAGTAGGCTACCAGACGTAACGAAGGTTGGTTTCATTAATGTCATGACACTCAATGGAAAGGTAGAAGAGCTGGTTGATTATATGGAGAAGAAAGATATAGCGATGCTGGGAGTGAGTGAAACGAAATGGAAAGGGAAAGGGCGAAAAGAAGTGAAGAAAGGGAAAGGGTACAGATTATAATGGAGTGGAGGACAGAAGGCAACGAATGGCGTTGGTGTCATATTGAGAGAGGACCTAGACCAGTACGTTGAAAAAATTGACCCGATTAGTGACCGGATTATCAAAGTCAGGCTTGGACTTGAGAGTGGTACAAAAGATTTTATACAGGTTTATGCTCCCCAAACAGGGAAGGTTGATGAATGTCTAGAAGAGTTTCTAGAAGAGCTGGAAAAGTGTATAGAAGACAAAGAAGTGATAATAATGGGAGACATGAATGCACATGTGGGAACAGATAGACAGGGAAAAGAAGAGATTATTGGCCCGTTTAGCTATGGAAATCAGGATGAAGAAGGAGACCTGTTAGTAGATTTCTGTAGGAGGAATGGATTAACTGTTGGAAATACGTGGTTTAGGAAAAAGAACTCGCAAAAAATAACTAGGTATGGATGGGGAGACAGGAAGACAAAGACAATGATTGACCTTATTCTGGTGGAAAAGGATAAACAAAGACAGTTAGTAGATGTGACAGCTATGCCCAGAGGAGATTTTGAAGGAGACCACAAAGTGGTGATAGCCAAAGTAAGGCTTGGTAAAATCACAAAACTAGTAGAAAAAAGGGAAAGAAAAATAAAGGTATGGAAACTAAAAGAGAAGGAGGTAATGGAAAAGTTTCAAGAGGAACTAAAACAGGAAATTCCCAAAGATGAAGCAAAAAGCATAGAAATGGAATGGACATGTTTTAAGAATGGATTTGTGAAGTGTGCAGTAAACACTTGTGGAAGATTATCAGGGAGGAAAAAGGAAAGGGAGACTCCTTGGTGGAACAACAGGGTAAAGGAAGCAGTTAAAGAAAAACAAATGGCATGGAGAAAGTGGATATGCAGCAAAGATGCAGAGAAATGGCAAAAATATAGAGAAGCCAAGAAGGCATGTCAAAAGATTGTACAAGAAGAAAAAAGGAAAGGCTGGGAAAGTTTCACTGAAACTCTAGAGGAGGATATCAAAGGAAGTAAAAAGGTTCTATATGGGCTAGTAAAAAACAGTGTGAAAGGTAGGGAAAACAAAAAATTTGTAAAAACTGAAGCGGGACAGATATTGTATGAAAGAGATGGTATATTGAAAAGATGGGAAGAATACTTTTCAAAGCTAAAACACATTGAACTGGATGAAGAAAGGGAACAAGAAGGAACAATGGAGGAAGAAGAAGAACAAGAAAAGGAGATATCTATGCTAGAAATAGAGGAAGCCATAAAGAAGATGAAGAGTGGCAAAGCACCTGGAGTGGATGAGGTGACCACAGAAATGATAAAAGCAGCAGGACCAGTAGGGTTGCAGTGGCTGTATAGAAAAAAATCCACAGCCTGCTTCCAGTCTCCGACCGGGTCAGGAATGGAATGAATGAAGCCCCTATCTAGCGGCGAGGATATGAACTGTGCCGGCTGCCGAGGCCTGACGCACTCCTCTGGGGCAATGATTAAATGAATGACAGATGAAATGAAAGGATAGTGGAGAGTGTTGCTGGAATGAAATTTTGACAGGGAAAACCGGAGTACCCGGAGAAAAACCTGTCTGCCTCCGTTCTGTCCAGCACAGATCTCACATGGAGTGACCGGGATTTGAACCACGGACTCAGCGGTGAGAGGCCGGCATGCTGCCGCCTGAGCCACGGAGGCTCGCAGTGGCTGTATAGATTATTTAGAATAATTTGGAAGAAGAAAGAGATCCCAGAAGAATGGGGAAAGGGTTTAATTATCCCACTTTTTAAGAAAGGTGACAAAAAGGAATGTAACAATTACAGAGGGATCACCCTTATTGCCCATGTAGCCAAGATCTTTGAGAGAGTATTGGAAGGTAGACTGAGGAGGCAGACAGATGGAGAGATGAAAGAAGAACAGTATGGTTTTAGGAGAGACAGATCAACTTTTGATCTAATCTTTACACTAAGGCATATGATGGAGAAAAGATGGGAGTTTGGAAAAGACATGGTGATGACTTTTATTGATATTGAGAAAGCTTATGACAGTATGCCTAGACAGGTGGTGTGGGATGTATTAAGAAAAAGGCAAGTTAACAGTGCAGAAGTGCAAATGGTGAAAGCTATGTACAAATATTGTGTCAGTAGCGTAAAGACCACTATAGGAGAAACAGAATGGTTCAAGGTGGAAACGGGTCTCCGTCAAGGAAGTGTATTGTCCCCCTTACTATTCATCATAGTCATGGATGAAATCCACAAGAATGTTAAACAGAGATTGGGACAAGAGGCAATAAAGGCCATGCTGTTTGCAGATGATATAGTGATATGGGGTGAGGATGAAAAGGAAGTACAAAAACAAGTAGATGTATGGAACCAAGAGATTGAGAAGTTTGGGATGAATGTTAGCACAGAGAAGAGCAAGACAATGGTAATGTCAAGGGGAAGTAAGGAGGGAAGAGGAAAGATAGAAGTGAACGGAAAAATTCTAGAAGTGGTGAAAAGTTTCAAGTACTTGGGAAGTGTGATCACAGAAGATGGAAAGATTACTGAGGAAATTGGAAAGAGAATACAACAAGCGAACAGCTTCTACCAGAGTGTTAGGGGTATTCTGTGGAACCAAGATGTCCCAAAGAAATGTAAGCAGGTATTATATTCAACCTATTATGGACCCGTACTAACATATGCAGCTGGAGCATGGACCACTACAAAAAGAGAGGAGAGTAGAATACAAGCAGCGGAGATGAAATTCCTAAGTGGTATAGAAGGGAAGACCAGAAGAGATAAAATCAGAAACGAGGAGATAAGGAGGAGGACAGGAATCTTGAAGCTGCAGGACAGGATAGAAACAACCAAGTTAAAGTGGTATGGACATATGATGAGAATGGGAGAGGAGAGAGTGCCAAAGAAAGCTTTTCTGGAAAAGGTTTCGGGGAAGAGACCGCGCGGAAGGCCCCGAAAGAGATGGGCAGATACAGTGTGGGAGTGCGTGGAGAAGAAGGGAGGAAAACCTGAAGATGTACTTAAAGGGGGAGAGGAGTGGTGGAGAAAAGGAAGCTTGTAGTTTAACGTGACCGTTAATCTTGAGATCATGAGCCATGGGACCTCCTTTTTACGTGGAATCCGAACCACAGGACATGGCATTTCACTTCGAAAATCTCACATGCATTGACTGGGAATCGAACCCGGACCGCCTTGGTGAGAGGCATACAGCTAGACCGCTGAGCCACCACATCCCCGGAGTGGTGGAGAGACAGGCAACGTTGGAGGTCCTTGATTCACAACCCGACCCAGGAAGCTGGAAACGGGAAATGAAGAAGAAGATATTAGTCTACTTTCGATGTTTGCAAAAAGTGAAGTAGACTTATGAGATCTACACAGGGCCAAAAATTGTGTGTCTGTCTGTGTGTCTGTGAGTGTGTATGTGTCTGTGTGTGTGGAATTTGGTACGTGTGTCCCCTCCCCCCCCCCTATCAATTCAAACATGGTGAAACCGAATTGAACGAAATTTGGTAGAGAGGTAGCACTAGCAAAGGGCACCCCAGTGTCATGTTTTATATCACCGCACTCTTGACGGAAACGTAATGGCGACCACCGAAATGTTCAAAGCATAAATCAAATTATGACTAACCTTATCATCTGATCTCTACCAAATTTTGCAACAATATACCATAATGTGTGAAGCATCTTTTGCCCAAACTACAAGATCATCAGCCAAATAGTTTCAGGATGGCAGATGTATAAATCATACAAGTATTATTGGTTAACCATAACTTACGATTCAACAAGTCCTGGCCTTACCAAATACGATCATCGTACATAGGGAGGTTTAAACTGTCCTCAGGGAGTTAACCGGTAGAATATTAGCATTCTAAAATAGAATGTGTAACAGCTGTAGTGACTAATAGTTCAGGCTGACTCAGCCATATCGTGCTTGTCCGTGCCGTCCCGTTGGATTAAAATGGCGGGTATTGTTTGTTCGTAAATCCATATATTTCCATAACTTTGTAAGTTTATATCCTTTTAGGAATGTACTGAACAAAATAATACATATTTAGTATCAAATGGTTTATAGAAACGGCAGAAAACGCTATTGAAATCGTTGATTGCAAGACAAAACAAAATATCATGAAGTTATACTAAACCAGTTTTTAACCAAGTATTAGTGTACAGCATCTGTAACGTAGTGGTAGCGACTTGGACTCATAGTCTGGAAGTTCGTGGATCAAATCCCAGCAGGTTCAAATTCTTTAACTTCGTTTTTTTTTGTATTTATTGATTTATAACTACTCACACGTTATAATGTTCAGCATATATCGTGTTTATTTGCAATCGAAAATATTATATATATCTAGGTTATACTTAAAACACCACATATTTCCACACTCGTCTACAACAATTAAAATTCGTTGTTTTGCGGCATCATGGTCTTGTAGCCCCGTGTACTTGGGTGTGTGTAGAAGTTGTCTGATAACCTGTGTCACTGTGATGTCTGTAGGCTTACTAGAGTGTGTACTTTTATACGAGGAAGGATTTGGGTAGGAAGCTGTTGTTGTTTCATTTGAGAAGCATGAACATCATGATCGATGATGATAATTGTTGTTTTAAGGGGCCTAACATCTAGGTTATCAGCTCCAAGATGCATGAACATCATGATCATTTAGCCCCGTGTACTTGGGTGAGTGTTGAATTTTGTCTGATAACCTGTGTTATTGTGATGGCTGTATTAGTTTGTGTGTATATATAATTCAGGTGAGGATTCAATCAATCAACGTATAATATCCGTATAGCACGTTGTATTTCAACAAGCTACTACAACCAACATTCAATTTTACTCCTTGAAAAGGACAAAGAGTTATAACTAGGGCCTATACTCATGCATTTATGATAAAGTAGGCTTTACTGTATGTTCTTTACTGAACATCTTGTTTTTACTTGCAATCAACAGCAAGAATTTGAGCATTTCTTTACTGTAATTATTTCCCTTGCACTGGACGAGAGAAGGATGGATTTGAAACAATACGTCAATATCAATAAATTCAATTCTGCTTGTCTAAAAGATTCTTTATAGAAAGCTTTTAAGTCATTCATCAGTGTTGCCTTGATAACATTTGTGCTGACAAACGAAGTTACCACTTAATTTTGAAATGATTCTTTGTTGGTTATGTCTAGAACTTCAGCATCAAGATGAAATATTTTAAATGTTACATGTGTGTGTTAGGAATCAGCCCAGCGACTGTTTGGATTCTCAAAAAGCACTGTTATAGGTCCTTCTTCTTTAGTTTTGAATCCAAAGATTGGTTTGCAGCAGTCTTACTTCTCCACACACTTCTCTCCTGTGCCATTAGTTTCAGCTGAAATGTAGGATTGGCAGCCTAGGTCATCCTTGATTTGATCAATATACACTCTTCTTGATCGGCGGCTTCGGTGTCATAGTTGGTAGCATGCCGAGCTTCTATGCCGAAGTCGTCAGATTTTTTAAGAGCGTTAAAAATCCCTCAGTATGCCTTCCTTCAGAGGGGAAGTAAAGCCGGCGGGCCCATGTCATACATTTATGGCATGTAAAAGAACCTTCCACTAAATTCAATGGTGTGAAAAAAAATTTGTAGGCTAGAATTGATTAATGCTCTTAAGTTCCAACGTTCGTTGCCAGGTGCTGGTTGTGATGGCATCTAGTAGCTAAGTTTTCAGCTAGGTGTCGTGGACGGTAGCATTTAGTAGCGAAAGTAGGAACTACTTGAAATTATCGTCTGCAGTCCTTACTTGAATTAAAAACAGATACCACACTAATACAGCCATCACAATTAACACCGTTTATCAGACAGATTCTACACACACCCAAAGTACACGCGGCTACATGCTGTGTTGTCCCAGCCCCTAAACTAAGGAACCAATCAACTCTTCTTGATCTGCCTCTAGCATTCTTACCCTCTACAGAAACCCAAAAAACCCAAGTCAGCATTACAATGAGTAGCCCCTTCCACAACATCCTTAGGTTCTGGCTGTACCAAGAATGCCATTACTCAGCTTCATCCATACCTCAGTACCTTCTATATACCGTATTTCCTCGCATAATCGTCGCACTTTTTTGCCAAAATTTCGCGGGAAAAAGCAGGGTGCGACGATTATGCGAAGAATATTTAATTTCAAAGAATATACTGTATCATTATTTGCTGCACGGGCCAGTCATTCGCGTAGCGTGAGTCTGGCGTGAGTCATAGCCCGCAGTCAGAGACAGGGTTCTTTCTTCTAACAAGGTCACGACTGGTTAACGCTCCCGGAATGTGCTGACGAAGCTGGCCATTCGCGTCGTGGTTCATAGCCCACAGGCATAAATACGATATTACTTTCTCCTGACAAGATCACGCCAGATTAGGCCTATAAATTCGCGGAATGTGCGCTGGTCGTTCGCGTCACAGTTCATAGCCCACAGGCATAAAGACGAGAGTACTTTCTGCTGACAAGATCACGCCAGATTAGGCCTATAAGCTCGCGGAATGTGCGCTGACCATTCGCGTCGCGGTTCATAGCCCGCAGGCATAAATAAGATATTACTTTCTCCTGACAAGATCACGCCAGATTAGGCCTATAGCTCGCGGAATGTGCGCTGGCCGCTCGCGTCACAGTTCATAGCCCGCAGGCATAAATACGATATTACTTTCTCCTGACAAGATCACGCCAGATTAGGCCTATACGCTCGCGGAATGTGCGTTGGCCGTTCGCGTCGCGGTTTATAGCCGGCAGGCTTAAAGATGAGGTTACTTTCTCCTGACAAGACCACGCCAGATTAGGCCTATACGCTCGCGGAATGTGCGCTGGGCGCTCGCGTCACAGTTCATAAGCCGCAGGTCTAAAGATGAGATTACTTTTTGCTGACATGATCACGCCAGATTAGGCCTATAAGCTCGCGGAATGTGCGTTGGCCGTTCGCGTCGCGGTTCATAGCCGGCAGGCTTAAAGATGAGGTTACTTTCTCCTGACAAGACCACGCCAGATTAGGCCTATACACTCGCGGAATGTGTGCTGGCCGTTCGCGGCGCGGTTCATAGCCGGCAGGCTTAAAGATGAGGTTACTTTCTCCTGACAAGACCACGCCAGATTAGGCCTATACGCTCGCGGAATGTGTGCTGGCCGTTCGCGGCGCGGTTCATAGCCGGCAGGCATAAAGACAAGATTACTTTCTCCTGACAAGATCACTCCAGATTATACGCTCGTGGAATGTGCTAAGTGTCGAAGCTTGCCGCTCGCGTCACAATTCATTGCCCGCAAGCATAAAGACGAGATATTTTTCGTCTGACAAAGTCGCGCCAGGTTATAAAGTCGCGGCAGCGTGTGCAACTGACTGGCACACAAATACGAACATGCTATGCGACGATTATGCGATGAAATTTTATAAATCTATTTTAGTGTCTGAAAAGTGGGGTGCGACGATTACGCGGTGGCGACGATTATGCGAGGAAATATGGTAATATCAGCAATGAGTCTGAGATATCGGTAAAAAAAAATTCAGTAGCCTGTGTCAACAGACAAGTGCAAACATGTTGTTGATTCTTTAGGGCTTTGTGACATCGTGGTCATGTTGCCCTGTGTACTTGGGTTTGTGTGTAGAATTTGTCTGATAACCCATGTCACTGTGATGTCTGTACTAGTGTGTGTATGAATAATTGAGGTAGGATTTGGGTAGAAAGCGGCAGTGGTCTTCAGCTAGATATATCCCAGTATTTTCTTGGAGTAGAAGTGGGAAACCACAGAAAACCACTTCCAGGATGGCTGAGGTGGAAATCGAACCAGCCTCTTCTCAGTTTTGCCTTATGAGGCTGAGTGTAATTTGTTCCTGCCCTCAGACCAGAATTAAATTTCTTGGCAGAGCCGGGAATCGAACCTGGATCTGTGTGGTGACAGACAAGAATATTAGCCACTATGCAATGAGACAAATGCAAACATTCTGCATTCATCAAGAGATGGAAACAGGGCCAATGTTTAAGGATTTCAAATATTTTCCAAACTGTCTGCTAGATAACATGGCAGCATTATTATTTTGGAACGACTGGCACCAAAGTAATTGTACAGTAATTACATTCCTTCACTAATTGCTTTGGTGAGCATAGTTGTTATTCAAAGAAACTGTTGTTGTTTTTATGTTTAGCAGTTATTTTATTCTCAAAGCTAGCCCTATCAAATAAGAGTAACAACAGCACTCCAGCCAGCTAGTACTAACTCATTACATACCAGGCATTGGGGGTAATTTGTTGACTCCTTTTACACCAAATTCCGCAGGAGCATAGCAAGCAGTCATAGACTGTTCAAGGCTATCGATCCCTTCCACCTGAGGTAGACTAGGCCAGCAATAGATCTGATTGTGTGACAAGTCCAGCTGCTTCAGAGACGCAGGATAGGACGTAATGTGACTCATGCTTCGAAGGCTGAAAATAACAAATTTCACTCATTTAAAAAAACAAGTTAACAAAAACAGGTCATTGCAAAGAAGTTTGTTTGCTTTAAATAAAGACTTAGGAAGAAAGATATCCAAACAATGATCAGATAGAAGAGCAGATAAGAAATATGAATAAGGACAAAACGACACTCCGGTGAGAATAGGGGGAAAAAATAGTGAGAGAGATGAATCAACACAAACACCACAACCAGACTCCTCACAATCTTCTCAGATTTGATTTCACGCTATCATTCAATTCGACAGTTCTTCAACACCTCAGCTAATTTCAACCTCCTGATATCATTGTTTTCCTGTCACCTACCCATCATTGTGTGCATCCCCTTTCATGTCTATTGTTCTTTTCCGGCTTGTTGATTCATTGTTTTACCTGTGAGAATTTCCTGCAGGTAGGTTTGTGAAAATCTCTTAATGAATTCACAAAATTACAGAAAAAGTTGCAGAAACATGCATTATACATCCTTGCAGGGTGTTGTTATCCAATTTCAAATGGCAAGTTAATGCTGAATTGTAGTATCATGCTGAATATTTTCATTTGAATGATTTTACAACCAAAATAGAGATGATAAAAAGAAAATGTAAATTAAAAATTATTTACCAAGACCAAACATTTGTAAAGGGAAGATTACCTTGCTGTTCCACCCCTTAATACAACAATCACTAACTAACCAAACATTTGTTATGCTTTCAAAGTTTTCTGAGGCCAAATAGTTTTAAATCTTGCAATATATTGAACAGTTGAAAACTTCCACCAACATTTTATCAACAATTCTCTGATTGGTGGAAAATCATAATACCGTATTTCCTCGCATAATCGTCGCCACCGCGTAATCGTCGCACCCCACTTTTCAAACACTAAAATAGATTTATAAAATTTCATCGCATAATCGTCGCATAGCATGTTCGTATTTGTGCGCCAGTCAGTTGCACACGCTGCCGCGACTTTATAACCTGGCGCGACTTTGTCAGACGAAAAATATCTCGTCTTTATGCTTGCGGGCAATGAACTGTGACGCAAGCGGCAAGCTTCGTCACTTAGCACATTCTGCGAGCGTATAATCTGGCGTGATCTTGTCAGGAGAAAGTAATCTTATCTTTATGCCTGCCGGCTATGAACCGTGACGCGAACGGCCAGCGCACATTCCGCGAGCGTATAGGCCTAATCTGGCGTGGTCTTGTCAGGAGAAAGTAACCTCATCTTTAAGCCTGCCGGCTATGAACCGCGACGCAAACTGCCAACGCACATTCCGCGAGCTTATAGGCCTAATCTGGCGTGATCATGTCAGCAAAAAGTAATCTCATCTTTAGACCTGCGGCCTATGAACTGTGACGCGAGCGGCCATCGCACATTCCGCGAGCGTATAGGCCTAATCTGGCGTGATCTTGTCAGGAGAAAGTAATATCGTATTTATGCCTGCGGGCTATGAACCGCGACGCGAATGGTCAGCGCACATTTCGCGAGCTTATAGGCCTAATCTGGCGTGATCATGTCAGCAAAAAGTAATCTCATCTTTAGACCTGCGGCCTATAAACTGTGACGCGAGTGGCCAGCGCACATTCCGCGAGCGTATAGGCCTAATCTGGCGTGATCTTGTCAGGAGAAAGTAATATCGTATTTATGCCTGCGGGCTATGAACCGCGAAGCGAATGGTCAGCACACATTCCGCGAGCTTATAGGCCTAATCTGGCGTGATCTTGTCATCAGAAAGTACTCTCGTCTTTATGCCTTCGGGCTATGAACTGTGACGCGAACGACCAGCGCACATTCCGTGAGTTTATAGGCCTAATCTGACGTGATCTTGTCGGGAGAAAGTAATATCGTATTTATGCCTGTGGGCTATGAACCACGACGCGAATGGCCAGCTTCGTCAGCAGATTCCGCGAGCGTTAACCAGTCGTGACCTTGTTAAAAGAAAGAACCCTGTCTCTGACCGCAGGCTATGACTCACACCAGACTCACGCTACGCGAATGACTGGCCCGTGCAGCAAATAATGATACAGTATATTCTTTGAAATTAAATATTCTTCGCATAATCGTCGCACCCTGCTTTTTTCTGCGAAATTTTGGCAAAAAAAGTGAGACGATTATGCGAGGAAATACGGTAGTACTAGTGTGCACAGGTGCAATGTTGTAATTCAGAGTTGTATTCTTTTGCTAGACCAAGCGGTAAGATATTCTATGCTTTATATTGTTGAAATAGGGAGTAGTGGCTTTTTAAATCCCCTCTAGACACAATGTTACACCTCCACATTTTGTTTTTTGACCCAGTTACAGCAGGTTAGATTTGGTACAGCATGTATGCAAATTAAATTTCTGAGCATGCAAATGGCTACCTTGGGTCATCTACGCTATTGCAACTACACATCAAAATAAAACCAAATTCTCCAGTCCATAACTGTGAGGAATAAAGACCATGAGAGCACAAAAGAGAACATACCCATTGTAGCTCAGGTTGAGCCTGGTGAGGTTGACAGCCAGACAAGGCAGGGCAGGAGGAATGCTGTTGAACTGATTGTGGGCCAGGTTGAGAGCTGACAACTGGGAACAGTTGTCTTGATTCTCCTCGTCGTTGTGGAGGATCTGCTCAGTCACCTCAACGCTGCGGCTCCAAATGTTGTGGTGAGTGATGTCCAGATGTCTGCACATGGGGCATAAATATTTCTCATCAACAATACGACTAGACACTGAATGTTAATTGTTTTAGGAGTTTGTGGCATAATGGGGAAACAAACAATGAATAGTCTTTTTTAACTGGTATAAAAATACTGCAGTTTATAGACATATACGATGGCAGAATGAGTGTGTCGATAATTTCATAAGCAGTGTTAACACATATAAAAAAAAGGTATAAAATTATTCAGAGAATACTGCAATTTATTGAATTACACAGGGCTGCAAAAAAAGAAAACTTCTGCAGTAAAAACGAAAATAGGTGTGTTTGATTAATTTCACAGTGCTCAATTTGAAAATGCAGTTTGATTTTTCCTATCACATCTGGTTTATTGACAGTAGTGAAAAATATTATTCTGATTATAACAATAAAAAGGGAATTGAGCTTAAACAAGATGTGATATTAAAACCCTGCATTCTCGGATTCAAAACATTAATCTCAAGCATAATTGCCCATTTTCTAATTTACGGCAAAATCATGCAGGCCTGTTGTAATTATTGTACAGTAAAATTTTAAAATCAACAATTTATCAATTCATCAAATTAACTGAAAAGTGTAAAGCAATTCATAAAAGTAAGTTAAATTATTCCATTCATTTGTAAAGTTTTCTGGATACTGGATAGAATAGATGAATTCTTTATTGCATATTTATTGCATCATTAGCTTAATGTGTGTATGGGAGTACAATAATTGATCAAAATATTGAAATGGTCAGAATAGATATTGCCAAACAGTAGTTAAAATAAAAGCATCCAGTGTTGAAGATTTTATATGCATATACCATATACTGAACCCATGTACCATGGCCTCAAAGGGAGTCGAATCCATGTACTTTGAGAAAGGAATGAAAGAATCATACAGTTTCTAAGGGAACGGAGAGAGATTTCAAGCCAGGATTATAGCCTAACATTGTGCAAGCGCTAGGGCCAGGTGTTCCTAAGATGAGCTCATGCCTCTTGACATTTATAAGGAGCCAGTCATGGATATAATTAGAACGAGTGGAAAGTTTGGACTGTAAGACGAAGAAGCTTGACTCGGAAATTGCTCTTACGTTGCAGGAAAATGGCAACCTCGCTGCTGAGTCAGAACAGGAATAATTAAATTTAACCCGTTTACGAGTATAAAAATAAGTAAACAGATACAGTACGGTGAATAAATTTGGATTAGAGATTTTTGTGTAAAGAAAAACCTTGTAATAATAGTCCAGGAAAGAACTGCAAACGCAAGTATACGTCATCGGGGAGTCACCGAGACCCAAAGAGTGGGAGAATTAAAAATGAACAGCACCACCCACACAGTTGAGGACGAGAAATTAATTAATATCTCGGAAATGCACGATCGATTTCCAGGCACAGGAAGATTATTTTACGTTTGGAAGACGAGCTTCCTGGAGATATGATTTTTATAATTGTGCGACAATTAGTTCAAAAGTTGGTCACGAAAAGGACTAGGATTTTATCTTTTTGTGACTGAAAGGTATAAAACTCCTGGCCTCACCAAGCCAATCATGCAGTATTAGTCCGTCCAGGGGGGCGTTACGCTGGAGCATCATAATCATGCAGTCTACGAGCATTCCGTGAGCGGAAGTGCTGCACCACATCGTATACGCAGTATTCAAGAGCCCGTGAGGGGAACGTCACGCTGTATCAGACATCGATCCAGAACCTGAGGAGGTTACTTTGATCACAGTTCGTCATAGCACGTTTCGATGTAGGCAGTTCGCGCTACAATTTCAAGTAGTTAATTCAAAAACACAGTTCGACAAGAGACTCCTGTGGGAGGTTATGCTACCAGTTCGCAGAGTGTAGATCAGTTACGATATAAGTACGCTACGCTGATGGTTAGCAGTTCGAGACTCTGAAGAGTCCTAAATTATAAAGAACCTTAAATATACGGACTTTAAAGCAATATCGCCAAAGTAAGATACAGCGATCAGTAGGGAACTTCGAGTTCCAGAAGAAGACTAGTTCGATACAGTTACGAAGTTATAAGAACTCCAACAAATAAACGGCGTTACGTCTAGTAAAGACATTGTTAACGACATTAAGTCCTGTAAAGGACAAGAATAAATAGTGATTACGGTCGTGAAAGATAGAAGTTCTAGCAAAAGGAACTTAGGAACGTAGGTTCGAAACCAGAGGGAAAACTTACTCTAGTGAGAAAACGTCAAAAATATACGATAGACAGTATACGGTCCTCGAAGGGAGGCCAAGATATAGAAACTATAGGGTACGATAGACAGTGTACGGTCCTCGAAGGGAGGCCAAGATATAGAAACTATAGGTGCGATAGACCACCATATATAAATAGAGGTGACGGCAAAGTAAAGACATTTATCGCCTAGTTAAAGCAGATAAGGTGAAGCCGAGTATTAGACAATAGAAGCGGTTTTGAGAGACTGAAACCAGTAGTTTCCATTGTAGGAGAGAGAAACTTGGAACGAATAAAATCACACGTCCAATGCAGGTCGATAGGATTCACATCAGGGATCGTCAACAGCCGACAGAAATCGTCAAAATCGTTGAGATACGCCCGTGTGATAGAAGTGAAGTGTAAAGATTGTAAGAAAAAAAAATTAAGAGGATCATTTTAAGTGAAAGCGTTTTATGCAAAGTGATAGGTGTTATAATATGTACCAAAGTAATATTTTTTAGTGTTTTAATGTGTGTTCAAAACGGATACACCAGTGTATTAAAAATGTTGTCAGTGTTAAATATAGTGAATATGTGTCAAGAAATTTCTGTACATAAGATGAGTTTGTACAATATGGAGTAAGTCAAGAAGGTGGACCAAAATGTCACATCAAACGAGAATAAAGGTCAGAAAACGACCTTAGACATGTGAGTAAAGATTTTCATTATGTTTTGGTGTCGGGAAAAATTTTGTGTACAATTCAACCGGAGTTTTGAGTAGAAGGGATGTTTTTAAATGAATAATAACTAAATAAGAACGCAATCTGAACGAAAATAAAGTTTTAAGAAATAATAAATAATTATGTGAAATAATAAATCCTGTAGAGGAAAGGCATGGAATAAAATGTCAGTGTATTTAATGAATGTTATAAAAGCAAGCGTAATAAATATAATTATAACAAAGATATTTACAAAAAGGTAAATTTGAATTATATGAAAGAAATAGCCTTTGAGCTTTTGTAAGGAATGTAATCATAATAATAACAGGGTAAAGAAATCTAAATAAAGATTAAATTGAATGATATAAAAATATAGAGTGTTGAAGCCTTAACAAATGTATAAGACATGAGGTAAATGCATGTTCTTAAAAATGGAGCGATTTATTGTCAACGGAAAAGATTAATATAAGAATTGAGATATGTATCAATTGTTACTATGATATTTATCAGTTCTTTGGAAGGCATTCGGCCGTTAAGTAATGTGTAGCGTAATGGAACGCAATTAAATAAAAAGTCACGCTAGGAACGCGTAAAAGTTAAAGTACTTGGTAAATTACTTATGGAGGGTAGTTGATTGCAGTGAATTGAGATATGTTGTAAGTCCTCTAAATTGTGACGTAGATCACGAGGCCATGTGTGTGTTATTATTTAAAAGGGAGCAAATGTATGGTATTATTGAGCGTAGGTCCTGTAAGCTACGGCTAGACCCTAAATCGCATTTTGTGTAAGTCCTCTAAGGTGGAAATGGTTCCCGAGGCATGTTAAGAGATTCGAACCTAGGATCCTCTTGTTGTTAAAGCCCCTTTTTATTCGTCGTTGAATGTGTATTACTCTTCCCAATCAATGAGGACCCTCTCATAATTAATAAATGCCAAGGTTACGAAAGTGGTTTATGAACCAATAATATTGTTGAATGAAAATAAGTGAAGTAAAAGCCAGGTCTCTCCTTAGAACTGAGAATAATGTGAATGTTTGTTTTAAAAGCATTGAAGAGAGCTCCAACCGTAGGCTAGGCAGGGAGCCGCTCTCCCTGTCATAAATCACGCTCGAGTATAATGGCCTGACCCTCATAGAGCGAGGGTGGGTAAAGATCGTTTTGTAAGAAGTGTTAAAGACACTGGGAGTGTTTAAAGTTGTTAGGGACCCGGGCGTTGAACCGAGGTCCTTGTAGATTGATATTATCGCTTGCCAGTTCAGATCGTAGTTTTCTTATGTGATAATGGTCTTATAAGACAAATGAATTAAATAAAAATCCCTATTGTAATGTTGTATGAAAAATAAGGAATCCACGAGTTTTGTGAAGATAACTAGATTCGGGAGTAATCATAGTTTTTGACTTTGTCAAGTAATCTTTATAACTCTGGAGTACACAAATGGTTTCCCGATCACCGTAGTGAATTTGCAAACTTGAGAGAGATAGTAAATCCTGAGAATATGTGAAATGCCCAAATATTGAAGTGAATAATTAACATGTAATTTTAAATGTAATTATATATTTGTTTTGATGATAAGAAAAGATAAAATAAATTCTTGAGGTGTACAAAAGTATGACACCATTATTGTGGGAAAGTATCGAGCCAAAGAAGCTCGTAGTTATATGGACTTTAAGATAAGTACTTTATGGAAGTGAAAATAATCGTGAATTGTTGGTTTTAAAGAAAACCATGTGTTTAAAGAGAATATTTGTTTTATTTTATGCTATTCCTTGTTCACTTTGGACAAGTAGAATGATATTGGTCAGTAGTTTATTTGTTTTATTGTTTGTAGCGCCATAATTTTGATTAATTAAATATGTTAAAATAGGAGTTGATTTTGTTGTTATTTTTGCAAGTGTACCCTCTATTTAATCCAAAATATGTAAGTCACAGAGTGGGAGAACTTACCGCAGCCCCGAAAATCCCGAATTGAGCAATGCTGGCATACTGTGAGTTGCATGTTTCTTACTGCAAGGGCACAATACCCGAATGTAAGACGAGGTTTTTTTTCCCACTTTTTGTGTTATAAAAATTTGGGGTCGTCTTATATTCAAGGTATAAAAAAAATAAAAAATAAAAAAAAATATTTGCAAAGTAGTATATGGTGTTGGCATTTTTAACTCGAAACAAATCAATGTGTTAATGAAGATTAAAATATGGTTTGTTATGTTTAATTACCATGCATATACGAATAGCGTACATTTTGAGGTTAGGATTTACGCATACATGTCATTTTAAGCGGATAAATTATGTGTTCGAAAGCATACGGAAATATGTTTTAAAACAATCTTTACAAGAACAACCAGTCAGTTTTACGAGCAGTAATTGAGTGATCAATGTATCTTAATTTAATGTCTCCCATTCTTGAACAAAGAAATTATAGAGTATGTCTTGGAAAAGCGGGCAGAGGGATTTCTGATAACGCGAGACGTTATAAAAATGAAAGCACGACCTTAAGGGCATATATTGTGCAAGTTATGAGTTAGCGAGTATTTTTTGAAAAAATCTGTAAGAGGCAGTTGATAACTAGGCCTCGTCTTATATTCGGGGTCGTCTTACATTCGGGTATATACGGTAATCTCTCGACACATACTTTATTTTTTATGTTCCTTTAAAATAAGAAAAAGGTTATGACAAATCCACACTTACTGAACAGTTTTTGCCTTGATGAATGAAGCATGGAGGGTGCGCGCATCTAGTAAATGCTCCTCACTCGAAGACATATTTTCTTCTGATACCTCAGAACAGGTGGACGACTCTGTGGCTTCTATACTGTCCACAAAGGAGCCCGTACTTCTACCCGACTCACTATGCACAGGACTTGTAGCATCATAAGGTGCCTACAGAAAAGAAAAAAAAACAATAATTGCTACTTCAGAAAGAAAAAATAAATTTAGAATTTCTTCATAATATATCTACAAATCTATGATCAATGGTATCACATGGGCCAGAATGCCAGTATTGACAGGAAAAAATCAGTTATGGATGGCAGATGGATACAAATGGTGAGCTGAAGACCGAAATTTAGTACAGGTAATCAAGAGAAATGCAGCTGAAGTTGCTTTGACACATAGATAGGATGGATAGGAAAAGGGTAATAAAAAGAGCTTCTCTAAGATGATTGTTGGTTCTTTTAGGTGCTTTGCGACATCATGGTCATGTAGCCTCATGTACTTGGGTGTGTGTAGAATTTTTCTGATAAGCTGTGTCACTAATAATAATAATTATTATTATCACTGTGATGTCTGTACTGGAGTAATAGTGGGTAACCACTTCCAGGATGGCTGAGGTAGGAATCGAACCCGTCTCTTCTCAGTTTTGCCTCCCGAGGCTGAGTGTACCCCGTTCCAGCCCTCAGACCAGAATTAAATGTCTTGGCAGAGCCGGGAATTGAACCCGGGCCTCCCCGGTGACAGCCAAGAATGCTAGCCACTACGCAACGAGGCGGACTACCTTCTCTAGGAAAACCAGGACAAAGAAGGATGGGGAAAGAATAAAACGAGGACCAAAAATAGGTGGTTGGAGGATGGAGTTGTTGGAATTGGGAGCTAATGGATACAGAGATGACTGTGAGAGTAAGGTTTTCCTCACATTAATTCCAGGCAAATGCAGGCATTTCATCTAACGTTCGAGTTCTAGAACATCTCCCATTCCAGCTCTACATTACTGTAATAACTATTTCGGTATATACTCCAAAATAATATAGGCTATCAGATAATATACACATGATTTATACAGGGCTGATGTTCATATTAGCCTAGGCACCTAAAATAGGACAGCTACAAAAAATTATATGTATTAAGTTACCTCAGGTGGATTAGAAGGAAGTTCTCTCAGAAGGTTGAAAGCTGCATTGAGTTCTTTCATCTTAGGAGCCTTCCACATGTTATAAGGAAGAGACTGAAGCTTATTATTTGATACATCCAATGTTACCAAGGCTGGCAGTTGAAATATATTTTCTGGGATTTGGTCTAACCTGTTATCCTGCAAACACAATGTTGAGCAATTCAAGTATTATGTAAAAATGGACATGCTAAAATATTGACAAAATGTAGAAAATATAGTTGAATGGTCAAACCTGCAAATAGAGCTCTTCCAGCACAGGAGCACAGTACCCAGTTCGTTCTTTGATGGGTGACTTCCTGTTCTTGGAGTCTCTCTTACTTGGAGATGGTGAAGGAGACTTCTCAGCGGGTAGAGGTAACTTTTCAATTTTGTTTTGGGCCAAGTTTAGGTACCTATAAATAAAAGGAAGGAAGCTTGTAGTTTTACGTGACCGTTAATCTCGCGACCATGAGCCACGGGACCTCTTTTATACATGATATCTGAACCACAGGACATGGCATTTCACTTCGAAAATCTGACATGTATTGGCCAGGAATCGAACCCGGTCTACCTTGTGAGAGGCATACAGCTTGACCGCTGTGCCACCACGTCCCATCATAAATAAAAGGTAAAGTGTATACAGATGGGCTTAAAATGAATACTTCAATCTGTCTGAATATCTGTGGAGTCTTTTATATCTTTCAAGCACACACATGATTCATTACTACCGTACTTGTATCAATTAACTCACTGCTCTAAACATAGTAATATACAGTAACAACTAACTTATTTCTACTTAATGAAATTCTAGGAACTTATTGTTTCAGTCTGTAAGCAGCTGACTGTTGTTTACAAGAACAAATCAATTCCAAAGAATACAGAGCAGAAAACAACAAAGCCATTTAATCTGTGACCTTTGAAGAGCAATGATAGCCACAAGGAAAATAATTTTTCTGATGTTGAATGCTGAGCCATCATCACCGTAGACAAACCATAGCTTAAACTACAGTAGAACATTGTTAGTCTGAACTAATTGGAACCGAGGTTAGTTTGGATTAAGTGGCCGTGAGGACCAAACAAATGGGAAAAGCCACTGTAAGCCTTGTAAGCCTTCCCCTCCCCTAGTCCACTCACCAATGTACAGCATCAAGGCTACCAATGTGAAGAGCAGACAAAGACATAGTGCCACTTTCAGAAGACAATCCAGATGAAACCTGATGACTAAGGCCCAGATAATTATGTGTTAAAATATTTTTTATTTAACTAAATATTTTCTATTTATTTACATAATTTTGCCGTTTTTATAAACAAATACATATTCTGGTGTATTTATTCATAACTACATATTTCCTATATATGATGGTATGTTGGTACACCTTAGATGACTGCTGCCCACATTTTCGATCCTTGGCAATTCCAGTAATTTGCTTCTGAATTTCGTGAATGCACCCTTGTCTCTGAATTGTAGTAGTATTTCAATACGGGAATTTGCCGGTCATTAAGTATAGCAGGGGGGTTGGAGTCAACAGTCTCATTAAGCCTCCAACAGTCCTTACCTTCACAGGTAATTTTACTCGAAATTACAGTGGTCTGTGAAACTTGGGAGTATTGCCGAGTGCTATGAAAGGTTTTGAAGTGACCTTTTCTTCTGCTCTTTAGAATGAAATTCAAAAACGGCACATACATGATTTCGTATTGCGTATCTGCAGTAAGTATTGTAGGATTCAGAAACTGAGGCAAGCCCTGGCCTGTTACATGGGAACATTTGTACTGTAGACAGTATTATGGATTATTCAAGCAGCTGGACGTTTCAACTACTGGATATTTCGAGTAACTGGGGGACATAAATTTGATACAAATTTAAGAACATATTTTGGAAACTTAATCAAATATTTTCCACTTTTAAGCACATAAATAAATAAATACATATTTCTGAAAAGTTAAGCACATAATTATCCGGGCCCTGGTGATTACATGCTAGAAATGATTGTGATAATGAACACTGAAGGAGCTGCAGCATTGAAGCACGCTCCACCCTACAACCAGCACAGAAGACTTGGCCCATCAATGTCATGTTAGTAAAGCGCTGGCAGGATAACACAGCTTCATATACATTGTCTTCTCTTCATCATAAGTAAGTAACAGATTGAATCAGAAATTAATGAGTATGTAAGTACAATATACAGAAGATTCAAAGATTTCAAGTAGATTTTGTTTTAATACAGTGTGCCGATCTGAATAACGTGGTTCTCTGACGACAGTATAAGTTCTTATGAAATCTTTACAGAATGTCTTGGTTCAGCAAATGTTTCATAGAAGATTTTTGCGGATAACATGCCTCTTAAGACCACTTCTAAACATTTTCTGAGGTAGACCATAATGTGGTCGAAACGGGTACTATAAATAACTATTAGTAATGAATTTCCGGAGGAGTGTGAGAAGTATGATATGGAGCAAGGAGATCCCTCAGAACAGTAAAAAGATCATATACTGGACGTACTATGTCCCTATCCTGACGTATGCCTTCGAGAGAAAGGAAGGGAGAAGAGCAAAATACAGGCCAGTGAGATGAGGTTCTTGAGAAGCAGTATTGGAGCGACAAAGATGGACAGAATAAGAAATGAGAGGACCAGAGAATTAATGAAGGAGGAACCATTACAGGATGGTATGGAGAAATCTAGACTTAGATGGTATGGACATGTAAAGCGAATGGAGGAGAAGAGGATACCCAGGAGGATACACGAGACGAAGTGGGAAGGAAAGAGACCGAGAGACAGGTGGCTGAAGGGGGTGGAAGAAAGCGTGAAGAAGAGAGGAGAAGACTGGGCAAGGGTGGAGGCTGAGAGATGGTGGGAGGACAGAAGACGTTGGAGAGGCTTGTGTTCCAAACAGACCCGGCCAGTGGCTGGAAACTGTTCAAGATGATGATGATGAGGATGACAGTGTGCCGAAATGATTATATTCTGTTCATGAAAATTCATTTTTAATTTATCACTACTATTAGGCCTGTTTGGATTATCTGAACTTTTGACTTAGTGGGGAGCAAACTAACGAGGTTAAACTGTAGATGACAGGAACTCTATTAGCTTTACTATACCAATACAGTACAAGGCTATTTTAAAGAATGACAAAATGAAACAATATAAAATATTTAGTACAAGTTGCTTTCCAAAGTCCAATAACTTGCTAGAAATTTAAACCGGAAGAAAAAAAACATGTAAAAATACATAAGATAACCATTAGTTTTATTTTCTATCTCACAGAAGTTAAATCCTTACCTCAGGCTATGGAGTTGAAAGATCACTAATGGTAACCAAGTCAAAGAATTCTTGGACAGATCTATCCTCGTTATAGCATATAACACGATGTCTTGATTGCGAGGATTTAGTTTTAATTTTGGGTTCACCGTAAGAGCTGCATCAATCTGAACAAGAGCACATAATTAAAAATTCATAAATATTAAAAACAAAACAGACATATCAGTACAGTATTTACATTAAATTACTGTATTTCTATATGCAAGTATTAAATTATTCCCAAAGGGGGGCCCTCCAGCTATTAGCTTATCCTTAATGCACACAGCATGATCAAATTCTCTCTGGTTGGTGGAAAAATATATAAAAAATACAGTAATACCGGTAATAATATAATTATATATTTCTTTAGGGTTCAGTTGTTATGTGGACCTCACCAACAGTTTAGCAACAGTTGCTCCTTACTAGGAATTTCCTCACAAACTACCAGACCTTACTATTCTATAAACTCATAAATGTATTTTTTGAAATGAAGTACTTACTGTACGTATAATTTATTATTCCTTGACATCCAAGTTTTAGTTTAAATAGATTCATAGTAGCCTGGTGAATTTGTGAGCATGATTGCAGGCTAGAGAACCTAACCTAGCAATACCCCACATGTGGCTCTATGACCTGACTTACCATCCACTGTTTTCGTATTTGTGCTAAGTCACACTGCTGATTGTGCCAGTTGATCATCACAGCAGTGTTAGGGAATAATGCACTGTAGGTCAGACTACTGAGCCC
This sequence comes from Meconema thalassinum, assembly GCA_946902985.2. Classification (NCBI taxonomy): domain Eukaryota; kingdom Metazoa; phylum Arthropoda; class Insecta; order Orthoptera; family Tettigoniidae; genus Meconema; species Meconema thalassinum. The sequence continues at coordinate 133,425,082 of OX336396.1, forward strand.
GAGGTGAGACACTGCAGGTAGCCCATCTTCCGTCATGGCTGTTTTATTCAGTCGGTACTCAGGATCAGGGTATGCCTACACAAATTATTATTCAATAAGTTTCCACAAATTTAACAGCTTATACTTAATCACAAATATACAGAGTTCACCAGAAAAATGTATACACTCTTTGTCAGACGATATCGGGATATGGACATTGTCAACTGTTATCATTGTTTTTAAATGTTGTAGTATGGTCTTTCACTCAACAGATGTCGGCACTTACATCACGATAGTGGGAAAACGAAATGGCTGGAGCACGCTTGACGTTCGAGCAGCGAAAGTACATTCTGAAGTGGTTTATCAGGTTTGGTAATGCCATTGAAATGCAACGTCAGTGGAGGAGGGAGTTTGAAACAGAACCCCCAACACACCTAACAATTAAACGCATTACAGGGAGTTTGAGACGCATGGAATGATTTGTGATATTCACAAAGGAAGATCGGGAAGAACGCGTACAGCTACTAGTCCTGCTTTGTCGGCTCACGTGTTGGAAAGGTTTGCTAATTCTCCACAGAAGTCTGCTACGCAATGTGCGCGGGAAGTGGGGATTAGCAGTACAAGTGTATGATGGATTTTGAAAACAGCTAAGTGGAAAGTTTACATCCCACGATTACTGCATGCGCTTAATGAGGATGAACCCGATCGTCGAATGCAATTTTGCGAATGGTATCAGCAAATGGTCACCCAAGATGAACAATTTCTGACAAAGTTAGTGTGGTCTGATGAAGCCCAGTTTAAACTTAATGGAACAGTGAATCGACATAACTGTGTCTACTGGGCTCCGGGAAATCCGCATGTTCATGTGGACAAGGCGGTCAATCTACCAGGGGTTAATGTCTGGTGTGGACTGTCGAGGGGCTTACTAGGACCCTTTTCCTTTGATGGTACTGTCACTGGAGCAGTGTACTTGGGAATGTTACGCACATTAATTTTACCAGCTGTACGTGCGCTTTATGGAGCCGATGATGGAGTCTTCTACCAACAGGACGGGGCGCCACCACACTACCATGAAGCAGTAAGAGCCTTCCTGAATGACAATCTGCCGGGACATTGGATTGGACGAAGAGGGCCCATTGAGTTCCCCCCACGGTCGCCAGATCTTACCCCTATGGACTTTTACTTGTGGGGAACTGTGAAAAATCAAGTCTATCGACGTAAGCCGCGCACGCTGGAGGCCCTTCGCCAGGAGATTACAGCGGCATGTGCAGTGGTCCCCATTCAAACATTGACGGACATCGTTGCAGCGACCGCTCGTCGTTCTGCTAAGTGTCTGGCAGCCAATGGTGAACATTTTGAACATCTCATGTAACCATATGTTTAACTGAAGACAGTGCTACATGTGTAATCAAAATTTAAATGTAAAAGAAACACAAAATAAATAGTTTTTGTTCCGTAAAGAGTGTATACATTTTTCTGGCGGACTCTGTATATATATATATATTATACCTGGGCAGGGAAACTAGCATGTAAACAAATAATTAATACTCTGGCAGGAAATACACAGGAATTGAAAATTACGTAGCATCTGACAAAGTGTACATTTACTTTTAGGATTATGTTATGAACCAGTATGTCTTTTATTGTGATTTTTGTGTGCTATATTGCAATATTATACTAAACTGTTATCAGATCCATTAAGAATTTGCAATATTGCTTAACTGACATCTTCCAATTTAATGGAAAGCAGATAAAATCCTCTCCATAGTGAAACGTTTTGGCTGCCCCTAACGTTGGGAGATAAATGAAACGTCTTTGCTAGCCCACACTGTTGGGTGAGAAATGTAACTGTTTACCTTTGCCTAAGCTATGTTGTTTTAATGGGCGCCAAGACCTCAATGCAATGTTGAAATCTAAATTTGTATTTAACAACGTCTAGCTCTGGCAGAACACATTCAAGACTCTATTCACTCAGATCGTGGTATGATTTGATCATTAACCCAACAAACAATTGTATCAGGAGAAGGAATTGGTCTATATCTAATGCTACCTACTGAAAGCAAAGATTGCATTGTAAAAGAAATGAATTTATTATATAAAACAAGTATAGCAAAATTAATAATAATAATAACTATAAAATTTAAATTGGAGCGTTGTGATTTTAATATTACCGATAGAAAATTACGTGAAAACGGAGTCTGATAAATTGATTTTACTCTTATTTCCAAGCTATGAAGTTACTGAATTATGAAATATAAAACAAAGAAAAATGAGAGATTGCGTATTTCTGCGTCATTAGCGCTTACCACTGGAAATGCCCGAAGCATTTCCCTCGTTCTTGATGATGCTGTGAGCTTCCCACAGTCTCCTGGACGTCGCCATCTTCGTCGATGTATGATGAGATTCTGGTAGATTAGATAATTCTATGGTCCGTACCTCGGACCCAAACACTCGTACAACCGCACTGGTTAAGTTTTGCAAAAGTTAGTCTTCAACTCCACTGAACATCGGAGCGACACGCACTTGCAACCGTTCTCGGCAAGTTCTACACAGATAGTCGCTAACTCCACCGAACATCGGAGCGAATCTCACGCGCACCCATACTCCTCAAGTATTTCACAGATTGTCCTCGTCTCACGGCGCGTCGAACGATATATTCACCTGTCGGCTCCCCCACTCTTCAGCCGGCTTCAGCTTGCGTGGTCCTCACTGATTGGTTGAGCACGCCGCTAGTTCCCCTCCTCTGCCTCATTACACTCGGCGCACGAGAGTTCCGTTTCGACAATTCGCCTTTTCTAGACCTTGCGTAATACTTCTCGACAGGAATCAGCTTGCATTTGAAATCCCAGTGAGTCATGTCTCTCAAATACCCTAACTGACAAAACTCCGTAAAATTCCGTAATCAGATAATTTTCTATGATATCGTCGTTCGTAATAATTTGCTTGATAGCGTTTTCTAAGACATAGAAAACCTATCTGAATGCTAATAATTTTTATAAAATGCTCCGAAAATACCTTAATAATAATTATAATAAATTAATAATAATAATAAATTAACATGAAAAATTATCTTGGCTGAACAATTTGCCGCGTAAATAAATATAGAATGGCTTCCTACTGACTTATGCCAGTTGCATAAAAACCCCTCGAAAAACACGTTACATATTCGCCTCGGATCATCGGATGATTTACCGTGACGACGGTCCATTATCCGATTATCCCAGACACGTTAATAAACCCCATCCAAAATACATATTACATAAATGAAATCACCCTAAATTACAGATATATACACTCATATTTTTTCTTCACGCACTTTGCGTCAAAGTTTGTTGTCACTATGGATTGCACTTTGCAACCAGTCCAATGTTTTACATATGGAATAGTGTTCCACGGATATTTCCGCCTCTCAAATTTCTCTATGTTGGAGAAATAGACATAATTAATGTGTGAGCACTATGTATTTATGATGTCATATCACACGCATTGAAGGTGTTCTGATATACTTATATCACCATAGAACTTCCTATTTTCACTGGAGGTCCCCTCCTTATGGTGAAATTGAATTCCACTTATCACTGAGCACACGATCACACTATTGTGGCAGCGCCTCGTGACCATAATACTTAATCTCTCTTTAAAGTAGATTAAATTAATATTGACTTCTGAAAAAAAAAACAGTAAATGCGCATTACATATAACACCAAATATTTCTGTGCCGTAATCGCCCTGTCTTGTTAAGTTCCCGTTAACCATATTCTACTTAATACTAGTTCTCAACACAGACCATTTCTCCTCACACAAATAATACCATTGTACAAATTATCTTAAATTACACACTTACAAATCTTACATGGCGAGGCCGTAAACAGAAATCACGTGTGCTGATATGTATGAGTTTCATGAAGGACTGTCTCGCATTCTGATGGCCCATCTTTTATCTCGTGGACGCCTTAAGCTAACAAGCCCTATACAAGCGCTCCCCCATCTCTTGGAGATAAATGGGAACCCATCAGCGCTGCCAAAATGGCCTTGGTGAATCGAGACAATTTAGTGCTCAACAGCATCCGACAATCCCGTCATATTTCCCTGTACCTTAAAAACTCTCATTTACTTACATACTACCCCCCTGTGTGACTTCTGATACGCCTGCCTGGAAGACCATCTCCTCCCACGCACCAAATACCACACTTACTCATTTGATAGGCTGGCTCGCCAGCTAAACATCCTTACTTTATGACACATACTTTCGGAGACTATGTATATTATACGTCCCGTATAATCTGTTTCCCTCACTATTCTCCAGCACATATGCTGTTTTGCCAATACGTTTGGAAACTATACATGTTTCTGCGTCACCTGCTTCCATCCTTGCAAGTGGCTCCCTTAAATGAACGTCATCACGTTGCTCTACCTAGCATATTTCTCAGTGTCTGTAACGATGCTCTGTTGCTACTGTCCACACATGCACATATTAAAATCCCGTCCTCTGCTTTAACCACAGGATAATCCCTACATAAATTAGTGTCCCTCGATAGCATGTCTGCTAGAATGTTATCTTTACCTTTAATATATTTTACTGTGAATTCGTATTCCTGCAGAGCAAGAATCCACCTACTAACTCTGTTAGAACTGAGTTTACAAGTCCTCATATACAGTAATGCATGGTGATCTGTGTGGATCTCAAATTTCCCCCCTACTAAATACATTCTAAATTTCCCTAAACTGAAAACAATACCTAAAAGCTCTAACTCAGTAATCGTGTATCTTTTCTCCGCTGCTGTCAGTCCTCGCGAGGCTAAAGATACAATGCACAGATTACCCTCATCATCTCTCTGACATAATACTCCAGCAATGCCTATATGTGAAGCATCTGTCATAACCACATATTCCTTATCTTTTAACGGATATTTCAGCACTACAGCTTTCTCAAAACCTTCCTTCAGCGCTCTAAAAGCCTGATCATGCTTGGACTCCCATCTCCACCGAGTCCCACTTTTAAGCAATTCCCTGAATGGTTCTACCAACCCTGAGTATTTAAGAACGAACCTCCTGAAAAAGTTGAAAATTCCCAGGTAAGTTTTTAACTGTTTAACATTCTGTGGCACCTCTGCGTTAAGTATCTTATTAACCCTACTTTCTTCTGGTGTTACACCTCTACTCGACACTCTATGACCTAAAAATGTCATTTCTGACTGACAGAATGACGACTTAGACAGCTTCAAAGTGAACCCTGCCTGATCTAACTTCTGAAAAACTATATCTAAATGACGTAGATGCTCCTCAAAACTGCGTGAACTAATTACCATATCATCTATGTAAATGGTTACAAACTCTCCTGTGTCATCCCCTAATGCGATGTTTAAAGCCCTAATTAAAGCTGCTGAACTACTCTTTAACCCATAAGGTGTTCTACAAAATTGATAAAGGTTATATTTATGACTAAAAGCTGTAAATGGTCTATCTTCGTACATAAGTGGCACTTGCCAAAAACTGGAACTCAAATCTACACAAGTGAAATACTTCTTCCCCTCAAATGTTTGCATTAATTCCTCTATTGACATAGATTTCAGCTGATCTGAACTAATTCTACTGTTAACCCAACGAGCGTCTAAACAAATACGAACTGTGCCGTCGGTTTTGGGTACCGTGATCAAAGAATTAACATACGGACTGTTAGAGTGCTCAATAATCCCATCTTCAAGCATCTGATTAATTTGTGCCTCAACTGCACTCTGATAAGCGAAAGGTACAGGATATCTATGTCCTGTGAATACTGACCTATCAATAACGTTCAATGAATGTGTTGTAACCTTTCTGTTTAGGCTGGGATGACAAGTGAAACGGTATTTACTTTGCTCCACGTTGAGCGTACAAATGTAACCTTTTGACAGCCCACACGTTGAGCGTACAATGTGGTTGTTTGGCTAGCCCACACTGTTGGGAGATAAATGTAACTGTTTACCTTTGCCTAAGCTATGTTGTTTTAATGGGCGCCAAGACCTCAATGCAATGTTGAAATCTAAATTTGTATTTAACAACGTCTAGCTCTGGCAGAACACCTTCAAGACTCTATTCACTCAGATCGTGGTATGATTTGATCATTAACCCAACAAACAATTGTATCAGGAGAAGGAATTGGTCTATATCTAATGCTACCTACTGAAAGCAAAGATTGCATTGTAAAAGAAAAGAATTTATTATATAAGACAAGTATAGCAAAATTAATAATCATAATAAGTTTAAAATTTAAATTGGAGCGTTGTGATTTTAATATTACCGATAGAAAATTACGTGAAAACGGAGTCTGATAAATTGATTTTACTCTTATTTCCAAGCTATGAAGTTACTGAATTATGAAATATAAAACAAAGAAAAATGAGAGATTGCGTATTTCTGCGTCATTAGCGCTTACCCCTGGAAATTGCCAAAGCATTTCCCTCGTTCTTGATGATGCTGTGTGCTTCCCACAGTCTCCTGGACGTCGTCATCTCCGTCGAAATTTGATGATATTCTGGTAGATTAGATAATTCTATGGTCCGTACATCGGACCCAAACGCTCGTAGAACCGCACTGGTTACGTTTTACAAAAGTTCGTCGCTAACTCCACTGAACATCGGAGCGTCACGCACTCGCGACCGTACTCTGCCAGTTCTACACAGATTGTCCGTTCCACGGAACATCGGAGCGTCCCCCGCGTATAACCATACTCCGCAAGTATTTCACAGATTGTCCTCGTCTCACGGCGCGTCGAACGATATATTCACCTGTCGGCTCCCCCACTCTTCAGCCGGCTTCAGCTTGCGTGGTCCTCACTGATTGGTTGAGCACGCCGCTAGTTCCCCTCCTCTGCCTCATTACACTCGGCGCGCGAGAGTTCCGTTTCAACAATTCGCCTTTTCTAGACCTTGCGACCCAGCCTTGCGTAATACTTCCCGACAAGATTCAGCGTGCATTTGAATTCCCAGTGAGTCATGTCTCTCAAATACCCTAACTGACAAAACTCCGTAAAATTCCGTAATCACATAATTTTCTATGATATTGTCGTTCGTAATAATTTGCTTGATAGCGTTTTCTAAGACATAGAAAACCTATCTGAATGCTAATAATTTTTATAAAATGCTCCGAAAATACCTTAATAATAATTATAATAAATTAATAATAATAATAAATTAACATGAAAAATTATCTTGGCTGAACAATTTGCCGCGTAAATAAATATAGAATGGCTTCCTACTGACTTATGCCAGTTGCATAAAAACCCCTCGAAAAACACGTTACATATTCGCCTCGGATCATCGGATGATTTACCGTGACGACGGTCCATTATCCGATTATCCCAGACACGTTAATAATCCCCATCCAAAATACATATTACATAAATGAAATCACCCTAAATTACAGATATATACACTCATAATTTTTCTTCACGCACTTTACGTCAAAGTTTGTTGTCACTATGGATTGCACTTTGCAACCAGTCCAATGTTTTACATATGGAATAGTGTTCCACGGATATTTCCGCCTCTCAAATTTCTCTATGTTGGAGAAATAGACATAATTAATGTGTGAGCACTATGTATTTATGATGTCATATCACACGCATTGAAGGTGTTCTGATATATTTATATCACCATAGAACTTCCTAATTTCACTGGAGGTCCCCTCCTTATGGTGACATATAATTCCACTTATCACTGAGCACACGATCACACTATTGTGGCAGCGCCTCGTGACCATAATACTTAATCTCTCTTTAAAGTAGAATAAATTAATATTGACTTCTGAAAAAAAAATACAGTAAATGCGCATTACATATAACACCAAATATTTCTGTGCCGTAATTGCCCTGTCTTGTTAAGTTCCCGTTAACCATATTCTACTTAATACTAGTTCTCAACACAGACCATTTCTCCTCACACAAATAATATCATTGTACAAATTATCTTAAATTACACACTTACAAATCTTACATGGCGAGGCCGTAAACAGAAATCACGTGTGCTGATCTGTATGAGTTTCATGAAGGACTGTCTCGCATTCTGATGGCCCATCTTTTATCTCGTGGACGCCTTAAGCTAACAAGCCCTATACAAGCGCTCCCCCATCTCTTGGAGATAAATGGGAACCCATCAGCGCTGCCAAAATGGCCTTGGTGCATCGAGACAATTTAGTGCTCAACAGCATCCGACAATCCCGTCATATTTCCCTGTACCTTAAAAACTCTCATTTACTTACATACTACCCCCCTGTGTGACTTCTGATACGCCTGCCTGGAAGATCATCTCCTCCCACGCACCAAATACCACACTTACTCATTTGATAGGCTGGCTCGCCAGCTAAACATCCTTACTTTATGACACATACTTTCGGAGACTATGTATATTATACGTCCCGTATAATCTGTTTCCCTCACTATTCTCCAGCACATATGCTGTTTTGCCAATACGTTTGGAAACTATAAATGGGCCCTCGTAGAGATAAAAGAACTTGGACATGACTTTCTCTAGCTTATTTGACTGTTTCGGCACTCTAAGTAAGACTCTGTCTCCCGGCTCGAATAGGTCAAATTTAGTTTCTTTTTGTTGGCGAATTCTCTTTTGTGCTGACTTAGATAAATTCCGTTTCGCCAACTGGACAATGTAATCCATCCCCGGTTGCTTACCCTCATTTAATCCCAACACCCTCGCTAGTTCATTTTGTGGTCTTTTTCCGAAGTGAACTTCGTATGGCGTCAATTTCGTGCTCTCATGCTGGACAGAATTCAGCCAAGTCTCGACCTTGGGAAGATGTCCAACCCAGGCCGCATGCTTGTCATGCACTAGAGTCCGAAAAAGACGAGCCACTTCCCTTAATGGACGCTCTGCAGAATTACCCTGAGGGTACCTTACAGAGGAATGAACGTGTGTTATACCAGCTTCCTGCATACTGGTTCTCCATTTCTTTGCAGTAAACTGTGGTCCACTGTCAGATAGTATCCTGAGAGGATGCCAAACTCAGGTACATACTTATTAATGATCAGACGGCTACACGCTAGACCCGTGGCTTTCCTTAGCGGATATAGCTTGACATACTTACTAAAAGCGTCAATAACTATAAAAATGTACTCGTAGCCGTACTGTCCTTTAACGATCGGGCCAAATAAATCCACACACAGTAGTTCGCCGGGACTACTGGTGAGAACTGCAGATCTCTCCCCCACTAAATATTTAACTGGATATTTACTCCTTTGACAGGTGTCACACTTAGCTAAAATCCTCCTAACGTCCCTTCCCATTTTACTCCAAATGAAGTCACGACCAATTTCATAGAAGACCTTGGCAGCACCAAAGTGTCCTAATTCCCTATGAATGAACCAAATTAGCTCCTCCCGCAAAGTGGCAGGAACACATATTGCCCACCGATTATTCCTACATTTCCTTGCAAGAAGCCCATCCTGCATCTTGTACGTGAGTCGTCCTACTTTCACATACTCTTCTTCACCTATTTCCAACCTAGCCAGAGGCTCCTTTAACTTAACGTCATCACGTTGCTCCACTAGCATATTTCTCAGTGTCTGTAACGATGCTCTGTTGCTACTGTCCACACATGCACATATTAAAATCCCGTCCTCTGCTTTAACCACAGGATAATCCCTACATAAATTAGTGTCCCTCGATAGCATGTCTGCTAGAATGTTATCTTTACCTTTAATATATTTTACTGTGAATTCGTATTCCTGCAGAGCAAGAATCCACCTACTAACTCTGTTAGAACTGAGTTTACAAGTCCTCATATACAGTAATGCATGGTGATCTGTGTGGATCTCAAATTTCCCCCCTACTAAATACATTCTAAATTTCCCTAAACTGAAAACAATACCTAAAAGCTCTAACTCAGTAATCGTGTATCTTTTCTCCGCTGCTGTCAGTCCTCGCGAGGCTAAAGATACAATGCACAGATTACCCTCATCATCTCTCTGACATAATACTCCAGCAATGCCTATATGTGAAGCATCTGTCATAACCACATATTCCTTATCTTTTAAAGGATATTTCAGCACTACAGCTTTCTCAAAACCTTCCTTCAGCGCTCTAAAAGCTTGATCATGCTTGGACTCCCATCTCCACCGAGTCCCACTTTTAAGCAATTCCCTGAATGGTTCTACCAACCCTGAGTATTTAAGAACGAACCTCCTGAAAAAGTTGCAAATTCCCAGGTAAGTTTTTAACTGTTTAACATTCTGTGGCACCTCTGCGTTAAGTATCTTATTAACCCTACTTTCTTCTGGTGTTACACCTCTACTCGACACTCTATGACCTAAAAATGTCACTTCTGACTGACAGAATGACGACTTAGACAGCTTCAAAGTGAACCCTGCCTGATCTAACTTCTGAAAAACTATATTTAAATGACGTAGATGCTCCTCAAAACTGCGTGAACTAATTACCATATCATCTATGTAAATGGTTACAAACTCTCCTGTGTCATCCCCTAATGCGATGTTTAAAGCCCTAATTAAAGCTGCTGAACTACTCTTTAACCCATAAGGTGTTCTACAAAATTGATACAGGTTATATTTATGACTAAAAGCTGTAAATGGTCTATCTTCGTACATAAGTGGCACTTGCCAAAAACTGGAACTCAAATCTACACAAGTGAAATACTTCTTCCCCTCAAATGTTTGCATTAATTCCTCTATTGACATAGATTTCAGCTGATCTGAACTAATTCTACTGTTAACCAAACGAGCGTCTAAACAAATACGAACAGTGCCGTCGGTCTTGGGTACCGTTATCAAAGAATTAACATATGGACTGTTCGAGTGCTCAATGATCCCATCTTCAAGCATCTGGTTAATTTGTGCCTCAACTGCACTCTGATAAGCGAAAGGTACAGGATATCTATGTCCTGTGAATACTGACCTATCAATAACGTTCAATGAATGTGTATAGCAATTGGCCATACCAATGCGATCCTCAAAAACTCTCCTATTACACCATAACACATCATAGAGCCGAACACATTGTTCCACCTCTATATTTCCCTGAAATGCAGCCTCACGTAACGAGTCCTCTAGACTTCCGTTCGTAATCACACTGCCCACAAAACATGGAGAACCCCGCTCTACGGCTGGCGATATCTCATTTAAAGTACAAATCACACCTACAATACTACTCCTCTGAATATGGTCATTGAACGCTACTTCTACTTCAGAATCTCCCCATTTAAATTTCAAACTCCCTACATCATAACATAAGTTACCAGACACTCTACTTAGCCACTCTGAACCCAAGATAACACTGAATACTAAATTTGGAATTACAAGGCAAATCTGCTTCTCTACATGATTATTAATTTTAATGTCTACTAAAACTTGCTTAGAAATTACTTTAGACCTCTTCCCAACAGCTGTGATAACAAAAGTGCTTTTAATTGGCATCTCCTCAAAATTTACTCCAGTTCCTTTCATTTTATCATAAAATGCACTACTTATGCAACTCTTCATACAACCACTATCAATTAAAACATCTGTGTACGCCTCGGACACGTTAAATTTAACTATGGGGCTCTTACTAACCACTTCCTGAATAATACCTTCATCATTTAGTTCATGTAATAATTCATTTCTTACATTTAGGTCATAGGGTTCCTGTATAATTGTATGGACAGGGCATGCTACAGACTGAGATTCTGACCTTACTTCGCAGCCTGGTTCGCGTTTAAAGAACCGCTACAGCTGGCCGTAGTACTACTAACTACTGAACTGGTATGGATGTTCTGGGCTGTGTTGTCATTGTTTTGCTGTATATTACTACCACTAGGCTGTCCTCTTCCTTGACCCCTATTCTGGTTGTAATTATTGTCATTATAATTTCTCCCTTGATTTCCCCTGAAGTCATTGTTTCTCCCTTGATTTCCCCTGTAATCATTGTTCCTCCCTTGATTTCCCCTGAAATCATTGTTCCTCCCTTGATACTGATTACCATAGCCATTTCCTCTGTTCTGATTTAGCTGATTATTATTATTTCTATTTTGAGCGTTGGCCCCTTCGCCACCGTTCCCTTGAACTTCCTGATGCCTGGCTTCATTAGGTCTATTATTATTATTATTACCCTGGTTCCGATTGAAATTGTCCTCATAACCCCCTCTCCCTAGTGCATCAAATGTGCTTAACAAATTTTCTACTTGTGATATAGTCTTTACATTCTGGATACAAGCAGCCTCCTTGATCCTATAGGGAAAGTGCCTAAATAGCAATCTCACCACATCACTTTCCTCCTTCAAGCCATCCAGATATTTACACACTAATACCTGCCCTAAAAAGTATTCGGTCATGGTGGAGCTTCCCTTAGGGTTATATTTACCACACACTACTCCCTCACGATGCTGCGACTGAATAACCTCATTCCAGAACTTTTCACAGAATTTCATTTTAAAATCATTGATATCAGTAAACTTGTCTCTGTAGACAGCAAACCAATTCCTTGTTTCCCCCACAAACACTTGTTCTAAAATTTCAACTACCTGGCACCACTCAATACTACCATTTTCCAACCTCTCCCCGAATTTATTTTCTATAGTGTTCATGAACTCCATTGGGCACCCCTGTCGATTGCTGAACTTACCCAGTTCTACCTCCCTGTGTGTGCTATTCACAAAAACTGGCCTATTCTGACTATTTTCTTGCCTGATCCTAGCTTTTAATTTTAATTCTAATTCTGCGATTTTCTCCTCAGCCTTCCTCTCAATACTGTTTACTGTCAATTTAATGTTTCCTTCTGATTCTTCTACTTTATCATATAGCTTTCCTTGTTTCTCCTCAATCTTGCTAATGCTCTCTCTATTACTCTCTCTTAAATCATTTACTTCTGCAACTATTTGCGAGTGGACTTTCTCAATTCTACCCCCCAGCTGTTCCTTAACCTCTTTAGTAGCTACCTGAATTTTGTCAATTTCTCCCCCCAATTGCTTTTTGACCTGCTGTGTTTCCAGTTGCACTAGTTCTTTTAAATTTTCAGCCTGTGTACTGATTCTAATTTCCAACTCCTCCTGTACTTTTCCTAATTTCTTGTCTACATCTGCAATGATCTCTTTAACCTTCTCTTCCATTACTCCTCTGATTTCTCCTCTAATCTGCTCCATTTTCACACTAATTTCCTTACTGTTTTGTTCTAATTTAGCATTTAAAGTTTCAGTACTCTCTCTATTTTCCCTACTGTTTTGTTCTAGTTTAGCGTTGTTTTGTTCCAGTTTTGCATTTAAAGCGTCTGTACTTTCTTTATTTTCCCTACTGTTTTGTTCTAATTTGGCGTTTAAACTATCGCTCAATTCCCTATTACTCTCTTTATTTTCCCTACTGTTTTGTTCTAATTTAGCGTTGTTTTGTTCCAGTTTAGCATTTAAAGCATCACTACTAACTTTGTTCTGATACATGAACTCGAGAAGTAAAGTTTTTAATTCTGGTTGGCCGCCTACACTCCCTGTTTCAGTATCGGGATTTACCTCCGCTACCCCGGTACTACCATCACTCGACATACTGCTCGTATCATCACTCTCCAGTTGATGACCACTACGTAACCTCATCTGTCTTTCTTTCTCATCCCCCATAATGATATACACTGATAAAGACAAATAACCCCCAAAATACAGGCACAGAAATATATACCCTTCTCCTTCCACAAATGTTATTAGGTTTTCAGCCCCAAGTTGTCGGCGACAATTGTAACCTTTCTGTTTAGGCTGGGATGACAAGTGAAACGGTATTTACTTTGCTCCACGTTGAGCGTACAAATGTAACCTTTTGACAGCCCACACGTTGAGCGTACAATGTGGCAGTTTGGCTAGCCCACACTGTTGGGAGATAAATGTAACTGTTTACCTTTGCCTAAGCTATGTTGTTTTAATGGGCGCCAAGACCTCAATGCAATGTTGAAATCTAAATTTGTATTTAACAACGTCTAGCTCTGGCAGAACACCTTCAAGACTCTATTCACTCAGATCGTGGTATGATTTGATCATTAACCCAACAAACAATTGTATCAGGAGAAGGAATTGGTCTATATCTAATGCTACCTACTGAAAGCAAAGATTGCATTGTAAAAGAAAAGAATTTATTATATAAGACAAGTATAGCAAAATTAATAATCATAATAAGTTTAAAATTTAAATTGGAGCGTTGTGATTTTAATATTACCGATAGAAAATTACGTGAAAACGGAGTCTGATAAATTGATTTTACTCTTATTTCCAAGCTATGAAGTTACTGAATTATGAAATATAAAACAAAGAAAAATGAGAGATTGCGTATTTCTGCGTCATTAGCGCTTACCCCTGGAAATTGCCAAAGCATTTCCCTCGTTCTTGATGATGCTGTGTGCTTCCCACAGTCTCCTGGACGTCGTCATCTCCGTCGAAATTTGATGATATTCTCATACCTGCCAACTTTTGAAAAGGGCTATCAGTAAAACTCACGCGCGACAAAAAATAGAACGATTTTCGATATACCCCCGGCTTGACGAAAATAATAATACTTCTGGGCTACAAAATACAATAATTCATGCTTTAAACAGGATACTTCAATGAAATCATATCTACTTACATAATTTGTAGATGAACATAACAATCCAGAAGAAATCCATGTTAATCAGCAGCAGGCGTGGTGAATATTGGTTTGGAGCACACATAACAGGACTTCCTTGATAGATTAAGCTGATATACGATAATTGAAAAAGGCTTTACACAATAAAACTTGTTTAACGTAACACAGGCAAGAAATAATATAATACACACTGCAAATCACATGCTAGTTCGACTTTAAAGTCATGGTTGTGGTCTTTTTAGCTTCCTGCAAAAAGTCATGAGAAAATGTTTTGTCATAACAGCGACCAGAACTCCTGGTCTTCAAAATAGAAATAGACTCCAGAGATTCATTGGACATGGATGACCTGAACTGTGTTCTATTTTTCTTCACAAGGCTAAAAACACGTTTACATTCTGCATTGCTATGGGGTATGGTGAGAACAGAGAGCATTACTCTAGAAATTCGGTTATACTTAAGAAGTCTATCGGCTCCACGAATTCTTGATATTTGTGCCCAATTGGAATCACTTGCAGCATCTTGATGTGCAGCCGAAGTGTCATCTACCTGAAGAGCTGTGAACTGCCTCTGAAGGTCATTCACCACCTCATCTGTAGTTTCATTCTCTTCCTTGCATAACATGATAGGAAACTTTTCCAAGAAAAAACGAATGGAAGAAAACTGTGCATCTTCAATTTTGTCTAACCTAGCAACTTGAGCATTCTTTAACAGGTCATCCTTGAGTGGAAACTTGTTGATGATGTAGTCACAGGCAGTACAAAAGTAGTTTCTCACTGATGGAAAGAAAAGGGATTTATCTGTATCCGGTCCGTTCTGAAGGCACTTAACAACTTCAGATGATGCATTTTTTGCCATTTTATTTACAAAGCATGTCGTTTTCGTGCGACCACAACTATATTTCTTTGCAACTTCTGATGTTGGAAACATCTTAAATAAAGCATCAGCATGATCAGCCGCACTTAAGGGCACATTGTGTTCCACCAAAAAGGAAGTAAACAGACACTCGGCCCTAATTACGTCACTGTCAACGTGAAGAAAGAATATGCACATGGTAGAAATAAAAAACAAACACACACGTGGAACGAATGTAATTAGTCCAAGGAATACAGGAAACTGCGAAGCACGAAGTTATAGCACAAAAACTCGAACGCTTCATTAAAATATGCCATAACCTTAAAAGACGAAAACATTCAAGGAACGCCAACTTCGCGAACAATGAACAACTCACGTGGTCAAAGAATATGGTTTAAATCGCAACGAGCGAACGGAGCGGAACAAAGAATATGCGAAGCAGAGCCTGTCGACACCTAAGATTCACATGGAAGAACGGTTATCCCGGCTTCAAATTCAATTACAATGAAGACACAAACATCACACGGTTAAAAGTACGAATCATATCAAAGAACGAGTTATCGACTATCGTGGACTTGCCTTCGACCCACGCAAACAATCGATTGTACGGAAGTGTGCGGTATTATCGAATGTAAATTATCTTTTCAAATTTTTGTCCGCGAAATCGTAAAATGACACCGTTCATCCGTAAAACCGTAAAATGCTGCAATTTCCGTAAATTTTACGGATAAACCGTAAAAGTTGGCAGGTATAATTCTGGTAGATTAGATAATTCTATGGTCCGTACATCGGACCCAAACGCTTGTAGAACCGCACTGGTTACGTTTTACAAAAGTTCGTCGCTAACTCCACTGAACATCGGAGCGTCACGCACTCGCGACCGTACTCTGCCAGTTCTACACAGATTGTCCGTTCCACGGAACATCGGAGCGTCCCCCGCGTATAACCATACTCCGCAAGTATTTCACAGATTGTCCTCGTCTCACGGCGCGTCGAACGATATATTCACCTGTCGGCTCCCCCACTCTTCAGCCGGCTTCAGCTTGCGTGGTCCTCACTGATTGGTTGAGCACGCCGCTAGTTCCCCTCCTCTGCCTCATTACACTCGGCGCGCGAGAGTTCCGTTTCAACAATTCGCCTTTTCTAGACCTTGCGACCCAGCCTTGCGTAATACTTCCCGACAAGATTCAGCATGCATTTGAATTCCCAGTGAGTCATGTCTCTCAAATACCCTAACTGACAAAACTCCGTAAAATTCCGTAATCACATAATTTTCTATGATATTGTCGTTCGTAATAATTTGCTTGATAGCGTTTTCTAAGACATAGAAAACCTATCTGAATGCTAATAATTTTTATAAAATGCTCCGAAAATACCTTAATAATAATTATAATAAATTAATAATAATAATAAATTAACATGAAAAATTATATTGGCTGAACAATTTGCCGCGTAAATAAATATAGAATGGCTTCCTACTGACTTATGCCAGTAGCATAAAAAACCCTCGAAAAACACGTTACAGTGTATAGCAATTGGCCATACCAATGCGATCCTCAAACACTCTCCTATTACACCATAACACATCATAGAGCCGAACACACTGTTCATCCTCTATATTTCCCTGAAATGCAGCCTCACGTAACGAGTCCTCTAGACTTCCGTTCGTAATCACACTGCCCACAAAACATGGAGAACCCCGCTCTACGGCTGGCGATATCTCATTTAAAGTACACATCACACCTACAATACTACTCCTCTGAATATGGTCATTGAACGCTACTTCTACTTCAGAATCTCCCCATTTAAATTTCAAACTCCCTACATCATAACATAAGTTACCAGACACTCTACTTAGCCACTCTGAACCCAAGATAACACTGAATACTAAATTTGGAATTACAAGGCAAATCTGCTTCTCTACATGATTATTAATTTTAATGTCTACTAAAACTTGCTTAGAAATTACTTTAGACCTCTTCCCAACAGCTGTGATAACAAAAGTGCTTTTAATTGGCATCTCCTCAAAATTTACTCCAGTTCCTTTCATTTTATCATAAAATGCACTACTTATGCAACTCTTCATACAACCACTATCAATTAAAACATCTGTGTACGCCTCGGACACGTTAAATTTAACTATGGGGCTCTTACTAACCACTTCCTGAATAATACCTTCATCATTTAGTTCATGTAATAATTCATTTCTTACATTTAGGTCACAGGGTTCCTGTATAATTGTATGGACAGGGCATGCTACAGACTGAGATTCTGACCTTACTTCGCAGCCTGGTTCGCGTTTAAAGAACCGCTACAGCTGGCCGTAGTACTACTAACTACTAAACTGGTCTGGTTGTTCTGGGCTGTGTTGTCATTGTTTGGCTGTATATTACTACCACTAGGCTGTCCTCTTCCTTGACCCCTATTCTGGTTGTAATTATTGTCATTATAATTTCTCCCTTGATTTCCCCTGAAATCATTGTTTCTCCCTTGATTTCCCCTGTAATCATTGTTCCTCCCTTGATTTCCCCTGAAATCATTGTTCCTCCCTTGATACTGATTACCATAGCCATTTCCTCTGTTCTGATTTAGCTGATTATTATTATTTCTATTTTGAGCGTTGGCCCCTTCGCCACCGTTTCCTTGAACTTCTTGATGCCTGGCTTCATTAGGTCTATTATTATTATTACCCTGGTTCCGATTGAAATTGTCCTCATAACCCCCTCTCCCTAGTGCATCAAATGTGCTTAACAAATTTTCTACTTGTGATATAGTCTTTACATTCTGGATACAAGCAGCCTCCTTGATCCTATAGGGAAAGTGCCTAAGTAGCAACCTCACCACATCACTTTCCTCCTTCAAGCCATCCAGATATTTACAAACTAATACCTGCCCTAAAATGTATTCGGTCATGGTGGAGCTTCCTTTAGGGTTATATTTACCACACACTACTCCCTCACGATGCTGCGACTGAATAACCTCATTCCAGAACATTTCACAGAATTTCAATTTAAAATCATTGATATCAGTAAACTTGTCTCTGTAGACAGCAAACCAATTCCTCGTTTCCCCACAAACACTTGTTCTAAAACTTCAACTACCTGGCACCACTCAATACTACCATTTTCCAACCTCTCCCCAAATTTATTTTCTATAGTGTTCATGAACTCCATTGGGCACCCCTGTCGATTGCTGAACTTACCCAGTTCTACCTCCCTGTGTGTGCTATTCACAAAAACTGGCCTATTCTGACTATTTTCCTGCCTGATCCTAGCTTTTAATTTTAACTCTAATTCTGCTATTTTCTCCTCAGCCTTCCTCTCAATACTGTTTACTGTCAATTTAATGTTTCCTTCTGATTCTTCTACTTTATCATATAGCTTTGCTTGTTTCTCCTCAATCTTGCTAATGCTCTCTCTATTACTCTCTCTTAAATCATTTACTTCTGCAACTATTTGCGAGTGGACTTTCTCAATTCTACCCCCCAGCTGTTCCTTAACCTCTTTAGTTGCTACCTGAATTTTGTCAATTTCTCCCCCCAATTGCTTTTTGACCTGCTGTGTTTCCAGTTGCACTAGTTCTTTTAAATTTTCAGCCTGTGTACTGATTCTAATTTCCAACTCCTCCTGTACTTTTCCTAATTTTCTGTCTACATCTGCAATAATCTCTTTAGCCTTTTCTTCCATCACCCCCCTGATCTCACCTCTAATCAGTTCGAATTTGTCACTCATTTCCCTGCTGTTTTGTTCTAATTTAGCATTTAAAGTTTCAGTACTCTCTCTATATTCCTTACTGTTTTGTTCTAATCTGGCGTTGTTTTGTTCCAGTTTAGCATTTAAAGTTTCAGTACTCTCTCTATTTTCCTTACTGTTTTGTTCTAATCTGGCGTTGTTTTGTTCCAGTTTAGCATTTAAAGTTTCAGTACTCTCTCTATTTTCCTTACTGTTTTGTTCTAATCTGGCGTTTAAAGTTTCATTACTCTCTCTATTTTCCCTACTGTTTTGTTCTAATTTAGCATTTAAGGCATCTGTACTTTCTTTATTTTCCCTACTGTTTTGTTCTAATTTAGCGTTGTTTTGTTCCAGTTTAGCATTTAAAGCATCACTACTAACTTTGTTCTGATACATGAACTCGAGAAGTAAAGTTTTTAATTCTGGTTGGCCGCCTACACTCCCTGTTTCAGTATCGGGATTTACCTCCGCTACCCCGGTACTACCATCACTCGACATACTGCTCGTATCATCACTCTCCAGTTGATGACCACTACGTAACCTCATCTGTCTTTCTTTCTCATCCCCCATAATGATATACACTGATAAAGACAAATAACCCCCAAAATACAGGCACAGAAATATATACCCTTCTCCTTCCACAAATGTTATTAGGTTTTCAGCCCCAAGTTGTCGGCGACAAATGAAACGTTTTGGCTGCCCCTAACGTTGGGAGATAAATGAAACGTCTTTGCTAGCCCACACTGTTGGGTGAGAAATGTAACTGTTTACCTTTGCCTAAGCTATGTTGTTTTAATGGGCGCCAAGACCTCAATGCAATGTTGAAATCTAAATTTGTATTTAACAACGTCTAGCTCTGGCAGAACACATTCAAGACTCTATTCACTCAGATCGTGGTATGATTTGATCATTAACCCAACAAACAATTGTATCAGGAGAAGGAATTGGTCTATATCTAATGCTACCTACTGAAAGCAAAGATTGCATTGTAAAAGAAATGAATTTATTATATAAAACAAGTATAGCAAAATTAATAATAATAATAACTATAAAATTTAAATTGGAGCGTTGTGATTTTAATATTACCGATAGAAAATTACGTGAAAACGGAGTCTGATAAATTGATTTTACTCTTATTTCCAAGCTATGAAGTTACTGAATTATGAAATATAAAACAAAGAAAAATGAGAGATTGCGTATTTCTGCGTCATTAGCGCTTACCACTGGAAATGCCCGAAGCATTTCCCTCGTTCTTGATGATGCTGTGAGCTTCCCACAGTCTCCTGGACGTCGCCATCTTCGTCGATGTATGATGAGATTCTGGTAGATTAGATAATTCTATGGTCCGTACCTCGGACCCAAACACTCGTACAACCGCACTGGTTAAGTTTTGCAAAAGTTAGTCTTCAACTCCACTGAACATCGGAGCGACACGCACTTGCAACCGTTCTCGGCAAGTTCTACACAGATAGTCGCTAACTCCACCGAACATCGGAGCGAATCGCACGCGCACCCATACTCCTCAAGTATTTCACAGATTGTCCTCGTCTCACGGCGCGTCGAACGATATATTCACCTGTCGGCTCCCCCACTCTTCAGCCGGCTTCAGCTTGCGTGGTCCACACTGATTGGTTGAGCACGCCGCTAGTTCCCCTCCTCTGCCTCATTACACTCGGCGCGCGAGAGTTCCGTTTCGACAATTCGCCTTTTCTAGACCTTGCGTAATACTTCTCGACAGGAATCAGCTTGCATTTGAAATCCCAGTGAGTCATGTCTCTCAAATACCCTAACTGACAAAACTCCGTAAAATTCCGTAATCAGATAATTTTCTATGATATCGTCGTTCGTAATAATTTGCTTGATAGCGTTTTCTAAGACATAGAAAACCTATCTGAATGCTAATAATTTTTATAAAATGCTCCGAAAATACCTTAATAATAATTATAATAAATTAATAATAATAATAAATTAACATGAAAAATTATCTTGGCTGAACAATTTGCCGCGTAAATAAATATAGAATGGCTTCCTACTGACTTATGCCAGTTGCATAAAAACCCCTCGAAAAACACGTTACAATAGGTGCAGAAGAAATAACTTTTCTTGTATGCTCTAAAATGTATTAGATGTCAGCAACACAGGTTTGGCATGTTCACTCATGAAAGTTATCTTTTCTGTTGAAGCTCATAACAGTTCAATTCTTCAGCAGAAAATAACGTCAAGACAATTTCCACAGTCAGACACATTGCTATCTTCAAAGGTGGGCATTCCTTAATTTTATCCTGTGTGTTCCTATTTGACTTCTTGTGTACCTCTTCTATTTTCCATATCCTTCTTCCCGGTTTTTGTTTGGTTTCCACTTCTTCCTTCACTATCCACTTCAAGATAGGAGATAATATTGAAGAATTCCCTCAAAAATGCACTATTTTGAGCAACAGAAAAAATAGCTGCTTTATACCTTTCTAAGAAGAGTGGGAGTTCAAAACACACTTATTAGGGGCAATAGCATTGAAAAGCTATTGAGTGGATCAATGGCAATTGTAACTTTCAGTCGAACAACACAATTCCAAATACAAAAAAATACAAACATGTGTTTAAGATAAATATATACATTAGGATGTCTCATAAGTAATGTCGTTTTTTAAGTTTGGTGTTTTATAAGATAGATTTTTTTTTGTGGGGGGGGGGGTTCGCCATTGCTATTTACAAGAGGCCGTGACTAGAATTGCATGTTATACAGTATTGCGAGAGTGTATCAGTCGTAAGTTATTGATACACAATCATAAATGGAACTTACAAAGTTGGAGGTTAGGGTCCTTCTAAAGCACTACTGGAAACAAGATTACAAAGCTGCTGCCACGTCTCGAAGAATATGTTCAGTGGAAGGAGAAGGTGTTGTTAGTGAGTGTGCGGCACAATGATGGTTCCAACGCTTCAACACTGGAGAAGATAACACTACAGATTTACCGCGTTCTGGAAGACCTAAACTATGGGATATTGAGAATACACGCAGAGTACTTGTACCCTGTCATAAGAACTCGGTGCATCAAAAGATACCATACATCCGCCAGATTAAGAAACTTGGAAAAATCGAACAGAAGCTGTAGATCTGTACCTCATGAATTTACCCCTGAACAGGATCAACGTAGATTGGATATCTGTCGTCAGCTTATCGGTAACCCCATGCAGGAAAATTGTCACATATGATGGAAAATAGGTCTATTACTGCAATGCTGACACCTCGAAACAGTGGCTCAAACCCCGTCAACCTGCCAAAGTCATCGTTAAAAAGGATCAGTTCGGCTCTAAAGTGATGTTGTATGTCTGGTGGAATTTTGAAGGAGTGATTTATTGGGAGTTTGTTCCAAACGGTTGTGCAGTCAATTTGGATCTTTATTCTCAACAACTGGAACGAATTCATAAAATTTTGAGACGGAGATACCCAGCATTAGTTAACCGAAACAGAGCAGCAGGACAACGCGAGCCCTCATACGGCACGAACAACCAAGGCAAAAATTCAGGAATTGGGAGGAGTCGAACTGCCCTGATCTTGCACCTTCAGATTACCATTTTTTTCGATCCATGACCCATTTCTTGCGTGGAAGAAATTTCAAAAATATTGAAGCTGTGGGTCTCGTCGAATTCTTTGCATCAAAACCCAGAGACCGGTACCATCGCGGGATAAGAAACCTCACTAAAAGATGGCTCAAGGGTCCGATGGTCTCTACTTTGAAGAATAGTTTAATTTCTTGTCAGAAAACTTTCCAAATAAGATTTTCTTAAAAAAAATACAATACTTATGATACAGTCCCTGTATAAAGCAACACTGAAACATGGCTTCAAAGCTATCTATGGATCAATGGCATCAATGCCCACCTCTGATAAAGGTGGTGTGAATAATTGGCAACATTATACGAATGCTGGTGTGTCTGGCTGCGTGCATTTCCTAATCTTTCCTTTTATTTTTCTAAACACCTGCCTGTCGTTATGACAGTCTTTTCTCCTGGTTTCTATACTTCTATTTCTCTCCCATTTCAACTGCACACCAACACTGATGTTAAGACATCTTGTTTTTACACTATATGCATAGTCTGTAAATGAAATGAAAATCCACAGCCTGCTTCCAGTCTCCGACCGGGTCAGGAATGGAATGAATGAAGCCCCCATCTAGCGGCGAGGATATGAACTGTGCCGGCTGCCGAGGCCTGACGCACAGTCTGTAAATAACAAGACAAATTATTACATAGAAAAGCATTGAAAACTGTTTAGTACTTGTGGGCTTTAGTTTGAATAGCTGAATCTGTTTCTTACATGCATATTTTCTCACTTCTTAGTGGGAATGTTTATTGCATGAATATATGGGCCCTAGTAATAATATTTACTTACATACAATAAATACCATAACTTCAACATTAAGTTTATTGTTGTGTGCAAGTTCCAAATATTTTGCCCAATGAATTAGACCCTATATTCTAACATTCTCTTACACGAGTGCAGTTTGTAGCGCATTGCCTAGTGTCAGGAGAGAGCAGCTCAGGTAGGCTATGTGGCACAGGAATCAGCAGATACTGACTTGCCAACTTGCTTCATAGCAACTCCTGCCTAAGTGACGATTCTAGCGTGGTATCAGAAAAGAGAGCAGTCTGGAGACATCACAGTGAATAACTATGTCTCACTCAGCGTTGAATGCTCTCTCTCTCACCTTCATATCCGTTCTCCACTATAATATATAAGAAGTAGGCCTATAGAACTGCTAAGAGGATGGCCAATTATTGAAGTCCCTGACTGGAACAAAACTAATTAACACTGCAGTTCTTGGTACAAATACCTGCACTTCCCTGTCATTCTGTTTGTACTTTTTATATATTTCGGAGGGGCGTGGTGGCGCAGCGGTCAAGCTGTATGCCTCTCACCGGGTTCGATTCCCGGTCAATGCATGTGAGATTTTCGAAGTGAAATGCCATGTCCTGTGGTTCGGATTCCACTTAAAAAGGAGGTCCCGTGGCTCATGATCGCGAGAGTAACGGTCACGTTAAACTACAAGCTTCCTCTTTTTTAAAATATATTTCTATCCTTTTCTTATCTGTCTTAATGATTGATTGTATACCCTAGTAAAATGGCATGCTTAAGCATTTCAGTCTTGACTAGCAAAGAAAAGGTGTGCTTATTAGAAAGCAAGAAACACATAACAAAATGAAATATTTTCATTTGTACATAAAGTGGTTTTTGAGTTGCAGCTTGGGAAGGAATCCTTCATGTACAAAAACAAGCAAAATACTAATATAATTGCCCACCATGGAAACTCCAGAAGCATTTAATTAGAATTGTATTTGATAGGTACAATGTACAAATTTGATGCATTTAATTTTCAGTTGGCCAATTTTGAAAAACAACCATTTATTTTTAACAGAGTTTGATAAATGACAATAATAACTAGGGCCCGGATATTGATGCCGTAAAAAAGATTAAAAAATGCACTTAACATTTTCAAAACTGACTGTAATAAATGACCTAAAAATTCAAAAAATACACTATAAAATGGAGTAAATGATCTTATAATAATAAACTCACCAATATTTCAAAAATTCGAAAAACACACTATAAAATGGAGAGAGCGGTAATGAACGATCTCTCACCGTGAACTATGCGGAACTGAGACAAGAATATACACCCCTTCCCCTTTCAACCTTGCCACAGCTGACCTTGGTCAACAGAGCAGATAAAATTTTATTCCGCTAAGAACTGGTTTGCGACGAAAACGGTACCGTTCTTGTGCGTCCAAGATATATATTTTTCTACTAGTAGCAATACTGAAATACTTTATTTCAATATTTTAAACTAAAGAACAGACTGGTTCAGACAAATGAGTGGCCTGAAACAGGGTAGTGCGCTGTCACCCCTTCTCTTTATTGTGGTTATGGACGAGGTAATGACACGGATAGCAGGAAAGATAGGAGAAGATAAGATGAAAGCAATGGTGTTTGCAGATGATCTCATGGTCTGGGGAAACAAGGAGGAGGAAATTCAGGAGCAACTGAAGGCTTGGGAAGAAACAGTTGGAGAGTACGGATGGAAGTTCAACATCAGTAAATGTGAGATCCTGTTAACGACCAGGAAAAAGGACAGACCAATGAGTGGGATAACACTTGGAGGTGGACAGCTGAAGAAGGTGGAAAGTCTCAAGTACTTGGGAAGTATAGTGGAGGAAAATGGGAGAAATGACAAAGAGATTACGGAACGTGGCAGACAGGCAGAAGCATTTCTGAGAAGCATTAGGAGCTTAGTGTGGAATAAAGATGTCCCACAAAAAAGCAAGGAAGTGTTATACAGAAGCTACTATATCCCGATACTGACCTATGCTTCAGAAACATGGACAATGAAGAAAAGAGACATAAGCAGAATACAGGCAGGTGAAATGAAGTTCCTGCGAAGTAGGATCGGAGTAACAAGAAGAGACAGGGTGAGGAATGAAAAGGTCAGGGAAATGGTGAAAGAGGAGCCCTTGCAAGGTAGGATTGAGACATCAAGACTGAGGTGGTATGGACACTTAAAGAGAATGGATGAGAAGAAGATTCCCAAGAGGATACATGAGATGCAGATGCAGAAGAAACGACCAAGGGGAAGACCAAAAGATAGATGGCTGAAAGGAATGGAGGAATGTGTAAAGAAGAGAGGCGAGGACTGGACCAGAGTGACAGCGGAGAGGTGGTGGGAAGAAAGAACTAAGTGGCGAGGCTTATGTTCCAAACAGACCCAGCCTGGGGCTGGAAACTGTACAAGATGATGATGATGATGATGAAACTATCATGTATCAGCTACTAGCTTCTTCTTAACTCTGAGAGACGTAAATCTCTCATACAAAGCTGTGACAGGACTAAATTGGAAAAAATGACCTTTAAAGGCCGATTTCTCTAAAATATGACCAAAAAATTCTACCAAAATTAAAAAAATGCTCTTAAAATGGAAAAATAGCATGAAATGCAAAAAGATGCAAAATAAAAATAACATATTTGAAGACGGGGTGGCCCGTCCGGAGTTTCTATGTACTTCAGCATTGTTTTAGACAACTCAGTAAAAAGATGACATGTCATCAACATCCGGGCCCTAATAATAACATTAAAAAAACTCATTTACAAAAGAAATTCAAGCACCTATAGTCATTAGATGATAATTTTTTCCATATTTCATCACACTAAGTTACCATATTTACTTGGCTATAAGACCCCCCTTTTTCCTAAATTTTTAGTTCCGAAATTGAGGGGGGGGGGGGGGTACTATAGACGCGAACTTCGCAAAAATCCATTATTTTGGGAAAGGGAGAGAGTAAAAATAAGCTATTTTATTTTGATGCTACATAGTACGATATATTTAATCAAAATAAACTAAGTTTACATCTTTGATCAGCCCATTATGAGACTGCCATAACCTCACTTTCCCGGCTATCCACCAATGACTTTCACTACTATCCCTTGCTAAGCAAAAATCTTAGAATCAAAGAAATAGAATGAAATGGACCAAGTATCAGACATGGAAATGCAAACTTTATTTTTATTTGAACGTAGGGAGGGAGAATGCATCAATTAGGGAATGAGTGATCACATCTCACTAACATTTGTAAACACAACTGAGCACGTATTATTCACATATTTCACATTAATATACCAATAACGTTTCACACAAACGCCGACAGCTATTGCAACAAATGAAATGTGTTTAAAATAAAACTAAGGAGACTGTCGTAAACACAATCGAATCGTAACATAAATAATACTAAACAGAAGAATGCAGGCAAGATATGAAACCATAACTTTCATTGGCGGATGGCGCTTCTACTCGGCCAAAAGTGTGGCATCTTCTATTGGATATCGGGTGAAGCCTATAGGCTACACAATTCGATATCCTGCCCATTCGCGTATGTGGTACGCATAATGGCGGTCATATCGTCTGAATAACAAACTAATGTACCGTAACAAGAAAAATATTTTTGTCATAAAAGAGAATGAATTTCAGTTGTAATTATAATTTTTTTTAAGAATTCGTCAATTTCCAAGAATGTTGTATTTTGACTCTCAATAATTAAGGAGGAGGGGTGGGAGGTGGTACTATAAGCGATTTCCACGAATTTTTTATTTTGGCTCTCGAAAATGAAGGGGGGGGGGGGGGTACTATAGGCGAGGGGGTCTTATAGCCGAGTAAATACGGTATATGACACACAAATTATGATACTGTATATCTGTAAAATAGGGATTTTACTGTATACATGTTTGCCACAGAGCACATAAAAGTTATATGACAAGTACCTTGATGGAAAGCAACTTGGCAGTGAGGATGTCATCCTGATTGCGCGTCACCACCCGCAGAGCCTTACAGTCGTCATCTCTGGCACCATGTCTTAGGAGCAGATCCGTCATGCCTATGTCCCGGTTCTTGCAAGCCTCCACCAGCGCTGTGGAACCAGCCATGCTGCCTGCATCCTCAGAGTCAGGTGACATCACCTTGTACACACCACCAACCAACAAATCATGCCACAATCCACCACAATCAGAGGTATGGATATAAAGTGAAGGTTCTTGCAGGAGGGGAGTACAGGAATAAAATGCTGCCACCCTCAGGGGGTCATAAATTTTAAGTTTAAACTGTACAGAAATTAAGACAACACTTCACTGATTTTTTTTTTTTAAACTACCTTAATGTCAAAGTGCTATCGATCATTAGAACGATCATCATGAACAACTGGCTTTAAGGTTGTGATGGTCGGTTGCTTTGTGTATCTCTGTCAGTGATCCCATCTTTGAGTTTGTCTTAATTAGGAAGGTGGACGATGTGATTGAACTGTGTTTGTTCCTTATGAAGATGGATGTATTTCGCATCTATTGTGTGCGTGTAAATTTGAAATTGTTCTGATGTGTAACATGTAGAATGTCCATGTTTTTGTTGATGTTTGTATATTGATATACTTTTCATACCTAATTTTGAAGGAGCATCCAGTTTTTCCTAGTATAGCTTGGGACAGTCACTATTTGTTAATTTGTATACAACAGAGAGCTTGTGTTCGTGGGTGGAGTTGAGTTTCTTGTGGTTCGCAATTTTTAAATTTTTTGTTTGTTCTAAAAGCTGTTTTGTAGTTGTGTATGCAAGTTTGTTTGTGTGATGGGTGAAGTATGTGAGTGTGATGTATCTGTCTTTCTCAGTGTTGTTGGCATTTCTTAGTTTTGCGCAACTTCAAGTGAAAACCACATTTAAACCATATAAAGATACAATTTCATGCAATATAGAATTTCAGCACCCAAGAACAACGGCAATGTACATTTCAAAGCTACCGCAAGCTGCCAACATGGATATACAGCTGCAGTGGTGCAAAATACTGGCATTCATGACATACAAAACCCCTTATCAAAGAGATCTCTCACCTGTTCTGGAGTACGACAGGGGAGGTTGGGGTCAGCTCCACACAGAAGCAGAGCGTTAGCCACTTCATAGTGCTTCCCTCTGACAGCAGCATGTAGAGGAGTTTCACTGTTGTTGTTACAGTACACATTCAAAGTGAGAGGACTTAGCAAACACTCGTTCTTCAGCCCCTGACCTGTGGCACACAGATTGTACGTCAATATGGCATAAACAATTGGAAGGGAAGTAAGAGCAAACACTACAAAGGCTCATTTATAGCTAGCAAGAAACAGAGTCAGAATCACTCGGATGAAGTTCTGGCCGATACATTCATCAGGGATCCCATGACATGAAACAAAATATCTGGGACAGTTTTCCATTCTTTCCATAGTAACCTACTTATTAAATCAACAATTTTTCAAATTTTTCAACCCATTATTCCAAGCAAATGCTTAACTAAAAGCCGGCCCCGTGGTGTTGGGGTAGCGCGCCTGCCTCTCACCCGGAGACCCCGGGTTCGATTCCCGGCTCCGTCAGGGATTTTAGAAACTGACGCGAGGGTTGGAACGGGATGCACTCAGCCTCGTGACGACAACTGAGTAGCCGTCTGACAGTGAGGCAGCGTCCCGGTCATGAAAACCAAGATTAACGACCGAGGGGACCCTATGCTCTGACCACGCGTCACCCCAATATCTGCAGGCCAAATGGCTGGGCAGCGGTTGCTTGGTAGGCCTAGGCCCTTCATGGGCTGTAGTGCCAGGGGTTATTATTTTTTAAATGCATAACTAAATGAAATTCTCCTTAAAACGAAAATAGGACTATACACTTTTTAAGTAATTGCAATATTAGCCTTTCAACGAGTGCCTGTGGCCGAGGTGGAAACTATTCATTCATGCTGTCAGCTTGCTTAGTTGACACGTACAGTCATGCAGGAAGGATATAAATCACATCCAGTAGCCTTTCATTGCTTTACTCTCAGTGGTGACATGAGCTCCTATAAAGCTTGGCTGTGCTATTTAAATGCACCATTCTTAATTCACCGATTGTTTTTAATTATTTCATTCACAATTAACAATATAACTTCTGTCTAATACAAGTAGCACACGCAATGCTGCTAGACTTATGGGCAGACTGCACTGTCATCACTGTGTCTTGTCCGGCAAGGCTGCAGCTGCTATTATCAACAAACACGCTGATGCAGCCAAGTTCAGTGCAAGTGTCATCTTAAAAGAATAATACTATGAAATTTCGTACCTTAATTCATGAAATTGTGCTCGAGTCAAGACCCCTTTCAGTTTGTTGGGCACTATTTTGACATCAATTGTGATAATTATTATTTGCAAACTAGTGGCATCAAAGAATATCATATCCATGTCCCCTTGCTCTGCAATGGATACATATGGTGTTCTCCATTTAAGACAATAAATTAAAATGAGAGAACATAAATTTAAAGATACATGTAAATTGATATTAAGCATAAACTCACAATGATGATGATATTCAAAGTCTAAAAATGGACATTACTGTGGTATTTCGTGGCACACCCATTTTGGTTGTTGAGGTTGGAAGCACAGAAAGTCTATATTTCATCATTGCTAGGAAACAAAATCCTTACGTAAATGCACGGAAAAAGTGAACTTCTGGTGCGCCATTTGAACTGATCGGATGCTGCAAGTATTTTTACGGGCTTAGCAAAGCGAGCACTGCACGAAAACGTATATTTACGGGTTTAGCATTGAACGGGTTAACTAGATGATTTTAAAAAATAAAGGCTTTTCAAGTTCCGTCATAAGCTCATTAGGGCAGTGGCATAAAAACCCTGACTGTCCCAGGAAAACCAGGATCCCTAATCACACATAGTGTGTCACACAAAGATAAATTGTTGTAAACATCTCATACAGGTCAGTGAACTCCATTATTAGCCATTGCTACGTACCATGGATGGGAAAAGGATATGCTGCCATACCCCATAAATACCTTGGCTTAGTACACAATGTAAGTATCATTGTGGGTATTTTGAGGTTTTCTAATAGCCACATAACCAACTGCGATGTGTTTTAAGGACTCCACTAGCCTTAAGGTTAAAGTCCCCAGAAACAGAAGCAAGAAGCGTGAAATAGGTAACCCACAGTTATAAAATAGTCAATTTTCTCTCTAATACTTGAAAATCTTCAGTAGAATTAAATATAAGCAAAGATTTACACAGCAGCATTCTACTTGAACAGTTAAGCATGCACTTGGCAAGTTTGCAGAAATTTGTCTCACTGTATGAGAAACTATGTAGTTATCTAGGGCTATTCGAGACACATTCCATGAAGCAATGAGTTTCACTGTCGATTAGTTTCTTTCTTTGGTCTCTTGTTTAGGCTCTTCTGTAACTTCTCTCCCTTGTCTTGTTCTATGTGCCACTAGAATGAAAGAGGCATTCTATTCCTTCTCGAGGTTCCCTGACATTTTCTATGGAAGATTCTGTAACGTGTTTTTCGAGGGGTTTTTATGCAACTGGCATAAGTCAGTAGGAAGCCATTCTATATTTATTTACGCGGCAAATTGTTCAGCCAAGAGAATTTTTCATGTTAATTTATTATTATTATTAATTTATTATAATTATTATTTAGATATTTTCGCAGCATTTTATAAAAATTATTAGCATTCAGATAGGTTTTCTATGTCTTAGAAAACGCTATCATGCAAATTATTACGAACGACGATATCATAGAAAATTATCTGATTACGGAATTTTACGGAGTTTTTGTCAGTTAGGGTATTTGAGAGAGATGACTCACTGGGATTTCAAATACAAGCTGATTCCTGTCGAGAAGCATGATGCAAGCGGGCTCGCATCGTCCAGGAAAGGCGAATTGTTGGAACGGAAAACGACTTCTCCCTCTCGCGCGCCGAGTGTAATGACCCAGTGGAGGGGCAGTAGCGGCGTGCTCAGCCAATCAATGAGGACCACGTAAGCTGGAAGACGGCTCCGGAGAGGGGATGCAACGTGTGGGGATATCGTTCAGCGCGCCGTCGAACGAGGACTATCTGTGTAGAACTTGCCGAGTTCGGTTGAAAGTGCGTGTCGCTCCGATATTCAATGGAGTTAGCGACTATCTTTGTGAAACTTAGCCAGTGTGGTTATACGAGTGTTTGGGTCCGAAGTACGGACCATAGAATTATCTAATCTACCAGAATATCATCAAATAACGAAGAAGATGGCGACGTCCAGGAGACTGTGGGAAGCACACATCATCATCCAGTACGAGGGAAATGCTTCAGCAATTTCCAGTGGTAAGCGCAAATGACGCAGAAATACGCAATCTCTCGTTTCTCTTTGTTTTATATTTCATATTTCAGTAACTTCATAGCTTGGAAATAAGAGTAAAATCAATTTATCAGACTCCGTTTTCACGTAATTTTCTATCGGTAATCTTCAAATCGCAACGCTCCAATTTAAATTTTATACTTATTATTATTATTATTAATTTTGCTATTCTTGTTTTATATAATAAATTCATTTCTTTTACAATGCAATCTTTGCTTTCAGTAGGTAGCATTAGATATAGACCAATTCCTTCTCCTGATACAATTGTTTGTTGGGTTAATGATCAAATCATACCACGATCTGAGTGAATAGAGTCTTGAATGTGTTCTGCCAGAGCTAGACGTTGTTAAATACAAATTTAGATTTCAACATTGCATTGAGGTCTTGGCGCCCATTAAAACAACATAGCTTAGGCAAAGGTAGCCAGTTACATTTCTCACCCAACAGTTAGGAGCTAGCAAAACGTTTCATTTGTCGCTACCAACATGGGACAGTAATAACCATTTCAATTCTAGTAAGATGATGCCATGTTTCAATCCTTGGAACCTAATGTGGTCATGGCCTCGATTACCAAAAACATTTCTTGTTTTACATATTGACGGATCTGACTTACCTTCCTATTAGTGCCTGGAGATACTTCTTCTGTCCATGAAATGAACACTGAACTCAAGCAAGCTCCATGCAGTCGAGTAGTTCGTAGTGTCAGGCTAAGTTATTATTTAACATTTTCTTACTTTCTTTTTTAACACTGTGATGTCAAATGCACTTAATGGAGATTGTATGTTATGGGAAAGGACTGTTGTTTCAGAAGTTCAATAAGTGATTCATCTGTTAGGATATAATAGGGCGTCATACCGGTGTATTGAAGTTTCTGCCTTGCGGAGCTTTGACAATTATTGTATTGAAACTTCTGTTCATTTTCACTCCTGCTTTGGAAAGTTCATTTTTTCCTGTTAACTTTCTTTTTGTTTAGGTCAGCTGGGCCTGTTATATTATTTAATACGATTTTAGAGTACATACTGAATCAGGAAATAAAGAGTGTGAATTCAACACATCATCTTGTACATTCTTCCCCTGAAATTAAACCTCCTAGCACCTCCACTTCCCATTCCTACCCTTTTGATCTCCACCTGGCAGCAGAAGTACCGTATTTCCTCGCATAATCGTCGCACTTTTTTTGCCAAAATTTTGTGGAAAAAAGCAGGGTGCGACGATTATGCGAAGAATATTTAATTTCAAAGAGTATACTGTATCATTATTTGCTGCACGGGCCAGTCATTCGCGTAGCGCGAGTCATAGCCCGCAGTCAGAGACAGGGTTCTTTCTTCTAACAAGGTCATGACCGGTTAACGCTCGCGGAATGTGCTGACGAAGCTGGCCATTCGCGTCGCGGTTCATAGCCGGCAGGCATAAAGACGATATTACTTTCTCCTGACAGGATCACGCCAAATTAGGCCTATAAACTCGCGGAATGTGCGCTGGTCGTTCGCGTCACAGTTCATAGCCCGCAGGCATAAAGACGAGAGTACTTTCTGCTGACAAGATCACGCCAGATTAGGCCTATAAGCTTGCGGAATGTGCGCTGACCATTCGCGTCGCGGTTCATAGCCCGCAGGCATAACTACGATATTACTTTCTCCTGACAAGATCACGTCAGATTAGGCCTATACGCTCGCGAAATGTGCGCTGACCATTTGCGTCGCGGTTCATAGCCGGCAGGCATAAAGACAATATTACTTTCTCCTGACAGGATCACGCCAAATTAGGCCTATAAACTCGCGGAATGTGCGCTGGTCGTTCGCGTCACAGTTCATAGCCCGCAGGCATAAAGACGAGAGTACTTTCTGCTGACAAGATCACGCCAGATTAGGCCTATAAGCTTGCGGAATGTGCGCTGACCATTCGCGTCGCGGTTCATAGCCCGCAGGCATAACTACGATATTACTTTCTCCTGACAAGATCACGTCAGATTAGGCCTATACGCTCGCGAAATGTGCGCTGACCATTTGCGTCGCGGTTCATAGCCCGCAGGCATAAAGACAAGATTACTTTCTCCTGACAAGATCACGCCAGATTATACGCTCGCGGAATGTGCTAAGTGACGAAGCTTGCCGCTCGCGTCACAGTTCATTGCCCGCAAGCAGAAAGACGAGATATTTTTCGTCTGACAAAGTCGCGCCAGGTTATAAAGTCGCGGCAGCGTGTGCAACTGACTGGCGCACAAATACGAACATGCTATGCGACGATTATGCGATGAAATTTTATAAACCTATTTTGGTGTTTGAAAAGTGGGGTGCGACGATTACGCAGTGGCGACGATTATGCGCGGAAATACGGTATTCAGGGAGTTATTTTGAGAAAGAGGTCTCCATACACTAGAGTCTAGTGCGGTACTCTGTAGCCGTGCCTTCAAATTCTGTAATATGGAGAAGGTATATGATAAAAAGAACATACCTTGTCCTTCCATTGATCGCAGGTTTAAACGTGCCATAATAGACTGAATGCCATCTGAAATCCGCCTTCTTGTTGGACTCACATTATCTGGGGCTTTAACCGGCTCAACACAATCCTCATTCTCTTTCACAGCCTGCAATAATACAGATATAAAATCATAAAATTAATACATTCTCATCAACAGTATGGGAACACCTCATGCTTCTGTAACACTCTTTCTCCCTTTCTATTACATCCTCCCTGTCCTTAATGACTAAAACATCATGTTTATGAGTCCTTGGTATACTGAAAATGTGACTATGAAACAACGTTTTATGCTCGTATTCATTTACACAGTAACCAATTTGCCACACAAGGAATATGTGTTAAAAGCCAGAAACAAAATTGTAGTTTAAAAACCTGGGAACAGTGCAGAACCAAATTTATTTCCCTTTCTCTTTAACTACTGTATTTTGTTGAGCCATTCTTCTCCTATTAACCACATCGTGGAGCAGTGGCTACTACTCTTGGCAATCACCCCTGCGGTCTAGGTTCGATTCCTGGCTCTGCCAAGAAATTTAATTCTGGTCTGAGGGCTGGAACAGAGTTGAATACTCAGCCATCCTAGAAGTGGTTTTCTGTGGCTTTCCTCACTTCTACTTCATGCAAATGTTGGAATGGTACCTAATTTAAGGACACAGCTGCTTTCTATGTATTCCTAGGCCCCATTACAAATACACACACTAGAGATCACAGTAACACAGGTTATCAGACAGTTTTCACATACACACAGAAGGAAACACGGTTATATGACCAATGTCGCGAAGCCCCTAAATTAATCAACATCTTTTCTTATCCCATACTATTTTTCCCACAAAAGGAATGCTCATCTTACATGATGGGCCACTTCAAAACATTACCACATGTGCACTATTGATGTATAAACCAAGTTTGATTCTTTTAAATAAGAGAAAGGACATAATGTGACCTCTGGAAATGTTAACGACAAATTTAGTATTATTGGAATAGGGATTTAGTGCATATTTAAACTTCCAAAAGTGTAAAAACCTTTTCTCTACCGGTATTGATAACATAGGAACCTTGGACTACTGTTGGCGATTTTAATAAAACCTGAATTGGCAACACTGGTAGGAGTATTGTTTTGAGATTTAATTGAATTCCAGCACCACTAGCAATATTCATTCCTGTTCTGGGGCATCATTTTAAATCCTAGACCTTACATAAAATTTACAGATACTTACAATAGAAGAAGATCACTCTCCTGTTTTGCCCCTTATAACAAGAATCATTGGATTTTAGGCATAGGAAAGTCTGCCCCTTCAAGGTTGACATATGTATTAACTAAGGAGGACTACTTCATCGACGACATCAAAATACAGTTTTACCTACCAAACACCAATGCCTATGAGAATGCACGCCGAACCTTAAATGAGAAACTAAATACCATTTGGTCCGACTTTTACTCCACAGATGCCATAATGACGGAAGAGTGGAAACAAGCTAATTTCGAACTACGACACGTAATAACACGTTACGCCACCCATGGATTTCACTATAGATTCTGCAAAACCAAGAATTTCCACCAACTGAATGAAGACTGTGTATGTGACCAGTGCAACGATCATTGTGAAAGGTACCACGCACAAAACTGCAAATTGAGGACAACCTCAATAATAAGACTGGCATTAGCATAATTGATCATATGTACAAATATGTATTTGCACACTGTGCGCTTTACTTTTAATAATAACAAGAATCACAATAACACAGGTCATCGGACAGTACATAGATACATTTCTTAAAGCGAAAGTAGTTTCATGCATTTCCCCTTTTCTGAGCTACGACATATCTTTACACAATATGCTGTTCATGGATTCCATGGTAAAATATGTTTAACTACGGGTTACCAAGTACTGATGGAAGAATGCAAATGCCAGGCTACCCTCTAGGAAAATGCCCTAACAGAACACAACCAATGAGCACGTATGGTAAAGACTTAAGTAGCAGAGACAATGTAGTCAATCTAGTTTCCTTTCTTCCACTATTTTGCACAAATTGTGTTCAATTCCAATAATAAATTTTCCCATTTTCAATTTGGACACACAATTACGAGGAGATGCATGCACCCACACATACACCATACGGTAACTAAATGTGCAAATAATGAATGGGCCACTTCAAAACATTACCACATGTGCACTGTTGATGTATAAACCTAATTTGATTCTTTTAAATAAAGGAAAGGAAATAATCTGCATAATGTAGCAATAAATATGATAAACTGCCGAACCAACATCTACTGTAGTCTACTGGTGTGTGTCAATATCCAATAAAACCTGCATTATTCCAGCAAAAGCTTAAAATTAGCTGATTTAAAAATGTGTGTGTTCAAAATAATTACAGTACCTGAGGAAGGAAGAGGGAAAGTAAGACAACTCACAGGAAGAACACTGACTGAGGAATAGCCAACACACCCGTGTCCTTGCTTTTGTAGGCCACACTTCTATTTTTATATCCCCCATGCTTGACAATGTGCCACCCAACTGCCCTCTAGGTACTACTTTTAAAAGTGAGAAATATGTGTTTAATTAAAAAAAAAAACATGCCCATGTACACATTCATCCTTTTGCTAAATAAAATCTCACACAACCCCTACTGATTTTCCATGTGATTTATAGGTTTTTCTCTGACTTTACAACTGAGTAATTTGAAGAATATGTACCCCTTAATGTTTCCCTTACAAAAACAAACTCCCTTTAGTGATGTAAGTACGGTAGTTCTATTTTCACTATCCACAGCAGTACAATTTTCAACCCACTATCTTCAATATAATAATACTACCAGAACACTTTTCAGAGTTTCTTAGCTTTTACTTTAAGAATAATTTGCACATGAACTCTTCCATTAAAAAATTATCAACTCATTCATTCTTTTTTTTTTTTATTGTTTACTTAGTTATTTCTGTCTCATAATATACTGATTTCTATGGAAGCTAAAAAAAAGGAAGGAAGCTTGTAGCTTGTGAGCGTTAATCTCACAATCATGAGCGATGGAACCTCCTTTTTATGTGGAATCCAAACCACAGGACATGGTATTTCACTTAGAAAATATCACAGGGAATCAAACCCAGTCTACCTTGGTGAGAAGCAAACTGCTTGACCACTGCGCCACCACACCCCTCCTGATTTCTATTGGGATGAGGTGAAATAGTTTCTATACGGCTTAATGACATTACTGCAAAATCAATTTCATAATGCTATTTTCTCGTATATTTAGTTAGGTTCATAGTGGAACAGACATAAGTCTTTATCTTTCTCGCATTTAACTCAGCCTAAACCTCTGTTTTTGTGAATGATATGACTATGTTTGGACATTACCCAATTTGTGCTTTTACAGTATTTTCTTTTTACTTGAGATGTGGGAGATACAGCTTACCACGACAAAAAATCATGCTTTAAAAATATAGCCTACTTTTATTTTGTCAAGCTAATTTTAATGTTTAATTTACAGAAATAACTATTGAAATATCTGCCCTGCTTTCAGAGATGTGCATGAAATTATGACCATTTGTCAGTTAAATTGAACTGTTTTTATCAGAATAATTTATACTGTACTGGTTTCTTCCATAGATCTACTATTTTTTCCATGGGTTATATAGATTATTTCAGGGTTTGGTCTTACAGTCTCATACAATAAACAGAACGTCACTTAAACCTGTACGGCTTCAATCAACCTTTTTATGTAAATAATAATTACAATAATAATAATATAAGAGCATAAACATAAACAGGCACTTGGCTCCAGGAATTAACCTGGGGGGAGTCCTTGTGGCTCCGGGCAAATGGGAGTGAAATGCGTCGTTGCCAGACATCTGCAACATAACATATTGGATTCAGCAAGAGAATCCAACTAGCCTCTTTCACTCCAACTCCAGCACATAACCTACAAGAGGTGTCCCTGTTAAGCTGAGCAACCCAGTGGAAGGTTGGGTAATCAATCCCAGCGGGAAGCTGGGTCAGTGAGCCGATCAGTGCTGGGGGCTTCAAGGCTTACAACCTTGATAGTTAACAATTCGTTACCTGCGGGTAACCACCCTAAACACTTTTTCTTATCTCTTGCAACATGAAGAAAACAAATAACGGTAAAACTACCCCAGGTGGTACAACATTTAGAAAATCCACCCCTGCCTTTGGTGGGGCAAGCAAGCCTTCGGAGTCTGGGGAGCTTGCACTTTCATGTGAAACTAAGAAACATTTTAAATATTTGGCAACCATCAACATCAACTCCCTCCTTGAGACAGGAAAACTAAAACATACATTAGATGTTTTAAATGACCACAATATCCTGATAACTGCCCTACAAGAGACCAGATTCTCGGATGACGAGCCAATCGAATCACAGGGATACAGGATCTACAAAGGGCAGCCAGGTGAAAGAGTGATGAAGAATGTGCCTCACTTGGGTACAGGCTTCATAGTCAACAACAAAATGATCAACTCCATCATCTCCTTTTCATCTCCAAATGGCAGAACGTCCACTATAGCCTTCAGAACTCTCAACAAAGCATACACAATTGTTAATTTTCATGCACCTACTAATGACACCAATAGGAAAGATACTGAGAGTGTGGAAAACTTCTGGAGGGTACTCGAAGAGACAATGGACCGGATTCCAAAGCACCATGTAACTATTTTAATGGGGGACTTTAATGCTCAGATTGGTAGAGAACGGAAATTTCAGGCCATAGTTGGAGAATATCCAGCACACAAGAGGACCAACAGGAATGGAGAAAGGCTGATTGACCTGTGCAGAAATTACAACTTAGTTCTCAAATCTACAGCTTTCAAACGCCTTCCTAGAAAAGCTATGACGTGGAGATGTCCTAATCCCATGCTTGGGGAATTCCAGCTAGATCATGTAGCCATTAGTAGAAGGAACAGCCAGGAAATATTAAATGTCAAAGTATTGAGAAGTGCGAACATTGACTCGGATCATTATCTTTCTTTGATCAAAACCAATTTCATCCCTCTTAAAACAAGCAGAGGAATCCATTGCATCAAGTCGCGAATTCCAAGGTTCAATCCATCTAAGCTGAGAGACAGTGATGACTTCACCAAGTCCCTAGCTAAGAACAAGGAAAAGAAGGACTGGCCCCAACTACAGAAGGCACTAGTAGATGCGGCGACAATAACTATCCCGGCAGTCAGAAAGAATAAACATCCGTGGTGGACAGCTACATGTGACAAGGCAATAGAAGAGAGAAAACAAGCATGGCTGAAATGGAACCGTAATAAAAGTGTGGACAATCATGATAATTTCTTAGAAATTCGGAAAACTACTGCCAAAATTATCAGAACAAGCAAGAGGCAGCATCATAAGGATATCATTGACCAGGCAGAGAGGGATTTCCAGCGGAACAACACTAGAGACTTCTACCAGGCTTTTAAATCACAAATAACACCCTATTCAGCTCCTACACTTCACCTTCGGGGAGCTGACGGAGATCTGAAACTGAACAATGAGGAGTGCACCACAGCCTTAGCAGAGTATTTCAGCAACCTTCTTAACTCCGAGGAACCCATGGAAAAGCTACCTTTTGAACCCAAGAACGTTGCTAAGCCACACTCTTTCCCTCCAACAAAGGAAGAGATCCAGAAAGTCATTTCCGAATTAAAGTCCAATAAAGCAGCAGGCGAAGATGGGATCATTGCAGAGCTCTGGAAGTATGCTGACGAGGAGTCGATACAGAGTATCCATGACATCATATCTAACGTCTGGTTGACAGAACAATTACCTAGTGACTGGACCTCAGCTATAATTCACCCACTACATAAAAAAGGTGACAAATCAGATCTCAACAACTACAGAGGGATTTCCCTGGTATCAGTGACATACAAGATACTCTCCAAAGTATTGCTCACAAGAGTAGAGGTTCAACTGGATTCCTGCATTGGAGAGTACCAAGCTGGTTTTCGAAAGTCAAGGTCATGCACCGAACAGATTCTGAATCTCAAAACCATTCTCACGTACAAAAATCTAAGTGCCTCACCTTATGTTGCAATTTTCGTTGACTTCCAAAAGGCCTACGACTCAGTAGATAGAGAGTCACTCTTTGAGACACTGGCTGAATTGGGGCTAGATAAAAAGACCCTGAATCTAGTGAAAGCGACTCTCACTAACACCACAGTCAAAGTCAAATTCAGAGGGGAACTGTCCAAGAGCTTCGAGGTCAGAACTGGTGTTAGACAAGGGGATGGCTTGTCTCCGATCCTCTTCAATTGCCTACTAGAAAAAGTAATTCGTGAGTGGACGAAAACTCTGAAGGATGATTCTGGATTAAGAATAGGCTACAAGAAAGACAAGTTAACAGTCCCCTGTTTAGCCTTTGCAGACGACCTTGCACTCCTAGCGTCCAGTGTGGAGGAAGCTAACCATCAACTATCCTCTCTGAACTATATAGCAGCTAAAGTAGGCTTAAAGATCGCCATCAACAAAACACAGTTTATCAGCAACATCAGAGATGCGCCCGATTCAATCCCACTGGGGGACAAAGTAGTACAAAGGACTAACTCCTTCAAATACCTAGGAGAATGG
Source organism: Meconema thalassinum (assembly GCA_946902985.2). Classification (NCBI taxonomy): domain Eukaryota; kingdom Metazoa; phylum Arthropoda; class Insecta; order Orthoptera; family Tettigoniidae; genus Meconema; species Meconema thalassinum. The sequence goes on from OX336396.1 coordinate 133,465,976, forward strand.
ATAACCCCAAACATCAACGAAGACCTGGCCATGAACGACAGATGCATCAAACTGGAGAGAGCCTATCACCTATGCAAGAATATGTACAAATCCAAATCCCTCTCAATGAATTTCAAACTCAGACACTACAGTACTGTAGTGAGACCATCAGTACTATATGCCTCAGAATGCCTAAATATGGTCAGAAAAGGACAACTCCGGAAATTGGAGCTGAAGGACCGGAAGATTCTACGAAAAATCATGGGCCCTATTAAAGAGGAAGGCAAGTATAGAATCAGGCACAACAATGAACTCTATGAACAAGTGGAGAGCATTACAACAGCTATGAGGAAGAGGAGGCTGATCTTCTATGGTCATATTGTGAGAATGGATAATCAGAGGCTCACCTCCAGAATTTTCAACACTGTCTCTAGAGGGAAAGCAACTAACGCCAAGTGGTCGAAACTAGTCAGAAAAGACCTTGAACAATTGGATATTGACCCCAGTAACATCTATGACAGGAATAAATACAGGACTTTAGTCAGAACATCAGACTCTCTCCAGACACTAACAGCAAAAGCAGTGCGTAGGTGTGAAATGGACTCAGGAGCGGAAGGACATTCACAGTGCCAGAATGAAGGAATACTGGGCTAAGAGGAAAGCTGCCAGAGATAAGAACCACGTGGTCCACAGCCGGCCCAAACGGAACTAAAAAAAAAAAACAGGCACTTGTCGCTGGGTTCAGGAGATACTGGCAGGAATAGCCCAGGCATATTAAGTTTTACCCTAAAAAAAAAAAAAAAAATGTAAAGCTGAAATATGGCATAGATGTTCCCTAGTAACAAATCCTGAAAAGTCCCCATCTCTGCGTTGTCCGCGTCATAGTTTTTGGAGTGTTCAAAAGGGCTTAAATGGGGCCTAAGTGCCAAAAACAGCATTTTTGCTTCCTGCGTTCAAAATATTGATCCAAAATCAGTTCTAATGACCTTTGATAGTAATAAGAGAAGGACTGCGTTAAATATAACGCTCTTATTGGTCGTAATTATTGCCATACATTTAAACAGATGAGTAATCAAACATTTTTAGCTCAACTTTTCTCACGAAAATTTAGCTTTTTTGTCATTAGCTGGGACTTATCGTGTAAACAGCTGCTGATAGCGACTAAAGACCTGAAGTAAAAGTTGTAAAGCACACTTGTAGCTTTAAAACGATACAGTGCCCATGTTCATCCGACAAACAGCAGAAGACTTACAGTTACAAATGTAAAAGTGTAAGTGTGGCAGTCGCTTTCCGAACGAAAGCCCATTTACACTGGGGGGCTCCATCTATTCACCTTTGCTGACACCATTTTGTATCTTTGATCGAGAGCTTTTAGGATGGTATTCTTTTGAATCCAGGTAAACTAGCAGAAACAGTTTGCATAGAACAAAACGAGTTTAATACAGTTAGCAGTTAAACGTACATTCATAATATGCATAATGCAAATAATAACAAAACAAAGCTTAAAAAGCTTTCTTTAGACAAAGAACACATGCAAAACAAAGCTTACATCGGACTCAATCGTCCTCCTCATCGTCTGAGCCATCAAATGTGACATTGCCACACGCTTTTCCACTGCAGTGTCCACACATTAAGGAGCATTCTAAACCGGAACGTACACACTCTCACCGGCTGCCACAAGAGATCTTGCAGTTGCAGGACACCAAATTGAGGAGATGATCTGGAGCAGCTGGAAGATGAGTTGTCACTGGTACTAAAGCTGAGTGTTGGATTTTCCATCCCCATTGGGTCGGGTCCAAAGAAAATCCTAACCATTCCTGAACTTGCAAATATACCCGCAGTGAATGTTGTTTGCATGCCGCCGAAGTCGGCGGAAGTGAAGCCAGCTGAAATGATGCTGTGACCGGTTGTTTGGCAATTTTTTGGCTGTATTTCACTACCCGAAGTTCGTCGAGGCTTTTGCACTCCGATTTGGCGCCATCGTAGAGACAAATGGCGAACTTCTCTCCAGCTGATATTATGGCCTTTTCATCTGGAGCCGTAGAGACGAATACCTTCATTTCCTTGCGTAAAGATGCGGAATCTTTCAATATTTTCCAGGCTTGCTGTTTGAAGTACTCTACCCACAGCATTCCTGTGCGAGATTTCTGGCTCATTGAAGAAAATGTGTCATGAAGCAACTCTTTGAGACGTTGAAGGCAAGGTTATGATAGCAAGTCGTTGGCGGTGCCTTCTTGGAATGCGGTAAAAAGCGCCTGTATTTCGTCCTTGTCATCCTTCAGCCCGTCGTTCATGTTGAGTAACATTGTCCCGACAGCCTGTTTTGTCAGAAAATGCGCTCTGTGGGCCCTAGACATGCACAGTTTCGCGTTATTGATACATTTGAAATTGAAGGCATAACATAATCATTAACAGCGAGCTAAATGCAAGCCTACCTAGAATATGCGTGTCCAGACATCATGTGAGTCACTGACGATTTAGCGTATATTTCCGTCCAGAGCTCCTCCGAACGGCTTCCATTCATCACGTAGCCGATTGCCCCAAGAAACGACATCAGAAGGTGAAGTCCGCCTAGACGAACAACCACGTATCTGAGTTCCTCTGAAGTGTCCGATGCGACTATCTCTGCAACTTTCGCGTATAGGGGCTGGTCAAAGGTTACGAAACAAGTGCTTTCTTTCAGTTCCGCGCACTCTCTTGCGGCAAACTTCAACGTGGAATACATAGTTGATGGAGAGCTCGGTTCCAAGTTAATGAACGGCAGGGCATCAACTGACGTTGTCTGGGAAGCTGGTTGAGCATGAGCAGACAGTGACGTCTTCATAAAGTCGTTCCACGAAGCGGGTAAATTAATACCTGACCACCGTCCAGATAACCACAAGGAGTCCATCATCGACGCAATAGCCAGAGAGTTTGGGGCTTCCACAGTTAACTCCTTAATCTTGACATCTTAATCTTGACATCCTTTGAACCAGGAGAAGAGGGTTTCCGATACCACGAAATGTTGAATTTTCCCATCGCCGCAATCACACCAGCATTAGGAACTTCTCGTGTACGTGGGAGTGGAGATATTTCACTGTCAGGCGCTGGACCTGTGCACTTGATGCCTCCCATGCTGTGAAATGTGTTTCGCCCGTCCAATGTCCTTATGTTATAGTCAGCGTTGTCAAAGCAAAACTGCGTGAACGTTCCAGCATTCGGGATTGGACGTTCTTCACGAAGCGCTAAAACTACGTACCTGTGGACTTCCGCCACATTTACTGAAAATCCAAGACTGTTTAGAAGCTGAATTAATTGTTTTGAGTATTGTTGGCCTGCTCCGACAGGCCGAGCGCTGTCACCTAGAAACGTGATTGCGTGCCTTTTCAACAGCGGTTATGCTTTGGGACCGTAACTCGATAACCGTTTCTCACATAGACATGGGTAATGCACCAATGTAAAGCTAAAAGTATGATTTATAACTTTCATTCTGGGTCTTTAGTCAATATCAGCAGTTGTTTAAAAAATAATGACCTGCTAATGACAAATTAACCAAATTTTCGTGTAAAAATTGTGCTAAAAATGTTAAATTAGTAGTTTTTTCCATCATCAATAGCAATAATTAGGCCTGATAAGTCCGTTATCCTACTGGTTCATTTTTATTAATTGCTAAAGCTCGCGAGAACTAAGTTTGGATCAATATTTCGAACGCAGGAAGCAAAAATGCTGTTTTTGGAACTTAGGCCCCATTTAAGCCCTTTTGAACCCTCCAAAAACTATGACGCGGACACTGCAGAGATGGGGACTTTTCACGATTTGTTACTAGGGTACTAGGGAACATCTGTGCCAAATTTCAGCTTTACATTTTTTTTTTTTTAGGTTGGCCGTGTTTTTTGCATATAATGCCTGGGCTAGAAGTCAAAGCCGGAACAAGAACAAGACCTAGACACTAAAGTGAAGTTGATTGTTACCACACAGTCCATACAGGCTCAACTCGATGTATAAAATTAAAAAAAAATTAAGCTGCCCAGAATTAAAATGAAAAACAATATGCTTAATCAACATGATCAAATTATTTGAGGTTTAATTTGTAGCTGGAGGTTCAATAAATATTTTAAAAAAGAAGACTTCAAATATTCCTATAAGCATGGGATATATAAGGGAAATGACAAAGGATGGCTCAAAGCGAAGGCAAACATTGAATATTGGATAAAAACATTTATGATTAGAATTTTTGTAAATTTAAACTTTGTTCCCTGAAGCAAATGCGTTTGTTTTCTTGAAAATTTATACAAGATTTATGAAAGATACAGTCAAAAAATTGACATTGTTACTTTTTTGGTTCTTCAAGTTGTATCTCTCCCACTCCCCTTAACTCCCTTTTCTTGCCCATGTGTATTTAAAGAAAGTTGAAATAGTTGTACACACGTGTTATAAATTTAAAAAGGGTTTTAAACGTGAACACGATCTGATGATGTTCGCACGACGAACGAAACATGTCATCGAATTCTCTTAGATAGAAGAGTGTATAAAAGTGCACATGTGTATAATTAATCCATGATTAATGATTCCCAGGTTAGTAAGTGTGTAAAATAATTGTTAATCCCTGCCCAATTTAACTGGGAACATTACTGTGTTGACCGACTGAAAACCAATTCTTTAGTTAGATTACAGATCACGTAATGAAAATATGGCCTGTATAAAGGAATGGTTGGCAATGCCTGGACTCTAAAACATGACATGGCATAATATACAAATATCCTGCAGGTCTATTGGTAATAGCTGTGAATATTAAATATTTATACATGAATTCAAATTAGATATCCTAATAGAAATTATGATACATTATAGGAATGTAGAAAATAGTGATTATTAGAAGGCAGCAATTGGTGGTACCTTTATCCGGTTAGCCTTGACTCGGAACTTGAGGAGGAGGTCAACCATCTTGTAGTTACCCAGGAGTGCTGCAACATAGATGACGTTCTGTCCACTCACATCCTTCATGTTTATGTCGAATGGCATTTCGTACTCCCATTCACCAGTTGGATCTCTGTGAAACAAAACAGTTAAATTACTCAAACGCTTTGCTTTCAAAATGTTATTAATGCACTGATAATGTTTTGAGATAAACCAAAATTAAAGAACAAATTTGTTGAATATGATTGATTATTTTCAGACTAGTAAATATGGTACCAGTATATAAAATAATATATTTTTAATAATATCTACTTTTTGGTGTGCATGTTTTGGGGATGATTTCCTCTTCTTCAGCCTTTTTATTTTAATATGCATAGGAAATATAATTAAATTACTTAAGAATGCATCACATTGTTTTATGACTTAAAAGTCAAATCATGTGTCGAATCGACGATATCAATTAAAATATATTATGTACATATTGACTAGGCTGAGGATGACCAATCCTACTAAATATAATTTGTCGAAAGAGATCCACTTTTGAATGTGAATAAATTCATGTCAATGTAAAAATTTCTGTTAAGCCCTAGCAAAACATGGATTTTATTTCATGTTAAAAACTGTCAATTATTTCTTAGGCAGCCTGTATATATAGGGACTCCATTTATCTTGGTTCTTACTTTGCAGTAGTGTCGTAGTGTCTTAATAAACAACCAAGGATATGAAAAACTTGAATTTTCATCACTGAAATCTCAGTTAATAAAATTATCACTCAGTTAGGCAATAACTTTAGGCATTACTGAGCATGGAGATAATCCACAGAAAAAAAACCATTGTTACACGCCAGCTTAATGCACTATCCCATTTATTACACTATTTTTGTAAGGACCCTGGATGGATCATATATAATACTCTTATCATTTTACCATATTATAATACCGTAGTTTTAAATCCCACATTTTGCATGTTAAGAAAAGAGGGGAATATTCTGTATACATTGTAAAAAAAACAATATATTTGAGTTGCTTTAATAATAATAAAAATAATAATAATAATAATAATAATAACAATAATAATGGAATAATGCACATTACTTAAATCATACATTTTCATTTTCAAGTACTTGGGAAGTATAGTGGAGGAAAATGGAAGAAATGACAAAGAGATTACGGAACGTGGCAGACAGGCAGAAGCATTTCTGAGAAGCATTAGGAGCTTAGTGTGGAATAAAGATGTCCCACAAAAAAGCAAGGAAGTGTTATACAGAAGCTACTATATCCCGATACTGACCTATGCTTCAGAAACATGGACAATGAAGAAAAGAGACATAAGCAGAATACAGGCAGGTGAAATGAAGTTCCTGCGAAGTAGGATCGGAGTAACAAGAAGAGACAGGGTGAGGAATGAAAAGGTCAGGGAAATAGTGAACGAGGAGCCCTTGCAAGGTAGGATTGAGACATCAAGACTGAGGTGGTATGGACACTTAAAGAGAATGGATGAGAAGAAGATTCCCAAGAGGATACATGAGATGCAGATGCAGAAGAAACGACCAAGGGGAAGACCAAGAGATAGATGGCTGAAAGGAGTGGAGGAATGTGTAAAGAAGAGAGGCGAGGACTGGACCAGAGTGACAGCGGAGAGGTGGTGGGAAGAAAGAACTAAGTGGCGAGGCTTATGTTCCAAACAGACCCAGCCTGGGGCTGGAAACTGAACAAGATGATGATGATGACTTAAATCATCATCATCATCATCATCCTTTTCCGGCTCCAGTTTTCCGTGTGCGGTAGACTAGCGCTCGCCACTGCTTTCTGTCATTGTACAACTTTCGTTCTACAACTTCTTCCCATTTCAGCCCTTTCTTCTCCACTTCTGATTTCACGGTCTCAATCCATCGTTTTCTGGGTCTTCCTCTCGGTCTTTTCCCTTTCAGTTCTCTATTGAAGTAGTCCCTTGCTGTTCTAGTGTTATTCATTCGCATCATAAACACTACCGGTACTGAAATATTGTTGCCAAATTGTTTTCCCACCTCACAAATTATACCCCTTTAATAGCACTCTCCCACTTATTGCGTGTTTAAACTACAGTCTTACGGGGTTTAACTGTAGATTAATATCCAAAACTGCCAACCTCGCAAACTGAATAATCGGGAGGTTTTGAAGATGATCGATGTCTAATCATATTTCTTCGCCATATCCTACTACCGAGGAACCGACAAATTCGCTCAGATCAAAAAAATCACAAAAGCCTACCGGCATATTAATTCCAACATCTAAGTTATACATAAATAATTTCACGTGTTTAACAGATACACTATTCCGCAGCCTACAACTACCTTTCATCCTCAGGCTATTATGAAAACTTCTAGGAACACACGCTGAATTAACCATCGACTATTTCATACAAAGAGATATTCAAATCCATCTGCGCGGAACTCTATGTTACGGAGAATTATCTATAAATTATCGATACGAAGCGAAACTGCGGTATCGAAACTCGTTTCAACACACGTAAAATCGACCTGTTTCATGGATGACTGAAATTTTGCCATCTCGCACTGTTAGTCCGAAATTACGTGCGAGATCTTTGAAAAAATCGGGAGATTAAATATGTTAAGCGGGAGGACGGGAGAAATGGTGTAAAATCGGGAGTCTCCCGCCTAAATCTGGACAGTTGGCAGGTATGAATATCTATCCATTCAAGAGCAGAGTAACATATTGATACTTGCTAGCAGCCATTGCATGGAGATAAAAAGAGCATTTCCATTCAGTGTTGTCAAACATGAGTTCAATATGATGTCATAAATTGTGTCACTAAACTCAATAACTACGATGGAAAGAATGGTAAAGTGTCCTATATATTTGTTTTGCATTATGGGATCCTTCTGTATATATCATGATGGTATGTTACCTGTACTTTTGCATAAGGTGCTGAGGGTATGGATATTTGAGCAGTAGTTCCATAACGTTGGTATGACCGTTGATACAACAGGCATGAATTGGCAGCCACCGCTCCACAGTTGGTTGCTGGACCAGCTCAGGGAATCTCTATAATAAGAAAAATAAAAATGTAAAACAACTTTACAATCTTAAAAAAAGTACAGTTATTTTATGTTATATCAGAAGAAGTGTTAGTTTACTTTCAATAATTCTGGTTTGAGAGCTAGAACAGGGTACACTAAGACTTGTGAGGCTAACTGATAGGTTCAATTCTAATTCAAGACCATGACTGCCTCCTCTTAATGCTAGTTCCACAAGTATGCACACTGGTACACCACACCAATAACACAGGTTATCAGACAATTTAAAATCACCCACCCACATAGATGGAACTGATGATCACAATTTTCCAAGTCCCCAAACACAACCATTTTCCTCAAACCACCATAAAACCATTAAATTACCACATTTCCTTAATTTCACAAAACACCACTGTCTCTCCTTTGCAGTCTACTGTATAAGTAATTTTATTTGTGATAATTATAAATGATTTATAGCCAATAAATTAATTTAATTTGTAGCAAACTATGTACATTGTCATGGTTTGTGTTCCGTGGTTATGGAAGACTTGTCCACTGTCAAAACATAGCAATATATCTAACTTAAAAATATTATCATTTATTAGTCTTTCTAAAGTTGCTTTCATTATTAAAGAAGTTCAATGTCCTTTGCAGTGACTTATGCAAGAATATGCAACAGAGGAACAAAATTCATTAACTGATATGTTTGATTGTCCCTTAACATAAGGTTCCTGAATGTTATCCTACAATATTACATATATAAAGTTTGAATTGTTGTCTACTGTATTTACTATAGTTCGCATTCAAAATTAAATCAAACTCTTAACTTTAGACCGGCCTTGTGGTATTGGGGTAGCGCATCTGCCTCTCACCCGCAAGTCCCGGCTTCAATTCTCAGCTCTGTCAGGGATTTTCGAAACTGACGTAAGGGCTGAAACAGAGTGCACTCAGCCTCGTGAGGACAGAGTAGCTGTGTGACAGCGAGGCAGCGCCCCAGTTGCTGAAACCAAGATTAATAGCCAAGGGGACCAGACGCGCTAACCACGCATCATCCAATAATCTGCAGACCAAATAGCTGGGCAGCGGTCGCTTGGTAGGCCTAGGCCCTTCATGGGCTGTAATTATCAAAATTTAATGTTTTTGACCAACTGAAAAACATTACATTTCGGTATTTAGCTGTTTGACTTTGTGATGGTATGGACATGTGAAAAGGATCAATGATGAAAGAATCCCGAAACAAGTGATGGAGAGATGGATGACTGGGAAAAGAGGACGAGGAAGAGTACGATGGATGGATTTGGTAAAGGACAGTGTGAGAGAACGGAACCTGGAATGAAGTTCAGTGCTTGAGGAAGGATGGTGGACAGACCGAGTAAAGTGGAGGTGTGTCATATTTGCTCCGACCTGGCCCAAAGCTGTAAAATGGACATTGATGGTGACTTTGATTATGATAACTGTTATTTTAAGAGGCCTTTGCGCTTTTGTCCCATAAGCTGTTATACTTAATAAAATAACAACTGGCATAATATGAAATTAAATCAATTGTGATAACAGGCTTTGATTTTTGAGAATGGGTAGCCAGGTATTGGCCACTTATTTTCTTTATTTTAAAGCATCTTAGATGATAAATATCCTGAAATTGTAAAATTTTAAAATAGAACTACGGTACTGTACTGGGTGGGTGAAATTGAAAAGAAAACTTGAAATTTTAAGAAGTAATAATAAAATTAAGGGATGAATGACAGCATTAGTAACAAAATTGGAAATAACTGTTCCCGAAGGAAACAGGATTTTAAATGTCCGATTCACAATTAATTTTGAAAAATGGACCAGCTAGCTCAAAAACAGTTGCCAGAGCTTCGCCCCAGTGTACCAATGGGCTCTTCAGTTGGTTATGGTACACCTCACAAGATGCGTGGCCAGTATATACTGAGAAGGCCGCTGCAAGGCACAAATGTCGCCACGAGCAGCGCCAGTGTACTACAGAAGTCAAAACTTTGGGGTTAGCTTACCTTGCTAATCCATATTGGAAATGTCTGTTCCTGAAGGAAACAGGATTTGAAATGTCCGATTGAGCTATGTATATTATTGGTGCACTGGGGCGAAACGCTGGCAACTGTTTTTGAGCTAGCCGGACCATTTTTCAAATGTCATTGTGAATTTGTTAATATTAGTAACAAAACTCAAGAATTGGAAATCAATCATCATTTTGGAGAATCTAGTATAATATTTAGACCCTCATTTAGGATAATTGTTCTTTTCAAGGCTGACAACACAGACAGAATCACATTTAACAGTGACTAAATTAGAAAACAATTATAACTAACCTTCAAAAGTATATCTGCAATGTCTTTTCTGCCATTATAACAGGCAACATAGAGAGGGGAGTACTTGGTGACGGGATGAATCCTGCCATCCGCATCGTGTTCTAGAAGTACCCTTGCCACCTCTTTCTTGCCAGCCTCACATGCCCTGCAACAATCGCAACCAACCAGAATGTCTTCATCCATGACAGAATAATGGTGCTGACAGTAAGTAAACAGAAGATGCCATATTTTATGAAAGAGTGTTTAAATTCCACAAGATGATGAATAGTTCAGTCCCGATTAGTAGTTCTGTAGTTCATATATATTCTACTTGTCTTTTCCATTAATAACTCCCCTGCCTATTAACAGGATTTCCCATGTAATGTACTAATAAATAGCATTTGGTATATGATCTACATTGTGATGAAGTATAGAGCAACAAAATCAAACTCAAAACTCAATATCCTTAAGTTGTAGTCATTTTAGACAAGGACTCCGAATGAACAATGATAGACTGAGTGAAATAATTTTCAACCTTGCACTCTCACTGAAAGCCAAGAAAGTTCATCGAAATCGAAAGCTATCTCCAGAAAAACGGCATAACACAAGAGAGAGTTGGTTGGTTCCTCAATTTAGGGGCTGCGACAATGCGGTCATGCAGCCCCGCGTACTTCGGGTGTGTATAGAATCAGTCTGTCTGATAACCAGTGTTAATTGTGATGGCTGTATTAGTGTGTGTTATCTGTAATTCAGGTAAGGGCTGCAGACAATCAATTTCAAGTAGTTCCTACTTTTGCTACCAAATGCTACCGTCAACGACACCTAGCTGCGAACGTTGCTACTAGATGCCACCGCAACCTGTACCTGGCGGCGAACGTTAGTACTTGATAGAGCGTTAATCAAATCTAACCTGAAAATTTAGCTTTACACAATTGTAGTTAGTGGAAGGTTCTTTTCACAAGAAAGAGTGCTGGACAGAATTCATTAAGTTAAATTTTCCGGTAATTTTATGTCATTATTTGACGAATTTTTTGAAGGTTGTTTACTGTTCCAGTTGAACCTGACTTGTTCTTTCTAGGTCTCTCTCTTTCTCTAGGCTATCTCTCCGACCTTGAGAATTGAATGTTGACTTACATGAACAGCAGTGTATTGGAACCACTCGGAGCCATGTTTATGACTAGGCCGGCTTCAGCTCCCAGTTGCTGAAGGAGGTTCTTGACCAAGGTTGGGTCTCCATTGCTACAAGTGTCCCTCACGGCAACATGCGAGTTCTGGCGAGCCGACTCTTTCGCATCTGTAAAGAGAGAAAAAAAAAAAACATCCACTATAGAGAGTGTACACGTAAACACAACCTATGTACTGTAATGTCCAGAGATCTTCTTTTGTGGTGGAATAAATTTTAAAAAATGTCCTTACGATCTCAAAACTACCGGTAGGTAAAACATTGTTCGTTTATGGCTGAAGAAATTTTAAAAAATATTCTCATGATCTCAAAACATGGCGAAAAGTCGTTCGTTGATAACTATCGGGCAATGGGAAAACGGTGTTATTGAATCAAAAATCTACTTTATAGCCTACCCATGTTTCATTCGTCAGAACTCAACGGCGGTTGAAATCTAGGAATAAATAAATGGCCATTAGCTGCATTAATGACATTAAATCTAGGTATCTTGTTATTTCTAAACATCACGAAGGAAAGAAAATAAAAACACTTTAAGGTGCGTATACACTTGCGCGCCGCGCCGCTCGCGCGCAGCAAGTTCGCTAGATTAGTACGGGGTTTCAAAGCTGCGCGCGCGCGGCGCATGACGATCCATCTCCTGTCGGTTTTTTCCACGCGCACTTTGAGTGTTCGCAGTTCAGATTTGGACGGGATTGTGAGAAGTTCGTTGTTTCTTGCGCGCATCTGATTGCAATATTTGTGCGTTTTGAGTGGTGATAATGGAGTGGTCAGACGAATCTGTGATAAAATTTTCGATGCTTATCGCAAAAAGCCTCTTCTGTGGGATTCTCAACATAAGGATCATTTTAAGAAACCAATAGACTAAAAGCAGATGCCTGGAGGGAAATAGGAGCTGAGATGGATATACTGTATCTGCGGACCAATGCAAGAAGAAGGTGGATATATCTGCTGTCTTCCTACCGGCGTGAGAAATGTAAAATAAATCGCAGGGCGGAAATACGTATCTTCTTTGGAAATATGGGGTCCAAAGTTCTGCAGCAGATTCTCAAAGTCAGAAGGTGACATTCGAGTAAAATTCTTATACTGGCCGCTTATTTCTTGTGACTTCAAGTCCATCATTAGCTCCGCACCATTCCTTTTTTAAAACATGTCAGTGTGCCACCAACGTCGTCTTCATTTCTTTTTCTTTTTGCACAAACGTGCCATTAAAACAGCCGCACCACTCATCACCGCAATCGCGAGGTTTTCCTCGTGCGGCGGAGACATTATCATATTTACCACACTCCAAACTGACTAGTGAATGTTCGTGGGTTTCCTATGGATCGCGAGAGGTTCGTTTAAATAATAATTCTGGTCGAGCAACACACGCGCCGCGCATGCACCGCGCGCAGTGTGCGGCGCGCAAGTGTATACCCACCTTAAAAGGCAATAATGAATGCAAGTACCTAGTCTCAGAATTTTGGTTTAAAATGATTTGCTAATAAACAATTTATTTCAAAACTTATTTGTGATTTCAGGACTTACATTGAGATCCGCAAGTACCATTCGATTTATCCGAAAAGAAGGATGCTACTAGTGGTAAATCTCTCCTGTAAACGCCTAAAATCGCGGATATTTTTCAAAATTTACAAAAATTCGCTTTTATATTTTGTGATCCACTTGAATTAATAAGCAGCAATATCTCACAAACTTCAAATTGAAAAAAGTTTTTTTTTGTTAAAGGGAAAACAAACAAACAAACAAAAAAAAAGAAGAAGACCTCTGGTAAATCAGCACTCAACTTGCTTACTACTTGCCTATATTATTAACATCGTCAACGAAGTAACTGCAGGCATCAAATGCTGGTTCTGGTCCCGGGTCCTGTTGCTCCGTGCCCCCAGTTAAGAACCTCTGAAGTTGTTGCATTGCGATGAGCACTTAAACACAGTTCACTTTACTACACTTCACTACTAGGCTAACTACGAAAGTCTTTCAGTCTTATCACCAACTTCCGTTGTCTGTTCTTTGTTTGCACTACCTCCTTCACACATTATTCTAGTTCTCATTTGTATATAGAATAGCAAGTATCAAAATAACCGCCGAGGAACTGTAAGTTTCTGGAAGTTCAAAAAAATATACCGTTACTAGGGTGTTTTCACTTCATTAATAAATGAGCAATGTTAAGTACACAATTACAATGCATCACATCAAATTAATCATAATTTTCATGCAGAACGCATCATCAACGCCCTGTCGCCTTTGCCAATAATAGACGTGATTTATATAGATGTTGTGCCACTACGTTCTTTCCGTTAAGGGGGTCTTGTTACGTAAAAAAAACCTTAAAAATATACTTTGTTTTATCACATAATAAAACTCTCCATAGTTTCCTGAATCAGTGTTTACAGCCCTATGACTTCAAATTTTGTTGGTAAAAGTTGTTGTTGTTGTTGTTGATTTTAGGGGCTTTACGACATCGTGGTCATGTAGCCCCATGTACTTGGGTGTGTGTATAATTTGTTTGATAGCCCGTTGCAGTGTGATGTCTGTACTAGCGTGTGCATTTGTCATTGAGGTAGGATTTGGGTAGAGAACGGCCTTAGCCTACAGTTAGGTACCATCTCGGCATTACCTGGAGTAAAAATGGGAAACCTAATCCTGAATCGAACCCAGGGAATTATAAATAATGTAACTCCAACATACCAGGCAGGTTTCAGAACCCAACGTAGCTGCTGTGAACAGGTATTGGCATTAACATCTTACATCGAGGCAGGATTCCAGAAGAAGTTAAAGACACCACTCGCTTTTGTCGACCTAACAGCGGCATACGATACGGTCCGGCTGGACGGATTATTGCTTAAACTTAAAAGACATATCGTGCCCAAAACTAACATCACTCCTGAAGAATATGCTGACAAGTCGGTATTTCAAGGTCACCATAGGACAAAGGAAAATCAAGTCGTTTTCAGTAAAAAAAATGGTCTTCCTCAAGGTTCAGTATTAGCTCCATTGCATTTCAACTTATACACAGTGACATACCTTACACCATCAGCAAAAAATTCTGCTATGCTGACGACGGTTACGTCTCAAAACTCACGAGGTAAAAATAGCAACAAATAGTCTCAAAACTCACGTGCCTGCGATAACCGCAGGAAGTATGAGTTGTACGGTGACTCACACTGCCTGGGATTTCGTTTGTATTGTTTTACCAGGAATGATCAACCTACAACAGACCAAATTCTCCAAGTATAACTCAGCCATTCCGCTTGGTGACATCAAGCAGCCCTAAAAAACTTCATTGGAATCATGGAGGTCGTTATTTTGTGTTTTCAAAGAAGAAATTGCCCAGGTACAGAAACCGGCTAGAACCTACTTTTACTAACCGTGATCTTGAAATTCGTAAATTTTGAGACTCGTGAGTTTTAAGACTCGTGAGTTTTGAGACGACGCGCTGAAGACTTAGCTATTCCTGTACAAACCTTCACGCTTGAGGAAGGAGAAAGCATTCTCTCCAGTGATTTGCAATTAATCCATGCATATTATACAAAATGGAGACTTAGTCCCAATCCCAATAAGACAGAAGTGGGTGCATTTCATCTGCGCAACCGCATCGCCCACCAACAGCTGGAAGTGAACTTCTGCCAGCAAAGAGTTAAGCACAATTTTAGCCCTAAGTATCTTGGCATCATCTTGGACCGTTCCTTAACCTTCAAGAAACACTTGGAAAACACAGGCCAAAAACTCAAATCGCGGAACAATATCATGAAGAAATTGGCTGGCACATCATGGGGCGCTGATGCAACTTCACTACGCACGATTGCCCTTTCCATGGTTTATCCTGTAGCAGAGTATTGTGCCCTCAGTGTGGCACCGTAGTGCTCATTCTAAAAAGATCGATGTTCATCTGAATGCAAGTATGAGGGTCATAACAGGTACACTGAGATCCACACCAACTCCCTGGTTACACACTGTCAGTAGCATATCCCCTCCGGAACTAAGACGACAGGAAGCAACAGTACGTGAGTGGATAAAGCTACATCAACAAAATCACCCACAGGATCTCCCAATCCATGAAGTTCTTAATGATCTTCCCTCCACTCATCTTAGATCAAGGAACCCAATATGGCATAACATACCTAACATTAATTCCACGGAACAATGGCGCCAAAACTGGAAGTCTGCTGTGAAACATCAAGGTATTCTAGATACTACTAAAAGACTTCCGGGATTTAATCTGAAGAGAACCCAGAGGGTAAAGTTAAATCGCCTAAGAACAGGTCACGCCAGATGTAACGCCATGCTACATAAATGGGGACTTCATGATTCTCCTGCCTGTGACTGCGGAGCCCCTCTTCATACCATAGAGCATATTGTTCAAGAATGTCCGCTGAGGAAGTATGCTGGATCACCACAAGATGTTATTTCTGCTGCACCTATATTTCTGGACTGGCTTCAACAACTGGATATCTCGTTATGAATGCAAACGCAACCAATGTTCTTGTGATGTATATATTGTACATGATTTACTTATTTATATACCAGTATATACATTTATTATATTTTAATTCACCTAGTTGCTAGCCATACGATAAATAAATAAATAAATAAATAAATGGGAAACCACGGAAAACAACTTCCAGGAAGGCTGAGGTAGGAATCGAACCCGTCTCCTCTCAGTTTTGCCTCACGAGGCTAAGTGTACCCCGCTCCAGCCCTCAGACCAGAATTAAATTTCTTGGCAGAGCCGGGAATCAGACAGGGTCCTCCGTGGTGACAGCCAAAAACTTAAATGTTTGTAAAAGTGAACATACTGTATATGTTAGAAGTTATTGAAGATAGACAGCTGAAATCCTATACAATACTTTTAGGCATATTTTTGGAGAAAAGTACACAATTTGTAGGGTCCTTGTTGAAATACTTAATCATATTTGGTAAGGATGTACGGTACCAATGACAATGTTCTATACTTTTTGTTTGCTAATATAGGCTACAAATTCGCACACGCAATAGAAATTCAATATTAGTCTGCACTGAAGACCAATTCATGGTGAACATCTGGGAAAATTTCAACCCAGTGAAGTAGCTGGTTTCTGAGTTACATACACCCATGAAGTGACAAAATGTACTGATTAACCTATTAGGCTATATTGAAGTTGTTGTTGATTCATTTAGGGGCTTTGCGACATCGTGGTCATGAAGCCCCATGTACTTGGTTTGTGTGGAATTTGTTTGATAACCTGTGTTATTGTGATGGCTGTATTAGTGTATTTGTAATTCAGATGAGGAATGGGAAGGAGGCGGCCGTGGCCTTAATTTAGGAACCATCCCGGCATGCGCCTGGAGTAGAAGTGGAAAACCTTGGAAAAGAACTTCCAGGATGGCTCAAGTGGGAATCGAACCCGTGCCTCCGCGGTGACAGCCAAGAATGCTAGCCACCCAGGCTGTTCCAAATCCACGAGTTTGAGCATGTGTACACGCGAGTATTCAGCAGTAATGCTCGGAGCACGGTTGGAGAAGGACTGGGGGGTGAGAGCCAATACGTCACTGGACGAAGGTCATAGTACAAGTCCATGCGCTTCCTGCCAATCTTGATTTATCCACCGCTTAGTAACGGCCGCCCCTAGAGCCGAGCTGTATTGCATATTGCAGGTTTACTCACACAAGGCGGCGAGTACTCAACTGGTCACGGGCGAGCTGCTCGGCTGGAACAGCCTGCGACTACGCAATGCAGCGGTTGACTTTTATACTGTATGTCTACCCCTTATTAATCCCGTTTTCCAACGGTGTCGGGGGATGAGATGTGATGAAAGACTTTGTGGCAGATGGCTTTTACCGCCGGTTGCCCTCACTGACGCCAAACTCATGAGAGGAGTTGACTATTATATTAAAATACCATATTGTAAGTTCTAAACTTCAATAAAAGTATCATAAATATTTTCATATTAAGGCTTTCACAGCCCGGATTATTATATAAATAATTCATGCTTTTGGGCTAATGCCGTGTGTATTTAGATTTGAACCATACGTTTCGGAGAAACCTTGCCTCCTTTTTCCAATTAGCCCAAAAGCATGAATTATTTATATCATAAATATTAACACGTTTTGGAGTATTTATTTTTATCATGTTCAAGTACAAGTTCCCCTAGGAATGGCACTATTTCTCTGCCACGTATGGTAACTTCTGCGGCCTTAGGCACGATGGAATGCCACAATTTTGTCCAGACAGGGACCTTTTTAACGTGCCAGCCAGCGGAGCCTCCATTCGATCCCGCAATCTTAGGGCAGCAGGTTAAAACCTTAACGCTGCACCAAGTAGCCAGCTTCTTAGGGAAGATAATGCAGGTCGCATAGATTACCTTACCAGGTCTCCTCGAGAATTACAAAAAAAAAAAACCAAAAAAAACACACATCCTCAACTTCCACGGCATTTTTTTTTTCTCTCGCCAGCATATCTCGGTGCACTCAATTTATGAAATATTACGTTCTTGAATTTGTATTAAAACAGATATATTGCGACTTCATTTATGGACTTTGGACTTCTTGGTCATCAGCCCCATGCACTTGGTTGTTTATTGAATTTGTCTAATAATGTGTGGCTGTGGTGATTGAAGTACAGTATCATTTGGTCGTGGAGTAGGAGGTAAGTACCCTAGCTAGGACTATAAATAAGGTATTATCCTGCCATTCGCTGGACGGAGTGAGGGAAATCACGTTAGCCATTGTCGGCGCCGGGATTCAAACCTCGGATCTCCGAACGAGCAGCTGCCCAGTCTGGTAGTTCTGCCTAATACGCTGGCGCTAGTTTTTCTTTGTTCGCGAGTTGACGTTTTAAGAGTTATGCAGGAATTTTCTCCCTGTAATCCGGACGACAAAGGGGCGCCAGGTGGGTGAGCCAGATTTCCAGTTTAATAACATCGACCTTGAGCACCTGCACTTACATAAGTGGTAGAAGCTCGGCACCGTCCGCATGTCAACGCGCTAAATGCTCTACACCACATCGCTCCGAAAACTTGAATGGTACGCTATCCCACTCCAAGGGTCTGTTACCCCTACCTCTCCCCTAAATTTGTTTTGAACCTTTTACCGCAACGAAGATTGTTTGAAAATTCAATTACCAAATTTACCCCATTTTTCCTCAGCTTTGAACTGCTATTTTTGATCCGTAAATAAAGTGTGTTCTCGTGGTGTTACGAAATAGCATCATTTGGCAAAGAAATTTATAGGCCATTGTGGGCAGTAAAGGAAAAAATGAAATCTACAGAACCAAAACAAATAAACCTCAATTGATATTTCAACATATTATTAGTAGACAAAGAAACACAATTTTGTATGTTGTAGTTGTAGATTTTTACCATCATCACAGCAGAGTACCCGTAGGTCATTTCCGCATTTTAGTTTACAATTCTACTGTAGTTTAGGGCATATGGCTTAAGAACTTAAGTGTATCACATCAATAGTAGCTACACCATCGTCGATTAGTTGATGGAGAACATACAGTTTTGTTGATGGGATCGTCATTTCTTAGTATTGGAACATCTTATTATACCGTATGTACCAAACACTTCCAAATCGTCTGAATAGGATAGGAAAAATCTTGCATTTCTTGAAAAGTCAACAACAAAACAAATTAAAAAGACGATAGCCCCTGGCAGAACTGTGTTGCGTACAGTCCGCATAGCAGTAGTGCCTGGCGGGTAGTCTGTACACATGGGGCGCACACAACCAGCAGCAGTCATGAATTGCCTTCTGATTTCATAAATATCGACAATTTGTTTAAAAAGCGTGTTTAATCAAATAAACATATTTATAGAAACCCGCATAACAGTAAAGCTAGGCGGGTGGTTTATACACATGCGAGAGTTTTCGCACGGGTCCGCTAGTTAAAGTAAACACAGTACTTCTTTTACGGCACTTAGGCCCTACTAAGTTTTCTGACGTTCTTTCTTTGTTGCTTTTGTATTTTGTTTTTGGAGGGCAGGGCCTGTTTGTGGGTTCACTCTAGGTTTGGTAGTGTTTTGAAGAACTATTTGTCTTTCAGATTTGGATCTGATGATGCTCGCTTGACGAGCGAAACATGTCATCTCTTAGTTTTCTCCTTCTTCAATACTCCATACCAATATACATACAGTATCTTAATTACATGTAATTTATTTCAGGTTATTTTCCACATATTCCAGTAATTGAAATTATTTTGTTTTGACCGACAGAAAATTACAATATTAACCTTAAAGCCGCTCAACACAAAATGGGCTATTGGCCTATTTAAAAAAAAGAGCCTTACATTAGTCGCATATGATGTGTAACATCTGGCATAGAAGAAACCTCACGTGAAATTGTTGATACACCGGTATTTTATACTATTATTGGCACAAATATTAATCTATTGTAAAAGGGAGTGTTTTACAGATATTGTAGTTTATAATACGGAACTCGTTTTATTAGATGATTTGTAGCTTTCACCAACACTAGCCTAAATAAAGAATACGATATGGATCAACTAGATTAATAGACGTGACACCGCTCATAACCTTAAATTCCTTATAAACAGGTCCTCTTGAATCACAGACCAACACATCATTTCATATGGATTCTGTTAAAACGAGTCATATTGATATGATAAATATCGTTTAAAATGATAATCTGGTAGCAAAAATATCAACCCCGTCCGGGATTCAAACCCAAGATCTCTAGATTCACAGTCATAAGCTATTTCGACTAAGCAAATTTTGTGCACAAGATGGTGACTTATTTCCACGTTCCAATAATACTGCATTACGGAATTAAGTTTCATTTATATTTTGCTTGTTTCGATAATGTTCCTGCGTGAAATTGAGTTTAAAATGCCTTATGAATAGGCCCTCTTGTGAGTAAAGAGAATGTATTCAGTAATAGTTCATGAAGGCTTGCTCAATTCTCGTATAACCACAACGATTATATTGATGACTGCATTACCGTTATGTGGGTTAATATTTGAATAGCCATTGTGCAGAAACATAATACCGGCATGTTTGATAGTAAGGCATTTTACTATTTAAATACTGATACGAAGACTTCGAACATGTACCATGTCATTTGTTTCAATCACTTGACACCAGAGTTCGCATGAGCGTTTTCCGTTCAGTATGTCATATACATTCCACATGGCCGAGAGTATGTCGTGGTATCAATTTCCGACACCGCGCGCTCATTGTTTCTCGTACCACTGCCAGCTGGGTCTTACCAATGCCCGCTGGATCGATCGATCGAGCGGGCAGTGAATACTTCCGTTTTCCACTACTGCCAGCTCGTACACTTCCGTTCGATCGATCGAGCGGGCAGTGCATACTTCCGTTTTCCACCACTGCCAGCTAGTACACTTCCGTTCGATTGATCGAGCGGGCAGTGCATACTTCCGTTTTCCACCACTGCCAGCTAGTACACTTCCGTTCGATCGATCGAGCGGGCAGTGCATACCTCCGTTCGATCCACCACTGCCAGCTCGATCGTTCCGATCCACTTCCGTCCCCAATTTTCAAAATCACTCCCACAAAACTATCCAGCAACCGAGCGGAAAGATGTTACACATCAAAAATATTTTTAAACACATGTAATTCATTTTCAGGTTGTTTTTCGCATGTCCCAGTAATTGGGAATATTTTGAGTTGACCGACCGAAAAGTTACAAAATCAATTCTCAATAAGGCAACACTGAAACATGACTTCAAAGCTATCTATAAATAAACCATATACAGGGTCTTTCACTCACAAGTGCGGCCGGCAGCGCGGCGCGTAGAGGCAGCTCACTGAGCTTAGGGTCAAGAGTCCGAAGCATCAATCCAACAGCACTTCCTTCCTTATCTTAATTATGATATATGCTGTGACAGCAGCGCGCTGCGATACGTTCGTCTGACCTTTATAGCTGCACGTTCTACCTGGAGCGCTGGGCCGGCCGCAGTTTGAGTGAAAGACCCTGTATTAAACATCAGCAATTCTAGGTTCTTGCCGTGTCTGTTGCCCAATATAGCACACCTGGGCGTATCACCGAAAGAAACACGATGGAACCTAAAAGAATACCGTAGGTGGAGTTTAATTGCTTGGCTGTGGACAGCATAGTCCAAACCAAATATTATTGACTGCATATTTGATGCAGATGACCTCGATATGCATCCCCTTAAAACAGCAATCACATCATCATCGACTATATGCAATACCACTTAAATGTTCACATGATGATTGGTTGCCTCTCAATTTTATCTCTGGAATACATTTTCCTGACTTTTCCATTTGTTCTACACAAATCGAAGTTAGCATGAATAAGACGAAGAGAACATACTTCAAACAAGGAGTAATGCAAGGTGCTCCTCTACCGACTGCACTTTTTTTTACAAGTAAATACGCCAAGTAGGCCTACTTGATGTCCATTCGAAAATAGCAGAGGGCCTGTTCGAGATAGGTCGCATGTATTAAACCACCAGCTCGACTTAACTGTTATGCGGGCTCGACGCAATACAGTTCTGGCAAGGGCTATCGTCCTGTTTATTTGTTTATACGCTCTTTTCAAAAAAATGGTCGATATTTATGAAATCAGAGTACAATTCGTCACTGCTGCGCGTAATTCTTTTTCTTTTGAATGGTCATTTGTTGCGATCAGTTCCTTGTGAGCGGCTCATGTGTACAGACTACTGACATGGTTTTACTGTTAAGCGGGCTCGACGCGACACAGTTCTGGCAGGGGCTATCGTCTTGTTTATTTGTTTAAACGGCAGTTTATAAACAAATAAATATATTTCCGTTGACTTTTCAAGAAATACAGGATTTTTTTCTTGTACTATTGAGACTATTGGAAGATTTTGACACAAACCACACTTTTTAACTCCCTCTGGTTTAAGAGCTTGAGTTTTGTGAAACATACACCTTGTTTTAAATATATACTAGAGGACCGGTGCGAAAACTCCCGCATAATGTGTTGTGTGTGGCCCATGTGTACAGACCACCCACCCGGCACTAGTGTTGTACGGGCTTTACGTGACAGAGTTCTGCCAAGGGCTATCGTCTTGTTTATATGTTTTAAAGCACTTCATAAACAAATCATTATATTTCCGTTGACTTTTCAAAAATGCAAGATTTTTTCTGTACTATTGAGACGATTTGGAAGATTTCGGTACAAACCACGACACCTTCTAACTCCCTCTGGTTTAGGAGCTTGAGTTTTGTGAAACATACACTTTAGCGTATTATAATAAGATTATATAACAGGATAATAAGATTATTCTAGCTTGGGCGGTGTGTGGTGCCTCAAAGTCACGGTGCAGTGTGAGTGGTGGGGAGCTAGAGCGCTGGAGGAGACACCTCTCACGTAGCAGCGTCAAGCTCAAGACGATTACATGCACAGATTTTAAGCAAGATGTGAACAGCGCGGAGGACAAGGAGTGACTGCGTTTGCTGTTTCTCCACCACTGAAATCTGTCTGCGCTGAAGCCGTCCGCTTGACCTTGAGGCTTCACCACATACCACCCAGGCTATAACCGCAGAAGATGCAGATTCGTTTAGGGGCTTTGTGACATTATGGCCATGTAGCCCCGTGCACTAGGTTGTGCGAGGAATCTGTCTGATAACCTGTGTCACTGAGATGGCTGTATTAGTGTAATATTTGTGATTAGGAGGTGGCCCTGGTCTTAATTTATATTGAAGTGGAAAAACCAGAGAAAACCACTTCTAGGATGGCAGAGATAGGAATCGAACCCATCTTTCTCAGTTCTACCTCTAGAGGCTGAGTAAACCCCACTCAAGCACTCAGATCAGAATTAAATTTTTTGGCAGAGCCGAGAATCAAACCTGGACCTTCACGATGCCAGCCACAAATCCTAGTCACTAAACAAAAAACAAAAAGGATCCATAGAAATTGTTTTAGACAATAGTTCTCGTTAGAGTAACGCAAGACTTGAAAATTAAACCAGAGTCGAGATTCGAACCGAAAAATCCTGCATTGCAGGGAGTCACATTAGCCGTCACCGCTACCACGGCCTCCGCCAGACCATGAAATCTCTTCATCCAAGACTTGGAAATGAGTCATGTGTGGTCTGACAAAGGTCAACAGTCCAGTCGCAACTCCTGGCGGCTTACAATGCTGAGGAAAGGCTCAAGTTAATGAGTGCCTTATAACGGCCACGACGGTTGAAGAACCAGAATTTGATACAGCGAAGATGGCGAAAGAGGCTGCCCAATACTCGGCATTAAAATAAACGAAGGGAGCTCATTTAATACAGATATCAGCTGGATTATCTGGCCAGGTTGGTAATGTACTGGTGATCCTTGTGATGAAAATGCCACTGACCCCCGTCAGGTAGCGGCTGTACCCCAAGCTAGAGGCGGATGGATATATATATCAGAGACGGTAACAAAAAATCACTTTGGTAGTACATTTTCTCAGGGTATGACAGTTAAGCAAGTGATGGCCTCTAGTAATAAACAATCCGTAAATGGGCAGGGAATGCTACGAAGAACTTCATCAAGATCGAAGAATACTCTCCATATTGGTCGTCAAAGTTCGGGAAATTGGTAACGGCACGACGACGACGACGACAACAAGGAAGATAAAGAAGAAGAAATACATGTTTGAGTAGTACGAGCGTTATGCAACCGTTATTTAACAATCCACCTGGCGGCATTGAAGGAAGTTCATAGACTTCAGCACGAAGCTCGTAACCAGTCGTGCTAAATTCTACTTCAGTTAGCACGTACATTCAGCGAATCATAGAGGTAAACAGGTGAAACACTCTTCCTTGCCTCCAAGTCTTGAATGGAAATTACTTGAAAAAGACTTCTCCTTGCAGTAGATTATGGAGTAATAGCCTACAAGATTGCTCGATTGTCAAGGAAGACTTGGGCAGCTCTTGCACAACGCGGCCCAAGAAATTAGAATCCTAGTTTGTGATATGTGCGATTTTTGCCATGAAGACGGGACGTTCCTATGATCTCGTGATTAATAACGAATAAGTTAAATGTCGTTCTCTGGTAAACAGTCTGTCTCAAGTAACAATTCTGGATTTAAATAAGCTAGAAGGGAAAAAGATAAAATCCAACCTCCATGATATACACTAACACCTTCAGAATGTTAATTCAAAGATTAGAAACCGTATCGAATCATGAATATCTGACATCGTTAAGGCTTATTATAGAGGCTAAGAATAACTTGATCATTAGATCCATGTATTTGATCGCTGTCAATGATGCTGCTAGGCTGATTTTATGTAGCGCGTGCTGGTGAATTATTTTGGGAGTAGATTAGGCACAGGAGCCTCAACCTACAGTAGAAAACCATCAGGAACCATTCTCGACGGACAATTGGAAAATCCACGGAAGAAACTACACACATTTAGGAAGGTCGCCGTCAGCGTCGTGACTTAAGCTTAGGCCTATTCTAAATTGGCACCTTTACTAACGCTAGTGGGTATAATAATAATAATAATAATAATAATAATAATAATAATAATAATAATAATAATAATAATAATAATAATAATAATAATCACCCAAGTGTGCCATTTGAACTGCTGTCGTGTTAGAAACGATGGGGCCGTAAAGTCGCAACGGTCAAGCTACTTGCCAAGTTGCCTCTGACTTGGATAATACATGAGAGATTTTCGAGTAGAAAGGACACCTCATGGTTTGAATTCCACGTTAAAAGGAGGACCCGTGGCTTATGATCGAGAAGTTAGAAGCGACGTAAAATCTTGCTGCTTGCTTGCTTACAGGCAACCGACGGAGGGGTTCTCGAATGAGCCATTAAATCTTCTGCCATGGGTCTAACACATTACAGTTCAGTGGGGTCAAGAATGCCGCTGCTTGCAACAACTGTAGCCCGCAAGTTACGGCCGATTCGTACCCAAATTCTACCTCTATTACAAATACACCAGTGCAGATACCACAGTAACACAGGTTATCTGACAAATTTTACACACACCCATGTACACGGGCCTACATGACCACGATGTCGCAAAGCCCGCAAATAATCAACAACAATTTTAGGGTTGTGTTCGCTGATGTAAATGCAAGTGTGAAGAAATATTAATCTCGGTCTACTTCAGGTTTACAGCGTATTAACCGATTATATTATTGGTTTTACGTCCTTTCAACTACTGCGGCTTTTAGAGACGTCAGGGTGCCGGAATTTTGTCCCGAAGGGGATCTTTAACGTGCCAGTAAATATCCTGAGACGGCTCCCTCACATTTGCGCACCCTCAAATGCGAACTGACTGAACCAGGATTCGATCCTGTAACCTTGGGAACAGCAGGCGAGAACGTTACCGCTGCGCCACGCAGCAGGTCAGGAAACACACCTGGAATGTATTTAAAGCCAAAATCAGAATTATTCTAATGATTTTCCCACAGCTTAAGTTATTTTAGCGTTGTTTTACGCCGGTCGCAAAAGTAAACTGTTTACATAATAATCCCGGTCGACAAACCGTCTCCGCTTTTTATTGAAGATGACTCCGACGACAGAAGCCTGCTTCCCCAAAATGCAAGTGGTCCACTCTTACCAATTTGTTTGTTGATCCACTTTAGGGGCTTGGGACATCTGGGGCATCAGCCCCATGTGTGTTGAATTTGCCTGTTTCTGAGCATAATGTAGTAATACAACTTTTTTTTTAATTTTAGGTTCTAGGGTTGGGATAGGTACTCCGAGATTTGAAACTAAGTACCATTTAGGCATTTTCCTGTGGGGAATGTGGAAAAAGGCCTGAGAAAAATTACTCACAGGATGGCCATTGTCAGCGAAGGGATTCGAAACTTCTATCTCTGAGCTTCAGATCCCCCGTGCAATCATAGTGATCGACCAAACGAGCACAGCTATGATTCAAATTGAGGTCTGGAGTTTACTTTTGATTCATCTTTGACCTCATCCCCTCCTCAGATTCCATCTCGTGATACTGGACTTCAAAGATGCAGGATCTAGTTCGCTGAATGAGAGCTGACCCCCATCACGTGCCCCTGCCCTGGTCATTTGATCTATCACGGGACACAGACTCATTCTCCCAAGGCATGCACGTGACTCATTGATAGCCAACCCACCCCGCCCAACAATAAGTACTCTCGAATCGCTCATTGGAACCTCGACGTGTCATCACGCAACATACGTCGTTCTAACAGAACAAAAAAGTTATTTAAAAAATACTGACTGAAAGCCAATATACCATATTAAAAAAAAGTTATACCTTATATATTATTGTAAACTAGCGGACCCGTGCGAAAACTCGCGCATAATGGGTTGTGTTCACCCCATGTGTACACACTACCCGCACGACTCTAGTGATATGAGGGCTGTACGCGATACAGTTCTCGCAGGAGCTATAGTCTTGTTTATTTGTTTAAAAGCACTTTATAAACAAATAAATATACGTCCGTTGACTTCTCAAGAAATGCAAGATATTTCCTGTACTATTGAGACGATTGGTACAAACCATACCTTCTAACTCCCTCTGGTTTAGGAGCTCGAGTTTTATGAAACATACACCTAAGAGTATTATAATAAGACGATCTAATTCCTTGCCGAGTCCCTGTGAAAACAATACTGTGTTGTCAGTCCTCAACTGACATTTTTTTTGTACTGATCGTAACCATTCCCCTCCTCACATTGAAATTCCACGCCACCGTGATTTTTAAAATAAGGTTGGTTGGTTGATTCTTAGTTTAAGGGCTGCGACAACGCGGTCATGTAGCCCCATGTACTTTGGGTGTGTGTAGAATCTGCCTGATAACCGGTGTTAGGCCTAATTGTGATGACTGTATTAGTGTGTGTTTCTGTTTCTTAATTCAAGTAGGGACTGCAGACTTTTTTTTCCTTTTCAAGTAAGTAGTTCCTATTTTTGCCGCCAAACGCCACCGTCAACAACTAGTAGTTCAGAACTTGGCTACTAGAAGCCACCGCAGTCGGCTCCTGGCGATGAACGTAGGAACCTGAGCGTTGTTTACATTTTTAACCTAATTTAGCTTCACACAGGTGTAATTAGAGGAAGGTTCTTTAACATGCCATAAATCTATGACATGGAACCGCCGGCTTTACTTCCCCTCCGAAGGAAGGCATACTGAGGGATTTTAACGCTCTTAAAAAATCCGACGACTTCGGCCGGGTTTGAACCCGCGATCTTGGGCATAGAAGCTCAGCATGCTACCAACAACGCCACCGAAGCCGCCTCACCTCACTGATAGTGACAGGTGTTCTGTTTTCTGGCGAGTTTTCTACCAGTTTTTCCAGCTGAACAGAGGTTATTACAAGTCCAAACTGATCGTTAAGTCTGCTGAGTTGTTTTCTTTGTATTAGCATTTTCCTACAGCGCTGTAGCGTCCTCATTCCTAAACTCTTTACAACAATAAGCACGATCGTAAAATAGATTTATTCGCGCTTTGTCTTACATTCTTTACCTTCCACGAACGGCCTTTGAATGTCATTAATTTCCAAGGTCTTGTCTTAATCGTTCTTTTTGTAGGGTTCCTTCTTGTTACACTAATGATGCTTGCCGAGTGTGCTGTTGCCAGATGTAACGTTCAAAGAAAGAAACAAACTACCCTAGCTGCGCAATTTTATTTTTCTCTATCTAAGCCATATTGCTTTTAATATAGCCTACTACCTATACAAGGTTATTCTGACCTTGTGACTTAAGGAATCATAGGCATACACCCTAGCGTCCTGTATTATTAAGGTGACGTTTTTCTCGTGTCACAAATAGAAGACACTATCAAGTCATAGTAATAATATCACAGTGGAAATTATACAAGATCGACTCCAGTTCAAAACAGTAATCAACAACCATCATTTTGATGAGAAAATGAATAAATCATGGACTGAAGAACGGAGGAAGATTTTCAGTGCCCATATGAAGAGATTTTAGGAGAAGAGAAAATCAACATCATCAGCTAAATACGTTCTATCGCGCTCCACAGATGGGGCATGAAATAATATTAATAACTGTAGTCGGCAGCATGCGGCAGCTAAACTCGAAGCACAGAGTTGCCGTAGTAAAACTATAACAAAAAATAGCATACCGTACCATTGATACGTATTAATAAGCTTGATATAGAAATAAAGTATTGTAAAATACATGATGCAGGGTGTCCATTAAACCATTACTCTATGAGGCTATCTACAGCGAAAGGTAGTTTCATCTGTATGATTGGTCGGAGACGATAGGAAACTCTGCATGTATACCGGCGTTAAACAAGGCTGTGTGATTGCCCCTACATTGTTTCCTCTGTACGTTGCCACTGTCATGCAGTTAGTCAAAGATGATCTTTCCTACAGGCATACAGATAACTTACAGGATGGATGGGAAGATCTTTAATTTGAGCCGTCTAAAGGCAAGGACTCGAACATCTCCTGCTGCATTGGTTGAGTTACAGTGCGCTGATGATAATGCAGTAGTAGCTCAATCAGAGGACGAACTTAGGAAAATCCTGAATGCTTTTTCTTCAGCATACAAAAAGATTGGGCTGAAACTTAACACCAGTAAAACCCAAGTCCTCTACCAACCAGCCCCTGGACAAGGACAAAGAAACATCAATGTCACCATCGAGGGAGCGAAGCTTCAAGAAGTTAACACCTTTTCTTATCTTGGCAGCACCCTGTCATCAAGTGCAAATATAGATTCCGAAATCCAACACAGGATTAACCGTGCTGGGGCATCCTTTGCAAGATAGAGGTCTAGAGTTTTTGACAACCATGATATCAATGCTGCAACGAAGATCCTTGTGTACAACTCGGATGTAGTTCCCACCTTACTTTACGGATCTGAATCCTGGACATGCTACAGGAGCAATATCACCAGCGTTGTTTGAGGAGAATTCTTCGTGTGACATGGCAAGACAAACGCACAAACACCAGCATTCTCGAAGAAGCACAGACTACCAGTGTTGAAGCCAATCTTTTAAAACGTCAGCTGCGATGGACAGGACACGTAATCCGCATGCCCAATAATCGCATTCCCAAGCAAGTGTTTTGCTCTGAACTAACTGAGGGCAAGCGCTGTGTGGGAGGTCCGAGGAAGCGATTCAAAGTACTAAAGGCTAATATGCAAATGTGCCATATTGATATCAACAACTGGAAGACCTTAGCTCTTGATCGCTCATCCTGGAGATCAATTGTTCATCGTGGTGCGATACTTTTTGAAGAAAACCGCCGACGTATGATAAAAGATCGGAGGCAGCGCAGAAAGAACAGAGTGTTCATTAGAAGACAGGGAATGAATGCGGATGTCTCACCTGGACCTGATACTACCTGTCATCACTGCGGGAAACTGTGTCTCTCCCGCATTGGGCTTTTTAGTCACCTCCGGACTCATCGATGAAGAGTCATTCAGCATTGGAAGGCCAACCTACTCGAGACGAGTGTTTGCTATCATCCTCATCACCCACCCGTGCTGCTCCTTGTATCGCTTACATTATTTACATACGTACAATACCCCCTCGATTTATCCCGTTGTACGTCATCGTCAATAAATATTCTGGAACTGAATATCGCATTAGACTAATGTGAGGCCGCTCTAGCGAATGAGAACATAAAATCATAATTTAAAGAACATTCCCTTTGCCGTGAGGAACAAAACGACGCTTTTCATTTACACTGGACGTTAAGTTAAAACTAAATAGCCTATTGACGTCCGAAACGGGGGAGGAGCTTACGATCAGCTGTTTGCAATATGGCGGCGATATAGTGACGTGAAGTAATTGGGTGTGCGTTTGTTATGGCTTCAAATTTATGATGGTAAAATACTACATATTTCCTTTCATTGATAGAAATATTTTTATAATCAATTTAAATGCAGTGCCTAATTACTACCAGTTAAAAATATTACCCACATGTAGATAGTTAATTTACTGTCTGCTGTTACATATATGAAGCCTGTACTTGGGAGCCTAGCGGTATCGATGTTTTTATTAATTTCACAATATATATATCTCACATAACACAAAGGACGACTCCCTGATAATAAATTGAATCAAGCAACCCTGAATTTGCATGAATGTTTTGGGTTCAAAGAAGCGTTACTTGGGATGCTCAAATCATACTTCAATATTGCAAATATTGACCTAGGCCCTACATACTTGCTGTTCAAAGACAAGAATGTTAATTTTTTAATCTCCTGCCACAGGCAAGTTAAAATGGAGACATCCTCTTTATCAATATATTTAATTAAATATTTAAAATGCAGATATTTAACAAAGCTGGAGTCTCCATTTGAACTTGTCATAAGCAAACGGAACAGATCAAAAACTACACTTTAAGCCAAACCAAATTCACTCCTCAGCTCGACATAATCCATAATACCAATTAAAACCTATACAAAACATACTCTCCTTACTGTTGTACAACTTTCAAACCAACTATTCGCACTCAAAACTGTAAAACCCTGAAATGGGAACTAATTCAAGTTAGAATAGCTTAGGCCGATCCGGTCTCCTGCTACATTACCGCATATGTGTACTTAACATCACAATAACTTCAAAATTACGACCTAGTGAGTTATCTGCCTGAGTAGTATAGGTGCCTGGGATGATGGATCACCAAACCGGTACTTAAAACTAAGATTTTACATTTTAATTAACTAAATTCAACAGTAGGGAGATCATAGCCAAAAACACAATTTAAGCCAAATCATACTTCAATGACCTACATACTTGCTGTTCAGAGGCAAGAATATAAATTCTCTGGCAAATTAAGGCAGGAACAGCATTTTTCTTAAGTTTTCTAACCATTCGGCTATTGTCAATCGGAAGAATCCCTAAAATAAGTTTACGAAGAGCGGATTACATTCTTTGTACGGCACAGAAGTAATACGCTATAAGTTTATCAGTATTTTTGATGTAGCTAAATCCATGTGAATACAAATTAGAGACAACAACTATCAATAATCAACAGTACCGGTGGAAAGAAGTCGTCTTCACAAAAATGCAGACTGCACACTGTCATGTAACATGTTTTCCAATTGACAGCGCCGAAGCCCATCTTTCTCTCGGAACTTTTTGTACAGGAAAGTAGTGAAGATATTTCGTAGCCGTTTTATACGATTTGCAACCGTATACAGAGCAGTACCTCCTCGAATTTGACAAATTTCTTTCTGTTTCCATCACGACGTCAATGCTTCACCATCTAAATAAATCTCACCAGTCACAATGTTACAGCTTCAACATTCTGCCGCGTGGCTGCGCCATCCAACTTTTCTGACGTCAATAGTCTAGTGCTTCTCTACCTTAAAAGACAGTACGCATTAAATGGGGCGCGCTGATGCCAGATCTACTGCATATACAAAGTTCTGCAAGGCCGGGTACTTGATGTAATATAACTCGTATTACAGGCGTGGTTTTAAGCAAATTTCGGGAAATTTCCAAAATATTTGTTTGTTGTATATAACTGTACCTCATACCTTCCAGCGAACAACGCTACAATATTTAGATATGATGCGCGAACCTTAGAGCGCGATTTTAATGCACACATTAAAACAATTTATATTTTTCAATTATTCATGAATATAATATTACAATACGTTATAATTTATAATATGACATTTTCTCGAATATCATAGGTTATAATAAATTATAATATGACATTTTTCATTAATATTATATATATATATAGGCTATGTCCACGTAATTTAACCAATTTTGTGTGGTCAAGGGGTGGTATGCAGCCGAAATTAAATTCTTCATTTCTTGTTTCTTGAATGAGACGTTGTTCAATTTCATATAGTTCTTCACTTGCGCCCATACCACTTCGATGGGATTAAGTTCACTGTGGTATGATAGCAAGCGAAGAACATATTTTTCTGCTGATTTAGCCATCTCGTCAATGATGTATTTATCATATCTGACTCTGTTTTGAGTTACAATTAAACGAAGCTCCCGTTTTAACATTTCATTTCGAAAAGGGACCCCTTTTGAGTGAGCCAATCTATAATCCGGTCTTTTCTCCATTATAGGTAAAAGTTCGACTTTTCGACTGTGGTGGCCTACATTGTCTATTACTAGGATATATCCTTCGGGAACATTGGGCAACAATTGCTCGGCGAACCACTTTTCATACACTTCACCTGTCATTTCGTCGTGGGTTTCTGTCGTGTTCTTTTGACACAGAAACGTTAACTCTGTACCATTAACGAACCCTTGTTCATTCTCGGAATTAACTAAGGCAAACCACGGAAACCACTTAGAGGATGGCTGAGGTAGGAATCCAACCCGCCTCTTCTCAGCTTTGTTTCGAAGTTGAGTACACCCCGTTCCAGCTCTCAGACCAGAATTAAATTTCTTGGCAGAGCCGGGATTCAAACCTGGGCCTCCAAGGTGACGGCCAGGAATGCTAGCCACTACGGTACGCAACGAGGCGGACAATTTATAAAGAACACAAGGACCACTTCATTTCACAGTTTTAAACTCCACACCATCACCTACCCTCCATTAAACGCAGTCGGGGAGATACTGGCGCCTGAGTAAACAAACTTTCGCAGCGTCTGCGCTGGGCGGGAGGAATAAGTGCGATAACTTATGAATGCTATCTGATATCGAGCTCTGGTTTGTTTTAAAAACTATTTCAGATATTAATGAACATTTCTTCTCGCTTAGTCACCAACGTCAAGTCAAAAGCAAAAAAGTTTATCGCTACATAACTTTTCTGTGATACCATCTCAGATTTTTCAAGTAGCATTTAAGAAAAAAAAAATCATAACTTTCTTACATAAAAATAATTACTGCCCTACCAACATCAGGCAATCTAAAAATAAATTCTTGATCTGTTGCGACCATTAGTCCATTATCTATGGCGTGATAAGTTTTATATCTGCAAAAATATAGATTCGCGCTAAAATATCGTAATTGTGAAAATTGGCCGTGTGTTAATTATTGATGGATTTTATGTTCTCATCATCATAAAGAGCGGAAAATTCTCTATAAGACCATGCAAACATTTTCTTAGATTTGTCACTTTCAATTATTGGGAAATGGCAATATCGCCGGGGTGGAAGAGGACGAAGCTAATTGCAGGACATAGGAGTGCGAGTGAGAGGCAAATACTACATTTAATTCCATACTGTCTTTTAAGGTAGAGACTCTCTTTAGACTGTAAATACCCCTAACATTAACCTTCAGTAGTAAATATTTCAGATCCTTTAGTGCTGCCAACAGCGATGATTAAATTTCTTCGCTGTAATCAATAACACAACAGAAGGTCAATGGAGATAACATATCATAATTATGTCAATATGTCAATGTATTAATACGTAGTGGAGAATACGATGAAGATACAGCTAAACTGCTTTCTTCAAAAGTCTAACTGAATGTGTACATTAGTGTAAGTTTTACTACGTTAATAATTAAAAATTTGATAAATCATAATATGTTGTTATAAATTCATTACGCGAGAAATATCTGAAAAGTTATTTCAAGATACCGGTTAAATTCAAAAGACTATATATATTTTGTGTTTGTGCCAGACAACTAAATACTCGAGCTACTAAAGCATTTTACGAGATTTAGCAACTCGTTTCACTTATCATATAGCGATATTTCTTCCTACTCATATCCTCTCAGCAGAAAGAAGACTTGCCTTTAGATAGGTTTGAAACCTTCACTGCTGAATAAAAGCATTTCTTTCTGTCTTTCTTTCTTTCTTTCTTTCTTTCTTTAACAGGAGTGGTCAAGCTACTGCTTCCCTCCAATGAGGACCAGTTTCATTTACTAGTTATTGCATGCGGGATTTTCGAGACTGTGAAATGTCACATCCAGTGGTTCGGATTCCACCTACAAAAATGTGGTCCTTTGGCTTCTGATCACGAGAATCAAATCCACGTAAAACTACATGCTTCCTTCTTTGTTTAATTCTAGAACATAATATCTCGAACATCTCGGAGCAAATTACTGTACAGATAGTGTAGTAATTCCTTTCAATTGAATTAATTACATTCTTGATCGTATTACGTATTGACGAAATGAGTGTCGCTGATCTTGGCTGCGAAAGTGTTTGTTAATGTCAGCAGCTGGAGCTTTGTGGCATGAGGAGGAATACAGGGTCTTTCATATAAAGTAAGAACGCCAAGCGGCGGGTTTGTTATCCGCTAGTGTGGTGGCCTTGACCGAGCTTGTGGCGAGCCGTGGTCCCCTGCTCTAAGCGTGTGTACAATCCTCTATGAAATATTACCTTATAAAAGTTGCTGGAAGTGTCGTCCTTCCTGGGTTATACAGGCATTGTATCTGGTAACCACATTTTGGCTGACGCGAGTGAGTCATGCCACTGTATTTTTCTGATTTTTATTTTGTGTTTTTTATTGAGCACTGAACCAGTAGTGTCAAAGTTATTTACAATTACGTGAATCTGTGCTAGTGAAGGTGGCACTTCATCAGGAAATTGCTGAACAAATGCATCACGTACCCGCCGAGCCGAATCGTAATTAAAATAAATTTTACATACAAAAATACGATGTTGCAATGATAACTGTCTCAACATGTTAGCAGCTGTGGTTCAGACTGGCGACTGACAACACCTGCACGCTTATTGCAAGGTCAAGTTTGTACTATGCGCGCGCTTTCAATACTGAAGCAGGGGGCCGTGGTGCGTCACAAGCTCGGCCAAGCCGACTTCAGCAGCCAATGACAAAACCGCCGCTCGCCGTTCTTACTTTATATGAAAGACCCTGTACACAGTGATGACTGAGTACAGTGTCCACGGGAGTCCAGCACTGCTCCGCGGAACAGGAACACACATCCAAGTAACCTTGACACATGTCACCATGGTGAGGAGAACTATAATGATGATAATAATAATAATAATAATAATAATAATAATAATAATAATGATAATGAAAATCCACAGCCTGCTCCCAGCCTCCGACCGGGTCAGGAATGGAATGAATGAAGCCTCCATCTAGCGGCGAGGATATGAACTGTGCCGACTGCCGAGGCCTGACGCACTCCTCTGGGGCAATGATTAAATGAATGACAGATGAAATGAAATGATAGT
Source organism: Meconema thalassinum (assembly GCA_946902985.2). Classification (NCBI taxonomy): domain Eukaryota; kingdom Metazoa; phylum Arthropoda; class Insecta; order Orthoptera; family Tettigoniidae; genus Meconema; species Meconema thalassinum. The sequence continues at coordinate 133,501,311 of OX336396.1, forward strand.
GGAGAGTGTTGCTGGAATGAAATTTTGACAGGGAAAACCGGAGTACCCGGAGAAAAACCTGTCTGCCTCCGTTTTGTCCAGCACAGATCTCACATGGAGTGACCGGGATTTGAACCACGGACCCAGCGGTGAGAGGCCGGCGTGCTGCCGCCAAAGCCACGGAAGGTTCAATAATAATAATAATAATAATAATAATAATAATAATATCATATGGCCTCGGGTGCCGGGTGCAAGCTTTGTTATTTGACACCCAAAGGGTAGCTTGCATGTCGAATTTCGTTGTTCCTTGAAGCACTATGAAAGCCAAGGAGGTTAGATATCTAAGCTCCTTGAACACTATAGCGCTTTCTAGTAGAGGAACTCCCGAGATTAATTTTGCCATTATGAACACGGCCTACTGAATTCAAATGGGTTCTTTGACATGCTAAGTCATATCCTACTGTACCCGCGGGACTGTACCTGTCACAACGCAAAATGACATGTAAACAAAGAATAGTTTCCAACCTGGCCACCAGCATTCGTATCGTAAATGGCTAATAACTGATTTACAGTTCACAAGGAAATATGTCGCATTTACAAGGAAACTTTAAAAGTAATACAATTGAAGGTATAAAGGTTGGCAATAATTTAGCAACGTCGCGTCGTAAGAAAGAACTGCAGATGCATACTTTAAGGCATAAGAGCACCATCAAATCAAAAACCAGCCGCAGGTTTTTACCAATCGTCATCTCCGACTCATAATCATTTGAAAAAGGAAAGCCAAACAGTAGCCATTCAACGTACAAAGAGACAATAATGTTATTGGTTTTACGTCCCTTTTAATTACAGCGGCAATTAGAAACGCTGGGGTGCCGTAAAGGTATCTTTAACGTGCCAGTAAATCTACCGACGCGGCTTCCTCGCATTTAATGACACATGAATCGCAGCCAATGACTATAAGTTAGGCTCCCAACAAGTTCAATTTCAAGTAGTTTCAACTTTGGCTACAAGATGCTACTGTCACTAACTCTAGCGGCGAACGTTGGAACTTGATAGAGCGTTTTGTTCGAGCCAAATATAACCTACAAATTTTGCTACACACCACCAATTACAGTGGTAGGTTCTTTTACCGTGTCGTAAATCTATGACATGGGACCAGCGGCTTTACTTCCCCTCCGAAGGAAGGCATACTGAAGGATTTTTAACGCTCTTAAAAAATCTGACGACTTCGGCCGGGTTTCAACCCACCATCTTGGGCATTGCAGTTCAGGATGCTACCGATTGCGCTACCGAAGCACCCAAAAGGCCAACTGATTGCGCTAGGATTCGATCCTAAAACCTCGGGCATAGCAGGCGAGAACGTTACCGCTGCGCCACGCAGACAGTCGCAATTCAAAGAGAAAATGGAACTGGATTAGACACGTTGAAGAAGCCGGTAGGGGCTGTTGAGAGGGCGGCGTTGGATTGGAACCCTCAAGAGGTGCTAGAAAACGTGTTCGTTACAAGAGGACCTGGAAACGGACGATCAACGATGAAGTCGCTGAGAAGAGGAAAACACGAGTGAAGTGAAGAAGCTGGCCAGAAACCGTACCAAGTGGAAGAATTTCGTCGCGGCCCTACGAACCAGAGGGAACGACAGGAATTATGACAAAGCAACAGATTCAACTTAAATGATAGGTGGTAATTGTTGTTCTAAGGGGTGAAAATGTTTTTAAAAAATCACCGTTAACTACAATATGGTATTTCAGGAGCAGGGAGGGGAAATGGACCGGTTCGCTTTTGGCGACCTCTTTTTATATTTGCCAACTTCTTTCCAACCTCAGCGGGAGCATTATTATTATTCTGGTCCAGAACTCACCAGCAGTTTGACCGGTAAAATTCGGGCGCACCTGCCAACCTTCACCGAACACAACTCAATAATGAAATAAATTGGGCAGGGATTTGATAAGGAAGCTTATACGCTTATAGGGAATTCAAAACACTGACAAGGTAAACAAGTAACCACTCTGAAACAGTCCTTACTAATGGAATGTAAATATAAAACTGGTTCACTCACTGCCAAAGAAAACAAGCTCTTCTAGTTAGCATTCTACCACTCCTAGCTAACGCGACTCGAATGCTTTAAGAGCATACTGTACCTTAAAAAAGATACGAACTCAATGGGAGAACTAAACTCAAAAGAAGATGGCCAGGTAAAACTGAAAGAGGTAAGCCTGCCATTCACTTTGTTTATTATCATTTTCTTCAGTTCTGACATTCTTGATTTGACTTAGGTAAGCCTGCTATTCAAAGTCGAAAGAAGACTGTCAGAACCGAAAAAAAGAATTAACGAATATTTAATATGATAATCTTACTTCAAAAGAGCTAGGCTATGATATATGAAACGGTAATCAAGTTATTTGGCTTCAAATGATTATGAGGGCTGTCAATTCCTTTGATGAAGATATAATTACGATCACTACCATCTTTTACATAGTCGAAAGAAACGCGCCCGAAGACACCAGAACCGAATTTCACCAAATCAAAACCATAAACATAGAAAACACAGGACATAATACCAGATTCTTCATTCATATTATATGGTATCGTGATATACAAACACTTTTATCCTGATAATGCTCACTAGTGATAATGGACTAAAATCATAAAATATGCATGCAAATACGCCTCTCGAATTGCCAAAATTGGTACTAAAATTGTAAATTTAAAAAATAACAAATTAAGTTCTAAAAAAGTCTAACTTTCAGGAAAGTACCGCACTAACAACTACGATAAATACTTCTCTCGATCAAGTACGTAATCAATGTACTTTTGTGAAAGTCGCCTTAAAAATAAATGTTGGTTACCGTGTTGTTTGGCTAGGCTATTCGAAATATATTCGGAAGATACAACCTCTACAAGCGCCATCACCACGGAAGACGTAATTTTAAAAGTTATACTGTGGCTGCTCTATAATAATATATATATATATATATATATATATATATAATATATAATAATAATAATAATAATAAAAACAATAATAATAATAATGATAATAAAGTGAAGCTTTCAGTGAGGCTTCTCAACTATTACGGCGTGCTGTATACATATAGTTGGCTATATAAAGTACAACTCATCAAGTTAATTGGAGTTGAAATGTTTGGCGCAACCGAGACTCGAACCAGATACCTTCAGAGTTCCGGCCCATTGCTCTTTCCAACTGAGCTACCACGAACAGACGCGACTTAATAGCTGAAAAGTCTCATTGGGTATTCAAATGGTCGTGAAAAATGATACTAGGGATGTCACTACTAGTAAGTTACGAAAGTATGTGGTTAGAGTTACGTCGAGTTTTGAAACCACACTGCAGTAAAATTGGTGCACAGTTATGCTCACTCTAGGTTGACCATAATTGGGTAACTCGTACTGTATGACAAGGGAAAAAGTAGTGTGTTTTTTGCTTTAAGGTTGCATTGTGTGTGGAACTTCTTTACAAATACGGTTCTGCACAGCTGCAGTTCCCTTCTCAAGTTACAGAACCAGGCTTGTCTTTATAGTAGCATCTGAAGTCCGGTTAGGTGAAATCTATTGTTATGTTTATATATATAATTTTATTAATGCAGCCAATGGCCATGTATTTTTCTTTTCAGGACGGGTCAGGGAAGGGATATTGGAAGGAAATCGGCCGTGGACCTATTGAAAGGAACCGTCCCGGCATTTGCCTGGTAGTGAAAATGGGAAACCACGAAAACCATTTTCAGGACAGCCGAGGTGGGAATCGAACCCACGCTCTCCCGATGCCAGCGAGACAACATTCTGCAACAAGCTGCGACAGTTTTCGCAGATCTCTGAATGAATTACAGTGTAAAACACTCGTATCGCTTGCTCCATACTTCCCTTTGGTAATTTTTAGCCTACTTTTCACATTTTGAAAAAATGAGGAAAAAGTAGACTTATGAGATCGATCCGGGAAAATGTGTGTTTGTCTGTCTGTCTGTCCTTCTGTCTGTCTGGCTGTGTGTGTGTCCCCCCTATCAACTCCTAAACGGCTGCAGCAATCGAAACCAAATTTAGTATGAGTAAAGATGTATACCGGAATATCTCACGTCCATATTTGAAAATGATGTCAGTGCTACCAACTGCTGAAAAAACGCACTAGAAATTTGAGCTCCATGTTGGATATCTTGGAAAGTATGCTTAGGAGCTCTTCCAAAATTGGCACACATGTAGATAATACTATTTCAGTTCAATTTCCAGGATGCCAAATATGACAGTGTTGCCAAAATAATTTTAAGCCTTCTGATAGGTCCAATTTTAAAATGCATATAATTTCTACACTATCAATTGGATTTCAACCAAATTTTGTATGTAATATGTGCACATAAACAGATATGACTGAGCGTATTCTTAAGAGCCACCAGGACTGCCAACTGTTAATAATTGCTCTCTCTATTTTTTTTTATCCAAATACCAATATATCAGAAAGTATGCAAGCCGACAGCTTTTAAACTATGCACACGTATAGTTCCTGACATTTTAGATTAATTTGGAGTAATTTATATACTTCAGTTCTACCAACATGATTCTGAGCCTGCTGATAGGACCAATTTTTAAATACATGTAACTTCTATACTATCAGTTGGATTTCAACCAAATTTCGTATGTGCTATGTGTAACGTAACATATATGACTAAGTATTCTTAAGAGCAATCAGGGCTGCCAACTGTTAATAAATGCTGTCTATATATTTTTACCCTAATATCAATATATCAGAAAGTATGCAAGCCAACAGCTCTATATTTTGCACACGTATAGCACCTGACACTCTAGATTAATTTGGAGTAATTAATATAAGTCAGTGCTGCCAACATAATTCTATGCTTGCTGATAGGTCCAATTTTTAAATACATGTAACTTCTATACTAACAAATGGATTTCATCCAAAATTGGCACAACAAGATATGTTAACATTTCCGATTATTTCTAACCAGCACAAGCATTGTTGCCAAAATGCTTTTACGCGTCTAACTGCATGTAACGTCCATTGGACTCAACCAAATTTTGTATTCTGTACCTTAAGAGATGGAACTAAGAATATATTCAGTCACCAGGGCTGCCAACTGTAGTGCTCTATTAGGCTACATTATACCAGGTATATTTTGAACTAATTAGACATTTCGATATTACCAACTTAATTTCGTCATTATTCTAGATAGGTTCATATACTGTAGAATAATCATTGGCATGAAAAGTAGGCTCTTTAGTTCGTCACGGAACTTCTTGTTAGTGAATGTATCAGCCGTATTAAAAATAAATGGTTACCATACTATTCATACACTAGGCATAAGTTCATTTTTCAGCTTTGCCAACCCTCCAATACATTGTCTGAAAATACATTGCATTTTCTATAAAATTATTGTAACGTACAATATTAATTACGATGACCAGAATCTAGATTTCTTTTGAGATTATTTTCTATATTTCATATTTTGGCTCAATTGGAAGAACTGCATGCGATTCCCGGCAGCAGTAGGAATTTTTGAACTGCCAGGAGTTAATGGTCATTGGACAAAATACCACCAGCGAAAAGGGAAGGGAGGAGGGGGGAGGGGCATTGACAAGGGGTACCGGCACAATACCTGGAAAAATTGCTGTATTAAACTAATATAAGTTTCAAAAAAATAATCTTTGAATCAGGCTTTCTTCACAGGAAAGATTTTCGACCAACCCAAACTTTTGTTGTTGCTATTGTCGTTGTCAATAATAATAATAATAATAATAATAATGATAATAATAATGATAATAATAGTGGTTTAGGATCTCTTTGTCTCTTAGCCAGAGTTGGGCAAAATAGACTACTTTCAAAATGTATTTTCGATACAAAATTGAAAAATCAATAACTGAATACTTGAAAATAAAAAATCGTATTTTAAAATAAATCTGAAAATACCTGATAATTCCAGCGAATAAGATATACATTCCATTAAGATTTTTCATATAATGTTTTGCAATGGTTTGTTCTTTCTTCTTTCGTCGTTATGCCCATTCAAAGAGCACGTTTGAACTTGTTAGTTGAACTGATAGTTTTCGCCTCATTATCCTCCCAAAATCTCTTCATGAGTGCACTGTGTTGCATCTTGGTTTGTTGGTTTGTTCAGTATTTTCAATTTTATTTTAAGACAATTTTGTATTTTGTGTTTCAAGGAATCAGTTATAGTATTTTGATTTTTGTATCGAAAAAACATTTTGTGAGTATTTTGCCCAACTCTGTCCTCAGCCCTGTGTACTTGGGTGTGCGTTGAATTTCTGATAACCTGTGTTTCTGATGGTGATTGTAATAGTGTGTGTAACGGTATTTATTGAGGTCGGGAATGAGGTAGGCACCCCGGGACTTGAGGAGGATGTGTTGAAAAACAAAGGGATAAACAACACTCAGGATAGTTGCTATCAACGCCGCGGTCGTGAAGAGCGATTTAACGCGCACGGCTACGCCGTGAGGTGACAAGGTTATTGAATCAGCCTTCCATCAGAGAACAGTACAGAGTTGTAACCAATGCAAACATCTAAAATACGTTATCCAGTAATCTGCTTAGGTTGACTTTTTAGCCATTAAGCATAAACAGGCTCAAAGGGGTCATGCACAAAAAGCGTTCGCTCGAAAGGACGGGGGTGGGGGGATGGTCTTACAAGAATGTGACAAAAGAATACGATAATTTGTGGGGGTCTGTACGGAAATATGTACGGTTATCAGTTTCTGTCATTTGCGACTCATACCGGTAGAATATGTGTTAACATCTATTGTACGTTGTTTACTGGGGAAAGACTTCTTGGATTTGAGACAGGCAACATGTTCTTAACACAAATGAAACACCGCCATACGTGGCCTATCTGATCTGTGTGCTTCTTCTGTTGAAAGAAGTTCAATAGATTTGTTACTTAATTGTGTGGTTTGTGGGCTGTTATAGTTTGTTCTACTTAACCTCACTATTGCAACAACGGATGGAGATGGTATGTAGTGTTAGCACATCATCATCAAAAACTGTTGGGTTCTTGTTTTCCTCAGAACACGGTTATCATGGATAGAAATAAATAATGTTTCAATGCATGTAGATTTGAAAGTAAATATATTCAATGTTGTTCATAAAAATGTTGATTCTAAATATGCTGATTATAAATAAAATTCAATTTAAATGTGCTAAAATACGTCTTGATTTTTATGTTTTCCCAAAAGAAGGGGAATTATTTTGGACATTTACTTAGGGGGGTGGGGGAGGGGAGGGTATTAAGAACGGTTACAAAATGTTACAATTGGGGGGGGGGGGGGGAAGAGTTAAATTGTATGCCTTTTTTGCGAACGTATTTTATGGATGATCCGTAAGTAAATAGTAACAAAGTTGATTGTGTAATCTAATGACAGAGTCATCGGACATCCTTTTCTAAAAACAGTAGACATAACACGATTTAGGGCAGATATTTTAAATATGTAGGTTTTAGATGCTCCTTAAAAAATGTAGTTGTAAGGAAGCAGGGGCGAAGGAGTTTCGGCCAAAATGGGATCTTCAAACGCCAGCATATTGTATGTACTGATACGAGTCTTTCATATTCATGCCCTTGTCAAACGATTGTGTCGGGATTCGATCCCGCATTTCGCAGCAAAGCCAAGTGAGTGGGTTTAGTTGTGATCTACTGTTTTACAAGCAAGAAGTTGGGATCTGATTGTAGCTGGCCAAGGTGCACTGGTGTCTATCATAATGCTTGTAAGCTAGCGGAGAAAATGGGGCAGATGATCTCGCTGTTCCTCCCCTTAAAACAATAATTAACTAACCAACTAGCGGAGAAAATGGGAACCTCTGTGACGTGGAAAGCTTATGCAACATCGGATGATTACCCTGCGCTGGAGGTAAACACGGCACACAGTAGTTCCTAGCTTTGCCATCGACAGCCAATTTGTTTCTTCTTTTTCTCGTGTGGCCTCCTGAGAGGTCGAGTGCAGGTCTTTCTAGTTGACGCCCTTGGGCGACCTGCGCGAAGTGAAGATGAAGACGTCACATACACCCAGTACCTGAGCCATGGGAATTAACCCCAGAACAAATGTTCAAGTTACCAGCTGATAGTGAAGTAACAAAATATGCCTTCATCACTCAGTATTCGGACCTCCGTTGCTGTGTGGAAGTTATAGTAGGGTGAATTCGAGATACTGTATCTCATTCATAACAGGAAGAAACCGATATGGAAGTAGCGTGAATTGTCGATGGTAGCAATGGCAGGACTACCCGTAATGAAAAGACAAAGGGTAAGCTGGAAACCAACACGTTAAATGGGACTGTTCCTTTGAGTTGGCTCAGATCGTTGGTTGCTTCGTAAGTTTAGGGGCTGCGACAACTCGGCCATGTAGCACCCTGTACTTTGGGTGTGTGTAGAATTTGTCTGTTAACCGGTGTTAATTGTGATGGCTGTATTAGTGTATGATATCTGTGATTCAGGTAGAAGGACTGCAGTCAATTAACTTTTTCAAGTTCCTACTTTTGCTACCAAATGCTACCATCCACGACACCTAGCTGCGGACGCGGCAACTAAATGCCATCGCAGACATCACCTGGCGGCGTACGTTGGAACTAATACAGCGTTATCAAACTAACCTACAAATTTTAGCTTCCACAAGTGTAGTTAGTGGAAGGTTCTTTTTCATGCCATAAATCCATGACATGGGACCGCCGGCTTTACTTCCCCTCCGAAGGAAGGCATACTGAGGGATTTTTAACGCTCGTAAAAATCCGATGACTTCGGCCGGTTTGAACCCACGATCTTGGGCATAGAAGCTCAGCATGCTACCAAATATGGCTCAGATGGTGGGGCAGCATGAGGCCTATGGAGAGGAGATAACCTAGTAATTTAGGAATAGATAGTGAGAGAAACATATTTATAGGCTACCCAAGGAAATATGGCAAGACTCGGCGTACGAAAGTTTGAAGGTGATAGGTTTGGGAGCAAAGGAGGCTGCAATATAACTTGAACATAGAGACAGCTCATTTCGCACAGACGCTGTTACCTAGATTAAACGCTGAAAAACATACCGTAACACTCTCTATTGAAAACGAATGAACAATGATACTGGGGTTTGTTGTTTCAATTAGGGGCTTGGACATTGTCCGATAACTAAAGCCCTGCGCGAATGCGGATATAGTTTGCATGACTGTGCGGATAGCGGATAAACTTCGGATAATGTTTGGAGTAAATTTGCGGATAGTTTTTGGATTACAATCCGAACTTGTTGAATATCATTACTAGGACCCGGATGTTAAGAAACGTATGTTTTCCGTTTTTTTTTTCGTGACAAATGCAAGGTGATGATTTAAGTTTATATCATCCAAATTATGCCATTAGGCATATTTAACACTCCGAACTGGATAGGGTTGCAATTCTGACTGTGATAACATTCATTTTAAACATAGCACTTGACATACATAGCCTAAGGGAACGACTTTCTCCTCAAATGTCTAAATGTGTTGCGTCATGCTTTATCTAATTAAACATATTATTGTAATGCCAGTAGATCCGGATAACAAACGTGTGGATGCAGATAAAAGTCGCGCGGATGCGGGGCGGATGCGGATAACAGTAGCGTGCATGCGGGGCGGATGCGGATAAAAACGTGCGGATGCAGATAACATTTTGTTTATCCACGCAGGGCTCTACCAATAACCTGTGTTATTGTGGTGTCTATAGTAGTGTGAGTATTTGAGACTGTTGGGAAGTAGGCCGCTGTGGCCTCAATATAGGAACCATCCCGCCGTTTACCCGGAGTAGAAGTGGGGAAACCACGGCAGACCACTTCTAAAATGGTTGAGGCGGAAATCCAATCCAGTTCTTCTCAGTTTTGCTTAAATAGGCTGTGTGTACTCGATCCAATCCTCAGACCAGAATGTAATTGTTTGGTAGAATCGAGAATCGAACCTGGATCTCAGGCCACTACACCAAGAGGTGGCCTAAATACACTGAAACATCAATTTCCTACAGTTGTCGGCTTTTGAGTCCCCTTCAAGAAGGATTTTACGAGCTAAGGTAGCATTAAAGCCGAAACCCACTGTATTATATAAGAGGTTGACGACCCCAATAGACCTGTCCACCCATCGCAGCCTAGTAACCTGCAACACGCTTTCACGTAGCGTGGGTGGGTGCCAGAATATCGAGCTGGAGCAAATACTACCACAAGTTATTCCTAAGCGAGACTGTGAAACTAATAATGATGACTCTCTTCATCGCACAAAAATAGAATAAGAGCCATCGGACTACACGAAGAATGAGACAACACGTCAATACTGAAACTCAGAGCCTATGTCGAATGACCTGCCTGGATTACTGAGACTTCAATAATTTTAGCAGACAAAATCCCGGCCGATCACTATCATATCACGCCACGTTTTGAAAGTCTTATAATACGGCTTTCACACCTAAGTGATTTGTGTCAGGCAGCAACTGAGAAATGACACAGAGATTTCCATTAAAATGTCAATTTATCTTTACTGCATACTCCACACTCAACATTCATCAGTCTTCCGTCTAGCCAGGGCGTGACAATTTATTATTATAATATTATTATCACTATGACATAACCCACCGGGGCAACTACGCATGTAAAGGCGAAAGACCACGTGGCCAGACTCTCGTCGCACCCAGAGGAACTTTGAAACTTTGTGCGGGATAATTCGATACAATATGTATTACTGGAGATGGAAGGAATGTACTGTTAAGCCCCGGAAGCAATTCAGTACGTTTCACTTTCACCCATTTGCCGGGAATGCTTGTTAGGTCGAGTGGGTTCGAACTCCACTGTCGGTCTCGTCCTTGTACGGGTGGTTTCTCAGGTTCCATCCCACGAGTTCCATTCCCATGAGTTCCGAAAATAAATTTCTTAGGAAAAACGTCCCATGAGTTCCGAACGCGTATTCACGCCTGAGTAAATAAGCTAATGAGTCCCAGTAGTTCCGAATGTCTCTGGAAAACCCAGCTGTCAGTTCTGAGGTTGGAGCTATCAAAGCGATAGAGGAAGTATTTCCAAGAGTCCAAGTGCAAGGCTGTTTTTTCCATTTAAGCCAAAGTATTTGGAGAAAAGTGCAAGAAATTGGGCTTTCGGGTATGTATAAAACTAGCCAGGAAATCAGAAACACCATCAGGCTGTGTGCTGCACTTGCATTCCTTAAACCAGAAAAAGTAGAAGACGGTTGGCTACACCTTCATAGCACGGCCCCGGACAATGAAAATGTAATTGATTTTTTTGATTACTTTGTCGAGAAATGGCTTGAAAACATGCATATTCCGATTGAAATGTGGAATTGCCATGGGAAGAGGCATAGAACGAATAACTCTGTAGAAGGTTGGAACCATAAGCTGAATTTGAAATGCGAAAAACCACATACTCGTGTAAGAGACTTGGTGTTGTGTTTGAAGAAGGAGTCTGAAAAAATTATGAGGACAGAGTTGAATTTGCAAGCCACGAAAAGGAAAACAAAATATGTTGCAATGGATGACAGAATCCAAAGAGAACTCAACAGTTTGAAGAGACCGGTGATTTAACAGTATTTTTAAGAAATGTTTATTTTGCTGTACATATTCATTAAGAGTATAAAGAGAAGAATAATTCAGTTAATAGATCAATTTGACGAAGCTACGTGCTGATTACTAAGTGACTTCTAAATAAGATAAAAACAGTTCAAAGACGAAGCGACATGCTGATACTATTTTAAGAACTTTGTAAATATAAAATTCACCGGCCGTGAAAGCCAATATACCATCTGTTTGTAAACATAACTCAAAACTGATTATTTTGACGAAGACACATGTTGATACAGATACTAACAAGGCGAAAGCTGCTTATGGGAGCTACCGGTCCATGGCGTCCGCCTCCCCTCTGTTAGATGAGCCAATTCATTAAAGAGGGCACGCACTCCCGGCTGGCGCTAACAATGGACCTTATTTGTTTCAGTAATAAACAAATTAATACAATTTTGCTGTAGAAAACCAGGCTGGAACTAGCTCAGGTAGTCTTCGGAACTGATGGGAATCGCTCAGGCAGTGTAATTGGCAGATAGCTAATCCGCTAAAGAATTTGGAACTGGTGGGAATCGGAACTCGTGGGAATCGGAACTAATGGGAGGACACGGGTTTCTCATTCTCTGCTCACTGGAAACTGCTGGGCCGCTACCTTCTAATAAGCTACGGCCACTTCCTTTAAACACTTTGTCCAGTTCCATGAATCGTTACTCATTTCATCTCTTATTAACTTCTTTCGTGACGTTCAAGTCAGGAAGAGCATCCAGCCGTAAAAAATCCATCACATTCTTATTTTACCTCATTCCAGACCTCGTAGAAATGGCAACAATAAGAGGTAGAAATATGAATTATTATTTAATAACAATACTACTACTAATAATATTAATAGTTTAATGTCTCGTAACTGTTGTGGTTTATAGTGTCGACAGGTTGCCGATAATTTTCCCCAGAAGGGGGAGGATAAACAATGTGCCAGTTAAATTTAGCCCAAAAACGTATCCATGTTAAAATGTCGTTTGAAACTTTGTGCGGGAGAATTCAATGCAATATTTATTACTGGAGATGGAAGGAATGTACTGTTAAGCCCCGGAAGCAATTCAGTACGTTTCACTTTCACCCACTTGCCGGGAATACTTGTCAGGTCGAGAATAAACACACAACCATCATTGACACTAGAACTGGTTTAACCTCTTACATAAGCTATTACATAACCTCACATGTGACCAGAAGACTGAAGATCGCACACCTACAAATACGACAGCCTAAGCAAAATGTTTCTTTAAGAATATGTCCCGCCGGATGAGGGCCACAAGACATTCGGCTCCTTTGCATGTTCATCGCTTTACAACTGGAATTAGGGCCTGATTATCGTACTGTGACATATTTAAGGTAGAGGGAGTTAGTCAATTACAAAAGTAATTAAATGTAGCCTAGTTTTATACGGGTATGGGGCAGTAAAATCAGCAGCCTGGTGTATTTACAGTGGCTATCAAATAGTTCGTATTATTGTGGTATCTATACTAGTGAGTAATTGGATCTATTTTGGGTCAAGTGTCTCAAGACGTGAAACAATGCATCAACTCACTATTTCCCTAAAGTATGTGTGGGAACCCGACGCTGAACTACATAGGATGGCCACCAGTTTCCACCAGTTTCATGCTCTTGCCACCAATGTTTCGAAAACACAGAGTTAATCGAAATGATGCAACTAATATCAGGTGCTTACCATCTTGTCCGTACAAGACGTACGGTTGGGAAATGGATAAGACTAATTAAGCGGGGTAGATGTTTGCTGCTGCATCATCAGATGTCAGCATATATAAATAATAAGTCGTTGTCAACCGTGCTAAAGCATGTGAAGTGTCAATATACAATGACATTGCCGAACGTCGATAAGACATTTTGTGTTCAACAACTGATTAAACTGGTCCCCTAATTCACCAGATCTTGCGCCACTGAATATTTGTCAATGACTGCATCGACGGGGTGGACAACGACGACGACAACAACACACCTCCCCTCTCTCACACTGCGCCCAAGCAGTATTCTGCTCTACAACTAGGACGGAAAGGCAGAGAGTCAAATCCCAAATAAACCTAGGAACTTTGTTGAGTTTCGTCTTCGTGCGATTCCATATCCACGTCCGTATTCCAAGAAAGTACGTGAAAATGTGAATTACTGACCTAAATGTGCTCCTGGGATTGCTTCTTGTCCATCAACAGTTAATTAGTACAGAATAAAAGTGGCAAATGAAACCAACCGTTGCTCCGCTCATTTACGCGCAAGGTCGACCACCATATGGGCATCTCCAGACTCGGTAGCAGAGTGGGTTCGAACCCTCATCGTCGACCGTCCAATGATTTTCCGTGGTTTCCCATTTTCAACGGGACGGGCACTTTCTCCTAACTTGATGCAGATCATTATCTACCCAAATGAGAAGGTGTTCGGAAGGACATAAGAGCCATAAAACCCTTCCGCCACATAGAAACACATCTCGTCTTATCCAAGACACGTCGGTTGGTTCCTTAGTTTAGAGGCTGCGAAAACGCGGTCATGTAGCTCCGTGTACTTTGGGTGTGTGTAGAATCTGACGGATAACCGGTGTTAATTGTGATGACTGTATTAGTGTGTGTTATCTGTAGCTGTCAATTTCAAGTAGTTCCTACTTTCGCTACCAAATGCCACCGTCCACGGCACCTAACAGTGAACTTGGCTACTACTAGATGCCATCGCAACCAGCGCCTGCTTCACAAGTTTAGTTAGTGGAAGGTTCTTTTACATGCCATAAATCTATGACATGGGCCCACCGGCTTTACTTCCCCTCCGAAGGAAGGAATACTGAGGGATTTTAACGTTCTTAAAAAATCCGACGACTTCGGCCGGGTTTGAACCCCGACCTTGGACATAGAGCCTCAGCATGCTACCAAGACACGTCACCGAACATGTAACTCCTAATCGTAAATAATTACACACAAGCGCGGATCTAAGGAAGGAAGATTGTAGTTTTACGTGGCCGTGAATCGTGTGAGTATGATCCACGAGACCTATTTACGTGGAATCCGAACCACAGGACATAGCATTTCACTTTGAAAATCTCACATGCATTGACCTGGAATCGAACACAGTCCACCTTGGTTAGAGGCCAAAATATTGACCACTGCGCCAGCACGCCCCTCTAAGCGCGGATCTAGGAGGCGGTCGACCACCATATGGACATAGCCAGTGTTTACGAAATCTGTCACAGTATGAAATTAATTAGTCTGAATCTTATGTTTAGTTGTATTCAAATTCGATTTCTGCTCCTACAACCGAGGATAAAAAGCTATTGTCTGCTGCAGAACCTTACAGTAACAGAACTACAGTGACTCTTCTTTATTACTAAAATGTAATTTTGAATAAACAAACTAATGTTTCAAATTAACGAAGCCGACGCACAAAAGGCAAATGTCGACAATTTTAGTTTATCTTTACGACTGTTTTTATTATTGAAGACTGAGATTTGCAAATATTTTTCTCCTTATTTAGATATAATTTCCGCGTAGTAAAATCATCTGCAAATAATACATTGAAAATATTTAATAATAATAATAATACAGTAATAATAACAATATTTTTTTTAAATACTACGTCATGTAAATAAAACACTAAGCAGCACAATATTAGAATTGTATTTTATTATTATTATTATTACGATTTCAAAGTGAGAGTTGTAGAAGCAGAGGAGCCCTCAGTGGTAACTGCGAATAGAGGATCATGGAGGCAACTTGTTCGCAAACAGAAGCTTGCCGACTAGACTGGACGCTGAAAGGCAAAACAGTCCAAAATGAAAATGTATGTATGTATGTATTATTATTATTATTATTATAACAATATAGATACAAATGATAGACGTCATGAAATCCATATAACAAGGA
This sequence comes from Meconema thalassinum, assembly GCA_946902985.2. Classification (NCBI taxonomy): domain Eukaryota; kingdom Metazoa; phylum Arthropoda; class Insecta; order Orthoptera; family Tettigoniidae; genus Meconema; species Meconema thalassinum. The sequence goes on from OX336396.1 coordinate 133,516,736, forward strand.
AGTACGATTTGACGCAAGGAGCCCGTATAATCCCGGGTATGAATACAATTATAAGAAATGCCAACTCTTGTGTTGACAGCGAGGCAAGGAAATTAAATTCCCTCCAATCAGATAAGCTTGGTTTTATTGTTCCTCCACCCTCACAGATTAAAGAAATATGCAGGAGATGTCGTGCAGGAACTAACGAAGGATCTGTCGCTAATTCCGAATGCAATGCAATTCAATTAAGCTAATGAGCATACAAGGAGCAGTTGCGAGCGAGAGTAATGTTCTGGTCGTTAGCCACAAACAATCTGCTGACTACGAGTAATGAACATTTTCCCACCAGGGCAATGTTCTGTGAATTTCTCTTAGATCTGGAGCGATGTTCCCGAGAAAGCCTAACTTATCAACTGCTATTACCTTGAGAACGTAGTCGTGCGTGATAACTAGGGCTCGGATTTTTTTTAAAGGTAAATACATATTTTTAATAGCCATATAGCACCACGTGCTAGACCTTCCCCCCCTCCCCATCTACATGGCACCAGTGTCACTCACATGCAGTTCATTTCTGGCACTGTGAAGTGTAAGGCAGTTCTACGATGCCTAAAGTAAAAACAATTACAGTTATCGTCCGTTGCAGAATGTAAAGATAATTTTACTTCTGATGGGGGCGTTCTGTTCTGCCAACCATGTGCAAAGTAATCAAGGCTGAACAGCGATCTCAAGTTACACCAGACCTCGAGGGCAAGAAACATAATGCCGCAGTTTCGAGCCTTCAGAAGAAGTGTTCCGCGGTAATCGTCGGTCATTTGTGATGGACAACCTGAAGATGTATCTCGTTGTGTATTGTAATTCTTCAGCAGTCATTGAGGCATAGCATAAATTGCATTCGTGAGTGGTGCATATTGTTTATATTGTCAATAATAAGTTAAATTGTAATTACATATTTTTACCTTTTTGTCACATATTTCAGGTATTTATAATACATAAAAAATAAATATTTTCCTGATTTTAGCACCTAAATATCCGAGCCCTAGTGATAACTCGCACACCATGACTGCAAGAGGAAGCTAAATGTCCAAGAGATGGAAGGTTCGAATTTCGGCACTGCCAGTGGCAACCTTGAATGTAATTTCCCTTCCAGGTTTTCTACACTTTCCGCAAGGAAATAACGGGACGGCACCTTATTTCAAGTCCCAAGATGCCTCAAGCTTATAAAATATAATATTTTAAAGCGCCAAAGGCCTGGCCACGTTGAAATACCGGTTCCCATAGGAATTCCATAGTTAAGCAACATTGGGCGTGGTTGGAACTTTGATGGTATGCCAGTTTCGGTGCGACCACGTGCTGTTGGCGCACGTTCGGAGGAGCGGAACGGACCTGGCCAACTTCCGCACGTAAACTCGTGGCTGAGGATAGCCTCTTCGGAGGCTTGGACCTGCCTTCGGGCAGAATACCCGTTACTTATTTTAAAGCAACAACAGCGCTTTTACCCAGTACGGGCCGGCTGTTCGCAGCGCAACCATCAACACGTGATCTAAAAATAAATAAAAATGTAACAATATATATATTTTTTTAGAGGTTTGATAAATCGGGTGAGGAACTGTCAGTAGCCTATACCTAGCCTATATGGAAGTGATTTGAGTGAATTTCTACCATTAACACGTATCCATGAAGAGTGTACTTTTCAATCGCTACGATCACAATGATTATGTTGATAAGTATGGAAGTTTAAAGAGGTCAACTACATGATTACCGGCGTCCACCGGCGTCCAGAAAATTACAAATACGTGCATGCAATTGAAAATATACCAGTTGCCGGTTTCTAGTTATATTCCAGTAGTAACAGGAAAAAGACAAATCTCCAAATCCATTTATTATGTATATTTGAGTAATTTTGATTCTAAATAAAATTAAAAAACAGGCTGGTACGAAGGTCAAGGGCTAGCACCAACAAAGGCTACAAAAAGTAAAGGATTTGATTGCCACTTCAGCCATCCTGGAAGGGGTTTCCCGTGGTTTCCCACGTCTACTCCATACAAATGCCGGAATGATCCTAAAGCAATGTCACGACCGTCTCCTCAATCCTCGTCACACACACGCGCACGCACGCACACGCACACACACATACGTACACACGTACACGGGGCTAGTGCCCATGATACCCAATCCCTTACGTAAAGGGACAACAACCACATCTTACGAAAGGCATGAGATACCGCACATTAATTCCACCCCAATATACAATGGATGAGGTTGTTGATAATTCATTTAGGGGCTTTGCGACATCGTGGCCATTTAGTCCCGTGTACTGGGGTGTGTATGTGAATACAAAGCTTGTCTGACAACCTGTGTTATTGTGATGTCTGAAATAGTGTGTGTATTTGTAATGCAGGTGCGGATTGGGAAGGAGGCGGTCGTGGCCTCAATTTAGGAACCATCCCGGCATATGCCTGGAGTAGAAGTTTGAAACCACGGAAAAACACTTCTAGGATGGCTGAGACAGGAATCGAACCCAACTCTTCTATGTTTAGCCTCACGAGGCTGAGAGGACCCCGTTCCAACCCTCAGATCAGAATTACATTTCTTGGCAGAGCCGGGAATCGAACACTGACTTCCGGGGCGACAGCCAAAAATGCTAGACGCTACACCAGGAAGAAATCTACAGAGGAACTTGCATCTCTGCAGTAATAATAATGATAATAATAATAATAATAATAATAATAATAATAATAATAAGCTATAACTTATAGCCAATAGCCAGAAATGATAGATCACTGCCATTTAACAACTTCACCGTAATATTCCGCCACGTTGCATGTGAGATATAGGCTACTGTAATATAGGTTTCCTTCCCTCCTTTATTTCCTGCAATCAATGCTCAGAGCACCATAACCTGAAAACAACAGGACTTCAGAACATGATCATAACAAGTTTTCCTCCAGGAAGATTGTGACACACACACATTATTTGAAAACTGGAAGACAAAGAACTGAAAATAAAAATGAAAAGGGGGCAACAGATACAGATCAAGCACGTGGTAATCCAGAGCATTGTAGTGTAAAGATCATTATTTTCTCATTTATCAATGCAACTGTCACGAATGGACTCTTTCTCTGGCCGAGTTTTTCTGCACACGAAATGAGTCCCTGTTAGCTTTCAAACTCATCAAGAAGCATGATTTCTCTTTTACAAAGTAATATTCAGAAATGAAAGAAACAAGTCGAATAATGAAATGGGTGAAAGTCACTAAATCTGGAAAATAGGAAAGCAATTCATCCCAATTTACAACTATGTCGCCTTTCTAATATCATATTCAGTAAGTGAAACAAGATGCTATCAACGACAGGTAGGTAAACTATAATACTGTATATTAGAGTCGAACTTTCTACATTTGAATGTTTTCAGTTTGAAATAATGAAGTAATTCGAAATTTTTGCGTGGCCCCTTGATACAACAAACTGGAATTTTTCTTTCGAAATCTTAAATAATTCTTATTTTCCCCCCTGTTTCTTTAGTTTTGAGTTAACCAAGATCGACGGTTAATTATTATGATTATTATTATAATTAGTATTACTACTAGCTAGTCGTATGCGTCATTGACGGGTAAAGTTGTTTACTAATTGACCTCGACGCTGAAACTGCAGATTCTACTTGTCATTTACAATTCGCTTGCTAGAGTATGCGCAGTGCGTTGAGCAGTACGGTGTGTGAAAAGGTTAGATGGCAGTCGAGATACAGACCGCAATGTTGTTAGAAAAATAATTGTAAACGTCTAAAAGAAAAGAAAAACTAATATCGAATAAACCAGCACCTAAGAAATTATTTGCAAACGTAGGTAATAGCAGGATTCAATATTCGTAAGAATCATTACAAACGATCGATTAGTACGTCAAAAATAGTCGTTACAAATGTTTGGAAGACTAAAGCGTTTCAAAAGTACGTTATTAGACCTAAATATTTACCGTAAGGGATTTCGATCTCCTACCCACAAGAAGAAAAAAAACTACCCTCTCAAAAAAATGAAGAACTGCTTTAGAAAATACAAGGGTCCGTTAAGTTAGAGAAATGAGATATCCTACGCTTCGGATACCCAAAATCTGTAGGGTTGGGAAGAGAAAAATAGTTGATCAAAAGAGGTCGTCAGTAAAATGAAAGAGAGAAGGCCGGCACACATGGAAGCAATGCCGGGCTCAGTTGGGCCACGTTGTCGCCAATCTACGTCCGAGAAGTTGCGAGTCCCTGTATAGGTGTAAAGATTAGCCAGTATACGGTTGCCCAAGGAACGTCCGAGTGCATGCACTGCACTCTTCGTCCCTTGTCCAAGAGGGGCAAAGAAACCGAAGTATGTCACTTTCTGTGGTCTCGGGATACGTATTGAGACTCATATCCCAAAGTAGTAGTAGTTTCATTCAGGGGCCTGGACATCGTGGTTATTTCAGCCCGTGTACATGGGTATGTGTAGAATTTGTCTGACAACCTGTGTTACTGTGGAAGTAGTAGTAGTAGTAGTGTGTATGTGTAAATGAGGCGAAGATTGTGAAAGAGGCGACTGTGGCATTAAGATAGGATCCATCCCGGCATTTTCGTGGAGTAGAAATGGGAAACCACGGAAAACCACTTCTATGCTGCCTGAGGTGGGAATCGAACCCACCTCATTTCAATGTGGCTTCACGAGGCTAATAAGAGTACCCCGTTCCAGCCCTCAGACAAGAATTAAATTTCTTGGCAGAGCCGGGAATCGAACCCGGACATCCGGAAATGACAGCCAAGAATGCTAGATGGTACAACACGAGGTAGTCATCAGTCATCACAAACCCACAAATTCCGGAATGGTTCCTAACCCAATCCCAATCGTCACCTCAATTACAATACGCACACTACCATATGCACCACAATAACAAGTTTTTCAGCAAAATTCTGCACACACCCAACTACACGGGGTTGATGATAATAATGTTATTGATTTTACGTCCCTGTTAACTACTGCGGCGTTAGAGACGCCGGGAAGCCGGAATGTTGCCCCAGTAAATCTACTGACACGGCTCCCTCGAATTTGCGCACCCTCAAATGCCAATCTGCTGCGCCAGGATTCGATCCTGCAACCTTGGGAACAGCTGGCCGGGGTTGATGAACACGATGTTCAAGTCTAAAAGGAAACAACTGGGATAAAAGCTGTGACACGGAAGCTAGAAGACAACGAACTCAAAAGAAAAAGAAAAGTGAAAAGAGGGCAACAGATGCAGATCATGCACGTGTAGACGACTACTTCCTGTGGTCGCTCCATTACAACAGCTGGCTATCAAATATCATCGTCTCGAATCGTCGAAACTGGCGACGATATCAATTACCGGATCAGAGAACTGGGCTTTGTTTATTTACTACATGTTATAGAACAACAGAGCAAAATAATCATTCCAATGAATGAACATGAAACATACGGAATCTCCGAAAGATGAATTAAAGAGTTAACAATGAAACCACCCTGACCATTCGAAACCAATTCTCCTGCATTCCCGGGGGCGGGGGCGCTTACCAGCATAACAACCATATACAAAGTGTCTACTGATCTGAAGATTTAAAATAAGAGTACTTCATGTACTCGTCGCTGTAAAATTCCAGTATAGCCCAATATTCATTTCATCGTAGCCTAAATATTACAAATTGAAGTGCATGGGGTCGATGTTTTATTTATTACTTTCATATTTCACAGCAATATTAGCTACACCTTCATAAAACACAACATCAAAATAGTGTTTGTCTACTATAGTATGTTGTAGTTTTAGATTTTTACCATCGTCACAGCAGAGTACTCGTAGACCATTTCCGCATATTCGTTTACAAGTAGCGGACCCGTGCGAAAACTCGGGCATATTCTAATGGGTTGTGTGCGCCCCATGTGTACAGACTACCCGCCCGGCACTAGTGCTATGACAGCTGTACGCACGATAGTTCTGCCAGGGGCTTCGTCTTGTTCATTTGTTTAATAGCACTTTATAAACAAATAAATATATTTCCGTTCTGGTTTAGGAACTTGAGTTTTGTGAAACATACCCCTTAGCGTATTATATAAGAGTGTTGATTAAGTGTTTAAATAAATAATGAGATTCTACAGTAGTTTAGGGCGCATTATTTAAGGGTATCACAGCAAGATTAGCTACACCTTCATATACAAGTAGGCCCATTACTTGGTGGATGGGGACTTTGTGAACGGGATCGTCATTTCTCAGTCTTAAAACATTTAAAATAAATAGTTATTTTCGGATGCTTAATGCTCTAATATTTACCAGTAATAGTTGACACACTTTCTAAGTTTTCTGACTGTTTTGTTCTTGGGTTGGGAGAGCAGAGACTGCTCGTGGGTGCCATTGTAGGTTTGGTAGTGTGTTTTGTATAGCTTTTTTGTCTAGTATATTTGGATCTGAAGATGCTCCCTTAGTTATCTCCCTCTTTTAGTCCATAACAAATATATACCATATACCAGTAATTAGAATTACATTGTGTTGACCAATCGAAATTAACAATATCAATTGCACGTGAATGTGCCTACCCCCTATAAACTGGCAATATAGAAGACTAATACCATCGTAGTCATGCTCGAGGGGTTGGCATTTAACAGTTCAAAGTATCCCAAAGAAACTGGTTAAAAAAACTGTAAACATTGGTGACTACAATTACGTGTAATACCTTTTCATTTCACATATCAGCATTTTTTTAAACCCTATACCGCAATCCAAAAACACAGTATTGATGATTTACAGTGATCGGTACGGATTGCACAATTAACACAATAGCTGCGAGGTGAGGTGGAGGCAGCTTCTGACAGGTTGATTAGAGCATACAGTACTTATTTTTTGTTCGTCAGCTGATCGTAGTTCGATTTTTAGAACACTCCCGACAGTAAAGACCACACGTTGAATAAGCACAGGCGATGGCCTTGGGTAGGATATGAGACGGATGTATATCCTCCAAGTAAGTTAATCGCCAGTATTTCCTTGGATGATAATAATACTAGTAATAATAAACTGTTGCAATTGGTAAATATACTTGATTTGTATTTGTGCGCATTGACTCCGAGTGAAATAATTAAAGAAATGTGAAGAAGAAATGCATGATAATGATATCCGTAGGTCATTCTGAAAAAGAAAAACAAACTTGGGGACTACTTCGTTTGAACGTGCCAAAGACATAAATATACACCAATAATAATCTGAATTCCACATATCAATAAGCATTATATTATGATCCAGTAGTAGTTCAAACTCAAAATGAGAATACAATACACATGAAAGTGACAAGTTATAAATCTGGATATGTTGATTTAGTCTAATACGATGGAGGGATAGCCTTCTACAACACACGCTTCTACAATACCTAACGGAAAAGCGATATAGGCCTAGGTGCTGTCGGTATTATATCACCACAACCCAATAATATTTATGATCTTTGTATTAAGTTACAATTACAGTAGTTTCATTTGCTTTTGCGCCTTTGCTGCTGTCCTAAAAAAAACATACCGTACATTATTATTATCTATTAATTACGTCATTTTTCTGTGTGATGTGCAAAATATTCACATTTTGTGTACGTGGCCTTCGTGAAGCTATCTTCTCTCCAAGGCGATGCTATAATTGAACACAAAGCTAAAAAGGCGCCCTCCATGCCTTGTATTTTGTTCCTTGGTAGCATAATACCAAAATTAACAGATTAAAAGCAGGGTTTCTGGTTGACCATCGAACGTTTTTACAAAAACTTACCACGTCTTTAAAATGTCACATTTTAAGATAATCAGCCAACTGGATTTTCCAACGACTAAAAAAGGCACAGTTTTTAATGTTTGATTTTACTTTATATGCTTCCTCAACTTACAAGGCTGCTTATATAAAAAGCTTAAAAATATCATAGCAAAGTAAGTTTCAAATGAATTTACATTTTGAATATTTTTGCTTGATTATTTCTCAGTTTTGGGAGTACTAATAATATTTTACTCGTTAAATTGGATCCATTTGATTAGTTGTGTTAATTCTCTAGTTCTGAATGCACGAATTGCATTGTACAAAATAAATTGAGGGTATGTTATGATATTTTGTTGTTGTCTTACTCTAGTTGTAAGTACAGCTTTGTGCTTATTTCCCTATCCTTACAGTCAGTATGGTTTTACGAATGAATGTATTTTCTTAGTTTTCTGCATTTGAGTGTATTACGCACAGTGATTAATCAAAACTGAACAAAAATTGCTTATGTAATTCTTCAATGTTTATATAACCGGTCGAATCACCGGGAATCTTCCTTTATATGATTATTTTCCTTGTCTTACTCTAGTTATAAGTACGGCTGTGTGTTTATTGCGCAATCCTTGCAGTCAGTATGAATATCTTCTCTTAGTTTTCTACATTTGAATGTGATTAATCAAAATTGAACAAAAATTGCTCATGTAGGCTAATTCGAATCTTCGTTTATATTATTTTAAGAGAGAGCACCAGAGTGTAACGTACTCACGATCCACTGTAGACCAAAAGAAGTCTACATTACAACTACGTGGTCACATTTTTAAAATAGCATAAAAGCACTTGACTGTGTTCTCCGAAACTTGAGCGCACTCCTTGAGGAACACTGCACGCGCCAATGCTCGCGACTAGCAACTGAACAAGCGGCCAGTGTGATAACAGGAAGCAGGTTTCCCTCTTCCCTCGCACTGCGCGGCTACTTGACGACCTTCAGCCGGCAAACTGCAGGTTGAAAGCCATAAAATATACGTAAATGCAATTCCAGAGCATTGTTCAAATACTGATTATCCTTTACTTCGCTATTGAAATATTAAAAGCAAATTTTCAATGTTGCGTAAGTAGAAGCTTTTCAGTCGGTCAACACAAGCGTGCCCAATTATATGTTGTGCTGGGCAATTACAATTAGTTCCCTAATGCCTGAAATAAATTACGGAAATTATTTGCATACACACTATAAAACACATCTCATATAAATGGGAGGGGGCTAAATTGAATGACTAGTTTCGTTCGTCAAGATACCATCATCAGATCTTGCTCACAGACTTGATTTAAATTCAGTGGATATGTATATAACACTTATGTACAACAGTTTTATCATTTCAAATGATCTTGTCGACTTCATCGTTATGATTTGGTCTACCGATATGCGTTACGGTTACGGCGTGTATGACGTCATCATGTTGTTCAGTGCATATGCACCGAGTCTGAGTTTACTGCTGGGGTCTGCCGTTATGCGATACGGAGACGGCGAGTGCGTAACGTCAGACAGGAGTATAGGGTGACTCCCAAAGAAGTGTGCAAGATGTGAGACAGGAATACAGGGTGACTCTTAAAGAGATGTACACGATGTCAGATAAGAATGCAGGGTGACCCTTAACGAGGTGTACAAGATGTCAGACAAGAATACAGGGTGACTTCTAAAAAGATATACAAGATGCCAGATAAGAATACAGGGTGCCTCCTAAAGAGGTGTGCAGGATGTCAGAGCAAAATACAGGGTGACACTTAACGAGGTGTACAGTATGTTAGATTCAATTCAAATACAGGGTGACTCTTTTAAAGAGGTTTGCAAGATATCAGATTCAAATAATGGGTGACCCTTAAAGAGTGGTAAAAGATGTCAGACTCAAATACAGGGTGACCCTAAAAGAGGTACCCGCGCGGGAAGCCTAGGTTAATGGGTAAATGGAGTCTGTTGAAAGAGTCCTGGGCCTTCCTGAGCCTTTTAACATGTGTAGCATTTGTCATTTGAAATGATATAAAGTCTAGTCTCTCAGACTGAATGTATATTTTTTTACATTATAAAGGTACGGTACAAACGTTTAAATTAAACTTTGCAACGAGTCGGATTCTTAGACAATTATAATTATTTTATTCCATTATAATAATAATATCGTATGGCCACGGGTGCCTGGTGCAAGCTTTGTTAATTGACACCCAGAGGGTAGCTTGTATGTCAAATTTCGTCGTTCTTTTGAACGCTATGAAAGTCAAGGAGGTTAGATATCTAAACTCCTTGACACTACAGCGCTTTCAAGTAGAGAATGGAGGAACTTTGTGTTGGCGGAAAATCCCGAGATTAATTTTGCCATTATGAACTTGGCCTACTGAATTCAAATGGGTTCTTTAACATGCCAACAACGTATGACATGAGTGTCGTGATTTTTGTCGCCTTTCAAAAATCACTTACCACGACCAGGGGCGAACCTGCAATCTTGGGGTTGGTAGTCCGACACTATAACCACTCACCCATCGTGGCAAGCTTATTCCATTATACTATCATACTTCTATAGTAGGCGGCTTCAGTGGCGTAGTTGGTAGCATGATGAGCTTCTATGCCCAAGATCGCGGGGTCAAACCCGGCCGAAGTCGTCAGATTTTTTAAGAGCGTGAAAAATCCCTCAGTATGCCTTCCTTCGGAGGGGAAGTAAAGCCGGCAGTCCCATGTCATAGATTTATGGCATGAAAAAGAACCTTCCACTAAACTTGTGTGAAGCCAAAATGTGTCGGTTAGAATTGATAACGCACTATTAGTTCCAACGTTCGCCGCCAGGTGCTGACTGCGATGTCATCTAGTAGCCAAGTCCGCAAGCTAGGTGTTGTGGACGGTAGCATTTGGTAGTAAAGTATGAACTACTTGAAATTATTGTCTGCAGTCTTTACTTGAATAATAAAAAACAGATAACACATACTAATACAGCCATCACAATTAACAGCGGTCATCAAATAGTTTCTACATACACCAAAAGTACACGGGACTACATGGCCAAGTTGTCGCAGCCCCTAAACTAAGGAACGAACCAACCAACACTCATATAGTGTTGCGTTTTTGTTAGTAATTTTATGTTTATAAGTGTGAAACCCTTTTGAACCGTTTACTTCTATCGTATCGAGCTATTGAAGTGATTGTGTTCTGGACTGTTCTTTTTTTTAATTAACCGTTACTATTCAATTTTCTTATTTACTTGATGAGCTTTTGTAGTTGGTTGGTTTGTTGACAATGTAGTTTTGTAAACTTAGCTGATTTCCTGTTGTTCGTATGCGGGTGTCCACTTCACTTCACCCCAATGTGGACTGGCGCCTTTGAAGGAATTTTAGAGATTTATTTACACTTAAAGATATTAATAAATCTCATCTCAATGGTTTTTACAAGATATTCTGTGTTATCTACACACCTCATGTGTAGCCGACTACTATTTAACTTTTTCAAAGAAACAATGTTGTATTTTATTTCCTACTGAAGAAGAACCCGTTTGAATTGCCAACTTATGAACATTTTAAATGGCTAAAAGTGGAGAAATATAGTTAAACAAAAGGCGGAGACCTCTAGTGGTTTTAAAATTGTTTACCTAGCTCGTACAGTAAGTGGAAATTATTCACTTATTTTATAATTATGTTAATGTGGAAGTTTGGGTTTAATAAGAGTTGAACTTAAAGGTCATCCTTAACGCCTATTCTAAATAACTGAGCCAGCATAGTCTACCTAAAAAGGAAGTCTACTCGAACATGTCTATAACGGAGAAGTCCTTATCAACGACTCATCTAACGTCCAAATGACGCCCTCCTTGAAAATTTTTCTCGCACGAAGAATGCGTTGCGACAAGGAATCTCAAGAGACTGCATGGATCGTGTGATTCATTCAATGATGCGAAAGGAAACATCCTTGGGTGTTTTGCTTGTCCACACAATTGCGTGTTGTATATGCTTACAGCCTGTAACATTGTGAGAGACATCCAACGCCGTATTAAATAAAACAGTATATTTTAAAATAGTCAATGTTTTTCCTCATTATATGAAAGGGTGAGCTGAGAAGTGCGGAGGTGGTGGAAATAAGTGCGCAAGCACCTTTTAGTCTGAGTCCTTATTCAACGACTAAATATACGTACAGGAACTTAGAATACGCAAAGAATGCCAATTTTCTGTATTTCAGTGAATCAAAACAACGTACGACAATGAAAAAAAGATGTCATAAATCACAAACGGCCTTGGGGTCCAGTATTCACTGTCCTCGCTCCACTTCATTTCCTCGAAGATAAACCAATGTTTATCAATGAACCATAACATAACGTGACGATGTTCTGGTTGATATAATCACGGTTCAGCTAGTGAGTGTATAAGAAGGAAAGGAAATCTGGTAACTTATTTCACCACTACATAAGGCGGAGGAGATTCTCTAAGGGACGAAACATACATTACATAAGGCGGTGGAGATTCTCTAAGGGACGAAACATAGAAGTTATCTGTCCCTTGCAATAAACAACGTTCACAAGGGATAAGGAAGAATTCCGACCCCTCAAAAAGGTGGATATCGGAGAGGAGGATAAATTAAACCAACTTTGGCTTCTCAGTCCCCTAATGGACTGCATCTTATGACGCAAATCAATGTTAACAGTTTAAGAGAAAGCATTCTCCTGAATCTGTAGTTTGATTTCATATGGCAAAGGGCACTATATGTTGGCTATTCAATGCAGCTCTTTTATTCACTGTCCAGGCTTAGTAATCTACGTGCTGTCGGATGGATATTACACAAATTAAGCGACCTTCAGCAGAAAATACGGACGTATTTATATAATTTACAGATACCATGATTTCTACTGCAGGAATTTGTATACAGTGTAACTCAATTTGCACTGAATCTAATCGAACCTGCACCCTTTATATAATATTCCCTTGCTTGTACTGGCACACCTTCATCCATTTGCTGGCATACTTCGATATGTCTGATAACCCGAAGTGATTAGATAGAGGAGAAGTGAAGCCGACGGTTGTGGCATCACTTCCGCTGTTGGGCCTATTGTTGTTTCAGTTTAAGAGGTTTACTCGATCATCAATTCCATGTAAGATCATAATACCGGAGCTGATGACCAATGTATTTCTTAAAAGAAAGCTGCAGCAACAACTCAAGTTGCACCCCACAGAATAATTTACGGACCCCTTCAGCACTTCCAGTTAGTGAACTCGTAGTTACCTCCCTACCTGCCATAATCTCGAAAGCAGCTGCTATTGGACTTTAAAATGACCTGGTCACCTACAGACCTACAGCAATGGTTCTCAAAGTGTGTGTGTGCGGGGGGGGGGGGGGGGAATAAGGGGGGGGGGGTGTATTCTTTGAATACACGGTACCTGAGATATAATTTCTATTGCTCTTTGCATGTTCATTTCTTCCTTCCTCTTTGCCAAACACCAACAGTGATCATCTGTTTTCTCCTTGTTGGGCATGTCTCTTATGTCTTCATAAGTATGTTTCAGATATATAACTTCTGTGATCCACCTAGCGTCATCTAGTAGCAAACCTCTGAAGCTACTCAATTCCTCATCGTGCAAGAGGACTTACTTATCCATTTAGCTACCAGATCTCGTTACCATCGTCAGCTATTTTCTCCTTGAGCAAGAGGACTACGTCTACTGTTTCACTCACCATGCTGCGCTAATATCGCCTACTATCAACTCTTAGAAGACCATCCATCAAGAAGAAAATTATTTTTTGCCAAGTTGGTTATGCTGATATGTATACCTTTTGTTTCCTACCCCCACTCTCCCCTTCCTAGGACCTTCCGTGCTTCGTTGAGCTGCTCTCACTTCTTAGTCGGCAGTCGTAGTAATCAGTTAAGGCTCAACCAGAGCCAGCCTCCTGACCTAACGAGGCATTTTTTTAAAATTCCACGCCATGTTGGAACTTTAAGCATCAGTGAAGAACTTCACCTTCGCCATGCAACAAAGATAAGTACCTGCTTCAAGTTTTAACTTCATCTTCATGATTTTACCCACCACATGCTTTTAACTATCTTTTATAGGCAGTGTGAAATTACTCATTTTGGGGCAAAATCATCCTCCGCGGGATTTTCCATGTTGAGCTTTTGTTTAATCAAGCTAATCTTAGTGAAAGCAGCATTTCTTATGCTTGCCAAATGAGAAATCTTCTCACTACGTGGGATATTATCTAATACCCACTGTCTGTAATTTACAAAGCAAGTTCCTCCGCTGGATTTACATTAGCCCCATTTTACTACTGGGATTGTTCTGGAACTTTCCAGATTCGGTACTCAATCTACGAGTCCTGCCGTCATGTATTTCTCACGTACTTGGGAGAATTCTGTTTAAAACTAAATTACTACAATAGTGAATTTTCGTCCACCGCTGGAACATTCTATGGCGCATTTAATTGTAAATCACAACTGTTTCAAGAAATAGGCTCTCACCTATATAGTGCAATCAGTTCTTCCTATAATTGCAATAACTTTCTTTTCCACAAACTTTGTGTCTCCATAGTGAACATTTCATATGTTTCAATGAACTATAGTGAAAACCAGTGCTTGCTCAACTTTTCTACCGCGTCGCGATCGTCCGCTTATATTCAAATAAGGCCATGAACATTCTCCTTAATTCCCATTTCTCTTTCCTAAACCTCTCACTAACAATCTGCAATAAATTTTTAATCTAGGTCTATTCCAATAAGTTGTCATTCCAAGAAGTGCCCTTCCATTTTTGTTGGTTTATCATTAAGTATCTCTGTATAATCTTTGTGATACGTGTCTAACACACGTTTCAAACTTAAATTGTTCCTCCCTTCAAAATCAGGGAAAACAGTTCTCTAAACTCTTGAGCGAGTCATGTTCAGGTTTCACGAAATGGAAACTGCCCCATTTCTCGTGATTCCTAATTAAACATAGGAAGTCTAGAAACTTCCTTTTCACTTTCGCCAGGTTTCACAGTAAGTGACCTGCTCTCTTTGTATAATTCTCATATAGTAATTCTGTTTAAATATAAGAAGTTGTAGGAACTTCCTTTTTGTTCTTTATGTTTTACATTTTGTTATCTTCGAAGTTGTTATTCTCGTTAGAATGTTCTTTCGGAGGTTTCGTATAGTACACTGCCTGTACTCCTGTAAATGTTAAAACTTCAATTATTCCATTTTGCCTATTTATGAAATCTTACCAAGATTTTTATACACGGTTTAAAAAACCTTAAAAATTGTCAATTGCCTGGAGCAACTGTTTGATGTTAAGAGGTCTGCGACCCTATTTGTTAAAAAGTTCAAATGAACTATGTTTATTAAACTTATATTGCATAATTGTTAATTTCCTCAAACTTCCTGCATTGTTAAATAAATTAAATATTTGTTTTTGGATTCATCATTTCTCTGATACTACAGTTAGGCAGGATCCTGGCTTTCCTAGCTCTTCCTAGGTTTATGCCCTCGTTCATATACAATAAAGCTTTTACTATCTGTCTGGCCAGACCATCACCCTTCCCTATAGTACTTTCATTCGTGCTTGGGAGGAAATACACTACAGGTTCTCTCTGGCAAACTGCCCAAGCCTTAGTTGAGGTTCCCGTCAGCTTCGACCAAGCTCGTACCCACTTTAGGTATCCGAGCACATATTTGCGGTGGCAACCGCTTCTAAATGGATTAAAAGTCAAATTAATAACTTTTGTGGGACTCTCCTCCTATTCTTCTATCCTTCTTTTCCAATCCCAAATCTACTTCCTTCTCTTAATCATCTTCCCTTGGTGGGTGGGTTATTCCCTAGCCTATAATCTACCCAGGGGGCGCCGGCTTTGATTGAGATATTTATATTTCATATCCTGTAACAAATATTACTATCCTCATATTCATGAACCTATCATAGGCAGTTAGCTCCCAAGACCATATGGCACCTTTGCTGTCTTATTTCACAAAAACTGACCAGTAGATCCAGCCAGCAGAAATTCTGAGAAAAGGTGCCGAGTAACATTTCCCACACAGCTCCCTCTCACTCGCCACCCGCAGTGACATCTCCTTACCAAACACTTAAAGACAAAAAGCCGCTAGACAATGTGACCGCCACTTCCTTTCAAGAATGAATTCTTCTATTTCTGCCGTTGCCGATTCGAATTCAGCTAGGCCTTTCCAGTCAGTTCAAAGACAGTGAGTGAACAGGTGAATTCTAGTGCGTGGTTAGCCAACTTTACAATAAACTGATACGAGTGACGCCATTTCCCCATGGATAAGTGGCTTATTAGAAGTGGTAAAGAGATACCCCATGAAAGTGATAGTGCTTGCCCTCCTTCGGAAAAAGAACAAGGTTCGAATTTAAACAAAGTCCATTGTTCTTCCGCGTCTACTTCTGCTCCCATCAGGATTAGTAATTCTACACACAAAGTGAAAGTACGTAAATATCAAGACAATTATCTGACATTAGGCTTTACCAGCATTTTTTGGAATAATAATCAGGAAAAACCTCAATGCGTTCTTTGTATGGAGATTTTAGCAAACGACAGTTTGAAGCCTGCGAAACTTAAGAGACACTTGCAGACTAAACATCCAGACTGTGTAAGTAAACCTTGAGCATTTTTTAAGCGCCACGAGCAACAACTTAAAGGAAATGTTAGATTCCTAGAAAAGCACGCAACAATTCCTAAGAAAGCGCTAAGAGCATCCTTGGAGGTATCCTATTTAATTGCAAAATCCAAATCACCACATATTATTGGTGAGAAATTACTTCTTACTGCAGCCGTGAAAATGTGCGCGATCATGCATGGAGAAAAGTTCAGCGAGTGTTTGAAGTCGATACCGCTCTCAAATGATACAGTAACTCGTCGTATTGATGTAATAGCCTCTGGCATAAAAAATCAATTGCAACCACGTCTTCATGATAGCCCAAAATTGGCCATGCAACTTGATGACAGTACTGATATCGTAAATAGTGCCCAGCTTCTTGTTTTTGTACGCTACTGTCATGAAAATGAAATGCACGAAGATTTTCTATTTTGTAAAGCTCTGGAAGGGCAGACTACAGGCGAAGATATTTTTCTCTTGTGAATTCTTTTTTTATTGACAACAATCTCTCATGGACAAATTGTGTTGGTATATGTACTGATGGGGCGTCGGCATTTACTGGAACTAAAAAGGGTTTCAGAGCAAGAGTGAGTGCTGTTACTAATTCTGAAAAATTCACACATTGCATGATACACAGGGAGGCATTGGCTTCTAAAGTACTACAACCGGAAGTCAATCAAGTGCTGAACGATGTAATTAGTGTTGTAAATTTTGTGAAAGTAAGAGCTTTAAACAGTCGGCTATTTTCCATTCTTTGCGAGGAGATGGGATCTACACACATGATTCGCTTCCATTGCACACGGAGGTACTTTGGTTGTCTCGTGGTCGAGTCCTTCGTCGCGTTGTGGAGTTGAAGAATGAACTTCGTAATTTCCTATTGGACAGCAGTCCTACACTCACAACCCTGTTTCTGGATGAGAAATGGCTTCTAATACTGTGCTACTTGGCTGACGTATTTGAAAAACTGAATGAACTTAACGAGTCACTTCAAGGACGAAATACTGTAGTAATATTTTCATTCTAAGCGACAAAGTGCTTGCTTTTAAGAATCTGTGTGAGTAGCGCGCAGCGAATAAAGCGCACATACAGATATTTGCGAAGAAAGCGCACAAGGGCCAATGTGACAGTTTAGGGTAGGGGTTACGTTGCATGGAAATGAATACTTGGAGCTGGTTGGAGGTGAGCCATCACGCAATACAATAGCTCAGGTTCATTCCTCCCGAGCAGCCGCCCCACCTCACCGACCCCTTCTTTGTCATTCCTGTTCTGGTGGTCCTTCAAGTCACTTCGTAAGCAGCAATAATCTGTTTTAGTGTTTTAAACTTACTAGTGTTAGTTATTTTTACTAGTATACCTAGTGTTTTGAACGTTTACTCTTTTTTTTAAGCATTTATACATGGTTTAGTTATATTATGGAAGTCTTAACTACTAACAAGGGTAAGCCTGCAGCACATTATAACGGATACGCATATAGGAAGTTTAGGAAGAATATAGATGGGTTAATAGTTTGGCGATGTCAGAAGGAAAGGTCAAGTAGGTGCCGTGGAATGTTAAAAAGTAAAAATGGCGAAGTTTTAGAAGTTACTGATCACTCATGTGCAGCACCGGACACAGCCAGATTGGAAGTTATGAAGAGCATCAACGTTGCAAAGAAGAGAGCCCGTGAAGAAGACACGTCCATTTCAAAGATCTACAGAGAAGAACTGGGAGAACTCCACAACAAGGGCTACAATTTTGTAACAGAAATGCCGCAACAACTCACCACAAAAAGAAGTATGTACATACAGAGAAACAGTGCACGTGGAACCCAAAAGGAACCTAAGACTAGAGAAGAAGTAATTTTAGACGAAGAATTGCTTCAGATGAACGACGGATCAAAATTTATGTTAGTGGACGAAGGCTCAGAGGAACGGATGATCATTTTTTGTTCAGAAAAAGGAAAAGAGTGCTTGAGGAACCTACAAGGCTTTTTCATGGATGGAACGTTTAAAAGTTGTAGTAAACAGTTCGGCCAAATTTACACCATCCATGCTGATTATGGAAGCTCCGACACAGAAACTAACGTTTATCCAGTTCGTTCGTTTTTTTCGTCATGTACTGCAAGCAGTCCCAGAATGGAATCCAAGACACATCCACGTTGATTTCGAGGCGAGTGCAATAGCTGCAATTAGAGAAGTTCTGCCATCAGTTGAAATCCATGGGTGCTACTTTCATTTGAAAAAAATGTATGTGAAGAAAAATACAAGAAATTGGACTGACATGTGAATATAGAGAAAATGAAGAAATCCGACTGTCCACTCAAATGTGTGCTGCATTAGCCTTCTTGAAAACTGAAGATGTCCAAGATGGCTGGGTCGAAATTCACTCACAGGCTCTTGAAAACCCGAAATTAACTCGCTTCTTCGACTACTTCGTCGAACAGTGGCTGCATAATGACGAAATTCCTATTGAATTGTGGAATTGCTATGCTAGGCGACACAGGACTACGAACGCGGTGGAAGGTTGGCACAACAAAATCAACAATCTTCTTGGACGACCCAACCCCAAAATCAGAGATGTCATACTTTGTTTCAAGAGTGAAGCGGAGGAATTTTCTTGTATGTACATGAGGATAGAACTGAATTTAGCTGGGAAAAAGAGGAAGAAAACTTACATCGAGTTGGATAAGAAACTGGAAAGAACTGTGAAGAAGTATGAAGAAAATGGTGAAGACCTTCTTTCAAGAAGAAAAGCAAGACCCGAAAAGAATGTAAATAGTAAACAGTTAATATTGACGAAGGGTTGACTGTGCGCTTTTTTCGCAGTGCGCTTTTTTCGCGACACCGCTTTTAAGAGAAAACTTGAACTTTGGAAAGCCCTGATGGACAAAGGTAACTGTGAGATGTTTCATTGTCCGAATGAATTCCAGGAAGAAAATGAGTTAGATATTTGTCAAATTAGTGGAATTGTCGTAGAACACCTCCAAAACCTTCGTCAAAAATTCGAGGGTAGATTTCCACAACCTTCAACTGAGAATGACTGGATTCGCAGTCCGTTTCAAACGAACGTAACAGCCCACCTGTCAACGGCAGAACAGGAGGAACTAATAGAACTCTCAAGTGACAGAATACTTCAAAATGAATTTAAGTCGAAGTCTCTTGAAATTCTTTGGGTGCAGATTCGGAATGAATACCCTATTTCATAAAGAAAAGCAGTGAGCCTGTTATTACCCTTCGCTTGAACTTGCTTGTGCGAGTCAACATTTTCCGCAATGGCATCCCTCAAGACGAAGCATCGGTCTCGGCTGCAGCAGGAAGGGGATCTGAGGGTTGCTGTTTCAAACATCCAACCAAGACTGGATTTACTTTCATCTCAAATTCAAGCTCACACATCACACTAACTCCGTAAGTGTCTGAGAATTACCGAATTCTGATCGGCGATCCATGTACACTTGTATTCTCCTGTATAACCTTTTCATGGGTAAAGAGTTTTAACATAACATTTTTCAAATTCACAGTGAAATGTTGAAAATTGGTCTATATATTATTTCTTGTCATTTATAAGTCACGAGCTTTCAAATATGAAAAACATTACTGAACACAGGTGTCACAGCTAAAGAGCTAATTAGTGAAACAAACAAAATTTGCTCAATTCCAATAACTACACGTGCAGCAGTTGTTTTTATTTTTATAAGCTAAAGTAATACACATGCATGACATATGTTTTTACAAAACATTGTTGTATTTTGATGTGCTCTAAGAATAATGAATTGTGTGTTATTATTATTAATAATATAACTGGTAGTTGAAATCCTAATTAGGCAGTAGCATACACATTAGATCTTGTGTGATCTTTTTTTTTTGTGGGAAGTAGCCTATGCGAAGTGCTAAGAAAGGAAATGAGAATAGGGGGGGGGGGGCTAGATATTTCATGTTTCAGAAGGCGGAGGTGGGGGGTTGGGGGGGATGGCGTCAGAAAAAGTTTGAGAACCCCTGACATCTCACTGTTTCCATTGTGATAGTGTCCCCTACATTCTACGGAGGGTGTCTTCCCATTTGCGACGAGCTATACATTCTCATAGTCCCAAGTTTCCCATTAACGACGGAATAATGACTAATTGTGTCAGCTCCCAGTATGGTGGGAAAACCCCTGCTCGAGAATGCAGTCAGTATGGTGGGTCACATTTGGTTTGATAACTCGTCATTCTGTCTGTGTCTAACTTAGGTTCAGTCCCGTTGAATAGGTCTGTCGAATATATTTCAACTAACGATAAGAGAGGTAAACCTTGCATTACAAACGAGGCATATAGCTATAGGCGACCAAGGCAAACCAAAGTGATGTGGTTGTGTGTCAACGAAAGAAGAGGAAGCAAATGGAGTGGTAAACTTGTTACAAAAAATAATTAGTTACTAAGTTCTTGGAGGTTATCTCGTATTTACTAATGTTGGATTAAGTATGAAGAGGGAAAACACATTATAAATATAAGACGAAGCTGGAGGCGCATAAATTTATGTATATTAACAATGACAATGTGATTCAAAAAAGTCGCTGAAAAGGTAGAAAATACACTGAATATATAATTTTTACACTCGCAGTGCTGCACTAATATTCTATCAATCTTACTCACTTCATTAAAGTTTTACATCATATGTTACTTAAATAGCCTTCGTACGCTAATGGCACTGTGACTTAAAATTCAAAACTAGTCCTTCCTTCCCTAAGAGGCCGTTCGTCGATAATGGCACCGTAGCTAGCGACATCGCACCATACAGAGCTGTCGATGCCCAGTGAAAATGTTGTGCTTGCCAGACTACAGTTAACCAATATCCAAGCAAGGAATAAATTGTAGGAAATTTCTTCCCTTGAGTCTTTCATGACAGATGGAAACCACAGCTTTATATACCTTCCCTCGGTGCATGTTTCTTACCGAGAGAACTTGTACACATTTACATCGATCGGCTTGCCTATACCAATAAAAGAGTGTGCTGCTGCCTTATTTGGGTTAAAACGACTTCGAGTGCACGGGCGTAGAATATCAACACATCTGCCCCCTACGGGAAGGAGAAATGAGCCAGAATTTAAACCTCCCATATAAGAGCTGGAGCGCTCCGTTGCAACCGTGAATCGCGATATAACGCGCGCGTCTAATAAGCTGCTTGTTACTATTATCATCATCATAATATATATTATTTCAGTAGTATAGATCCCTCCTGCGGTGCTCACAAACGACCGATCGTGACAAATGAGCATTCAAATGAAAGATAATAGACATTACCAGTGACTTATTGCACTATAATTTCATAAATATCTATAATTTCTTTAAAAAATGACTTTAAAAAATTGTACGAAGTGTGCGATTTGCAAACACAGTTGCTGTAGGAATATATTGCTGTCCACGGGCCGCTGTGACGCCGGTTTCATGTCAAATTATCATTCTGAGGTCTTTCCTTTATACTGAAATGTAAATAGTGTTCTATAATCATTTGGTTGAAATAAAAAACATAACCTTTCTCCTTAAGTGTCTCATTATAAACCTATTGGGGAAAGTGTGGTTGATGTACATGCGAGATTTCTCGCACGGGTCCGCTAGTCTATATACATACGCTAAGGTGTGTTTCACAAAACTCAAGCTCCTAAACCAGAGGGAGCTAGAAGGTGTGGTTTGTACCAAAATCTTCCAAATAGTCTCAATAGTACAGGAAAAATCTTGCTTTTCTTGATAAGTCACCCGAAATATATTTATTTATTTATAAAATGCGTTTAAACAAATAAGCGAGACGATATCCCCTATCAGAACTGTGTTGCGTACAGCCCGCATAGCACTAGTGCCGGGCGGGTAGTCTGTACACACGGATAGCACACAACCCATTGTGCAACCAGCAGCAGTGATGAATTGCTCCGATTTCATAAATATCGACAATTTGTTTAAAAAGGGCGTTTAAACAAATAAACATATTTACAGAAGCCCGCAAAACAGTAAAAGCCAGGCGGTTGGTTTATACACATGCGAGAATCGCACGGGTCCGCTGGTTATATATCTTGATTTAATACAGAAATGATAAAATTTAAACCAACATTCGTTCTAAAATGCACATTTAAATTTTTTATTGTTATTTATTCAAATTATAGTTAACCCAAGCGAATTTTCGAATTATAGCTAAAATTCGCAAGGGAACGTTTGCCAAACTGCTTGACGTAACTGAATTTTCGTAGATCCTCGGTAGAAGAATTAATTCCACTAAGACATAATTTAGCAGTCTGGTTCGTGTAGTAAAGTGAGTCATAAGTATGTTCAGTCAAAGCATTATATGGCAACACTGTCATGTGAGTATGTGTAGGCCTATTAAGGTTAAGCATGGGATCTTAAGAATGTTTAGCTGATTCATGATGTGGCAACACTCCTCCGTGAGTATCAAAAGAAGCACTGTCACAATGCAGTTGAATGACTCAAGTTTGGTTTATACTCTCATAGCCCTCGTTTTGATACCAACCAGATGTTTTCATTTTCCACAATAATAATAATAATAATATCGTATGGCCTCGAGTGCCTGGTGCAAGCTTTGTAATTTGACACCCAGAGGGTAGCTTGCGTGTCGAATTTCGTTGTTCCTTGAATCACTATGAAAGTCAAGGTGGTTAGATAATAGATATCTACGCTCCTTGAACATTATAGCGCTTTCTAGTAGAGAAATGAGGAACTTTGTGTTGGCGGAAACTCCCGAGATTAATTTTGACATTATGAACTCGGCCTACTGAATTCAAATGGGTTCTTTGACATGCCAACATCGTATGACATGCGTATCGTACTTTTGCCGCCTTTCAAAAATCACTTACCACGGCCAGGGTCGAACCTGCAATCTTGGGGTTAGTAGACCGACACGCTATCCACTCAGCCACCGTGGCAAGCTATTTTCCACAATAACCGGTCGCGATGAGCGAGAGCGCCAACGCGCTACTTCGCGTCTTGCTGATATCGGGAGAGCGTGGGTTCGAATCCTACCTAGGTCGTCCTGAAAATATGTTTTATGGTTTCCCATTTTCACCACCAGGCAAAGGCCGGGACGGTTCCTTTCAATAGGTCGACTTCCTTCCAAAATCCCTTCCCTGGACCGTCCCAAAAATAAAATAGATAGCCATTAATACAAAAAATATGTATACATATTATTTTCCACAATAAGGAATACATGAAAACAGGACGGTTGAAGAATAGTAGCTGTTGATGTTTCATTTAGGGTGCTTTGTGACATCGTTGTCATGTATCCCAGTGTACTTCAACGTGTGTGTAATCTGATAACCTGTGTCATCGTGATGGTTGTAGTATTGAGTGCATTGTAATGGAATAATATGTTATTGGTTTTACGCCCCTTTTAACGACTACTATGGCTTTTCGAGACGCCGGGGTGCAGTTTCGATCCTGCTCCCATGGGCACAGTAGGCGAGAACGTTACCACTGCATCACGCAGCCAGTCACATTGTAATAAAGGCTAGGATTTGGAAGGAGATGGCCGTGACCTTAAGTTGAGAACCATCCCAACACTTACCTGGAGTGGAAGTAAGACACCACGGAATATCCCTTCTAGGACAGCTGAGGTGGAAAACAAATTCATCTCTTCACAATTTTGCCTCACGAGGCTCAGTGTACCCCGTTTCACTCCTTAGACAGAATACAATTTCTCGTCAGAGCCCAGAGTTAAATCCAGGGCCATTGGTTCCGGAGTCTCAATACGTACCTCCGAGAAGTTGAAAAACATTAATAAGAACGATGTTTTCCAAAGTTATTTTATTTATTGGAGATTTCACTGAAAAATGGACATTCTTTTAAATCAAGAACAGCTGTGGTGATCGATTGGCTTATTAATGATGTGCAACAGCCGAGCACCTGGCCATTTAACAATCAATAATCACGTTGTTACACCGAGGCCACTCACTTCGAATGTAGAACAGTAGCACGATAGCAAATAATCCTATTATGGAGGATTTACTAATGAGATGACAAAACATTCTTCCCCTCCGACCGAGTGAAGATTCGTCACTTTCCAACAGTTGTATGGTTTCCGAACCTGTAACACCCGAGGGTTTTTCTGTACCTTGCACTGTATGAAGATGAACAACGAACTGCTACCGAAGCAACAGTATTTAAATACGGCATAAAATTCTATTGAAAGTTATAACCGAGTTGTTTCATTGTTTTAGATGCAAGAAACATAGTTGGTAGTCGCTATCAACCCCTTGCACTTTACTGTGGAACTTCACCCAAGTTATCAACAATAATTAATGAGATTAATTTTCTCACAGATTCTTTTACTCTCATGGAAGGGTAATATGATCATATTCGAAGTAATTCACAGCTACTTAAATACACGTTACTGCCAATCCTCAATACGATGACGTAAGCCATTCTGGCGTGAATCCAATGGTCAGGTCAGGAGGGGACAAGGTGCTTTGGTTAGGGACAGATAACCTCGATGTTCCTCTCCTTAAAACAACAATCCCCAGCACCAAAGTGTGCGGTTTACCTACCTGTATGGAAATATCTGAATAATAATAATCATCAGAATGGTTAGATGAGGTGGTTTCAGAGATACTGCACCAGGGTGCTGGAGGAGATCGTTAACATGTCATTAAATATACTGCCACGAGGCTGTCACATAAAAACACTTTTAAATGACATCGGACAACCAAGATCGAACTCGATATCTTGTTTCTTTTGAAGGACATCAATTAACAAAATGTGCCATGCAGCCTAGCAGAATAATGTTGATTAATTTAGTGCCTGATAACCAGTGTGAATGTGATGGCTGCAACAGTGTGTTCGTTTGTAATTAGGGCAAGGATTTGGTAGGAGGCGGCCGTCGCCTTAAATTAGGTACCATATCAGCATTTGCCTGGAGTAGAAGTGGGGGGGGGGGGGGACTACGGAAAACCAGAATTGAATTCTTCGTAGAGCGGCGAATCAAACCCGGACCTTAGGGAAGACAGAGCCAACTATACTCGACCCTAATAATTACAGCAACACACACTACTACAGTCACCACAGAAACACAGGCTATCAGACAAATTCGACTAATAACATTATTGTTGCAAACTGCTCCTCCCGAGTAATTTTTAGTATGTGGTTTACAATCTTGAAGCGGTGCCTAAGACAGAACATTGCTGCCAACCAAACATTAATAATAATTAACAATAATGGTGTTGGTTTTACGTCCCTTTTAACAACTGTGGCTTTTAGAGACGCCGTGGAGCCGGACATTTTGCCCCTTCAGGGGAACTTTAACGCGCCAGTAAATTAACTGACACGTTCCCTTGTATTTGTGCACCCTCAAATGCCAACTGACTGCGCAAGGATTCAATCCTTCAACCTTGGGAACAACAGGCATGAACGTTACCGCTGAGCCACGCAGCCAGTCAACATAACATTAAGATGTTACTTCCATCTATGGGTATTATGTATGAAAATACCGACAGTGGCGGCTTCGCTCACTAAAGCGCAGCGATAGGTCATGGGGCCAAGCTCTCCGCTGACTCGCTAGACGCGTGGGTTCGAGCCCCACCGTCGGCCGTCCTTGAAATGGTTTTCCGTGGTTTCTCATTTTCAACACCATGCAAATGCTGGAAAGATAACTTCGGATAGGCCACGGCCGCTTCCTTCTACACCCTTGCCCAGTTTCATTCATCGTCATCCATTCAATCTCTCAACCCGGCGCGCAGGCCTCCCACAGGCGTCGACTAACGAGACCTGCACTCGGGCTCTCAGGAGGACACACGAAAAAAAAAATTGTATGAAAATCTCGCTAATTTCCAATAATATGCATGTAGCCAACAGCCCAATAACTACTGCCCAAAGAAGTTGTGAAGAAATTCAGTACCGGTATCTTATTCTTGGTTGGTCAGTCTACGTAACAGTAGGCTGATTTGTGTAACTGGGGCAGGTACTACAGGACTTGAACCATGTTATCGTCGAAGCATACATCTGACTGTGGGTGTGTGATTGTATGTGAAAGGGGACGGGGGGAGGAGAGAGAGAAATTCTACTTTTCTATTTGTGTTTGATTGATTGACTGATGCAATCTTGTGTTGTTTTTTTAGATCCTCTAATGTCACTTTTATATTATGTTATTTTCCAGCTTCTCAACTTTTTCGTCTTATCTTATCATTTATGTTTTTGCCTTTTTTCCGTTTTCTGAATACAGTTTTCAATTTTCTGTAAACAATTATTTTAATAGAAATATATGGTATATTGGCTTTCACGGCCAGTGCATTAAAACTCAGTAATTTTTCTAGGTTTGTGCCATGTCTTGTGTGGGATTTCGCCTAAGACACCAAGCTGGCTCATCAGCGGACATCAAGAGCCCGCTGATGAGCCAGCTTGGTATCCTAGGCGAAACTCCACACAAGACATGGCACAAACCTAGAAAAATTGCTGAGTCTTAATTATTTTAATGTTTCGGGTACATTTCAGATTGTATGAATGAAAGCTAAAGGTAATTTTCTTCCCGAATGTTTTGAGTGCATGCCTGTATGGTTGTGGTAGTGATTGTTGGTTTCTATTTGTTTTCGTGTTTGTTGTTTTGTTTATAGACCTACTTGTACATTTCATTGTAAATTGTCGCACGTGGAGTCTACCTGTCTGACTGACAATAAAGTATACATACATACGTTTAGAATGGCTTCAGGTAGAAGTTATTTAAGAGTAAGCCCTCGGAACGATGGACGTTCAAATCAGCCATTTTTCCACCTGATCTCTGACAATGGAGTTATAATTTAAAATATTAATTTAAAAATTAAGTGGCCGTACTTACTATCTAGGCCTACATAAGAATCAGGGTCTACGACATCTGTTGCGATTTTTAAACAAGATGTTCAGTAAAGAACATATAGCCTACTTTCTCCTAAATGTATGAGTATACTGTAGTTATAACTCGTTGTTATTATCAAAGAGTATAATAGAATCATATCTTGGTTGAAGACCTTAGAAACTATTTACCTCTACCAAACGCCACAACCTAGAAAAAAAAACTACTACCATCATTGAAGAAAGATAGATAAGAAGTATCTCAAGAATGTTATGGATCTGGAGACATAATCGACCGGACTGGCTGCGTGGCTCTGCGGTAACGTTCTCGCTTGCTGGGCCCTAGGTTGCAGGTTCGTATCCTGGCGCAGTCAGCTGGCATTTGAGGGTGCACAAATGCGAGGGAGCCGTGTCAGTAGATTTACTGGCACGTTAAAGATCCCCTTCGGGCCAAAATTCCGGCACCCCGGCGTATCTAAAAGCAGCAGTAGTTAAAAGGGTCGTAAAACAAATAACATTATTATTATTGTTATTATTACATAATCGACCTGCCATGGGCAACATCCAACTTTGAGTTGAGCCATGTCTTTACACGTCTGGTTGTGCATGGCTTTCACAACCCTAATTGAATGAACAAATCTTTCCGTGTCCCTACAGAGACGTGTGTATACAAACTATGTGGATGATTTCGATTGCTATTTGCCTGAAATAAAAGTATTAATAACCTGAACTAGTACCAGCGGCTAGAATTCAGTTACTATGTGAAATCGTTTTGTTCTTTACTTCAAATAACATTTTCAAATAACGCACAATAAATAGGCTGTAACAAACCCTTTAAAATAAGAAGTAAAAATGTATCATAGTATCATCCTGTCATTCTTCAAATTCGATGAGCATAGAATGCCAATGGTATACTATCAATGGAGTCCCATGTAGACCAGTCGTGAAATCTAGTGGAGAAATATCGAACAATATAATCCTAACAGGCAGAGACGGATTTACATATCTGCCGCCCCTAGGCACATACTGACCCCCCCGCCCCCTCCCACGTTGGTCATCCAGGGGTGGGGGTGGCACCTGAGAGTGATCCTTAACTCATGCACGTACACAAATGCAGCCGACCGGCTAATGAATCATCTAATTCATCGGCCGGTTGGCTTTACTTGTGTCCGAGTTAGGGTAAGCCCCGCTGGACGGCTGAGTATAGGATAAATCTTGCACGTCATTTCAATTTTAAACATTATTGATTGTATATAAAGCAGTTTGATTATAAAAAACGTAATCTAAATTGTGGGGTTGATGTTAATAAAAACTAAAAGTTATTGGTCTATGATTGATTTAATTACATAAGAATTAAGAATATTCTTACAAACTGGCATAATTCCAATAGGCTAAATTTACTCAATGGAAAAGTTTCCTTTACACTTTGATAAAGTTTTAAAGTGATTGTTAAGTCTTTGTATCAGCTACAATAAATGATACATCAAGTCTATTAAGGATTTTACAATTTTTAAAAACATAATTCAATGTTCATAATTAATAATAAAATTAGATGCAAAAAACTAGCAAATCAATACACATATCTTATGCATCAATACAATACATCTGCACCAGCGTCGTTTTTTATTTACATAGATTTTCTCCTAGATTTCATAATTGAGAACTCCTCTATTAGATCTTCAACTTTCATCTTGTCACTGTTCAAAAGTTCAGCCTCGATGTGTAGAATAGCCAACGAGTTTAATTTGTCTTCATTCATCCTTGATCTAAGACAAGACTTTATTCATTTTAAGACAGAAAATGAACGTTCCGCTGAGCAGTTGGAAACAGCTGTGCACAAATACATACGAAGAGCTATATCAATGTTGGGGAATGTTGATTGGAGTTGTTCTTCTCTAATATATTTCATCATGACGAGTGGGTTGTTTCTAATTCCACTACTCTTCAACAGACAAGAAAAATGAACACATTCATTTGAAAATGACTTTTCTAGATCATTGATCAATGACTGAAGTTTGTTTGCACGCTCTATTATTGTTTCAGTTGAGGAGGACAGATCGTTAAAAACTGAAAACTTGTCTGCTATTTCACCATATGCGTTTTTCCGCTTCTGCAACTCAATTTTTATTTGGTCGAGAACTACATAAAATGTCTCAACTCTAAATTTGTCACGTCCTTCAAGAAATATTTCAGTTTCTTTGTTTTCGTCAGCCTGGAATTTTCTCTTTTTTGACGTTTGTAGCAAGTCTCATAGTCCAAATCACATAGTTTTTTAGCCCTTTCTTCATATATGGCAAACATGTCTCGGAGAGAATCAATAAAAAGGACTAAAGAATCATACAGTCTCACAACTCTTTCTATGGACGTTTCTATTTTCTGAAGAGTTTGGCTAACTTGTTCAAACCTGTCCAATATATCACTCCAAAGTTCCATCATGAATACCGTTTCTAGCCTATTCAATGATCTCAAAAGTCCCGTGGCTTCACTTCTTACCAACGGCATCTCATTAGTGTTCTCTTCATAGTCCTTTAAAGCCAGCATAACACCGTCTAAGTTTTCACAGAGCCCTTTACATGCACTTTCACGAGCACTCCACCTTGTTTCAGACAAACCCTTAAGAGTTTTACTTTCAGGTTGACTAAAGGTAACTAGAATTTCCCATCTCTTAGTAGATGCAACAAAAAAGTTGTAAACGTTTTGTATAAGGTCAAAGAAGGCACATGGTTCTGGACAACAGCATGCAGCACACGTATCTACAAGGTTAAGTGAATGTGCCGAACAAGGAACAAACAGTGCTTTGGGATTTTCATCCTTTATTCTAGCTTGTAAGCCACTATACACGCCTTACATGTTGCTAGCATTATCGTATGATAATGCTACAGTCGGATAGATCGATGGCATTTGATCTTAAAACAGCCATAACAGCATTGGCTAAGTCTTCGGATTTGTGCCCAGTATTCGACAAAAACATGAGAAAGCGTTCAACAGGATTGCCATTTTCTTGTACAAACCTCAAAACAAATGAAAGCTTGCATATTAAGGCTTTCACGGCCCGGATTATTATATAAATAATTCATTCTTTTGGGCTAATGCCGTGTGTATTTTTAATTTAAAACCATACGTTTCGGAGAAACCTTGCCTCCTTTTTCAATGGAAATAAACAATGTGGCCAAAGAAAGTATATCAATGAGATTACAAAAAATATAGATAAATTCCTCTGTTCGTCACCAGAGAGCAGCTGCCAGAAATAACTGTATGGACCATGGTGGAACGGCGGACAGAGTAGTAAGTAACAAGAAGGTAAAGGGGGCGGTGTAAAAATATAGAAACTCCTCGAAGAATGAGGAGGGAGGGGGGAGGTGGGAGGGTTAGATGGATATATGGAAACATAAACAAAAGGGAATAGTAGCTGAACGATACCTAACGTCATACAGTCAACGGCGAATAAACAGATGGAAACTCCTCCAGTGACGAACAAAGGAGATCAAATCCAGGCTCTGAGCCCTAGAGGGAAAATGTACAATTTTTAATATGTGAAGAACAGAGAGACTGAGAGGAACTATCTCCCTAGATCCTTAATAACTGGTAGCCAAGTGTCACTTAGCTGATATCCAGTGTCTCTGTTAAAATTATTGGGATTTTTACGAATTTCAACTGCCTCCCTTATAATTCTAGACCAGTTGTGCTTAACAAGGGCAAGCGCATGAGCATCCTTGAAACATACATCGTGCCCTGAAGACAGGGCATGTTCAGCTATAGCTGATTTGTCAGGTTGGTTTAGACGGATGTTCCTTTGATGCTCTTTGATGCGAGTGGCAATGGATCGTTTTGTTTGTCCAATGTAGACTTTTCCGCAAGTACATGGGACTTCATACACCCCAGGTTGTAGTATTGGGGACAATTTATCTTTGTTTAATGCTAAACGTTGACCAATTTTCGTCATAGTGCCGAAAACTGTTTTTATCTTGTGCTTGCGGAGAATCTTAGCAACGCGGTCAGTGGTGTTGTGAATATAAGGGAGGTAAGCAGTTCCTCTCACGTCGGAGCTCTGAGAAGGTTGTCTATCCCTCCTTCTGGGATGTAGGGACCTATATATAGTGGATTCATTATAGCCATTACCCTTAAACATGGTTTGTAAGGCATGTAACTCTTCCTGAAGACTTGATGCCTCACAAATACGTTCCGCTCTTTTGGCTAGAGTTGTTATAATTCCTTGTTTTTGTGCTGGGTGGTGGTGGGAGTCCGCATGTAAATAACGGTTAGTGTGAGTTGGCTTACGGTAGACGCTGTGCCCCATGGAGCCATCCGCTTTCCTCCTCACAAGAACATCCAAAAAAGGTAAGCATCCACCTGACTCTAGCTCCATTGTGAAGTGGATTGAAGGATGCAGCTGATTTAGGTGGTTCAGAAAGTGGTTCAGTTTCTCAGAACCCTCCTCCCACACCACGAACGTATCATCCACATACCTCCACCAAATCACAGGTTTGAAAGACGCCGAAGATATAGCCTCCCCCTCAAAATGTTCCATGAAAAAATTTGCCACGACAGGCGAGAGTGGACTTCCCATGGCCACACCATCAGTCTGCTCGTAATATTTACCATCCCACAAGAAATAGCTGGAACACAAGCAGTGGTGGAATAATCGGGCAATGTCCTCAGGAAACAAATCCTTGATGAGTGACATGACCGAGTCCACCGGCACTCTGGTAAACAAGGACTCTACATCAAAACTCACCAAAATAGCATTTGGTTGAACGGCGATGGTTGACAATTTTTCGACGAAATGGGTTGAATCCCTAATGTAGGACTGTGTGCGCCCCAAGTGCGGCTGAAGCAACTTGCTGAGATATTGCGCAAGAGCATACGTTGGAGAACCTATTGTGCTAACAATTGGTCGAAGAGGGACGTCTTGCTTATGGATTTTTGGAAGACCATACAATCTCGGAGGAACAGCATCTCTCGGAATAAGACATCTTCCCTCTTCTTTTGGAATAGATGACAGTTTAACAAGCTTAGCAGTGGCATTGGATACACGAGTGGTTGGATCACGAGTGCACAGTCTGTAGACAGGATCAGATAACAGAATCGAGATTTTACTTTTATATTCAACGGTATCCATCACCACTGTCGCATTTCCCTTGTCAGCGTGAAGAATAGAAATGGTGTCATTATTTCTTAGTTCCTTCAATGCCTTTCTTTCACCCCGAGTTAAATTGGGTGTGGGTACTTTAGAGGATCTTAATATCCTCACACTTTCTTGTCTAACTTCTTCAGCTTCATCTGGAGGTAAATTGTAGATGGCAGCCTCAACGGATGTGATCAACTCCTCTGTAGGAATTTTGGAGGGTGCGAGAGCAAAGTTGAGACCTCTGCTTAGTAAAGTTGTTTGATAGTCATCTAAAGGGGTATTAGAAAGATTGACTACAACTTTACTAGTATCAAGAACCGTACGAGGAGCTGTTTGTCTCGAGGACAATCGAAGGAACTTAGCTCTTTGTCTATCTACAGCCCGACAAAAATTATTCTCGGCCTGAATAGCGGAGATACGTTCAAAGAACAGCCACAATTCCTCTGAGAGAATGCTACTAAGAAGCAGATGTAAGTGTAATAACTCACGGGAAACTGCGTCCAATTCAGTACGAGAGTTCTGGATCCTCTCGATAACGAGTGCCTTGCTAGCGCGCTGATAAATTCTCATAGCTTTATGAGTGTGTATAGTTTGCTTCAATTTTACACAGTTGGGAATGATGTTATGATCCCTGCATCTAAGAAAGAAGGACAACGATGAAAGGAGAGAGCTCCTTCTTCGCCTCAACTTACTAAATTTAGATGATTGTCGAACAACTTCCTCCCCATAGAGGTTTCTAATTTGCAGTTGAAATTCGTAAAAATCCCAATAATTTTAACAGAGACACTGGATATCAGCTAAGTGACACTTGGCTACCAGTTATTAAGGATCTAGGGAGATAGTTCCTCTCAGTCTCTCTGTTCTTCACATATTAAAAATTGTACATTTTCCCTCTAGGGCTCAGAGCCTGGATTTGATCTCCTTTGTTCGTCACTGGAGGAGTTTCCATCTGTTTATTCGCCGTTGACTGTATGACGTTAGGTATCGTTCAGCTACTATTCCCTTTTGTTTATGTTTCCATATATCCATCTAACCCTCCCACCTCCCCCCTCCCTCCTCATTCTTCGAGGAGTTTCTATATTTTTACACCGCCCCCTTTACCTTCTTGTTACTTACTACTCTGTCCGCCGTTCCACCATGGTCCATACAGTTATTTCTGGCAGCTGCTCTCTGGTGACGAACAGAGGAATTTATCTATATTTTTTGTAATCTCATTGATATACTTTCTTTGGCCACATTGTTTATTTCCATTGAAAAAGGAGGCAAGGTTTCTCCGAAACGTATGGTTTTAAATTAAAAATACACACGGCATTAGCCCAAAAGAATGAATTATTTATATAATAATCCGGGCCGTGAAAGCCTTAATATGCAAATTAGAAACCTCTATGGGGAGGAAGTTGTTCGACAATCATCTAAATTTAGTAAGTTGAGGCGAAGAAGGAGCTCTCTCCTTTCATCGTTGTCCTTCTTTCTTAGATGCAGGGATCATAACATCATTCCCAACTGTGTAAAATTGAAGCAAACTATACACACTCATAAAGCTATGAGAATTTATCAGCGCGCTAGCAAGGCACTCGTTATCGAGAGGATCCAGAACTCTCGTACTGAATTGGACGCAGTTTCCCGTGAGTTATTACACTTACATCTGCTTCTTAGTAGCATTCTCTCAGAGGAATTGTGGCTGTTCTTTGAACGTATCTCCGCTATTCAGGCCGAGAATAATTTTTGTCGGGCTGTAGATAGACAAAGAGCTAAGTTCCTTCGATTGTCCTCGAGACAAACAGCTCCTCGTACGGTTCTTGATACTAGTAAAGTTGTAGTCAATCTTTCTAATACCCCTTTAGATGACTATCAAACAACTTTACTAAGCAGAGGTCTCAACTTTGCTCTCGCACCCTCCAAAATTCCTACAGAGGAGTTGATCACATCCGTTGAGGCTGCCATCTACAATTTACCTCCAGATGAAGCTGAAGAAGTTAGACAAGAAAGTGTGAGGATATTAAGATCCTCTAAAGTACCCACACCCAATTTAACTCGGGGTGAAAGAAAGGCATTGAAGGAACTAAGAAATAATGACACCATTTCTATTCTTCACGCTGACAAGGGAAATGCGACAGTGGTGATGGATACCGTTGAATATAAAAGTAAAATCTCGATTCTGTTATCTGATCCTGTCTACAGACTGTGCACTCGTGATCCAACCACTCGTGTATCCAATGCCACTGCTAAGCTTGTTAAACTGTCATCTATTCCAAAAGAAGAGGGAAGATGTCTTATTCCGAGAGATGCTGTTCCTCCGAGATTGTATGGTCTTCCAAAAATCCATAAGCAAGACGTCCCTCTTCGACCAATTGTTAGCACAATAGGTTCTCCAACGTATGCTCTTGCGCAATATCTCAGCAAGTTGCTTCAGCCGCACTTGGGGCGCACACAGTCCTACATTAGGGATTCAACCCATTTCGTCGAAAAATTGTCAACCATCGCCGTTCAACCAAATGCTATTTTGGTGAGTTTTGATGTAGAGTCCTTGTTTACCAGAGTGCCGGTGGACTCGGTCATGTCACTCATCAAGGATTTGTTTCCTGAGGACATTGCCCGATTATTCCACCACTGCTTGTGTTCCAGCTATTTCTTGTGGGATGGTAAATATTACGAGCAGACTGATGGTGTGGCCATGGGAAGTCCACTCTCGCCTGTCGTGGCAAATTTTTTCATGGAACATTTTGAGGGGGAGGCTATATCTTCGGCGTCTTTCAAACCTGTGATTTGGTGGAGGTATGTGGATGATACGTTCGTGGTGTGGGAGGAGGGTTCTGAGAAACTGAACCACTTTCTGAACCACCTAAATCAGCTGCATCCTTCAATCCACTTCACAATGGAGCTAGAGTCAGGTGGATGCTTACCTTTTTTGGATGTTCTTGTGAGGAGGAAAGCGGATGGCTCCATGGGGCACAGCGTCTACCGTAAGCCAACTCACACTAACCGTTATTTACATGCGGACTCCCACCACCACCCAGCACAAAAACAAGGAATTATAACAACTCTAGCCAAAAGAGCGGAACGTATTTGTGAGGCATCAAGTCTTCAGGAAGAGTTACATGCCTTACAAACCATGTTTAAGGGTAATGGCTATAATGAATCCACTATATATAGGTCCCTACATCCCAGAAGGAGGGATAGACAACCTTCTCAGAGCTCCGACGTGAGAGGAACTGCTTACCTCCCTTATATTCACAACACCACTGACCGCGTTGCTAAGATTCTCCGCAAGCACAAGATAAAAACAGTTTTCGGCACTATGACGAAAATTGGTCAACGTTTAGCATTAAACAAAGATAAATTGTCCCCAATACTACAACCTGGGGTGTATGAAGTCCCATGTACTTGCGGAAAAGTCTACATTGGACAAACAAAACGATCCATTGCCACTCGCATCAAAGAGCATCAAAGGAACATCCGTCTAAACCAACCTGACAAATCAGCTATAGCTGAACATGCCCTGTCTTCAGGGCACGATGTATGTTTCAAGGATGCTCATGCGCTTGCCCTTGTTAAGCACAACTGGTCTAGAATTATAAGGGAGGCAGTTGAAATTCGTAAAAATCCCAATAATTTTAACAGAGACACTGGATATCAGCTAAGTGACACTTGGCTACCAGTTATTAAGGATCTAGGGAGATAGTTCCTCTCAGTCTCTCTGTTCTTCACATATTAAAAATTGTACATTTTCCCTCTAGGGCTCAGAGCCTGGATTTGATCTCCTTTGTTCGTCACTGGAGGAGTTTCCATCTGTTTATTCGCCGTTGACTGTATGACGTTAGGTATCGTTCAGCTACTATTCCCTTTTGTTTATGTTTCCATATATCCATCTAACCCTCCCACCTCCCCCCTCCCTCCTCATTCTTCGAGGAGTTTCTATATTTTTACACCGCCCCCTTTACCTTCTTGTTACTTACTACTCTGTCCGCCGTTCCACCATGGTCCATACAGTTATTTCTGGCAGCTGCTCTCTGGTGACGAACAGAGGAATTTATCTATATTTTTTGTAATCTCATTGATATACTTTCTTTGGCCACATTGTTTATTTCCATTGAAAAAGGAGGCAAGGTTTCTCCGAAACGTATGGTTTTAAATTAAAAATACACACGGCATTAGCCCAAAAGAATGAATTATTTATATACAAATGAAAGCTGATCAGTGTGACTTATGTCATGCGTTGAATCTACTATTATGGAGTAATACTTCGCTTGTTTCACTTCACTGATTATGATATCTCTAACTTTAGAGGCTAACAGTACAATTACCTCATTGCAAATAAATGAAGACAGATAGGACGTTTTCCCTGAACCTGGATTACCAAATTTACGTATGTGTTCAGCGAGAAAAGGATCGAATTCCCCTACTAATTCCAGTGACATCATGTACTTCCCATTGTGTAGAGACCCAAATGTTTCATCAGCTCCTCGAAACGGACGTCCTCGGCTTGCCAACTTTTTCACCACAGCGAACACTCTTTCCAAAACGTGTTTCCAATACTTCCTTTCAGTTTCGACGATGGAATCGTATTGACTGTCTAGCGTTCCAATTCTTCTCTTGCGGGTCAAAAGTGCCAGTTCAGAATTGATGTGTTCTTGTGAGCTTTCATGTGCAGACAAAATCCCTCCAATATTTTTCCAATCCGGAACACCTTCACTGGCTAGTTTAGAACACGTCTTCTGAAAGCCAAATAATCTGCAGGAAGTGCAAAATACCGAACCTGTACCTTTTGAATACACCAAGTAATCTCTTGAAATGAGTTCTCCATTTAGTAATTTCCTACTAAAGAATTGTTTATTTAAATACCTTTTTTTATTGCCAAAATCCCTTTTAGAGTTTTTAAAATCACAATCTTTATACTGATTGATTCCTCTGTGTAATAATACTTCGATCGTGGTGTCATTTATTTTCCACTCAGTGGGGTCGTCACTAACAGTAAAATTTATATCAGTTTGTTGTGAAACGGAATCATTTGATCTTTTACTTATTTGTGTACTGTCGGAACTACGTTCGTTATCACCACTCAATATAAAATTATCCGTTTCAGGGGCACTTGTTGCTTGATCATTATTTTCATTGTTTGAACCACTTTCGTTGAAATTGTACTGTTCCCAAGATGAGCAGCCTTCTCCACTCAGTCCACTCTCGTTGGATTTTTCAAGAGGTTTAAAAAAACTGTCAACCGTCTTAATATTTTTCAAAAAGTTAGTTTCTTTTTCACGTTTTTCACTTGCGATTTTGCAGTAACCTGAACCACTAAGCTTCCGACGTTTTTCACTCATTGGTAATTTTTAGTTGAACATTATAAAAAAATAAAATTATAACATACTTACTTTATCTAAGCAATGTGGCAATGTGAACGACTTGGTAAGGATAACAACTGAACGTGAAGACGTTAAGCGAACGACTATAATCTAATTTACAAAAGATGCTCGGTGAACGCTGTCATACGCTTGATGGGTGAGGTGAGGGAGGAGTGGAGACGAGAGGGGTAACGGTCTCCATGGCGCCAACAGCGAGCAATGTTGCAATGTATGCCGACACAGCAATAAGCACATGGTTTGACTCAGTGTGTCTTCACTCGTCACGGTCTTAGACCGCCAGGCAGGGGCGCTAACTTCCATAGTATTTTTGTCTTCCTGCAAGCCTCTTGGAATGTTATGCGTCATGATCTGCCTCAGTGGCAACGCAGCATTTTCCCACGTGCTAGCTTTGACAGCTTTCAGCGAGCTTTATTGGTAATTCAGACTTATAATACACTAGCTTTGACAGTCTACTGTATCCCCACTGACTGGCAGTGTTGCCAGTCTGTTGACTACCGGCATAAAATATACCCATATTAAATAAAACAAAACTTCACACTTGACTTGTAAATGAGATTTTTTTTAGTTTATGAATTGTATTTAGATTTCAAATTTACGTGAGAAAATGCAAAGTAAGCTCCCTTTGACTGCCGTTCTCGGTCACTGCGCCTGGCGCTTGGCACGGCAATTCACCCGATGCCGCGGTGCCCGTCGGACGTCAGGCTGTGCCGCCCCTAGGCACGTGCCTAGTGTGCCTAGTGGGAAATACGTCCCTGCTAACAGGGCGAGTGCATTCTAGCGGCCATAAGAAGAAACTTTTCAATAAAATCTGGAAGTTAATAAGTAGGCCGGCGTGCAGTTACCTTTTTGGCTGCTAGATGTCTCGAGCAAATCTGCTGGCGAATCATGTTTTAATTAAATATATGTTTTGCACCATAATATGCACAATATAAGGCTTAATTTTAAAATGTCTGAGTCATTACAAAGCAACAAATATGTAAATTTTCAAGCAAAAAACCAAACTCTGATGGGGTTTGAACCATAGGCATATGAATGACAGACTAACGCTTTACCACGGAGCCATTTGTGCCAACGAACATTGATCTATATAAAATGACTTACATAGAACTTGTTAGCAAATAATGATTTAGACCTAACGATTTCATCAGTGGAGTATATTATTTATGTATAAAGCATTTCATACTAAGTTTATTTATTTTGTATCAGTACGCTATATTGCATGCAATACTCAAATTAGTGAAATATAAGTCAGGCACAAGATATCCGCTGCCATCTTGTCTTCTTACCGAGCCGGCTCAGCTTTTTAAAATCACTTCTGCACTATAGTATTACAAAATAAACTTTCAATTTCGAACGTGCCTCTTCCTTTAGAACAGTTAAATCGATTCTCGGCTCGATAATCGGAACTGGTGGGTCCCATGATATGGATTATAAAGTTTGCATAATTCGCACGGCCGCCATCCTGAAATGGTACGGCGGATGACCTTGTAGTTTGGTCACAAGACGCGTCCTATATGAAGGTATGTTATTACCAAATTTGGTAGAGATCGGATAATTTGGTTAGTCGCTATTTGATTTTACGTTTTGAACGTTTGAGTGGCCGCCATTCAGATTTGGTAAAGATGGCGGCGATATAAAACATGACACTGAGGTGCCCTTTGCTTGTTCTACCTCTGTACCAAATTTCGTTCAATTCGGGTTCACCGTGTTCGAATTGATAGGGGGGGGGGGACAGACATTCAGAGTACACACACTCACACACACACACACACACACACACACAGAGACACAATTTTTGGCCCTGTTGTGATCTCATAAGTCTACTTTCAGTTTTTGCAAAAATCGAAAGTAGGCTAAAAATGTTCGCATCAAGTAAATACTGCACACGCTTTTGCGTCATGTACACAATCGATACTTCTCTAGCGAGCAGCTGTGAAATGCAGGAAGTCAGATTGTTTCTCAGCCAGAGCTTATAACTTTGATAATCTAATGGCTCTGTCAACAAAGAAAGCATTCCAACACGAACATTTTTAATGTATTTCCCAACATGGGAACCGAATATCCTCACTAGTACTGATTTAGGAACTTAGATAATTTGAAAACATTGTATAGTGTGTTCATTAATCTTCATTTTAAGACAGCGAGGGTGACAACAGTTCAGATATTTTGTTAAAAGCAGCATGAGACCGATAACTAATTGCACTTTTACCACCATTTTCGTGCAGTTGAGTAAGTGCTTCCATAGGCTCTTCGCCTACTTTTCTTCAATTTCGAAGAAATAACCTACAGTCATCTGACCCTACGACAAGAGCGTCGGAGCAGCACGTGGAGAGACGAGTGGTCATCCTGAAAGGTAATTGTGGAAAGAACACCATTTCTTATTTTCCCAATCTCAATCTAAAAATATTTACAGTTATACAGGCACTCAAATATCACTATCAGACATCACATTCTAAGTAAATGGGGCTGATGAACGTTATGGAAGAAAGAAAACACATTGTGCAATAATTTCTACTCCTCGTTGCGTAGTGGCTAGCATTCTTGGCTGTCATCGGGAAGGCCCGAGTTCAATTCCCGGTTCTACCAAGAAATTTAATTCTGGTCTGAGGGCTGGACCGGGGTACATTAAGCCTCGTGAGGCAAAACTGAGAAGAGGCGGGTACGACTCCTACCTCAGTCATTCTGGAAGTGGTTTTCCGAGGTTTCACCACTTTTGGTCTAGTCTACCGGTCAGTTCTTGTGAAGTAAGACCGCAAAAGCACGAGTTTATTAGTCTTAAAT
Organism: Meconema thalassinum; assembly: GCA_946902985.2. Taxonomy (NCBI): domain Eukaryota; kingdom Metazoa; phylum Arthropoda; class Insecta; order Orthoptera; family Tettigoniidae; genus Meconema; species Meconema thalassinum. The sequence continues at coordinate 133,557,084 of OX336396.1, forward strand.
GGTCGTGGGAGCTTCTTGCCTATGATAGGTTCATGGATATGAGGATAGCAATATTTGTTACAGAATATGAAATGTAAATATTTCAATCAAAGGCCACCCACTTGAGGACCTCTTGACTTACAGTATACCCCTTTCTATTCGATCACAGTGAGTTAAAATTGAGTGGGTGTAGGAATATTTCTTTAATAAATTGTGTTAGCAATATTTTGTGAATGGTTTATATCTCACTCCCCGTCTCGTTGCGTTATGGCCAGCACTCTTGGCTGTCATCGCGGAGGACCGGGTTCGATTCCCGGCTTTGCCAAGAAATTAAATTCAGGTCTGAGGGCTGAAACGGGGTATACTCAGCCTCGTGAGAAAACACTGAGAAGAGGCGAGTTCGGTTCCCACCTCAGCTATACTGAAAGTGGTGTTCCTTGGTTTCCCACTTCTACTCCAGACGAATACCGGTATGGGTCCTAAATAAAGGCCACGGCCGCCTCCTTCCCAATCCTCATCTTGAATATACAAATACACGCTAATATAGCCATCACAATAACACAAATTACCAGACAAAAGTCTTCCCCCCCCCCACACACACACACGTAAACGGGACTACACGACCACGATGTCGCAAAGCCCCTAATGAATCAACAACAATAACACTCCAAAATAAGATTTAATGCGGGCCCGTATCCACCCCAGCTTAGCTGGTGGCACGCCCCTGTCCGGTATTAAAAAATATGGTTCTTGAAGGTCTTGTAGGTCTTCCTCGATACAGTTTCTCATCAATGTTCATTGTTCTATTGTTATAGCTTTTATTATGATTAGGGCTCGGATTTTTATGTGCTAAAAATTGGGAAAATATTTATTTTTTATGTATTAAAAATCCCTGAAATATGTGACAAAAAAGTAACAATATTTAATTATAATGTAGTTTATAAATGCGAATATAAACAATATGCAGTACTCACGAATGCAATATATGCTACGTCTCACTAACTGCTGAAGCATTACAATACACAACGTGATACATCTTCAGGTTGTCCATCACAAATGACCGCCGATTATCGCGAAACACTTCTTCTGAAGGCGCGAAACTGCGGCATATGTTTCTTGCCCTTGAGGTGTTGTGTAACTTCAGATCGCAGTCCAGCCTTGATTGCTTTCCCACATGGTTGGCAGAACAGAAAACCCCCATCAGAAGTAAAATTATCTTTACATTCTGCAACGGACGATAACTGTAGTTGTTTTTACTTTAGGCATCGTAGAACTGCCTTACACTTCACAGTGCCAGAAATGAACTGCATGTGAGTGACACCGGTTCCAGGTAGCTAGGGGAGGGGGAGGTCTAGCACTTGGTGCAATATGGCTATGGACAAGGAAATTCCCGGCTTCCACAGTGAGTGGCACGGGGCGACAAGTTCAGAATAAAACGGTTGTAAGCTGACATACGTTCTGCATGAAGATTAGATAGCTGCACTAAACTGAAAGATCTAGCATACTGATTTTAAAAAATGTGAATATTATGTATTTATATGTGCCAATGAGTGAAAAGCAGGAACTTACGTATTTATAGAAAAGATGCTTAAAATATGTATTTACATAAAAAATATTTATTTACCTAAAAATCCGAGCCCTAATTATGATTTACTTCGCAAATAGGTTGATTCGTTACTTAGACAAAGCCCACCGCACAGCAAAGCACAAGGATGAAAAAAAAAAAAAAAAAAATGGGGAGTAAAGACAGCTACTAACACTTCAATACACGGCTGTTCACGCTTTAACAACCAGAATACAAGAGGAAAGCACATTAAAAAAAAGTCGTAGCCTATGGATGATTTCTGGCTAACATTAAGTACATCAAGCTGATATTAAAACTAGTGTAATACAGTTAAAATTTGTACGTGAACGGGTGTTTTACCTTTAAAACGAGCTGAATGTTTATGTTCCATCTCCACTTCACTTTTCTTCACTTCAACAATCAATCAATTTCTGCTTTCTAAATACTGCACTGTGCCAGTTTGGTCAGATCGAGATGTACAGTAGCTGTAGCCTACATCGCCTACGGAAGATGCCGGCCTACTGGGTGTGGGGGGTTATAGCAGAGCAGGGGGCTTTATGAACATAATGTCGGTCTTCAGACCGTGAAACGAAACTTGACACCAATTTAACCTTCAGACGACCTATCTCTTGAAAAATACTCGCTTTCGTCAACGATGTAACAGTAGCCAAGTATATCCAGTTGCAAGTTGCCATCCCACTGTTTTTCTTCAATGGTTTCTTTATTATCGTGCATGTAAAGCATGAGACATTACTGACCAACAACTGAGAAACACGAATGAATCGTGTAGAGATGTCAGTAAACGAAATAGACCATGCAATGCGAAGCCAATTAAGATACCTTCAGGACGCACGTCTAATCTATCATGCCTAAGCAAGAAAGTTTAAGTTTAAATACCCAAGGTCTCAGATACGTGATGATCAACCCAGGAAGATGAAATCAGTAATTTTTAAAAATCGTTAGTGACAACTTGGTCATAGTCCCACTTACTTGTGAATGTAGCCTACCGCATTTATTGGATAACATGTGTCTTCGTGGTGGCTGTGGTATGTGTTAATAATTTAAAGTGTCCGGAGCTTTGGACGAAGGAACCAATTATTTTCTTGGAATGAGTGAAAGGAAAGTTAAACTAAGGATGACTGCTGTTTGCACCGAGATTCCAATCTTGGATCTCTGAACCCGCAACTTCCAAATTCCAAAGCCGTTCGGTCTATAACTTAGAAAGCCGAGATAGAGATGATCCTGACTGATAAGGGACGTGAGATGTAGCTGAGTCGTAAAGATGAACATTGATTAAGAGGACGCTCCCTGAGAATGGGGAGGGCGGTAATATAAAACCATATTACATTACTCCTTTTAATCTTCAACATATAGGAGTCAAAGCACCATTTGTAGATCACTTGTCCATGACAAATGTACAATATCCCGAAAGGTATTTTTTTATCTCCCTTGAATTTTGAGAGGAAGAGACTGAACTGAGGTTAATGGAGCGATATATAGTAATGTGTCTGATAATCCGTATTATTGTCTGTTCTCAAGTGTGCACAATACTCGTAAGTGGCGGTTGAGATTAGAACGGAAAGGGGCCCGCAGCCTATAAGCTGGGTCTCATCCTAGAAATCACCTAAGTTTGAGGTTAAGTACAAGTGAACTCATTGTCTTCGTAATTCACACTACTTGGGCTACTTGTATATCATTGTTACTGTTCCAGTACCTCCAACCAGAATTAAATTTCTTGGCCGAGTCGGGATCAAACCCGGGCCTCCGGGATAGTAGCCAACGATACTAAGTGGGAAACCATTTCTACGATACCTGAAAAGGACTCAAACCCACATCTCTCAGTTCTTCTAATGCTCCCCATTCCATGATTTTAGTCCACTATGGAGAATCGGAAATTGAATCTTGGCCGTCTGGAAATGATGCTAGTTACTAGCAGCTAATATATCCCTACAACTAGACCTAGACAGCGGTGGATCGAGGAAGTGGAGGATGATCTACGTACCATGGGAGTCAGGAGATGGAGGACCAAGGCAATCGACAGAGCGCTTTGGAAGAAGATAGTTGCGGAGACCAAGGTTCTGCAAGGACCGTAGCGTCAAGGAGTAAGTAAGTAAGTAAGTAAGAAAGTAAGTAAGTAAGTAACTAAGTAATGCACTGACGTCTAATTTAGTTCAATTGTTTACAGAACCTCAAGATGGCGGCTGTGCGAAATTTTAAACATAAGTTTTTATTTCCAGTATCCTAATCATGCGATCGAAATCAAAGTTTGAAAAATAAACCTATGCAAAATTGTCATCTAATAGTAGTCTACATAACTCAATTGCCTACATATTATATAAAAATCCAACATGGCGACCATCCGAAATACTTCGTCTGTTCTCAGTATCTACTAATCTATGACAGCAATCAAACTGACATTTTGTATGTTGATAAAGGCTATTGACATAAGTTCACCTACTTCAATAGCCTGGTGAGCACAAATCTAACATGGCAGCGATGCAAAATTTAAATGGACGTTTCTCGCGATTTAATCATCCAAGCGCAGTGAAACTTGGTACGGTAAATGCTTATACAAATTTTAATTCACTGACATTTAATTTACTTCAATTGTTTTCATAACCTAAAGATGGCGGCTGTGCGAAAGTTTAAAACCTCGTTTATATTTCTGTGTCCTAATCATGCGATTGAAGTTTGAATAATAAACCTACGCAATAATCTTAATCTATTAACGCATAAAGGTCTACGCACACCGGCGCGGGATGCGGGAACGGGAACGGGAGCGGGATTGACACGATACCCGCAGTCGCTGCGAAATCGTCTTTGTATTCTGACCAGCGCGGGAAACAGTTCCGAAATGAATTCGTCTGATGTGAAGTGCAACATAAGAAAAATATATACCAATTATCGGGAAGCTATCTCGCCTTGTTATTGCTATTAGATTTTTGGCTACTGGGGATTCTTTCTCGACAATTGGCCACAGTTTTCGTGTTGGATTCACACGTGTTGGAGCTATCGTGAGAGAGGTTTGCCAAGCTATCTGCGATACGATGTGATAGTGCAGTTTATATTTAGTTTTAGGGTAGTTCAGTTCGGTTTTCTTTAGGTTAATCACCACGTGACAAATGAACACAGAAACAAAGAGTGATATTATTTAAATTGATGCTAACCAGGTACTTGCAGTTCCTTTCCTATTTCGTCCCTGAGCTTATCTTTATTCCTTATATTTCTTAATCTTCATTACTCATGTGGCTTGCCACGGTGGGTGAGTGGTTATAGTGTCGGACTACCAACCCCAAGATTGCAGGTTCGCCCCTGGCCATGGTAAGTGATTTTTGAAGGCGACAAAAATCACGATATTCATGTCATACGTTGTTGGCATGTTAAAGAACCCATTTGAATTCAGTAGGCCGTGTTCAATGGCAAAATTAATCTCGGGATTTTCCGCCAACACAAAGTTCCTCCATTCTCTACTAGAAAGCGCTGTAGGGTCAAGGAGCTTAGATATCTAACCTCCTTGACTTTCATAGCGTTCAAAGGAACGGCGAAATTCGACATGCAAGCTACCCTCTGGGTGTCAATCAACAAAGCTTGCACCAGGCACCCGAGGCCATGCGTACTCCTGCAGTAACGCAGCAATCCCGCCTTCTGTGCGGGATTGTGACGCAGCTGTCTGAGTGGATGCATATCCCGCCAAGTGCGCAAATGTTCGCGACATTCCCGCTCGCGCTCCCGTTCCCGCATCCCGCGCCGGTGTGCGCAGACCTTAACTCAAGGGCCTACATAATACAAAAATCCAACATGGCGACCATCCGAAATATTTAGACGGTTCTCAATATCTACGAATCTATTACAGCAATGAAACTGATATTTGTATGTTGATAGAGGCAATTAACTTAAGTAGGACATATGAAAATAGACTATTTAGTTCTTCACGGAACGACTTGTTGACTGTAAATTTAATAAAACGGTGAAAATACATTAAATATTTCAATGTCAATTATTAGTCTACACTTGATGGAAATACATCTACATAACCCCAAATATCCCTTAATTCACAAAAATTAAGTTCATTGAAGGGTGACATTAAGTTTCTTCAACCCATGCATTCCATTGTAGCATTGTGCCTCTGTTTGTCCTATTGTCTTCAGATTCTCCATGAAAAGCCGAACAATTCTACATGTAGTAAGTTTGTAAAGACCTGGAACTTCAATCCTCGGAGATTATCTGTAAGAAGTGGGGAATTGCACCAGTACTGGACTACCGGAGATGATAATGGGCACTGTTCTTACTTGCTAGATGTGCCATTGTTTCCTGATCAAGTTTCCAAGCTCTGCATATTTTGTGAGATTTTCAATGTTTCGTTTGCATGTTACAATTGTTTGGAATCGCCACATCTACAAAGGTAGTGAGTGAGCTGTAAATGTCTGTCAAATAGAACCAGATCAAGTCGGTTGTGCTTAACTGTCTGATCTATCAGTACACTACGATCCCAATACAATGTATATCTATCATTTTTCAGTACATTTCCAGGAGTATGTTGTCGTATCAAACTTGTATTGACTCAACAGTTGGTTAATCGAAGCGAGTTCCTGGTGCATTATTTTGGAAACAAAATCATGCCTCTTTTTATACTCCATGCCTTCGAAATAATGACAACCTGATGTGACGATGAATAGTCTCGGATATTGGACAACTACACCTGCAATGGTCATCTTGGACAGAGACGTCCTTCAGAATGAACTTCGATAGTTCCTGATTTTAACGACCTGGTCCTGAATTACTATTATTATTATTATTATTATTTAGCATAGTAATGCTCGGCGTCACTTGACTAACCGTAATGGTATTCCGTCGTTGTCATCAGAATCTCAGTAGTAATGAAAATATCAGAGTTCAGGTGAACTTCCTCGTTTGGTAATATTGCTCCGAAACGGAGATTGAGGTGATAGCTGCGAACCCTCCGGGATTGGCGCATCAATTTCAATTACTCCCCCCTCCACAGTAACGAACATAATCGAGGGACGCGCACCAGGCAGCACAAGCGAGACGAACCTTTTAAACATTCTTTCTTCTTACGACGCGTCCACACTATCATAGTAAAAACTTAACGCTGCATTTGACACGTGCAAAAAAGTTTAGTGAGAACGTGCTTACCGCTTACTAACACCAAAAATCACGCGCATTCAATACACACAATCCATTCGCAGTCGTGTTTTCCAGTTATATTTAAGCCACAAATGGGCGTAACCATAATAGACAATAACTCAACACAGAACCAAAGCACACAATGTACGTTTTTATGTAACTAAAACATTGCACTACCGGCTAAAATGTTTGCGGCAAATGTTACATTCAAGGAACTAGATTATTGTTTACTAGTGTAAACGCGCATTTACAAAATGAAATCTTGGGCGAGGTCACGTCATGACGTTCTTCTTTGCTGTCATGTCATGGTATCTTGGTAACCATGACAACACCTACACAAATCCACAGACTTGGACAGGTGGGAGACCAGTTGGCATATTATACTGATAAGCGATAAGGCAATAAATAGACCCCTACATAGGGAAACGTTCTGGGTGTCTTCACGTAGGCTATATAGCACGAACTTAATTCTTAAATGGCACGCAGCGAGCCCATACACTGTCACAAATTTAGCTGGAAAAGTTTGGTGAAGGAATAAAGTAATAATAATAATGTTATTGGTTTTACGTCCCTCTGGCTTTTAAAGATGTCAGGGTGCCGAAATTTTGCTTCGAAGGGGATCTTTAACGTGCCAGTAAATCTACTAACACGGCTCACTCGCATTTACGCAACCTCTTCTTGCCAGCTGACTACGCCAGGATTCGATCCGGCAACCTTGGGAACAGCAGGCGAGAACGTTACCGCGGAGCAACGCAGCAGAAATAAAAGTTTTAGTAGGGCTGGTATTACACTACCGTACTAAAGGGAAGCCTTTGAGATGTGGTGCTATCGTAAGATAATAAATGTGACGTGGAGAGACAGGATTTCGAACACAAGGGTTCTCGACACCGTGAACCAACGGAGATCAATCCTACGCACAATCCGTAAACGTCGTCTCGCCCCCCGTGTGGGTGCGGGTTAGAATACACCCACGGTATGCCCTGCCTGTCGTAGGAGGCGACTAATAGGGCCGACATGGCCGAATAACTTGCCAGTTTTGATTTGTTCAGACCCCCTGTGGATGGGGAGGGCAGAATTCATCCACGGTATCCCCTGCCTGTCGTAAAAGGCGACTTAGAGGGGGCCTTATAAAGGTCAATTTTGGTTTTCTGGTCCCAGCTCTGGTTTGACCAATAGAAATAAACATGCGTGCTGTTAGGGGAAGGGCCACCAGCTTGGCCATCTGGCCAGAAAGCCTAGACGGTATGCCCCATCCCGTCAGGTGGGTGCGCCATGTACCCTACAGTAGTATCCGCCTTACAACGAAGGTCCCTGCATGGCCGAATACTGGAGCTGAATAAATCCTGTGCATGCCGAGGGGGAAGTGCCTGTTTGAGGCACTGGGACCCCGGGCAATATCTGCTATGCCAGGTAGGTATTGCCTTGGCTGGGTGGCGCCCACAGTGATAGCCCCCGTTCGGAGTGGGCAGTATTCGGGGAGGATTTCGTCCGGGATGCCATCAAAGCGATCACGGACACCTGTACAGGGTGGCACCCTTAAAAAGCCGTCTCTTGAGTGTCGAGCTAATCCCAAGGTGTATACGCCTTGGGATGAAGCCTTTAATAGAAGATTCCCCGCTGATAGGTCTCCTCGCTACCTGGTAGCTACGAGGACTGACGGGGGTGATTTTAAACTAGTAAAATCAATAATTTTTTCTGAGGAAATCGAGGGGAAATTTGGGGACCTAAGCGGGATTTCCAAGCTCCGGAACGGTCAGCTGCTGCTGCACACCGTTGATCGGAAGCAAACCGAAGCGTTGCTGGAATGCACGCAATTCGGCGAAATTCCCGTTAAGGTCTCAAAACACGAAACGCTGAATGAGGTCCGAGGAGTTATTTTCCATCGTGACCTCATTTTAAATAGCGATGCGGAATTGTTGCGGGATCTGGGGAAGAGAGGCGTCACCAAGATTAGGCGCATCACCCGAAAGATTGGGGAGAACAGTGTCGATACCGGCGCTTTTATTCTCCATTTTGAGGGTGATGTAGTACCTAAGCAGGTGAAGGTCACATCGTACCACTGCGATGTTCGACCGTACATCCCTCCACCTATGCGCTGCTATCAATGCCAGAGATTCGGGCATGTTTCCGCCAGGTGCACTGCCAAGGCCGTGTGTAGAGAGTGTGGCAAGGGGACACATGAGGGTGAGAGGTGTACGCCTCCCCCGATTTGTCCTAACTGCCAAGGAAGCCACTCTCCACGATCGAAGCAGTGCCCTGAGTTCTGTAAGGAAGCAAAAATTCAAGAAATAAGAACTCTTGATAGGCTTTCATATCACGACGCTCGCAAGAGGTACCGTGATATGAATGCCCCCGAATTTCGGGTATCGTTTGCAGCTGCAACGACGCCCTCATTCACCCCTGCCGCATCTTTACCGAGTGTAGTACCCTCGACGCCCGTATTATCAGCTGTATTAAAATCACCCCTCGCTGCACCAGCGAAAAATGTCAGCCCGAAGGAGGTACAACAACCTTCTTCGGCCCAGCAAAAGAAGGCGCCGGTTATACCATCTAAACCGGCGCAATCGGAGAAGAAGTCCTCTTCTTCTCCGAAACGGTCGGCGAACAAGTCTTCCCCAGCTAAAGGGGGAAAGAAGACTTTGCCGACCGGGGCTGGTCCTTCTTCCAGCCCACCTAATACGAAAAATATAGGGGAGAAGAGGGAGACGGTTCGCCGCCGTCTCTCTCGCCCTCCTGCTGACGGGGTGGCTACTGTCTCTGCTGGCCTTTCCGCTCCCATTACCACCAAGGGAGCGAAGCCTGCTGAAGCCAAGCCCGTACGTATGGAGGAACTCCCCTATAGTAAAGAAAATAGATCGGCGGAGGAGAGGGGAACGGTTCAGCGCCGTTTCTCTTCCTCTCCTAAAGGCAGGGCTGCTCACGTATCTGCTGACCATCCCGCTCCCACCACTACCAGTGGAGCGGTGCCAGCAGGAGCGACCTTGTTTTATAAGGACCCGGCGTCTGTGGGGAAGGGACCATCTACTTCCCCAAACACGCGTCGGCGCCGATCCAAGAAGAAATCTCTTCGGGACGTGTCGGGGACAGACACCCAGTCTTCGGACCGGGAGAAAGTCCCTCGACACCGCTCTCGCTCTTCCCCAAGAGCGAGACTCGTGAGGTCCGACGACGACCGCGCGCAACCCAAGAGAGCGCCCGCTCCATTTTCTTCGTCTTCGGACGGAGATGTGGAGATTGAGGTGTGCTCTCCTGCCCCATCATCTCCAACTAGAGCTGGGGAAGGGTGGCAAACGGTCAAGCATAAGTAGAAGACCCATTTCTACTTAAGTCCACACCATGGCACTATTACAATGGAACTGTAATAGCTATTCTGTTCATCTCGCTGAGTTACGACAATTAATATCTTCGTTTTCGGCAATCATTGTCTGTCTTCAGGAATCCAGGTTTCGTCCTGGACATGAGACAACAATGCGTCACTTCAAACTCTTCTCTAAAGACCGGGTGGACGGAGCTGTGGCCGCTGGTGGCGTCTGCACTCTCGTCCACTCTAGCCTCTTTAGTGAAGAGGTGCCGTTGCGTACTCAGCTAGAGGCAGTTGCAGTTCGTACTTCGTTGCCAGTAATGGCAACAGTATGTAACGTGTACTTCCCGCCTGATTCTCAGCCGGATTACGACCAGCTGGTGGATCTAGTCTCTCAGCTCCCCCCTCCTTTTCTCCTTCTGGGAGATGTTAATGCCCACAACACCATCTGGGGCTCCGCTACCACTAGCGGTAAAGGGAGAGATTTTGAGAGGCTGATCAGGCGGCTGGACCTGTGTCTGTTGAACACAGGGGAACCTACGCACTTCTCTATTGCGCACGGTACTTATTCAAGTATCGATATTACCCTGTGCAGTCGTGCGCTGGTTCCCCTGCTACAGTGGGGTGTACACGATGACCTTTGTAATAGTGACCATTTTCCAATTATCGTTACTCTTCCGAACCAGAGAGCCATCGAGTTACCAAGTCGATGGCTTCTCCGTCGGGCTGATTGGCCAACTTTCACGGCACGTGCGGTGTTTGCCGAAGATACCTTTGAGAGTGTCGACGATCATACCATTCACATAACGAATGGTATTTTGACTGCTGCTGAGGAAACAATACCTTCCTCATCCGGCAACTCACGCCGGAAGCTCGTCCCTTGGTGGACAGCCGAGATTGCAGCAGCCATTAAAGATCGTCGACGTGCTTTCAAATGCTATCGGAGGCAAAACACTATGGCCAACCTTATCACTTTCAGAAGGATGCGTGCTAGAGCCCGATATCTGATTCGGGAGAGTAAGAAAACGACGTGGGAAAAGTATGTGTCGTCCATGACGGCGCATACTCCTTCATCTCAAGTGTGGACTAAGCTTCGTCGGATCTCCGGACTCCCGACATCACTATCGATACCCGGAGTGTCCATCAATGGGGACATCATCACGGACCATCTCGCCATTGCCAACAGCATTGGCTCGCACTTCTCCGATGTATCCTGCTCCGGGAGTTACGATCCTACATTTCTGACTCTGAAGCGGGAGGCAGAGACTCACCCCTTGTCCTTTGCCACTGCTGCTTCGGAGTCCTATAATGTACCATTCTCTGAATGGGAACTGCGCAGTGCGCTTGCACTGTGCAGGGATACGGCTCCTGGACCGGATAACATACATAATCAAATGTTAAAACATCTGTGCGAATCCAGTATGAAAGAACTGTTGATCCTCTTCAATCGTATATGGATTGAAGGGGAGTTTCCATCTCAATGGCGAGAGGGGATCGTGATACCGATTCCTAAGGCTGGAAAGGATCCCAAGTTTGTAAGCAGCTATAGGCCCATTTGTTTGACAAATGGCCTATGTAAGCTGCTCGAAAAGATGGTGAACCGTCGACTGGTGTGGTTCTTGGAGGATAAAGGTCTCCTGTCTGAGTACCAATGTGGATTTCGCTCTCATAGGTCCACCACTGACCATCTGGTGCGACTTGAGAGCGCCATACAGGAGGCTTTTTTCCGGAAGCAGCACCTAGTCACGGTTTTCTTTGACCTCGAGAAAGCCTACGACACCACATGGCGCTACGGGATCCTTTCCACCCTTCACAAGTGGGGACTCCGTGGTAACTTACCGACTTTCATTGCGAATTTCATGTCCGTCCGACTCTTCCGTGTAAGGGTCGGTAGGACATTATCGCAGTACTATACCCAAGAAAATGGAGTTCCTCAGGGTTCAGTGCTGAGTGTCACCTTGTTCGCGATTGCCATTAATGGCATTGTTGCCGCCGCCGGGTCCGCGGTAGTTCCATCGCTGTATGTAGACGATTTAGCTCTGCATTACAGCTCTGGAAGTATGGCAGTCGTGGAACGGCAATTGCAGCTAGCCATCAACCGGGTCGACAGGTGGGCTCACGACCGGGGTTTTCGTTTTTCAGCAGCGAAAACCTCCGTCGTCCATTTTTGTCGGCTACGGAGGCTACATTTACACCCTGAACTACATCTCAGGGATGCTGCGTTGCCGGTGGTTGACACTTATCGCTTCCTGGGGCTCCATTTTGACAGCAAGTTAACGTGGCAGCACCATATACGGCAATTGAAAATGACATGTCTCAGGAAACTGAACATGCTCAGGTTTCTTAGTGGCACTACGTGGGGGGCTGACCGTGCGGTGCTGCTACGGTTCTACCAAGCCCTCGTCCTGTCCCGGCTAGACTATGGTTCTGCGGCATACGGTTCAGCAAGGCCGGCAACCTTGAAAATGCTGGACAGTATCCACCATAGTGGCGTTAGACTGGCTACCGGTGCCTTCCGGACCAGCCCGATACCCAGCCTACTCGTCGAATCGGGTGTTCCACCTTTAAATTATAGACGCCAACATATGCTGTTAGCATATGCTGCCAATGTGCGTCAAATGCCGCAACACCCGACCTATCAAGCTCTCTTCGGTACCCAAAACCACCAGGGGTACGCCAACCGGCCTCGTGCCACTCGGCCGGTTGGTATTAGACTTGATAGCTCGTGTACCGAAATAGGAGTGGCTGTAGGTCCCTGTATGATCCGGACATCTAGCGAGGTGCCTCCGTGGCAAGTCCCGCGTCCGGAAATTCGGTTAGATCTGCACCGAGGTCCTAAGGTGAACACGGATGCCTCCGTTTACCGGAGGCAGTTCCACAGCATAGTTCACCAATTTCCGGACGCTGGCATTCTATACACGGATGGTTCGAAGGTGGACGAGAAGGTGGGTTGTGCTTACGTTATTGATGGTGCAAATACCAAGATCTCTTTGCCTGAGGCCTGTAGTGTGTTTACTGCGGAGCTCGTTGCCATCTATGAAGCTCTGCAGTTTGCACTACAGGATGCACGAATCCACTTTCTCGTGTGTACCGACTCTTTGAGTTCGTTGCAGTCAATTGCTACATGTTTCCCGCAACACCCCCTAGTGCAGCGAATCCACGACCTACTAGCCGGGCTGTGCCACGCTGACACTCGAATCACCTTTCTGTGGCTTCCAAGCCACATGGGAATTGCGGGAAATGAGTTAGCGGATCAAGCTGCAAAAGAGGCGGTATCACTACCACCTCGACCAATGGAGGTACCCGCTAGAGATATTCGCTCTCAGTTACGCCTACAAGTTCTGGCTTTTTGGGAGAGTCAGTGGCTAGCTGACCCACTGCCCAGTAAACTGAGAGCGATCAAGGGAACTACTCGCGTTTGGCGGAGCTCCTTCCGGGCCCGGAGAGAGTCCGTCATTTTGTGTAGGCTAAGGATAGGTCATACAAGATCCACCCACTCGTACCTAATGAGAAGGGAAGACCCCCCACTTTGTACCTGTGGAGCCGTTTTCACCGTGGCCCACATTTTCACCGAGTGTGTGGATCTTGCTGACTTACGAAGAAACCTTGGTTTGCAGACGACACTCAAACTTATATTAGCCGATGACGCGGTGGCTGCTGATCGCGTTATCCGCTTTATAAGTGAGAGTGGGTTAGGGCCAGCAATCTAAATTTTCCAGTGAACTTTGACTCAACGACTTGTTCGTTTTTGAATGATAATGTATTGTTTTTTCCGTAATTTTTGTTTATGTTTATATTATTATTTATTTAATTGTTTGTTTTTGTTTTATTAATTTTTGGTCTTTTTAAATTTAGATGTCCACCTCAAAATTTTAAATTCAATTCAAAATTTGTATTCTTTAATCTGTGTTAAGAGGGGCAGATGACCTCGTAGTTCCGCCCCTTAAAACAACAATAACTAACTAACTAACGTCGTCTCGCATGGTGGGGTCACACAATGCGCCACTCCAATTTAATGAGAACTGTGGCAGAAGGGTTCATTGAGGGAAAACATCCACGAGGAAGACTAGAAATACCTTCCTTAAACAAATTCTAAATGACACCCAAGCACAGAATTATAATTAAATGAAGGAAGCGGCAAATGGCAGGACGATCTGGACATGTTTTTATGGCAACTGGCCAGTCTTAGGACTGCAAACCAATGATGGTGATGACTGAAGGGATTTATCAAATATCTTCAATTTAATAAAAGGTATGGGCATTATGTTATATTTTCTTAAAACACTAGCTAACCGTCTTGGACGGGTTCATACATCGTAGAATAGAGGAAGGCAGTTTATAGTTACAACTTCTAGGTTATATCCCCGTCATCGGCGAAAGGAAAGAAAAGCCCTACGATAGAAAAATGGGGACAGCCATGGCCCGTAAAGTGCTAATTAGGCTACACTAAATCGATGTCCACTGAAAAATTAAGGATGTCACTTACTAATATTGGAATCTATAGCAAGTGGGGCAGATGACCTCGTAGTTCCACCCCTTAAAACAACAATAGCTAACAAATCTATAGCAAGAAATCAATGTTAGTACATTCTTTGTCAGGATAAAACCAGTGGAGTTAGGGTGAAAGAAGCAATAAGTAGAAAATAGCTGTGAAGATGGTGTATCATCAAGGACAATAAGCTAGTGTTTAAGGAAGATAACATGAGTCCATACCTCCTATCAAATGAAAGATATTTGATCAATTTTTAATGTACCGTAGTAACAGCCTAACTAAAACTGTATTCCTTTACCAAACATTCTTTGTCAGGATAAAACCAGTGGAGTTAGACCGAAAGGAGCAATAAATATAAAATAGCTGTGAAGAGAATCTATCAATCCTACTCCTGGTAGGAGATTGATTTGATTGATTTATTTCCACGGCTACACTTAGAGCTTAAGAGAGAGAGAGAGAGAGAAAAAAGTTGAGATATCGTGCTTATGAACTCACCCCACGGTCAGTGAGAAGTGAATAATTGAAAGATACCTTCTCATATGCTTTACTGGGACACATGCATTTCAGAAGGATGTGCTCGCCTAATCGTGCGAGTGGTGACTGATTTGCAGCTTTCTCCGTACTGGAAAGGTATCATAATAACAATGCTTAACTTTTATAAAGGTTATTTTTTTATGACATGCTTCATAAAGCAGCTTTGACAGTGTAATACCAGCCCTGGATAATGTTCAATGTTCTAGCCTTAATTAGATCCAGTTATCTTGCATGTGCAGTACATATCAACTACTTGTAATCTGGTTGTAAAATATTCTTTGTTGTTGCTGCTAATACAGGGGTTATAGGTAAAGCCCTGCGCGGATGCGGATATAGTTTGCATGGCTGTGCGGATAGCGGATATGCTCGGGATAATGTTTGGAGTAAATTTGCGGATAGTTTTTAGAATACAATCCGAACTCGCTGAATATCATTACTGGGACCCGGATGTTTATGACATATATTTTTCCGTGACAAATTAAGATGATGATTTAAGCTAATCTCATTCAAATTATGTCATTCAGCATAATTAATACTCCGAACTTACAGGGTTGCAATTCTGGATGTATAACATTCATTTTAAACATTGCACATGACCCACATAGCCTACATTGCACATGACCCACATAGCCTAAGGGAACGACTTCCTTCTCAAATGTCTAAATGTGTTGCTTTAATATTTTATGCTTTATCTAGTTAAACATATTATTGTATTACTAGTAGACTAGCGGACCCGTGCGAGAAATCTAGCATGTCCATAAACCACACTTTCACCAATAGGTTTATAACGAGAGACTTAAGGAGAAAGGTTATGTTTTTATTTCAACCAAATGATTATAGAAAACTGTTTACATTCCAGGATAAAGGAAAGACCTCAGAATGTTAATATGACATGAAACAGGAGTCTCAGCGGCCCGTGGACAGCAATTATAAAGCGTATTTTCCTAAATCAACCGTGTTTGCAAATCGCACACTTCGTACAATTTTTTTAAAGTCATTTTTAAAGAAATTATATATATTTATGAAATTATAGTGCAATAAGTCACCGTTAATGTATATTCTCTTTCATTTGAATGCTCATTTGTCACGATCGGCCGCTTGTGAGCGCCGCAGGAGGGATGCATACTACTGAAATAATATATATGATGATTCGGATAACAAACGTGCTGATGCGGATAAAAGCAGTGCCGATACGGGGCGGATAACGTTTTGATTACCCGCGCAGGGCTCTAGTTATAGGCATCACGATCATTGGCTCCATGCTCATACTATGTGTAGTTGATTTCTAAAACATAATGCATATAGTAACTACTATTCGATAACCAACGTCATATCTTCCCAGCCTCGAGCTGTCTCCACAACCTCACCGTTCTGTCTCGGCAGGAGGAACAGTTACTTGCGTTGGTCTCCCATGTGATATCCCGTGTCCCCTCCGCACCATTATCTCTGTCGCACCAGATTCTCGCTCGGTTCACTCACAACTTCGCAGCTACGAGTCAGCCAGTGCCAGTGGGCAGTTAAGCATCAGCACAGTGGGCACTAGCGACCGATCATTACTATACACACACAGAAATCTTGCCTGGACACGTATATATCCGTCAAGTATCCATAGCCGGTCTCGTCCTATAGGGGTAACGTAAGTATTCCACAGTCGGATGCCCCCGATTCAATTCATGGCTCCACCTAATATTTTAAATCTGGCGTGAGGAGTGGTTCGGGCTTCACTTACTGTATCTTCGTGAGGAAAACTGAGTAACTGTTCGGTATGACAAATAGCTATCTATAGGCCTCAAAAACGAAAGGAATGCGGTCCAAAGTTCCCTGGTCCTGGCAACGCATCACTACAATCCACATGCTATGAATCGGGCAACAGTCTCTCATGGTTACGCGTAGCCAACTGTGGGGTTAATATTTTTAATATACCTATGGGCATCAAGAGGTCCTCTTTTATACAAGCGAATAACAGAGAGACAACCACAAATAAAAGAATCTCGAATCTCTGATGGTCGCTGGTTTGCTTTTCTGGGTGAGCTTGGCTCTACATTTGGTTGGCTGGAAATTGAAGGCAGGATGTCCCTCCGGCCGTACGGGATTTACATCACGCGCTCATCAAGGGATGTTTTATGAATTCGGAAATTAAGCGGCCGTGGCCTCAACGTTAGGTATTGCCCCACAATTTCCCTGGAGACCCTCAAGATTCTGAGAACACACCATTCCAACGATCACACTAAAACTTACGCTCGCCTCGTGGTGTAGTGGTTAGCAACTTGCTACCGAGATGTCAGCGGGGCTTCGGGGCCCTTCGCCTGCTATCGGCAAACCTCGCGTTAGCTCGGGGTTTCCCTCCATTGTCAGCTAAACACGTGCTACTGAGCCGTACTGAGCCATGCTTCACCATGCTAGTGGAATGCAATAAATCGGGAGTTCTGTTCTCTCACAAGTATTTCAAGTTTCTGGTGCTACAGTACAGATTTGTAATACTTCTGTGATAATTGTTTAGTTAACGAACTACCATGTTGCTGGAAGTAATGGAAAATTATTATTCATGTCTTTACAAAATATTATGAATACCGGTAGTCTTAATGTACATATAGTGTGCTAAACCTACACTAAAGTCTCTAGATTCAAGTGTGGTTAGCGTTGTTGGCTACCACCCAGCAGACCCGAAGTCTAATCCCGGCTCTGCCAAGAAATTAGATTCTGATTTGATGTACTGGAACGGTATCGTTAACGTTCAAGTCACCCACGTGGTGTCAATTTCGAAGACTTGGGTCAGACCGATGGGATTCAAGAGTTTACTTTACCTTTCTAAGATTTATAACCACCATGACAGAGATCGAATCCAAGTAAACTGAGTGTTAGCTACAACTGTAGGCCTATGCTTAATCCTTGGCCATAGTAGCCGCCTCTAATTGACATAAGGGTAGATATTCTTGTGGCATTTAATAATAATAATAATAATAATAATAATAGTGTGTGGCCTCCAGAGGTCTGGTGCAGGGCTTTCAAATTAACGGCCATAGATGACATGCACGTCGTGGTGATGAGGATGAAATGAATTATATAGACGTCACGAACACCCAGGAGAGGTAACGATCCAAAGTACAAGTCCGACAACCCGGCCTGGAATAGAACCCGGGGGTTCTTCAGACCAAAGGTTAGCGTCCTATCCACTTGGCCACGAATCCGTGAATAATTATAATATTTCGTAACCAAAACCGGTATCTACATTTCAAGGTAATTTGTTAATTTTATTAAAAACTGAAAATATCTACCATCTAATAAATTGATACGAATTCAAGCATCAGTTTCTCATCCAATGTACAAATATTATACGTCAAAGCAAGTGTGGAGCCTTAACCCTTTATAGGATAGTGGTATATTAACCACCTTCTATAAAAAGAGTTTGTAGGCTATTATCAAAAGGTGCTAATAGTTGAAACTTTCAGCCTAATTACAACAAAATTTCTTGTAGATGTAATATTTCTGATAAGCAAATAATACCTAACTAGTATTTTGGTGCTGAATAAAATTTCAACTAGTAAATATCTTCTTCTCCTCAACCGCTAGGTAGGTGGGTAACATGCATGTCTTCCAATACGTCTTCTTTCTCTGGCCTATAGTTTCAAATTGCAAATAAATATAATCAAAAATATTAAAATTAAACAATACAATTAACCATAAATATACAAATTAAAATACAACACACTAAAAACTAAATAAAATACACTAAAAATTAAAATAAAATTAAGATTATAAAATTAAAAATAATAAATAAATAGATATTTTTTCTTTTTTAATATTGAATATTAAAAATAAAAATTTTGAGTTGAAATGAATATTTAAATTAAAAAATAAAGTAAAAATTAAAAAAAAAGTCTGCCCTATAAAGGGGTTAACCCCAACATCCTTCATCAAACGTCGGAGCAGCGGAAGTTCATCGTGAGTGGGTGGTAAAGCGTCAAGCTGACAATGCGACGAACATCACATCTCGGCCGGACAACCTTAACTCGCGCCAGAACCCACTTCATATGCATGCTGCGTGGGTCTGATAACCATCTGCTGGCTTTGGGAGTAACAAGATAATCTTGGATTTAGAAGGATAAGAAGGATCATCCCACACACACTCTCGTGAAGATTTAACACTGTCTTGCAACACAGCGATCTCTATCTCACTGACAAGTCAGGGGCAGTATGGCATATTATACAAATGGCACGAACACACACTTTGTATTCTATTCTACCACGGCTTGGCAAGTTATTTGTGTACGATTGCACAGTCAAGGAAGAACACTGTATACATGTGTATGATAGAAAAACTAAGTACAAGGTGGGTGTGGTATTACCAGACCGCCGGGAACATCCCCAGGCCAGGAAGGGCCCAAAGACGAGAAAAACGTACAGTAGGGGCGAGGTTAAGGAGAAAAGAGGAGAAAAAATACGTCGCATACGGCAACATTGCTTGCAAGCCTATTACTGAAACCAGATAACGAGACGTAACAAACTGGTTTTGCGTGAAAACATCAACATATTTGAGTAATATAAACAAGATAATACGAAACTGACGCGTAGCCAGCGACATAATCCAGGTGAAGGTCACGCAGGCAGGCAATGAGGAGGCCAAACTCGCAAAGAGAAAAGGAACCCTTCCGACCACATTTCCGTCCCTTCGTCCCTCCATGAACACACAAGCGTTGTTACCAGACTGATTACAGAGTACGGTACGGTAATATGGCTTTTGGGGGGGGGGGAGAACGACTCGCCGTACACGGATCCACCCAAGACATCAATTCCATATTTTGTTATGTTGTACATCATAGTGCAAGACAAGCACACAGTAATATGACGTACAACATTACCCTGATAGATATTTGAACAATGTAACGAAACCATTTTCTTTTTGATAAACTAACCACCTTTTATTATAAATTCATCACAACTTTCGGCGCTTTCTGGCCGGGGGAATCATATGTTCCAGACTGCCTAGTAATACCCCTACGCCCCCTTCCCTCTATATCTACTTTTAATTCAGTGTACAACTATTATAAAAATACAATTAGTATTGTTGAACTATTAGTTTCGAACCCCTATGGTGTAATGGATAGCGTTAGTCGATGCCAACCCTGAGGTCCCGTGTTCGTTCCCGGCTCTGTCAAAAAATCTAATTCTGGTCCGTGTGATGGAACGAGGTACACTGTACCTCACAAGAATAATTGAAAAAGAGGATTTGAATCTCAGCTCCAGCATCCTAAAAGTGCCAAATAACCGGTGTTATTGTAGTACATGCAATAGTATGCAAACCTCTAAGTGGGGCTTATAAAAGTAAGGAAGCGGTCGTGGCGTTAAGATAGGTACCATCCCAGTATCCGGCTGAAGTTGAAGTGGAGAAACAATGACCGAGAGTAGCATTCTCTTCCCAGTTACCCTGAGACTGCTGACAGACGACACTCATACAGGATTATAATCCTTAATTGTAAATCCGGGAATCTACTGCATTAACCGTTATGTTACGAAGTTTGTAAGGCAAAAGGAAGATTGGAGTTTTACGTGACCGTTTTAATCTCGCTATTATCAGCCACGGTACATCCTTTTTACGTGCAATCCGAACCACAGGACATGGCATTCCACTTCGAAAATCTCACATGCATTGACTGGGAATCGAACCCGGTCCACCTTGGTGAGAAGCAAGGAGCTTGACCGCTGCGCCACCACGCCCCCTACAGTTTATAAGGAAGTAAGGAGGTCTTTGTTCTTCGTTGGTTCGCTGAGTTCACATGTCAATGTTCAAAAATGGCGACTTCCCACCGTCACACGAGTTACTATCAAGTATAACAGGTACTGACAGGTAAATTCGTCATAGCCGTTTCACTGATAACATTACGAAGCCAATCGTATCCGAGTCACAAACTTGTACGATACGAAAGGAAATCAATAGAGAATTGAAGCGTCGGGTATTCAACGTGGTACCTTTCTACAATATTTTCAGCTAATCAGCATCAGCGTTAACTTCTAGGTCTAGGGTATTATCATCCACTGATTACCATCTTATGGCCATGGACTTATCAAAGAATTTAACCATCATTATTGGAAGAAAAACAGAGTACTTGCTTGTATTAAGTTATACGCCAGTTATATACGGCAATATTAATTGTATATATTTTAATTGCTTTTTATAAGGATAAAATAGTCGGTGCAGAATAATATGTATGTGCATTGCTATGATTCCTGCCCAAGCCCGAATCGGTAGTTTACTGAGTAGACTATAACTTATAACTTCATTCAGATTAATCGGCTTCGGTGGCGTAGTTGGTAGCATGCTGAACTGCTGTGCCCAAGATCGCGGGTTCAAACCCAGCCGAAGTCGTCGGATATTTTAAGAGCGTTAAAATCCTTCAGTATGCCTTACTTCGGAGAGGAAGTAAAGCTGGCGGTCCCATGTCATAAATTTGTGGCATGTAAAAGATCCTTCCATTAACTAAACGTGTGTGAAGCTAAATTTCTAGGTTAGATTTCGTTGAAACGCTCTATGAAAGATCCAACATCTGGTAGCGAAAGTTGGAACTACTTGAAATTGAACGGAACTTGTAGCTCACCCCATGGGTGTCCGCTTGAAGTAGCTACAGCCTGTGGCAAGCCGGACATGTCCTCGGACGCTCCCGGCACTAAAAGCCATACGCTAAATAAATAAATAAATAAATCGATCAAATAGCAATTCCTAGTCAATTAATTTCACTGAAATATACATTGGCATACATTTGGTATGTTTTGTATGTTTAATAGAATCTGGGATAATCATAATAAAGTTTTAACACTAATTTTTCAGGTCATGTTAGCTCAGCGCGATGAAGCTCTGGCAGTGGAATCCAGAATTCGCGAGGTAGTTGGGTGCGAATCCACTCTACTTAATGTTTTGCGTTTTGTAGAACACGGCCGCTTACGATCTAAACTCTATGGAGAGACTGGACCAATTGTGGAGATGTAAACTATAGTGAACCGTGCCTGGTTCAAATCCCGCGGACAGCTGATCGCCGACAATTTGCAATTAGTGACTTAAAGCCATGTCCTTCGTACAGAAATAGGCTCAGATGCATCTACTTGTTTCGTACTTCATTTATTTTAACGTGGAGGACAGTAGGGAAGATAAGAGAGATATGAAGTTCGTCTTGACAATCAACAGTACTAAAATGGCGGGTAAGTATGGTATACCTAGTTTTTATAGAGACTTGCCATACGGTACTGCGTCTTATCCCTATGTTGGCCGCCTGCCCGCAATAGCATTGGTTCCTACCCGACCTTGAACGTACCTATTTAGTGTGTCCACATGAAGGCTGTAGCATGAGAAAGAGAGCGTGGATGTTCACGCTACTGACATTTCAATTTACTCTCCCTCTCTGACTTTCTTTGCTAAGACAATGGAACGGCGAAACCTTCCCACTGATCTGATTTGATAAAACCTTTATTATTGTTGCTCTATTTAAAACATTCATACTGTAGGATAACAATATTAAATGATTTCTTTTTCAATAGTTTATTCACTTGACTTACACACTTTCACGATTGTCGTTAATAGGTGAGCCGTGGCCAGACTGCCAGATACATTGTCCCTTGCTAACACTTTAAAATTAGTCATCTAGGATTGAAGGTAAGTGTGATAAATAGGGCTCCGAAGTTGAAGACCTATAAATTGCCTAAAAAGACCTATAAAATGACGTAAAATATCAAAAC
The DNA here is from genome assembly GCA_946902985.2 of Meconema thalassinum. NCBI lineage: Eukaryota > Metazoa > Arthropoda > Insecta > Orthoptera > Tettigoniidae > Meconema > Meconema thalassinum. The sequence continues at coordinate 133,579,824 of OX336396.1, forward strand.
AAAGGACTTAACAACAGGAAAAAAGACGTAAAAATTTAATCCGATTATTAATTATTTTGTTTTAATTACATAATTAATAATTGGAATAGGAAAAGATACCTTAAGTCAATAAAATCCAATATTTGGCTACACTGTATCGGTTTCAGTTATATTATAACCGTCTTCAGCAGATAGTATATGATACGAATGGAGTTGCAAGATTACATACTACTTTATTATTATTAGTTATTTAAGCCCACTAAGGAGCGCTTATGACTAGTGCTTCTGCGACGCTTTCATTGTTTTCCAAATATCTCCTCAGTCCAGCCAATAACTTGTCCTTCCTCTCTCCTATATAATTTGATAAAAAGTATGAGTTCAAAAATATTTCCAAAAACGTTAACTACCGGTATCTAAATCCGTAAAAATACTATAAAAATCAGATCTGTTACAACTTTAAGTTAATGATGCAAGAACAAATTCTTCAAAATAAGACAGCCCGTAGTGGAGAAGTCAATGATATGGAACTGATGTTGTTTATTGAGAAATTTAGAGGTTGGGATTCACTGTGAACTTAGAATAAACATCAGTTCCATATCATCGACTTCTCCACTACGGGCTGCCTTTTTTGAAGAATTTATTCTTTCATCATTAACTTAAAGAAAGTTGCAACAGATCTGATTTTTTTAGATCATTTTTAAGCATTTAGATAGATAACGTTTCTGGAAACATTTTGAACTCATAGTGTTTATAAAAGTATATGTTAACTTCAACTTCATTCGTATCATATTATACTATCTGCTGAAACCGGTACAGTATACCCAAATATTGGATTTTATTGACTTAAGGCATCTTTTCTATTTTAGGGGTGCCTTCTACGTAAATACGAATTTTCATGTCATTCGCTCCAGTAGTTTTGATGCCAACCCATAACAAAAGACAAACGAACAGACAGACAACAAGAAGTTCCGTGACGAACTAAAGAGCCAACTTTTCTCGAAATGTAAGATTTATTCCAATGATTAATCTATATGGACCTAATTAGAATAATGACGAAATTGAGTTGGTAATAACGAAATGTCTTATTAGTTCAAAATATAACTGGCATAATGTACCCTAATAGAGCACTACAGTTGGCAGCCCTGGTGACTGAATATATTCTTAGTTCCATCTCTTAAGGTACAGAACACAAAATTTGGCCTAAGTCCAATGGATAGCATGGACGTTACATGCAGTTAAACATTGGATCTAACAGCGCGCGTAAAATCATGTTGGCAACAATGTCATGCATGTATTGGTCAGAAATAATCTGAACTATTATGATCTATTGTTGTGCCAATTTTGGATGAAATCCATTTATTTGTATAGAAGTTACATGTATTTAAAAAATTGGACCAATCAGCAGGCTTAGAATCATGTTGGAAGCACTGACGTATATTAATTACTCCAAATTAATCTAGAATGTAAGGTACTATACGTGTGCAAAGTTTAGTGCTGTTGGCTTGAATACTTTCTGATATTCTGATATTAGGGTAAAAAAAATAGAGACAGCATTTATTAACAGTTGGCAGCCCTGGTTGTTCTTAAGAATACGTATAGTCATATCTGTTATAGTACACATACCACATACGAAATTTGGTTGAAATCCAATTGATAGTATAGAAGTTACATGTATTTACAATTGGTCCTATCAGCAGGCTTAGAATCATGTTGGTAGTACTGAGATACAATGGTTACTCCAAATTAATCTAGAATGTCGGGTACTATACGTGTGCATAGTTTAAAGCTGTCGGCTTGCATACTTTCTGATATATGGGTATTTGGATAAAATAAATTTAGAGCATTTATTAACAGTTGGCAGCCCTGGTGGCTCTTAAGAATACGCTCAGTCATATCTGTTTATGTACACATAGCACATACGAAATTTGGTTGAAATCCAATTGATAGTGTAGAAGTTATATGCATTTAAAATTTGGACCTATCAGCAGGCTTATAATCATTTTGGCAACACTGCCATGTATGGCCTCCTGGGAATTAAACTGCAATATTATTATCTATACGTGTGTCAATTTTGAAATAGCTCCCATTCATACCTTCCAAGATATCCAACATGGAGCTCAAATTTCACTTGCGATTTTTCAGCAGTTGGTAGCACTGACATCATTTTCAAATATGGCCGTGAGATATTCAGGTATAGATCTTGACTCCTACCAAATTTTGTTTCGATTGCTGCAGCCGTTTAGGAGTTGATGGGGGGGGGGGGGTCACACACACAGCCAGCCAGACAGACAGACAGACAGACAGGACAGACAGACAGACAGACAGACAGGCACACATTGATTTGCCCGATCTCATAAGTCTACTTTTTCCTCATTTTTGCAAAATGTGAAAAGTAGGCTAAAAATAAGCACAGAATTCTTTATACATCTCATCAGGGATTGCCGAAAATCAAAATGTTCAGACACAAAGCTTACTTTATATATAGAGGTTTAAACGATTGAGCTTATAAGATACTTTCCTTTAAATAAAAAGGCATTTAACTTTTGTTCAAGGGTTAGGTATGTCCTAAATTATTCTCGTGGAATACGTGAATCTCTTCTCCGTGTATATTATCATGTTTTCTAATATGTTTTGTCCTTTAGGAAGTCGGTAAGCTACAACTTAACACTTTGAAAGATCCTCTTTTTCGCATTATTTAAAAAAAAATATAACCCTACTCCGCTGGTTCATTTTGGTGAAAGAATTTCATAAATATCTTCATTAGTTCAGGAGTTATGATTTTAAGAACTAGGCATTGCACAGGCTATCTAAGGAGTCGGATAAGTTTGTCGTTCGTTTGATCAAAATTGTACTTTTCAAATACGTTTCACTTGTAACTCCTTAAGTATCAGGAGTATTACAATGAATTTTTCCTCACGTGCTCTTAGCGATAGGGCCTACAAAAATTATCAAAATCGAGAGCCTTGGATGCATGGTTGTTTGTAAAGAAAAAACAATCCACGAAAACAATTTGCAAATTTAAGTCACGTTAATTTATCACATCATTGAAAATACTAAATTTAATAAGAGTTCTGAAAGAGGTCAGTATTGTATCTATTACCTCATAAAGCAACCTCTACCAAACAGAGAGAAAAAATAGGTTAATAAATGTTTCAGGGAAACGGTGTAACCCGACAACTTAACAGTCACCATTTTAATTTTTTATTGTTATCTGTGCTGAAGATAGTTTTTTTAAATTGCACATGTACACTACACATAGGTGCGTGGTGGCTCAGCGGTCTAGCTGTAAGCCTCTCAGCAAGGCGGTCTGGGTTCGATTCCCTGTCAATGCATGCGAGATTTTCGAAGTGAAATGCCATGTCCTGTGGTTTGGATTCCACGTAAAAAGGAGGTCCCGTGGCTCATGATCGCGAGATTAACGGTCACGTAAAACTACAAGCTTTCTTCCTTCCTCCACACATGGGGTAGTTTACATGTAAATCGTTTCATTGGTTTATGTATGGTAGAATCGGAGAAACAAATTGTTTAAAATTGACAACTTTTGAAGATGTTAAGCTGTACTGACCCCCTTAAAGCCTTTCTTACACTGTATATATACATATTTCAATATTTCAACACTAGTTTTATATCATTTTGTCAAAATTCTCTTCATATAAATCCGCTGTCTAATTATAACTTAAACGAAATTATCTATACAACACTCAGCCCTGTTTAAATAGATATTTAATTCCGAAGCTTTTAGCAGCATGTTTCCCCTCCCAGCTCTCGCGCTCTAAAGCCACCTCTCCACCCCATTAATATTTCATCAGCTGCAAGTCCTTGAAATATAAGTAATCAATCTTCTTAAATTCACAATACGAAGATGATACAAATAGACCAGTCAGACGTCTCAATGAGAGAGAGACCAGTGAACTCAAGATATATGAAAATCAATACCCTCAACTCCAGCGACAACGTGGCCACCACATGTGAGGAGCAAAGTCATGTTTATAACAAAAACTAATAGTCTGGGAACTTGCAAAATACGAGTTTCTATTCCCGTGTCCATAAGTAACTTTGATAACATTATTCCTTTATTTCTTTGTCGACTATTATTATTATTATTATCATCAATATATACAAAAATGAAGCAAATGTTAAGGTTAGCAGTTTTATTTGCAAAATTATTCGAATGGGTTGCAGCCCTGATCTATTCGTTCACGTTAGGTTTGCAACTTTTTACATTCCATTTACTACATCGAAACCATTTTGGTCTGAGGGCTGGAACGGGGTACACTCAGCCTCGTGAGGAAAAAATGACAAGAGATGGGTTCAATTCCCACCCCAGCCATCCTGTGAGTAGTTTTCTGTGGTTTTCCACTTCTTCTCCAGGCAAATGCCGGGATGGATCCTAACGTAAGGCCACGGTTGCCTCCTACCCAATCCTCATCTGAATTACAAATACACACACTAATACAGCCTTCACAATGACACAGGTAATCAGGCAGATTCCACACACACCCAAGTACATGGGGCTACATGACCACAATGTCTCAAAGACAATAGCAAGAACATATTGTTTTGATCCCACGTTAACTGCAAATGAGTCCCTACTCGAAGTTGAAAATGGTTTAGGTCATCATAAATGGTTAAGAGGATGCACGAATCTTTTCTTTGAGAAAAAAAAAACAGAATACTAGAGCCTACAATCAATTACATAACTATTTTACTTACAAGTTAGGATTCAATTTCCGTTCTACCTTGCTATAAACCCTAGGTGAAATACGAAATGCGACGCTATTCGATTTTCTATGTGTACATTTGAGTTTTAAAACAAAATTCGTGCCAGGAATAAAAGTTTTCAAACCACTGGTTGGTTAGATATAACACTTTATTTTAATAGTCTATAGTTTTGGATTATGTGGATACAATTCAATAAATTATCATGTATCCACCAAAGTTTGAATCAAAAAGTTAGTGCAGATTTGTTTAAATTATAACAGTTCTACAGCAGCTTCAGCGCATGTTTGGGTCTGGTAATATCGCACTTTGATGCCGTGATTTTGCGACAGGCACAAAGCCAGGTTGGTAAAACAAGGTGAATAACAGAAACTCTTTTGAAGTGTCTGGACACATTTAATTAAAAGTGATAAGTATGAACAAAATACACGTCCCTAGTTATATAAAACACCCGACACCACTAAGACTAACATAAACCACTCATATGCTTTTTACCAAAAGATCGGTTTGTAATTCAACACCTAGTTCGGTAAAAATTGTATGATATTTAATTAATCTCATAAAATGAATTTTGTCAACAATGTTTCAATGTTGACTACACGTTTAAAAAGCACAAGTAAATCAATAAAGTAAAATAATATAAAATGGCAATTTGAAAATACATCGGACAGCTATGTTGCTGAACAGCCTTTCATAGTGAGGGATACGGCTAAGTTTTATCTTTGCAGGTTTATCAGCAACATTAGGGTGTATCCACGCAAGACTCAAGTGAAGTGGAGACATTTCAGAAAGAGATAAACATAGCACATTTACGAAATATTATTCTCGTAAATCCAAAATAAAACACGTCGAAAAGAGAAGCCTTACTTTTTTCATACCACTGAAAAATTAATCAATACTACCACTTCAAAAATTCCTTTATACACCAAATGGGTAGGATAAATTCACCACTTGTAAAATAAAGGATGAATCTCAAAAGCACTAGTTAAGCCACTGTATATCACAAATTCTTCGTTTCACTGTCATACGAGTACGTACATCCACACGACCTGACCGTTCCCGCACTTGGCGGGGACTGAGCTCCCAGTCGCGCAACTCCCATCGACCGGCTTCTGTCGACCATGTCGACCACGCGCTGCCAACTTGCCTCTCCAGCAGCTGCGACCTGGCGTACAACACAATGGGATTTAATACAACAATACAAAGCTAATGGAAATTATGTCCAATAAATGAGAGAGAGAAGTTATATGGGCGACACAGACCATCATCCTTTCTTGCAAGAATATCGTTGGCACTCAAAAGGACTTGGATCATTGTGGTCATCAAACTCGTGCACTTGTGTGTGTGTATGGAATTTGTCTGATACCTCTGTTATTGTGACAGTACTAGCGAGTGCAATTGTAATTATTGGGGCAAAAGATTGGGGTAAGTACGACGAGACTAACAGGAGTGAGAGTAACGATCAACGAGGAAAGCTACATTCAGGATGATCACTGGCTACGCCGCAATTCGAACCTCGGATCTCCGAACGCCAGTCACCAGTCCAGCCTGCTTCACACCTCGGCTAGGATGGTGGGTTTATTATTCATATTATCATTATAACTAACAAAAATTCAGCTTTAGCTTTATTTGCTGGAAGAGCAGCTAATTTCTCATCATCACTACAATGTCGTCTTGTTGTGCTGCAAACTTTTAATTTGTTCAGTGTCAAAAACTCCTCGTAGTCGTCTACGCGAATCAAATAATACGACTTCATTTTAATAGAAGTTCCTACCTGGCATTCTCTCTTCAGAATTCTTCAACGCAGGCAAATAACTTTTTTTCTCCGAAGTATCTACGCGCTAAAATTGCCCTGACTAATTAATCGGTTAATTCATGCGGTGAATTGGCCGGAATAAGCGGAAGAAATTAACTTATTGATTATATTCCGTTTCTACAGGTTTGACCGCAATAAACGGCTGTGGTGATGGGCTAATGAAGCGAATTTTACTGTATTTACAGTATTCCTAAGTTGGTTCTTTTACCATCTCAAGAAGTACATCCGATGGCAAGCAGCTTATAATTTATTTCGTTAAAAAACTGAAAACAAAGTAGGCTATTACATTGTAAACTATGACTCGAATAACCAGTAAACTTATTAGCCCACGAAACAGGACGGGGTGCAATTGAACATTCAGTATGAACCTTGGCTTCAAGATAAGACTCGCACAAGAAACTCATTTTAAGAGTAACTTAATAGAATATTCAATTTCACGGTCACGTCTAAAATTGTAACACCAAATATGTAAAAATTCTATATTGCAATGATTACGAAACTTGAAATAAAGGCAATAAGCGACATCATATGACTAATCCATAGGTTCAGGCATCATTCATTCAAGATGCAAGGCACGAATAATAATTGAAGCTTAAAATCGATTACTGTGGTGATTATGATGATGATGATCATCATCATCATCATCATCATCATCATCGTTATACTATACCTTCAGCTACGTAAGTGTACATGTTTTGAGTTGGGGCCATTTATGGTCTGAGTCATCTATATTTTTATAGTCATCTACCAGTATAAAACAAGCTATTTATTCTCTAAACACTTGTCGGTCGAGATAATGCTGCGGCTGGCGACCCTAAAAAACGGCAGATAAGACGTCGTGATAAAGGAAGATCAGCTCACACTGCCAACCTTCAAGTTACATATTAAATGTCAGTTTCAGTGTTTGTAAACGGTTCGGAAACCCAACAGTAAAATAAAAATATAAACCAACTTAATTGCAGACATTTGGAGACAAATGCTAAGATTACACGGTTAGTAACGCTGAAAATGACGCGGAACAATCTATTCTCCAATGTCGACGTTCCCTTTAGCACTGCCGTATGGTAGCAATTGGGCAATCTATAGCTGTTAATTTTGTCTTGTGATCACCAAATGTTATACGAGATCTTTCACGAGCCGACAACGTACGACTCAAGTGCCGTGGATACTTGCCACCCTTTAAAAATCAGATGTCATCGACCCGGAATTAAAACCACGATTTTGGGAACATGAAACGGACACTCTGGCACACACCGAATAAGCTATTGAAATCCAGAACTCACAATTTATTTATTTAATTAATTATTTATTTATCGTATGCCTTTTAGTGCCGGGAGTGTCCGAGGACATGTTCGGCTCGCCTGAGTCTGCAGCTGCTTCCAGCCGTCACCCGTAGGGTGAGCTACAAGTTCCGTTCAATTTCAAGTAGTTCCAACTTTCACCACCAGATATCAGTGATAGCTAGTAGTGAACGTTGGAACTTTGATAGAGCGTTCTGACGAAATCCATCCTAACAATGTAGCTGCACACAAGTTTAATCTGTGGAAGGATCTTTTACATGCCATAAATCTATGACATGGGACCGCCGGCTTTACTTCCCCTCCGAAGGAAAGCATACTGAAGGATTTTTAACGCTCTTAAAAAATCCGACGACTTTGGCCGGGTTTGAACCCGCTATCTTGGCCACAGCAGTTCAGCATGCTACCAACTACGCCACCACTCACAATATAATGCAGCGATGAGTTTTGTATTGGAATAGGATATCGCGCTCGTAGAGTGACAGGATTACCAAATTAAATATTAAGCATAGCCGCCCTATTGACTATAGGTAGAGATCTGCGCGGATAAACAAAACGTTATCCGCACCACCCCGCAACCGCATCCGCACGTTTGTTATCCGAATCTACTGGCATTACTATAATATTTTTAATTAGATAAAGCATAACTCATTAAAGCAACACATTTACACATTTGAGGAGAAAGTCGTTCCTTTAGGCTTTGTATATCAAGTGCTATGTTTAAAATGAATGTTATACAGCCAGATTTATTTATTTAGCGTATGGCAATAACAAAACTGAATTACAACATAATAAATATACAAAATTAATTTAACTAAGTCATTAGATTTATAATTTAATATCTAAATTCTCTATCCATTGAAGGGCTGCCTCTGTCACTTCATAGAAATCGTTAAGATTTCCAGGGTACGCTCGATGGCTGCAACTTGATATAATGTGTTGGATGGTCTGATGTTTACTGCCACTATCACATTGGGGAGATGGGACTTTTCCCCAGCGGTGAAGATACTCGGCGCAGATGCCATGGCCTGTTCTAATCCTGTTAATTGTCTTCCATGCATGTCGCGGGTTCTTCGACGTTATTAGTTCTACTCCACATTTACGACCACTTCTTGTTCATGTTAAATCCCATTTCTTGTAACGATTCTGCCAATGGCCGCCTAGATTTTAATCTACTCCTTTTAAGCATAGGAACGTCAGAGTGAATTGGGAGCTGTGGATTTTTTAATCAATTTTTCACATTCCTTGAGAAGGGCATTCTGTCTTCGCAAATCTGGTGGAGCAATATGACTTAAAGGTGGTAGCCATTGTAGAGGAGTAGATTTAATGCATCCTGTTATTGTCCTCATTGCCAGAATTTCAACCCTTTTCATTTCGGGGTGTTAATTATGCTTAATGACGTAATTTTAATGAGATTAGCTTAGATAATTATCTTACATTTGTCATGAAAAAAAAAACATAACGGAAAAAATATGATACCGTATGTAATAATCTCTTAAAACATCCGGGTCCTAGGCATGAAATTCAATAAGTTCGGATTGTATTCTAAAAGCTATCCGAAAATTTACTCGAAACATTATCCGCAGCCTATCCGCTATCCGCACAGCCATGCAAACTATATTCGCATGGCGAAAATTGTTGCGGACATCCGCGGGTTTATCCGCGGATATCCGCATCCGCGCAGGGCTTTAACTATAGGCTACTAACATTAAATAAACGTGGACCGTGAGAGTGAATCACGAAACATGTATCGTATGTGACTACACTATAGTCTTGGTCCATTTTCCTGACACAACAATTCTATAATAATAATGTTATTGGTTTTACGTCCCTTTTAACTACACTGGCTTTTAGAGACGCCGGGGTGCCGGAATTTTGCCCCGAAGGGGATCTTTAACGTGCCAGTAAATCTACTGACACGGCTCCCTCGCATTTCTGCACCCTCAAATGCCAGCTGACTGCGCCAGGTTTCGAACCTGCAACCTTGGGCTCAGCAAGCGAGAACGTTACCCCTGAGCCACGCAGCCAGACACACACAACAACAATTCTGTTCGGCAATACGTTATATATTGAAACCTGTGAAACTAAAATCGTTGGGACTTACATACGGAAAGAAAAGCTGGGGTTTTTAGTTCTTTATACAACTACAGTACGGTAATTGTTTCATCCAATTTGGTCCCGAGACAGAATATGTTCTGAGTTGGGAAAGGTGCATGACATTAAACCAAAAACTTCACAATAATATCGAACCCTGATTCCCCTCAATTTATGAAGGTTTAAGAACAATGTGTATTTTGAAGCTCATATACTGATCATATTTACAACTTCTGGACATTTTATGGTACAAAAAATAGTAGTTAAAGCAAATTCTATAATGTCACAAATACCTAGCATTGCCAACTCGAGCACATTTCTCAAATGTCGCGTTGAACTTTCATGCACATCTGCTCTGCCGTCTACAGAGCGTCGCCACCAAGATGCAAGCAAGGAAAACGAAGTGAACTATCTGTAATCAATTGCAGCAATCATACTTATCATAATAACCTGTGCTAAACTTTCTTTTATGAATGTGATCAACACTCGATGAATCGTACATTTTAGATTGCCTTATAGGCATTTTATTTTCTGAGAAGTACCATTACTGCTGTTCCATTGAACCAGTCTTTTGGAAAGTTCATAAAACAGTACCATGAACAAAATATTCTGGCAGACAATTCTTCGGTGTTGTATTCATGTAGCCAATTGTAGATAGCGCTTCATCGTGTGACTCTGGGCAAAGATTTTCTAGTGCCGGAAGTGTGTTCATGCGAGTTATCTAGAGTAACGATTAAAGCTTCGGTTTAAGACAGGGCAAGCATTAGTAACACAGTAAGACCATTTTGTTATGTTATAATATTATGTTTATTACTGCCCTATACTCTATAGCAATGTACATCATGTGCCAAGAACTATTTTGTACATCAGTGGAAAATAGTTTACGGAAGAATTTTGAAATGGAAACAACCGGTAGAATATACCAAAAAATTGGCTATTTAGATCTTCGTGGAACTACTTGTTTCAATCTATAATATTGCAGAGAAAAGTTAGAACGCACTGTAAATAAACTACACGTCTACGTTGCCCACGCTGAAAATCAATCATTTCTGCACTTAGAGAAAAATCACTAAATAGATCTGACTTTGAAGAAATAGTTACAACTAAATTCTAGATATTTGGTACAGTTTATGGCCACGTCTATATTTAAAAATGTACATTGTAAATGTTTTCTTTGATTCAAAGAGAAAAATAGGACTCCATGCGAATAATCCTAAACATCAAAAGCGCCGCTCGTTATTAGATTTATCGAAGTTTAAACTCGAGTAATATTTCTGGACTTTCTTATGCTAGGCTATTTTACAGAAAACCAATACCTAAAAATGCTGCCCCATCAAAGTGCCGCACTAGCCGCACCCCCTTTCCTGCCTCATTCATGTGGACCTCTCATCCGTTGACTCATTTCCTATAAACAAAACATTTTGCTGTTGTAACGGAGTTGGTCGAGTCAAAATGTAACTAGATTCATTATTGGCTACGACCAACTTACTTGCCTGAAATAACGATTCATGCAGTTTCAGAACTGCCCAACAACAGTTTGAGGCAGAAAATAACAATTCAAGTGCATTAAGCCCTGAAGCATGCACAGCGCATTCCTCCACGAGTAACAGAGTTCAACTCGAGCGTTGCGATAGAAGAACAATGACCTCGACTTGCAATATTCTGCCAATGTTCTCAAATGGATTACGGGACTTGCCATCAACAACTGGATTCCGCATCGGTAATGGAACCAGAATTTCCATTAAGGAGGAGCGAATGAAAATTAATAACTCTATCTAAAATTTAACTATTATCCATCGTTTAGCCCACGGCGATATGGTGTTTGGCGTGGAAATCTCTTTCTCTCAGTGGCACTAAACGAGTACATAAAAATTCACACTAGGTTTCCTAGCCAAATGATTATATGCCCGATTTTTAATACTTTAAAAACACACATTACTTCCGTCCAGTAAGTTTGGCAAAATATGTATATTACTTGCTAATGACGTCCTTAGTTACCGTATTCATTTTTTTTACCTCTAATTTTGTATCATTTACGAACTATATTAAACTCTGCTAGTTTGCTTCCTTTATTGCACACCGTAACTTAAGTCTTGCAAGAGTTAACTTTTGAATTCCAATCTTTGCAGTATGTCTCAATCTCATCAATACTTTATTATAATAGCACATATATATGGTGTATCTTAATTATACCGACAAAAAAAATCAGGGACGCTCTGCGTGTTATTGGCGGAGAAAATATTTCCCTTCGAGAAAATTAGGTTACTTTGTAACTTCCGGGCGCACGATTCAAATTGACGAGCTCGCCGTATTTGCTGAGGCAGAGTGCAGGCCACTGGCCACTGCTGTGCTTCAGGCAAGGGAAGGGATGATAGAAGGAGACAGAGATATGCTGGTGGGACTGACGCATTCGCTACTCGGTCCCAGTGGTCAGTGTACAGTTTGTTTTACACACACTGGCTACTACTTTTGACGCAAAAATTGGTGAGAATGACTCCGTGTCGATACACTGACGAAGAAATGGCTAATATGCACCGAGCTTATGGCGCAGCAAATGCCAACGGGAGAGAAGCTGCACGGATTTTTAACGACTGGCAGCCTAATCACCGCCAACCTCATAATTCAACCTTCGTGTCAATTCACGAGGTGACAGGCCATTCGTAACACACCACACATCCTGAACTGAGTCCAAATGTTACGAATACACCACTGCGAACTGTGCATCGAAGTTGGGTGGGGGTGGGGGCATATTGAACATTTACCGTAATCAAACCATTGGGTATGTTGTTTCTTTCGTTCAGTATTTCATTCCATTTAGGCCTACAATGTTGTGAGTGAATGAATGCACGATCGTACATCGGCATCTTTGCGTACCGGTATGTCAAATAATAAAGAAAGTTATTGAGACGAACACACGAGAAGAGAAACTATCGGGTACATTTCATGACTGACAAGTGTGTCTTTATTACTGTGAGTGCGATTAGGCTACGGCTGCTTAGTATACAAATTTGGATATTGCCTGAAAGGGACAAGGACAATTCTGCGCGAAACGAACAAGGAAACTTGGGCATTCCCGCCAGCATATCTCTGTCCCCTTTGATCACACTTAACTGAAGCACAGCAGTGGCCAGCGGCTTGCGCTCTGGCTCAGCAAATACCGCGAGATCGTCGATTTGAATCGCGCGCCCGGAAGTAACAAAGTAACCTCATTTTCACGAAAGGAAAAATTTTCTCCGCCAATCCGATTGCAGCATCGTCTTTTACATAACGCACAGAGCGTCCCGGATTTTTTGTCGATATAATTAAGATACACCCTGTATATAATACGCTAAGATCATCCAACAAAAAACTCAAAGCACCCGAATCAGAGGGAGTTACAAGGTGCGTTTTGTGCCAAAATCTTCCAAATCGTATCAATAGTAGAAGAAAAATCTTGAATTTCTTGAAAAGTCAAGGGAAATATAATGTATTTGTTTAAATAGTGTGTTTAAAAATTCAACAAGACGACAGCCTCTGGCAGAACTGTGTCGCGTCCAGCCCACATAACACTAGAACCGGGTGGGTAGTCTGTGCACATGGGGCGCACACAACCCATTGTGCATTGTAAATAATATTAAAACGGAATTACCCGCAACAGTGACGAATTGCATTCTGATTTCATAAATATCAACAATTCGTTTAAGAAGTGCGTTTAAACAAATAACCATATTTATAGAAACCCGCATAACGGTAAAGCCGGGCGGGTGGTTACTGAACATGCGAGATTTCTCGCACAGGTACCCTAGTAATATATTATTTTATCAGAGAATTTTGAGAGAATATCTAATAATATATAACAATAATGTTATTGGTTTTACGTCCCTTTTAACAACTGAAGCTTTTAGAGACGCCGGGGTGCCGGAATTTTGCCCTAAAGGGGGTTCCTTAACGTGCTAGTAAATCTGACGCGGCTCCCTCTTCGCATTTGCCAACTGACTGTGACAGGATTCGACCTGAAACCTAATAATAATATTGTTATTGGTTTCACGTCCCTTTTAACTATTTTTAATGTCTTCGGTTGCCACGAGTTTCTGGTACTGGAGACGAATATATCATTGATTTCAAATGCAGGGTACGGATATTTTGAACACCTTAGAGAAATGTAAGAAGGCATGTGTCATAAATACACATCCATAACTTGAAAACCAATCATTTCCGTACCGATGCTGTAAGCTTCTTTCCTTGCCTACAGATGGGGAATTCATTTTTTAAATTATTCCCATTATCTTTGAGACTCCCACATGCTTGGAATTATTTGTGCGTTGGTATATCTCATGTAATTTATTTCAGGATTAGGGCATAACCTAGCTCTTTTGGGTACATTCGTGTTGACCGACTGAAAAGCACTATACTCTTGTCTTAAATTCAAATAATTTTGCATTTCTTTCATCAAGTTTTCTGCTATGATCACTAGTTTATTATTGAACCTTTTTGAGCTTATGCCACTTCATTTCCACTATTTCTTTACTACTTGTGGCTGAAAGACACTTATGCTAAAAAGTTCAGGTTACCTTCAGCAAAGAAACATGCAATGCTTCTCATCGATAATGATGCACATGAGAAAAAATGATGACACCACTGTCCACAACAACAAATCCCAGATACGAACATTTCAATTCTTCGTGTTACCCGCACGGACCGCAATTACAGCCGCTATCCTCCTGAGCATGCTTTCGATCAGGGCTACTATGTATGTCTGGTCGATACTGACCCATTCCTCCAGAAGAGCCACCCGCAAATCATGTAATGTTTCCGGTAATTGATTACGACGTCGAATGCATCTACCCACCATATCCCATAGATGTTCAATGGGATTCAGGTCGGGGCTAAGAGGTGGACAATCGAGTTGAGCGATTCCCATGTCGTCCAAATATTGTGATACACAGACCGTAGCATGGGGAGGTGTATTATCATACATTAATATGAATTGATCTCCTATAAATGGAGCGAAGGGCTTGGACGTGGTTTATATGAATAACGTTGATGTAGCGGTCAGCGTTGAGCGCACCGTTCCCAATAAAAACCAACTCTGTTCGAGCCTCTAGAGCAGGGCCATCCAGTCATTGCGCTCCGAGAGCGCGGCCGCGCTCGGGGAGCACTGGGCAGTCAGACTAGCGCTCTCTCCCCCACCACCACTACACTGTGGCAGCGAGGAGAACTGAGACAGACGGACTATGTTCGTACCGCAATAACTAGATACGTACGCACAGTCGTGCAGGCGACGACTTTTGTGGCATTGTTGACATCATTTTGATAGGGCTGTTTTACCAAATAGCTTATAAAGATAATAGCGGAAACTCCTCGCCAAAACAGGAGACAGCGCTCCCTAGCACAGCCTAACGGTCCGAGTTGGCAACGTAAGACCAGATGATTTACAACCGTGAGATCCAACCAAACAATTATAAGAAATTATTGACCTGTGGATGATCTAATTATCCAATTGTAATGGTTGGTACGGGGAGTATTTGTGCCATAATGGCTGTAATAATTATAAACAACAAAGTGACTCAAGCTATTTTATATTTGGTAGAACTTCGTGACTAATAGGTCGCTAAAAATACAACAACAACAACTCTCCGGTACTTCAGATTATACCAGCTTGCTGCCGTATTCAACGTTTGAAACTGGATAGGCCATAGCCTTTGGTTACATAGACGGTCAGAGTGTTTCCCGCAAGGGAGACCATTCTTTAGGAATGAGCTATAGAATCTGACATAGCTGCTGTGGACACCAAGGCTACCCTATTCGAGTTATAGATCACCAAGTGAAGTCAACTGATATTCCGCCAGCCTAGCCAGCCTTTCTACATAGTCTGGTCCACGATATCGCCACGTTTCCACGTTTACGAGCTACTACGCTATGTTACCTATAGGCCTAATCAAGCTGCGCAGGGATAAACTATAGAGTAGTGGAACCTGCTTCTTGCTCCATGAACTTCTAGTCTACTAGGTGTCACGGCTAATAGGCAGGCTAGTTTAGCACCGTGACACTCTAGCTAGGATTAGTATAGGCTTCCCCCTCACCTTCCCCCTCAGTGGCCAACATATTGGGACTGTAACTTCACCGTATCTCGGGACTTAGCCAGAGAAGTAACTAACCCGCTCATTGCTTGTCACTGCGTTACCAGTATAAACTACACCTGCTGTGAGTTGGGTTATCACTACTTCCTTGTTGCGCGTTTGTAATTCACCTCCGCCTTTCTGTTTACTCGAAGGTTAACTCAAGACTGTATTGAGAATGCATTTTCGATCATAAGAGGGAAAGGAGGTAATAATTTAACACCTGATGCCTCTAAATTTCGCAGTGCCTTAAGGACAGTAATGATCAACAGTTTGCTTTCCCCATCTCAAGGTAGTAACTTTTTGAAAGCACGCATGGGGTCAAAATCAAGATGGTTAATTTACTTACGAGTGAATGTGCCACACCGGAGGGAGTATGCAAGAAGTGTATTCTGTTGTTGGCTAGCAGATATTTTGTAGTCTTCATAAAGGCATTTGTGAATAAGACGATTGATTCTTCTGAATCGTATGTAAACATAGGAAGTGTTAAATTACGGAAAGTAACACATCAATAAGTGTAAATACTTACGGGTATGTATGGGCATATTCCAGACTTCAGTAACCCACACCAATACCATGTCATGAATTATCTGCAGTATTTTTTAGAATTCTATATAAATTGTACAGAACCAAGTATCTTTTGTTTCTTTTAACACTAATCCTTAAATTACTTGCTGCCTAAATATCAAGCCGAGACATACGTTAGCTTCACAATGCAATTTCGGTCGGTGCGCACTCAAAAATGCTAGCTGTTGGTGGCAAGGAGAGTAATGCTGTCAACTCGCACCAAGAGATAGCACTGTGATCGCTGTCTCCAGGCGAGCGCATGCTTTTACGACTGAGTTTCCGCTATTATCTTTATAAGCTATTTGGTTTTACTGCCATAATATATAGCCTATATGTGTGTCTACAAATCGAATGGTACTCCGATGCTTGGAATGTGCAGGAAACGAACGCAAGTGTTAAGTAAAGAATAATGAGATGTATTACAAAATGAAATGAGAACATATTAGAGAGGAAAATTCAACAACATTTTACCAATATGAACAGATAGTACAGGCCTTGAGTGACTTTTTCTCCGTCGTTTTTACGAATTTCTAGTTTCGGAGGAAACAATCTTCTCCAAATTGGGTACAATACTTCTGGACACAGCTATTCGTAAACAATTGCGCAAGTTTCTATCACTCATCGTTGCACGATGTTTACTTTTGGTAAGCTTAAGAACTGAAAAGGTGAGCCTCCGTGGCTCAGGCGGCAGCACGCCGGCCTCTCACCGCTGGGTCCGTGGTTCAAATCCCGGTCACTCCATGTGAGATTTGTGCTGGACAAAGCGGAGGCAGACAGGTTTTTCTCCGGGTACTCCGGTTTTCCCTGTCACAATTTCATTCCAGCAACACTCTCCACTATCATTTCATTTCATCTGTCATTCATTTAATCATTGCCCCAGGGGAGTGCGACAGGCTTCGGCAGCCGGCACAGTTCATATCCTCGCCGCTAGATGGGGGCTTCATTCATTCCATTCCCTGACCCGGTCGGACGACTGGAAGCAGGCTGTGGATTTTCATTTTTCAAGAACTGAAAAGAAACGCTCACAAATGTACGTTGAGCCGAACATTGACAGAACTTTACTTGCTTGTCTATACAAACGGGGATATTCTTCTTGCGGAAAGCCACTGTAAAATTCTTCTAAACTTCGTGACATTAGAAAGCGGTCTTTAAGACGAACATTGCATTGCAGTTCAATCATCTCTAATTGAAATAGCTGTGGAACACTGTCTGCACTAATAGAAAATGGTCGAACAAATACATCTAACACCGCGTGGAGTTCTGATAATTCTGAAAATCGCTTGTCAAATTCTTCTTGTAATTGGCGAATTACCTGCAAGTACTCATCAAAGTCGACACCACCTTTCACTGTTTCAAGCAATGGAAAATGTCCTGTGTTCCTTGCACGCAACTGGTTTTCCCACAAAATAAATTTTCTTGTGAACGCTTCAATTTTTTCCAAATCACAGATGTTGTGCTCTTCGCCCTGAAGCGAAGTGTTCAAATTATTCAGAAGGGCAGTAATGTCACATAAAAATGCCAAGTCCGCCACCAACTTAGGGTCACGCACAAGAACTTCGGGCCGCCCTTTCATGTCACAGAATATATCTATTGCGTTCCGCAAGAAAAACACACGATTCAGCACCTTCAACTTGCTCAGCCATCTTACTTCTGCATGGTACGGGATATCCGGATACTCCGCTTTGATGTCATCCAAGAACTCTTTGAATTGACGGAGCGTGAGTCCATGGGAGCGAAGATAATTTACCATTCGCACAACTGTTCCCATTACATCTTTAAGCTTGGCGACGTTTGCACAGATTGCCTCCTGGTGTATGAAGCAATGGATCGCCGCCATTAGGGTACTACCGTTCTCAGCCATTTTTAACTTTACATAGCTGAGGAACTCCGTGTGTACACCCCATGAAGCAGGAGCACCATCCGTCGTTATACTAGTCAACCGCTCCCATTTTAATCCCATTGATTCAAAAACACCCTCCACAGCTTGGAAAATATCGAAACCGGTAGTGGTGTCTTTGAGAGCTACCAAGTCGAGGAAATCCTCGGTGACCCGAAGATCGTCATCCACCCCTAGAATAAAAATAACGAGCTGTCCTGTGTCCGCAATGTCGGTTGATTCGTCGAGGGCGATGGAAAATGATACAAATTTTGCTGCCTTCTCCCTTAATTGCTGTTCCATATCAACGGACATATCGTCTATTCTGCGAGCCACAGTTTGAGGAGAAAAGAGAGATGTTTTCAAATAAGAGAGATGTTTTCAAATTTCTCAACTATCTCCGTAGGACAAATACATGCCGCCACGTCCATTAGGCACTCCTTGATGAAATTCCCTTCCGCGAAGGGCTTCCCAGCTTTGGCAATTCGCATCGAACATTTGTAGCTTGCTCCTAAAATGGGTCCACCAACCTCACTCTCCTCTATCTCCTGTCAGACAAAAATACGGCAAGTCACAATTTTAGTGTTCTTCAGATAATTAAATCATTTGTTCATTCTCATTTGTAAACAAGCATTATAAAATTAAGGCAATAATACTTACAGAAAAGTGCGGCTTGAAATTTTGTTTCAATTATTCCAACTTCGATTGCCGACTGGCGTCTGTCAAGTCACCGTAATCATCCTTGTGGTTGGCACTGTAGTGCCGTTCCAAATTGTGTTCTTTTTTAACACATTAAATCTCGGTGGCACACTAAACATTTGGCATGGCCTTTATAAGCTGTACAGAAAAATGAATTTTCCCATTCTGCTTTAAAGGCTGCTGCTTCACCACTCCTCCTTATTAGCCTACTTTTCACATTTTGCAAAAATGAGGAAAAATTAGACTTAGGAGATCGGGAAAATGTGTGTGTGTCCTTCTGTCTGGCTGTGTGTGTGTGTGTGTGTCCCCCCTATTAACTCCTAAACGGCTGGAGCAATCGAAACAAAATTTGGTAGGAGTAAAGATCTATACCTGAATATCTCACGGCCATATTTGAAAGAGATGTCAGTGCTACCAACTGCTGAAAAATCGCAAGTGAAATTTGAGCTCCATGTTGGATATCTTGGAAGGTATGTATGGGAGCTATTTCAAAATTGGCACACGTATAGATAATAATATTGCAGTTTAATTTCCAGGAGGCCATACATGGCAGTGTTGCCAAAATGATTATAAGCCTGCTGATAAGTCCAATTTTTAAATGCATATAACTTCTACACTATCAATTGGAATCCAACCAAATTTCGTGTGTACTATGTGTACATACACAGATATGAATGAGCATATTCTTAAGAGCCACCAGGGCTGCTAACTGTTAATAAATGCACTCCCTATTGTTTTATCCAAATACCAATATATAAGAAAGTATGCAAGCAGACAGCTTTAAACTATGCACACGCATAGTACCTGGCATTCTATATTAATTTGGAGTAACTTATAAACGTCAGTGCTACCAACATGATTCTAAGGCTGCTGAGAGGTCCAACTTTAAATAACGTAACTTCTATACTATCATTTGGATTTCAACCAAATTTCGTGTGTGTTATGTGTACCATAACAGATATTACTGTGCGTATATTTAGGAGCAACCAGGGCTGCCAACTGTTAATAAATACTGTCTCTATTTTTGTTACCCTAATATCAATATATCAGAAAATATGCAAGCCAATAGCTCTAAACTTTGCGCACGTATAGTACCTGGCATTCTAGATTAATTTGGAGTAACTAATATAGGCCTACGCCAGTGCTGCCAACATGATTCTAAGCCTGGTGATAGGTCCAATTTTAAAATGCATATAACTTCTCTACTAACTAATGAATTTCATTCTAAATTGACACAACAATAGATCATATTATTTCAGATTATTTCTGACCAATACATGTATGTCATTGATGCCAACATGATTTTACGCGCGCTTTTAGATGCAATGTTTAACTGCATGGAACGTCCATGCTATCCATTGGACTTCAACCAAATTTTGTATTCTGTACCTTAAGAGATGGAACTAAGAATATACTCAGTCACCAGGGCTGCCAACTGTAGTTCTCTATTAGGCTACATTATGCCAGGTATACAGTATTTCGAACTAATTAGAAATTTCGATATTACCAACTTAATTTCGTCATTATTCTAGATAGATCCATTTAGATTAATCATTGGCATGAATCTTAAATTTTAAGAAAAGTAGGCTCTTTAATTTGTCACGGAACTTCTTGTTTTTTTGTATGATGTTCAGTCATGACCACTGCGAACTGATTTACTTATACGCTGTCAACAAAGCGCATTGGACTAGACTAGCGACTGATGGGCCAGGTGCCCACTTCGGCGCGGCGGGCAGACCATGTGCTCAGCTAGCCAAGCTCCTACCACCATTACTGAAACAATCCTCGAGCTCGGTGCACTGGCTTTAGAGCGCGGCCGGAGCGCTGTTTGGATGGCCCTGCTCTAGAGAAATGTCGGCCCAAACCATTACCGAACCTCCACTAAAAGGTGTCATTGGAGATGTTAGGCTGATCCTACATTGGAAGCGGCCATCAGACCCGACCCGGCCAGACCAGTCCAGACTCGGCGCTCCTACATTGCAGCTAGTTTTCAGCGGAAGAACCAGTACTGTGTCAACTCTCGACGAGCAAAGTTGTCTATTATTACAGTTGATAAATGGACGAGGAACTAATTGATTTTATGTTATTGGACAGGAATTTATTATTAAACTTGTGTAAAAGAAAATGGGTTCACGAGTTCAATGAAGACCACCGTCAAAGTGAATTTTACATAACCATAATACAACTCGCTCACGCACTAATTCAATTATCATTCCTTTGTCTGCCATTATGGCACAATTCCACACAAAAACCAAGTTCAATGCTGTTAGAACGCACCAGCACCACCAGAAGCTTCCAGGCAACTGGAAGAAAAAACAAACCTGTTTGATTGCTGTCAGACCAGTTCAGACCAGACTCCCCTCCCCGGAACGAGCACTGGCTCTGGTGTAGGAAGGAGGACGGTGCGTCATGTGTTTGTTTTCTTCAGGCTCCACCAGACCCGCTCAGACCGTCTGGTCTGGTCTGGTCTGGTAAGGAGAAATTCCGGTTCCAATGTAGGAGCGGCCTTACACATTGCGCATGTCGCTCCCCAGGCCGCCTCCAAACTCTTTCCCTAACATCTGGAGAACTTGACTTATCAGTGAACAGGATTGTACCCCACTGTGCCATTGTCAATGCAGAATACTGATGGAAAAATCGTAATCGAACAGCTCTGAGTTGTCGGGTAAGTTGTGGTCTCGTCGCAGTACCCCGTGACGCCAGATTACAGCTGTGAAGACATCTTCGAACTGTCCTCTCGCTTACATTCACCCCTCGCACGTGCTGCAGTCGGCTCCTGGCTTCAACTGCCATAGTTCTGCGATGTCTTAAGACAGCACTGACTGCAAATAAGTCATCTCGGGGCGAAGTTTTCTTTTTCCTGTCAGATCCAGGTCGTCTCCTGTAGCTTCCCGTTTCTTTGAATCTTTTAACAGCCTCTTTGTCTGTGGTTTATGGAGCATCTACAGTATTGAAGCTGTTGCGTAAGAGCCACTGCCCTGACATCACCTTCAGTCCTCAAACGCATAATGTTCGCTGAATTGCTCAAGGACAACTAAGGATATGGCTGATATCGATCTTTCCCTATGCCAACAATTGGCAAAAGATAAAAGAATAAAGCATTACATTGTTGACGATAACGTAGCACGCACATCTTTTCGCGCGAAACAGCACCATGTCAAAAAATCGCCATTGCTAACTAGAGAAGTATCAGGTAAGACATGTCAAAACCTACCTTGAAACTTTGTGGACGAAATCGTTGTACTGTAAGTGAACAACGTACGGAAAATCCGCTGCCAGATTGAACTGCAAGGCTCCGAAATCATGTGGCGAATCTCTCATATAAATCAATGGGAGGTAGCGAGTACAGTGCATGTAGGAATGAACAACCCTGACCGCCCAAGCACTCAAGGCCGGTGGGAAGCAGCCGCACGCTCCAGTCAGCATATACGCCCCGCCTCGCTAATACTCCGAGTGCCACAGGGATGTCCAGCTCATCCAGCCGTCATGACTGCGTACCAGGATGACTGGTACGATTTCGGCAGCTGATTTTCCACATGTTGTCCTCTAATAGTACAGCGATTGGTCCACAAAGTTTCAGGTTTCGACCTGTCTTACCTGATACTTCCCTCGTCAGAGAAACAGCATTAGAATGGTAATGCATCCAGGAAAACAATCAACCTTACTTCCATACTATGTACTATAACGTTCATATTTATGATAAAAAGAAAAATAATGTTGCATTTTTCAATAGATCGGTTTCTTTTTGCCGGTCAGTGTAGTTTATTTCCAGTTAACTTGAATCAATACGTAGCATTATAATATTATTTTGAATCTTATATTTTATTCGAAACCATATAAAGCTAGCTAAAAAGGAAGGACGCTTGTAGTTTTATGTTCGACCCTGACTATTGTATGTCAGAAAACTGTATCATAATGATGGTCATTATAATACTATTTTTCATTATGAAACAGTTTCTCCCACCAATCACAGCTCAAGAAACAGTTGTTTGACCTATTAGATAAGGATATCATCGCACCTGCACTGAGTTCCAAGGCCTTCTAATTTAAATTTCACTGCGTTGCTCAGTGTTTTAGTGGGGTAATCGAGGAGGCCATGGTCAAATACAAGGCATTCTCTGCGTCACATGCGCTCTGTTCAGTACATAAAACTGGCGAAATCTCGACAGATATTTATGAATATTTATGTTCGAACATAAAATAGGTATACTGTAATAATTATCGTCGAACATATGGAAATTATAAAACTCGCATACGCTCGTTTTATAAACATACTCGTGTCTTAATTATTGCCATTATAGGCTCGTTGCATAATGTACTATTACTGCTCGAGTCTAAGCTGCGTGGACCTGAGAGGAATGGGCATCGCAGACTATGAGTAGTGAAGGTGACGAGTGATGCGGTTTCTCGGTCCTTGCGTAGTAACAGAAGCAAATACATTAGTCGGTGACTCAGTCACTCATTCCCAACGCCAGACTGGTTTCAGAAAAGACCCATGTTAGCAGTGTTGGAATAGACGAGAATGTCAGGTAACACGGCGGGGTGTCGACAGGCTTCTCAATTCTCGCCTGCTCCTACTCTGTCTCTGCCCTTCATCCCGCAAGTTCACAGAGCTTGGAACCGAGCAGTACGTGACCGTTAATCGTGCGATTATGAGTCACGGGACCTCCTTTTTACGTCGAATCCCAACCACAGGACATGGCATCTCACATCGAAAATATCACATGCATTGTCCGGGAATCGAACCCGGTCCAGCTAGACTAGAACACACCTTCCTCACATTAAATACACTGTCGGAAAAAATCCCAATACCATGAAATAAGGCATGTAGACTGCGGAAATGTCGGCAATATATTTGGCGAGGTAACATAAGTAATTGATTAAAGGTACAAGACAACAGGTTAATGTCCCCGCGAGGAAAGCCATCGCAAATGTGCCATACTGGCCCTAAATTAATAACCGGTATAATCGCCAGACTGTTGAATGCAGGCATGCAAACGTGCATGCATTGTGTCGTACAAGTGCCGGATGTCACTTATGGGATGGAGTTCCATGACTGTTGCACTTGGTCGGTCAATACAGGGACGGTAAATTCCGGTTATGGATGACGCTGGAGTTGTCGTTCAACGATGTCCCATACGCGCTCGATTGGGGACAGATCAGGCGATCGAGCAGACTAAGGCAGCATGTCGAAACTGTAGAGCACGTTGGGTTACAACAGCGGCATGGGGGCGTGCGTTATCCTGTTGGGAAACACCCCTGGGAATGCTGTTCATGAATGGCAGCACAGCAGGTCGAATCACCAGAGGACGTACACATCTGCAGTCAGGGTGCCTGGGATAACCACGGGAGTGCTTCTGCTATCATAGGAAATTGCTCCCCGGACCAGAACGCCAGGTGAAAGTCCAGTGTGTCGACGCCGCAGACAGGTGGAATGCAGGCGCTCACCTGGCCCCCTAACCAATACACGGCCATCACTGGCACCAAGGCAGAATCGGCTTTCATCGGAACACACAAAGGACCTCCACTCCATCCTCCAACGAGCTCTCGCTTGACACCACTGAAGTCGCAGACGACGGTGGTTTGGGGTTAATGGAATGCACGCCACAGGGCGTCTGGCTCGGAGCTGTCCTTCAAGTAACCGATTTCGAACAGTTCGTTGCGTCGCTGTGGTGGCAACTACCGCTCGAATTGGTGCTGCAAACGCCGTCTGATGCGCCAAAGCCATACGCCGAATACGGCGGTCCTCCCTCTGGGTGGTGCCACGGGGACGCCCGAAGCCAGGTCTTCTTGCGACAGTACCTTCCCGTGACCACTGCTGCCAGCACGCATGCACGGTGGAGACATTCCTGCCAAGTCGTTCTGCAATAGCACGGAAGTAAAATCCATCTTCACGTAGCCCTATCACACGGCCTCGATGAAACGCAGTGAGCTATTAATACTGGCCTCTTCGTCGTCGTAAAGGCATTCTTGACCCACTCACAATCACTCCGTCCAATGTCACAGGTAATAAACGCTCTCACACAGTACAGCCCGTACACAGTACATCTTTCAGATGTATAAACAAGCCTACCAACGTTCGTTAATCTAGCACAACAACTTCTTGGTATTGGGATACCTTTCCGCCAGTGTATAAAACCGAACGGTGAGAGTAAATTTATTACAGCAATATATTTTAATTTTAATTACTGTAATATTCAAATAGGGCTTAACTCTCAATTACTCATTTAACTATTAAATGCTATTCAATGGATGCGTTCGTCGAAAAGTTGTCATAACCTGCTGAGCATTAACCAATTAGCTGGTCTATCGGTTGGCTTATTTGCTCACTAACGATATTTCTAAAATATTTTAAACTATAAAAAATATACAATGCATGAAAGTTATGAAGTTATGTGGTCCGTGGCTTAGGCAGCGGCGCGCCGGCCGCTCACCGCTGGGTCCGTGGTTTAAATCCCGGACACTCCATGTGAGATTTGTGCTGGACAAAGCGGAGGCAGGCAGGTTTTTCTCCGGGTACACCACTTTTTCCTGTCACAATTTCATTCTAGCAACACTCTCCACTCTCATTTCATTTCATCTGTCATTCATTTAATCATTGCCCCAGGGGAGTGCAACAGGCTTCGTCAGCCGGTACAGTTCATATCCTCGCCGCTAGATGGGGGTTTCATTCATGCCATTCCCTGACCCGCTCGGTCGACTGGAAGCAAGCTGTGGTTTTTTCATGAAAGTTATCAAAAATTCAATACAATGTCCTAAAATTGACGAAATGGTATATTAGTCGAGATCAGCAAAAAAATGCAACATAAAAATCAATATGTGTGTTTCAGGCAGAATTATTAGTAGAGATTTGTGGTCCACTCGGTCCCCCGACCTAACCCCCCTGCGATTTATATATCTGGGGTAACTTAAAGCATAAAGTGTACAAGACAAACCCACACACCCTGGAAGAATTAAAACAAAATATCCGTCAGGAAATTGCAGGAATTTCTCAACGTGAACTACGGCGAGTGATGGATGGTTTCCTAAAGAGGTGCCAAAAATGTAGTTTAAAATAGGTTTAAAACTGTTGTATGGTTTCATCCGCGCGCCTTTCTATGATAGCGTCTGATATCAAAGGGCGCCGAGGACGCGGAAAGGCAAAACACCACGCAGCCGGTTCGTACTCTTTTAGCTCACCCTGGAACTCTTCGTCCTTATCAAGGAGTATAATTGAATGTCAAGTGTTGTATCCTACATAAGACTCCCCGTTTACTAAGTTGCGTTGTAATTCCGCTTTGTTTTATCCACAGAAATTGATTGAAACATTAGAAAAGTACAGGCCGGACGTTTGTTTTAGACGATTGCCCTTGACCTTGAAGCCTGCGGGTGAGCCTGTACACAGTCACTCTCTCACCCTATCGCTTCGCATTTGTCACCACCGATCTGATGTAATGGAATTCCAGACTTGAACACGTGGCGACACCGATTTGCAGACAGTACAGTCAACGTCGAAGTATTGTGTGACCCGGAAGTACACCTTACGTATTTACGAACAGAACGCCATTATATTTGCCAATGACTGTACTTCAGTAGGAGTGTGAGACAGCTTTGTCAATCATCGGACCGCTTGGGGCAGCTGATAACAACACTAGTACTGCAGTAACTCGCCTCCAGGCTTCCATTAACCTTTCTCACTCGTCTAAAACAAACGTCCGGCCTGTACACCTATCCACCTTATTGAATGTATTGAATTGTTTAAATTGCGCCTTTTATGTGAGACAATATATACTGCGTTTCATCATTGTAACTGTAATACATAGTGGATTGTCGACGTATTTTATATATAGACTACAATATGGCAGCTACCTGTAATATGCAAAATTTAAAGTGCTGTTATTTTCCTTAGGGCATACGATACTCCATATAGGTTTCTACCTTAACACTAAGTTTTGCTACTGTAGTTTTAAAACATGGAGCGCTATATTTAGTTTGATAAATTTATCACTGACGCTTACTATATAATACTTCTCTTCTACCAAGGTTTGCCTTAATTGTGCAATAACATCTTCAGTTACTAATGTATAAACAATAATAGTCCGCATAGCCACCATATTGAATCTATGGAATCACTGGTCTTTTGCTTTGGGCATACGAAGCTATTTATAAGGTTCTATATAATTACTAATTTTCGTAATTATGTCTCTAGGATACCGAAAGGTAATTTATTTTGAAATTTCCTGATGGCCGCTGTGTGCTATATTCTGTGAGGCGATCTTCTGACTAACGGATGTGAGAGTTCTAATATGATGCTCACCTCTTATCAAGATTCGTCTGTATTACCCAATTCCATTCGGAGTTGCCGATTATAATTTTCTAATGATTATTGGGCCTTGGTCATACAAGGACACATATACGATCCTATGCATCACTAATTTTCGTCCAGCATCCCTTAATGTGTCGAGATGCATTTATTTTTATGTTTTATAATTTCAAGAAGGCGGCTACGTGTAACATACTGTTTCATGTAGTTTTCACGTCGACAAAAGAGGGTCCTTATATATAGGCTAGATATTAGAATGCCAAATACTGTGAACATTGATACCTTGGATCATAAGTGATGGATTATAATGTTTGTATGATTTACGTGGCCACCATCTTGAAATTATTTGGCTGATGATCTTGTAGTTAAGGCGATAGAAACAGCCCACATTAAAGTTATTTTTCTAAAATGTCGTAATGATTAGTTTAATCGCATTAGATTTAAGCTTTGAACAGTTGGGTGGCCGCCATTTTGTTTTGGTTAAGATGGCGGCGACGTACAACTTGACATTGAGGTGTCCTTGGCTAGTAATACCTCTGTACCAAATTTGGCTCAATTCGGTATCGTCGTGTTTGAATTGATAGGGCGGGGAACCGATAAAATCGAAAGTAGGCTAAAATAGGAGTCCAGCTCAAGTAAATGCACTCCAGAACACCACCCACGAGTATGGAAGGTGATTTATGTATGCAATCAATGATTAACGCTTAGGTTTAAGGACCTACCATTAAATGTATGCAGCCCCATTACAGAAGAAACACATCCGATACTTCGAAGAACGAAGCTAACATAAAAGTTGAGCAATTGATAAGATACCCCAGATCTCGAGTACACGAAATATCGTCAGAGTAAGCAGAGAAGAAGGACGAACCGAAGTGTACTCTTAAATAATGCCAGAAACAACTTGTGGTTCCCACGCATGTTATTTATTAGGCTTGAGTGTGAGATTCAGTATAATCGATTATGGAACAAAATGAAATGAAAGTGACCGAAGATGGAAGAAAACCTATCATGCCTTCGTTTTGTCCAGAAGCCTAGAACCAAGCGAGATTTTAAATCGACGACCACAACGAATGCAGGGACTCGATCCACCAGTCCTGTAGGAGACTTACACAATTTACACTGTAGTGTAAAGCATTGCCTATCATTCAAAGGGTCTCGGGTTCGATTTCCATCTATTCTAAACCATCCAGGGAGTAAACTTCCCCATTCTACAAAAGGCAGATGTCGGGATGGTACCTGAGGCCACGGCCGGCTCCTTCCAAATTCAATTTCAAAAATACATAGACTTGTACACACCACGATAAAGAGGATATCAGACAGATACTACAAGTACATGGGGCTGATTATGACGATGTCTCAAGCCCCTAATAGAAACAAGAAAAATATAATAAAAACGGAAGCATCCACGTGTCGCCCATATAAAATTAGTTAAATTTACCAAAATATACACATACCAGTTTATTTGTAGCCAAGACCCGGCCAGCTAGTCTTCAGAACGAATTTCTCCATAACTTTCGAGTTGAAATCAGGAATATTTGCAATTGTATCGTTCTGAACAGAAAGCACTGCCAAGGCAGTTAGATGGCTCTCCAATTTACAATTCTTCAAGAAGCATCTGATCCTCTTGATGGTTGAATGGCACCTTTCAAACTCACTTGTTACCATAGGCGTAGTCATAACGATCCTTAACAGGCGAACAACCTCCTCAAACGAATGATTCAGTCCTTTATATATTAGAAAATTTAAGAGTTCCACTGCGCTGTTTAGTTTATGCAACTCTCTTGTTGTATATAGAATGGAAAGTTCAGCTTTAAGTTTTTCTTTTTTGAGCATAGGATAAACTAAAACAGTATTGAGGAGTTTGCTGGGAGAGCATTTCTCATGGAATCTTGGAAATATGACAGGGATTACTAGTCCTGCAGTTGACAGATGACACGTGAATTTTAATCTCTCATTTACTTCGGAGCATATGATATCACATACATCCATGGCAGCAACCTTATTTTCATCATCAGTTAATCGAATTCTCTTACATTCAAAAGGTTCATCGTCTATTTCAATTTTTACCTCATTACCGTAGGCACTGCGAATTTCTGCGAAACTTTCATTAAATTTCTGCACCGCAGATTCAATAACCTTGGGTTTAGAGTCACAAATTTCAACCGCTCGATCCAATGTACAAACATGCGGCATGACACGATGAAAAAATGACAACCAAAACAGGAAGTCTGTATCTTGGAGTATCCTAACAAGCTCTGATGCTCCCCGTATGATAGCCATGTGCTTCGTCATTCTAAGTTTTTCTAGACATTTCACGATAAACTCTTTGTGTTCGAACACCATATTCACAGTGGGGCATTTAAAATTCAAGCGAGATATGTCTTCCGAAATGATTTCTGAGATCCTGCTAGAGAATCTGTTAAAGAATTCAGGTATAGCCACTAGGCTGCTGAAGAATAGGCGGGCGTGGGTCTTTTGACTAGCAACTCGTTCCACGATCTCAACAAGTTGATGCGCGTAACAATGCACTAAATTAGCATTAGGATATGTATTCTTTACAATACCTGCTATTGCTATACCTTCAACGGTCATCACACCGGTACCGTTATAACACTGCGCAATAAGTTTATGGGGCGAGTCTTTTAGAACAGAGTTTATCAGTTCTAGAATGCAACTAGCCAAACACTCAACAGTTTCGAATTCTGATTTGAAAACTTCCCACAACCTTTCATGAACTTGACCTTGCAATTCGTAACGAAATACAACAGCCGTTTGCTCGGCCACATATGTATCTGAATTTTCATCAACAATTATAGCAAGGAATTCGCTTTTCTCTATTTCACTGATGACATGAGCACGGTACACTTCTAAAATGCACAGTAACAATTCACTCTGTCTTAACTGAGATTCACCACAAAAAGCTGACAAAATACTGCAATCAGTCTGGTATAGATGATCTGGAGCACATTTCAACTGCAACATTTCCTGAATAGCATTAGCGCAACCAGCATCTTCATTCTCTCGTATCTTAAGCAAAGGAAGTTCAAATTTGCCACAAAATTTTACGCAGTCGATTATTTTTGAAAGTACTTCTCTGTTTTTGCATACCTCTTGATTCAGTTCCAAACTCAAACGTCTCGCTCTACGAAATCTATCTACACCATCACCAGTATCTAGCATTGACAACTCGAGCATATTTCTCAAATGTTTAACTGACCTTTCGTGCAACGTAGCTACCTGCGATAAGCGTCTCAAGTTCTTTTGCCCAGTTACAGTCCACAGAGCGTCGCCGCCAAGAAGCAAGCAAGGAAAACAAAGTAAACTATTTGTAACTAGAGAACCACAAAGCCAATCATACTTTTTATAATAACTGTCGTTAAATTTTCGTTTATAAATATGGCCACCACTCGATTTAGTTTGAGTAATATCAACGACAGGAACAGGACGGCCATTGTTTAACAGATTACGCTTATCTTCCAAACTAAGGAGCTCAAATTTAAGTCTCCTAATACCTTCTACAGTAAGCGATGAAACGTCCATCTTCAGTCACTAATCACACTGGAGCAAGATAGTCATAAAACACCTAGTAACACACACACGATTCCCGATTCGACTTATTCCCACGCACTAAAAGAAGAAACAAACTGCTCAATAACCTCACTTTATTATATGAATAACAAACGTGTAGCTCAGCTGAGACGAGGCTGTTAGTATCGCAGTCCTCCGCTTGCCGCGCGCGTATACTTGACCAAAGCCACTACACGTGGCGCTCAGGAGCGGAGACCAGTAGAACTGACAGCACTCCCGCTACTTTGAGCATAAAAGAGAGAGATGGCGCCGCCAGCAGAGCATGCCAACAGCGATGTAAATCAGCTGATGGTATACTTTTATAAGGTGAGTATGCCACAGTGTTCAGTGTGCGCGGCAAGATCTACAAATTATCGACGTACGAGGCCATTTCTGTGTAATTTTAACATTTTATAAGCGTATTTTCGTATATGAGCGAAAATAGTTATATCTTGCGCTGCTTACAAATTAGCCATGCAGAGTAATATTAGTGTAGAAATTTGAATCCTGGTACAGTCAGTTAGCATTTGAGGGTGCGCATATGCAAGGGAGCCGTGTCAATAGATTTACTGGCACGTTAAAGATCCCTTTCGGGGCAAAATTCCGGTGTCTGTAAAACCCGCAGCAGGTAAAAGGGACTTAAGGGGAGGTATGACTGAAATTTGAAACTTCTACAGTTTTCATGATATCAGTACCAAATTTTAAATACACATGTAGATAGATATCAGTATATCATGTACCAAGTTTAATACATTTATGCCTACTGGTTCTCAAAATATCCTTGTTTTTAGTACATAATAATTAGTCGCTTGAAAAATGCTCCTTGCGATGCAATTTTCAGGCTGCTGAACTGAAATTTGGTAAGAATGTACCTTACTAGTATATTAACAGTATTTGCCCTCAACTTTAAAATCTGTTGAATATTGAACTGTCTAGAATTTTTTTAAATTAGTATTTTTATTTTTTTTAAATTAATGCTGCAACATTCAAATTTAACAAGCCAAAAAAAATACTAATATACATTTGACATAAAAACTGAGAGCAAATTCGTATCCCTACCTAAGCTGGAGCATGCAAGTAACTTTTCAGCTAATTCTGATTTAAACTCTGTCGCAAGGAGCATTTTGTATACAGCAAAATGTGTTGAAATTTGTAACTGAGAAAATTGCATTTAAAGTTTTAGTACCATGGTCTTACCTTAGAACTGCCCTGCTCCATATGTATCCCCCTCAGATGTCTTTTTTCTGTCTTCTTCTGATATTTTCATCCACTTTTGTAGTTTCCTGGATTGTTTTTGGTGATTTGATCTCCTTTTTTTACTCAAGGTGACACGCCGCATATCCTGACTTTTGCTGCCAAAGACCGCACAAGCAGATATAGTTTCCCCTCGGACAGAATGAACAATTTCCAGTGTTTTGAGACAACCCATGTTGAACTCACTGACTGCCTTAAGAACAGCAAGTTCAAGTTTTTTCCTCGATACAAAGACTTCCTTGGTGCATTTCGTCCAAACAACACTATGAAGACATTCATTCGCATTTTGTGTTCTCCCTTGGGTGCAACGTTCTAACAGCTGATCTGATGCAAGCCTGTGGTATGCTGGCATGATTTTTAAAACTACTGTAGGACTTAATTTACAACTCATTTTACTATGGCTATCCACTGGTTTCCCTTCCGCAATTTGTCGATTATAAAAACACCATGATGTTAAAGATTTTGGACATGTGCCATGTTGGGGCTTAGTGTCTGTGGACATGCAGTGTCTAAGAGTGGCATAAACTGCCCTCTTCATTTCAATAACATCAGGAATATTACTAGCAATGGCATGCCTGTAGTAGTTTGTAAGCTTTGTAATGGTGGTCTCTTTTAAACTGCCTTCTTTACGACCACCCAGAGTGACACCTTTAACCTTCCACTCCTTAACAATGTTCCGAAGTGCAGTACCAAGTCGTTTAGCCACATGATTGATGCACTCCTCTTTTTCGATGACTTGCTGAGGACCATACACTTGAAGAGCATTCAAATGGGCATGGGTTTTGGCATCACCATCAGACAACATCGTAGTGTACCTCATCCCTCGGTCAGCAATAGATCTTTTCCAAATAATTTCCCCAATGTCTTTCTCCATGGCATTGGATGAGCCATTGTAATTTCTCTGGCATTCCCCTGAAGCCTTATGCCCATTGAACCAAATGTCAAACTCTACACTATTTTTACCCAGTTCCTTCTCAGTCCTTTTACAATCAACACAGCATTTTGACAGTACCTCATAATCTAATACAATGCCTGTTTGGATGTCAATAGCAAAGCCAACCCCATAGTTAGAACTGTGCCCTCGTTTATGCCACGTGGCATCCTAGGAAACACCAATGTCAATTATGTCATTGTCATCCCCATTATGAGCTTTGCGAACTGCATCAGCTGCCATACGAAGGACCTCTTTCTTATATATTTTCCCCTCATCCACTAACAAGTTCAAATGTTTAGCATAAGGTCTCTTTCCGAGAGTATTCATGCCCATGTTAGAAGAGAATTTCTGCAATGCTTGATGACCTTTTCCTATGGCACTAAATGTCTCCACTATAGTTTTATTCACATGAAAAGGAGGTCTTTGACTCTGTGAACTGGATATTCGAGGAGAACTGTACTCACTTGCAGCCACATACCCACAGTTCCTACACTTAACTACTATTTTGCTGCAGAAACCATGACTTTCTCTAAATTCAACTACCACAGACTTTGTCTGACATTCACTACATAGTAAATCTTTCATGAGATTATCCCATACACTTGTGTGAACTAAGGTATAAATCACAGGACCATCATTTATAATTGGGGGCCCATACTGTGTTGAACATTCTGAAAATGAATTTAATTTTCTTTCACTGCTAGAAATATCATAATTTTGTTCTGCTACAGAGCTCAAACCACTGACAGATGCTGCACTAGAAATACATTTTGTATCTAAATTACACTGTAGTTTCTCATTTGTGTTTTCAGCCTGGCCTACATTTAGGCCTAAGTTTTGAGATTTCTCATAGGACAATTTACCTGCAATACTTTTCTTCGAAGGGCGTTTCTTTGGCTTTCTATAACTACTTCTGGGAGTAGATAGTCGCCCCATGATGAATAAAGAAACACAAATCACAATTCAACACAATTTCGAACGCGCACAAACAATTTTTCACACTTTGTATTAGAAACCCAACACGTTGTACTGTTTACAAACACTAAGCAACCATGTTGTACTACTCAACACATTTAAATCTAATATTTCACATATAAAGACATCATACACTTAGAATTCCTGGCCAAAAATAAGGTAGTCATTTAACACAACCCTTGAAATAATTTTACAAGTTACAAGATTCTTAGAGAATAATTTCTAAATCGCTGTGGAACGTAGTCTCTGTTTTGAACACAAGCAGACAAAGGAGCATCACGATCCACACCGCTTCCAACACTCGATTCTTAGCGGAGTATTTGAAAAGAACTACGAAGTAATATCTAGGCCTAAAACAAATATTCTGCAGTACTGCAAGCAAGTGGGCGTGCACCAGAGCATTAAATACCCATGCAACACCTTTTAAAAATGGCTACCACGGGTTAAATAAATGGCGCATAGAAAAAAATATACCATTTTCTGAAAGAGCACACATTGTAATATTTTATTTTTAATAAAAATAAAAATGACTTTTTTCAACAAAATATCAAATATTTCAGTCATACCTCGCCTTAAAACCAATAACATTATTATTATAATTAGTGTAGAAATATTTCTTAGGTCTCTTAAAACAGTTATCATCATGCAGGAGGCCTCATGAGAATCCACAGCCTGCTTCCAGTCAACCGACCGGGTCAGGAATGGAATGAATGAAGCCCCGATCTAGCGGCGAGGATAAGAACTGTGCCGGCTGCCGAAGCCTGACGCACTTCTCTGAGGCAATGATTAAATGAATGACAGATGAAATGTCAGTGGAGAGTGTTGCTGGAATGAAATATTTTACAGGGAAAACCAGAGTACCCAGAGAAAAACTTGTCTGCCTCCGTTTTGTCCAGCACAGATCTCACATGGAGTGACCGGGATTTGAACCACGGACCCAGCGGTGAGATGCCGGCGTGCTGCCGCCTAAGCTACGGAGGCTCTTTTGTATTTTAG
Organism: Meconema thalassinum; assembly: GCA_946902985.2. Lineage (NCBI taxonomy): Eukaryota > Metazoa > Arthropoda > Insecta > Orthoptera > Tettigoniidae > Meconema > Meconema thalassinum. Next base: position 133,614,998 of record OX336396.1, read on the forward strand.
GATAAATAATTATTATCGTATGGCCTCGGTTGCCGGGTGCAAGGTTTGTGATTTGCGGCCAGAGACCTGTTAACTAAATACTAGGCTCTGTATAAGTACGATGGTGTTGGGGCTGAACATTGAGGTATATTAGCATTAGTAGCAGCTGTTTTAAGGGGCGGAACAGCGAGGTTATCTGCGGCTAACATTAAGGTAATCAGCTGTATTAAGTGTTGGTACTTTCAAATTTTCTTTGACTATAATTATTGTGATTGATTTAATGAGTCCAATCGGAAGATATTCGGCCACGTTTCTGGCAGCATAACATTAGCCAGACAGGACCAGAGTGTGAGGTTATGAAGCTATACAATGCTGGTTCGGATCTGGTCTCGGACATGGGTGATTTGTTTTCTTCATTTCAGTGTATAATTTATCATGCATTCAAGTCACCATGCATCATTTCATTGAAGCACTTGGCTAATATTGATGATACTGTATGGTGAAATCGAACGAAAATTTAATTACATTTTTTTGTTGAAGTAAATTGTTACCCTATATAATTCCAGTGATGTGCAATCCACAAAGACCGCCAGTCTTTAATAATAATAATAATAATAATAATAATAATAATAATAATTGTTGTTGTCATTTCGGAGATACGCGGGAGCCGACATTTTGCTCTGGAGGGGTTCCTTATTGCACAAGCACGTATCTCACATTTAAGCACCTCCAATTGTCAACAAGCTGTGACAGGATTTGAGCCCAGGGCCTTGGACACTGACGCCGAAAGTCATGGCCCCCACACAACCAGATAAAAAAAAATAGGATAGGCCAGGGTGCTCACGATTTCAAGTCCTTTCCAATAGACGAGCCAGAAAGACGTCCACTGTAAGTTAATTTAGATTTTAAATTTAAAAACATGAGTTTCAAATTTTTGGGTCGCAAAGGTTATATTTTTAATGTAGACAATGGCGAACGCAGGTTTCCTTCTGAGGGGTTCATTCATACAGTAGGGTAATTGTGTACATTATTAAATGATATTACGATTATTATTCATAAATCAATAATTAAATAAACATTCTCCTTGCATGAAAACTATCGTAATTACTTTTTCCAGCACAATAAATAAATAATAATATCGTATGGCCTCGGGTGGCGTGTGCAAGCTTTGTAAATTGACACCCAGAGGGTAGCTTGCATGTCGAATTTCGTTGTTCCTTGAATCACTATGAAAGTCAAGGAGGTTAGATATCTTAGCTCCTTGAACACTATAGCGCTTTCTAGTAGAGAAATGAGGAACTTTGGAAAATCCCGAGATTAATTTTGCCATTATGAACACGGCCTACTGATTTCAAATGGGTTCTTTGACATGCCAACATCGTATGACATGCGTGTCGTATTTTTGCCGCCTTACCACAGTCAGACGCGAACCTGCAATCTTGGGGTTAGTAGACAGACACGCTATCCACTCACCCACCGTGGCAAGCTAATAAATAAATTTTAAAAAATATTTTTTTTTACATGGAAAACAGTAACTAAATATTAAAACTGAAATGATGCAGTGGTATCATCATGTCCATACGTGCTTGTAATATTCATATTATGTGAAAGAAAAATAATCTTTGGCTCTCCATGTTCTTACTCTCATTACTACTGACTCTCAAAATCTACGTATCTTGATCGCTTTATCTGCATCATTGGTAGGAATAAATTGCAGAAACTCATCATGTACTGAGTTATCTTTAACGAAACGAACACACAATGACACAGATATGCAAATTTTAAGCAGCCCGAAGCGACGTGAAAAAAGTCACCAATCGTCCACATGAACAGCAAAACTGATCTATAGCTAGCTCCAACAATGAAGGCGAAGTCTCGCTGTGAGTCAAGTGTAGGGCATGTACCAAGTGAAGAACGTGATCACTTTTAAAATACACACAGGAGCAAAGAAGCCTCACTAGCTGTAGTGTAAAACAAGTGATGAGACAATGTAAGGATTCAAGTAAGCAAATGTCTCTGGAGATGGAGAGGTTAAAAACACTAACCCCTCTCCCCCTCGGTACGCCCCGAATGTAGATACGTATTTAAGGGTTGGCTGCGTGGTGCAGCGGTATGATCTGCGCTTGCTGTTCCCAAGGTTGAGGGAACGAATCCCGGTCCAGTCAGTTGTCATTTACCAGAGGTGTACTCATATTGATTGAACCTGCCTTCGCCTGATCGCCTGAGTACCCCACCACCAGCTACACTGTAACTTATCGTGATGACGCAACACAAAGAGTAAAACTACGAACCCGAATGAATATTAGCTCGCCCTAACCTGGTAGGCTTATCAGAACCTGTTTCTATGGCACTTGGTTGTGTGTATTTTATGTTTGTTGTATTTCGGCAGTTAGTATTGTGTGTGCAGTAAGTTGTGGAATAGCAAGAACAGTAAAATGGAAAACCCTACTGTCGAAGAAGTTGAGGAGAATTACTATGGTATTATTGAAGAAACAGTGTTGTAGTCCCGTATGGGAAGAAATCTTCAGTGTTTGTAAAGATGCAACTAAAACATTTCCTCAGTGTAATGAATGAGGAAAGGTCCTAAACGTTAAATCAGGTACCGCCAGTGGTTTACGAAGGATTTATTTCTGGGGGGATTTAATTCATACAGTAAGGCAATTGTGAGCATCATAAAAATTAATTATTTGAGTATAATAATAATTATTATTATTATTCATAAATAGCAATAATTAAATAAACATTCTCTTTGTACGAAAACTATTTTAATTATATTTTCCAGCACAATAAAAATAGAAAATAACATTTTTAGCCTATTTTCAATTTTGAAAAAATAGGCTTATGAGATCACCTTTTGTCCGTGTGTGTGTGCGTGTGTGTGTGATTCGTGTGTGTGTCCCCCCCCCCCCTAATAAAATCTAAACGGCAGGAGCGATTTCAATGAAACTCGGAAAGTTCATAGCACTATTCCCGGCGACCTCGACCGTGCCCTTCAAATTTTGTTACGACTCACCAATCCAACATGGCGGCTGTGCGAAATATTTCACCAGCATTCAATATCTCCGAAACTATTACCGATATTACCCTGAGATTTTCTATGGTGATAGAGGAAACTACTATAAGTTCACTTATGTGACTTTTGAAAACCTGGTAACTACAAAACCAACATGGAGGCCAAGCGAATTTGCGACTTTTAAATAGTTGTTTCTCGTGATTTGACCAACCAAACGCAATGAAACTTGGTACAGTATATGTTTATATACATTGTAATGCACCGACATCTAACTTCGTTCAATTGTTTACATAATCACAAGATGGCGGATGTGCGAAATATTTCACCGGCATTCTATATCTCAGAAAATATTAGCGGTATCTCCCTAAAATTTTGTACGGAGATAAAGGGCACTACTGGAAGTCCATCTATAAGACTTTCAAAAACCGGTTAACTACAAAACGAACATGGCGGCCAAGCGAATTTGAAAATTTTAAATAGACCTTTCTCGCGATTTAATGTTCCAAGCGCACTGAAACCTGGTACAGGAAATATTTATACACATTGTAATCCACTGGTATCTAATTTAGTTCAACTGTTTACATAACCTCAAGATGGCGGCAGTGCGAATTTTAAAATTAAGTTTTTATATCTTGTGATGTAGTCATGCGATCGAAGTGAAAGTTTGAATAATGAACCTACGCAATAATTTTCCTTTAATGGTACATGACTCTATGGCCTATACATTTAACAATCCAACATGGCGACCATCCGAAATATTTAGACGATACTGAATATCTACGAATCTATTTTAGCAATCAAACTGCATTTTTTAATGTTCATGGGGGCTATGAACTTAAGTTCACCTATAAGACTTTAAATAACCTGATGATCACAAATCCAACATGGCGGTGACGCGAATTATAAATATTCACATGGACATTTCTCGCAATTTAACCATCCGAGTGCAATGAAACTTGGTACAGTAAATCCTTATACAAATGTTAATCCACTGGCATCTAATTTATTTCAATTGTTTCCATAACCTCAAGATGGCAGCTGTGAAAAATTTTAAAATCTCGTTGTTTTTTCTTGTGTCCTAATTATGCGATTGAAGTTTGAATACTACACGTTCACAATAATCTGCATGTAACAGTACATAACTCTAGGACCTACATATATAAAATCCAACATGGCGACCATCCGAAATATTTAGTCGGTTCTTAATATCTACGAATCTATTACAGCAATCAAACAGAAATTGTGTATGTTGATAGTGGCAATTAACATAAGTAGGATATATGAAAATAGGCTGTATAGTTCTTCACGGAACTACTTGTTTTATATGGAAAACAGTAACTAAATATTAAAACTGAAATTATGCAGTGTCAACATTATGCCCATATTATTGCTTATAATATTGATATTGTGAGCGTAAAATTATATTTTGCTCTCCGTGTTCTTATTGCCATTAGTTTACTATTATCTATATCTGCCTATACGAATAAATTGCAGAAACTTCTAATGTACCGAATTATCTTTAACGAAACGGACACATGGTACACAGATATGCACATTTAAAGCAGCCGAAGCGACGCGCGACGTGAAGAAAGTTACCGATCGCACACTTGGCAGCAAAACTGATCCATGGCTAGGTCGAACACTGAAGGTGGTGTCTCGCTGTGAGTAGAGCGGAAGGCATTTACCAACTGAAGAACGTGATCACATTTAAAATATGTACAGGAGTGAAGAAGCCTCACTAGCGGAAGTGTAAAACAGGTGATAGACGGGATAATGTACGGATTCAACAAACAAATGTGTCTGGGGCGGGAGGTTAACACCCCCACCCCCCACCGGGCATATACTGTACAGTAAGTAAATTGGACAAAAGCAGAACCGACGGACAGCATACTGTAAAACAAGACAAGGATCGGGTTGCTGAGAAATGTGGAGATATAAAAATGATAAATAAGTTAACATTGAAGAACAGAAACTGTAGACTCTGTGGCGTAGCCATGCGCATTAAATCGCTCACTATGGCGGGTACAGGGAGGTGCAGTAATAAGTGCGAAGGTAAGAGGTTCCACTCGGCACTGACAGACGTTATCCTGGGTGGGGTTTACCCCCACCATTTTTCCACACTCCGTCCAGGCAAATGCCTGGTAATCTTACAGTATTTCAATACTGGGCCATTTACCCGATCCCCGACTCAAATAATTTCAGCTACACACGCTACTACAGTAACCACAGAAACACAGGATATCAAACTAATTCAACAAAACACCTAAGTACAAGGGGGCTGATGACCAAAGATGTCGCTAGCCTCTAAAACGAATTACAACATCAACAGAAAGTGTAAAAATGGGTTTAGGACATGGCTCTCTTTGGAACGGTCATATCTACTGAATAAAATTAGCAAATGTGACTGCAGTCTGGATTCGCATTGGTTTAACTGGCTGAATCCCAAGTAAGGTCACATTTTCAAGTCCTACTCGACAAATGTGTTAACTTACTTTATTATTATTGTTCAATTTTTTAAGTTAAAACAAAGAACCATATTTATGGTTAAAGACAGCCATTTGTTTCTTATTGGTTTAATTTTATTTATTTCCTGAATGTATTTATTTCCTTCATGAGAAGTTACATACCGTAGAAGTATAATGAAATTTAAATGGACATTTGCATGAGAACATGAAAAGCAATACGCACTATCCACGACATTTATCATATAAGCACAAACTGTTTCTGGTCTGCAGAAATTTGACTTCAAGCTTGCATGGGTTGGATTGGACCTGCCTGTCCAGATTCAGGAAGCCTACATAGATTTCCATTGCTTGCAACCAGCCTGCTGTATAGACAAGAATGGGTCAGGTCAAAATCTCTGGCATTTACCTCCATTTCTCCGCTCATGTAATCAGAATAGTACAGGCATTATAAGAAATGCCAGATACCTGTGTCAGTCGATATACTGGCACATTCAAGAGCCTCTTATCCTCTTCAGACCCAAGACACATATTCTAGCTGAAACAAATATACTTTTTCAATGTTTCTTTATTAAATAATGGCACAAATAACACATACCGGTATTTGAAGTCAAAGGACACATTCTTAAATTGCAAGTCACAATTACCGAGCGCGGTAATGCGCAGGACCTGCCTGGGAAGCCAAGTCGGTTCGAACTCCACAGTTGGATCTTCTTGAAATGGTATTTCATAGTTTATCGTTTTCAATTCCAGAAGAAACAGAAACGGTGCTTTATAATAGGCCACGGAATTTTCTTCCAAAAATTTTGCCCAGTTGCATTTATGATCATTTATTTTCCCTCCAATTAATCCTTCTGCTGAGCTATGAGACAAGAAGGGAATGGAGCCATAAAAGCCATTCGTCACATAGATAACTCATCTCTACTCATAATACCAACTGCTGCTGATGAAATTAAAATGAGATTATGAATTGAGAGATGGGTAGACTCAGGATATCTGTTACATAAGCTAGAGGCAACTGATATGAGAGTAGCGCGAATGATTACTGGGACAAATAGATGGGAGCAATGGCAGGAAGGTACTCGTAACGATGAGATAAAGACTAAGTTAGAAATGAACACGCTAGATGAAGCTGTTCGTATGAACCGACTCAGATGATGGGGTCATGTGATGAGCATGGGGGAGGAGAGATTATCCAAGAGGTTAATGAGCGTGCTTGGAGGGTTAGAGAAGAAGAAGTAGACCTAGGAGGCAATGGTTAGCTTCAGTGTTGAATGATAATAAGCAAAAATATTTGCCATAATAGCAAATTGTTTTGATCCGTATTGACAGAATAACTAAGAAAACACTGAAGTTAATTATACGCGAAATCAATACTAACAATAACACACTTAAATGTCTACAATTTATAGATCATTTGAAGTGTACATGTTTCGAAACAACAATGGTTTCTTCTTCAGCACAATTGAGAGAAAATCTTATTCTAAGGAAAAAATTAAATTAATACAATTAATACAATACATCTTAAAAGAATAATTTTGAAAAACATTTATAAATCCTTAAAATTATCTATGAAAATTTAGGCAATTATATGGTTAATCTTCTGAAAAATATATGTGAAAAATATTGTAAAAATTCCTCTTCTGAAAAATGTATTAGTTAATATGGTTCTCTGAATATAAACAGTATCTTAAAAAAGAAGCTAGTAAAGCTTTAAAGTACTGTACCATGAAGTTGAAATAACACATGTAGTCATATCTCTGGAAATGATACAATCTTGGACCCTACTAATAGCATCAAGTCTAACTTTCGATGTTCATTCTGTTCCGCATGCCAAATATTTCAATACGTGGTGGCATCTCAATCTCGAAAATCTTAATTCAGAGCATCAGATTGGCATCTACGTCGTTATGCCTTCAGTTCCGCGTGCCAACTATTTTGGGATATTTAATGTATTAATATTAAATATTAAACTCCAAAATATTTATAGGTCTTTCAATGTTAAACATGTGATCATAAATCCTTAATTAGTTGAAAGATGAAACACATAAGATGAATGTGTTGAATGATTTCAAAGTGATAGGTGTACAACCAGAGGAGGCCGTAGTGCTAACTGCTAAGAGGGAATCATGGAGATGACTTGTTCGCAACAGAGGCTTGCAGACTTTACTGGATCCCCCAGGGGCTTGCGACTAGTGGAACGTGGGTTAGGAACCACGGGCCCCCAGCTGAGTCTGGCATTGCTTCCACTTACTTGTGCCGGGCTCCTCTCTGTCGTCTTTCCTGTCGACCTCCCTTGGTCAACTCTTGTTCTCTTCCGACACCGACTGTAGACTTCTTTTTCTACTACTACTACTACTACTACTACTACTACTATGTTGCCTATCCTATGAAGCATTACTAACAGAAAACAGCCCACTTCTCCTAAGAAACATTGTATACCGCAATAGCAGTCTCAATGGAAAATCAAAGTCTTGTTTTCTTAAAATTATCATTCTCTCCTATCTTAGTGCAATGTCCTTTTTTCATCATTTCGTCCCCCGAAATCACTTTAAGCACCTAACAACTCTGTTCTTAGAGGCATCTTGGGCGAAAATGGACATCTCAATCGCACCCCCCACCCTCCCAACAACAAAAATATGCTAGATTGGATCATGTTGGGAAAATGTGATGGCCACACCATTCATCGGAATTGTCTAGATTACTTCTCGAACAAATTTTCGACAACGGGACTGGGCTAAAGAGCAGTCAAAAGAAATATGCCTTGATGAAATAGATTAAGAAAAGATCGCCCACTTACCTAAACAAAATTCATTAAACTGAAGCAAATAAACTTAAGTGCAAGGAGCTCAATAATTATTGATTATAATCAGCGACGCGATTCGTGAGATGGAGTAGCAAGCTAGAGAGCGATACCTATACTGAGATTTAGTAAGATACAGTACTTCACTACGGTGTTTCAACAAAACTATTTACAGTTGGAATAACCGACATAAATCTCCATAGCTTACTTACATAATGACTCCGCCATCAGGCTATCATGTAGTCTTTGGGATGAGTTCCAACTCATATAGCTCTCAAAAGCACAAATAACAGTCCGTAAATCATTACTGACCTGGTGAAATCGGTTCTTCCATGTGTAATTATCTTGCACAACATATATCTCGACGCCTTTTTATAGCATTCGTGATTAATGTCTCTGTAACGTGTCAAGATCAACGTGGTGTGACATAGCATACGTAAGCAAGGACATGTTGATATTTGGGGCCTGTGTTGCAAATTTGGCATGTGCTGTTTAAGGGATTCAAGATCACGAGGAAACTAAAACAATAGACCAATTCTAGAACCAAGTGAAGGGAGAGGTGGAACCCTCGAGGATCTAATAACATCATTTCGCACGAATGTAAGAGCTGGTCGGGAGAAACCAGACAGCCGAGTTAAGTAAACGGAAGCAAGGCCAGACTCAGCTCCAAGCCTCGTACACATCATCCACGCTTTCAACAGTTATAAGATGCCTTAGAAAAGGTGTGGAAAATGTTTTAAAATTGTAAGTTCATACCTCCAAAAAATTGTTCAGTTAGATGTCTCTCTTTACGGGACGGATGTATTTTATGACAAATGGTTACGGACCCTGACTTTTCGCAGGACGTTTATTCGCAAAATCTTCCGAAAATCACCAGAAACTTGTAATTCCCAAAACAGACCACTAAATTTGGAAAATATACCAAATTGAAGTCCCGAGATAACGCAAAATTATTTTATTTCGCGAAATCGCAAAATAATAGTTTTGAAAAAATATTCGCGAAATAATAGCCCACCGATATATTTTTAAAATTTCCCTGTCTCATAATTTAGCGACATTCTTCGCCCCTCGTAGGGTTTAATTCGAAATTCCACTATATGTCGATTTTTTCCTTCGAACTTGGATTCCATTGGATAGATAGGCTATATAAAGTAGGCTACATAAAATGAACTAGTTATATCAAAATCCTATATAATTCATAATTCGAAAGAAAATTCATACATTTCTTCCCGAATAATTCATAATATTCGTCACCTACTTTGACGTTCATCAATCAAAAAGACATCCTCAAGGGCGGTCGGCGGATCGCACGACCTGTCTGCAGGAATCTCGTAAAACGGACATAGATCGGCGCCCGAACTTGTGACCACGAGGACTGCAGGAATCTTGTTACTGGAGAGTGGACACCGATCACGAAACACCCCGAAACCTACTCACGACCTTTTCTCATGGCCGACCGCGTACGGAGAGCGAGGGCTGCGTTAACCTACTCAAAACCGGTATTGACAGCGTAGCATCACGATACTCCTACTCCTCCTCATGATCCATCGCGAATTCGCAACTACAGCTTAAGGACAGCGGGAATCAAGTCGCCCCACTTACGCGCGGCGCCGATCATATAACAAGGCCAAACTTGGTCGCGAGTTTTAACCATGCCCAACCTCAAATTGCGACCGGTACTCTAAAGGACATCAGGAATGTCGTTGAACGGGCGGGTGTGACGCCGATCGGGTAATAACATCGCGATATTTGTAAGTGTTCCACCGCGAGGCTGTAGATCTCGTAAAATGGACAGCAAGCGGCGCCGATTGCGTAACAAAGCGGTATCTTCCCGTGCCTGAGCTCAAGGACAATGGAGATCTCGTCAAACGACCGAGAGTGGCACCGATTATATAAATCGCGATGTTTCTCCCGTGTTCTATCGTGAAAACTAAGGGAATCTTATCAAACGGTCGAGGACAGCGCCGATCGTGTACCATCTCGCTATTCCTCTGTACTTGATTCACTGCAAAGACAGAATCGATCTATGATCAGAATTTTTACGCGAAGTAACGCCATACGTAAGTGGATTTTATTTACCTCTTCAAAACACAACTCATTATTGTTTTCTTGACCGTTTCTATGACTTTCTTTTTATTTACCGAAAATGAGGATCCCTACGGAGCTAGTAACGCAATGAGTCTTAAATCTACAGTATATCTGGAAGATAGCTAACTTTTCATTAAATCCTGAAATTGTTCTCTATCCAGATAAAGGCCTAGCTCACAGGTCGTTCCATTTTCCCGGCCGTTTGTTAAATGATTGTGTAGTCAATATAAGTTAGTTGATTTTGCGGATAATGTTTCTGTTCAACTCTCAGATATCCGAAGGCATATTGCACCGTCTCATTCAGATGAGTCAAATATGAACTTTTAAGCGAATCATAGTTAGAAGCCATGTTGTACGGCAGGCTCCAGGGTTGGGGAGTAGCACGTTACTAGTAACGATTACTTTTTACGGTAACGAGAGGGTAACGACGATGATTTTTAAAATGAGTAGCCTAACTGCAACGCCGTTATTTTTAAGAGTAAAGATTAACGAAAATATACGTTACTTTTTCAACACAGGGCGACCAGTTGTCAATAGCACGTGGGAATGGAACCAACAACTTCTCATTATGGGTTTGAAATGTTCCAGTACCTGCTGCACCTATCTGTTCTTTTACGTTCACGCCAGCAGTAGTGCCATACACGTCCAAATGCTCTTCGAGCCGCAATAATTCTGACTGTAGGAGGCCTGAAGATAGGAAGCTTCCCACAATTTTCTGTGATGCATTTCCGGCCTCAGTAAGATAATAATGTTATTGGTTTTAAGTCCCTTTTAATTACTCGAGCTTTTAGAGATGCCGGAATTTTGCCCCGAAGGGGATCTTTAACGTGCCAGTAAATCTACTGACACGGCTCCCTGGCATTTGCGCACCCTCAAATGCCAGCTGACTGCGCCAGGATACGAACCTGCAACCTTGGGCCCAGTAAGCGAGAGCCTCTGTAAGAGATTAACCCGACCCTCAATCAGGGTTTATGAACCATTGTCGGTATAAAGTGCCAAAATAGCGCCTGTAGGAAGTTCTGAGAAATACATTTTCTACTACAGAGCCTGATAACATAACTAGAACTAGAGTGCCATAATCCCTCCAGGGACGTAGGCGACCTGAATTAGAGCCCTTCGCTTCGTGAAAGGATCACTAACCAGGCGTCCCGAGCCAGAGTTTGCGTATGGTAGGGTGGCCAGTTCCCTTCCACTCCTCCTGCCATAGCATCCGGCAGGTTCCCATTTCGCATCACGAGGCTGGGAGACCCCGTACCAGGCCATACCAAGACTTTTAAATTATTGCCGGGGATCGAACCCGGAACCTCAAGGGTGACAGCCAACAATGCTAGCCACTGCGACATGAAGTGGTCTTGATAACATAAAGCAACATTTTATCACTTATTTCCGACCTGTTTAAGAGGTTTAGGGAGGGGGCAGAATTGGAACCTAACCTATGCAGCCATCTTTTATGATGTACGGCAAATAAAACTTTCTTCGGCTTTTCCCAATTAATTGGGGTCGCCGGAGCCAACCAGGCTCATTTTTGGTTTTGGCCGGAGATTTAAGACCGCATGCCCTTCCTGACGCCACGTGATTTTTCAGATGATGTACGGCAAATGTCTAATTAAAATCATCCTTAACATATCTGGTGACAATGAAGTTAAAACGTGCTTGTGTCTAAAGTTGTGCAATTGTTATGGAGCAGCCTTGGCCGTCAAATGCCGGTATATTGGCAACTCAAACTAACACTTGGGGCGCTGCGGTCGGTCTGGATAAGTAGGGTAAAAATACTCAATAACACGCGTTTGATATGGAACACTTTTTATTTTTCGGTTATAATCAGTAAATGTGGTCCCTAAAATAATGACAGTGTTATTTTTAATTGTATATATGTATAACTGTGCGATACACGTGATCTAATTTGTGTGTTCCACTGGACTTTATGTGTCAATTGCATATTATCAAGCATCGGTTGTCTGCTGGTATTTGTTTTTGTGCAGTTCGAGTCATGACGCTCTTACGTTTAAAAGCTATATTTGAGTTTGCTCACTGTACCATAGACTCTAGAAATTATTTGCTGCTTGGTAGGGCGAAGGGATGAGTTTAACTTGTATTAAAACTCGGGGGAGACAGGAATTGATTGATTTGGATGGTTAGCAGGTGGGTTTGGTGTTGAATATCGGACTGGTAGCAGGTTCTCGCAGAGTAGATATTTACCATGCGAAGTCAAATTAGGCCTATATGACTCGTAGTGGAATGGCTCGGATATAGCAAAGTGAGGTGATGGCGGTTGTTAGGGTTATTGTAAATGAACTAGGGAGCGGGGAGGGATACGGTACCTGACTGATGTGGCTTGGCTGTCCTCGACTGGTGTAGGCATGGCTGTCTTGGTACGGCCTGGCTTAGCTCGGCGTAACAGTGAACATCCCTTCCTGTCGTCAGTGAGTGTAGTGGTGAGTGGTCCAACCCGCTCCTGTTGCGCGTATTTATTTGGTATCGTCACCTTTCGGCTATCGCTCTTTGCATCTTTTGGAAAGTGATGAAAACTTATATCCGCAGCCCTAATATACATCGACTTACAGCCGTAAACTCAGCAATATACTTTGCTTTTACTCATTTTGCACTCTATCAACGAGAAAAACTTATGTATAAAGACACGAAGAATTTACACGATATGCTTACTAATACAAGAAACCATATACAAACAGTCACCACGTGACAAATGTACCCTACTTGGTAAGTTTCTCATCTTTACCGCTAGATGTCATATCAGATAGCTGGAGTTGCCAATTGAATTTATTAAAATTGGATGTTAAGTGTGCACAGTTGGAAAAATAATACAAAGCAGTCGCAGTTCCGCAGCGAACTTAAAAGAACCATGTGCATTGTAATGCGATAGCTTGATGATACCGGGCGATCCGACGATTTTAATTACTTACATTAAAAGAATAAAGCTCGTTACAACAAGATATCACGAAATTATAAAACTATTAGGCTAATAGATGCATCTGACTAGTCTATTATAATGCTAGGGTTGTAGCTTTTGTTGACGGGTAACTTACGACGCATCTATCTCTACACATAAAATTCAGTTTGTCGGGGTTTTTACGTACAGTATCTGGAGTTTTACTATGCGTTTTAGGTGTGTTATCACACGATGAACGCCAGGTTGTAGCGTTGTAGTGATAGTTCATTTTGTTTTCCCATACTATTGAATCCACTAAAATATTTCATTCAAATCAAGTAAACAAAAGTAACGATTCGTTAATTAGCCAATATTGTAACCGTAACGTCATTACTATTTTTGACTAGTATCCGTAACTCCATTGCTATTTTGGCGAGTAACGGTAAGTGTTGGTTGGTTCTTAAGTTTAGGGGCTGCGACAACGCGGTCATGTAGCCCCGTGTACTTTAATGAAGGTAATTTGAAAAGTAAGCTTCCTGGCGTCAGGAAAGACATATACAGTACACCCATCTCACCACAATCTCCAAGAAATGGGAATAGTTAGGTATTGTTGTTTTACGAGGCGGAACAGCGAGGTCATCTGTCCCGAAACGGAAATAATACGGGATATAAATATAAGTTCATGATGGAGCAAACCCATCAAAAACATTCAATGGACATTAGGTCTAATTCTCCTTTGCAAATGCAAAGGTGGCAGAGGCTAGCAAACGAAAATTAAGAATGAAAGCCCGATTACTGTCTATTAAGAGAGACGGAGCGCGAAGCGTGAAAGTCAGGGAGCTTGGGCTCCCAGCTGCATTACCACCGATAGAAGTGCCAGTGCGTGAAGAAAGAAATAACCGTTTACTTTCTATTATAATGACACCAAGCGTGAAGCTTGTCTCCTGAAGAACGGATGGGATACAGCTGTTCATGAGCAACACTCCTTCTCCCTGTACTACCCTGTCGAACTAATAAAGGCGTGCTTTTTTAAATTATTTATTTACGGTAAAATCACAGACTAAACAATAACAAAATATGATTCTAATTTTCTATATCGAGGGTGAAAGAAAAAACGAGAAGTAAAAAAAAAAACATTTCAGTAGAGACAAATAACTGTTTCGTGAAATTCATTATTTGACTGGTCTGAAACCGTTGGCTGCTTTATGGCAACATTGGGAGGAATGTTTTGTTTTTTGTTCACAGTTTTTGTCCATGGAAGTTCGCGTTTCTTCTTTTGTGTCACTGTCATAATGTTCAGTTCTTGAAAACAGGTAAAAAATACTGGTATCACCATGTATCGACAATAATATAAAAATCAAGCAGTTCATTAAAATGCTAATGTAAATCCAGAGCGCCTATTTTCTAAATACGGAAACTGGAGGACGTATTTTCAGATATTTCCAAATTGAAATGAAAATCCACAGCCTGCTTCCAGTCTCCGACCGAGTCAGGAATGGAATGAATGAAGCCCCCATCTAGCGGCGAGGATATGAACCGTGCCGGCTGCCGAGGCCTGACGCACTCCTCTGGGGCAATGATTAAATGAATGACAGATGAAATGAAATGATTAGTGGAGAGTGTTGCTGGAATGAAATTTTGACAGGGAAAACCGGAGTACCCGGAGAAAAACCTGTCTGCCTCCGTTTTGTCCAGCACAGATCTCACATGGAGTGACCGGGATTTGAACCAAGGACCCAGCGGTGAGAGGCCGGCGTGCTGCCGCCTAAGCCACGGAGGCTTAGATATTTCCAAATTACGGAGTTAAATTAAACTGTGGAAATATTCCTATATATGAATCTGCCTAATAATTCAAATAGCACTGTTTCCAAATATCCAGTTTGTACTGGCAGTTACAGCGGATCCATCACGTTTTTCCTCTTCTTCAAAAGCTATCAGGAATACTTCGCATTGCTCTTCTTAGCATAATGAATTTTGTGCGAAGTGATAAATTCGTATTGTACGTTACTCGTACTTGTGACGCCCATGGTCTTAGCAAATCTTCGTTTTAGAAAGAAAATATTTCATCTGATTATTGATTGATTGATTATTGCTGACCGTTAAGTATAATATATACAAAACTCACTAAATCTTGTACTTCTTCTTACTTAGTCGCTTTGATAACGACAAACATCGCAGGATCATTTAACTGTTATACATTCATACTTAAGAATGTAACATAAATGTTCCTCGAGTTAAGAGCCTGCCAACGTCTGTTCTGTAATTTTCTTCTTTCAGAAGCACATCATTATCAATCCCCCTCTTGAACTTTGGCTTTATCACCTAATTGATGAACGGCTTCGGTGGCGTAGTTGGTAGCATGCTGAGCTTCTATGCCCAAGGTCACGGGTTCAAACCCGAAGTAGTCGGATTTTTTAAGAGCGTTAAAAATTCCTCAGTGTGCCTTCCTTCGGAGGGGAAGTAAAGCCAGCGATCCCATGTCATAGATATATGGCATGATAAAGAACCGTAAGTTAAATAACGAGAAAAGTTTATTAAAATGTTTCAAATTCGCTTAGCCGCCATGTTCGTTTTGTACTTTACAGGTTTATGAAAGTTACATAGATAAACTTGTACCAGGGCTCTGTATCGCCGTACAAAATTTCAGGGTGATGTCTGTAACAGTTTCGGTGATATAGAATGCCAGTGAAATATTTCGCACAGCCGCCATTTTGAGGTTATGTAAACAACTGAACTAAATTAGACGCCAGTGCATTACAATGTGTATAAACATTTGCTGTACCAAGTTTCATTACGTTTGGATGGTTAAATCGCGAGAAAAGTCTATTTAAAAGTCTAAACTTCACTTGGCCGCCATGCTGGTTTTGTAGTTACCAGGTTTTTGAAAGTCTCATAGGTGAACTTCTAGTATTACCCTTTATCACCGTACACAATTTCAGGGTGATATCTGTAATGGTTTCGGAGATACTGAATGCTGGTGAAATATTTCGCACAGCCGCCATATTGGATTGGTGAGACACAATAAAATTTGAAGGGCACGGTCGGGGTCGGCCAGAATGATGCTATGATCTTACCGAGTTTAATTGAAATCACTCCAGCCGTTTAGAAGTTATTATGGGGACACACACACACACACACACACACACACACACGGACACGGACACGGACAAAAGGTGATCTCATAAGCCTATTTTTTTTTTCATAAAATGAAAATAGACTAAAAATGGAGCTATGTTTACATTGGTGGTCTAGTGCATGACATTATTAGAACCATATATTTTTGAATATAAATACATATTACGTCAGCAACATTAATGGAGTTTTCTATTGTAACATTTGTCATTTATCAGAAACTTCAAGTAGGGTCTATCAAGTTCTCATTTGTACAAAATGAATTAATGCCACTATTTACTGTACCTTGGCGGATCATTTGTAGCTAAGTTCAAATCGTCTCTCCCTCTTAGCGAATGCAATTACGTGGTCGTGAAAATCAGTGTTCCCCTGCAGGCTGCACAATAACTCCTTTTCAACTGAAAGAAGCGCGAGATGTGAAAGTCTTTCTTGATGCATTGAGTTTCGGTTGAAGGTTTTTATACGTTTCATGGTAGAAAACGTTCTTTCCACTGATGCACTAGACGCCGGAATTGTTAGTACACTAGTTCGCATAGGTTATAGGCCTACGCCCCAATTAAGTCATTCAAACTAATGAAGCCGTGAAAGCCTACATCAGTACAATTTGAATGATATTTGCAAAGAAATATTAACTGAACACGCAATACAATGCCATAAGAATATCTATTACTAATAGCTTGTTTATTATTTTAATGTTCACTTAGGTCTCATAATAGAAAATAATAATGTTATTGGTTTTACATCCCTGTTAACTACTGAGGCTTTTAGAGACGCCTGGGTGCCGGAATTTTGACCCGAAGGGGATCTTTAACGTGCCAGTAAATATACGGACACGGCTCCCTCGCATTTGCGCACCCTCAAATACCGACTGACTGCGACGGCATTCAATCCCGCTATCTTAAGCTCAGCAAGCGAGAACGTTACCGCTGAGCCACGCATAATAGAAAATTTACGGGTAATAACCTAAACGTTCAGCTCCTTAGACCAAGAAATGCGAACAACAAAAACACAAATTGCCACACTGTTCAATCGTCAAATGATACACGATAAGAAAAGCTCGCCAAGCCTATTGTTGAATAATTTTCTCCGCACTTAAGGTACATGGATTCAGTGGTGGATCCAGGCCTTGCGGGGCCCTGGGCGATATGATAAGGCGGGGCCCACAACAATAGGAAATAAAAAAATATGAAATCAAATGGAAGGTAGTTTTGTAAAAACAATAAAATAAAGAATAGTTACAATATTTTGAGTATACTACAGTACGTTTTTTTTATAATATGAAAGAAACCTTTAAGTCCCCTTGAAGAAGATTACGTTAACAATAAAATATTACTTTGCCACTTTTTTCCGGCTGAAGTCTTCTATTATTTCACCGAGATCTAAACTTGCTAAACGGTCAACAGAGGTCATAGCTGCACTGAAAATAAAATAAAAAAGTAAATAAATTACAAATTAGTTTGAAAAGTATAATTAATTAATTAAATTAAAAAAACATGGCGCGGGGACCTGGGCGGTCGCCCTCCTCGCCCTCCCCTAGATCCGCCCCTGCATGGATTAGCATGCCCAAAATTGAAAAGGGAAAAATTAGCTGTGCTGCATTACAAGTTTTTCCAATTTTTTGAATGTGAAAGACTCATAATTATGTGTCAACCTCAACATTGACAGGGGCATAGCTGGAACCGGGTGCTGAAGTTGCTTTATGGTGTAAGCCTATGTTTTGAGTCTTCTTCACAGCTTACCCTCGAAAAAAATCCACGTCGCGCCACTGTACACTAGACTGTTGAAGTTTCGTATTGTTACATCTTTATATGTATTGTGTGTGCTGGAAAAAGGACAAAGTGTTTGGAAGAAAGTACGGTATGTAACAAATAGTTATTTGTCTCTACTTAAAAGTGTTTAGTTCTCATTAAATGTTTCTCTATTAGCACCCTAGATGATATTCCTGAGATAGGAATGCCAAGCGTCGCGAGTTTGAGAACATCGCTTTCAAATATAGCCTACAGGTTGGGCAGAATAGATCGAGCAAACTCAACATAAAAACAAGCAGCATATAATTATTTACTTATAGAAACTTAGAACAATCTGCACTTTATCACCATCAGATGGGGAACTTTTGAGTGGTAGTTCACAACTGCCACCATTAGCCTACACTATAAATAAAGATGACATGGGATGTTACATGAGTGAGATATAATCAAAGCAGATGGAAAGTTTGTACTAAGCATTTGCATTGCAGGAGGTAAAAAATACAATATACTCTCGATTATCCGTGGGCGGATTATCCGGTTTGCGGATTAACCATGCGCGTTTTCGCCTAATGAAAAATAATTGAGAATACAGTTCACAGTACAAATATTTCTCTGTACTTGATACTGTACTGTAAATAGAAAAAAAAAATGAAAATCCACAGCCTGCTTCCAGTCTCCGACCGGGTCAGGAATGGAATGTACGTTTTAATTTATTTTTCGTACATATATTTGCAGTTTAGTCTCGGTGGGGGAAAGTTATTAGCCTATTTTGAATTTTGAAAAAATAGGCTTATGAGATCACCTTTTGTCCGTCCGTCCGTGTGTGTGTGTGTGTGTGTGTGTGTGTGTCCCTACTAACTTCTAAACGGCTGGAGCGATTTCAATGAAACCCGGTAATTTCATAGCACTATTCCGGACGACCCCGACCTTCAAATTTTTATACGTCTCACCAATCCAACATGGCGGCTGTGCGAAATATTTCACCAGCATTCAATATCTCTGAAACTAATACCGATATCACCCTGGATTTTTTTACGGTGATAAAGGGAACTACTAAAAGTTCACCTATGTGACTTTTGAAAAACTGGTAACTACAAAACCAACATGGCGGCCAAGCGAAATTGCGACTTTTAAATAGACGTTTCTCGCGATTTAACCAACCAAACACAATACAACTTGCTACAGTATACGTTTATACACATTGTAATGCACCGACATCTAACTTCGTTCAATTGTTTACATAACCACAAGATGGCGGATGTGCGAAATATTTCACCGGCATTCGATATCTGAAACTATTAGCGGCATCACCTTGAAATTTTGTACGGAGATAAAGGGCACTACTGGAAGTTCATCTATAAGACTTTCAAAAACCGGTTAACTACAAAACGAACATGGCGGCCAAGCGAATTTAAAAATTTTAAATAGACCTTCCTCGCGATTTAATGTTCCAAATGCAGTGAAACATGGTACAGGAAATGTTTATACACATTGTAATGCACTGGTATCTAATTTAGTTCAATTGTTTTCATAACCTCAAGATGGCGGCAGTGCGAATTTTAAAATTAAGTTTTTATTTCTTGTGTCGTAACCATGCGATCGAAGTGAAGGTTTGAATAATGAACCTACGCAATAATTCTCCTTTAATGGTACATGACTCTATGGCCTATACATTTAACAATCCAACATGGCGACCATCCAAAATATTTAGACGGCTCTGAATATGTACGAATCTATTATAGTAATCAAACTGATATTTTATGTTCATAGGGGCTATGAACATAAGTTCACCTATAGGACTTTCAATAACCTGGTGATCACAAATCCAACATGGTGGCGACGCGAAGTATAAATATTCACATGAACGTTTCTCACAATTTAACCATCCAAGTGCAGTGAAACTTGGTACAGTAAATCCTTATAGGCTACAAATGTTAATCCACTGGCATCTAATTTATTTCAATTGTTTCCATAACCACAAGATGACAGCTGTGCGAAATTTTAAAATCTCGTTTTTACTTCTTGTGTCCTAATCATGCGATTGAAGTTTGAATGCTACACGTGCACAATAATCTTCATGTAACAGTACATAACTCTAGGACCTACATATATAAAAATCCAACATGGCGACCATCCGAAATATTTAGTGGGTTCTCAATATCTACGAATCTATTACAGCAATCAAACGGAAATTTTGTATGTTGATAGTGGCAATTAACATAAGTAGGATATATGAAAATAGGCTGTATAGTTCTTCACGGAACTACTTGTTTTTAGTATGGTACCGGTACTTTGTGACAGATCGACGATTTCTTGCTTTGTCCAGTCTTGTTTTGTAATAGCGAAGTGTAAGGAGGTGGGAGTAGGCTTATATCAAGGTTGCTGGAAGGCAAGTACTGTCAGGATTCCAATTGAATGGTCAACAGCTGTTGTAATACGGTAAGATACGGTAAGTTGTGGTGTGAAACGTAAACGAGTAGTGCTAACAATCCAACAAAAATTGAATATTCAGAAATTAGATAGTAATGGAGTCTCTGCAAGCAAATTAGCCAATGATTCCGTCTCGAGTTGAGGAAGCAGAGAACCATCACAGACAGCACAATAATGTGGGTGAGTATTATCGCCTACTTTATAAGGCACTGTATTAAAAAAAAATAGAAGGCATTCCTCTTGCAATAAACACATGCTTATGGATTATCCGTGTTTTCCGATTATTATCCGTGCCATTCACTCCGGTCATTAGCCCGGATAATCGAGAGTATACTGCTGTTAACTTAGAAAGCCAGTCACCACAATTTTTCTGTCGGGCTCGGGGCCAATGCAAATTCATATCATGCTGCCCACTGCCTATTCCAAATCAACTTAAAACCATTTCTCCAGGTGTGTCTTTCCAATAATAAAATCAATGTAATGTTAATTGATGAAAACAAATGTGCATATCTTATTTGTGCGATTAAAACTTTCATTTGCGAAGTGCAATTTTCTCTCTACCTGTTTGCTCCGATTCTGCGTACATTCCCACGAATCACGCAGAAAGAGCAATATGCCAAATTGAAGCAGAACAAAAATGCAACCAGCACGCCTTATTGCATGTGTAAGACTGCTTTACTTCCTTAGAGACCAAGACAGCTCGATACGATGCAAACGGTAGCCCGGCGCCTGTTATGCGTGTAGGCGGGCAGTGTACAGGTAAAAAAAAACACGTCACAATCGATTTATCCTATGGTCGGCATGCGGCCAAGTCATGTGAAAGGAATTAGTTAAAACCGTGCTATACAACGATTTTAATTAGCATACTTGCATTAAAAAGATAAAGCCCGTTACAACAAGATATCACGAAATTCGAAAAATATTAGGCTAATAGTTGCATCTGACGTGCCAATATTACCGACAGTGGTGGCAACGCTCGCTAAAGCGAAGCGTTAGGTCATGGGGCCAAGCTCTCTTGCGACTCGGTAGACGCGTAGGTTCGAGGCCCACCGTCGGCCGTTCTTGAAATGGTTTTCCATGGTTTCCCCATTTTCAACACCAAGCAAATGATGGGACGGTACCTTCTGACAGGCCACGGCCGCTTCCTTTCACATCCTGGTCCACATTCATCCATTTAACCCATGACTCATTCAGACGCGCAGGTCGCCCACGGGCGTCGACTAGAAAGACCAGCACTTGGCCTCTCAGGAGGCCACACGAAAAAAAATGCTAGTAGTCGTACCATTCGTTGACGGGTAATACGATGCATCTATCTCTACACAAAACAAAAATCATAGTTTGTATTTTTGTGTACGGTATTTATCTGGAGTTTTGCACGTTTTACGCGTCTTAGACTTCCTGGTGACGAATGCGCGGAAGAAGAAATTTTGTCGGCAAAATGGTAAGGTGGTTTTGAAATAGTCAGTATTTGCATCCATCACATGCGCGTTTCAAATTATTCACATATTTTGTCACCCTAGAGTTCATTAAACGAGTTGGGATGGGTCGTTGGGGGAATCCCCTTAAAATAACGGCATTTTGTGGCAGAAGAATCGGTCAAAGATAAACCATCTGTAGAGGTATTCTATCATCAAATTCACTTGGAAATCTTTGGTGATTGAAATTATACGATTTTAAGTGTATGCGGGGGACGTTACGTCCAGCAAGACAATTGCGCAGGATTTTCCTTGTACTTTCCGACAAATTGCTCTATTCCCTCCAGTTTCTTCAGCATACAACGTACCGGTACTGTGAAAGTTACATACCATACTTGTTTGTGGCCTCTGCACTGGAAGTCGAAACACTATACTGTATAAGTGAAACTATGTCGAGGTACCATAATCTGCTGTGTCGATTCACTTTTCCACAACGAACAGGATGTGATTGAACGCACAGCCACCAAGAATTATCCCTAGTGATACGTGGTTTTCAATTGCAATCATGCTGCTTAAGTTATATAGTCGAAGTCATGCAGCTTAAAACACTAAAAAGCACATTAATTACTTTTTTTTAAGGAAATATATCGTCCAGGATTATACGGTACCGTACTGTCAACATAGACATTTATTGTAAATCATTCGAACAAGTTGATATTTTGAAATGAGGACTTATCCTGGATTTAATTATGAGGGGGAGGCTATTCAGTAATATTACAAG
Source organism: Meconema thalassinum (assembly GCA_946902985.2). Lineage (NCBI taxonomy): Eukaryota > Metazoa > Arthropoda > Insecta > Orthoptera > Tettigoniidae > Meconema > Meconema thalassinum. The sequence goes on from OX336396.1 coordinate 133,637,736, forward strand.
GGGCTAAGCCCCTCGCCTCCCCCATAGCCAGTGCCTATGGGAAGGAGGAAAGCTGACTGTAAGAAAGGGCTGATGTTATGAGCTTTACGTCCCTTTTAACTACAGCGGCTTTAGATACGCCGGAATCATGCTCTAAAGGGAATTTTGAACGAGGAGCCAGTAAATCTACTGACATGACACCTCGTCAAGCACTCTCAAATGCAAACTGGCTGCGCCGGAATTAGATCCCGCAACCTTGGGCAGGGCAGGCGAGAACGTTACCTCAGGACTTGACTTGCTTATTGAAGCAACCCCTTTCAGGGGGATGAAACTACTATAGATCCTTCGCTTCCAAGGCCTCTCTGCCCAAGGTACTTCGAATACTCAATAGGTAAGCCATTCCGGGGTATGCGCTGTCATTGGTCAGCGCACCGTGACGCAGTCAGGCAGGCAGAACGCTCTCTATCATTGAGTTACCCACAGAAATATGAATACTGTTTCACTCTTATTTTACTTCTGTCCGCATTAAAGGACAACACCGATAGACAGTATTGTATTTTAAATATTTTGCTTTCGATAGAAAGACATTGAATAACAATCAGGCAGCTAAAGTGGCAATAAACTACGTTATATTTGCTGCCAGCCTTGCAGTAAACTTTAATTATGCATGTTCAATATGTAACGCACTGGCCGCCTACGGCTGTCAGCTTGGGAGTCCTACACCAGGGCTCTACAGAAGCCACACATCATTATCATTTTAACTAAACAATATTATAATAATACTATAAATGCGCTTCTTTTACCCTTTCAATATGTACACCTCAACAAAAGTTAATCAGAGATATTCCGTACCCTTGTGTTTCGTAATTATTTTATATCATAGACCTCCTGGTGAAGCGGCTAGCATTCTTAGCTGTCACTCTGGAGGTCCGGGTTCGATTCCCAGCTCTGACAAGAAATGTAATTCATGTATGTGGGCTGCAACGGGGTACACTGAGCCTCGTGAGGCAAAACTGTGAAGAGGAGGGATCGGCTCCCACCTCAGCCATATCGGAAATGGCTTTCCGTGGTTTCTCACGTCTACTTCAGGCCGCGGCCACATCCTTCCCAATCCTCACCTGAATTACAAATATACGGACTATATCAGACACCACAATAAAACAGATTATCAGACAAATTCTGCAAACACTTTAGTACACGGGGCTAAATGACCACGATGTCCAAGCCTTTCAAATGAATCAATTGTAGGCCTAATTGTCCATGTAACTGTACCAATTTTAGTGTATTGAAAAGTCTGACCTAAATCATTTCTTTTATCATGTAACTTACTGTTTTACCGTATGTCATGTAATTATCTTAATTGTTGGACTGTGAATAATGTTTACATTTTCCATGCTTCTCGTACAAACAGTACTGGGCTAATATTTATGCAATCAATTCGTTTCATTCCAAACTTTTACTAAACAGACGTTAATCAAAAAAGACTAAAAACTTACGTTATAACGTGGCTGAACGTCTAAACCTTCAGTCCTGAAGATGATGTCATCCAGAACAGGTTCTTCCTTGCTGCATTTTCCTTCATTATCTCCAGCTTCGACGTTTTGTTCAAGTGCCTTATACGAATAAAAGTCCTTGTTTGCAAATAGAAGGCAATAATTTTCCTGTTGATTTCAGGGAATTTAGTCGGTATGATAGATGTTAGGGTTTCCATCACCTTGTTGGACTTAGAATATTGTTGCCCGTGGAAGGAAGCGAAAATTCCTCCAAACTGCGTTATTGCAATCATCCATTCTGGTGTTAGAGAAGTGAGCCCTCCTTTAGAAATGATAGTGATCCAGTCGTGTTCAGCAGTTAGCTTTTCAACAATAGGACATGTTTCAGCTACATTTCCTAAAGAACTGTCAATGTTTTTGCATTTGAAAGCAATAAAACCTGCAATGTATTTTAAGGCATCGTGAGTCACATCCTCTTTGCGACATGTTGAATTGCCATGGTCGAGGTTGATATCTTGAAGCAACTGTTCTTCACTTCCATCGCTTGAATACTCACGAACTACAAGGGATGAGGTGCCTATCACTGAGATGCACAGTTCACTTAAGAGGAACTTCTCGAATTCTTCTGTTGTTTCTTCTACTATGCAGTCAGAAGAGCAACCAGTTTGACTTGCATCCTCAGCAACAGAGACACCACCGGGCAAAGGTATCTCGTTCGCATTCCCTGTTAATATTAGGTCTAGGAGGCGCATTCGGTTCTTTACTTCGAAAGGTGTAGGGTTGTTATAGAATACACCAAGGCCGCGAAGACGAGAAAATAAATTTTCGAGGCAATCTTGGTTTAGTCTGGAGGTCAAAATATAGGTCACACCAATGCTTTTGAGATCTAGAAAAAGTCCAAAAAGAGAGTTTATTGATATTAAGAACCCTTTCTGAAATGGGAGAAGGCCGCTTCTCTTCCCTAGACGCATGCCTGAACAAATGTCTAGGAACCTTCTTAAGGTGTTCTCCTGGCTTATGTGATTCAGTCCATAACCACTTCTAAGGGGAGCCTTCTCATCCTTGGGGAATCTAGAATTTAGTACATCAAATACATCGTTAATTAATTCAATAATAATTCCTTCCTGATCTTGGTTTAGAATGTACTTCACAGCTTGGGCAGTGCGCCGCGAAAAGAGCTGTGCAGCCATTCTTACATTTTGTCGAGCACGTCCACTAACAGTCAGGTAGGCTTGAGAAATATGGTGTGTGATTGTTAGATCACCTCTGATGTTCCAGGAGATCTTCTATCAATTTTTTCGTGACAGTTGTTCCGTCGGGTAGAGTAATTCCTTTATCTAGGAAGTGATTTCGAAGAAGTTTTAACAAGTGAGGGACGTCACAAAAATCCCACACTTTCTTATTACTGTCTACTGGGTTGTAGAAATACGTCTTGCTAGAGGATACCCCCAGTTCTTTCCACACCTTCCCATTTTTACCCACCATATCACAAGTGACAGCCACAACACGCACTCCAGCTCCTTCTACCTCCCGGATTATGGATTGTAACAGTGTGCTTGTCATCGTGACATCAAAGTCATAGTACACAGGTTGTTTCCATGGCGAAAATAAGCTGCGAATCAGCGCCACCTGAACGTTCTTATGAGGCCCAAGTATCACATCATCAGACGAATCGTAACTCACGCGACCGTCGATGTTCATTTCATCGAAACTTAGAACAGCCAGTGCTTCGAAAGGTTTGAAAGTTTCTGACCTAGCTTTAATTAAACTAAGAACTTCGGTTAAAATGCCCGGTCTACACTTGAACTGTCTTGCCCATTTTTGGAGAGTTGAGCGGCAAGGCAATGGGTACTTCCTTTTCCTCGAGAAAGAGCTCTTAAAGTGAGAGCATTCACGATGTCTCTAGGACCCCCATCTAACGCGTTTTTTCATTCTCAGTAAACAGCGAATTTGACCAGATGTAAAGCATTGCAACAAAATACCTTTTACTTCTTTGTCTATCACTTGCTTTATGCTCCAATGTGATCTTCTGTAGGATACCACATGTCCTTTAAGTTTAACTTTCTTGAAAGCAGCATTCTTCTGGACCAGGATAGCATTCTTCTTCACCAGGGCAGAATTTTTCCTCTTTAAGAACTCTATTTCTTTCAATAATTCTCTAATTTCTTGCTCTTTCATTAATAGGACAGGGTCGGTGATTACGTCTGTGTTGGTGTCCTTATCGAGTTTTCTTTTCTTTGGGGATGACGAATACAATGTTGTAAGAACCCTCTTCCGCACTGATCTTGTGTCACAGCGGAGTTCCCGATCTGTTACAACCTATAGAGAGAAAGAACTTTAGAACAACAGTTCATGCAAGATATATACTCATGAATTGACAACTTTCATCAGTAACGCTCTTATTTAAAGGTGATTTTCCTCAATGCTCTAACGCTAACCCTAGTTACATCTGAAAGTTCATTACAACAGATCCGCACCTAATATACTGTATTTCCCCGTCTCTACAGAACAATAGGGTAAAGGAATGTCAAGACACTACTCCTACTGCACAAACGTGAAGTTGCATTACCACCTTAACTTCAATTCGTAGATTAATTATAAAAAGTAATGCCATTTTAAAACTCTCAAACGTGCCCAATGATGTAGGCCTCATAAAAAAGGAAAATATAGAAGTACGGTAACGAAGACTGTAAAGAAGACTGTGTTTAGCATCAATAATAAATTATATCGAACCTTATCTCCTATATTGCTGGCCCCTGCTACAGGACATTCAATTTTATATCCATGCCAGTTGGATATTTTTTGAGATGGAACAGCGTCTGATTTCAGTATCTTCCTTAAGGGCAGACCCAATAATTCATTTTTTCAAATCCCGCTCGTAGTCCTCGGGAAGGAAATGTACTGAACATATTCGTGCATTGAGCACATTTATGAAGTCCGCTCGCTTGCAACGCGATACCCACTTACGTTGAAATTTCAGGTTTTGGGGGGAAACGATGGTAAACTACGTTTTGAGTCTTGTAAGCAATATTATTGCATTGTGCAACGGAAAAATTAGATTTATTTTTACTCATTTCACCATAAACGCAAGTAAAATAATGCGGAAATTAAATAAAGTATGACCTGGTACCTTAACTTCTCCACTAAATACGTTTCGTACACTATAAACAATAACAATACCGCTCATAAACAGACAATGATTACACAGGGACTGCCGCGCGCGGAGACTAGATGCCTGCCCAGTGACGTGGGTGCTCCCTGGCTGGCTGTATGGCGGGAAGCCGGAATACACCTACCTGCTCTCTGCCAACTGACAGGTTCACTGCCTGAGCACTCGCTGCGCTGCCATAGCGCTGCGGTCCAACTTGATTGCTATTGGTTGAAGCTCATGCGGGGTGGATACGCCGGTTACATTTAAACATGTCGCTGACAACTGGCTATCCTGCTCATGATCGTGTGTGTTTGTGCTTTTGAGGCTTCCAACATGACATTCCTTCGTAGGATATTGCATTAATACGGTAGGTATTTATTTCAATAGTTACTTCGCAGTTTTGCTGCCAGGATATGATTTTAATATCTACCCATTATGATAGTGTTTCTGTTTACGAATTGTGGGCTTTATTGTGATTACTTCGTTCAGTGTAGTAATCTCAATTCAAAATGATTTTAGCTAGATGGCATATTAGAATGATATTGTGAAGTATTGTGAACTATATGAATGGCTTTACATAGCCTAACCCTACTTTATTGAAACAGAGCTAGGCCTACAGTATGTGCAGAATGGTTGTGAACTGGTTACCTTATTGTGTTTCTTTTCTCTTCTCAGGTAATGAGGCACTTCAAGGAAAGCAGATTATATACTACATTTGTCCAATAGCCTATAGACAGGAGTTGCCTGATTCTGTTGTCCGAACAGTTGTATACTAATCCTATTTCAGCAAAGGTAAGTTACCATATTGATGAAACTTTGATCTATTAATTTTACACCAGTACCGGTATAGGGTAGGCCCAGGTGTTATGTAGGTTTTGATTAGCAATACACTTAGTTCATACCCCCCCTCTGATAAATTCATATAGCCTATTGCACCCTGGCATACTGTTAGATGTGTGAGAAAGTCACTTCAGGAACTGGAATGTGCCCTACTTCTTTTGATAGTGCATGCCACGTGTCCTTATCTGTGAATGGCACACAGTAAACCTAATTGGAATCATGACACTATTGCAGGGAGATAATCAAAATATACAGGTGACGTTATTAGGAATAGGTGCAGTCTTTGCTTCATTTAGGGCTTTTAGACATAGTGAACATCAGCCTCGTATACTGCTTGATTGTGTGTAATCTGCCTGATAATATGTGTAATTATGATGAGATAAAGACTAGGTTGGAAATGAAATGCTATATGAAGCTGTTCGTATGAGCAGACTCGGATGGGTCATGCAAAGAGAATGGGGGAGAGAGATTACCTAAGAGGTTAATGAGCTCGGAGGTAGAGGATACGAGAAGCAGAGATAGACGTAGGAGGCTATAGTTAGTTAGTTTCAGTGTTTAACGATTTATTAAAGTGAGAGGTGTAGAAGCAGGGGATCATAGAGGTGACTTGTTTGCAAACAGAGGCTTGCAGACTGGACTATAAAAGGCTACATGTACAGTATATAGCCTATATAACATTGCAGTGAATATAATGACTAGGCCTATCGGTTCCCCTTAAGTCAATCACAAAATTGAATTCAATGCATATTGCATCAAGAAATGCTTCAATCGGTTTACTGATTGGTAGGCTATTTGTGTAACAAATGAATTAATCCACAAATTAATATTGTTCATTTGAGATTTTTTCTTTTTTTTTTCTTTCTTCTAGGGATGTTTTTGGATGGGCTATATAATATCACAGTAAGAGGGGGGCATACACATAGATCTTACTGTTTACTGTTCTTGGGGAAAATTGTGAACTTCCGAGATGGTGGATTTGTTCTGATGTAAGTTACTGGCTAGTGGCATTCTCCACTTCAAATAACATCTAATATTAGTTCCAGTTTATATATTTATTCTAAATGCACTTTTGTGCATTCATTAAAGCAGCATTATCCTAATATCGAGGCTACAGTGGCATTCACCCAGGGGGTGAGGCCTGTTACACACATCCAGGCCAATTAGGAAAGTAATAATATTGTATTATTAGTATTAATAACAATGGAATTAAAGTGATCGGGTAACTTAGTTTATCCACACTACACTTGTCCCCTCCTTCTATGAGCAGCAAAAGTTCTATATGTGCATGCTTAACATTGTAACCTAGAGAGTAGCTGTTTACTGTCCTTGTCACAAGTTGTTGCTTCAACATCTTTATTATGAGATGTATGTGTAACGACTATTTAGGTACACAATGTAATTTGTTGTAAGGAATTCACCTTCTGTTGTCTCGGGGTATAGATGTGCCGTGCGAGCCATAGAGTAGCAGCGCTGCACAGTCAATTGGCTACACCTGTTCATATTGAAACTTCATATCCCGAGGTCCTGGCTCCATTACAAATACACACACCTACTGCCATCACAATGTCATGGGTAATCAGACATATCCCATATACACTTTCCAAGTACCATAAAGCCACATGACCACGATATCGCAAAGCCCCTACAACATTATTAGGATTTTAATTGTATTTTTCTCTTACAGATTTGCAATATGCGTGGCTCTACCATGTGATGACAATTATCTACTGGGACAATGACCTGATGAAATTAAATATTACTCTTTTCATGAAAATGTTCTGTGGATTTTATTATCTGTAAAAACTAAGAAAGAAGAATATAATATGAACATATAAACACTTATTTTTGTCCTCATTTTTTCCTTCAGAATTCCGTTTCCTTCCAGTATCGTATCTCATTCAACAGCGGTTAATAAGTTCATATTTTATAGGGTGTGCATGGTTTGTATTGGTTTATTACATTCTTCTTAGATTACTGTGATCCCACAACACTGGTGGCAACTAAACCTCTCTTCTACCTGTCTGATATTATAACTTATAGTACTGTGTAGTAGGTGAATGACTTTCTAGTGTTACAAGGCCATGGGTTCAAAGGCCGAACTCAGCTGAGACTTATGGAAGGAAATCCCAAGGTCACCAGTTCATCTCGCATGACATCCTCCGCAAAAGTAACCTTTAAGCACTGCCATTAAAAAAATATAAACTATAAAAGAAATGTTAATGATAGAAAAACTATCATGAATAAAACATATAATACTAGAAAAATTAAGAGAGGGGACATGGGGAGAAAAGTGGGGGGAGTACTACGCAATTGCCGTGGTACAGGTTTCAAATAATAATAATAATAAAGGATATCCTGCGTCCTATCCTTCCCCCTAACCTGTATCCCTCTCTTGTAACTACACGTAGTAATATGATTTATGTCAATAAAATGTATTTATTCACTGTTCCTATTGTTCTGTTTTAAGCAAGGTCAGATATCAAAACTAAAGATTTCAGGCTGGTATTTCTACTATATTAATAGTAATAATCCATTATTATGAGCCTTTGTTTTGATATCTGCTCTTAAATAAAATAGAGCAAAAGGAACAGGAATAAATAAAATACGCCGACATATATCATATTACTACGTGTAAATACAAAGGGAGCGGTACAGGGTCGGGGGGGGGGGAGGGGGGGGTACCAGTACGCGATTAAATAAAATTCAAATCGCCCGCGCCTAAATTTTAGTACACTGCCTCACCGCTACCGCTAAGTAGCAGGCTAGGCTGGTTGATGACGTAATCCTGACGGTTGTAGTGGGAATCAAATTTTAAGCCTGAGTAACCTTTCTCCCCTATATTCTTTGACCCCTTTGAGCTACGCGGGCCCCCTCTATCACGCAGGTTACGGTACTAATCTAGACGCGATATATTGAAGTCGTAGGCCTACGTGCGCCAAGCTTACCCGAGGGACACAGTCCAACGCATACAGCAGATCAAACAAGAGAGTAGGCCTACGCCTACACCTACGCACAGTAAATCAATCTTTAACACGACGTGCAGCTGTTTATTCACGTCAAGTGAATTACGAATTATCCTTACGTGTTCACGAACCACTAAACTGGATCTTACATTGTACCATTGTTTACTGCCACGGTATTGAGCAGATAACCAGTTCCGTGAATTTCCACAATTAACTATAAGGTGGCAACACTCAAAAGAACCTGCGCAAAGCCCGCGCATTCAATCTGAGTTGATGTGCGACGTCACAGAGGAGCGGTAGAGGGGGTCACATGCTGTCTGGCTGCCTTACCGAACACACTGCGGAGATACGCTGACAAGAGCTTCGAGGCCAATCCATTTTCGCACTCTTATTATTTTCTCAGTTTTATATACGTTTTCTTCATTGTAGTCCTACAATCCCTTGTCGTATAGCGTGTACTTTATTTGTAAATGTGTTTATGTATATAGTGTTGTGTACCATGCTATTCTAGTAATAGTATCATTTGAGTTTCGTTATGGCTTCTACTTCGAAGTATGGTAGCAAATCTGGACGACCATTAAGGGGACAATGTAGAGAAATAGTATTGTAATCTATCAATTCTTGCCACAAGATGGCTTCACCCAGAGAAGCCATTTGTAACTTTGAAGATACAAAAATTAAATAAAAATGAATATTCTGCCTCATAAATGGCCTTTCTTTAAAATTTAAACAAACTGACATAATTAGTACTGTAATTGAACAAATCCACCTTATCGAAACTCTTCTCATCTCCGGGCGTGTGCAGATATTCTGAAAGGACTGGCTCGTACATAGGCCTTACCAAAACCTCCTATAAATTAATAAAGATGAAGGAAGGTTTACATGCATCTAACTAAAAAGAAACTATCCAATTTAAATTTACTTTATATTCTGAAGCTGCATCATGCAAGAAATTGATTAATATAAGAAAAAGAGTGACACACAAGAAATGCAATTAAAACTATATAATATAATAATATAATAATAATAATATTAATAATATTTAGGCCTTTAAAGATTTATTATTTGTTTTCACATTACCGGTAATGCCGTCGTCTGCCCAATATGTCCATGTCATCACCACTTTGAAGCTGGTCAGCCATGCCATTATGGTTTACCGCCATGAAGGTCTTCTTCAACTTAGCACAGTTATCTTGATGGGTATTAGCCCTACTATGATTGTGGCATTACAGCCAGAACCCAATCACGTGGTACCCTCCATACTAAAACAATTCGGAGGTACCGTACGGTCTTCAAGCTTTCCGTAGAAACACCAAGCGCTCAGCTCAAGAGAGGCACCTTACACAACCTGACATCTCAAAGTCCAGCGAGACAATCTCTTCCGCAGTGCATCCAGTAGCTTGCTACCACACGTCTGAAACCCACAGCTCCTTCCAGGAAGTCTTATTGTCATACGCCTGCTTGTCCATTCCACTCCTAGCAAGGCCCCCTGGCTGCTTCCTCCTCACCCTCCCCGGGGTAAGCGAGCATACCTGCTCGAGACAATAGTGTCCATAAATGCTGCCTCCTGTACGTGTGACCAAAACATGAACCTGACTCCTGGTTCAGTGGTCCGAACAATATTAATAAACTTTCTTAGACAACATATGATTAGAGCTAGCTTCAGAATCTTGTCAAAAGTGACCTAAAATACATTGAATAATTAATAATAAAAAGTATTCGTATATGATAATAGTAATAATAATAATAATGACACTGCGTCTACTGCAGACGTGTCCAATGCAATTGAACACGTTGCCAACACGATAACATGATATAAAGAAATAATAAACCCACGAGCCTACATTAAAACTGTCATGGGGGGACTCATAAAATATAGGTTACAGAACGCCCCCTTGCTTTTCATTCATTTGGTCCTATACCATAGAATAAAAAGCAATCCTTTTAGGCATGACTTCCCTTCCAAAATCCTAACTCCTTCCTTCCACAAATATATACACCACCAACAGGGCTACTAGGATACGTACATCCTCAGATTGGAAATATTGTAAATCCCTAGCACCCTTCCGTCCTTTGTAAGGAGCTCGTACGCACAGGCCCCTAATTTCCGTGCAATTTCATACGGTCCTTCATACAAATGAAAAAATTTACTCAGCAATTTCTGGTCTGCGGACGAGACATGAGGCACCCTCAAAAGCACAAGGTCACCTACATCTAACTTATCTCCTGCCCGCTTCCCTTGCTGCTTCTGCCGTTTCTTACTGGCCTTACATAAATGTTCCCCAGCTAACCTGATACTTAAATCTCTGGGTACGGCCTCCCCTGTCCTCAAACCCAAAATCATGGCAAGTTCGCTGACAGGCTTCCTGCCCAGCTGGACTTCTATGGGAGTGCGACCCGTGCTCTCGTGTTTAGTTACATTGAGCCAACGCTCAACGTCCTCAAGCATCGAAAACCAGGCATTATGTCGCTCACTCACATAAGTCCTAAACATGCGCCCTAGTTCTCTCATTACTCTCTCAGACATGTTTCCTTGGGGATACCTAATAGAGGAATACGTACACTGTATTCCCAGTTCACTCAACTTGGTCCTCCATATCTTCGAGGTGAACTGAGAACCGTGGTCTGAGAGTATTCGGAGTGGCTTACCAAACTCCGGAACATATTTCCCCAGTATGCAATTTACACAACCCCTCCCCGTGGCCTGTCTTAGAGGATAGAGCTTAACATACTTGGAAAAGGCATCAACAACGACAAACACATATTGGTAGCCATACTGAGACTTCACCAACGGCCCATAGAGGTCAACACACACCAACTCACCTGGTTTCTGAGTTAAAACAGCCTGCCTTGGCCCTTCTAAATACCTTGTGGGGTGCTTGCACTTCTGACACAACTCACATGTTGCTACGGTTTTTCTGACTCCCCTGCCCATGTTTTTCCAGAAGAAGTTCTCCTGAATAGCACCCAACACCTTCTCTGCACCATAGTGGCCTAACTCCTTATGATAAAACCAGATAATATCATACCTCAAAGACTTAGGAACCCACACGCACCATCTCTCGCCAAAGCATTTCCTAGTTAGCAAGTCGTTAAAAAGCCTGAATTCCTTATTACCCCTGTTAGCAATGCTCATATGTTCCATTTCCTCGAGTTCCCGATAAATGTCCTGAATCTCCTCGTCCTTGCATTGTTCCTCTCTCATTTTAAAACCTGGACACACACCGATATACTCACAAAGGTTCCCGAGTCCACCTGATAACTCAGACTAATCGTATCAAAATTCTCACCCCACTTGAATCTCACCTTAGATTCGCCGTAATCAAGCTTACACATCTGACTGCTTAACCAATCCGCACCCAATATGACAGGATACACTAAATTCGCGACCACTAGAAAACTCTGACGACCACATTTCTCATCAATGTACATAGGTGCGACAACCTGTCTACGCACTCTCTGTGACTTAGTCCCAACAGCAGACAATATAAATATATTGGACACAGGAATCTCCTCTATGACTTCTCCTTTACTCTTAACCTCATCATAAAAGCCTGCCTTAATGCAAGAACACATGCTCCCTGAGTCCAATAAGGCATCGACGACTTGACCCCATATCTTCACCTTAATCACCGGACTGATCAACGTAGGCTCACATCTCTCCTGCATAACCTCAACCTGGTCATCTAACAATTCCTTTCTAACATCAAGGTCGTATTCTATCTTCTTCAACACATGAACTGGAATACTGGGATGGGACCCTCTATCTGACCGTCTTAAAGAGCCCTGTTCCCGTTTAAATTACTCGGCTGAGCTGGCTGTCTCTCTTCTTCACGCCCCCTATTCCGAAAATTCCCTTGGTCACCCCTATCCCTATTTACAAAATTTCCTCTATCATTCCTCACAGAGTTACCTGGCCTATCAATATTCCTACGCTCATAATGCCTATTCCCTTCCTCCTGATACCCCTGATCGTAATTTCCTTCCCTTCCCTGTTCTTGCCGTTTGCCTCCCATTCTACCCAAAGTATCAAACCTTTCTAACACACGTTCCATGTCCTTAATCGTATTTACATCCTGCATGACTACGGCCATCTTCACCTCATCAGAAAAATGACGGGCCATACGCCTAACAATATCACCTTCAGAAGAACTAGTGTCTAAATTCTGACTGATAAGGACATGTGTGAGGAAATACTCCGTCATGCTCAACCCCTGATTCGACTGATACCTCCCAAAAGAAATCTTGTCTCTTTCTCTTCCTTTAGTCTGTTCGTTCCAGAACTTTCCCTCAAACTTCTGCCTAAAATCTTCTAACCCCTGAAAACCTCCCCTAAAAACTTGATACCAAGATTTAGCCTCCCCCACAAAAGCTAATGATATGATTTCCTCAACAATATCCCAGTCTAAAGTCCCATCTTCTAACCCTTTCGAAAACCTCTTCTGAACAACTTTAACAAACTCCATAGGGTTAAACTGCCTTCCACTAAATTTAGGCAAGTCAGATTCCCTATAGAAGTTACTATGTCCTACAGAGTGATTACAATTTTCCTTATTTGACTTGGCCTGATTCAGCTCTCTTCTTAATTTCAAATTTTCGCTCTCATTAAAGGATTTCAGTTCACTAATCTCCTTTTTTACGCTCTTATCTACCATCGTTACTCTGGCTGAAGACACCGCTAGCTCCTGTTCCAAAAACACCTGCTTATTTCTAATCTCAGTTATATCCTTCATCTCTTCCTCTACAACTATCAACCTCTCACCAACTTCTTTCTTGAAAATGGCTACCTCATTACTCACCTCGCCTATCTGCTTATCAACAGTATCCATAATGCCCTGACTCTGTAAGCTCATCTTCTCCTCAACTTGCTCGAATCTTTTATCTACCATCTCAATTCTACTGGCAATTTCCTGACGAATTTCCTTATAGCCTTTACTCATACCTTCTACAATCTTATTAATTTTGCTCTCTAAATCCGTACTTTGAATGTCTATCTTAGTACTAAATTCACTGCTTTGATTATTAATTTGAGTACTTAAATCACTACTCTGAGTATCCATTTTATTACTTAAATCACTTAGTTTACTACTGAATTTAGACATCATCTGCTCCATTAACTTGATCATCTGTGAGTTTTCCCCCAGCCCTACATTTTCCTCGTCACTATTCACTCCCATTCCTAACTTCTTGCTAGTTGCAACATCATCTTTCTCGGCCCCCTCACGTCCCTCCAACGTACCAGAAATCACATCCTTATCTGCCATTTTACTAAGAACTACTCTCGAATTTGTGGAATCTGACCGCTTATTGGTCTGCCTGTTTGACTGACTCCTGCCTCTTCTAGAATGACCAAGGGTGCTTCGATCATCACTTCTAGATCTCAACTTTAATAAATCAGGCTCACTCTTATTACTTAGCATACCCTCCAAAATCACTGAACATATATACCCTTCCTAAAATACCCGATCAGATTTCACAAATTACCTGTGCGTACTGCCATACTATGCACCAGCCAGCCTTATTCACGCTCCATAGTTGGGCGCCATTTGTAATCTATCAATTCTTGCCACAAGATGGCTTCACCCAGAGAAGCCATTTGTAACTTTGAAGATACAAAAATTAAATAAAAATGAATATTCTGCCTCATAAATGGCCTTTCTTTAAAATTTAAACAAACTGACATAATTAGTACTGTAATTGAACAAATCCACCTTATCGAAACTCTTCTCATCTCCGGGCGTGTGCAGATATTCTGAAAGGACTGGCTCGTACATAGGCCTTACCAAAACCTCCTATAAATTAATAAAGATGAAGGAAGGTTTACATGCATCTAACTAAAAAGAAACTATCCAATTTAAATTTACTTTATATTCTGAAGCTGCATCATGCAAGAAATTGATTAATATAAGAAAAAGAGTGACACACAAGAAATGCAATTAAAACTATATAATATAATAATATAATAATAATAATATTAATAATATTTAGGCCTTTAAAGATTTATTATTTGTTTTCACATTACCGGTAATGCCGTCGTCTGCCCAATATGTCCATGTCATCACCACTTTGAAGCTGGTCAGCCATGCCATTATGGTTTACCGCCATGAAGGTCTTCTTCAACTTAGCACAGTTATCTTGATGGGTATTAGCCCTACTATGATTGTGGCATTACAGCCAGAACCCAATCACGTGGTACCCTCCATACTAAAACAATTCGGAGGTACCGTACGGTCTTCAAGCTTTCCGTAGAAACACCAAGCGCTCAGCTCAAGAGAGGCACCTTACACAACCTGACATCTCAAAGTCCAGCGAGACAATCTCTTCCGCAGTGCATCCAGTAGCTTGCTACCACACGTCTGAAACCCACAGCTCCTTCCAGGAAGTCTTATTGTCATACGCCTGCTTGTCCATTCCACTCCTAGCAAGGCCCCCTGGCTGCTTCCTCCTCACCCTCCCCGGGGTAAGCGAGCATACCTGCTCGAGACAATAGTGTCCATAAATGCTGCCTCCTGTACGTGTGACCAAAACATGAACCTGACTCCTGGTTCAGTGGTCCGAACAATATTAATAAACTTTCTTAGACAACATATGATTAGAGCTAGCTTCAGAATCTTGTCAAAAGTGACCTAAAATACATTGAATAATTAATAATAAAAAGTATTCGTATATGATAATAGTAATAATAATAATAATGACACTGCGTCTACTGCAGACGTGTCCAATGCAATTGAACACGTTGCCAACACGATAACATGATATAAAGAAATAATAAACCCACGAGCCTACATTAAAACTGTCATGGGGGGACTCATAAAATATAGGTTACAGTATATAACGTAACTGCTCACCTACGAGAACATAAAACCCTTCATAAACTCAATTATAATGTTGTGGCTTCAACAAGTAAAGCAACGGGTGTTTCAAAGTCATTCGTGAAGCGTATAATAGCGGAAGGGAAAACGTCTATGGCCAAGGGTCGTCTGCAGTTTTCTACACCTGATGCATTATTTCGTGTTGTTGATATTATAGCCTCTGTGTGTGTACGCTTTTTGGAACAGTATATTTCTTTAAAACATAGTTTACAACTAGGAAATCATAAATACTGTATTTTCATTTAACTCCGCGCTTAATACTTTCGGTCACTTTACATTTACTCTCGTTCTTTTAATTGCATTGCGTTTGCAGCATTAATGAAGGAATAACCTCAATCGAACAGCTGGCTGCAGGTACTTACGATATGGTATGTGATGGCGATTGACAGCCAGCCGCGCCCGGGAACAGTTACGAATGCTTTACGTGATAAGCGCTTTTTTTTATTTCGATGTCAATGAACTACGACCTACTGTATATCCGTTTTACGTCTCGGCATGATGGGTGAAAATCACTGACTGGGTTATTAATTATATTATCATGGAGATAGCATGTGCAACGGATTCTTGTCAGACGTAATTTAAGAATGGTGAGGTGCATAGAACACAAAGACCACTTCTATCCAGTCTAAAAACACTTATAGTGGGCGATGTATTGAAGATAGAGATATGCTCTCCCGGACTTTTCTGTAGAACTTTTCATGCTGAACAATTCTTACGCTCATAGTATACTGATATTTTTAACGGTTTGCCCAGCGTAAGCTTAAGAAGCGCACGGACGCAAAGTTCTTTTCCCGACCTTTTCACTGAAATCGTTACTGCTTGGCTTCCTTTGATCACAAATAAGTTATTTTCTACAGAAAGTTTCCTCGAGAAATACTTTACAGAATGGTGAAAACCGCATCAAAATCCATCCAGTGGTTCTCGAGATTACCTGTGACATCCAAGAATCGGGGACTCTGTTTTATACTAAGTAGAGATTGTCGGGGGAGATCGGGACGAGCCGATGTGAGCTGCGCGAACCAAAGTAGCCAAGGGTTCTTTTGTTTGTTGTAGGCCCTACCTTTATAGCACGATAAGATTGACACTGAGAATTATTTGTATATACATGATGTAGGTTACTGGCTATTGTAAGAAATTCATTAGTATTTATTAATAAATAATTCTCCTTTGTTAAATGCCAGTCGCATGCGATCATATACAGTACTTCGAAGTCGGCTTTGCGACGCGAAGTAATCGACTCCATTCAGTCTGAAAAGCTTTATTTTTGTGAAAGTAATGCATTTATATGGCAATTGTTGAATTTGGAGAGCACAGCGGAACTGAGCAATTATATAAGTCATCTTTCAGCCTCAATTATTATGATAACTGAAAAACGAGATAAGAGCACACCAATCAACTCAAATCACATGTTATAGCATACCGGTATGTTTGTTTATATTTCCATTACCCTTACGCTAGTTCCAGATAACGGCAGCACCATCGCTTGAGTTCGCGAATAGAGGACGAAATTGCACGAGTTTAATTAAATACGGCGCGGGACGTACAGCGTGTTCCGATTCAACACGGAACTGTAAAATGGGTTGCCTATCCACCCGCAATCGGCTTGTAATCTGCTCGCAGCGCGCTAGCGACGGGGCTGAGTTCGATTTCACTGATTGCCATCTACTTATGCAGAATTGCAAAGTATTTTACTCTTTCAAAATATATGTACACAGGCTTCACAATAAGTTTGAACTATTTCTGTTTCAGAACTTGTTATTTTACGCTTCTGTTAATGGCTTTTGCAGAGCATTTCTATGAAATAAAATTTTATTTTACAACATAGTTTATTACAACACAATGAATTTTTGTGTTGTATTTTATTTAAAACACAATTTATTGCTTTTTAACTCAATACCACAAAACGAGATACAATTTTGAAATGATTTGTTACAAAATTGTAATCAGTCTTCGATGCGACTAAAAAAAGTTAATTTATCACAGACGTTGCATCTACTACAAATGGACATTTACATAAGGTGTTCGAAGTGGCGTCCGTCATTTTCCAAGCAGAGGGCCACTCGTCACATTAAGTTCCCTCTTGCGTTCGACAACATCTGAGGAGTAATTTCCGCAAATGCTTCAGTAATGACGAGCTCCATTTCTTCGGGTGTTTGTGGTGATCTTAAAAATACTCTCGACCTGACGTAGCCCCAAACGAAGAAATCCAGGACGGTCAGATCAGGTGAACGTGGTGAGAATTCTATAAAGCCGCCAATTCCTATCCACCGGCAAAACAAACGGTTTAAAACTTCTCTCGCCAGTCTGGAGAAGTGTGCTGGATGACCATATCGTTCAAAAAGCATGTTGTTCAACTCCGCCAATGTAAAATCATCCAAGATGTCCTGGAGTATGAAGTAAGACTAAACTGCCTGTGTTCTTCGTTCAATCATTTTACATTGTTACAAGTAAATAGTTCTGAAATAGAAATCGTTGAAACTTATTCTTAATTAAACTCAATTTTGTAACAAATCATTTCGACATTCTATCTCGTTTTGTAGTATTGGGTTACAAAGCAATACATTTTGTTGTAAATAAAATACAACACAAAAATTCATTGTGTTGTAATAAACTGTGTTGTAAAATAAAATTTTATTTCATAGAAATGCTCTGCAAAAGCCATGAACAGAAGCGTAAAATAACAAGTTCTAAAACAGAAATCATTCAAACTTATTGTGAAGCCTGTGTAAATGTATTTTGAAAGAGCAAAATACTTTGCAATGCTGCATAAGAAGGCGGCAATAAGTGAAATCGAACTCAGCCCCATTGCTAGAGCGCTACGAGCAGATTTCAAGCCGATTGCGGGTGGGTAGGCGACCCATT
Source organism: Meconema thalassinum (assembly GCA_946902985.2). NCBI lineage: Eukaryota > Metazoa > Arthropoda > Insecta > Orthoptera > Tettigoniidae > Meconema > Meconema thalassinum. Next base: position 133,655,896 of record OX336396.1, read on the forward strand.
TTACAGTTCCGTGTTGAATCGGAACAGGCGTTTTTCTCTGGTGCATTTTAATGCAGAAAATATTTAAGTAGTGTAATGACTAGCATTCTTGGCTGTCACCCTTGAGTTCCAGGTTTCGATTCCCGGCTGCGCCAAGAAATTTAATTCTGGTCTCAATCCTCATCTCAATTACAAAGACACTACTACAGACACTACGATAACTCAGGATATCAATACGCATGGCTGAAATGAGTACGATATCCAATACCCCACAGGATTCTACACACACCCAAGGAACACGGGGCTACATGACCGCGTTGTCGCAGCCCCTAAACTTAAGAACCAACCAACCAAACAACAATATACAATTCATGTGAAGTGATATAAATATTGGAGGGAACGCTGAAAAACTTTAAACCAATACAAATTTCTCATATACAGTTACTTTTACAACTACTGTGCTTTGCATAGTGGGTTTTGTATTAGAACTGAACTTCATAGGCTACACACATTCATCACAATGTCCTATTTAGTCTTACAAGGAGAGGGCACGAGATCGATACGAGATAAAAGTGCGTCGAAAATAAGACATGTCCCGGCTCTCTTCCATATAGGCCCTTGATCAAGCATAACAAATTATTATAATAATTTTTAACCTATTTCTATTTTATGAAAAAAAAAATAGGCTTATGAGATCACCTTTTTTTTTCGGTGCGTACGTGTGTATGTCTATGTATATATTACATCATTTTTGCCCTTATGGACAGTGTTTGAACTTAAATATCTCATGATGTCACAATTTTCACTTCTTTCCCTTCTTCTCTTCCCAAAATCTCTTCAACCTTTGACTGTGCTCCTGTTTCCTTTGTTCCGTCCACAATGTTCCTATCTTCTTCCTTTCACTTACTAAAAATTTGGCGTTCTTAATTTTGTTTCTGAATTTTTCTCTGTCTTCTATCATTTGCTTGTTGATCCCTAATTGCTTTAAATCGTCTTCTATTTCATGATACCAATTTGTTTTCCTTTTTGAACTGTTTACTACATCAAAGATTTTCTTTGTAAGTCGTTTATTGTTCATTCTCTGTATGTGCCCGTAGAAAGTTAGTCTGCGTTTTCTAATGATATCTGTGAGTCTGTCTGTGTGTTCATATAGCTCTTTGGTAGTTTTTTTCATCCATATCCCATCTCTGTGTACTGCTCCAATTGTGGTCGTTTCTGACACATACAATGCTTCTGGTAATACAACTGTTTTATAGTGTCTTGATATGCTTTTCTTATTATAATGTGACCATGTAAGTTTGTATGCTTTCTGGAGTTTTTCCGTTCGTTCTATGTTAGACATCTTGTTTGATCCTCCTATTTGTATATATTCTCCTAAGTACTTAAATTTTTCAACTCTTTGTATGGATCCATATATGGTATGCATGGTTTGTACATTGTTGGTGTGTCGTTCCATGTATTGGGTCTTCTCATAAGATATCTGTAAACCTGTTTTAGCAGCTATTTCATGTAATCGTTTCAGTGCTTCCTTTGCCTCCTGTGTGTTATTTCTGAGTAAGGCTACGTCATCTGCAAATGCCAGACATTTTATGATTGTTTTTGTTTCACGGGTTCTTCCTAGCTGTATTCCTTTAACTTGTTCCTCCCACTGCTTAACAATTTTGTCTAAGGCCACGTTGAACAAGATTGGTGAGAGGCCGTCTCCATGTTTGACACCTGTGCGTATATGAAAGGGTTCTGAAATTTCACCCATGAACTTAACTTTGGAGGTGGTGTCCGTGAGCGTTAGTTGTATAAGTGCCCTGGTTTTTTTGTCAATGCCATATTCTTCCAGTACTGCAAATAGCGTTTGTCTATCAATGCTGTCGTATGCTTTTTTAAAGTCCACAAAGGTAACTACAGTGTTTTTTGTCTGTCTGACTTTCAGTAGTGTTCTCAAGTTCCAGATCTGTCCGATGCATGATCTCCCTTTTCTGAAGCCTGCCTGGTATTCTCCTATTTGTGGATCTGCTTGTGGTTCTAGTCTGTTCAATAACACTTTAGAGAATATTTTGTAAGCGACTGGCACTAGAGAAATCCCTCTGTAATTATTTCGATCTGACTTATCACCCTTTTTATGTAATGGGTGGATCAATGCACATTTCCATTCCTCTGGCATTTTCTCTGTGATCCAAATGTCTGTGATGATCTTATGAATTGTTTTGGTGATGTTTATCTTGAAGCTTCCATACTTCAGCAATAATGCCATCTTCTCCTGCCGCTCTGTTATTTTTCATTTGTTGTATGATCTCCTCTATTGTAGGTGGAGTAGAATCGGGATTGGATGTGGTTTTTTGGAAGGTCAATTTCTCCGTGGGTTCTGTACAATTGAGAAGATTATTAAAGTATTGTTTGAGAATTGTGCAGTTTTCTTTCGTGTTCGTTTCCAGGGACCCATCTGTTCTTCGAAAGCAGAGGCTAGGAGGCTGATAACCCTTAATATTTTCTTTGAATGTTCTGTAAAAATTTCTTGTGTTATTTCTCTTAAAATCTTCTTCAATTTCTTTTAGCCTGTTGTTGTCGTACGCTCGTTTTTCTCTTCTGATTTCCTTTGACGATTGTTTTTGAACTTCGTGAAATTCCTTCCATGTTTCGGATGTTCTGTTACTGCTGAACTTCATCCATGCCTGTGTTCTTCTCTCAGTGGCTTGATCACAAATTACGTTCCACCACCTATGTTTTCGTTTTCTAGGAGGTTGCGCCCAACGCATTGCCTTTTGAACTGTGGTCGCAAGATCTGTCCAAGTGTCTGTTGGTTGCCTATTAATTTCTTCAATGATTTTGTCCCTGTTTATCTTCAAATATTCTGGATCAGGCTTCACTAATTTGTTTTTTGTTGTCTTTTTCTGTCTTGGGATTGGTCTAATCTTGACTTGTAACAAATAATGGTCAGACTCGAAGAACCCTTTACGCGTTCTGACATTTAAAATTTCCTGTGTATTTTTGTTAGAAATGGCCACATGATCAATCTGGAATTATCCCCATACGGTGTTGGGTGCTTTCCATGTTGTAAGTTTTCGTCTTGGCTTTTGAAATTGTGTCGACATAATTTTGAGGTTAAAATTTTGACAATATTTTATGAGGTGTTCCCCATTTTTGTTTGTGCGATAGTGTGCTGAATGAGGGCCTGTGACTTGTCTGTATTTTCTCTCCTTACCTAATTGCGCGTTAAAGTCTCCCATTAAAATTTTAACATGCCTTTCTGGTATGTTGTTGGTTACTTCTTCCATGTCTTCCCAGAAGTCTTCAACTTCTTGTGGTTTCTTTCTATTATGCTCATTTGTAGGTGCATGTGCATTGATAATCGTGTAACCTTTATTACCTGATTTGAAGGAGAGTGTGGAGATCCTTTCTGATATGGAATTAAAGTCAATAATGTTATCCATGACTGATTTGTGTACTGCAAATCCTGTTCCAAACAATGATGGTGTACCTCTTCTGACAGCAGGTTTACCTTTATAAATCCTATAATTTTCTGTGTTGAAATGATTTTCATCTTGAAAACGAGTCTCTTGAATCGCAAGAATTTTTATTTGAAATTTTTCTAACATGTCTGTGAGTTGTTTTAGTTTTCCAAGTTTGAAGAGAGTATTAACATTGAGAGTGCCAATGTAGTGTTTGTGTAGAGATTTTGAGAAGCTCCGACTCTTCTCCTCATGATGTTCCTGGTCCCCCAGAATCCGATGACCAGGAAAGTCCAGCACGGTGACTGGAGCCTGGGGTAGCGGATTTCTTTCCTTTTGTTCCATCATGATTACTTCAAGTTGAAGGTGGTTGTGGCGATCTTAAAGAAAGATCACGATGATTGCTGACTTGATTGTTGAGATGAAGACATATTTCACAGCCGCACCAACTAGGTGAACAGACGCTGACCAATAATCGCTGGATACCAGAAGAGACACTATTGGATTTTGTGTGTTTGGTCCGCGAGAGCTATTTTATTTCGCTCAAGTCCGCCGGCACCGCGAGAGCTATTTTATTTCGCTCAAGTCCGCCGGCAAGCCGGTGAGGACCCCCCTATACGCCACCTGGGACGCGCCACGTCGGAGTATCACCTCTCCGCCTGCTACGACAACGTAGTAGGTTCGTGGCTATGTATATATATATATATATATATATATATATATATATATATATAAAAATGTTCCCCCTAATAACTTCTAAACGGCTGGAGCGATTTCAATGAAACTCGGTGAGTTCATAGCACCATTTTGGCAGACCCCGACCGTGACCTTCACATTTTATTAAGTCTTACCAATCCAACATGGCGGCTGTGCGAGATATTTCACCGGCATTCAATATCTCCGAATCTATTATCGATATCACCCTGAAATTTTGTACGGTGATAAAGGGCACTACTAGAAGTTCACAGCGGCTTCGGTGGCATAGTTGGTAGCATGCTGAGCTTCTATGCCCAAGATCGTGGGTTCAAACCCGGCCGAAGTCTTCGGAATTTTTAAGAGCGTTAAAAATCCCTCAATATGCCTTCCTTCGGAGGGGAAGTAAAGCCAGCGGTCCCATGACATAGATTTATGGCATGTTAAAGAACCTCCCACTAGAATTACACCTGTGTGAAGCTAAATTAGGTTAAAATGTAAACAACGCTCAGGTTCCTACGTTCGTCGCAGGAGCCGACTGCGGTGGCGTCTAGTAGCCAAGTTCTGAACTAGTAGTTGTTGACGGTGGAGTTTGGCGGTAAAAGTAGGACCCACTTGAAATTCAATGTCTGCAGTCCTTATTGAATTAAAAACAGAAAACACGCACTAATACAGACATCGCAATTAACACGGTTATCAGACGGATTCTACACACACCCAAAGTACACGGGGCTACATGACCGCGTTGTCGCAGCCCCTAAACTAAGGAACCAACCAACCAACCTAGAAGTTCACCTATGAGACTTCCAGAAACCTGATAACTACAAAACCAGCATGGCGGCCAAGCAAAGTTGAGACTTTTAATAGACTTTTCTTGCGATTTAACAATTAAAACGTAATGCAACTTGGTACAGTAAATGTTTATACACATTGTAATGCACTGGCATCTAATTTAGTTCAATTGTTTACATAAAATCAAAATGGCGGCTGTGCGAAATATTTCACTGGCATTCTATATCTCCGAAACTATATACTGATATCACCCTGAAATTTTGTACGGTGATAAAGGGCACTAATACAAGTTTATCTATGTACCTTTCAAAAACCTGTTAAGTACAAAACGAACATGGCGGGCAAGCAAAGTTGAAGAATTTTTAATAGACTTTTCTCGCGATTTAACCATCTGAGCGCAGTGAAATGTTGTACAGTAAATGATTATACATATTGTAATGCACTGGCATCTAATTTAGTTCAATTGTTTACACAAACTCAAGATGGCGGCTGCGCGAAATTTTAAAATTAAGTTTTTGTTTCTTGTGTCGTAATTATGCGATCGAAGTGAAAGTTTGAATAATAAAGCTACGCAATAATTTTCCGTTAATGGTACATATCTCTATGGCCTATACATATAACAATCCAAAATGGCGACCATCCGAAATATTTAGACGTTTCTCAGAATCTACGAATCTTTTACAGCAATCAAACTGAAATTTCATATCTTCATAGAGGCTATGAACATACGTTCACATATAGGATTTTCAATAACCTGGTGAGCACAAATTCAACATGGCGGCGAAGCGATGTATAAATATTAATTTAAAAGGACGTTTCTCGCGATTTAACCATCCGAGTGCTGTGAAACTTTGTTCGGTAAATGCTTACACAAATGTTAATCCACTGGCATCTAATATATTTTAATTGTTTTGTTAACCACAAGATGGCAGCTGTGCGAAAATTTAAAATCTCGGTTTTATTTATTGTGCCTAGTCCTGCGATTGAAGTTTGAATACCACACGTACACAATAATCTTCATGTAATAGTCTGTTAGGTAGTCAGCCCGAATGCTGGTTGGATCTTCAAAAAGTACCGCAGTTAGGTTATGTGGGTAGATACCCACAAAAGCCAAAGGCAGTGCTATGTAATAGTACCTAAATAAAAATCCAACATGGCGACCATCTGAAATATTTAGACGGTTCTCAATGTCCACGAATCTATTAAAACAATCAAACTGAAATTTTGTATGTTGATAGAGTCAATTAACATGAGTAGGATATATGAAAATAGGCTGTATAGTTCTTCACGGAACTACTTGTTTATTAATGCAGCCAATGGCCATCTATTTTTCTTTTCAGGACGGGCCAGGGACGGGATTATGAAAGGAAATCGCCGTGGACCTATTGAAAGGAAGCGTCTCGGCATTTGTCTGGTAGTGAAAATGGGAAACCACGAAAACCATTTTCAAGACGGCCGAGTTGGGATTCAAACCCACGCTCTCCCGATGCCAGCGAGACACGAGGTAGCGCGTTAGCGCTCTCGGCCACCGTGGCCGGTATAACAAATTATTCTTGTTCTTAGTAAATTTGAGTTTGGGCGGAAATAAATTTAATATAAACCATACATGTTTTGGCTTATTTTTATAAACCGCTTCTGAAAAAATATTATTTGACAACCATAGCTCTTTCATTACAACGCGTCGAGGGACTTGTGCCTTGTTTCCTGCAAAAAGGTGCGATGCAATGCGAACATCACCTACAGTTATATATGCCGTAATTTATGCATTTCATGGCTGAGGCGAGAATCGAACCCACCTCTTCTCAGTTTTGCCTCACGAGGCTGAGTGTACCCCATTTCAGTCCTCAGACCAGAATGTTTCCATGGTTTGCCACATACTCCAAACAAATGGAGAGATGGTTCTTAACTTAAGGCCACGGCCACCTCTTTCCCACCTCGGCCATCCTGGTGGAGAAGCTAGCATTCTTGGATGTCGCCCCGGAGGTCCGGGTTCGATTCGCGGCTGTGCCAAGAAACTTAATTCTGGTACCAGGGCTGGAACGGGATACACTCAGCATCACTAACAATAAGCAGAACTGAGAAGAGGAGGTTTCGATTCCCACCTCAGCTATCCTGGAAGTGGTTTTCTGTCGATTGCAATTTCTACTCCAGGTAAATGCCGAGGTGGTTCCTAACTTAGGGCTACGCCCACCTCTTTCCCACCTCAGCCGTCCAGGAAGTGCTTTTCCGTGGTTCCCCGTTCTACTCCAGGCAAATACCGAGATTATTCCTAACTTAAGGCCACGGCCGCCTCTTTCCCAATCCTTACCTGAATTACTAAGACACACATTGCTAAAGACAATACAATAACACAGACAAATTCTTCACAACCAAGTACACAGAGCTAAGTGACTATGATGTTCAAGCTCCTCAGATGAAACACCAACAACTATACAATATCATATGTAGTTTGAATATGTCACCATATCTCAAAATGAAAAATGATAGATACAATCGACGATGATGCCCTCGCACTGTCTGCAAGGAAACGTAACACACAGCCTTCTGTTATCTCGGGGTGCAACGTGCTGAGACTCCAGTTCGGGCTCTGCCAAGAAATTTAATTCTGGTTAGAGGGTAGGCACGAGGTACATTCAGCATTATGAGACAAAACTGAGAAAAGGTTGTTTCTATTTCCATCTCAGACATTTTAGAAGTTGTTTCCCATGGTTTCCCCACTTATACTCCAGGCAAATGCTGGGATAGTTCCTAACTTGAGGTGACAGTCACATCCTACCCAATTCTACCTCAATTATACCACAACTAGCGGACCCATGCGAGAACTCTCACATAATGGGTTGTATGCGCCCCATGTGTACAGACTACCCGTCCGGCTATAGTACTATGTGGGCTGTACGCGACACAGTTCTGCCAGGGGCTATCGTCTGGTTTATTTGTTGAAAAGCACTGATAAACAAATAAAATGATTTCCGTTGACTTATCAAGAAATGCAAGATTTTTCCTGTACTATTGAGATGATTTGGAAGATTTTGGTACAAACCTAACTCCCTCTGGTTTAGGAGCTTGAGTTTTGTGAAACCTACACCTTAGCATATTATATAATAAGATAACACAGGTTATTTAAAAATTTGCAAATAAGTGTTTAGGCTAATTTTCCTAGGCTGCTTTTTCATCAAGACCAACCCCGCAACTTATTCTACTTTTTTAGTTTTATTTAGGAGCTTGGACATCGTGGTCATCATCCCTATGAACTTGTGTGTGGAATTTGTCTGATAGCCTATGTTATTGTGGCACCTACAGTAGTGTTCAACTGAGACTGGGATTGGAACGGGTGACAATGGTCTAAAGTTAGTAACTATCCCGACATTTGCCTGGAGTTGAAGTAGGAAACCACGGGAAATCAGATCTAGAATGGTTAAGGTTTCATCGTTTTAAGCTCTACTCAATTATGCTCAGATCAGAATTCAATTTCTTGGCAGAGCCAGGAATTGAATGCGGGACCTCACCAATATGCCAACACTAGCAATTACACCACGAGGTCATAATGGGCCATTGTTCGCTGTACAAAGGTCAATCATCAACACTGTGGTTATAATAATAATAATAATATCGTATGGCCTCGGGTATCAGGTGCAAGCTTTGTTATTTGCGCCCAGAGGGCAGCTTGCATGTCGAATTTTTGTTGTTCCTTGGAACACTATGAAGGTTAGATATCTAAGCTCCTTGACATTATATAATAGCGCTTTCTAGTAGAGAAAGGAGGAACTTTGTGTTGGCGGAAAATTCTGAGATTAATTTTGCTATTATGAACATGGCCTACTGAATTCAAATGCGTTCTTTAACATGCCAACAAAGTATGACATGCATGCCAACAAAGTATGACATGCATGCCGGGATTTTTGTCAGCTTTCAAAAATTACTTACCATGGCCAGGAGCGAACCTGCAAGCATGGGTTGGTAGTCCAACACGATAACCACTCACCCACCACGGTTATAATCCATCGTAAGCATCAACTGAAGTAGTTGTTAATTAATTTTAAAGCTAGGGACATGTTAGTCTCCAGCCCCAGGTACTTGAATGTGTAATTTCCCCAATACCCTGTGCATCTGTGATGACTGTAAGTCTGTGTAACTGTAATTATTAGGGTCTAGCATTATCATATAAATCGAAATAAGGTATCATCCCTGTTTTCTGAAGGGAATAAGGAAAATACCAGGTATGTAAGCCAAGCTCACGATGTCCAGTCAGCAACGAGATTCCAACCATCGATCTCTGGAATTCCAGCTTCCCCTTAAAGTCTTGGTGCGTTACCTCACGCATATAACTACAAAAGGAGGTTATGACCTCGTAAATTTTTTATACGTGGAGGCTGCAGTTCTTCTTCAATCGTTTCAGCAAAATACTGGTACAGTACCATACGGTAATTACTGAAAGGGTAGGGGGGTTTATGGCATCAATTACACAAACGAACTAACCTTATTTTGCTTGAATTATTGAACCCGAAACCTTCTAATGGAGGTATAGATTGTCTGTCTTTAGAAATATTTTAGTCAATAATTCAAAACAAGTTGCCAGAAAACTAAATACAAGAAGCTGCGGGCCAACTACGGTGTAAAGTTGCTTTCTGGAAAACAAAAAAAAAAAAAAAAAAAGACCCTTGCCATGATTATACGACGTGCATACAGTTAAATACAAACATCCAATTGGAGAAACACTTTCTTCGTCACGATCTTTAAAAAATTTCAAAGATAATCTGTTGTAAATTGACAGGAAAATGTGCAAAATTTTGAGACTATGAGTGTTGTATGCGGCACAACGTTAGCTGACATTTCGCATCATTAATACATAAGGAGTTTCTCATTGTACACAGCTGAAGATATCATTCTTGGTGTATTTTACAACTTTTATTTCTCCTAAAAACAATAATTTGCTATGTTGCATGCAAGGAAAATTGTAGTACACAGTTCCCATTGGTTCCATTACCTGACTACTAAACCGGAAGCTGGTTATGCATAACCATACGCCGGTGGCACATCCTATGGATATTCCTCATTTGGACAATAGACCAGAGAGGAGTATGGTACTTTACGTTAAGATGCCTTCTGATATCCAAGTACAATAAATTTGACAAAGCATTTCTATGACAGAGATAGAAGGTCACTCTAAGGAAATTTTTAACATTCAGATTGGGAAGGAAGGACATTTTACAAGGGTTGAAAAAGAATCAAATCTGTTAAGATACACTGATTATATACATTATTTAATAAAAATGAACAGTACAAATTTGCAACTACAGTAGAATTCCGATAATTCGAGTTAATTGGGGCTGACTGCACCTCGAACTAAGAAAAACTTAAGACTACACAAAAAAATGGACAAAATGAAGAATAATAGTTTTCAAAATGTTTTAATTTACAATAAACAACTCTGCAACAAATCAAAGACAGAGAAGAGAAGAGGATTTTGAAGAACAAAAGCATAAGTCTCAAAATAATAACAGTTGAACGGAAACAATATACTAAATCGGACACACAAAGGGCTTCCAGGTCGGAGAGGATGAGAAAGTTCTGGGAGGAGAAAAAGAAGAAATTTGTAAATAAATATGTAAATAAATAATAAACAACTGTACATACCTTGGAAGTGGTTTAGTTAGGCCTAAACATTACACAAACTTAAACAAACAAACAAACAAACAAATGTCCCGAATTTTCTACTTCAAAATAGTCATGTTTTTGTGCTGCCACCTTCTGCAAAGTATTGTGTCAGTCGCCATAGCTGCTCAATGTAATATAGAGCTGCCAACCCGTCAGAATTAGAACAACTAGTATTGAGCAGTCAAGAGGTAGAGAATCAATGGAAGAAAATAAAAACCACTATACAGACAGTAAGTAAAAAACATCTCCAGCCAGACACTAGGACAAAAGAGCACATCCTGGATTTGATGGAAGAATGAAGGAAAGTTAAATCCAATAGGGATCAATATAGACATATTCATTCTCAAATTAGAAGAGGAATTAGAAAAGCTAAACAGGATTGGGTGAGTGAAAATTGTAAAATAATAGAGAATCTAGAAGGAAAACATGATACTTTTAATATGCATAAAGTCATCAAGGAAGTAACTGGGAAACTTCAGACGAAAGATGCCCCTCACTTTAGAAGATAACTTAGGCAAACCTATTATAAATCATCTTGATAAAGTCAAATCATGGGAAAAATATGTTGCGGACCTCTTTTTTGATCACCGACCAACAGTCAATGTCAATAATGAATACACAGATGGGCTTACAATTTTGAAATTGGAAGTAACTCGTGCAATAAATCAATTATAAGTTGGAAAAGCTTTGGGCCCTGATGAAATTTCAGCTGACGTTATCAAACTTACAAATGAAAAACAAATTGATAAGGTAGTAGACCTCTTTAATAACATATATAACTCCAGTGAAATACCACAAGACTGGCTATTATCAACATGCATTCCTCTACCAAAAAAATCAACTTCAAAAAGTTGCAATGAATATCGTCTCATAAGTCTTCTGAGTCACTTGCTGAAAGCCTTCTTGAGAATTATACATGGTCGAATAAGAAAGAAATGTGATGAGCGGATAGGAGATACCCAGTTTGGATTTTGAAATGGTTATGGAACTCGTGAGGCTCTTTTTGGACTAACAACTTTACTCCAAGAATGCTGGGACCAACAGAAAGATGTATACGCCTGTTTCATACATTATGTAAAAGCATTTGATAGAGTTAAACATGCTGAGCTCATAAAAATACTGCTGAAGATAGACAAACGCTATCCACATTGATCGCCAATGTCCGGGAGACTCGGCAGGGCACATAGAAGAAGAAGAACCCGTCAGTGTCAGTCTCTGCACACATGTCCTCATCGCCACTCACCTGAGCTGTTTAGTTCATACTTTCAATGATTGCGGATTCGGTCACTTCACACAAGTCATCACAGTTCAGTCACTCGGAAACTTCACTCACATCTGTATTCTCACAACTGGGAACGTTCTTAATAGTCATCACTTTCTGGTTCAATGTCTTTTTCTAAAATCTTATTCCACGATTTGTTCAAAATTTCTGCCTTAACTTCATTCCATGGATCAGCTATCCAATAGACTATACGCCATTAATAGTAGTTTTCTTAAGGAAATAATGCACGTATGATTTCGTCGCCTACTGAATGCAAGAGGCATTGTAACAGACGACGGTGGTATTTTTTCTTTGTGCATCCTAAAACGCCTTGATCCATTAACTGGATTAAGCTCGTCACGGGGGGAGTTCTTGAACCCTTGTACCAATGCCTACACAAGGCATGCAGAACGATTGTAGTTTATATATCTTGAGAATACAGTAGTCAATTCTGCACTAAAAATACGTTTTTTTAAATAGCTCTAAATACACGGAACTTCGAACTAAAGAGATTCAAATTACCGCAACTCTACTGTATAGAAATATTTTTTCAATTAACAATATGTACAATAAAGCCATGTGCTGCTTACTTGATAATCAGTAAGCTGATATCTTTGCATGAGTCATTCAGCATTTTCAACTACTGCATGCATGTAGCTGCGAGATGAGATTGAGCATGACTCGGGATGACTTTCCGATTATTCCTGTGGCTACGGTGCAGAGGGTTTCTAGAAGACCATAGGTACAAAAATTAGTCTCTATAGGTACTACAGCAATCTACACGCTATTTTTATGAGCATGCAAGGAAGCACCATAGTAGAATAGTGAGCAGGACGAAAGATAGAATTCAATACAAGGGCTGATATCCTCAATGTTTTGCAACTTAAAATAAAAATACCCCCCACCACCAGAAGAGCAGTAAAATTACAATGAAGCAATTTAGATATCATTGTGATGTAAGTGATGCAAAGATTCATACAATTCATATTTATATAACAACAACATCAAAACATACACGCACATGCACACAGAGCACTATTTAGACATATTGCAAGAAAAATAATACTACCTAACAATGAAGAACATCTAACATTGTTGCAATTAGTTTTAATTTACAGTTTTCTGATAAACTATTTTCTTTTGATAATGGAGAATATGTTCATTAGATAACACACAAATAGTATTTATCATAGTTTGATTAGGAATAGACTGATTGGTGAATAATTAATGATTTGTCACTATATCTGTTGACTATTAAATATATACAAGATGTTTTTAGTTCTGTCTTGTTAGACATTTAGCGACTTTTTCACACCCAGATTAATGGCAAGAATAATTATCTCTCTAGACCTATTTATAACTAGCAGTAGTGCTCGGCTTCGCCCGGTGGATTTATTTGTTTCATGGATGATAATGAATACTACTTCAGAACTGGAGCGCTCAAGGATAAGGATCGGAAAGCACCAACGCTTATTGCAGCTGATAACCTCAGTATACTGCACCAACACTGTAACGTGTTTTTCGAGGGGTTTTATGCAACTGGCATAAGTCAGTAGGAAGCCATTCTATATTTATTTACGCGGCAAATTGTTCAGCCAAGAGAATTTTTCATGGTAATTTATTATTATTATTAATTTCTTATAATTATTATTAAGGTATTTTCGGAGCATTTTATAAAAATTATTAGCATTCAGATAGGTTTTCTATGTCTTAGAAAACGCTATCAAGCAAATTATTACGAACGACAATATTATAGAAAATTATGTGATTACGGAATTTTACGGAGTTTTGTCAGTTAGGGTATTTGAGAGACATGACTCACTGGGAATTCGAATACAAGCTGATTCCTGTCGAGAAGTATTACGCAAGGCTGGGTCGCAAGGTCTAGCAAAGGCGAATTGTTGGAACGGAAATCGACTTCTCCCTCTCGCGCGCCGAGTGTAATGAGGCAGAGGAGGGGAACTAGCGGCGTGCTCAGCCAATCAGTGAGGACGACGTAAGCTAGATGTCGGTACCATGGTGGGGGAGCCAACGTGTGGATATAACGTTCGACGCGCCGTGAAACGAGGTCTATCTGTGAAATACTTGCGGAGTATGGTTATACGCGGGGGACGCTCCGATGTTCCGTGGAACGAACAATCTGTGTAGAACTTGCAGAGTACGGTCGCAAGTGCGTGTCGCTCCGATGTTCAGTGGAGTTAGCGACGAACTTTTGTAAAACTTGGTTGTACGAGTGTTTGGGTCCGAGGTACGGACCATAGAATTATCTAATCTACCAGAATATCATCAAATTCCGACGGAGATGACGACGTCCAGGAGACTGTGGGAAGCTCACAACATCATCAAGAACGAGGGAAATGCCTTGGCAATTTCCAATGGTAAGCGCAAATGACGCAGAAATACGCAATCTCTCATTTTTCTTTGTTTTATATTTCATATTTCAGTAACTTCATAGCTTGGAAATAAGAGTAAAATCAATTTATCAGACTCCGTTTTCACGTAATTTTCTATCGGTAATATTCAAATCACAACGCTCCAATTTAAATTTTGTACTTATTATTATTATTAATTTTGCTATACTTGTTTTATATAATAAATTCATTTCTTTTACAATGCAATCTTTGCTTTCAGTAGGTAGCATTAGATATAGACCAATTCCTTCTCCTGATACAATTGTTTGTTGGGTTAATGATCAAATCATACCACGATCTGAGTGAATAGATTCTTGACGGTGTTCTACCAGAGCTAGACGTTGTTAAATACAAATTTAGATTTCAGCATTGCGTTGAAGTCTTGGCGCCCATTAAAACAACATAGCTTAGGCAAAGGTAAACAATTACATTTTCTCCCAACAGTGTGGGCTAGCGAAACCATTACATTTGTCGCTACCAACATGGGGCACTAACTAATAACTGTTACATTTGTCGCCGACAACTTGGGGCTGAAAACCTAATAACATTTGTGGAAGGAGAAGGGTATATATTTCTGTGCCTGAATTTTGGGGGTTATTTGTCTTTATCAGTGTATATCATTATGGGGGATGAGAAAGAAAGACAGATGAGGTTACGTAGTGGTCCAGCTGGAGAGTGATGATACGAGCAGTATGTCGAGTGATGGTAGTACCGGGGTAGCGGAGGTAAATCCCGATACTGAAACAGGGAGTGTAGGCGGCCAACCAGAATTAAAAACTTTACTTCTCGAGTTCATGTATCAGAACAAAGTTAGTAGTGATGCCTTAAATGCAAAATTAGAACAGAATAATGCAAAATTAGAACAAAACAGTAGGGAAAATAAAGAAAGTACAGACGCTTGAAACGCAAAACTGGAACAAAACAGTAGGGAAAATAGAGAGAGTAATGAAACTTTAAACGCCAGATTAGAACAAAACAGTAAGGAAAATAGAGAGAGTACTGAAACTTTAAATGCTAAATTAGAACAAAACAGTAGGGAAATGAGTGACAAATTTGAACTGATTAGAGGTGAGATCAGGGGGGTGATGGAAGAAAAGGCTAAAGAGATTATTGCAGATGTAGACAGAAAATTAGGAAAAGTACAGGAGGAGTTGGAAATTAGAATCAGTACACAGGCTGAAAATTTAAAAGAACTAGTGCAACTGGAAACACAGCAGGTCAAAAAGCAATTGGGGGGAGAAATTGACAAAATTCAGGTAGCTACTAAAGAGGTTAAGGAACAGCTGGGGGGTAGAATTGAGAAAGTCCACTCACAAATAGTTGCAGAAGTAAATGATTTAAGAGAGAGTAATAGAGAGAGCATTAGCAAGATTGAGGAGAAACAAGCAAAGCTATATGATAAAGTAGAAGAATCAGAAGGAAACATTAAATTAACAGTAAACAGTATTGAGAGGAAGGGTGAGGAGAAAATCGCAGAATTAGAATTAAAATTAAAAGCTAGGATCAGGCAAGAAAATAGCCAGAATAGGCCAGTTTTTGTGAATAGCACACACAGGGAGGTAGAACTGGGTAAGTTCAGCAATCGACAGGGGTGCCCAATGGAGTTCATGAACACTATAGAAAATAAATTCGGGGAGAGGTTGGAAAATGGTAGTATTGAGTGGTGCCAGGTAGTTGAAATTTTAGAACAAGTGTTTGTGGGGGAAACGAGGAATTGGTTTGCTGTCTACAGAGACAAGTTTACTGATATTCATCATCATCATCATCTTGCACAGTTTCCAGCCACTGGCCGGGTCTGTTTGGAACACAAGCCTCTCCAACGTCTTCTGTCTTCCCACCATCTCTCAGCCTCCACCCTTGTCCAGTCTTCTCCTCTCTTCTTCACGCTTTCTTCCACCCCCTTCAGCCACCTGTCTCTCGGTCTTCCCCTCGGTCTCTTTCCTTCCCACTTCGTCTCATGTACTCTCCTGGGTATCCTCTTCTCCATTCGTTTTACATGTCCATACCATCTAAGTCTAGATTTCTCTATACCATCCTGTAATGGTTCCTCCTTCATTAATTCTCTGGTCCTCTCATTTCTTATTCTGTCCATCTTTGTAGCTCCAATACTGCTTCTCAAGAACCTCATCTCACTGGCCTGTATTTTGCTCCTCTCCCTTCCTTTCATAACCCAGGTCTCCGAGGCATACGTCAGGATAGGGACATAGTACGTCCGATATATGATCTTTTTGCTGTTCTGAGGGACATCCTTGCTCCATAACATGCTTCTCACACTCCTCCGAAATGCTTCTGCCTGCCTCCCCCGCTCATTTATTTCTCTATCGTTTCTTCCATTATCTTGTATCAGGCTTCCCAGATACTTAAAACTCTCCACTTTCTTCAGCTGTTCCCCACCAATTGTTATTCCCGTTGTGGTTCTTTCCTTCTTCCTTGTTGTGATCACCATCTCACTCTTATTTATGCTAAATTTCATCCCATATCCTTGTATTACTCCTTCCCACACGTCCAACTGTTCCTGTACCTCCTCCTCCTTGTTTCCCCAAATCATCAAATCATCTGCAAACACCATTGCTTTCATCTTTCCGTCCCCAATTACTTGTGCCACTCGGGTCATTATGTCATCCATCACCACAATGAAAAGTAACGGTGACAGTGCACTTCCTTGTTTCAGGCCGTTTCTTTGTTCCAACCAGTCAGATCTCTCTCCTCCCACTTTCACACAGCTCACGCTTCCCTTGTACATCTCCTTTATCCTCTTTATAGTCCATTTCTCTACTCCTCTATCCTCCAGGGACTTCCATACTTTGTTTCTGCATACACTGTCATATGCTTTCTCAATGTCCAGGAAGGCCATCAGTAGATCTATTCCATATTCATAGTGCTGTTCTTGTAACTGCCTTACAGCAAAAATCAAATCCACTGTGGACCTTCCTGCTCTGAAGCCATGTTGTTCTTCCCTCATCCCTCCTTCTATCCTTGTCCTAATTCTCTTTTCCAAAACTTTCTCGAAGATCTTTGCACAATGACTCATCAGTGTTATTCCCCGATAGTTTCTGCAATCTGTTCTACTACCTTTCTTGAAGATCGGGACAATGATTCCTTTTTTCCAGTCCTCTGGGGTCTTCCTTTCCTTCCATGCTGTCCTCATCACTCGGTACAGCCACTGTATCCCCACCTCTCCTGCTGCTCTCACCATCTCCACACTCAACTCATCCACACCCGGTGCCTTCCCTCCTTTCATCTTGTTCACTGCATCTTCCACTTCTTTCCATGTTAAGTCCTTTTCTGTTTGCAGTTCATCTTCCTCTTCCCCGATTTCTTCCTCCTCACCATCTTTTCCATTTGGGTTCAGAAGTTCTTCAAAATATTCTTTCCACATTTTCTTCAGTTCTTCCCTATTTTCTATCTCTTGTCCCCTTTTGTTCACCATTCTAACATAATCCGTAGGATCCTTCCGCCTCTTATCTTTCACCATCCCATACAGGACCTTTTTTGTACCTTCACTATCCTCCTCCATCATCTTTGTCCACTCTTCCATCCACTTCCTTCTCTCCTCAGCCACCACTCTCTTCGCCTCCTTCTTTCTTTCCTGGTACTCTTCCCTTGTCTCTACCGTCCTATTTTGATACCACCTCCTAAAGGCTCTATTCTTTTCCCTTACTATATCTTTTGTCTTCTCATTCCACCATGGTGTTTCCTTCCACCTCTTCTTACTACTTGTCCTCCCACATACTGCTTCTGCTGCACCCACTAGTGTCTTCTTAAATCTAGCCCATTCCTCTTCCACCCCTCTTTCTTCATCTGTTGGAATTCCTTCCTTTACCATTTTGAGGTACTCGACCCTTCTATCCCCTTCTTTCAGTTTCCATATCCTTATACGTCTTTCCTGGTTCTCAGTCCCTTTCTTCTCCTTACTCCCTCTCAGGTTCATTACCAGTAATCGATGGTCGCTATCCAGGTTCTCCGATGGTATAACCTTGATGTCCGTGATGTTCTTATTTAGTTCTTTCTCATACAGTATATAGTCGACCACCGACTTCCTGGTCAAGTCATCACTGTACCATGTGATTGTGTGGCTCTCTCTTTTCTTAAACCAGGAGTTCCCAACTAGCAGGCTGTTCCTCTGGCAGAAGTCCAACAGTCTCTTTCCTTCCTCATTTCTTCCACCCCAACCCTCTGGTCCTAGAACACTCTCATAACCTTGTCTTTCTCTTCCTACATGGGCATTGAGGTCCCCCATAACAATCATATTTCTTCCTACCAGCTGCTTCTGCAATTCCTCTTCAAACTCCTCCTTCTCTTCAGAAGCGCAGCCTACTTGTGGAGCATATACTTGCACTATTTCTACGGTCTCTCCCCTCAGTGCTACTTTCACTTTCATCATCCTATCACTTATTCTCCTCACTTCTTCTTTCAAACCATCTCGTACTACTACTCCCACTCCATTCCTCTTTCCCTCTTCGTTCCCACTCCAGTACAGTCTATAGCCTTTTCTCAGTACTCTCCTTCCTTCCCCTTTCCACTTTGTTTCTGCCAATCCCAATAAATCCAACTTCCTTCTTTCCATCATATCCACTATCTCCTCCACCTTCCCCGTCAGCGTTCTTAGGTTTAAAGTTCCAAATCTTAGTCCGTGTGTACAGCCGTGTCGTCGTCTATTAAATCCATCCTGTCCGAGGCTCGTTCCATTTTTGAAAGCATTTGGTTTAATCCACTACTGGCTTGCTGGGCCTATCGTAGCTTCACCAGAGCCCCGTTAGCCGTCACTTTTCAGGGTTCCTGTAGGACCTTCACAGCTACCGTAACGGTCCCGGGGCACACGAAGTCCCCACTGTACTTCGCCCCTACAGGCAATCCCCTACTTTGTGCCGTTGCCCGTCTCCCACGACGTGGACGAGGGGTTGGACTTATGGGAGACCTTTATTAATGATTTTAAAATGAAATTCTGTGAAAAGTTCTGGAATGAGGTTATTCAGTCGCAGCATCGTGAGGGAGTAGTGTGTGGTAAATATAACCCTAAAGGAAGCTCCACCATGACCGAATACTTTTTAGGGCAGGTATTAGTGTGTAAATATCTGGATGGCTTGAAGGAGGAAAGTGATGTGGTAAGGTTGCTACTTAGGCACTTTCCCTATAGGATCAAGGAGGCTGCTTGTATCCAGAATGTAAAGACTATATCACAAGTAGAAAATTTGTTAAGCACATTTGATGCACTAGGGAGAGGGGGTTATGAGGACAATTTCAATCGGAACCAGGGTAATAATAATAATAGACCTAATGAAGCCAGGCATCAAGAAGTTCAAGGGAACGGTGGCGAAGGGGCCAACGCTCAAAATAGAAATAATAATAATCAGCTATATCAGAACAGAGGAAATGGCTATGGTAATCAGTATCAAGGGAGGAACAATGATTACAGGGGAAATCAAGGGAGAAACAATGATTTCAGGGGAAATCAAGGGAGAAATTATAATGACAATAATTACAACCAGAATAGGGGTCAAGGAAGAGGACAGCCTAGTGGTAGTAATATACAGCCAAACAATGACAACACAACTCAGAACAACCAGACCAGTGCAGTAGTAACTAGTACTACGGCCAGCTGTAGCGGTTCTTTAAACGCGAACCAGGCTGCGAAGTAAGGTCAGAATCTCAGTCTGTAGCATGCCCTGTCCATACAATTATACAGGAACCCTATGACCTAAATGTGAGAAATGAATTATTACATGAACTAAATGATGAAGGTATTATTTAGGAAGTGTTTAGTAAGAGCCCCATAGTTAAATTTAACGTGTCCGAGGCGTACACAGATGTTTTAATTGATAGTGGTTGTATGAAGAGTTGCATAAGTAGTGCATTTTATGATAAAATGAAAGGAACTGGAGTAAATTTTGAGGAGATGCCAATTAAAAGCACTTTTGTTAACACAGCTGTTGGGAAGAGGTCTAAAGTAATTTCTAAGCAAGTTTTAGTAGACATTAAAATTAATAATCATGTAGAGAAGCAGATTTGCCTTGTAATTCCAAATTTAGTATTCAGTGTTATCTTGGGTTCAGAGTGGCTAAGTAGAGTGTCTGGTAACTTATGTTATGATGTAGGGAGTTTGAAATTTAAATGGGGAGATTCTGAAGTAGAAGTAGCGTTCAATGACCGTATTCAGAGGAGTAGTATTGTAGGTGTGATTTGTACTTTAAATGAGATATCGCCAGCCGTAGAGCGGGGTTCTCCATGTTTTGTGGGCAGTGTGATTACGAACGGAAGTCTAGAGGACTCGTTACGTGAGGCTGCATTTCAGGGAAATATAGAGGATGAACAGTGTGTTCGGCTCTATGATGTGTTATGGTGTAATAGGAGAGTTTTTGAGGATCGCATTGGTATGGCCAATTGCTATACACATTCATCATCATCATCATCATTTCCCCTTATCCAGCTCCTGCCGGGTCGGGGTATTTATGGCACCTCTCCACTTTCCTCTTTCCTTCCACAATTCTTCTTCCACGATCTTGTCCCAGTCCAGATTCCTTTTTCTCACGCTGTTCTTCACTGAATCGATCCACCTTGTTCTTGGTTTCCCCTTGCTCTCTTACCCTTGCACTTGGCCTCCAGCACCTGTCTTGGTATTCTATTTTCCTCCATCCTCTTTACATGTCCAAACCACCTTAGTTTATTCTTCTCAATTCTCTCATTTAGTTTTGCCATCCCAACTTCCTTCCTAACATCTTCATTCCTCACTCTGTCTTTCCTTGTCTTACCTATCATACTTCTTAGGAATTTCATTTCACTGGCTTGGATTCTACTCTCTTGCCTGCTCGTCAGGGTCCAAGTCTCAGCTGCATAAGTTAATATGGGTACATAGTACATTTTATACATTACCTCCTTGCTTTTCCTTGGTACTTCCTTATCCCAAACAAGTTTTCTTACACTTTGATAGAATGCATTGCTCTGCTGTACCCTCCTGTCAATCTCCATGTCCAACCTACCAGTTTGCATCAATTCACTTCCTAGGTATTTGAACGTGTCCACAATTTCCAAACTCTGACTTCCAATTTTCACAGTGCCCTTTCCTTGTCTTTCCCCTCTTGTCATCACCATGGTCTTGCTTTTCTCTATACTGATTTTCAGGCCATACTTCTGAATATTTTCGTTCAGTGCATCTAGTTGTTTTTGCACTTCTTCAGTGTTCCTTCCCCAGACCACAATATCGTCTGCAAATAATAGTAACTTCATTTCTTTATGTCCATATGCTTCCTTTGTTTCCTTTACAATTTCATCCATTACCATTATGAATAAAAGAGGTGACAGCACACTCCCCTGTCTTAGTCCAGTCTTGTTCCTAAACCAATCTGTCTTTCCAACTGGGGTCAGTACCCTGCTAACACAGTTGTTGTACATTGCTTGCACCATTTCCAACATTTCTCTTCCCAGTCTCTTTTTAAACATGGTTTCCCATACCTTCTCTCTGGGGACACTATCATATGCCTTTTCTAGATCTATGAAAGTCATGATCAAATCCTCTGATGATGATGATGACCCAAGACCGACGGCACTGTTCGTATTTGTTTAGACGCTCGTTTGGTTAACAGTAGAATTAGTTCAGATCAGCTGAAATCTATGTCAATAGAAGAATTAATGCAAACATTTGAGGGGAAGAAGTATTTCACTTGTGTAGATTTGAGTTCCAGTTTTTGGCAAGTGCCACTTATGTACGAAGATAGACCATTTACAGCTTTTAGTCATAAATATAACCTTTATCAATTTTGTAGAACACCTTATGGGTTAAAGAGTAGTTCAGCAGCTTTAATTAGGGCTTTAAACATCGCATTAGGGGATGACACAGGAGAGTTTGTAACCATTTACATTGATGATATGGTAATTAGTTCAAGCAGTTTTGAGGAGCATCTACGTCATTTAAATATAGTTTTTCAGAAGTTAGATCAGGCAGGGTTCACTTTGAAGCTGTCTAAGTCGTCATTCTGTCAGTCAGAAGTGACATTTTTAGGTCATAGAGTGTCGAGTAGAGGTGTAACACCAGAAGAAAGTAGGGTTAATAAGATACTTAACGCAGAGGTGCCACAGAATGTTAAACAGTTAAAAACTTACCTGGGAATTTGCAACTTTTTCAGGAGGTTCGTTCTTAAATACTCAGGGTTGGTAGAGCCATTCAGGGAATTGCTTAAAAGTGGGACTCGGTGGAGATGGGAGTCCAAGCATGAACAGGCTTTTAGAGCGCTGAAGGAAGGTTTTGAGAAGGCTGTAGTGCTGAAATATCCGTTAAAAGATAAGGAATATGTGGTTATGACAGATGCTTCACATATAGGCATTGCTGGAGTATTATGTCAGAAAGATGATGAGGGTAATCTGTGCATTGTATCTTTAGCCTCGCGAGGACTGACAGCAGCGGAGAAAAGATACACGATTACTGAGTTAGAGCTTTTAGGTATTGTTTTCAGTTTAGGGAAATTTAGAATGTATTTAGTAGGGGGGAAATTTGAGATCCACACAGATCACCATGCATTACTGTATATGAGGACTTGTAAACTCAGTTCTAACAGAGTTAGTAGGTGGATTCTTGCTCTGCAGGAATACGAATTCACAGTAAAATATATTAAAGGTAAAGATAACATTCTTGCAGACATGCTATCGAGGGACACTAATTTATGTAGGGATTATCCTGTGGTTAAAGCAGAGGACGGTATTTTAATATGTGCATGTGTGGACAGTAGCAACAGGGCATCGTTACAGACACTGAGAAATATGCTAGGTAGAGCAACGTGATGACGTTCGTTTAAAGGGAGCCACTTGCAAGGTTGGAAGCAGGTGACGCAGAAACATTTATAGTTTCCAAACGTATTGGGAAAACAGCATATGTGCTGGAGAATAGTGAGGGAAACAGATTATACGGAACGTATAATATACATAGTCTACGAAAATATGTGTCATAAAGTGAGTGTGTTTAGCTGGCGAGCCAGCCTATCAAATGAGTAAGTGTGGTATTTGGTGCGTGGGAGGATCTGGTCTTCAAGGCAAGCGTATCGGAAGTCACACAGGGGGGTAGTATGTAAGTAAATGAGAGTTTTTAAGGTACAGGGAAATATGACGGGATTGTCGGATGCTGTTGAGCACTAAATTGTCTCGATGCACCAAGGCCATTTTGGCAGCGCTGATGGGTTCCCATTTATCTCCAAGAGATGGGGGAGCGCTTGTATAGGGCTTGTTAGCTTAAGGCGTCCACGAGATAAAAGATGGGCCATCAGAATGCGAGACAGTCCTTCATGAAACTCATACATATCAGCACACGTGATATCTGTTTACGGCCTCGCCATGTAAGATTTGTAAGTGTGTAATTTAAGATAATTTGTACAATGGTATTATTTGTGTGAGGAGAAATGGTCTGTGTTGAGAACTAGTATTAAGTAGAATATGGTCTACGGGAACGTAAGAAGACAGGGCGATTACGGCACAGAAATATTTGGTGTTATATGTAATGCACATTTACTGTTTTTTTTTTCAGAAGTCAATATTAATTTAATCTACTTCAAAGAGAGATTAAGTATTATGGTCACGAGGCGCTGCCACAATAGTGTGATCGTGTGCTCAGTGATAAGTGGAATTAAATGTCACCATAAGGAGGGGACCTCCAGTGAAATTAGGGAGTTCTATGGTGATATAAATATATCAGAACACCTTCAATGCGTGTGATATGACATCATAAATACATAGTGCTCACACATTAATTATGTCTATTTCTCCAACATAGAGAAATTTGAGAGGCGGAAATATCCGTGGAACACTACTCTATATGTAAAACATTGGACTGGTTGCAAAGTGCAATCCATAGTGACAACAAACTTTGACGCAAAGTGCGTGAAGAAAAAATATGAGTGTATATATCTGTAATTTAGGGTGATTTCATTTATGTAATATGTATTTTGGATGGGGTCTGGGATAATCGGATAATGGACCGTCGTCACGGTAAATCATCCGATGA
Source organism: Meconema thalassinum (assembly GCA_946902985.2). Classification (NCBI taxonomy): domain Eukaryota; kingdom Metazoa; phylum Arthropoda; class Insecta; order Orthoptera; family Tettigoniidae; genus Meconema; species Meconema thalassinum. The sequence goes on from OX336396.1 coordinate 133,680,115, forward strand.
TCCGAGGCGAATATGTAACGTGTTTTTCGAGGGGTTTTATGCAACTGGCATAAGTCAGTAGGAAGCCATTCTATATTTATTTACGCGGCAAATTGTTCAGCCAAGAGAATTTTTCATGGTAATTTATTATTATTATTAATTTCTTATAATTATTATTAAGGTATTTTCGGAGCATTTTATAAAAATTATTAGCATTCAGATAGGTTTTCTATGTCTTAGAAAACGCTATCAAGCAAATTATTACGAACGACAATATTATAGAAAATTATGTGATTACGGAATTTTACGGAGTTTTGTCAGTTAGGGTATTTGAGAGACATGACTCACTGGGAATTCGAATACAAGCTGATTCCTGTCGAGAAGTATTACGCAAGGCTGGGTCGCAAGGTCTAGCAAAGGCGAATTGTTGGAACGGAAATCGACTTCTCCCTCTCGCGCGCCGAGTGTAATGAGGCAGAGGAGGGGAACTAGCGGCGTGCTCAGCCAATCAGTGAGGACGACGTAAGCTAGATGTCGGTACCATGGTGGGGGGGCCAACGTGTGGATATAACGTTCGACGCGCCGTGAAACGAGGTCTATCTGTGAAATACTTGCGGAGTATGGTTATACGCGGGGGACGCTCCGATGTTCCGTGGAACGAACAATCTGTGTAGAACTTGCAGAGTACGGTCGCAAGTGCGTGTCGCTCCGATGTTCAGTGGAGTTAGCGACGAACTTTTGTAAAACTTGGTTGTACGAGTGTTTGGGTCCGAGGTACGGACCATAGAATTATCTAATCTACCAGAATATCATCAAATTCCGACGGAGATGACGACGTCCAGGAGACTGTGGGAAGCTCACAACATCATCAAGAACGAAGGAAATGCCTTGGCAATTTCCAATGGTAAGCGCAAATGACGCAGAAATACGCAATCTCTCATTTTTCTTTGTTTTATATTTCATATTTCAGTAACTTCATAGCTTGGAAATAAGAGTAAAATCAATTTATCAGACTCCGTTTTCACGTAATTTTCTATCGGTAATATTCAAATCACAACGCTCCAATTTAAATTTTGTACTTATTATTATTATTAATTTTGCTATACTTGTTTTATATAATAAATTCATTTCTTTTACAATGCAATCTTTGCTTTCAGTAGGTAGCATTAGATATAGACCAATTCCTTCTCCTGATACAATTGTTTGTTGGGTTAATGATCAAATCATACCACGATCTGAGTGAATAGATTCTTGACGGTGTTCTACCAGAGCTAGACGTTGTTAAATACAAATTTAGATTTCAGCATTGCGTTGAAGTCTTGGCGCCCATTAAAACAACATAGCTTAGGCAAAGGTAAACAATTACATTTTCTCCCAACAGTGTGGGCTAGCGAAACCATTACATTTGTCGCTACCAACATGGGGCACTAACTAATTACTGCTACAACACCATCGCCCTTATACACAGACATACTATTGTCATGATAACTGTTTTAAGGGGCCTAAGAAATCCTTTTGCACTAATTACTCCCCGTGACTGCAATTTATAAGCAGCTCGAAATTCTGCACCAGAACACTTCTAGAGGTGACGTGATGCAGCCCACATTGTCAGGCAACAATAGACTTAGGTATTATTGAAGCTGTTAGGGAACGCTTGTTCTTCCGACCTGAACAAAAATCAATCTTTAAGGTTACCTAAGAGGTGTAGCCTAAACTATCCCTCTTGAATCAGGCTATCATATACAAAAAGAATTTTTCGAATCCGACTGGTAGTTCCAGAGATTAGCGCGTTTAAACATACAAACAAACAAATTCTTCAGCTTTATTATATTAGTATAGATGTAACAATCCGGTTTTGCTGTGCTTCGTTGGTTTAAGTTAATTAATATTATAGCTTTCAGTCGTGAGAAATAACCTGAAATAAATTACATATTCCAGTAATTGGAATGATTTTTGTGTTGACTGACTGAAAGCTTTAATAATAATTGTAAACAAGGCAACACTGAAAAATGGCTTCAAAGCTATCTTTGGTTTAAGTTGGCAACACAGTTACGCCTACGAGAACGCAAACACAAATTCTCTTTTCTGAAGGCATTACTAGTGTTTAAGAATAGCATCGTTAAATAATTTTTGTGATCGGATGCAGCAGATATCTTTACTAATTTTTTATCTATATGTAAAGTAGTCTTGACGGTAGGGCATCTTGTCCATTTTATTTCATCTGTTTATTTCTCGGTGACAACAGAAATTGTGTCAAACTTGTATTGCGTGTCTTGTACAATTAGAGTAAAATCTTGTGATTTCACATAGCATAAAATATACACTGTCTGTACTTGTAATGTTTGAACAATTTGATTGCAAATTTTGAATTTACTGGCGCCACCAAGAGAATTATCATTAGCCGCCTCCGCCTCTCGTATGCGATGACGAGCCACGGGACCTCCTTTATACGTGGAATCTGAACCACAGGACATGCCATTTCACTTCGAAAATCTAACGTGCATTAACTGGGAATCGAACCCGGTCCACCTTGGTGAGAGGCCAACAGGTTGACCGCTGTGCCACCACGCCCCGGGTAATGTTGGAATTGGAGAACTAATCCCCTAGATGGGCCCATCCCAATAGGTCTACACCAGGTAGCTACAGCCCTACTACCACCACCACCGTACTGAATGTTGATGGATATGAGGACTCTTCAGTTAGAAAGATACTAGAAAAGCAAATTCCACAAAATAATATAATACTATGGCCTATAATCATTAACATCAACATGACCAAACTTTTTAAAAGTGGCTATCGACATTCTCAAATGGTTCCACTTTAAAGTTTTTATCTGCTAGCTTGATGCTGGTCTATAAGTATACAGTACTTACGCATTCTGACACTAAAGACCCATTCAACTGTTTATGTTTCTAAAATACAACAATTAAAAGAATAGTAATTGCAGTAAATTACAAGTAACAACTACCCCATTAATAATACATCAATAAGCAGAAAGTTTGGGGAATAGGAGTTTGCGAGTCTTCATAGAGAAACTATTTAAATGACTCATGGTGGTTCCGTATTGATATGTTAGAGTAGTTATTAACAAGAAATGAACATCTGCCTGAATCAATACTATACAGATAAAATTAATTATTGAACTTGTTTACAGTACATGTTTCGGGGATTAATTATATTTTATCCCCTTCATCAGCTGTTGAAAAAACAAAAAACAAAGCGTAGCACAGTAATAATATACGTGTTTAAAACCTAATATGGTGCACCATAAAATTTAGGGTATAAGAATAGAATAAAATGAAGAGAAACAGATGGTGACGGTGATCAGCTGCTCATGACAAATAGTAGTTCCTTGAAATGGTAGATATGTAACACCAATACTTCACGAATCCGTGTAGCTCTATAACCAATGAAGAGCCTGTATGCTTATATCCAAATATAGCCTTTCAAAACAAAGCGTCTTTAAGAAACCCGACGTGATGGAAAGTGATCATAGGTTAGTTTAAAGCATATGGTGTCTGAAAGAAAGCAATGGAAAAACAGATATAATTAAACCAGTGACAGTACATAGAAGAACAGCTAAATTCATTGGACACACCGTGCGTCATAATACCTTCCTAACCAATCTACTAGAAGGAAAGGTCTTAGGAAAGAAGGGACGAGGTCGACCTAGGAAGCAATTCCTTCAAGCATTGATACAAAACGTAAGATGTGGTTCCTATTGTGAGATGAAAAGACAAGCTGAAGACAGAAGACAATGGTTGAATCGACAAGGCATTGCCTTTAGACATTGATTTGATTGACAAAGATGAAAAATATATAAAAATCATTATGCAAATCTAATTTAAACGACATTGAAAGAATATAAATCAAATACTTATGATAAACTTACATGTGGTTAGGTACTACTACCTTCTATTTGAGCTTTGGACTAAGATTCGCCCATAAAATTTCAAACAATAGACAAATCACTTTCTAACTGTAACGTTGTCCTAATCGAGAAAGTATGCTCAGTTGTTACCTAACAGTTTTATGTTTATAGTTGCATTTGTCGTAGTTGAAGAAGGCTCAAAGTGAGCCGAAATATGTACTATAGAGTTAGTCACACAGTATAAATTCAAGTATTGACAAGGTGGATAAGTTTTTTTTCATTTTTAAAAACCTTCACCCAGAAATATTTTATATGGTTCATTTCATATCAATGTATAAAAAAATCAGACGAGAAAAGTAATGTAAAACGTAAAGAAAAACTTTTAATAAAAAAGAAGATAATTATACCAATACAGTAAAACCTCGTCATAGCACAGTCCGATTTACAGTGGATTTGGATATAATACAGGGGAAAGTATGTCGCCCTGTACAACATAATGGTACATGGTACCTTTTCATTTACACTGAAACTAAACACACACTCAAAAATGGAACTTTCAAACAACTTTACACAGTACTATATTGTCATAAATTGAAAAAGTAGTTCCGTGAAGAACTAAATAGCCTATTTTAATATATCCTACTGGTCTTACTTAGGGCACATGATCTGAAAACAAGATTTTAAAAAATTCATTTATAAGTTCTAATAAAATTCCATTAAATTAGACGTCAGTATATTAAGACTTGTATGAAGATATACTGTGCCAAGTTTCACAGCGCTCAATGATTACGTAAATCGCAAGTAAACTCCATTTAAATGTTTAAACTTTGTTTGGCCGCCATGTTTGTTTTGTGATCACCAGGTTATTAAAAGTCCCATAGGTGAACTTATGTTAATAGCCTCTATCAATATACAAACTTTCAGTTTGATTACTATGATAGATTCGTAGATATTGAGAACTGTCTAAATATTTTGGATGGTCGCCATGTTGGATTGTTATATGTGTAGGCCATAGAGTTATGTACCATTTTAATTTAATTGGTATTCTGCCCGAAGGCAGGTCCGAGCCTCCGAAGAGGCTACCCCCAGCCGGAGTTTACTTGCGGTAGTGTGGCCAGGGCCTTTCCGCTCCTCCTCATGTTGGCCAACAGCGCGAAGTGCCTAGAACCAGCATACCATGCAAGTTCTGACTGCGCCCAATGTTGCTTAACTGCGGAGTTCTCATGGGATCCGGTGTTTCAACACGGCTAGGCCGTTGGCCGCATGTACCATTTGATGAAGATTATTGCATAAGTTAATTATTCAAATGTTTAATTCGATCACATGATAATGACACAAGAAATAAAATCTTAATTTTAAAATTTCAAACAGCCGCCATCTTGAGGTTATGTAAACAATTGAACCAGCCAGCCGAA